>CM060701.1:248546136-249852435 GCA_030686995.1 Artemisia argyi
TGAATTAATAACCTTTCAGGGCATATAACAACGTAGCCCATTTTTGTTTTCTAACTATGAGTGTGAGTCTATAGCTCACACTACGATTATTGTGTTCAACGATTTAACTACCAACACATTGTGTTCAAACGATTTAACTAAACTCTATGAATATCACTCAACCTTTGTGTTGACCTCTCAAGCATGTATTTCAGGTTCATGACGATCAAGGATGGCACGGAAGGACACGGATACTCAAGAGGGCTATAAATTTTATTATCATTCAAAAACTCATTTAATGTGATTTGTAAACATGGAACCATTTGGGACCTCATTTTTGTAATCTCTGATATTTATACAATTTGAATGATAAATCTTTTTAAAACGACTCAATTGGAGTTCGTTTTCTATTATTGTGACTATTGTGCCGTCAAGTAACACCCAGTTCGAATTCCGCTGCAACCATGAATTGGGGGTGTTACACATTTACTATGAACTATTGAAAGAAACAAAGGATGAGACGAAAAGGGATACAAGCAGGGAAGAGAGCTCTGGTTCTAGCCGGTTGGGGTGAAAGTTTAATGATTATGGTGTTTGTAATATTTTAGTATGTTGTAACCTGGTTTTTATTTAATGTGTCGTATGGTAGCTACTTTTTACTCTTTGATTGTAATAGTACCTTCTTTAATTCTACCAGTTCCTTTTTTATGTATTGTGAAATTGTAGTCAATGCAAGTATATTAACCATAACATTTATATTACTTGAAACAACAACTACAACAATAACATACGATACGATAACTAAGAAACATAAATTCAAACAACTAAAAAATAATACGATAAATAAACATAAAACTATGATTCAATTAAATGAATCATCCGACACATATCCCTCGTGACTCGAGTAGGAGGCACTTGAGTCGTCCTCACCCGATGGCACAGGTGGAAGACCCCGAGCCCAACGCCTTTCGGCTCTTCTGTTCCTCCGATCCCGTTTTCCTTTGAGGTACGCCTCACGCTCCCTATTCTGACGGGCTTGCTCAGCTTCATGCTCCCATAGCACTTCCATATCCAGCTCATACTGTTCGTCCTCAGGTCAATTGACGAATCATGGGTTGGTTTATCTCTGGAAACATTACTTCTGGTGGAATGGCAGGTGGTGGGTTGTCATGCACTTGGAAGCTCGGAAACAAATCTTGGGGTGGAGTGGGAGGTGGTGGGTTGTCATGCACTTGGAAGTACTGCCACAGTTCTTGTGGTGTAAACGCAGGTGGTAGTTGCTGTGGTGGGTTGTCATTCACGTGGTAAAACGGAAACAGATACGATGGTGGAGTGCTAGGTGGTGTGTGAAACGAATCATTTTCAGGTGATGCATGGTTTGACATTGTGTTTGAGGAAGAAAACTCAGTTAGTATGTAAATTGTGTGTGTATTCACCATACAACAATACCTATTTATAGACCCAAAAAAGTGAACCATACCTACTAAACCCTAAAACTGAAACCCTAAACCCTAATAATAAGACGTAACATACTTTTCCCATTCCCCATGCAAATTAAATGCATGTCGCGTATGGATTTAAGGGTGTCGCGTACATCCATACGCGACATGCCATATATATATATATTTTTTTTTGCCCGAGCTAGAATCTTGACACGTGTCCTCCCCTGGTGTCGGGTATAGATTTAAGGGGAATGATGGGGTATTTTTGAAAACGGCTGAGATTTGGGGTATTTTGTGACATACCCAATTTTCGCTTAAATGAAATGGGATATCAAGAATTGAAAAGTACCAGCCACGTGTGCACATATGCAAACTACTAATGAAGAGAAGATAGCATGTGATTTTCTTTTGTGAGTCACGACAAGCCAAATAATAAATAAAAAATATAGATGCATGTCACGTGGTTTTGCTCTTGGTGCTATCGATAAGAAGAAAGAAAGAAAATAGATATCGATGCGGTCCATCTTTACTACTCTTACCAGCGAAGCAAATAAAAGAAAGAATGATTTGAAGAAATGGGTGCCACGAGAAAGGGATAAAAAGGTTATTACGTTGAGATCAAAAATGGCTTGCACAATTAAGGCAAAGTTGCTTGGGTCCAATAAATAAAAAAATTGGGAGTGAAATAATTTTTGGCTCCAAGTGAAATACAAGCTTGAGAATTAATTTTATGAAGGCACGTGATCATTGTTGGTTTCAAAAGAAAGGATGGTCCAAGTTTGTAGCAAATGACTATTTCAACATTCCAAGACTCAACGTGGCCATGTTTTTGCTACTCTATGATTTCGACAAAGGCCAGCGCATACGAAAGAAAAAATAAATAAATAAATGGAGTGGAGTAATATTAAGCTAGGCACGTGAGCCATGTTGTTCCTTTTTGCTAAGGGGGTTGGCAATGCACCACTTACCCCAAATACTTTCACTTACAAACAACCAATCCCCTTATGCCACATCATCCTCCCACTTTTTCCTCCACTCACTCACTTTTTGTTAGCATCACACCCTCACCCTTCACTCATTTTTTTTTTCTTTTTTAAATTCTATTAAAATTATAAAAAAACTCAAAATTCCATTAAATTCTACTACGTATTACTAAAAAAACATTACAAGATATTATACTTTAAAAAGTTGGGCTGACCCACATAATTGGCCCATAATGGGTTCAGGCCCATCTTGACAAGAACCAATCCCCTTATTTAGCAGTTGTAGCCGACCTTCATATCTTCACTGTGGTCCGACGTTCATATCTTCACTCAGGTATTTTTTTTATTACTAAAAAAAAAGAGCAATTTGATCTTTAAAGCTCCAACGTTCGAATAATTAATTGCACAAACGGCTAGTTTGCTTCGGTAAGCTTTACCGATTTTCACCTCCCCGTGCGGTAAGGAGGCACCGGCGGCGGTGTTACCGTGCGGTGGGGCTACCGTGCCGTGCCTTCCCGCATGTGTTGCCAAGGCCCTAAGCATTAGAAGTGAAGACCGGATATTATTTGTGGAGTAACAGAAACAAAGTAAATTGATGACAAGCTGCACGTGGTCCTCTCTTGCTTTGTGAAGATATTGAGAATGAACAAAATGAAATGATATCCCTTTGTATGGCCACGTGATACTCAATTCCCATAAACAAATATAAAGGGCGCGTTTGCTTGTTTCTCCTCCACCCACTCGCAGCCTCTCACATCACCTCATCCAATGAATAGCTGCCACGTACACCTTGATGATGCAACAAACAAATTTTCAGCCAACCAATGTATACCACGTGGACTATTTTGTTGACTTTGAGATTCATTAATTGAGACGTGATAAAGTCCAGGTTCACACATTTCTGGTACTATCAAGAAGCTTTGAGAGATCCAAAAGTGATATAAATATCAATAATTGGAGCGATTCATTCAATCATTCTCTCCTCACATCATTTTTCACACACACACTTTTAATTTTATTTTTAGGAGTAGAATAAATAAATTAGATAGTAGATTTATTTCTTTGTAATAGCTTAATAGTTAGAGTAAAGATCATTTGAGGACCAAAACTTTTTTTACATACCAAGGGACTAATCTTCACCCTCCATCTTCCCTCTATCTTTATTTGATCTAATGGATGAGATTAATCCCAACAATTTAAAAAACCCACTTTCATCTTTTTTTCTCAATTATTAATATCTTTCAAACCGTTAATCGTTAAGCGAAAAAAAATATACCGTTACGACGAGCATTTAATTATCTTTCTATAGATAGGCTAATTGATATATTTTCGACAATTTTTTTTTTCACGTTTTTTTTTCGTGGCCGAAAAAATCATATATGATATTACATATAATATCATATATGATATTACATATCATATATAATATGTAATATCATATATGATATTATATATGATATTATATGTAATATCATATATGATACAATATCATATATGATTTTTTTTCGGTCAGGAAAAAAAAAAACGTGAAAAAAACATTTTTTTTTTCGAAAGTATATCAAAGTGCCCGTCTATAGAAAGATAATTAAATGTCCGTCGCGATGGTGTAATTATTTTCGCTTAACGATTAACGGTTTAAGAGATATTTAAATTATAAAAAATTGGTGAAATAATAAAATCCTTTTAATCTCAACCATTGATTTCTTTTTTAGATGGATGGTGGAGATGAGTCCCTTGGTATGTGAAGAATGTTTGATTTGTTGAATAACTCGACTCTAATAGTTATAGTTTATTTTTAAAAAGCTTATTGTACACCTTATTTCAAGTTGAATAAAGATGATATTTTCTTTTTAATGGTCCAATTTAGCTTATTTTTCTTCTCATATCTTTCTTTTATTTACTTTTTCATCTAAAAATCTATTTTATCTTAATAGCTTTTTGAAACTTATTAGATTAGCTTATTAAATAAACATTTTTTTTATATACATTATTTCTTTTCATATTTTCTTTAGTGTTATTAAATCTAGTAATTTTTAGCATAAACCATTTAATCTCTTTTAATTTCAAACTTTTTTTTAATAAATCAATTTAGTTTATTTCTTTTCACATATTTAGCTTATTATCCTAGATCTATTAGGTTTTCATCTTTAAGTTTGTAGCTTTCTTAACCAATAAGCTTTTCCATAGCTTAATTGGTTCATATTATTGTTTATTATCGCTAATTTTTGTTAAAGTTTTGATCTTTCTTAGTTTCCCATCATTCTCTACATAAGGCGAGGAGCTTAAGGGTTTTATAAGCTTACTTATTAATAAAACTTATAGTTTTTCTAGTTTTTATAAAGCTAATTAGTAATTAAAGTCAAAAACTTTATTTACTACTTGTGATATTAAAACTATTAAAGAAATAAACTTTATAATTTGACAAGTTTATAAAATCGGGTGGTTTATTATTCTCGTCACGTTATATCGGGTTCCATTTTCTATTCTTTTTCAATTTTATATCATTAGTTTATTAATATAATCATGTTTGTTGGAATATTTGATTTTATTAGATTGGTTGGTATGCGTAGCAAGTAGCTTATTAGTGTTTGTTAAGTGATATGGATTTGTGATTTAAGTGTGGATTAATAAAAAGGAATTGTGATTAATAATTAGTCAAATTGTTTAGATTTGTAGTTTTATTATTTGAAGTGCAAAAGCCGGAGAATAATCAAAATACACATCTAGTAATTATTTTCTTTTTAAAGGATTGTTTACAAAATAAACCAACGTTGTGAGAAAATAGTCTTGTTTAAGGAATATAATTCATCATCAAACCTTAGTCCACACTTAATGAACTTTTCATGTCACTTAGCAAACATATATCACATTTATCTCTTTTAGATCATTTTGATTGTTGCCTTTTAGTTTATGTTTGGTACTCGTAGTTTTAATATCCAAAATCACTACTTTTCACGACACGAATCACGAACCGATATTCGAGATTCCATTCAACTTTCGTTGGGAGAATGACCCGGGAAATAATTTCACGAGTATTTCTTCGGTAAAATAAATCTTGTACTAAAAACGATAAATCACCTACCTTTGGCGACATTTCAGGGTGTATAAGCTGAAGCAAAATATGAGATTGTTGCTGACACCACTTAACCAAGAAGAAAAAAATGAAAACAAGCAAATTTTCTTCTTGGTTACTTAATGTAGGAGACGACAATATTGGAGAACATGACGAACAAGACCCACAAAACACCAAATGGATTACAGTTCCAGAAGAATATCTCATTCCAGACAATGAAAACGGGGTAAAAGAGCTTATCAATTTTATATACGACAAAAAAACACTGGAATCACCATAAGCTCAAATTCTTCAAGACAAAGCGATTGTCTGTCCTAAAAACGAGACTGCTGATGCAATAAACAAAGAGGTTTTATCAATGATACAAGGCGAAAGCAAAGCATACTTAAGTTCAAATGAAGCTATTCCGGTAGGAAAAGACGGTATTGTAACAGAACTTCTGTATCCTCCGGAATACTTAAATACACTCAAATTTCAAGGTCTACCGCCGCACGATCTTACACTTAAAATTGGAACTCCGATTATGTTACTCAGGAATGTTAATCTTGGAGGTGGCCTCTGCAATGAGACACGATTGATAGTTACACAAATGCTATCAAAGCTAATAGAAGCAGAGATCATCACGGGCAGCAAAATAGGCGAGAAAATATTTATTCCAAGAATTCCTTTGACAATCAAAGACCCTAATTACCCATTCATTTTCAAGAGGAAACAATTTCCAATTAGGTTGTGTTACGCAATGACGATCAACAAGAGCCAAGGCCAGTCTTTAAAAAAAAAATTGGCATCTATCTTCCAGAGCCAATAATCGGTCACGGACAACTTTACGTAGCTCTCTCAAGATCTACAACCCCCTACGGTCTAAAACTTCTTATTAAAAAACAGGAAGGGCATGCGTGCAATCAGATCAAAAACATAGTTTACAAAGACTTTTTAGAAACCATTTTACACACACAGGTTGTTTGAGAACATACTAGATAGAAAATAACATGTGAAAAAAAAATTTAGGATTACCTTTATCTATTTATTTATTTTCCTTTTTTATATTATTTGCCTTTTGAACACTTCCTTTGCATTTTCTTATTTGGTTTCTTATTATATGAAAAATAAATGTTTGTTGTTACTTTTTTTTTCTAACCTCTTTTGCATCTTATTTAGTATATGATCATATGAAACTAACTAATTATTTTATATATTTTTTCAGGATGCCAATAACTAATATTCAAGATCTCAAACCAGGGACCACAAATGCAGTTATAGAAGCAAAAGTATATCGTGCATGGACAGCCCGAGATCCACCAAGCACAATAGAAAAAGGCTACAGAGCAATCTTATTGGACAGACAGGTAAGTTAAAAAAACTTTAAAAAAAAAATACTATTATATATGTTTCTATTTTCTAATGTTATTCAATTAACGTAGGGCGACACAATACAAGCAAATATGGAACCTGAAGATATTCACCATTTTAAAACCATTTTGGTTCCTGGCAAAGCATATCGTATCTCAGACTTTCAGTGCATTACAACAAATAATTGGCAACAAACACTCGAAAATCCCACATCCCTATCATTTACTAGACTGACACAACTTAATGCTATACCCCCCGAAAGTTTCCCACATCACTATTTCAACTTTTTGTCTTACAATCAGCTACCTACCAGAGTAGTTGAGCCACGTGGTCAAACAAAGAAGCCATACCCAGTCCTTACAGGTAATACACATTTCTCTTAAAATATTTTTATTATATACCATAAATTCCTTTAAATAATTAATAAAATTGTACCTTTATATTTGCAGATTATATTGGCTGTTATGTTTACTCAAGTGAAACTGAGAAAATCGGCAACCCCAACAGTAACCAGTCTATCATACGCCGAATTGGAATAGAGAATCTCAAGTAAGTTCCTACATTGATGATACAAAAATAAGTGTCAGCGTAGTAATATATAACACTATTTTTTAAAACTAAACAGCCGAAACTATATTGAATTAACACTCTGGGATAGTCTGGCACAAAATTTCAAGAAAGAAGAAATTGATGCACTTGAAAAACCGATAATAATCGCCGTCAGCTCATGCCGAGTCACAAGATATCGAAACAGAGGTACAGTTATAAATATTACTATAAAATCACCCGTTAATCGCAACTTTAAATTATAACACATTCTATAATAAGAAATTTCAACTGCAGATTTACAACTTTCTTCGACAGCAGCAACATACTACTATATCAACCCTACGATTACACAGCTTGAACAATACCAGGCACAATAAGATATTCTACATTTACTGCTTACTTTATGTCAAATATATATTTATAATAAAAAACTTATATCAAAATCAATATCTAACAGGTACAGAGAGCTGTACAACCAGCAACGACAACGTGATGTTATCAGATGTCGTTTCAAAAGTAGAGAACAAGAAAAGTACAAGAACCGAATGCCTCTAAATCTACTCATCAAACAAAATCCAGATCCTTACCAGGTAACTTACTATAAACTCAGTTTTAACCCACTACAATAACTACTTCAAATAACAAATATAAATAACTATTTCTACTTAACAAATTATTTATAAATTGCTTTACTTGAAAAAAAAATACAAAACGTGCAGTTTACCTGTGAAGGTACAATAGTGTCAGTGAACAAAAACCGTGATTGGTATTATGTTTCATGCAACTCCTGCAGCAACAAAGCAAGGAACACCAACGGCGTTTACGACTGCAAAGAACACGGCCTTTTGTTAGAAACAGATTACAGGTAATGTTATACACCACAAGAAAACATAATATTTATAAAGAATAATATTTAACTTTTTTTATATGCAGATACAATTTCAAGGCAATTATAACAGACAACACTGAAACAGCACAGTTCACGTTCTTTACACCAAAAGCGGATGAAATTGTCGGAATTGACTGCCCATCTCTGGTCAAATCCATTGATCCAGACCCACGCACATTCCCACCAAAAATTGACACAATAGTGGGAAAGCAACACACATTCCAGTTCTATTTCAGTAATACGTGCAAACAAGGGTCAGTGGAATTTATTTTCAACGACATATTTTATGACACAGAAGCACCCAAACATATTGAAGGCACATCTTCAAGTAAATATAAATATATATATATATATATATATATATATATATATATATATATATATATATATATATATATATATATATATATATATATATATATATATATATATATATATATAGACAAACCATATTGAAACATACAGCTACATATAATCCTCATAATTAATTGTGAATGCAGAGACAATATTCGAAGACCCTGCTACTATACAGCACACACCACCAATGGAAGTACCTCAAATAACAGAGACACCAGAAAAAGAAACACAAATTGTTGAACATCCATCAGGTATTCTATCTAAATTACAAGTCCCTTTACTATTACTATTGTTTAAATTCTTATGTGTGTCTATATATAAATTTTCTATACGGTCAAATATACGTATATAAATTTAACTGAAACAACCAATTTTTTTATTCTCATGACTTACTTTAAATGCAGAACCACCATTTGAACAATCAACTGGCATACAATATACATTAACAGCTACACCATCTCAAATAACAGAAACACCAGAACAAGAAACACATATTGTTGAACATCCATCAGGTATTCGATCTAAATTACAGATTTTTTTTAGTATTCTTAATATTGTTAAGTCAAGAAGAGAAAACTATCCCTTAATTATTGCATAAACTACAGCAACATCACCGCCATATACCGGAATGCAAGCACGATAAAAAACAGACGCAGGAATGGGACCAGACACAAGCCACAAATCAGCAAGGCGTCCGGTCTTTGCAGAAGAACAGGTCAACACCAAAAAAAAAGAAAGCTTGATCAGCAAACCACTTACGGAAATGAAAGCCAGTTGTTTTGTGAAGTACATGTTAAAAAAGCAACCACCTTTTGACAATCAGGCAGGAAAATCTATGTAGCTGCCATTCTAAGTATGTAAGCGTTATAATAACGCTACTTTGTTACACTACTTAATGTAAATATATGGGTAAAATAAAACGTCATGTAACCACTAGAATTGCAACTTACCTAATATGCAGATGCACCTTTTGTAAAACTACTTTTTCTTATAATAAGTTAGCTTTTTAGCATATATTTGCATTTACCTATATTCTTTTTGTTATACAAACTAGAAGCATCTTGACAAAACAAAACCAACGCTTCTACTCTCTTTCTACCGTTAAGTAGCATATTCAATAAACAAAATATATAAAGATTAAAAGACCCAAAATTCACATCTTTTATTCATAAATCAAATATCTTACACATACATCAGAAACATGGATAGACCCATTAAAAACAACATCCTAAAGCACAACATAAAATAACACCATACAACTAAACAAACCAACGATACTAAATATTTTACAATAACAGACACGAAGTCGACCATGATAACATGTTACTCTAACCATGCACATCCATAACCATAACATGATGCTGTTTCTCAGCCCTAGCCTCACGAAGCAGATCCAAAAAAGTTAATAAAGATTGCAAAATCTCTCCATTCTTTGCTTGCGCTTCAACCAAACACTGCATTCCATCACACGCCGGCACATCAAAGTCACTAAAAATTTGTCCCTCTTCAATAAGCTCAGCAAACTTTGCAATCTTACCCTGCAAACCATCACGCCATTCAGTTACTTTCCTGATCAAACCCTCAATCTCACTTTCTTCTTGGATAAACAAAAAACTTGAAACAATCTTTTATTTCATCCGATCCACAAAGTTCTTTTAGTTCTTCAAAATTTGGAATGGAAACCATTTTTTTTTGGAAAGCAATTTTTAAACACAAGTTAGCTTAGATAAGTAAAAATGATACCACATACTCACTCTTATATACCTATAATAGATAACTAATACCAGTTACACTAACTAGAATTGAACAGTTACTAATTAGCTCCTGTTTCCAATGATAACTAAAAAAAAAAAAAAAAAAAAAAAAAAAAAAACTCTCTCACAGCAATACATAGAAACCAAGACTGTCAGAAAAATGCTATTCACACAGGAACAAGAATCCTTCCTAACCACAAACCAAGAATCTATACCTACACTTTGTAAAATTATTGACTATTTCAGTTATGACCACTCTCCCAACCACAAATTAATAGTGACCAATTACACTGTGCCATTCAAAATTTTTACAGTTTCTCTTACTTATTGTAATTGCCAAAATTTAAGTTACACATATACAAATAAATAATGCCTTCCTTACCTAACCTCTATAACTATTTGAGCCAACAACTTTCTATTACTAACTTATCTCTGTATTACTAACTTATCTTATTTCAAATAAATTGATTTAATTATGAGCTAAAAAAATATTAACTTATTACCATACAGATATTTAAATTATCTGGGCTATTCAAGATTTCAAGTTAATTCATTTTAGATTACTTGATTTAAACTCTGACATTAACATACAAATATTGTAAACCGAAAAACAAAACATACCAATTGATAACCTTAGTTATACAACCATTAAACTACACCAAATTCTAAGAACCCACAAAATCTAATATACTGAAAATGTACAGGATACATCAACTATATACTTCTCACACAACCAAAACATACTTCCACCAAAGAGATACGAAATCATACTTTTATTTCTATTAACATAAACTTCCAACAAATTCCAGTTACACTGGAATTTCATACATTCAAAAGATATACCATAAGATACCTGCATAATTGTAACACACATAACTGCAGATATACTATTTTTAGTACCAACCACAAGATACAAAAGTTACTAGATTTAAACACATCATACCAAATTACAGCCAGATACAACATTAATTGAACTTCCTAAGTTTCTTAATGATTTTAGAGTTCTCACCAACACGTAAACCAGCAGTGAAGCTCCTCTGAATCAGCCAACCAATTTCGCTTAGATCAAAACGTTCAGCAGCCTTTAACTCCTCCACATATTCTTCTAGCATATGATGAACCCCAAATTTTTTCAGCTCACGAATAACTTCATGCCTATGCTCAATACGGCTCTTCACCTCTTCAATTCTTTCGTTATAATCCTTCTCATCGCATCTGTAAGCATGCTTCTCACGAACAAAAATACCCTCCAAAACCCTCTCAACTCGCCTATCACCAATTTGCTGTCCAATCTGTAACAATTTTGGATATTTAGGAGCCATCGAGTATGAATCACAACTAATTTTCAAAAGTTGGAGATACTAACCCTAATTTTACGAAATTCATTTTCCCCCAAATTGAAGTAACATATAAACGGTTGACTAATTGGACATATTACCAGAACACTAAGCCCACAGAAAACCAAAACAATTTTTAAACTTAATAAAGCCCAAAACACAATCTATTAAAAAGAAATTTTGTTTGCAAAAAAAATAAAAAATAAATAAATAATAAATATACCTATATACATTAACAAAAAAGAAAATAAAAAATTTTAAAAAATATATACAAATATTGCTTTAACTTACAGAAAAAAAACACACACACATTCCCCACGGCTATACGGAACCCGTTTATTACAAAATATCATAAAAACCTAAAGTATCTAAATATTATCCTCAAAATATATTGACCGAAACAAATACATATAAAAAATAATGTCTTAGAAACCCGCTTACAAAAACCCACATATGATACAAATTTCTTTTTTTCCCTTCCGAAAAGAATTTATATTTACACATTTAAAAAATAATAAATAAATACATTAACGGATATTACAAACGGTCTCAATAATAACACACAGTTTTTTTACTCATAAATGAATATTCCCTGCAGCATTGCGCAGGCTATCCCGCTTGTTATAATTATAAATATAAATTATACTATTTCCCAAAATGTAACGGGGTCATTAACGCTCATTAATTTTTAATCCGGCCTCCTATTGGTCTATTATTATGGAGAAATGCGCCTATACACACACTCCTAGGTAATGCATAGTGTGGCAAAACCTTATTGGTTGGTTTGTGGTTGGGCAAACACTATTCACCACCGTTTTCGCGTAATTACAACGTAATAGCATACATCAAATCAGTTCCAGAAGTTTCACTCTCACACAACTATCAGTCTCCAAAAATCCCACCCTCTCTGCCCTCCATTTTCTTCATGAATCTTCTTCACATCAAAAAAAAAAAAAAAAAAAAAAAAAAAAAAAAAATGATATAACAAAGAAGGGAGAATTGAGGTGAGTGTAGGGTTCTTAAAATCTTTAATTGCCGGCGCGTTTCTTATATGAGATGGCGGGAAGAAGAGGCGGTACACCCAAATTTTCTATACTTATGTGATATTAATTGGAAAAATGTTTGAATCAAAATTTTACCAAATGATCAAGGACATGGTTTGCTGTTGCAAAACGGTTTAAAGGTAAAGACCTATTCTACTGTTGTTTTATTTTTGTTCATGAGGCTGATAATGTCTATAATGGCCCAAGAAATAAGTAAGTTTTCAAATATTGCTATACTTCAATTGTTTGATTAATTTGGAACTCGATGTAGGTCAATCGGTAGTTTAAGAGTTAATGGGTTGTTTGCTTCGGTTTATATAACGGCCTTATGTGGTTTTCGGCTTATGTTTCATAGGATTTTTTTTTGGGCTTTTTTTGAAACTTTTCGGCTTATATAACCTTATCGTGTCATAATAAACCTATATAAGTTAATAAGTTTCAAAATAAAAGAGACTACAAATGATAAACTCTTTTAGAATTAGTAGGTGTGACAGAGCGTAGTTCTGAATTTTTTAACAGATAGTTAATTAGTATATTCAGTTTGGAAATTGAGAATCTGGTATGGTCTTAGGATAAGTAAGTCATGTTTTTTTGTTAGTGTATAATTTACTAAGAGGAATATTACTGAAAAAGCGGCTGTTTTCGGTTGTGTATTTACTGAGTGATAATGGACTATAACTGCATCAAGTAAATGTTTGAGAAAATCTATAATCATTTTCGTACATCAACCTCCAAAAAGTCTATTGGTTTGGTCACAATCTATGTGAAATATTCTGTTTTGGTTGACACTATATAAAAATTGGCCATAGTAAACTTTATTTTGTATAGATGCTTGACAAGGAACGCGAGAATGCAGAGGATGCAAAGCCAGCAACGCAACAAGTGTTGCGTGGATTTGGGGATATAAGCATTGTAACAACAACTGTCAATTTTTGCCGATGAAGAGGGTCAAACACATACAATGGTAAGTTGCAAAGATATTTTGTCACTAGAGTTTCTGAAATCTAGGGCTATGATTAAAATGACACAAAGAAAGCTCCAATTGTATCATTTATGGTCTTTACTTAAGCTATGGAAGCTGAGAAAGCTATGAAGGCATATAATGGATATGCAACGTTTTTATTTTTTTTTATGATTTCTGCGGGTGGTTGGTTGATTTCTTATTATTAGGATTAGATAACTAGCTATAACAAAATCCAGAAAATAATGTAGTTAGCAATAAATTTTGCCATTTTAGACTCATATATATTGTACGTGCTTATGGATCAAAGGAATGAGGTAATATGGAGTTTATAATTGTTTGTGATTAAAGCTAATGTCATAATAGCTTTTTGGTAATTGGGAATCAAATCTTTAGGGTGCGTTTGGTTTCCTCCTAAGGGAATCAAACTATCACTATGAAAGTGATAGTTTGTGTTTGTTTAGAATATCTGGGCCCACAACTATGACTATGAAAGTATAATATATTCCATACTCCATATACAACTCTTGAGGGGGGAATGGATCTTTCATAGTTGAGGGACACACCACTACTATCAAACTCATACCCATTGTCATTCCTCATAGCATACCAAACACACCCTTAGTTGACATAAAATCTTGCATATGTACATCTTTCCTTTGTTCTATATCTTTAGAGTTAAAAATCTTAAGAAAAAATATTCGAGTCAGAACAAACCTTATAACAAAAGTTTTGTTGCAGCCTCCAAAATACATTTTTTGCACTCAAAAAATATAGAAACAAGATCATTAGAGTGCCGCCAATTAGGATATACATAAAGAGTTAACATGGAAGAACATAAAGACTTAGGTGTATTTCCCATTCGAGTTCACAATAAGGACCATCTTTATATGTTTATATCTCAATAATCACTTCTAAATAGCTGATTTTTTCAAAATCTCTTCTATATTGCAGCCTGTGATTTTCATGTTGCATAATTTGATAATGGAATTGATAGAGGCTCACTAAAGAGCTGGATCCAGGGACGCGGTCCTGTAAAGATTTACCGTGCTAATAATGATGGTTATGTGGCTCAGATATGAGATACGTTATTGATGTAGCTTTGACATTTTGATTGGAACCCTTTCGGGATGGAAATTTCCAGGCATATATCTCTTGCACACATAAACTAAGAAACGTTATAGATTTCAGGTAAGTTTAAAAAAAATCAATTCCGGTATTTTCGTCTTATATAATATTCGCGTTACACATGTTTGAAATAGTAGCCCATTTATATAGCAATCGGAAGAAAATCATAATCTGAGTTATTGATGTCCTTGCATATTAACGACGGCAGAAAAGGATGCAAGCGGCTGATCGCAAGGCCAAGGTCATGTAATTCTGAGGATGGTTTAAATGGTGACACATATAACTTGCTTGCATTGGAAATGAAGATCATGTAAAGGGTGCAACCACTCATCCACACAGCCTCTATGCAAGGGTTAGTGTCTACATGATAAATGCTTATGATTAAGTTAATATTCTACACATTAACCAAACAGCTTACTAAATGACAATAAAAAAACCTGTTGTAAATTTGATTTTGATTTTTTTATTGACGTTGGTATTTTTCAGGTGTGGTGACACATTTGATCAGTAAATTTGATTTCTGGGAGGTGGAATTCATCTACTAATGTCGGAATTACTTATTGGGGTGTTTGGCACTTCTTATTGGCATAATACATTATGCAATTTCAGCAAGCTCAATACAATATAATTGACAGCGGCTGCTAATGATACCGTGTAAGATATCCATAATTGGTAGCGACCTCACCACAACATAGTTCAGATTACTTATTGGGTACTACTTATACATATTTGACTAATTGGGTTCATGACAAGTGGCAAATGGGTTAGCTGGGGTAAACAGGTTGGCTGGGTATTTGGATTGCCTATTTTTATGTTTTTTTGTTATGTTTTGTTATTTAGGAACACTTCCTGATTTGTATTACGTTATTCGCTGTTTCTATTTGCCTTTCTACATATCTAACGCCGACTTTCCTGATTGCTTTCTCACAGGAAACACTGATAATTGCAGATGCGGGTTGTCTGCAATCTATTGCTTCTGCAAGTGGCGGTGTTATCGCATGCCAGGAATGAAAAATTGACTGACTTCATAACACGTGTATGTATCTTCAATAAAGTTATCAGTCAGACTTAAAAGTTTTATTCGTATAAGGTAAAAAAAAATGTTTAGGGCTATTTAAGTCTCCTGCACATGTTTTTACAGATATTAATAGAAACTCAGAAAGGGTTACGGTCTCCCAAAGTGCAAAGAATAATTGCAGCCGTTCAGCTCCTCAAAGTAAGTACATCAATTTCTTTTTACAAAGTTTGTTGTGGGCAGGATATAGTAGGGGATTTCCGTTATAGTAAACATTTCTGAACTACCACTGCTACAGGGATTGATGGAGAATCAAATAATGGTGCAACTGCAGACACCCAAAGGCAAAAAAGTTACCTACTTTAGGATGATATGTATCATGGTGCGGCGCAGGTAGGAGCGTGAGCAGATTATGCAGTCTTCTGATGATCAGAACAGAAAAAATGATGGTCGGCTCCATGAGGTCAATAGTGTGGTTAGTGAATTCATCTAATTCCCGAGTAATGCATATATTGGACACAATGAAATGTGACATGCACCAACAACTCTTTATGCACAATATGTAGAATGCTTGCACATAGACTTAAAATTTGCTAGGGTGGAACGAGTGACACTGAAAACTTTGTGTTGTAAGCTATATGTTATGTTTAAAGTAGAGGTGGCAATTTCAACTAATGTATCTATAAATGGGCTGTTTTGGGTTGTGTCATATCTTAACAGGGTCAAACAGGATTGGGTCAAATTGGTTGAAAGTCGTCCAAAGTTAATTCTAATGCTTACAACCACTAGATCATTTTATATAAGAACCTAGATCAATGGTGTCATAATATTCAATCTATAATTATATTTAAACATTCATTTGTACAAGAATTGTTGGCTTCATAATAAGTTTGGGTGCAAGTTATGTAACTATGGTATACTGTTCTTCGTGGTTTTGGTTACATTGATCTACTAACTTCATAGTATCTAAAGCTAACATGCTTGACTTGACACATCAATGTATAAATGTTTGAATATTAGTCACTGCCTTACATGCCCTCTGCTCTTTTATAATAATAAACAGGTTTGCCTCAATTTCAAAAAGTACGAGATTTGAGGGCTGCAAAGGAAATGTTAAACGTCAAAAGGCTGCTCATTTCATGGTTGTATCTGAAGTTGAAAAGCAAGCAGATACCTTGAGGAAAGCCCTTTTTTTTTAGAAGCTGATGTAAATTTTATTTTTATTTTTATTCATTTATTAGTTTTTTTATTATTTTTTATCTACATTTGCTATGCATTTTGCAAGCTTTGAACACACGTGTCAATTTTTATGCAGCCTGATAACCCAAATCCCCCTTACAACAGCCATCCAAACACCCCCTTACAGTAGCCATTCAGACACCCCCTTACAGCAACAACTCCCCCTTTAGTAGCCATCCAAACACCCCCTGACATCAACAAAACACCCCGTTACAGCAACCATCGAAACACCCCCTAACAGCAACAAAACACCCTGTTACATAAACCATCCAAAAGTGTGAAGGAAGCGTCTTCATATTGTTTGGACATGATGGAGATGATCAGGTATGTTAAAAGTAATGTAGTACTTGAGGTTGAATATGCAATATATAATCAAGCGAACCATACCTGAAATGCTATTTTAAGAATGCATGCGAAGTTAATGTTATTTACTTATTTATATCATTGTTCATTTAAACTTCCTCATTAATACATTCGTTTTTTATTGTTGCATTTACTTAGGGTTAAACATCTTTAAAAGTTTGTTAACTTCCCATACATGGTCAAGTAGGCTTTGTATAATTGGAGTAATATTCACTGTCTCAAATATGCACATGGTTTTCTGGTAAATCCAAGCATGAACATTATATTTCATGATTAGCATCCATTGTCTAAATGTCACGAAAAAATTATAAATTTTTAGAACAAAAAGTTTTCCGGGTCATCCCAACCCAACACAAATGACATGTTTTTCACCGGAACCCATTTGAAAACATTTGCAACCCACCTAAATTTCTACCTGCAAACAATTTCGAGTGATAACTTGGCTGGAAAAAGAGTTGGGGTTGCTTATTAAAACCCTCTGAATCACACCCGTTTCTTATATTTTTATTTAAATGCATGTACAGCAGCTCAAAATCCTTTCGGTCGGAATCTAACGGGTCTACACAAGTCTGACGATGGAGAGTTTGGAAAGTGCTACAGCTTGCCTACTCTTAGTGGTCCAAGGATCTGTAATATTTATTTAATGTGATGTTCTAATTTTTGACATACTTTGGACGAAAAATTAGTATCCTATTACAAATTTTCGGTTTACAATGTTCATACAGTTGTGATGATTGGTGATCTTCATTTAGCATATGTGTAAATTTATGGTAATACTTATGTTTAGCATGTGACCATACAATAATTAGATTTTTTGGGGTATGAAAAACAGAAAAGTTTCCATGTTCCTTTTAACATTCTTTTGGAAGCTACGATGAAAAAACAACATAATTGATTACTCCAAAAAAACGTTAACATAATTGTAATAAACACTAACACGGCCGCTCCGCAGCAACGCGCGGGCAAACCCGCTTGTTTGCTTTATATACCAAGTTTAGTTTGAAAAACAAATGTATTTTTATACTCCCGAGTATTTCTTTTCCCAAGTCAATTTCTAAAACACAATTTACATTTCTTTGTTCTATTGATAAATTTAAGTACCTATGTTAGATTGACCCCTACAATAATGAATAGTATTTGTAAAACAATAATATACAAACACCTAACCCAAATCCGAAACTAAATTACCCTGACATGAAAGTCATACTCACATTAGCTTCAATATACCTTTCATCAGATTAAATGTCGGATTGATAAACTGCAACCGAAATATGTTCACAACCTCCACCAAAAAAGGGCACACCTTATATCGGGGAATAAAATGGAGTTAATATCAATTCTATCTTCAAAAACAGAGAAAAGTAATTCCATCGCACTAACCTTGCTGCCAGTGATAAATGTGAAGTAAGAAATATTTATTTGTTAAAATTTAAAAAGCCCCACTCCTATTTTCATGAACCTAACCAAGGACCTTGCGAAATCATTTTTTCAATCAATCCCATGTTAAGTGCAAATATACATGTATGTGTATTAAGGTGTATGTAAGAAAACATACATGTTTTATATGAACATGCATGTTTTCTAATGCAAAATTAGAGTTCTCGCAGTTCCCGCACTTAACAGGGTTCTGAAAATAAAGATACTATATATATATATATATATATATATATATATATATATATAGAGTGAGCATCACGTGCGGATACATTTTTTTAGTGCGGACGTGTGGATAGATCTGGACCGCCCATTCCAGATCTGATATTGACTTATTGTAAAAAAGTCAAGATCTGACGCTAATATCACGGTACCGATCATGAAAACGATTTTTTTGATTTTTTTCCTTCTCAGCGATCCTTACTCTAGTTGTGTTCAATTATTTTTTTTTTTTCAGATTTTTCTGAGCACTTTTTTCTTTTTTGATTATGAGTGCTAATGTGATATTAACGATATTATGAGTGGTACCGTGATATTAAGCTTTTTTACATGTAAAAATGAACCGTGATATTACGATATTAAGAAAAAATTAAAGTGATATTAAAAAAAATTAACTTTGATATTAAGAAAGCATGATAGTTACGGCGATATTAACAATTTTTATTAAGAAAAAGTTTTTACGATATTAAAAAAGTTATTGTGATATTAAATTTTTTATTAAAAAAAAAAAAGTTTTCAGAATCTGATTTTGACTTTTTTACAAAAGTTAAGATCTGAGTCAAGATCAGATCTTGACTTTTGTAAAAAAGTCAAAATCAGGATTCTGATATCACAATACCTTTAACGATGAAAACGATTTTTTTTGGAAATTTTTTTCAGCGATTCTTAATTATTTGTTGTCCTCTTTATTTTTTTAATTTTTTCAGATTTTTTTGAATTTTTTTCAGAAAAAATGCTAATACGATAGTAACGATCTTAAAAAAAGACGAGATATTTACGATATTGCCACTCCGCCTTTTTCAAATGGTTGACTAGATGGAGGGCTGAAATTCGTCCATACCATCCGCACTAAAAGACAAAAACGTACCTGATCCTCACCCTATATATATATATATATATATATATATATATATATATATATATATATATATATATATATATATATATCAAAATAAAAAAAGATTTTCACTTATTCATTTCGTCAAACTCGATATGCATATTTCTTCACAAAACCCATTTTATGCAAACTTTAGTTGAAAACCAACCAAAAATTGTATTAAACTAAAAATTAGAGACATGTAGCAGTATAATAAAAAAAATACACACGTGGCATCATAAATTTGTTCATTGATGGCTCAATTGAATGACACCTCATCAATTTTCTACAGAAATTCATTCACCACAAATAGCAGATGTTGAAACTCATTAAATCCTATTTATATTAGTTGATTGATAGTGAACAAGTTTCGGCTTATTAAAAACAGAACAAATGAAAACTACATGCCAAATTTCTTGATGTCAAATTTCATACCAAAATAATGCAATCCCTGTAGAAGAATAGAAGTATTAATTAATAGTGATTCAAACCTTGATTATAATAAACATGTAAATATCGGACAGAGATCACGTACCTCTTGTTGTTTGGCCTTTATAAAGGAGGTTGGATCTTCTGTTGCGTAACACAATCCAAAAGATGTGTCTATTACCTTCAGTTGTGGAGTAGTTGATTGTCCACACGTGAAAACCGTTATCTGTGGACAGTCTTTGATTTCCAAAGTATCTAATGATTGCCATAGAAAATCCTCCATCCCCAAGCAAAATCCCTTGAGCTTTGGAATGCCACGAAGTTTTATGGATTTCAGAGAACGAAACACAACAACATCAGTAGCTCTAGTGTCAGAATCTTCTGCTTTCTTGACAATTACCTCCATATTATCGCAGTTACTAATTTCAAGCTCATGTAGCTGTAATAGACTGCGAACCATGCCACATGTGAAAACATGTTCAAGAAGCTTACAATCATCAATTAACACTTTTGTAAGGTTTGGAAAGTTCAGAGTTATCCACCTACTGCTCTTCCATATATACCTCATACTATCAAGCGCTTCCATAGTCACTTCTTTTAGCTTTGGAAATACCACAACAGATTGGTTTTCATTCACATCATCATTTTCCAAATCTACTACTTCAAATATCTCCTTTACTTCCTCGAGAGATGACTGCAAAATCTCGAAAGATGAATGCCTATATGTTCTCCTGATATGAAGCTTTTCTAGATTCTGCAGATTTATCAATTCGTTGCATGGAAAAATAATGCCGCTCTTCAACAAGTTTGTATGCAATTCTCCATTTACTTCAACTAGATTTGAAAAAGACCAAGGGAACTGAATTTCCTAATGAAGAAACACAAACGTAATCACCATCAGGTAGACATACGACCAGAAACAAAATTAATTGCCAAATAATAAAGGAAACAGATATTAATAGATTTGTTGATGCAAATATGGTAATAACATACCTCATGTGATGCATTGGACAATGGAAAGTTGATACCACATTCAAGACTATGCTTGCCAATGCCTGTATGTATGTAGAGGAGCTTTGGAGTAATCGAGTGACCGGATGTGAAAGTCTTCATTTTTGGGCAACCATAGATCTTAACCTCATCCAATATTTTCCATAGAAATTCATTCATCCCCAAGAAGAAACCTTCGACATTAGGTAAATCGGTTAGTGTAAGAGACTTTAGACGGGGAAAGAGAACAGTTTTAGAATCGTGCTGCCCATCTTTCTTCACAATCACTTGCATTGCATGACACTTTTCTATGGTCAACTCTGTAAGTTGCTTGAGGCTATCAAGTGTGGAACTTGTAAATACATGTTCCAAAAGATCACATTTGAAAATCTGCAATATCTTTAAGTTGGGCAATTCAAGCAAAGTCATATTTGCGGACCTTGGAATCGTCACTCCACGAAGTATATCACCAGTTCCATCTCCAACATTAGCACTATCACTACCATTCTTGTTGACCCTTTTTATCTGAAATATCTCCCTTAGTGACTGGCAAGAGAATATTTTCAGCTCTTCAAGCTTTTGTAATTTTCCCACTGCACTGAATGGGATCAGAGTTGCTAACGTCTCACATCTATCGATCCATATCTTTCTGGAATATTGGCATAATAATGGAGAAGTAAAACCCACCTGAGAAGATTATGTGATATGAAATATTAGTGTACACATAATAATTAATAGAATTGACTGCTTTGTGGCTATAATAAAAATAGAACATGTCATCGATCAATACCAAGATGATAAACGAGAGTTTTATAAAACACGTGTCACCCAATTAAAAGATCTCTACTATCACATATTTTATATTTTTTTAATCTTATTTATTTTTTACTCAATTTTCTATTCCATATGTTACACCTCTTCTATCTATACTTAACCGTCAGTCCTTCGCTATTTTGTTTTTGCGGTTAGACCCATTTGCATACGTGTGATCTAATTAGGACATCGCCATTTTCGTCAATCTTATTACTCCGTACATCTTTTACGAACCATTTACATATGTTCATTATATATCCCTATATAAACTGGCCTTGATTTATCAGTTATCGTTTGTTGCTATGTTTTCTAATTAACATGTGTTATAGTAATGTAATGGACTAATGGGTCTTTCAAAAAAAAATGTAATGGACTAGTCCATTACATTTCTTCTGAAACTAATATCTCTGAAACTAACATTTGTGAAACATACATGTAAGAATAATGGACACACCAAGGGACAAAAATTTAATAAAAATGTCGAGAATCAGTTTATCCAAGCAACTATCGAAGTTATTACGTTTCACAATGTGTACATACTTAAAAAGTTCATGTATAAAACTTTGCTTAAAATCGACCATCTCTCTTTCAAATTTATTTCGATCAAGTGGCTATTTAGAATTTGTGATTACCTTTTATTATAAGAGAAATGATAGAGAGACCTAAACTTAGGCCTAAACTTAGACCTAAAATCAAGTGACATCATCTTGATGGGTTGTAAAAATAAGTGGGTCCTGTAGCCATAGGATGATACCACTTGGATTTAGGCCTAAGGGTGCTATTGATATTAGGTATTTAGTACTCCGTACTAAAGAATGGATTCAAAGAAAAAGATGTCGTTTAGTTTGAATAGTCGGGTTATGGTACAGTTACTTGATCCTCATTTAAGGGTGTTAACAAAAGTCACCAAAAGTCTTTAGATTTCGACAATTCTCATTTCTTTTGTTGACTTTCACGGATCACAATACATCACATCCACATATAATTCATTTTGTTATTTTAAAAGTTTTAAAAACTAAATGTTTATTTTATTTAATATATTTAAACATAAAAAAGTATTTTCTTTCTCATACATCAAATCCAAATCCAAATCTAAATTCTAATCCTAATCAATATTCAAATTCAAATTCAAATCCTAATTCTAAACCCATGTACAAACCAAATGGGCCCTAAGTTTAAGTTCCTCTATCATTTCTCTTATTATAAATGGAGAAAAGTTAAATATAAATTACAAATTTTTTTAAAGATCAAATGAACATCTACCTTAAAAAAAAAAGCACAAAAGGTATGGAATCCCAAACATGCTCTTATCACATACAATTTATAAATAACATCACATAGCAAAATATACGTCTATCATTTTTATAATGTTATTCTCCCACTCACAATCTTGTCACGAGACCATTTAATTAGTTTAGTTGTTGATTAACAATTGGAGAAACTTTCAATACGAATATGTTGTCTTTCCGGTTCAAAAGGAATTATATAGCATTGCAGATTTTATATAATTGGCTATGTTTGGCGCGGAGCTTTTTTGGAGCTTTTTAGGGTAATGAGCGGTGAGAATGAGCTTTTTTATTTTTGATGTTTGTTTGGCATGAGAGCTGTGGGCTTTGCTATTTTTTAGGAAAACTCATTTTCCCAATGCTTCTTTATGAAGCTGTGAGCTTTTTTGGCTACTGCTCACAGCTACTGCTCACTGCTACTGCTCAATGCTACTGCTCAATGCTACTTTTGCCAAACATAATATCTCGAAAAGGTTGTGCTTAATGAAGAATGGATATTAAAAAGGTAATAAAAATATAGTTGAATACGCATACCATACATATTTAAAAGAAAAACATACCTTAAAGTGATCATGAATAGAAGTCGTACTTGAAGCATATTGGCCACTTATTTTTCATCAATTAAAAAAAAATCATTTTTTTTTTTGAAAAAATAAAATATTTTCCAAATGGTAAATCGTTAAGCAATAAAAAATAGACTATCGCGATGAGAATTTTTTTTTTTATCTTTTAGTAGACAGACATTTCGATATACTTTCGGCGATTTTTTTTCCGAGTTTTCTTTTAGTGTTAAAATTTGAGTCTAAAAAAATCACATGTGATTTGTATGTTAGGAATCACGTGGGATTTCAAAAATCACATAATGTGATTTTAAAATAACAAATCGCATGTGATTTTTTCATAAGTAAATTTCAACACCCACAAAAAAAAGTCTAAAAAAATAAGTCTGAAAACGGACGAAGACGTATGAAAAATAGACGAAAATGAAAGAAAATGGATGAAAACTTATGAAAACAGGCGAAAACGTATCGAAACGAACGAAAATGTAAGAAAACAGACGAATACGTATGTAAACGAACGAAAATGTAAGAAAACAAACGAAAACGTTTGAAAACAGACGTTAACGAACGAAAACTGACAAAAACGTATGAAAACGGGCGAAAATGAGCGAAAATGTATGAAAACGGACAAAAACGTATGAAAGTGGAAAAAAACATGTATTAGAAAAAAAAAAGACAAAAAAAAAAGAAAAAAAAAGAAAAAAAGTGTATTAGAAAAAAAAAAGAAAAAAAAGAACGTGAATTAGGGAAAGAAAAGTAAATAATAAGAAAGAAAAAAAAAACAACGAAAAAAAAAACATGGACTTAGGTTTTCATATTTAATCTTATGTTAATTCTCACAATTAGATCAAACTAGATTGATGGTGAGGATTTGTCCCTTGTTAAGCACCAAAATAAGAGTATGCAAAATAAAGTGACTATTTAACAGTATCCCATTCTTTTTAGTGGTAACACTCTACTAGTATTTTTAGCCCTTCATACTATATTATCAATAGATATCATTATTAATCCATTAAATCTATTTTGTGCAAATTTGAACAACAATCTTAATCTACGACTCAGTATTATTTCAGATAGAATTGCATAAACATCAATTTCCACATTCGACTCAGTATTACTTCAGCTATGTAAAAATAAAATGTAAACAAGTAACAAGAATTCAACAAGTAAAGAAAAATAGTAGTTTAGTATTTGTTATTTTTTGACGCAAGGATAGGTTCAATGATGATTTTACTTTGAACAATATATAGATTAATGAACTAATAACCCAACATAGTTATGTTTAATCTAACGGGACTATAGAGGTCTATAGGCTAACATTGTCCAAATGTCCACCTTTGTTTTCCACCAAAAAGAACCTGACATTTTAACTGGGCCTTGGTATTTAATCATTGGGCTACCATAGTGTTAACATAATTAAAATTTTGAGGCCCCATCCTGAATATGGGCCCTGTGCAGTTAGGCAACCTGCACTGGCCCAGATCCGGTTCTGCCAATGAACAATGCTGGCCACTTATTTTTTCAAAAAAATTAAAAAAAAAAAGAAAGAAAGAAGCCATTTTCTATATTTTATTTGAAAATAAAATATTTTGCAAACGGTAAGAAGCGACAAAAAAATACACTATTGTGACGAGTTTTTTTTTTTTTTTTTTTTTTTCACTAGATGGGCACTTCGATATACTTTCAAATATTTTTTTTTCTTGTTTTGTTTTAGTGTTAAATTTGGCATCTGAAAAAATCACATGTTATTTGTATGTTAAGAATCAGGTGTGATTTCACAAATCACATCATGTGATTTTAAAATAACAAATCACACGTGATTTTTTCATACGTAAATTTCAACAAAAAAAAAATCGAAAAATATGTTCGTCGAAAATATATATAAGTGACGGTATGATTCTCGTAGTGGCATGATTCTTTTAGCGTAACAATTGACGGTTTGTGAGATATTTATTTAAAAAAAAAATGATAGAAAGTGATTTTTTTTGTTTTTATAAAAGAATGAAGAATTGGCATATTAGATGTCATATAATATCTCGAAAAGGACGTAATGAAGAATAGAATTCGTAATGCATAGGATTAGGATATATTAAAAGAAAAACATACCTTAAAGCGATCATGAATAGAATTCGTACTTGAAGTAATATTGGAGTCACTACCATCAATAAGCTTTAGTTGTGGCAGATTTAAAAGACGGAGATAGTCAAAACGGGGTAAGAAAGTAGTGTTTGTTTGGGAAGATGTAGCTATTTCTTCATATTCGTCATCTCTATTTGAAACAACTTCTTCAATAGCATCACAACGACGTATGTCAATTTCCTCTAAGCTTGAAAGAAGTTTAATCATGCAAGGTGAGAGCAAATACTAAGGGGCCGCTTGGTTGGGGGTTAAGGGGTGGGCAAAGGGATTGAAATTAATTTCGGGCCCACTAATTAACTAAAGAGGTGCTTGGTTGGAGGAGGCAAAGGTATTGATTACCCACTACTGGGTAATCATCCATTATAGAGTAAAACGGGGGGTAAGGTATTGATTACCCACCTCCTCATTTCTTTGCATTCCCTTACCCTTTCCCTTTCCCTTTACCTTTCCCTAATTTAAACCAAGCGGACCCTTAATGCTTTTGCACCTATGAAGAGATATGGTTTTCAGGTTTTGGAAAGAGGATTTCTGTTGTGTCGTAGAACATAAAAATTTATTCCAATTACACTTCCACACATAATTCATATTCTCCATCTTCTCCAACCATATGGACTCCAAGTAGGGAAGGAGCGGTGATTGTTGATTATCCCTTTGACTTGTTGCTAAATCTTTACTGGTTGCACTCTCTATCTCAAATGCCACCTCAACATCAGCACGGTTTCTTATAACAAGGCATCTGAGGTGATGAAACGTAGATAAGACATGAAATGGAATTGCAACATTAACATCCGGAATGATATCATCAACTTGTAATATCTCTCCCCTGTTTATATCATTCATCTGCACCTATCATTACATAAAACAAATGTGAATATCTAATTCCTTCTATAAGTTGAAACTGAAAGTAGGAATAAGAAAGACATTACATACCTCAACTGATTCATTGATGCTATTCTCGTTATAATCCCCACCAATAATGCGAAGGTCCTCAAGTGCACCCAAATCAAACCTAGCGAAGGTAGGTGTAAACAAATTTCTGAAGCTTTTGCAGTACCATGTGTGTATTCTTTTAACTGCTTGAAAGCCACGTATGATGACATCAGGATTAATTACACCTTTCAACCTCCACACCTCTCTAATCTCCCCTGAGCGAGTTATTTCAATGTTTCTCAAGCTGCTACAACCCTCCTCAATCTCACCAACACATCCCACGTCAATATTGAATAAAAATTCAATGGAACCACAATCTTCAACACGGAGATCAATAAGATGATGCAACAATGGCATCGGATTGCTTGGAAAAATGTTCACAAGATTATCACATCTACTCACTACAATTTCTCTTAGTATGCAATCGTTAACTTCCCCGCTACTGCAAAATTGATAAGGCCATATATTTTGCAATGCCTCCATCTTAGAAACTCTCAATTTCTCCAAATTAGGGATCACAACCTGCACAACATATAGGGCCTAGCTTGTTAATTCATCAATACATTCATGCAACCAAGAAATATATATTGACACTTATATGTGTGACTGGTAATTAATATTTTGACATACACATATTACCTCTTTGCTTAAGAAAGGTTGAATTGCAGAACTAGACAAAGAAGATGTTGGTGACTTATTCTCGGGATAAATGCTCGTGAATTTTGGAAGGGCGTCAAGTCTCAACTCTACTAATTGAGGTAGCTCAACTGAACTAATAGTTTTGCAGAAACCTACCAACATTGGTAGATCAGACAAATTCAAAAACTTTAGCTCTTGAAACTTGATTACCCCTTGTGCACCATTTTCACTATATGCTACTACTGCCATAACAGGGCACTTCATAACTGTGAGTCGCTCAAGCTTCACCAAACCATTAGCTACTGGGACTGTGAAAAGGTATCTCAAGTCGGCACACTTGGAGATGTGAAGCTCTCTTAAATTATAAAACGATGCCACTGAAAGTTCGACAAGATCATTCATACCATTCACTTCTAACAAAAGCACCTCTGTTTTTGGAATCAACTCATTCAATCTAGATTCCATCAGTTCATCTTTTGTAGTGACCAAATTCAACGTGTTTTTGAATGAGTGCATACTTTTACTGTTTTCTTCTGAATACCAAATCTCACCAGCAGATCTCTTGAATCTTTCGAATGAGTCCATATTCTTACCAGCAGATCCAACGGAGATCTTGAATCTTTCGAGTTTCTTAAACGACATATTCTTCGGCTGATCCTTGTTTTCAAAGAATTCAATCTCTAATGCGGAAAGATTCCCTGAGCACTGTGCCAATTCATTAAAGTTGGCATCCGTGAAATTAAAACGCCTTCCACGGGAAACCCTCATATACAGCTCCTCAAGCTTCACCAAACTTTTAAAAACACCTTCATCAATAAGAAGATCGACACAACCTGTCAAATCCAATTGCTTTAGCTTCTTCAAATTCCCAATTGCTGATGGTAATTTATGGATGCCACAATGTGCAAAGCTCAACACTTCCAAATTCAAAAGATCTCCGATAGAAGAGCAATCAAACATCAACAAGCATTGATGGAGAATGAGCGTTCGAAGATTGGTTGAGCATTGAAGTGAACTTGGAAACTGAAGCATTGGGTACTCCATTTTCTCATACACCAGAACTTCAAGATTTTCCATTTCTTCATAGAAATCTTCAGGAAACTGAAGTGTTCTATCTCCACCCATAAGTCTCAGAAGTGTTAGATTCTGGTATTCAAATTCTTTTGGAAACTCGGTCATACCCATACAGGTCAAGGAAATCTTTTGGCAAGACCTGCTCATCTCAACCCAACTCCACCTCGAAATATCACCATGGTTAATGATCCACGGATGGTCACCTTTAGAAACTTCTCCTTGCACAAAAGCAAGAACAAGATCGTGCATTTTGACACACTCAAGGTAATCACTATCAATCAATAAATTTGCATTTTTGAGTTTGCGTACGCATGTTTTTGTCCTGTCTCTAGCATCACCCAAAGTAGGAACACCCTTCAACAATTTAAGCCCCCATGCATATCTTGTCAGCTCCTCAATCGGAATATTAAAGTCATCTGGAAACAAGCCACAAAGCAGAAAAATCGCTTTAACTTCCTCTTCTCGTATAAAAGTGTAGCTAATTTCAATAATTTCTTGCACATTTTTATCAAGATCATTATTCTTCAAACGATTAAGTGTATCTCGCCATACACAAATTTCTTGAGATTTAAGGGTTGTTGCAATGAGTTTGATGGCTAGGGGCAAAAATCCACATCTTTTGACAATTTGATTCCCTATCTCATTGAGCCCCGGATCAGACTCTTTTGAAACTCCCGTGATTTCACAAAAGAAATTATTTGCTTCGGACTCCTCCATGACATCCACTCTAACTACTTTAACATCCGAATTAGCTTCTACTGCAATTTGTTTGCAAACAGTTTCATTTCGTGATGTTAGCAACAATTTGAAGCCGGTTGGCAAAGGGCTTAATCCAATATCATTGAGTTCAACCACCTCCCACACATCATCCAATATTACTAGAACCTTTTTACCTTCTTTGGACATCTTTTCAAATGTAATACGAAGACGATCTGCCCTTGCTGTTTTACCCGTTTCAGTTAAAGATTGTCCAGTGTATTCTGCCACAGTTTGTTGAACTGAAAACATGTTAATCTTCTGCCCAATAACCACCTTAACAATCCAACCAAACACATTCTTATCTGCGACAGTCTTTTTCAGCTGTTCCATCATTGTGGTTTTTCCAACACCACCCATTCCACATAGCGCTATAACTTGCATCGTGTGATCTTGTTGAAGGAACCCGAGTGCATTCCCAAAAATCTTCTCTCGCGATTTGAAGTATTTGGCATCACCATTTGACGGTACAGAAGTGGGTCCTTTTTTAAAACTCACTTTTCCAAGAGGTTTTTGGGTATCGCTCCAAAGCATTTCAGTATTTTCCTTAATAAGACGCTCAATCTCCTCAGTTGTCTTGAATGCATTTCTTCCTGCTTGGTACCTCCTCTTAACATTAAAACAGCCATTGTAGTTACTTGAAATTCTTTCTGCATCTTCCTTAATCTTTTCGACTTCTTCCAACCAAACTGGTACCCGAGTAGGTATCTCCAGTTGACTTGTATGGTTTCTTTCCATGTGCTTTCTGACATCAACGCTTGTACCATCCAATTGCTTCAATCTAGTATTCATGTTCCTAATGTTGTTTGTGGAGGAAAAGATATAGCCCAGATGTTTCTTGACAGGCTTCATCAAAGATTCAACAACAGGACCAATGATTGCCGATACAAACTCCATTACTCGGAGTATTAGCTTTTAGTGAGACCTACAAAACACACAAAATAATCAGACAATGGGATTGAATCTTTGGAATTGCTAACTAGCTTTCATACTTTTACCATCAGTTGACACAAACTGAACAATCTTTTCTTTCAAATAATCAAATTATCAATTTTAACTATCACATAACTTTTTTTTTTTGGGCCTTTTGGTCGACGCATAGCAAACTGTTTTCATGTTAAACTTCTAAAATTTGTTATAGCAACAGCAGGCTTAATATCAATATCAGGTTGGTAGCTATAGGAATCCAAACGTATTTAATATTCTCAAACTAAACAATATAATAAAGCAAAACAAACCAAATATAGATGCTGCTATATTTTGATTATTAAGCATATTCATCAATCATTAACTTCTTACTATCATTGAGTGACATCAATTTCATCCCACTATAAGCAAAATAATTGAATATTGGTCAAAGGGGACACGAGGTCGAAAGTTAGAACAAGTTAATAAAAACATCGTTAACATCCGCATTTGAACTGCCTCCAAACACTCAACAATGATAATACCCGACAAAAAAATTCATAATGGAACAAAAGATAATAATAATAATTAAAAAAAAAAAATCATATAAAAAATGAAGCTAGATTCAAGATGAAAAATACTCGATTTTTTACACAACGGTCATCTAAAATTAATAGTGTTTAATAACTAATCACATGTGTGAAAATGTTTGAGAAAAGTAACATCATAGCGGATTCCATCTTAAAATCTATGGTCAAGATCGGATCTTATAAGATCCGCAAAGATCCTATGTAAATAAATAGTAGATTCAGAGTTTGACACGAACAATAATCTCATCTTTGATATTTTTGTTTTTAAAATAGACAACATTAAAAGTATAAGAAGAAGAAGACTTACAGTATAGTTTATCAATCAAAATTCTTTAAGAGAGTGAAGTACTGTTGCTATCAATGAATGCAATCAAAATGGTAGCTGTAGCTTATCTTTTATATAATAAAACAAAACCCCGGGATTTTCGTATTTAAAAAAAAAACTATTTTCTTATTAAGTAATATTTTAATTAATTATTATTTTTTAATTTATAAATTTCTAAATTCGTTTTGTTGATATATACTACACAAGTATAAGATAAATACAAAAAATTTAGATAAGATGCAACTAACAATAGAATTAAACTTTTTAAATGATTATCTTTAATAATAAAAACTATAATTAAAAATCATAAATTAAACAAAACAAATATTAAATTATTTATTTTTTAATAAATAAAAATATGTTATTAAAAAAACTTTAAAAAAAAACCCGCGCGTGCGCGGGTATTATAACTAGTAACTATATTAAAAGAAGTTCACGTCAAACAATCTTGATGCTTATTGGTGAAAAATAGTATTGGGTTAACGATCCCTTAAGACAAAAGTTCAATGCAGAACCATTTTTTGCTAAAGATCAAACCGGTTGATCTCAACCATCCATCCAACTTCAATCCAATGGCTAATATTAATTGGCATTTTTAATTTAATTTTTACTGAGGGTCATTTTTGTAATTTCACTACCTTTACTAACTATCCCCTAAACCACACACATCACTCTCATGATTCACCGGTTACACACACATTCCTTTCACACACTAACCACCTTATTCAAACCCTAACAACTTTTCACATCAAATTGATAAAAAAAAATAACGCAATACACTGGATATTCGACATGAAATATCACTAACTAAAGGTAGGTATTTACATTTTATGTTAATCAAACCCTAATTTTACTCGAATAGATTTAGTTTCTATTGTTGATTAAATTGTTATCAGATGTGACGAAGGAATGTTGCGTCTACTCAAATCAGTTTTGATCAGCCATGATGTGAAATCGATGTTAGATGTACGGAAGAGTTTGGTTAAGCTCGTGAGACGTGAATCTATGAACGTTATTCATGAAGTTGTTGAGCAAACGGTCGAAGAGAAGTTGTTGGTTGTCTACTTTTTCGTTAAAGCGTTTGCAGTTATTAGAGATCAAGAGGTTATTTTTCTTTTGTTTTGTTATTAGAGTTTATGTGTGTGATTGCGTTGATTTTTACGAGATTTGGTGGCTTATTTGATGAAATTGTGACTTTGATTTCGGTTAAATCGCGTAAAGTGTTATTGTAGATCCGATTGGCTTAAAATATCTACTATTAATGACGATCACGTAAAGTGTTATTATAGATTGTGTGAGCTTGGTTGTACCAACTTCAGGTTGAGACTGACCAAGTAGAATGTAATGTTGTTGCCCATCTCCTCGCTTAAGGTGCTCAAAAGCTAAAGCCACAGCTAGACCAATATTATGCTGAGAAGTAGTTGCATCTAGGTTGAACATGGTTGTATTTTGAGCTTGCTTGGTTCTATCAATGCTAACTTGAGACAGTTCAGAATCCGTGTAGTGTTTTTAATGGCCTCTTCTGCTGTAGTATTTAAATGGTAGATCAATTGGATGTTTGGAGCTAGTTACGGATGGTGTGAGCATGGTTTTACATTGAGCTTTGGCAGTTGTGCCTACATTGACTTGAGATTGACCAGGATCGGTGGTGTAATGTTGCTGCTCACCTCTTCTCTTGGGTTGCTTACTAGGTGGGGAGTTAGTTGTAGATGGTGGGACCTGAACTTGCTTGACAAAAGTTGTACTTTGCGCTTGTGCGGTATTATCTATGTTGGCTTGAGATTGTACAGGAGCATTGTAGTGTTGTAGTTCATGTCTTTTCATGAGCTGTTGAAAACAATAGCAATGGAATGCTGAGAGTTAGTTGCAGATGGTGCGAAGAAGGATGCACATTGAGATTGCTTAGTTGTACATATGGCAAGGTCTGCTTGACCGTTCTGTGGTTGGGTTTCGGAAGATGGATGGTTTGGATTGGTCAAACTGTAAGAGACTTAAGTTGTGGACGTTGTCCTCAAGTTAACAGAGTTCATATGGTGCGTATAGGAAGGCGTAACGACCGAGATGCTATTTTCTAAATCATAAGATCCTGAGGATGATACAAACACCCCCTTAATGGATTAATTTATGTGTGAGATGCTATTTTCTTCTTGTCTTATAGCATATTGTAGTTGTTGTCGATGAAAAGCTATACATTGTTGGTGGAAGGCGTAATGGGCGATACTTATCAGATGACCAGGTATAATCATGCGAAATCAACATTTTATTTTCACAATTCCACCTATTAACATAGTCATATTTTCTTGGTGGGTTAATGGTCTGTGATGTGATTGAAGGCGCTTGATCATGCTTTTTTATTATTTTACGTAAATATTGAGTATTGCCAAAAAAAAAATATACATTCACTTGATCATGTTTTTTTATTATTTTACGTTAATATTGAGTATTGGCCATTGGGAATAGTTTTACTTATTAGTTTCGACAGTCTACAAAACAGTTGTTAAATGTCACTTCGCGTGATAGAGCTCTTCTTATTAATTTTTGCCAAAAATAATAACTTGCAGTTTTTATTTTTTTCGTGATAGATCTTTGAATCACATGTGATTTTTTCTAAATCACATGTGATTTGCTCTGAATCACATATGATTTTGTAGTATAACTTAGAGTAATCATTTAAAAATACATGTTAATAACTACATATTTGTATGTAGCTAACTGCAGGTCTTGCTTAAAAAGTTGAAGAAAAGCCTAAGCCGAAGGCCGAGTCTAAGCCTATTAGATTCCGACAAAGATTTTGAAAGTAATGAGAGTAAGGAGGTGTCAACTAAATTCAATAGGAAGATGATTAGGTTTTAGGTACTTCATGTGTTAGGTTATTCAACTTGTGAACTCGTTATCACCGATATGTATTGTATGATTAGGTTTTAGGTACTTTATGTACGTACGAGTGATGATGATAAATGAAAAAAGGCAAGTTCAAGCCATATGCCTTCTTTGTAGTTTTTTTGTTGTATTTTTATGCAGGTTAATATGCAAATCACATATGATTTACCTCAAATTAATTTTTAAGGTGAATCACACAAATCACGTGTGATTTGTGTGTGATTTTGACATGAAAATCATATGTGCTTTTGACGTGAATCACATGTGATTTTGAGATGAATCACAAGTGATTTTATTAATCGTAATACCAAATCACACACTGTAGAACAAAACCAAATGATTTGTTATGAATCACATTTGATTTTCTAGTAAAACTTTGAGTAATCGTTTAAAATTAATGCATTAAAGTATACAATGGAATAACAATATCATAAGAATCTTAATCATTAAGTAGTCTGGGTGACTTTCATTCTGTTTTACCCATTCCCCTTCTAACTAAAAATTTCTATTCAGCCCATTTGAGATTAAATAGATCCCAAATTGACCCACTCATAATTGATAAGGTCACAATTGCCATATGCCCACCTCTACTATGATCATACAAATCAATTAATATTCAAAGTGTTAATCTACTGTGAGCCTTGAAGCATAGCATTTTCAGTGCTAATATCAATGTACATGTCACCATTTACTGGTAGAGCAACAGGATTCCCAAGTACAACATCACCATCAGGAGTTGCTTCATTTGTCTGCGTTGTCCTGTCATCAACGAAACCATATCTTCCTGGTAATCTCCCTGACTGTGCATTTGATGTAGCAGCTGCAGTGGTTCAGCAGCAGCCAGATCTTCAGCAACTAAAAGATCATCTAGCAACACCCCTGCAACAAGGAATGCCATACGACACCTTCTTAGCAACTACTAACTACACGCAAAGTTCCATAGTATATCAGTAAGTTTTACTTTCACTACTCATTACATAATCACGTGTGATTTGCCCTTTTTTATATCATAATAGTCTCATTCGATTCAGTCTACAACAAGTCAACAACAAAGAGAAAATCACACGTGATTTACCTATTTTTATAACAAAACAATACAACACGAGAATCACGTGTGATTTGCTCCTTTCTATATCAAAACAATCACATTTGATTCAGTTTACGACACATTTGAATCACATGTAATTTATTTTTCAAATCACATGTGATTTATGTACAAATCACACGTGATTTATGTACAAATCACACATGATTTACAATTTTTGATAACAAAACAAAATAGAATCACGTGTCATTTTAATTATACCTGCAGCTGCATCTTCATATCTAAATCATGCGTATAATGAATTTCGAATTCCATAACCCGATTTTGTTCACGAACAACCTATTTTTTCTTTCAAAATTATAACCCAAGAAAGAGAGAACTAGTTTTGAAATTTGTTTTATGTACAAAACACATGTGATTCATGTACAATCACAGTTGATTTGTACATGAATCACATGTAATTTACTTCGCAAATCACATGTGATTTATGTACAAATCACAAGTGATTTATAACTTTTTATAACGAAACAAAACAAAATAGAATCACATGTGATTTTACTTGGAACTGCAACTAAAACATAATCACAAGTGATTTTCTTCTTTCATTTTATATAAAACAAAGTGTAAATCACATGTGATTTTACATTTTTCTCATAACATTAGACAACTAAAACAAATCACAATAGTTTTAATACATATACATCAAAGTGTAGATGAAATTTGTAAATCACATGTGATTTACTCACTTTGTTGAGATCACTTGCGTCTAATTCCTAATAAATATATTTTCCTAATAAACCATTTTATCAAAATAACCATAAATTATTACAAGCATCTAGTAATCTGGTGCAGCAAATTTAGTAAGGAGTGTTCTCAGTCCAAAATCGACACATATACAACACCTTAACATAAGCATGATGCTTTCATAAGAAAATACTTATAATGCAGAGGTATCTAATATTTGGAATAGAAGATTTTCCGACAATAAATCTTACCAAGTATTATATCGTCTTGACTCACCAAGCATGCTCCAACCTACAATCAAAATAAAATAAAATTATGCAACAAATAACCGTTGAAGCACAAGTTTCAAGTTTTACGACAGCAACAAAAAGCATATAAACAATATCCTCAATAATATTTACAATAATGATTGATTAATTTAATTGGTTAATCGGAAGTTCTTATGGTGATTTTGTGTGTGTGTGTGTATTTTTTTATTGATTTGAGTGTTTTTGTTGTGATTTTTGTATGTTTTTACGGTTAAACGGTATTTGTACGGTGATTTAGAAGGTCAATCGGAAGTTTTCCGGGGATGTAGAAGGTTTCCGGTTATCCGGAATTTTTGTTGAGAGGATTGTTGTAGATCACGTGATATTTAATGAGATCAATGAAGATATTTTATACTTTTATTAAAGGAGTTGGAGTGACGATTTTGCCCTTGTTTGTTATTGTTTTAGTTTGATCTCTGCCGTTGGATGAAAGCAAGTTGAATGGTTGGGATCTTATGTTTTGTTCTTTAGATAATACATGATTTTGAGGGATCTCACCTCATCCCTTAATGGACATTGTAAAAAAGATATTAAAAGGTAAACAAATTATTTCCTAATTCTCATAGTTTGGTAAATAAAGGATAAACTTGCGATATTAGTTTACCACAAAAGAATGAGCAAAGATCATTTGAGGATCAAAATTTTTTTACATATCAAGGGACTAATCTCCACCCTCCATCTTCCCTCCATCTTTATTTGATCTAATGGATGAGATTAATCCCAACAATTTAAAAAACTCACTTTCATCATTTTTTTTTCAAATATTAATATCTTTCAAACCGTTAATCGTTAAGCGAAAAAAATTATACCGTTACGACGGGCATTTAATTATCTTTCTATAGATAGGCACTTTGACATATTTTCGACAAATTTTTTTTTTTCATTTTTTTCACGTTTTTTTTCCGTGGCCGAAAAAATCATATATGATATTACATGTCATATCATATATGATATTACATATCATATATGATTTTTTTTCGGCCACGAAAAAAAAACGTGAAAAAAACGATTTTTTTTTCGAAAGTATATCAAAGTGCCCGTCTATAGAAAGATAATTAAATGCCCATCGCGATGGTGTAATTATTTTCGCTTAACGATTAACGGTTTAAGAGATATTTAAATTATAAAAAATGGGTGAAATATTAAAATGCTTTTAATCTCAACCATTGATTTCCTTTTTAGATGGATGGTGGGGATGAGTCCCTTGTTATGTGAGGAATATTTGGTTTGTAGAATAACTCGACTCCAAAAAAAATAAATGTGGTTTGTAAAAAATTACTCGATAAAACAATACACGCAAATCTTCAACAAGATCTTATGGATCACCTTTGGCAACGACACCAACAAAAATACTAGTTTATTGAAAATTTGATGTATTTTCAGTTTTTTTAAATGTTTTTTCATTTTCTTATTTTGTTTATTTTCATATTGTAATTTGTATTTTTATTTGAATGAACGAAAATTTAGTTTGTTTGAAAAATGAAAAAAAATGGCGGGACCCAAAAACTGCGAAACGACATGCAAACGGCTTGAGCCAGGTATTTTGGTGTGTGAATGTGGAATGTGAAATGCTGAGATGGCGCTCATTTAGCTAAACGGCATGCCACCACACCTGACGCTCTAAGTTTCTCTCTTTTAAGGAGATGTTTGTCTAAGCTTATATTTTGGGCTTACGCTTATATTTTCTAAGCACTTTGTAGCTTATAAATTATAAGCTCATAAGTCCATTCTTAATGTTTGGGTTAGCTTATTGTAGCTAAAGAGATAAAATGACCAAAAAATACAAGTATTTTATAAAGTTAATGTAATTATAAGGGTTATAAAAGTCTTTTGTCATGACACCCATAAATAAGACCACCCTCTTTACAAGAAGGACGAAAGTATTACGAGGTTAATGTTTGGAAGTCTTCATATCATAATAAATAATTATACGGCTAGAAATACCTGAGCTTATGGGTCACACGTATACATAGAGGGTTTTAATCAATTCGTTGCAGATCTACGAAAGTATTACGAGGTTAATTCATTGAGTGGTTTCTTGTAGTACACTGAGGGCGTTAATCAAATACTAGTTAATGTTAACTGAGCTTATAGTAGTTACGTTATCTATATTGGTTTAATATCTCATGATCGACTAACGGGCGTTAATTAATTCGTTAGACTAATTAATTAACTATCGGGCCGCTATTTAGTAAGTATTGGACTTAATAAATGGGTTAGACCAAAACAAATGGGAAGCCATTTGGGTCTAGCACCCCTAATTGTATTTTTGCCTCGCCGAAATAAGCAACTGATTAGATACACCCTGTTTAGAATGCACAACAGTCCTCCAAATTACTTTGGTCACGGAAGCCTTCAACGAGTAAACTCTTTGAAAAAAATTCCAGAAGCATTCACTTCCACATTAGTCGATCTTTTAATACATATGATGAGGAGCTGTGTTAAGATGACATGAATATAACTTGGAAAATGAAGAGTACCTAAATAGTTATGACAAAGTTCAACACTTACGTCTAGCACTAGTTATCGTGTTTTTTCCTCGCTGAACAAAACAACTGATTAGATACACCCTGTTTATCATGTACAACAAGCCTTCAACGAGTGAAACTCTATAATCAAAATTCCAAACGCATTCACTTCCACATTAGTCAATCTTTTGACACATTAATGAAGAAATGTGTTATGGTGACTTAATAACTTGGAAACAGAGAGTACAAATAACCATATATCCAAGATTGCATTTTATCACTAGCTTACCTATATTGATCACCCACCTACATGACGACTAAACACTTTTTGTTTATCACCAATAATCCCCACATCCCTAAAATGGTGAAAACGGTGGGAGTCTCTTACAATTATCAGCCTACCCTCGATCTTTGATTATGTGCTTGATGACCTTATGACAGTTAGCACATACCCTCAAGTTCTTAAATGCACGAATCAGTCTTCCACCTTGTATTTTAAGGATCCCAAAAGCCACCGCCAACTTTTCACTATGGTACCTCAGCATATGTTCCTTTTCTTCCTCTTCCACATGGAGAAGAAATGTAACCCTCTTTCTTCAATCTAACTCTCTTTCTTCAATCTAAAATACAGTTGTTCAAGATAAGCATATATTCTAACTGTCTCTGGGTAGGTTGAATCCCCAACTGAGAATGTGTGGATCTTATTTTGTACTTCAAGCCAACTATAACCTAGGACTTTCTTTACCCCCGTGTCCCCATTTTCAATCTAATTGCACCAACATCAGCCCATCTACCTGAAGCTGCATATAAATTTGATAAAAGGACATGCATTCTGGCATAATCAGGCTCCATCTGGAAAACCATCTCAGTAGCCTTTTCCCCTAACTCCGTATGGCCATGAATTTTGCTGGCACCAAGTAGAGCACCCCATGTAGCAGCATCTGGTTCCAATGGCATACTTCTCATCAAATTTTGGGCATCATCTAGGCGTCTTGCTCGACCGAGGAGATCAATCATGCACGTATAGTGTTTTGAATTTGCAACTATACCATAATCACGATTCATTGTGTAGAAGTAGTATGTGCCTCTATCTACCAATCCACCGTGACTACATGCAGACAACACAACAACCTGGATGTAGAAAAACAGAAAACGAGACAATTATGTAAATATGTTACCTATAGGAGCATGCAAGACCAAAGTCTCATTGAAGATTCTATTTAAGGAATCTGAAGTATTTATACTATTAAAAATATATCAATTAACTGATTTTTCCTTGTGTTGTCACATAACAAGTGGATGAGTTGATAACTTATGTAACAGAGGATTACATAGTAACTTGATCGGGTTTGACTCCACTTCTCTTCATTGACTCGAAAACTCTTAGAGCCTCTTGGCCAAAGCCATGTGTAGTAATCGACAACCAAAAACCCCTAGTTACTAGAGCGGAATAAACCCGATCGTTGAAGAAAACCACACACCAACAGTATCCTGCCCCCATCGCATTCCAGAAAATCAAAAAATATATCTAACCTGGGTGTCATGTGATATGAACCTCCTGAATCCATGATCCAATCTAGCAGAGCCTCTGCACTCATCACCATCATCACCTCAGAACCGTCATAAATCGAACCACTGGAGCTTGGCTGATCTTCTTTCTTGGCGAAACCATTTGACTTCTTGCGATTATTCTGTCGGCAGTTTCTCTTCAAGTGCTCCTCAGATTGGCAAATATAGCACTTGAGTCTTCCACCTCGAGACTTTGATCTTGACTTTCCCTTAGACTGATGCGAATTCCTGCGATCAGTTCTTCCCCTCACGTATAACCCTTCACCATCATCCCCCTTTGCCTTAAATCTTTCTTTAATTTCCTTTGAATTCAGTGTGGCCATCACATACTCCAAAGTCAAAGCTTCCCGTCCATAAAGCAAGGTATCCACAAAGTGTTCGAATGATGCTGGTAAAGATGTGAGTAATAATAAAGCAAGATCTTCATCCTCGAATTTTACCTCAATATTTGCTAAATCAAGAACGATTTTGTTGAACTCATCTATATGTTCGGAAATCGTACGTCCAGCCGGCATGTAGAATGTATACAACTTCTTCTTCAGGTACAACTTGTTGGCCAAATACTTTGTCATGTACAAAGTCTCGAGCTTGGTCCAAACCCCCGATGCAGTCGTCTCCCCGGTAACCTCTCTCAGAACCTTGTTACCTAAACACAAAATTATGGCACTGTGAGCTTTCTTGTTTAGCTCAGCTTTTGCTGTAGCATCCATATCCGCGGGTAAAACCTCCAGAGCTGCTTCACATCCATGTTGGATTAATGACTCCTCCTAAACCAACCTAATAGATTAACCAGGAATGGTCAACAGGTCAAGCCTGAGTGGGAGTAGTGATCAATTTATGATCCGGTGTAAGCACAGTGTTTTCCCGGGTCGTTATGTCCCGACGAGATTGAAATTGTATTTTGGTAAACGTTTGAGGGATTCAGTGATTGGGAAAGTAACAGATAATGATTTGGATTTGATTTACACTAATGGAAATGATTGGGATTAAGCTAAATAAACAGTATTAACTATTACAGGAAACAGATATGTATAAACGTAAACCAAATTTAAAACAAATGCGATTGCGTACAGAGAAAAAGGTGAGTATTAAGCAAAATTAAACTAGAGGGTGGTGAAAATGACTTTTTACAAACTTTTATATTAAAGTAAAATTTTATAAAAAAGAAAATTATTTTTTTGATTATTTTATTATTTAATATTAATTAAAAACTATTTAATAATTAATTTAAACTAATTTAAATTAAGAAAAAAAATACTATATTGACTTAGAAAATTATTAATTTTTTTATAAAACTAATTAAACATTACAGGAATCCTAAAAAATTATAAAAAGTTAAAAAAAAAATGTAATTAAGCTATTTCAATAATTATTTACTTATTTATTAATTAAAACCTATTTAAACTAATTTAATTATGAAAAATACTAAATGAACAGTGAAAATTATGAAATTTTTTATAAAAATACTTTATGATTTATAAAACCTAGAAAAAATATAAAAAGATACTATTGCTTATAAATAAGCATAAAGGAAATTAATTTTTTGGTTTTTTTAATTAAAACGAATTAAACTTAAATTAATTATTATAAATACTAAATCTACTTAGAAAATTATGAAAATTTTTCTACAACTATTTTAATATATTAGTAACTTAAGAAAAATATAAAATTTAAAATTGCTTTTTGAAAAAGCAGAAAAATAAGCCAAATAAATAGAAGCTATCACTTATTTTATTTTTGGTTTTTTCTTGTTTTTCTTTTACACAACTATTTTAATACTGAAAATAAATAACTTTTACAAAAACAAAAGTATTGAAGCTCAAAAATAAGCAGTGTGCAAGCTTATTATCTTGACAGATGGCTTAATAAGGATTTTTATGGACTTTTGAGTGAAATAAGCTACTAATAAGCTACCAATGATAAAATAAGCTATAATCAACTGAGATGCACACAAAGTAAGCTAAACAAACTGAATAAGCACACTGAATAAGGAGAAAAAACAAAATAAGCACATCCAAAAACTACACAGACCAAATAGGCCAAAATGGGCTAATTGCAGCCCTATGTGGAGCCTACAGGGGTGATCAGAGGTCCAATTTGAAACTTGATCTAATAAGATGGCCAGAAGGGCTTTTCAATAAGCCAGGGTTCAAGGGCTGGGGTCCACAAATAAGCTCTGGGTGGTCTTGTGAAATCAGGCTTATCACACTGATAGGTCAGTGTGCTTTTTGAAATGGGACAAGATGCAGGGTCAAATAAGCTAGGGGCAAAAGGTCCAAGTTCCAAAATAAGGGTTGACCTACTGAGCTGGCTAGGAGGGCTTCTAAATAAGCTAATAAGCACCCCTTAAGTCCCTCTAATAAACTTGCAATGATCTTATAAAATTAGCCTATTGACCCTGGTGCAGGGCAGACTAGAGCCAAACAGGTGAAAGGGAAGGACCAATTAAGTAGTCTAATAAAATCTTTAAAATAAGCAAAAATATGCTTCAACAAGCTCTACTGCTAATATTTGATATCCCAAAAGCTCAAATCCTAAAACTAAGAATTGAACTCAGGAAAATTCTCACAAAAATTGCAAAACTGACTAACTACACCAATTTTGACTTTTTCAATCTTGATGAACTTTGACCTAAATGAACTTTAATTGCTTTCAATTGGTTGAAACTGAGATTATAAGCTGTAATGAGACTTAATTAAGCTAAGTTATCACTTACTTGACCTACTTTGATAATTATGCAACCTGATCAGTTCAACAGTAAACACAAATTTGGGATTAACATTTGAGTTTGACTTTTTCACAAATAACCATTTGATTTTTGTGTTCAATTGACCTAATGGAACCTGAAGTACACTGAATAAACTAAAAACTTTGACCAATTCAACCTCAATCACAGTGAATGTGACTGATCCAAACACCCCTTTAAAGCTCACTATCAATGATTTTCAAAGGATTTGAGATGTTTAAGCTACAAAAGTGACAGGAACCTATCCAATAAGCTATAATATGGTAAATGAAGCAACAAAGTACCAAAATTAAGCAGTTTAAACAAGCTTTCTCTGATAAGCCTTATAATCTAATTTAAATAAGTCAACAAGCACAATTTTAAACTTATATTGTGTAAACTACAAATCCAACATAGAATGAGCTTAACTAAGCTAAAAAGCATAAACACACATGAATAAGCACATGAGAAGCAAATGAACAATACTATTTCAAGAACTTGGAAAATGAGACTTACAAAGGGCTTCCACTCAGAACCAATGTAACAAGGCACTTACAATTAACCTAATACTTCCCATGAAGTCCTAAAACCATAGACATCCAGATTCCACCCTGCTCAGCTTTCTTCTTCTTCTTTCTTTTGAATTTCCACTGATTTTTCAACTAATTTGTTTGTATATTTTTTTTCTTACTTAGCAGTCTTCTACATGCATTCAAAACCTTAAAAAAAACTTATAAATAACTTATTTTGAGCTTATGAAACCATAAAACATAACTTGTAACAAGGTTGAAAGTAAACTGAGATTTTAATGGAAATTTACATAAACTAAATTCATAAAAGGAAACTGAAATTGTTGATGGAAATATCTTTCAAATACACTAAAAAGACTTAATACAACATTTTTATTCTAAGAATTACACTGGAAATACAAAGCTTATAAAAAACGACTCTAAAAATTAACTAAGGACTACTGCCCCTTCTCATTGCTTCCTTCTTCAATTTATAGAGATGTTTAGGGTTCCATTAGGGTTTCTGAGTCAACCCCATCACAATTCTGAGCCATTGGATGGCTCAGAATGATCCTAGCCCTTGATGCGTTTTTGGCGGGAAAGTGAGTTTGACCAATTGAGCCAGAGATATTGCAATTGGGGAGGGGTGGCAGTAATTGTTATTGTTTTGTTAGGTGCAAGGGGGGTTTGGGCGGTGGAAGTGACAGGGATGGTGGGGGGAGGTGGAAGTGACCTGTTGCAGGCAAGTGGGGAAGAAGGAGGGAAGAAGGCGTTTGTTTGACCGTTTGACCCTGTGTGGGTTACCATTGTGACCTTTCACTAATAACTACCATATAACTAACTTTCATAACTAACTATAACTAACTTCCATAACTAACTACAACTAACTTCCATAACTAACTATAACCGACAATAACTAACTTCTAACTGCCATCTAATTCAACTATTGATCTGTTGGACTTTGGCCCAAACCAGAATACATTGCAGCTCTTTACTTGACCCATTACACTAATATACATGTTTGGCTAATCATGACATTACTTGATCTACAGTTCCTCCCTAATGTCTTGATGCCAAACTGTAACAATTCACATTTTCGGATTACTATTCACTATTACTATTCATTTTTACTATTCACTTTCACTATTTATTTTCCAAAATTTTTATTTCATATTCTCGTGTGATAAATCATTTCCATGATAAAATAAAAGTTTGACACTCATCGGATCATTTTCGCGAAAGTTATTAAGAAACTATACGTTTGGTTTAAACGTCGTTTAAAAACCCTACGCAGAACGAAAACCAACCGCGTCAATTTTTCCCGCATCAGATTAATGTTTAGTACACTCATGATTAATTAGAGAATTTTTTATAATTAAGTAAAATGTTACCAAATAGACCCTGTGCCGTACAAAACAGAAATTTGCGTTTTAAGCACTTTTACTTATCCGTAACCTTAGCCTATACCTGCACCACATTTTATAAGACATTTAGAAGCTTTCATATTTTTGGAAAAGTCAACATATTTTCCCTCCTCCTTTGACCAAAAATCATTCCTTGATTTTATAAATCATTCCTTGATTTTTAGGCTTACGGTTTATGTCTAAAAGACATTAAATACCAACTGACACTAGACTGAGCCCATTCTAGACATTATAGTTCATTTTAATTCATTATTATCCTATTAGAAAAATTACATTTTTCCTTTCTCAATTTTACGCAACTTTCGTACGTTTTACGTTTAACGCGTTTTAAACCTACGTTTCCTGTGTTATCAGCATTTTCGCGACCCATTAAACTTGTCACTCATTTTTATAAGTTAAATATGAGTATATTGACAAGTTTAATCATTTCTACAAGTTTCATATTTTTACGATACCCAGTTTTACGTTTCGTGACTTAACAACTTACAGTTAGCGATTAACGGAACCAAAACTGACTCCGTAAACTAGATAATACCAAGTTTAAACCACCTAGTCAACCCTCCTCATCCTAAAAAACTCTAGGAAGAGTCTTGGAGACTCTTCATCGCTTGTTTTCACTAGATCATGACACCTTGCAACTTAGGCTCCAAGTTTTGGCTAATCTTACAACACCTTGCAAGGCTTAGCTAACAAGCTTGGTTAGTCACCTTCCTAGCACCCTCTTAAGGCCCTATATAATCCTCCCCTTCCCCTTTGGTCGTTCATACCATCACAAACACAAACACATTCATGATTTTCTCTATATTTCAAGTATTATTCAAGAATACAAGTTCCATATCAAATTCCAAAGCTCTTGTAAAGCTTTGATTGATCCAAAGTCCTTGTTTCTTCCATCCTTTGGTGATCTTCCATCCACACAAGAAGTGTCTTGTAGAGACTTCAAGTGCCTTCTCAAGTAGTCACAAGTTGGTGTCAAGAGATTAGAGAAGTTGGAAGCTACAGATCCTAGTTCAATCTAAGTCCTAATCCTTGTTCTTAACTTCCTTTCTTTAGAAAGCCTAAAGTTGTAAGAAACCCTAATACACTTTCTTGCTCAATGTCATTTTCATGCTTGTTATGTTTCATTCATTCTATATATGGTCTTTGTGTTATGTTCATGATGTATAAAAACCATTAAAACAAGTTAAAGGAACCATATGTAGCTAAATAGACATAAACAAGAAAACTAGTGACATATATTGTGAACTTCGACCAAAATTGTATAACCATGATATTGGACACTTACCTACTGTTAAATAGGACTTAAAAAGGAAAACATAGCAATTTGAATCACCCAAAACGAGTACACGAGTCAAAAGTTATGGCCAAAAGAAGTTAGCGAACCTAAAAACCCGAAACTGCCTAATAACATTCTTATCAAAATTTGGATTTTTTTCAAGGCCTTCTGTTCCGATTCATCAAAAAGTTAAAACATGAAAGTTGTCCGGAACGACGTTTTTGTTCAGGAGCAAAGAAGTTAGAACCCTGAAAACGCATAACGAGTGATATTTTTTCTTCAAATTCTTAACAGCCCCTTTTAATACCCAAAGTACCATGTATTGGTTATGGCTATGTAAAACCAAGAGGTCTAATGACCTTAAAGCCGAGACCACAGCCATGGCTAAGGCCAAGGATGAGTCTCAAGACCATGGTAGCCATGACCAAAGCCACGGCAAGGCCACAGCTAAGACCTTAAAGCTTTCTAAACAGAAATCATTGACAAAAGTTTTAGTCTTAACAAAACAAAAGAATTTGGATCTACTACATCAAATGACCATTAGACTTTGCAAGTAATGTCCACTCTAGGCTTAATAAACTCATTGATAATAACAATCTTCATTTAAAATAAACTTTCCTAAGTTTATTCAACTATTCGGACATGTAACTTTTAAAGATCAAAAACTTATATTTTCTATCAAATACTACAACACTAGGGAGCTTCATGTGAGGGGTTTCATTCGGGTAAACGGATCGACGAGTTGCTGGATTTACAATTTAAAGTGTCCTAGCTCCTCGGACGTTTACTACATGACCTCTGAATTATGACGGCCCGAACGGTATTAAGAGATATACAAAGTATACATGTTTCATAAACCACTTTTATTTCAAAGACTTACAATATATACTAAGTACTACACCATGAACAATATTCAAGACATATATAGGCAATTCTTCGTATTCTTTGACATTACTCCAAACCTAAGTCACAACGTTCTATTATAGGTTGCTCTTTGAGACTTTCGCGATTCGACTACCATTTTCATTTCTCACTACATAACTTAAGGTGAGTTCATAGCCCCACTTTCCATTACTTAATTGTTTTACAAACCCTTTGGGGGAATACATGCTATTTTAACCAAACACAATGTTTTCAAATTGTATGATTGCCTGATTGTTTTATTGTCACTAAGTACCATCCTTGCCAATCCAAGACCCCTTATCATGAACCATTTAATCACTAGTAATAGTGAGCGTGAGCATTGTGAATAGGCCTATTGGGATTGACGAATCCCATTTGTATTGACTACGTTCAAACAAATGCACTATATTTGAGATTTAGGTATGACGGCAAAGTACCTACCGGGGTAACTCCACCGATTGATATTGGTACCCGTTAACGTTTTGGTGTCATGAGCTTAGTAATTAATAATATTTGTTTTGTTCTCAAAATCATTGGTGTGAGTCTAATTAACTCACACTGCAAACATATTGTGTTCATCCATTTAATAAACTCTATGAATTTCACTCAACCTTTGTGTTGACAGTTTTAAGCATGTATTTCAGGTCCATAATGATCGAGGCAGACACGGAGGAGCACGGATATTCAAGAGGGCTATAAATTTTATTATCATTCGAAAACTCATCTAATGTAATTTGTAAACATGGAACCATCTTGGACCTCATTTTGTAATCTTTGATATTTATATAATTTGAATAATAAATCTTTTAAAACGACTCAATTAGAGATCATTTTTTATTATTATGATTGTTGTGCCGTCGAGTAACACCCAGTTTGAATTCTGCTGCATCATTGAATTGGGGGTGTTACAGATTGGTACCAGAGCCATGGTTATAGAGAAACGGGTCTAATTGAGACCTAAACTATAACCACTTACAAGCAAAAACATTTTTATAGCCTTCCACTCTCCGTGCCTTCCATCCTCCAGACGATTATGGACATTTTAGACATCTTATACAACGCAAACATTTTAGCATATTGATATATGTACCCTTCGCATAATTGAGCATTTCCTCGTAAGTTTTAGAATTGTTTTAACATAGTAATTCTTCTCATAGAAATCATGTGCGTACCCACTTCTCCCAATTATGTGCCCACTCTACCTAATAACTTCCAAGTCTTACCACCCTCACCCGAGTTCGGATTTGACTTCGTAAATGCCTTCGCTTCTGATGACGAAGAAGAACCTTTCGAAGATTTAATCAACGAAGAAGAGGAGGAACCAATGCCAACTATTTTTGCGTCGAATACTTCTAATTATTTTGAACAAAAATTAGGTTGAGTCAGACCCCGAGGAGGATGATGAATACGAATATGTACTAGCACCATTATCACCACCACTATCACTTCACTTTTATATCCCTACATGTGATGAATTGGATCACTCATTATGGATCGTATCATGACCACCATTGATCCAACAAGCAAGTCAACATGGACACTATAGCCTCTCAAACTTCATCGACTCGTACCTCCATGACACACTAAACCAAGAAGTTGCCAAGCAATCAGAACTGCTAGGACCTTCTAACCCGCAATAGACTAGTGTGATGATACTAGTTATCTTTTGTACTACTAAACTGAATAGACTCAGTTAGTAAACTCTGTAGAATCCATGTAATAGCTAGCAGTAGTTGTAAAACGTTGTAATTACTAAACTGAAAGTATCAGTTAGTAGATTTTGAAAAACTTGTAATAGGTTTCAATCTTGTAATCAATCAATGTTTTATGAATAAAACTCTTGCTTTATTCTATCATGTGTTATGATTCAAACCTCCAATGTAATTATTCTATCATTTCCCATAAAAAATCATGGTTATTTCACAACTCTCTACTCACGACGTATCTTTTATATAATAGAATCATGGCGCCAACAAAGAAAACACAACACCATTATCAAAAACCCTCTTATCATTTCTCCCACGTCTTCTTTACCCAGCTTCATCTCAAACCACTAAAACTCATCAAACCAAAATGAAGAACACAAGCCTCGTTCATCTTTTCACGTATCTTTTATATAATAGAATCATGGCGCCAACGAAGAAAACACAACACCATTATCAAAAACCCTCTTATCATTTCTCCCACGTCTTCTTTACCCAGCTTCATCTCAAACCACTAAAACTCATCAAACCAAAATGAAGAACACAAGCCTCGTTCATCTTTTGACCATCATTATCTTCACAACCGTTGCAACCACAAGCTCATTAACAGATCTTGATGCACTTTTAAAGCTCAAATCATCCTTAGTTACACCACAAGCACCCTCATCAGCTTCACAAGATTGAATACCATCTAAAACTTTTAAGAAACACAATACTACGTGACTAAACCGAACATCACATTATCGGTCCTAAATTATACATAGCCTGATCACCTATGTCTAATTTAAGAGGGATCATGTTATGCTGGGAATAGTCACCTGTGTGTTTTATTAGAAACAAACTTTTCACCTATAATCTTAAAACAAATTTCGTGTGAGTATAGACAATTCATAAGTATTCATACGATAGAGTACGACAATTAATCACTGTTACTATACCTTTCCCACAAAAAAGTAAGCCTCATCCTACGCCATACTCTGAAACAACGAATCAAAGTACATCACTAGCTACCTTAGAAACCATTCGCCACAAGAAACCCTATCTTTTCACCGACGTCGCTTCAATCCCTGACATAAACTGAACTTTGGGACGAAGTTCCCTTAAGGGGTAGAGACTGTAACAATTCACATTTTCAGATTACTATTCATTTTACTATTCACTATTACTATTCATTTTTACTATTCACTTTAACTATTCATTTTCTGAAATTTTTATTTCATTTTCTCGTGTGATAAATCATTTCCATGATAAAATAAAAGTTTGACACTCATCGGATCATTTTCGCGAAAGTTATTAAGAAACTATACGTTTGGTTTAAACGTCGTTTAAAAACCCTACGCACAATGAAAACCAACCGCGTCAATTTTTCCCGCATCAGATTAATGTTTAGTACACTCATAATTAATTAGAGAATTTTTGATAATTAAGTAAAATGTTACCAAATAGACCTTGTGCCGTACAAAACAGAAATTTACGTTTTAAGCACTTGTACTTATCCGTAACCTTAGCCTATACCAGCACCACATTTTATAAGACATTTAGAAGCTTTCATATTTTTGGAAAAGTCAACATATTTTCCCTCCTCCTTTGACCAAAAATCATTCCTTGATTTTATAAATCATTCATTGATTTTTAGGCTTACAGTTTTATGTCTAAAAGACATTAAATACCAACCGACACTAGAATGAGCCCAGTTTAGACATTATAGGTCATTTTAATTCATTATTATCCTATTAGAAAAATTATATTTTTCTTTTCTCAATTTTACGCAACTTTCGTACGTTTTACGTTTAACGCGTTTTAAACCTACGTTTCCGGTGTTATCAGCATTTTCGCGACCCATTAAACTTGTCACTCATTTTTATAAGTTAAATATGAGTATATTGACAAGTTTAATCATTTCTACAAGTTTCATATTTTTACGATACCCGGTTTTACGTTTCGTGACTTAACAACTTACAATTAGCGATTAACGGAACCAAAACTGAATCCGTAAACTAGATAATACCAAGTTTAAACTACCTAGTCAACCCTCTTCAACACATAATTAACATCTAGGTTTCATTAGATCTAAGCAAACACAAGATAAATCTAGCCTAGCATGTTGAAATTAAGACAAGCACAAGATATAGACAACCAACACATAGACATATTGATTGAATTAAGAGAAGACTTATCTCAATAGCACATGAAAGGATTCAAGGGTTGAAAACCCTTGAAAAGCTGTAAAATTCGTACAAGGTTTGGCCCTAGGGTTTCTCCACACACGTTCCTTTCTATGAATGAAAAATAGAAAACTATATATAGATTTTGGAAGGTGACGGCGTCAAGAATAAATGTCTGACGCCGTCATCTCGCTGCCAAATAGTTCTTTGGACTGCCTAGATCTAGATCTGACGCCGTTATGTGTACACCTTATGCAGGCCGTCATGATTTTAACTCTTGACGCTCTTGTTGTGACGCCTTCAGGTTTCTTCTGGATCGTCATGGATTTTACTCTTGACGCCGTCAGGATTTCCTTCTTGACGCCGTCATACACTGTTCTCAGCATGGAAAATTAAGTCTTTGGCGTTTTCTTCACTTTTTTGCTCAAAAAACGTCCGAATTGCTTCCTTTTCCAGATTTCACTCCCAAAGTACCTAAAATCACAAAAGGAACGATTTAGGGCAATATTTGATCAAATAAATTCAATTCCGGGCTTAAATGACCCCCTAAAAGTGGTTCATTTTTCACCTCATCATATACCCTTACACTTGAGATTTGCTTGTCCTCAAGCAAATGCGCTTTTACTCTAATCAAAATACAAGTTAGGGGTCATTTAACACTAAAATAAAAGTAATTACAACAAATAATCATTCCACTAAAGACCAAAGACAAGCACGGAGGTCATATACTAGCACCTCACAAATAGTGTTTAGATACTCACATCTCTCGGGTGTAATAAAGTATAAATTACAATATGGAAACGGAAGATATCTCTCACTACCTGTCATAACAAAATAGATTACCATAGGCTTGGGAAAGGATCAAACCTCCACCACATGGCGTAAGCACCTAGGATAAACTATCAAAGAGGTCTTTTAAAGGGTTGTAACGTTAGGTGTAGGGATATGAAATACACGGTTTTGTTGGATATAGGCAGTCTTTACTGGTGGCGAGTTAACAATCTTGGTTAATTACATGTACAATATGGCGTTGCTAAGCCAAGACTAGACTCGACTTAAGCTAATAAATAAAAAATACAAAAACATAAAATGAACATAGAACGAAAAAGGATGGTAGTCCGTTTTTTTTTTTTTTTTTTTTTTTTTTTTTGCATACACTCTTACCCTACCATCCAAAATAATACATCATAGGGAATGAACATTTCCCTTACACTTGAATTTTTACATACTTTACAATAAACTAATCTAATGACTTGAATTAAGAAAATCAAAACACTTGGAGTACTTTTAAGATTAACGCACATACGGGGGTAATAATATGTTGTTCTTCCCCATTACTCCATAAAATAAGTACTTTACACATGAGTCCCAATCTTCCCAAAACAATATGTACAAGGATATGACTCGACTTAGCAACCATGTAATCAATTAGATAATTAACTTAGGGTTTAACAAATAACAATAATGCACTAAAAATGAGCGCATACACGGAAGGCTAAGGCGATTTGGGTGTACATTTAAGTGGGGTGTAACAAATTCTTTCTTTAAGTAAAATGCTTAAAGTTAGAAACGAAAAGATAGGCTCGGAGGGGTGTACTAGGGGTTTCGTGTATTAAAAATGTGTACAACGCTAAGGTATGGGAAAAATTAATTGACTTAACTAGCCAAGTAATATAACGTAAATGGTCAAGTAATTATAATACGGGTTTAACACAAGGGTGATCCTAATGCCTCTTATCATGTAGTAAATCCTACTACACGAACGTAGTCTCACTAGTGGTCTCGGGATGCATCCCTAACGCAAGTTCTAGAATCTAAATGCTACCGGTACACTCATAAGCACTAATAGTAAATGCTTTTCCTATCAAATCTAAAGGCGAACCTCACATATTTGGGTGGAAAATTTTTCTGAATGATACGGTTATGTGCTAGTCATACAATCTCCTATCCATGAGACGCTTGTTATGGCTAAAGTTTCACTCCTAAATGTTGTTAAAAATTTTAAATTTAGCGCTAAACTTACACTAACAAGTATTTCTCATAGTTTTATTACACATCTACTATCAAACAAACAAACTCAAGCGAAAGTGTATCTGTAAGGTATCATCATTTTACCCTCCCCTTACACTTAGGATGAACATTGTCCCCAATGTTCAAGTAAAGAATGTAAAAGTGAAATAAGTAAAACGAATGAAGTCAAATACTCCCCTGATTCGCTCGGTATGGATAATAAGATGGCCAGGTTAGATCTTCCTCCAAGAAAATGAACAATCAAAGCTTCCCTTCCAGAATAATAATCATCTTCTTGTCATACATAACCTGTAAATCCTGAGAAAACAGACAAGGCAACCTTGCATAAAATCGGCGGGAATCTACATATGTTACTAAATCCTAGAATACAAAGTAAGATATAATGCTTGTGGAATGAAGTTTGCAGATTTCCTGGAGATTATAAAACTTAATAATTCAACAAAAACTTTAATACTCCGTTAGAAAAACAAAATCGGTAAAATTTCCAGATTTTTACACTTGACGCTGTCAAGAGTAAACTCATGACGCCGTCAGAAGTGACCTGCAGAAATTCTTATGTTAAGTTTCCAGAAAATTTCTGGAAAAACTTGGTTCTAATTCCTGGAAAATCCTGCAAAACTTCATTATGACTCGATACAAGCATTTGACTCTAACAAATACGAATATACATGTTCATTTAATATTGTGGAGAATCATGATCGGTTTGTTTCTTAAAAACATATTTGGGGTTTCCCCTTACACTTATCTTTTGCAAAAATACGTTTGGGTGAAGTTAAGACTAGGCCAAACAACAAAATAAAGTATTTCCACTTTTTAGTTTAGAAACATGATCTACCAACAATAAAAATAAAGAATGCATACGGAAGCAAATAACAAACAAACAAAATAAAAATTCACACAAAATCATGGGTTGCCTCCCAAGAAGCGCTTTTTTTTTATTTACGAGTCTTGTAGCTAGACTCATGGTCATGGGTTACGTTTTCCTATCACGCAAAATGAATGCGGTTTCAAACATCTTAACCAACCTCTCATCCTTCCTATACTCGGGGCCTAAAGCTAAACATTTCGAGTAATAGATCTCTTTCTTTTTGTAACCGCCAATGTTTCTCTCTTCCTCACTTTCAACCTTAATCACGGGGATGTTGTCAACATCGAGATCCTCAACTTCTCTAAACCTCTCCTCTTTATGGGGCATCCTATATCTAATATTTTTCTCTTTGGTTGCGAATGTGATAGTGCCCTCATCATGGTTGTAAGTCATTTTAGAGGTTTTGACAAAAGGTTCTCCTAAAACAATCTGACACAACGATTGATCAATAATTCCCCTAACATCTTCTAAGATCACGAAGTCGCACCTATAAACAAAATCCCCAACGAAAACATGTAACCCTCTAACCCGCTCAACAAAATTACTCATGCGATTAGGGTTGTAAGGGTCCCGCCTAGGTTTCAATTTTTCGTTCATGATCCAATTATAATAAAGCCTAGACATGATGTTCATTGGTGCCTTTAAATCGATATAAGTGTGTTCTCTAAACATATGACCAATCATGCATAGGACCTTAAGATTTATAGAATTATGTTTCCTAATCCATGGGCGTTTTCGGTACTTTGCGGGGCAAGGGCATTTTAGAAGGAACTTATGGTACCTCAATTCCTCAAGGGTTACTGTGGAACTCCTAAATATTCTATAATCATCCCATGGCCCTTCCCTACAAGTGTTACTCCCTAGCTTGATTTCACATTCATTCATCTCATTGACCTTTCTTATTTCATCATTTTCCGTTTAAGCTGGTTATGTTGCAAAATAACTTCCTTGGGCAAGGTGAATCTAGTTAAGAAGTAGGAAGCAAGATCGTCCCAAGAGGAGACGGATCTTTCAGGGAGTTGGCATAACCATTGAGGAGCCCGACCATGTAAAGAGAATTGAAAGAGGGCTAAGAGTTCCCCTTCTTGATTATCAACACCTAATCCTACGGAATTGGTAATTTTTAGGTAATCCTCAAGGTGTTGGGTTGGATTTTTGAAAAAGTATCCATAGAATGCACACCCGACTTGCACCAATCGAATGGTGTTGGATTGCAAACGGATAGACCTTATAGGTGGGTGGATTGGTTGTGGTAGGTTTTGTGGGTGGTTTTGTTGCGGTGGGTTGATGGGTTCAAGGATGTTACCACCTTCCATGATGTCGGGTGGTGAAGAGTTACGAACAAAAACACAAAGAAATAAGATAGACTAAAGAGAACCTAAAAAAAATAAAAATAAAATCTTCCTAGAAAAGAATCTAGCAAGTAGACCTAATAAAAAGAGATTCTAACCTAGACAATAACTATTCCCCGGCAACGGCGCCAAAAACTTGATGCGTGGGGTTTGCACCAGGCTTTTCCTCTCAAGGGATCTCGAGAAGCTTACAACCCCCACCAGGCAGTGTACCTGGTCGATGTAGTATAGTATAATGACAAGTACCGGGGGATTGATCGTTTAGCTAGGAATAGTGTCGCTAGGATTAGAAAACCTAAAGACTAGGTCTAGAGATGAGGGATGATTCTTTTTATATTTTTATATTTTTAAAAAGCAAGTAAAAATCTCGGGTTTGAAGGATTTGGGCGGAATTAGTTGCTAATCAACTAACCCAATACTAAGATGCAATCAAAATAAAATACTAAAAATGAAAATAAACTAATTATACTAAAGTTGTGAGCAATATGTAGGAGAAATGTGGTTACTTAGATTTCACTACTCCCTAGATATCTTTTACACGTTAATTACTTGTTATAGTTGCGTGGATGACAGATTGTATTCCTTAATACCATTCATGGGGTGGCGTACTTACTTTTCCAATCCTATGAGTGCCTACTTCACTCCTATGTCGAGCCGGCTAAGAAGCTCCTAACATGGGATCATTAGAATTTACTCATGCATTAAATACAACCAATAAAACCTAGTACACATCGGTTCATGTTTCCTAAGACGTTCAAGCATGTTACCAAATGGAGATCTGCCAGTTTTCTTAAGCCTAACATTGAAATCATTCATCCAATACAACCATAAACAAGTAATCAACACATAATTAACATCTAGGTTTCAATAGATCTAAGCAAACACAAGATAGATCTAGCCTAGCATGTTGAAATTAAGACAAGCACAAGATATAGACAACCAACACATAGACATATTGATTGAATTAAGAGAAGACTTATCTCAATAGCACATGAAAGGATTCAAGGGTTGAAAACCCTTTAAAAGCTGTAAAATTCGTACAAGGTTCGGCCCTAGGGTTTCTCCACACACGTTCCTTTCTATGAATGAAAAATAGAAAACTATATATAGATTTTGGAAGGTGATGGCGTCAAGAACAAATGTCTGACGCCGTCATCTCGCCGCCAAATAGTTCCTCGGACTGCCTAGATCTGGATCTGACGCCGTCATGTGTACACCTTATGCAGGCCGTCATGATTTTAACTCTTGATGCTCTTGTTGTGACGCCTTCAGGTTTCTTCTGGATCGTCATGGATTTTACTCTTGACGCCGTCAGGATTTCCTTCTTGACGCCGTCATACACTGTTCTCAGCATGGAAAATTAAGTCTTTGGCGTTTTCTTCACTTTTATGCTCCAAAAACGTCCGAATTACTTCCTTTTCCAGATTTCACTCCTAAAGTACCTAAAATCACAAAAGGAACGATTTAGGGAAATATTTGATCAAATAAATTCAATTCCGGGCTTAAATGACCCCCTTAAAAGTGGTTCATTTTTCGCCTGATCATTAACTCACATTACAAACATATTGTGTTCATCCATTTAATAAACTCTATGAATTTCACTCAACCTTTGTGTTGACAGTTTTAAGCATGTATTTCAGGTCCATAATGATCAAGGCAGACACGGAGAAGCACGGATATTCAAGAGGGCTATAAATTTTATTATCATTCGAAAACTCATCTAATGTAATTTGTAAACATGGAACCATCTGGGACCTCATTTTGTAATCTCTGATATTTATATAATTTGAATGATAAATCTTTTAAAACGACTCAATTAGAGATCGTTTTCTATTATTATGACTGTTGTGCCGTCGAGTAACACCCAGTTTGAATTCCGCTGCATCATTGAATTGGGGGTGTTACACAAACTTCGTCCTGGAAATCTTTGATGACTTCACACCATCTTCATTCTTCAACTTGATCATATCACTTGAACTTTCTTTACTTTTCTTGATCATCTATCACAGATTATATCTTTTTTGCGGTTGCTTCACACAAACTTGCTTTTGTAGTTTCTCACTACTTTGTATCTCACAGTTTTCCTTCTCCCTTTTCAACCTTCACGGTTTGTTTTCTTCAAACAAGCCAACGCCCATTTGTTGGTCTTCATCTTTGGCATCACACCATCTTCAATTTGATCAGTCACTAATCTGTTCTTCACGAATCATCCTTTACGGCTAACTTGGTTATTTCACACAACCTCTCTTCTGTATCAATTTGCATCACACGACTTTGCTTTGAACGTATCACACGACCAAGCCTTCTATCTTTCTAATTTTCGTCAATTAGGCACATTAGAAGTGCCGGTTCATCATCATCCTCTACTAAAAGTGCCTCAACTTCCTCCTTTTTCTTGCTTGGACATTCATAAGCATAGTTCCAAAGTTTTCCACACTTGTAACAATCTATTTGCGACTTATCACCATTCCTTTACGGTTTGTTGTCTGTTCCATCTGACTCATCTGATTGTATCCTTCACTTCTATACTTCCCTCTTCCTCGTGTCTGATTACCACCTCCTTATCTACCATTTCCATAGTTGCGTTTATAATTTCTGTTATTCCTTTGACGTGTGCGTAACAACTTCTCACTATTATCTTCCTGACTTCCTTTTCCAAACTTAATCCTTTCTTCATAAGTCTTAAGTTTCCCAATAATCTCCTCCATCCTCACAGTTTTAAAATCAACAATCATCTCAATGGTCGCTACTACGGGCAGAAATTTATCTGGTACTGCATTAAGTACTTTCCTAACTTTCGTTTGCTCATCAAACATTAATCCACATGTAGCAGCCTTTGTAATAATACTCATCAACTTCCCAGCGAATGAATCTATTGATTCATCTTCTTCCATCACAAGTCTCTCAAATTCTGATTTAAGTTGTTGCGAGTGCGCCTGTTGTACATCTTCTGTCCCAATAAATCAGGACTTTAGAGAGTCCCAAATTTCTTTCGCTGTTTCACATCCCGCAACTTGCATTTGCAAATCTTCTGGTAACCATTGAAATAGGTATGCTGACGTAGAACTATCCTTTTTTACATCGATCTCTTTTGATGTACTTGCTCCTTCTATCAAATCCCATACTCCATTTGCCATTAGTATCTTCTTCATTCTTAATGCCCATAATGTATAGTTCGTATTGTTTAGAACTGGGCATTGGTATGATGCTAACGATGCGGTATTTTGTCTCCCGACATATCCTTCAATTTCTTCGAATCACACGATTTCTGGTTGTTGTTTATCATAAACAATCAGCCCTCTTGGCCTTCCTTCTTCGATTCTTAACCTTGCTCTGATGCCAATGTTGCCCAGGTTTCAACCCAACACAAACTTATATAAGAATCACTTGTATTTGTTCAAGAATAAATGTATACAATCACTGTATATATTGAATCAATTTTTGTACTAATGTTGATTACAGATTTTGACCTCTATTTATACATAATGAATCGATACTAACAGGTTCTATGAACCATTGTGACCTTTCACTAATAACTACCATATAACTAACTTCCATAACTAACTATAACCGACAATAACTAACTTCTAACTGCCATCTAATTCGACTATTGATCTGTTGGACTTTGGCCCAAACCAGAATACATTGCAGCTCTTTACTTGACCCATTACATTAATATACATGTTTGGCAAATCATGACATTACTTGATCTACACAATCTCAACGCTTCTTCATTGTGGCCCAAAGGAGCATATGCTAAAATAATAGCAATCATCGCAACATCCCATCAAACAACTCCTTAGCAACATCAATTCTCTTACACTGCAAGTAACTATCAATTATCGCAATCCACAAAACATAATTCTTCACCAGCATCTCATCAAAAACCCTTCTAGCTTCATCCACCATACCATTCTGTACATAGCCAGACACCATAGCCGTCCACGTATACACATCTCTAACCGGAGACTCATCAAACAATTCCTTGCATCACACAAATCTCTACTCCGAGGATAACCCGAAATCATAGTATTCCACAAAACCTCATCACGAATCACCATCCTATAAAAAAGCACCCTTGCATCACCCAACCTCCTCTTCCTCACATACCCGCCCATCAAACAGTTCTATGAAATCACATCCTAATTATCCACCCTCCCGTTCTGAACATACGCCGAAACTATTCCATTCCACATAATGGAATTCCTACATTCGTCCGGAATCATATCAAAAACCCTTCTCGCCTCTTCGGTACCCACTCTCAGCATAGCCAAACAGCATAGCATTCCAGGAAACCGCGTCTCTGAAGGGCATTTGATCAAAACACAGCTAGATTACCATTCCAGGAAACCCTTCTCGCCTCTTCGACGTACCCACTCTGAGCATAGCAGCAACTAGACTAACATTCCTGACACAGCCAGTGATCATGAAATTCCATGAAACAATATCTCTGTGAGGCATTTGATCGAACAATTGGCGTGCTAGAGTGAAGCTGTTGTTGGATAAGTATCCACAGATCAGGGCGTTCCATGAAACAGAAGTGCGGTGAGACATGGTTTGGAAAATGCGTAACGCGGAGTTGCATTGGCCGTTGCGCATCAAGGTGAAAATGTCTGTGTTGCATTGGATTGTTTTTTTTGGGAGGTGTTTGGGGTTGAGTTTTAAGATGGGAATTTATTGGCCTTAAAAAAAGAAAAAGTAAATTGCACTTTTTTTATGTTTGGGGTTAATTTAAAAAAAAAATAAAAAAAATGTTTTTGTTTTTAATACAAAATGACAAAAACTGTCGCACATAAATACAAATGAGGGGACCTATTTTTTTTTGCTAGACCGTGTTTTTTTCTTTTTCCAAAAATAATAATAAAAGTTAATTTTTATTTTTAAATTTTATAAATCTTTTTTTGTTTTTTTTTCAAAAGACAAATGGTGGTCGCATGAAAAGTAAGATCTAGCGAAAAAAACATAGTTGTCGGTCTAGCAAAAAACCACCAACCAAGTAATCCCTTCTTGGACCCATGTCCAAAAAAAAACTAATGTAGTTGTAGAGTCTATTGGTTTAGCAACACCATTTTTGCAAATGGTTTTCTTTTACTAGTTATTGAACTTAAAAGTAAAAAAGATGATGGAATTTGCTATTATTTTTAAGCTTTAAAAAATATATCAAAAAAGAATTAATAGCCACCTTTGACAACAAACCAATTCTATATTTTAGAGGTGCTAAAATAGATTGTTTTTCTTTTTTTGGGAAAAAGGGGATTAATAGCCCGACAAAAAAAAAAAAAAAAAAAAAAAAAAAAAAAAAAAAAAAAAAAAAACTACAAAAGCCTTATATGGACATACCATATAAGCAAGTCCAAATGACATGCCCAAAACATGCTTTGGCATGCACAAAAACAACACTACATAATAAGTTAAAATGGGTTGTTTAGTTATAAGTCACAATGATTTTTGGGTAAAAACAAGTAACCTTTTGTAGGAGTCAATTTAGGTCATGTCCACTGCTGTTTACTTTAAAAAAAAAATCATACATTCTTTAGTTACAACGAGGAATTAGAATCTCTCGCTCTACAATGGGGTTCAATCATAGATCCTTAGTGTGTTTTATAAAAATAATAGTAATGCAATCAGGTATCTTAGTATCATACTAAAGCATTGATCTTATAAATTACAAGTTATATACCCCCTCCGTCCCAAAATTGTTGTCTCCCGACAAAAAAGACACATGTTAGCATTATAAATTATATTAAAAAGTGATAGTCATTCTCATTTATTGTAACGTTGTAATGTGTCGTAGTTTTTGTTATAAGAATAGTCAATGGGCCTTGGTCTTGGTAAGCTAATATGTCATGAGTTAAGTAATGTAAGCCTTTATATGTAAAAGGAAACCAAGCCCATGGAAAGCCTCTTAAGGCATCATGTTAAGAACTATATAAACACCTCAAAGGCTCATTTGAGGTGTGTGCTTGTGTGTGTATTGTGTGTGTTTTATTAATAAAAGTTCTTTTCATCTTATCATTCTCTTTCAATATTTACGCCACACATATATCATATCAAGTCACCATCTTTCCTTCTTCTAGCGCTTATATTTGTGTTAAAGTTGATATATCTAAGGTCCTACAAGTGGTATCAATCGTCTAAGAATGGTTTAGGAGTGTGTGAAAATCGTTTTTATCAAGCTTTCTCTTTAAAGTTTACATTTTTTCTTTAAAAACGTGGGCTTTTTCTTTAAAAGTTTTGATTTTTACGTGTTTTTAGTGTTAAAGTTGTGAGCTTTATTGAAGCTTTAGTGATTCTAAGTGTTTTGGGAAAGATTTGATCAAAAGAAACAAGTGATAAAGTGTTTTTTGGTTGAAAAAATCGGATTTTTAGCTGTTTAGGTCATCTTACGCGTAAGTTTTTCGTACTGCCCAAGCCTACAGCTGTCTACAGTATTTTTTGGCAAGTTTACGCGTGAGTTTAGGCATAAAACCCATTTTCTACGCATAAGATCACTTTCTACGCGTGAGTTTAAGCAGAAAAACCTTTTTCTACGCGTGAGTTGGTATCCTACGCATAAGTGAAGATCCTACGCTTAAGTTTCTACGCAGAAGTTCTACGCAAAAGTTCCTAAGCAGAAGTTCTACGCGAAAGATCCTACGCATAAGTTTTCTTCAACGATCAGAGACTACTCAGTACTTCCCTGACTTGGAAAAGTTTGTGGAATACTTCGACACGGGATATCTTTCAAGCTTGGATAAGTTTGAGAGATTAGTTTGGTTTGTAAACCTTACGCGTAAAAAATCTTACGCATAAGCTAAACCTTACGCGTAACATAAATCTTACACATAAACACAAAGCTTACGCATAAACTAACTAATCTTACGCATAAGTTTTTTCTTACGCATAAGATTACTGTTTACGCATAACTTTTTGTTTACGCTTAACATTTGATTTACGCATAAGATTCTGTTTACGCATAAGTTTACACTTTACGCATAAGATCAAGGTTTACACGTAAGATCAAGGTTTACGCGTAAGTTTTTGACTTTTGACAACCAAACTTCAAACGGCCATAACTTTTGAACCGTAACTCCGTTTTCGACGAATCAACTGTCAAAACGACCGTGAGACCGAGAAGAAGGACACGTTGAATCATCTAAAGATCGTTCAAGCCAAGCTTCGAGGCCCAAATCCACTCCGAACGGAAGTTATTGAGGTTTTAAGGTTTCAGATCAAATTTTTCACCATAAAAACTTGCATCAACTTACACTAAACACAACTCCTATTTCGTTGGAACGATCCAAGATTCAACTTTATCAATCTACACTTCATCAATGGCTACTCAGCAAGATATTCATGCAGCCGGTGCGGAAAATCAACCTCCAATGCTTGAAAAAGGTGGATATCTCCCATGGACAAGCCGCATGCTTCGTTACATCAAAACAAAGCCTGGTGGTAAATTAATGATCAACTCCATTACAAATGGTCCATTCAAGCCAAGACAAGTTCAAATTGAAGGCAATCCAAATACAACACCTCCTACTCAACCATTCGTGCGTGAACAAATAGAAGCAGATTACACAGAGGAAGACAAGAAGCAGATCGCCGCTGATGATATGGCAATGCATTTAATCCAACTTGGATTACCACGGGAGATCTTTGTTGCGGTCGACAGTTGTGAAACTGCTTATGCTATGTTGGAACGTGTTAGAAGAATATGTCATGGAACAAAAATTGGACAACAAGATGTTGAGAACAAACTTCTAACTGAATGGGAGAACTTTACATCCACTAAAGGTGAACAGATTGAATCTTACTACACAAGGTTTTGCACTTTGATGAATGAGTTAATCAGAAACAAGTTGACACCTCGAACAATTGCAACAAACATCAAATTCATCAATAACCTTCCAGAAGAATGGGGTTGTTATGTTACAATTGTCAATCAAACAAAGGATTTACATAAGGTGAATTATGATCAACTCTATGAATTTTTGAAGCAAAACCAAGCTGAGGCTAATGAAGTAAGGAAAGAAAGATTGGCAAAGAATCATGATCCTCTCGCATTAATTGCTACTACACCAACACCGCTACCAGTGAACACACAACAATAATCATCATCTTCCACTCACAACTACTTGCAACCATCATACGTTCAACAACCAACACCGGTCTACGAACAACAGTTCTACCCAAAGCAACAACAACATGTTATTCCACATCAGCAATACCCACAATTCGAAGAACCAGAATTCACTGAAAATGATGAAGCTTCTGCAGCATTGACCCAAGCGTTTGCTTTTCTATCAAAGGCATTCCAAGGATGCTATTCTACACCAACAAACAACAACCAGAGGATTTCATCGAATACTCGCAACAGGCAGATCGCTCAGCCGAGTTTCAATATGGGCAACGGAGGCCAAAAGGTTGGAGTTTGTGGGAATCAGCAAGGATATGATACTGGAATTAACATGGGGAATCAGAATATGCTGAATGCAGGGAATCAGAATGCAGGAAATCAGTATGGTCAGTATGTAGGGAATCAGTTGGGTTAGTTTGTTGGAAATTAGAGGGGTCAGAATGTTGGTAATTAGGCAATGGGTAATCAGAATAGAAATGTTGCAGCTCAAGTAGTTGGGAATTTGGGAAATGTGAATCAGGGTAATCCGGTGAAGTGTTTCAACTGTCAGGGTGTAGGTCATATGGCAAGGAACTGTCCTACTAAGCCGAACAAGAAAGATCTAGAGTACTTGCAGAAAGCAGTGATGTTGGCACAAAAGGTTCAGGCAGGGTTTCAGTTGAACGCAGAGGATAATGATTTTATGGCTCTTATAGATGACATGGAAGATAGAGAGGATATCGATGTGAACTGCATATTTATGGCAAATCTTCAGGAAGCTAAGTACGACACGGATTCTGACACACTTCCTGTTTATGACACCAATGCACCATCTGAGGTATCAAACTTCAACACATGTCACAATAATGATATATTTGATATGTCTCCTCATCAGGAACAACATTCTGAGAAGCTAGCACCCACTTATGATACATGCTTGGACACGCCAAGTAGTAGCAATACTCCTTCAGCAACTCCAGATGTGAATAATAATGGAGGCTTCGTTTCACAGCATGCTGAGAATGATGAGGAAACACGTGTTTTGTTTGAATCATTATTGAATAATTGTCGCATTGAAATTGAGAATGTGAAAAAGGTCAATCGCGATGTTAAGGCCGCGAATGTTAAATTGACCGCTGAGCTTGAGAGTTACAAAGAAAATATTAAAGCTTTTGAATTTCATAACAAAAGATTGTCTGAATTAGAAACTGGTTATCAAAATTCCGTTTCAAGGGAACAACAATTGCAACTCAAGTTTGATACACTTGATGTTAATTCTTTCAAGAAGATAAAAGCTTTAAACGCGGAAATTTCTGATTTGCAAAACCAACTTTCTAAACAAAAATCAGCTTATACCAATCTTGAAAAAGAAAGGGACGAGTTGAAAAAGGAATTTGCAAAGAAATAAGACAAACTTTTGGCCGAAATCGTAGAGTCAGAACACATGATTGCACATCTAGAAGAATTAGCGGTTAAGTCGGGTCAGTCAAGTCAAACAATGAAAATGATTTCAAATCAAACTAATCCGATTTACCATACGAAACATAAAATGGCTCTTGGAAACAACACCCCTTGTAATCTTAAGAAAGCTCACCAAGAACAGAATGTTTTGTATAATGGTAATGTGATTTACACTAAACATGACCCTCCCGTCGTTCGGGATTCTGTGCTAACGATAGAACATGTCGAAGAGAGCATAAATAAAATGAAACAAAAGGATTTGAAACCCATTGATTACAACAAATTGAACAAACTTTCGGGAATTACTTTTGTTCCACAAAAAGAACCATCTGTGTTTTCCATAAAATGACCATTCTCAAAAATGTTTTCTAAGAAAGTAATTGCTTCCAAATCTCTTTCAAAAATAGAACAACTGTCTTCTAACAACACTTTTAATACAAGTGAGGCTAGAGACATTTTGGATGACGTTAAAAAGAGAATTCAAGAACTTCAAAATATTGTTGCTTCTAAAACTACAATCAATATTAACAACTGGCATTCCAGTTTTCATATTGAACAGAAAAAAGTTTTTGAAAACGAAATTACTATCTCACTGAATAACATCAGTGCGAGGGTAATCCATTTTGAACAAGCTTTCTTAAAAGAAATGGCCGACTTTGTCAAGGACCACAAATCCCTGGTAAATGTAGCTAATGAAACTCGTGAAAACATGAATGTTTTGGAAAACCTAAATGATTCTCTCTTCAAAGCTGTTATGACTACTGACATTATGTCCATCATTTTACAAACATATTCTGTTCAAGACGATGAAAGACTAAGAGCTGAGACCTCCGACATTGTTTCCAAATATGAAAATGCTCTTATAAAGCTTGAAAAAGAAAATGTCTCATATTTTAAACAACTTGATCGAAAAAAGGAAGAATGCAAGTATGACAAATTGTCGTATGAGCGTGCCTTAAAGAATATGAAAGAGCAAAATGATCTTTTGAGGGCTCAGCTTGAAAGTCAAAAAGGAAAGGGTGAGGAAACTAAGTTTGCAAAACCATTGACTTCGGAGAAACCAAATGTTTCAAACACGGTTCAAAAACCAAAAATGTCAATTTCACGGTTTGCTCCAAAAGTCGATGAGAAAAAGGATTTGACAAAACCAGTCACTCCAACACCCTTGCCCAAGAAAAGTGAAAATAAAAAGATTGTTGATAAAGGAAAAGCGGTTGTCGAAACACCAAAAGAAATAGCACCTGGCCTTTTTAGGATTAGTCCCACTAGTGCGTCTGCCTCAACATCTAAGACAAATGACAAGTGCATAAAGGCTAATTCTAAAGAATCTAGGGATGCTTAAAAGGACAAAAATATAAATCCTAACGTGTGTGCCTTACCTTCTACAGGATTAGAAAGCACCTCTAGGAGCAGCAGACTAAAGCCTAGGAGCAATACAAGGAACAATAGAGTCTCGCCTGTTTCTAAGAGTAGTAGCAAGAATAAAGCTGAAGAAGTAGAAGAACACCCTAGGAATTTATCGCTTTGTAATAAGAGACATGTTTCATCTCAATGTAATGTCGAAAGTATTGGTTCTAATGCATGTAATAACTCTGTTTGTTTAATATGCAAGAAATGTTTAATTAATGATGTTCATGATGAATGTGTTTCTAAGAATGTAAATGTTACGCCTGAACAGACGAATGTTCCAAAAAGACCTAGTGCTAGATCTAGATCTATAGAAAGCTTAGTTGCACGCTTTAGGTCTACCACTATTAGTCGAATGCCTAGAAACTACCTTAAGTTTTGTATGTGGATTCCGACGGGTAGAGAGTTCACTCTTCAGAACGGCAAATTAGAAATAGCTCAAGCTAAACAAATAGCAACTGTCTATGAGTGTGATTTGGATTTTACTCCTAACCCCACGGAACCAAATTCAAAATGGTTTCCAAATACAAACTCTTCTGTTCTTGGCAGGTTATCGAAATATGTCTTTGGATCATCGACTCGGGTTGCTCCAAGCACATGACCGGGAATTTAAAGCTACTGATCAATTTCATCTGGAAATTCATGGGAACTGTACGCTTTGGAAATGATCATGTAGCAGCTATTCAGGGTTATGGAGATCTTCAGTTTGGAAATTTTTTAATCACTCGGGTTTACTATGTCGAAGGGTTGGGACACAACTTGTTTTCAGTCGGGCAGTTTTGTGATGCTGATTTAGAAGTTGCATTCAGGAGAAACACGGTTTTTATTAGAAATTTGGTTGGTGATGATCTCTTAACTGGTAATCGTGGTACAAACTTGTATGCTATCTACATCAACCAAATGGCTTCTACATCACCAATTTGTCTTATGACAAGGGCAACCGAAACTATGTCCTGGCTGTGGCATAGACGTTTATCCCATCTCAATTTCGACACCATCAACAAGTTAGCCAAAGACAACATCGTCACCGGACTTCCTAAGTTCAAATACACCAAGGAACACCTATGTCCATCATGCGAACAAGGAAAAAGTAAAAGAGCATCATATAAACCCAAAACCGTACCTAGTTCGGAAGCAAGGTTACATATGTTGCACATGGACTTATGTGGCCCAATGAGAGTGGAAAGCATTAATGGGAAGAAGTATATTCTCGTTATTGTTGATGATTATTCACGATATACTTGGGTAAAGTTTTTGAGATCAAAAGACGAAGCACCAGGCATCATCATCACCTTTCTGAAGCGTATTCAAGTTCTACTTCAAGCTCCAGTAAGGATTATAAGAACAGACAATGGCACAAAATTTACAAACCAGGAGTTAAGAACTTACCTTGAAGATGTTGGAATCACACATCAAACATCAGTTGTTAGAACTCCACAGCAGAATGGGGTAGTTGAAAGAAGAAATCGAACTCTTGTGGAAGCTGCTCGCATAATGCTGATTTATTCTAGTGCACCACTTTTCTTATGGGCTGATGTTGTAGCCACTGCTTGTTTTACTCAAAACCGATCCCTAGTCCATCCGAGATTCAATAAAACCCCATATGAGCTAGTGAACAACCGTAAACCTGACATCTCTTACCTCCAAGTGTTTGGCGCTTTGTGCTATCCGACAAATGACAGAGAAGATCTAGGGAAGTTAAAAGCTAAGGGTGATATTGGAATCTTCATTGGATATTCAGAAAACTCGAGGGCATTCAGGGTGTATAATAGAAGAACAAAAAGGATAATGGAGACGATGAATGTGAAGTTTGACGAGATTTCACAAATGGCTTCTGAGAGATACGCTCTATAACCCGCGCTTAATCCAACGGCTTCTAATCAAAACGGATTAGGACCCGCACCAAACCAGCAGACTTCTGGACACATCAGTTCTGGACTCGTGCCTCAAGGAGCTCAGTCAACAAACATGGACAAACCTTCAGAACAAGAACTGGAAAATTTCTTCAAGTTAATGTTTGATGAATATTATGGTGGAACTTCGACAAATGCATCTCAACAACATTCCGCTGCAACCGCTCAAAACCATCAACCACCACCACCACTGGATGCATCTACAACAATCGAAGCTGAAGCACCAACTACCTCAAAATCATCTACATCTACTCAAGCAACTCTAGTAATTGAAACTGAACTACCAAGAGTTGATGAGCAAAATCAAAACACTAATTTTCAAGAAGAACCTACAAATAATTCAAACGATGTTGCGTTAGATGAAGAAGAAGAAGAAGTATTTGAAAACCCGTTTGCAACAGACTCTGCTGAATCTTCTTCAAGGTTACAAAAACCATCTAACACACATTCGTTACACCCAAGGTACCCATCTACGTTTCAATCGACAAAAGACCATCCAACAGAACATGTTATTGGTGAACCTTCAAAGCCAGTTCAGACAAGGAGACAACTTGCCACCGATCTCGAATTGTGCATTTATGATGAGGCAAAAAATGATCCGTTTTTAGGGGGTCATTTAAGCCTGAATCCGAATTTATTTGATCAAATATTGCCCTAAATTGTTCCTTTTGTGATTTTAGGTACTTTGGGAGTGAAATCTGGAAAAGGAAGCAATTCGGACGTTTTTAGAGCATAAAAGTGAAGAAAACGCCAAAGTCTTAATTTTCCATGCTGGGAACAGTGCATGACGGCGTCAAGAGCACTTTGGTGACGGCGTCAAGAGTAAAAGTGGTGACGGCCCAGAGAGAACTTGAAGGCGTCACCCAAGGCCGTCACGTGTTAACTTGTCAAAACTTGCGCGTGGAGTAGCTGATATTGTTTTGGTCATAACTTTTGCATACGAACTCGAATTTAGGTGATTCAAAAGCCCACGCGAAGAGGACGAAGAGATCTAAAATTTGTTGAAAAAATGGTCATGACGGCGTCAAGAGAACGAGCTGACGCCGTCAAGCCTTGCCGACAGAAAACATGCCTATAAATATAACATCATAACTTCACTTTTTGTAAGCCCTAAACCCTAAGGTCGATTCCTGGGTTTAGATGGGTGTTTTTCCAGCAACTTAGAGGGTTTCAATCACTCCATAAACATCATGTATTGGTTTGATGATTCTATCTTAATTATGTTTTCCATTATCATTGTTGTTTGCTCTTCTTTGATGATGATTTGCTAATTCACCTTATGTCTACTTATGATTATGTGAAACTTGTATATAATTGATTAGATCTCATTGATTTCTTGTTGATGTTGTGTCTATCTCCATTAATTAAGGCGTGACAACTTCAATAGATCTAGTTGGTTTAGTTTATAATCCTTGTTTCCTATTGATTCTTGTTTTGATTGAATGATTTATATGTTAGGCTTAAGAAAACTGGCAGATCTCCAAATGGTAACATGCTTGAACGTCTTAGGAAACATGAACCTATTGCACTAAGGTCTTTATTGGTTGTATTTAATGCATGAGCCACTGTTTACAATCCCTATGGTTGTGCTGGGCATGGTATAAGAGGAGATAAGAGCTCATAGAATTGGGGAGTTATGTGCGATACCCCATGAATGGTATTAAGGAATACAACCCGTCAATTAAAACAAGGTTACAATTCAATAGGTAGGATTGGATAGCTAGCAAGGAGTAACATATCATGGGTAGACATGCTTCACTTATCTTGTAGAACCTTAGTTTAGTTTTCTTGTTAATTAGTTTAATTAGTAGCTTTTGGGTTAGTTGATTAGCAACTAATTCCGCCCACTCTCCCAATACCCGAGATTTTTACTTGCTTTTCATAAAATATAAAAATACAAAAAGAATCATCCTTCACCTTTAGACCTAGTTAGATTAATTTCAATCCTAACGACACTATTCCTAGCTGAACGATCAATCCCCCGGTACTTGTCACTATACTATACTACAATGATCAGGTACACTGCCTGGTGGGGGTTGTAAGCTTCTCAAGATCCCTTGAGAGGTAAAGCCTGGTGCGATTCCCACGTATCAAGTTTTTGGCGCCGCTGCCGGGGATTGTCTATCTTTACATTTATTTCTCATCTTTCGCAAAAGAGTGCGGCGCTATCAAGTTTTTGGCGCCGCAGCCCGGGGAATAGTTATTGTTTAGGTTGAATTTGATTTTTATTAGGTCTACTCATTAGATTCCTATCAAGTGAGATTTTTTCTTTTGTAGCTTTCTCGTAGTCTATCTTTTCTTTGTGATTTTGTTTGTAATTTGCTTCAAATGGACTCTACACTTAGACTTCTAAGATTACAAGATAGGGTTGAGCGGCTAACACACCAAAGAGTTCAAAATACCTCATTTAGAGACACCTATGAATCATATGAGCCTTCACCTAGGATAGATTCTTATGAACAACCTCCATGTTTAAGATCTAGTTTTAGTGAGGCCAATAGGAAATGCGACCTAGTTTTCCAAGGAATTATGGAGAGAGCCATTGCAACAAATCATAAGTTGGATGAAGCACTAGGTTTGCTATTATCACTACCTAAGAAAACAATTGAGGAGGATTTAGCCGAGCATGATCACATTGATCAAAAAGACCTAGGTTTTATGATCGATGATGATGAATCTCAAGAAACAGATGATGAATCTCTTGGGCAATTTGTATATAGCAGTCAGAATATTGAGGATGACCCTTATGATTCGGACATAGAAGTTGAGATGCCTAGAGAAGCACGTGAGATACTTGGGAGAATGTTAGGGCTAGATCCTGACACATGGAATGATGAGGTGAACAACATAAGCCCACAAAATACTAAACCATCATTTGAGGCACACGCACCGCCCGTGACTTACCCGGAAGAAGTAGAAGAAACTTTAGGAATTCTAATGGAGGTAGAACCCTTGGACCAGGCACCACTTGAGGATATAGGTTTGAACACTTGTAGTGATAACCTTACTCCTAGTTCTAGAGAATTTCCTAGTGTTGATGAACCGGAACCTCAATCTTTACACACCTTTCCATCCTTAGATATATTTCTAGGAGACAAAAGAGGAACCGACCCACCCATCAACCAATATTATCCGGGTAGTTTTAGGATTAAGGAAGCCATTCACTCACCCCCTTCACCTCACGTGGCATATTCACACCCTAAGGGTGTGTATCGCTACTTTCACCTACACTTAATCCTAAGTGTAGGGAGAACCTCCCCTATTTCCGTTAAATAAGGGTAGAGTCAGGCTCGTGACTCGAACAAAAACAAGCGCTTCTTGGGAGGCAACCCATGTTTTGTGTTTTTTTTTATTTGTTTGTTTGATTTTATTTGTTTCCGTATGCATGTTTTATTTTTATTCTTTGTGGCTCATGTTTCAAGGTAAATTGTGAAAATGCTTTATTTTGTTTTTAACTTCGTCTTAATTGCATATAAAGGTATTTTGCAAAAGATAAGTGTAAGGGAAATCCAAATTTGTTTATAAGAACGAAATTGAGCATGAACCACAACAATAATAAATGGACATGTGTATTAGTACTTGTTAGAGTCAAATGCTTGTATCGAGTCATAATGATGTTTTGCAGGATTTTCCAGGAAGTAGGACGAAGTTTTTCCAAAAATTTTCCGGAAACTTAACATAAGAATTTCTGCAGGTCACTTCTAACGGCGTCACGAGTTTACTCTTGACGGCGTCACGTCTAAAAATCTGGAAATTTTACCAGTTTTGTTTTTCTAACGGAGTCTTATGGTTTTTGTGAATTATTAAGTTTTATAATCTCCAGGAAATCTGCAAACATTCATTCCACAAGCATTATATCGTTAATTGTTTTGTTTTTATTCCTAAGTCTGGAATTACATCTAGTTGTGAGTTATCTTTGTTCGGGTTGATGCTTTGGGTTTTTGTCTGTTTTATCAGGATTTACAGGTTATGTATGACAAGAAGATGATTTATATTCTGGAAGGGAAGCTTTGATTGTTCATTTTCTTGGAGGAAGATTTAACCTGACCACCTTATTATCCATACCGAGCGAATCAGGGGAGTATTTGATTTCATTCTTTTTACTTTTTCACTTTTACATTCTTTACTTGAACATTGGGGACAATGTTCATCCTAAGTGTAAGGGGAGGGTAAAGAGATGATACCTTACATATACACTTTCGCTTGAGTTTGTTTGTTCAATGGAAGATGTGTAATAAAACTATGAGAAATACTTGTTAGTGTAATTTTAGCGCCAAATTTAAAATTTTTTACAACATTTAGGAGTGAAACTTTAGCCATAGCAAGCGTCTCATGGATAGGAGATTGTATGACTAGCACATAACCGTATATTCAGAAAAAATTTCCACCCAAATATGTGAGGTTCGCCTTTAGATTTGATAGGAAAAGCATTTACTATTAGTGCTTATGAGTGTACCGGTAGCATTTAGATTCTAGAACTTGCGTTAGTGATGCATCCCGAGACCGCTAGTGGGACTACATTCGTGTAGTAGGATTTACTACATGATAAGAGGCATTAGGATTACCCTTGTGTTAAACCCATATTATAATTACTTGACCATTTAAGTCATATTACTTGGCTAGTTAAGTCAACTAATTTTTCCCACACCCTTAGCGTTGTACTCATTTTTAGTACACGATACCCCTAGTACACCCCTCCGAGCCTATCTTTTCGTTTCTAACTTTAAGCATTTTACTTAAAGGAAGAATTTGTTACACCCCACTTAAATGTACAACCAAATCGCCTTAGCCTTCCGTGTAGGCGCTCATTTTTAGTGCATTATTGTTATTTGTTAAACCCTAAGTTAACTATCTAATTGATTACATAGTTGCTAAGTCGAGTCATATCCTTGTACATATTGTTTTGGGACGATTGGGACTCATGGGTGAAGTACTTATTTATGGAGTAATGGGGAAGAACATAATATTATTACCCCCATATGTGCATTAATCTTAAAAGTGCTCCAAGTGTTTTGATTTTCTTAATTCGAGTCATTGGTTTAGTTAATTGTAAAGTATGTAAAGATTCAAGTGTAAGGGGAATTCTCATTCCCTATGATGTATTATTTTGAATGGTAGGGTAAGAGTGTATGCAAAAAAAATAAAATAAAATAAAATAAAAAAAAAAAATAGAAAGAGGAAAAGAGAAAAAAACATACGGACTACCATCCCTTTTAATTCTATGTTCATTTTATGTTTTTGTTATTTCTCATTTATTAGCTTAAGTCGAGTCTAGTCTTGGCTTAGCAACGCCATCTTGTACATGTAATTAACCAAGATTGTTAACTCGCCACCAGTAAAACTTCCTTTATCCAACAAAACCGTGTATTTCATATCCCTACACCTAACGTTACAACCCTTTAAAAGACCTCTTTGATAGTTTATCTTAGGTGCTTACGCCATGTGGTGGAGGTTTGATCCTTTCCCAAGCCTATGGTAATCTATTTTGCTATGACAGGTAGTGAGAGATATCTTCCGTTTCCATATTGTAATTTATACTTTATTACACCCGAGAGATGTGAGTATCTAAACACTATTTGTGAGGTGCTTGTGTATGACCTCCGTGCTTGTCTATTGGTCTTTAGTGGAACGATTATTTGTTGTAATTACTTTTATATTAGTGTTAAATGACCCCTAACTTGGCTTTTGAGTAGAATAAAAGCGCATTTGCTTGAGGACAAGCAAATCTCAAGTGTAAGGGTATATGATAAGGCGAAAAATGATCCGTTTTTAGGGGGTTATTTAAGCCCGAATCTGAATTTATTTGATCAAATATTGCCCTAAATCGTTCCTTTTGTGATTTTAGGTACTTTGGGAGTGAAATCTGAAAAAGGAAGCAATTCGGACGTTTTTGGAGCATAAAAGTGAAGAAAACGCCAAAGTCTTAATTTTCCATGCTGGGAACAGTGCATGACGGCGTCAAGAGCACTTTGGTGACGGCGTCAAGAGTAAAAGTGGTGACGGCCCAGAGAGAACTTGAAGGCGTCACCCAAGGCCTTCACGTGTTAACTTGTCAAAACTTGCGCGCGGAGTAGCTGATATTGTTTTGGTCATAACTTTTGCATACGAACTCGAATTTAGGTGATTCAAAAGCCCACGCGAAGAGGACGAAGAGATCTACAATTTGTTGAAAAAATGGTCATGACGGTGTCAAGAGAACGAGCTGACGCCGTCAAGCCTTGCCGACAGAAAACATGCCTATAAATATAACATCATAACTTCACTTTTTGTAAGCCCTAAACCCTAAGGTCGATTTCTAGGTTTAGGTGGGTGTTTTTCCAGCAACTTAGAGGGTTTCAATCACTCCATAAACATCATGTATTGGTTTGATGATTCTATCTTAATTATGTTTTCCATTATCATTGTTATTTGCTCTTCTTTGATGATGATTTGCTAATTCACCTTATGTCAACTTATGATTATGTGAAACTTGTATATAATTGATTAGATCTCATTGATTTCTTGTTGATGTTGTGTCTATCTCCATTAATTAAGGCGTGACAACTTCAATAGATCTAGTTGGTTTAGTTTATAATCCTTGTTTCCTATTGATTCTTGTTTTGATTGAATGATTTATATGTTAGGCTTAAGAAAACTGGCAGATCTCCAAATGGTAACATGCTTGAACGTCTTAGGAAACATGAACCTATTGCACTAAGGTCTTTATTGGTTGTATTTAATGCATGAGCCACTGTTTACAATCCCTATGGTTGTGTTGGGCATGGTATAGGAGGAGATAAGAGCTCATAGAATTGGGGAGTTATGTGCGATACCCCATGAATGGTATTAAGGAATACAACCCGTCAATTAAAACAAGGTTACAATTCAATAGGTAGGATTGGATAGCTAGCAAGGAGTAACATATCATGGGTAGACATGCTTCACTTATCTTGTAGAACCTTAGTTTAGTTTTCTTGTTAATTAGTTTAATTAGTAGCTTTTGGGTTAGTTGATTAGCAACTAATTCCGCCCACTCTCCCAATACCCGAGATTTTTACTTGCTTTTCATAAAATATAAAAATACAAAAAGAATCATCCTTCACATTTAGCTAGTTAGATTAATTTCAATCCTAACGACACTATTCCTAGCTGAACGATCAATCCCCCGGTACTTATCACTATACTATACTACAACGATCAGGTACACTGCCTGGTGGGGGTTGTAAGCTTCTCAATATCCCTTGAGAGGTAAAGCCTGGTGCGATTCCCACGTATCAATTTACATTTGCTCAATCAGCCTCAAAGAACCAAAGAACATTCGGGAAGCAATGGCAGAATACCCTTGGATAGAAGCGATGCAGGATGAAATTCTTCAATACGATTTACATGACAGTTGGGAACTTGTTGAACGACCACTTGATATACGTGTTCTTGATCTCAAGTGGTTGTGGAAGAACAAACTGGATGAGGAAATGACTGTTATCCACAAGAAGAAGGGATAGATTTCGAGGAATCATTCGCGCCTGTAGCTAGACTTGAAGCAGTCCGGATTTTCTTAGCCTATGCCGCTCACAAAAACATCACAGTCTATCAGATGGATATTAAGACTGCTTTCTTGAATGGAACTCTGAAAGAAGAAGTATATGTGAGTCAGCCAGAGGGATTCATCGACAAAGATCATCCAGACTACGTCTACAAGCTTAAGAAAGCCATTTATGGTTTAAAACAAGCTCCAAGAGCGTGGTATGACGAACTATCATCTTTCTTGCTCAAAAACAATTTCACAAAAGGAACGGTTGATGACACCTTGTTTATCAAAAAATTCAAAGATGACATTTTGATCGTTCAAATTTACGTGAACGACATTATTTTTGGATCAACCAATCCTAACCATTCAAAAGATTTTGAAAATCTCATGAAAAGAAAATTTGAAATGTCCATGATGGGGGAACTAAAATTCTTTCTTGGTTTACAAATCCATCAATCCCCTCGTGGTATTTTTATCAATCAAGCTAAATATACAATAGAGATTTTGAAAAAACATGGAATGGAAAACTGTGATTCTGTTGGTACACCAGTGGTCACTTCACCAAAAATAGGAGCTGATTTGTTTGGGAAACCCATTGATCTGAAGAAATATCAGAGCATGATCGGTTCTCTCATGTACCTAACTGCTAGCCGACCCGATATTCAATTTGCTGTTTGTTTGTTAGCACGGTTTCAGGCAAAGCCTACCGAACTTCACCTCAAAGAGGTTAAACGGATCTTTCGGTACCTACGAAGCACCATTAACATGGGACTTTGGTATCCGAAGGATTCGGAGTTTAATCTAACAACTTTTTCAGATGCCGACCATGCCGGTGATCAAGTTACAGCAAAGAGTACATCAGGTGGAGCACAATTTTTGGTTGAAAAGCTAGTAAGCTGGTCGTCAAAGAAACAGGATTGTACTGCGCTATCAACCGCCGAAGCCGAGTATGTGTCTCTATCTGCGTGTTGTGCCCAAGTTCTTTGGATGCGGACACAGCTCACAGATTATGGCTTTACTTTTGACAGAATACCTATGTACTGTGACTCAAAAAGTGCCATAGCCATCTCGTGCAATCCCGTACATCACTCTAAGACGAAGCATATCACAGTCCGCTACCATTTCATCAAAGAACATGTGGAAGAGGGTACTGTTGAATTATTTTTTGTTAAGACTGATTACCAACTCGCTGATCTATTTACTAAAGCCCTTCCAAAAGAACGGTTTGACTATTTAGTTCGACGAATTGGCATGCGAAGCCTAACTCCTGAGGAGCTAGAACGTCTTCTCGAATCTTCTTGAAAAATGTTTTCAAAATCGCTTCGCTGTAAATATTTTTGAAAAAAACAAAATACAAAATTTGAAAAACCAACAAAAACAAAATACAAAAATATAAAATTCTCAAAAAATACAAAAACAATATAAAATCAAAAAATTCAAAAATATTCTTCTCACGACATGTCTCTCGTATAAATCAATATTCTGTACGTTTCTAGAAATGTCATTCAACAATGATACGGACATGTACAGATGCTTGAGCGGGAGTTCTTTTATATGTTTTTCTAAAACATGTCGTTTCTCAAATATTTCTTCACTATGGCTTTCGTATACTTCAGAACGAAACCCGGACTAAAATGATGACTTCTGATTATTTTCAAGTCAAGGACTCGTACATTCAAAGATGAAATCATTTTTAAAAAGTTCGAGTATAAACAAACGAAAAGGATTTCAAAAATAAACTCGTTTTTCTAAATACAATTCTTAAGCACTTTTTCAAGATTGTTCAAAAAATTTCTCAAAATCTTTCAAATAAGTGCTCAAGATAACTCCCTCAAAATCCTTAATTGATTTTAAAATGTGCTATCATTAAGGGGGAGTACAAAAACAAAAATGTTCCATATTCATGCAAAATGAAATATGTCTTTCTCTCCAAAAAGCTTTTTTACTCAGTTGATATCAAAAATATCACAATATGCTATTTTTGAGGGGGAGAAAACATGATTAATATGTGATCAAAGATGTTTAAAGATTGTGACTGAATCTCGAAAGAGCTTGACTCAGAAAGTACCTATGAATTGACGAATCTTAAAATGTCAGTAATCAAAAAGACTTGTCCTGGACGGGTAATAATTTCAATCTAGTCCAACTAGTGATGTAAGCGTGTCTCGAATAGGACTTGTCTGAGTAGAATGTACCATATCGAAAGACTTTCTTTGGACTTGACCAGGACGGGTAATAATTTCAAGCTAGTCTAACTAGTGATGTAAGTGTGTCTCGAATCGCTCATGTTCACTGAAAGTGGATCAATTCAAAAAGTGCAAACTCCTCCCACATGTGCAAATTTCTTAAATATCCATGAGCGCATGTGAAGGGGGAGTCCTTCTAAAGAAATGCAAAACTCTCGAAGTGACAATAATGTGTTTTATTATTATAAACACTTTGAGAGATTTTTCAACAAATGGTTTCATGGCAATGATAGGATAGTCATGGAGTTATAAGGTGACTAAGGTTAGGGAAAACCGTCCTATGATCCGCCAGAGCCGGAGGGATCTACCCAAGGACAAATCCAATAGATTAGAATTAGAAGTCCTTAGGTATGATTGGAAATAAGGAGAAAATGAGAAAGGAGAAAGAAGGAGTTGAAGAATTAAAAAAGAAAAGTTATGAAAAAGGGTGAAAAGAAATAGCCCTCCAAATGTTCAACCTTAGGGTAGACACCGGGTTCAATTCGTATGCTACTGGTTGTTACTAAGGTGACACCGGTATTGAAGATAAAGACATCATGGACCCAGCGACGCACTGCACTTAACCTTCTAGCCACTCAAGTTCTCTTAAAAGAGCTTGTTTCATTCTCACGGGGAAATGGTGTAATCTATCGACCTGTCTCTTAGAGATGGTTGATATTGAAGCAGGAGACCTCTCCCTAATCTCCGCATAGGAAACCAAATGTGCACTTATCGAGTCTAGAGCCCCGAGATTCATCAAAAGATCTCATAGGAACACATGATAACTCTACACTGGTTGTTCATCATTAAGGACGCCAGATGTAAACTTAAGAGTCCTACGCAGATCTTAGCAATCTGCCAGAACATTTATGAGAGAATTCACACAAGTGTTTCTCAATGATTGAATGGAAATTCCTGCCAGGGTAAACATCAAACAGCCCTGACAGCAGGTCACTTCGGTAATTCTTTATGGGTTACGCTTAGTGTTCGCGGTGGTTTCAAACGGTCTACAGTCGTGGAGTGATCCCCAGCGACTCACCCAGTCATTGAGCTACTAAGTAGGTCTTGTAAGCTCTCTCGAGAGTATCTGACATGGGAACGGCCTTGGTAAGGGTTAGAAGGAGTCTTCACACTATGCTGTTGATGATCTCTAATTCCTTATCTGTAAGTACCGGTTGATTTATTGCTAACTGTTTTCATGCAGCTATACATCATCTCCATGGCGACAGATTCCACATGCTCATACATGCATCACTACGTCAAAGAAAAGTTCTCACAAAGATCAAAGCAAAGTAAGGTTCAAAGAAAGATTCTACGCAATGTGAAAGAATCTACAGAAGTAAAGTGACAAAGATCTGTGTGAAAGAACGGGAACTACAAATGCATGTATCACAAAGACTGAAGATGTATGAGCATGTTGGAATGGCGAACAACCACCACAGACGCAGAAGTGACGAAAGGCAGATTGCTCCACATCACAAAGGAACAAAGAACGATGAAAAGTCAGTCATCAAAGATCACAAAGCATGAAGGAACAAAGACTAAAGACTATTCTGCTACGACACACGATGGTCAACAACAAAGAACAAAGAAGACCTAATCACGTGGAGCATCATTCGAATGACCACCCCTTAGGGGGAGATTGTTAGCATTATAAATTATATTAAAAAGTGATGGTCATTCTCATTTATTGTAACGTTGTAATGTGTCGTAGTTTTTGTTATAAGAATAGTCAATGGGCCTTGGTCTTGGTAAGCTAATATGTCATGAGTTAAGTAATGTAAGCCTTTATATGTAAAAGAAAACCAAGCCCAAGACCAAGCCCATGGAAAGCCTCTTAAAGCATCATGTTAAGAACTATATAAACACCTCAAAGGCTCATTTGAGGTGTGTGCTTGTGTGTGTATTGTGTGTGTTTTATTAATAAAAGTTCTCTTCATCTTATCATTCTCTTTCAATATTTACGCCACACATATATCATATCAAGTCACCATCTTTCCTTCTTCTAGTGCTTATATTTGTGTTAAAGTTGATATATCTAAGGTCCTACAACACAGTTTAAAAAAAATACATTTATTACAACTTTCTCTTTCTTACTTTTTGACATATTGACAATTTTGTCTTTAGGTAATTAATTAAAGTCTTTTTTAAGGTACATAATAATAATTTTAAACAAGGGTAATATAGTAAACTTGGTTAAACTTCCCTATCTATTTTTAGTAGTGGACAATTAAATTGGGACATCCCAAAAAGGAAACGTAGACAATAAAATTGAGACGGAGGAAGTATATTTTTTAGTTTGTGTTTAGTTATAAAAAATTGTGTGTTTACCATGTTTTCTTTCAATTCTAATGTTAAAAAGATGTTTGATATGCGAACATAACAAACATGATGTCATTTAATAAGAACTTGGTCAGTTTGTAAACTTTTTGAAATGCAATAAAATATAAAAGAAATAAAAAAATAAAAAAATAAAAATAAATAACAAACATTTTCCACTATGCTAAAGTTTGACTTGTGTTTTATCTTACTAAAGCAAATATATAATACATTACTAGCTCATAACGCGTGTTCAACATTCACATGTAAAGGGAATCAATAATGTTAACTATATAAAGTAAATTAATAATGTTAACTACGTCGTGTCTGTTTAAGAGTGTTTATTTGGCTTATGAGCTTATTAGCTTTATAACAACAATATCACACATCATCATTCAACTTACCAAATAATAAGTAGTCGAATTGGCATTACATACTCTATGCAAACCAATGTTTTGAAACCCAGTTCTAACCGACCCGATTAACCGGTTGAACCTCGGTTTCGGCAAAAAAAAGGTCATATTAAACCGGGTCATAAAAAACGGTTGAACTAGTTAGAACCGACGGGTTTTAAGTGATTCGGATCAACTCGGTTCTCGAAACCCAACCGGGTTTGGTGTTTTTCATTTTTTTTTTAAAATAAAACAAGTTCATTCTCAAAACCCGATTAGACCCATCGGGTTTTAAGTGACTCGGGTCAACCCAGTTCACGAAACCCGCCCGAGTTTGGTTTTCTTTTTTTAATAGAAAACCGGATTGACCCGGTGGTCGAATCGGTTTAACCGATAAACCGGTGACCCGGTGACTCGACCAAGTCAATTAAAAACCCGATTTTCAAAACATTGATGCAAACTATAATAAATTCCAACGTCACTAAAGCATTACAATATAACTTTTTTTAAATGAATTCATTACAAATATTATCCCTCGTCACACTTGATTATCTTGAATGACGCATTGCAAACTTATATCAAGTGAAACATTTTCACAATAATGCAAGGTCATAAAACAGGCACAAAATGATATACCAACAATAATATAGTTTGTGTTTCAAAGCACCAGATTCAAACATCAGTTAAGGATCTTCATCCTTTCAAAAAGTACTAACAAATGCTTACTGATAAACTGATTGTTCTATGGATTAGTATCCTTTTTAAACGACAGCCTCAAAAGTTTTTCTTCTTACTGGATCCCTTCCCTTACCATATATACTAAAACCCAAAATGTTTGAATCTCGAAAAACGTGATCCATGGGCCGTGTGTCCATTTTTGATTGGGTAATTTATTGATTAAATTGGTAACACACCCTCTTATTGGGTGTCATGCATCGAAAAAAGAGATCATGTACTGTTCATCCAAAAAACCACCATCTTATTGGTTGTTATGGTGTTTAGGGGTGTAATCACATGTTAATAACCCTCAAAATTCGTAATACAACATCGAAATTACAAAAGGACTGTGGAATGAGGTACAACATTATTATCAGCTACCACACAAGTGTCCACCAAATACAAGTTTTACTGTAGAATTACATTAATTAATGCTAGCATCAAAAATTTAACAGCTGTCCACGAGGTATATGTATTATGAATATATCTACATTAGGAAGCTTCATGAATACTTAATGTCTTTAAATATATCAAAACCTGCAGTTAACAAAACAAAACAGCATTCAGTCAAGGAGATCAATATCAAGTGCAGAAAAAAAAAAATATAATAAGTAACCAAATCATAGAAAAGAAATCCAAGTACAAGCATCTTTGTTGTTTAGGAGACTTGAAGCTACAAGAAAATAACTTTTGAGAGAGGTGAGTTTTCTGTACTTTTTTTTTTTTTTTTTTTTTTTTTTTTTTTAAGTTTTACATGCATTATGTGTGTCCATTTTTTTTTAATTTGATCTCATTTATATATCATCATATTCTGTCTGATAATTTTTTTTTCTATTGTTGCACAAACTGTCCATGCAATCATGCTACAAAAAAAAAAAAAAAAAAAAAAATACATGTTCATGTTATTTGATTTGCTTTGCTTTATTGATATGTGTGTATACAAATGCCTACTATAGTTTACTTGCCTATATCTGTTATTATATAATGGATAATAAGATTGCAACCAATCCTTGGAAAAGGTTTGTTAAAAAAAATAAAACAAACAATGTTTGTGATCAGAGAATCAATATACCATTAGATAACAATCCTTGGAAAGGATTTTAAAAAAATGGGGGCACAGATCGTGATACGCCAAAGAAAACACAATTTCTTTGTTCAAATACTTTTGTAAAGGATGGCGTCTATAAAAAAGCAAATGAGAATTTCCAAGTTAATGAAGGTGGAAACTTACATGTATCGCCATCATCGACAAGTTGGTCTACACATTCATCCGTGACAACAATCAAAAGAGATGGTTCAGAAACACATATACCAAATCTGTTGTTGAATCAACACCATTGCAAACCTGCTGTTTCTAAAGAAATTAGCAACTGTAAACAACCAGAAATAGCTTCTACAAACATGACATGTTCAAAGAAAAGATCCAGTGAAAGTCAATGGTATAATATACCTGCAAAAATGCCATCTAAAATGCAAGTTACAGGTAACAAAAATTCTACCACACGATACTTTTTAATATACCATATTTACATTAACAGTCAATACTGTATACTCTAACGTATATATTTTTTTTAACTTATTCTTTTTTTATTTTAGAGTTATTGAAAGGAATTGTCCCTGGTACTTATTCAGGCAGTAAAGCAGGCAATGGCTTATGCACAGATATATGTGATAAAGGAACAGATATACATATTTCAGAAACGGCAGCTTCAAAAAAACGGTTGCCAGAACCGTCATATCACGTTGGATACATGAGCAGAAGTTCAAAAGCACTTTTACCAAGCTCTGAGATGGAATATCATCCATCTAAAAAGCTGAAACCTTTGCCTGTCAACAATAAAGGTACCTGATTGTTAACATATTGGTTTAATTCATTTAGTAAATGTTATTTCCTCTTATTATGTTTCCTATAAATATATATATTCTTTTTTTTCTTATTTATTTTTTTTCTAATTTTAAATGATTTTTTAAACATCAAAGGTTGTTAAAAAATTGTTGGTAACGGAAGTCATTCATACACCAACATGGATATCAGAAGAGACACAGAATCTAATGTTACCGGTAACTTCCACCTAGCTAACTCACACCCATATACATCATCTGGAAAAGATGTTCAGTGCGACAGTCATTATGGCGAAAAAGATTTTAATACACATGTTGCAACCACAGAAATCGAAGGTTTGTTATTGTCTACCTCTATCAACATCTGTATTTTTCACATAATAAGTTGTTTATTTCGTATTTACTCATAATTTGCGTACATTTTTACTAACAAGAAATTTGAAATTTACAGGTAATAACGATCATATATTAAAAGATAGTGCCACAGAAACAGTTAACATAACAAGTAATTCAAGGAGAGGAAATAAAAAGATACGTACGCGACCAGAAACAGAATATAGAGATCGACATACAAGACATGCACAAAATAATCTGCCAGAAGAAGGTATAATATCCTTTTTTTTAGGAATTAACTGCATTTTGTATATCATAAATGTAAATGCACATAATTTTTTTTCTTATCAAAATTAAAATGCAGAGACATCAAGTTCATATATTGACCTGGGAGATTGTGATTGGAGATGCGAATATTGCAATGCATCTTTTTGGTATGGAGAAAAACTAAAAGGCAGTTCTACAAAACAAAAACCTCGATACAATCGATGTTGTGCAGGAGGAAACATTTGCATTGAACAAGAAGTTGATCCTCCAGATGCGATTAAACAGCTTTTTAAAGATAAACATTTTCTCGAAAGCATACGTGCGTATAATCAAATGTTCAGTATGACTTCGTTTGGTGCAGAGATAGACGATTCAGAAAACAACGGTAGGGGCCCGTATGTTTTCAAAATTTCTGGTCAAATATATCATTGGATAGGTCGCTTTGTCCAATGGATAACAAAGACCCGTGTTTCCTGCAACTTTACATATACGATACAAAAAATGAAGTTGACCACAGAATGAACCATTTTGGCGGAAGGAATTTTGGGTCATTGAAGCCAGAAATAGTTTAACATCTCATACAACTTCTTGATGAGCACAACGAATTGGTCAAGCTGTTTAGAACTGCACGAGACAAATTGAATGAAGAAAATGTGCCTGAATTCAAGATCAGATTGTTTAACGTTGTTGGAGCACGTGAGTACCAGTTACCAACTTCAGACATACTCGGTGCCATAATGTTTGAAAGCAGTCCAAACACTCAGACAGACTATGATGTTATCATACAAAAGAAAGGAGAACAGCCACAAAGAATCAACAAGCTTCACTCATCGTATATGTCATTGCAATTTCCTCTTCTATTCATATACGGTCAGCCATGTTACAATACTGCAATGGAGCTTAGAGTGCCTGCCACAAGCAATAGAAGACCCAAACTATCGATGAATATGTACTACATGTCCCAGTTACATGAGCGTCCTCATCTTTACGGTTTGATGTTTAAAGGTGGAAGATTGTTTCAGCAATACATTGTTTGTGTGTATTGTGCACTTGAGCAAGACCGCTTGGATTTTATAAGAGCTAAACAAAACAATATCAGAAGTGAGTATTTATCAGGAATTTATGACGCAATTTCTAGGGGAGATCGTTGTGGTTCAGAAATAGGTAAAAGAATTATCTTGCCTTCAAGTTTCACTGGCAGGCCAAGATACATGTACAGTCACTATTTGGATGCTCTTGCCATTTGTAGAGTTCTTTGAAACACACAGTTTTTTTATTACATTCACGTGTAATGTAAACTGGCCTGAGATTAAACGATACATGAAACGATTTCCAGAACTTACAACTGCAGACAGAGCTGACATAGTTGACCGAGTTTTCGAGCAAAAAGTCGAAGATTTTCTGAGAATTAAAAAACAAAGAAAGATCTTTGGTAAAATCACTGGAGGTAATTTGATTTAAAATACTTTTATGTCGCTTTATTTTATACTATTTATTTACTTTAAATTTATTTAATTAGTTACTTACAATTTTTTTTTCAACAGTTCTATACACGATTGAGTTTCAAAAGCGCGGCCTCCCACACTGTCATACTCTGGTATGGCTACATTTTGATGACAAGATACAAACACCTGAAGATGTTGATAAATTCATTAGCGCTGAAATACCAGTCAAAAGAGATGATCCAGAAGGGTACAAAGTTGTGACTGACATGATGATTCATGGTCCGTGCGGTGCTACAAATCCAAAAGCACCGTGTATGCAAGGAGGTGGCTGTGGCAAGCATTTTCCAAAAAAATACAATGACAATACTTTTTTTGATGATAAAGGCCATGTACATTACCGAATAAGAAAGACGTCTGCTTATGCTACACGTGGTGACATTAAACTGGACAACGCCTACGTTGTGCCCTATAACCGACTGCTCTGTCTAATATTCAATGCTCACATAAACCTTGAATATTGTGGCTGGAGTATGTTGATAAAGTATTTATTCAAATACATATCAAAAGGCACTGATCGAATAGCCGCAAAGATAATCAGGCCTTTGGGTGAAGCATCAACGTCAACAAGCAATTCTCGCATTGAGATTGACGAGATAAAAAACTTCATTGATGGGAGATTCATATGTCCAAACGAGGCGTGTTGGAGAATACTAAATTTTCCAATTCATCATAGAGAACCAGCGGTGCAGATTTTAGCTCTTCATCTCCAAGACATGCAACAGATAAGATTTCGCGACAACGAATCTCTTTCATCTGTTGCCAACGATGACAGCAGGAAGCTCACAACACTAACCGAATGGTTCACATTTAATAGACTATATGAAGAGGGATGCCATTTAACATATCTTGATTTCCCATCAGAATTTGTTTGGTATGATGACTGTAAAGCTTGGAAGCGAAGAAAATACAAAACAAAATCTTCGGTAGGAAGATTAGCATATGTCCATCCTTCAGCCGGTGAACTCTTCTATTTTAGAATGCTCCTTTGTCATCAGAAAGGTTGCACATCATTTGTTGATGTACGAAAAGTGAATAGTCAGATATTTCCAACTTATCGTGAAGCACGCCAGGCCTTAGGTCTGCTTGAAGATGACAGAGAATGGTGCATAGCATTGGAGGAAGCAATACTATCAGCGACCGCATCAGAGCTTCATACTCTATTCGCTCACATTCTAATTTATTGTGAAGTGGCAGATCCAATAAAGCTATTTGAAGCATATTGGCATCACATGGTTGATGATATACCAGCAAGGGCGTCAACAATGACTCATATAAAAGATCTCCATATAAATCACCCGGAAATGAAAGGGTATATTTTATATGAGTTAGAGATGATACTCAACAGTTGTTCAAAGTCAATCACAGATTTTGGCTTCCCATCACCTCCAAAACATCTGCTTGACGAACTTAGTAATCGATTATTGATGGAGGAGAAAAACTATGATCGAGAAGAATTGAAAGCAGAAGTAGCAGCTGCTATTGGAAAACTAAATGCAGAACAACAAAACATTTATGAAAGAATCGTGCATTCGTCACGGATGGGCAAACAAGAATTGGTCTTTGTATATGGACATGGTGGAACAGGCAAGACTTTTTTATGGAAAACGATTATCAATACACTCCGTTCAGAAGACAAAATAGTTTTGGCTGTCGCATCATCTGGGATTCCATCTTTGTTACTTCCATCAAGTAGGACAGCTCACTCGAGATTCAAGTTGCCACTTGAATTGACAGATGAGTCAATGTGCTTCATAAATAAAAACACGTTGTTGTCAAAATTGTTACAAGAAACTGAATTAATCGTGTGGGATGAAGCACCAATGAATGATCGACGATGTTTTGAAGCCTTAGATAGAACATTAAGAGATGTTTTAAACAATCCAGACACGCTGTTCGGTGGTAAGTCAATAATGTTGGGAGGCGATTTTAGGCAGACGTTGCCGGTGAAAAAAAAGGGTTCTAAGGCAGACATAGTTAATTCGTCAATAGCTGCATCCTACTGGTGTGTATTAATTTACACACCTTTAATTCGATCAAAACCGGACCAAAAAGACCAAAACCCGAGCCAAATATTCCAAATGTATGTGTTTTTGTGTTTGTGATTGTGCAGGTACGGATATTTAGAAAAATGGACAAAAATCAAAGAAAACGGACAAAATTGAGCATGAGATTGGAATGAGCGTGGAATTACGGGATCGCCGTTAATTTTATTTGGAGCATCAAGGCAAAAGAATGGAAATTTAATGATTAAATGAAGCCCGAAGATAATATAGTGAATGTCAAAGTAAAGCCCATGAAACTCAAGCCCAAGTTGATGAAAATGAAGTTTTATTCATGGCCCAAAGTAATATCATGATGATCCAGCCAAAGTGAATGGATTTAAATGAAATGGGATATCAAGAATTGAAAAGTACCAGCCACGTGTGCACATATGCAAACTACTAATGAAGAAAAGATAGCATGTGATTTTCTTTTGTGAGTCACGACAAGCCAAATAAAAAATAAAAAATATAGATGCATGTCACGTGGTTTTGCTCTTGGTGCTATCGATAAGAAGAAAGAAAGAAAATAGATATCGATGCGGTCCGTCTTTACTACTCTTACCAGCGAAGTAAATAAAAGAAAGAATGATTTGAAGAAATGGGTGCCACGAGAAAGGGATAAAAAGGTTATTACGTTGAGATCAAAAATGGCTTGCACAATTAAGGCAAAGTTGCTTGGGTCCAATAAATAAAAAAATTGGGAGTGAAATAATTTTTGGCTCCAAGTGAAATACAAGCTCGAGAATTAATTTTATGAAGGCACGTGATCACTGTTGGTTTCAAAAGAAAGGATGGTCCAAGTTTGTAGCAAATGACTATTTCAACATTCCAAGACTCAACGTGGCCATGTTTTTGCTACTCTATAATTTCGACAAAGGCCAGCGCATACGAAAGAAAAAATAAATAAATAAATGGAGTGGAGTAATATTAAGCTAGGCACGTGAGCCATGTTGTTCCTTTTTGCTAAGCATTAGAAGTGAAGACCGGATATTATTTGTGGAGTAACAGAAAGAAAGTAAATTGATGACAAGCCCATGGCCACAAGCGACAAGGAAAGAATGAAAAGATAAAAATGGCACGTCGTCCTCTCTTGCTTTGTGAAGATATTGAGAATGAACAAAATGAAATGATATCCCTTTGTATGGCCACGTGATACTCAATTCCCATAAACAAATATAAAGGGCGCGTTTGCTTGTTCTCCTCCACCCACTCGCAGCCTCTCACATCACCTCATCCAATGAATAGCTGCCACGTACACCTTGATGATGCAACAAACAAATTTTCAGCCAACCAATGTATACCACGTGGACTATTTTGTTGCCTTTGAGATTCATGAATTGAGACGTGATAAAGTCCAAGTTCACAGGGGTGTTGATCGGTTCGGTTTTCGGGTATTCGGTTAATTCGGTTCGGTTAATTCGGTTGAAAGTTTTTTTAAGGTCAAACCGTGAACCAAACCAAACCGAATTCAAATTCGATTTTCGGTTCGGTTTGGTTGAATTCTAGTTCGGTTCGGTTTTCGGTTTAACCGAATTACATACTTTATTTGAAAAAAAAGAAAAATATACAAATATATTTAGCCAAAAAAGTTATTTCAAACATAAAAAATATTTTTTAATATTAGGATAAAATTTTATTGTTATTTTTATATATATAAATATAAATATAAATATATATACAACGTTTTATTAATATTTTTATATATATAAATATATAAAAAATACATAAATTTATATGAATTCGGTTTTTGGTTCGGTTTTCGGTTTTGATTACCAAAACCATATACAAACCGAGAACTGAATTAAAAGTTCGGTTTGGTTCGGTTTTGGAAAATTCGGTTCGGTTATTAGTTCGGTTCGGTTATTTTCGGTTTGGTTCGGTTTCGATTTTCGGTTTATTCGGATATTTCGGTTTTTCTGCTCACCCCTACAAGTTCACACATTTCTGGTACTATCAAGAAGCTTCGAGAGATCCAAGAGTGATATAAATACCAATGATTGGAGGGATTCATTCAATCATTCTCTCCTCACATCATTTTTCACACACACACTTTTACTTTTATTTTTAGGAGTAGGATAAATAAATTAGATAGTAGATTTATTTCTTTGTAATAGCTTAATAGTTGTAGTTTATTTTTAAAAAGCTTATTGTACACCTCATTTCAAGTTGAATAAAAATGATATTTTCTTTTTAATGGTCCAATTTAGCTTATTCTTCTTCTCACATCTTTCTTTTATTTACTTTTTCATCTAAAAATCTATTTTAGCTTAATAGCTTTTTGAAACTTATTAGATTAGCTTATTAAATAAACATTTTTTTATATACATTATTTCTTTTCATATTTTCTTTAGTGTTATTAAATCTAGTAATTTTTAGCATAAACCATTTAATCTCTTTTAATTTCAAACTTTTTCTTAATAAATCAATTTAGTTTATTTCTTTTCACATATTTAGCTTATTATCCTAGATCTATTAGGTTTTCATCTTTAAGTTTGTAGCTTTCTTAACCAATAAGCTCTTCCATAGCTTAATTGGTTCATATTATTGTTTATTATCGCTAATTTTTATTAAAGTTTTTTGATCTTTCTTAGTTTCCCATCATTCTCTACATAAGGCGAGGAGCTTAAGGGTTTTATAAGCTTACTTATTAATAAAGCTTATAGCTTTTCTAGTTTTTATAAAGCTAATTAGTAATTAAAGTCAAAAACTTTATTTACTACTTGGTGATATTAAAACTATTAAAGAAATAAACTTTATAATTTGACAAGTTTATAAAATCGGGTGGTTTATTATTCTCGTCACGTTATATCGGGTTCCATTTTCTATTCTTTTTCAATTTTATATCATTAGTTTATTAATATAATCATGTTTGTTGGAATATTTGATTTTATTAGATTGGTTGGTATGCGTAGCAAGTAGCTTATTAGTGTTTGTTAAGTGATATGGATTTGTGATTTAAGTGTGGATTAATAAAAAGGGATTGTGATTAATAATTAGTCAAATTGTTTAGATTTGTAGTTTTATTATTTGAAGGGCAAAAGCCGGAGAATAATCAAATTACACATCTAGTAATTATTTTCTTTTTAAAGGATTGTTTTCAAAATAAACCAACGTTGTGAGAAAATAGTCTTGTTTAAGGAATATAATTCGTCATCAAACCTTAGTCCACACTTAATGAACTTTTCATGTCACTTAGCAAACATATATCACATTTATCTCTTTTAGATCATTTTAGATCATTTTGATTGTTGCCTTTTAGTTTATGTTTGGTACTCGTAGTTTTAATATCCAAAATCACTACTTTTCACGAAACGATTCACGAACCGATATTCGAGATTCCATTCAACTTTCGTTGGGAGAACGACCCGAGAGATACTTTCACGAGTATTTCTTCGGTAAAATAAATCTTGTACTAAAAACGATAAATCACCTACCTTTGGCGACATTTCAGGGTGTATAAGCTGAAGCAAAATATGAGATTGTTGCAGACACCACTTAACCAAGAAGAAAAAATGAAAACAAGCAAATTTTCTTCTTGGTTACTTAATGTAGGAGACGGCAATATTGGAGAACATGACGAACAAGACCCACAAAACACCAAATGGATTACAATTCCAGAAGAATATCTCATTCCAGACAATGAAAACGGGGTAAAAGAGCTTATCAATTTTATATACGACAAAAAAACACTGGAATCACCATCAGCTCAAATTCTTCAAGAAAAAGCGATTGTCTGTCCTAAAAACGAGACTGCTGATGCAATAAACAAAGAGGTTTTATCAATGATACAAGGCGAAAGCAAAACATACTTACGTTCAGATGAAGCTATTCCGGTAGGAAAAGACGGTGTTGTAACAGAACTTCTGTATCCTCTGGAATACTTAAATACACTCAAATTTCAAGATCTACCGCCGCACGATCTTACGCTTAAAATTGGAACTCCGATTATGTTACTCAGGAATGTTAATCTTGGAGGTGGCCTCTGCAATGGGACACGATTGATAGTTACACAAATGCTATCAAAGCTAATAGAAGCAGAGATCATCACGGGCAGCAAAATAGGCGAGAAAATATTTATTCCAAGAATTCCTTTGACAATCAAAGACCCTAATTACCCATTCATTTTCAAGAGGAAACAATTTCCAATTAGGTTGTGTTACGCAATGACGATCAACAAGAGCCAAGGCCAGTCTTTAAAAAAAAATTGGCATCTATCTTCCAGAGCCAATAATCGGTCACGGACAACTTTACGTAGCTCTCTCAAGATCTACAACCCCCTACGGTCTAAAACTTCTTATTAAAAAACAGGAAGGGCATGCGTGCAATCAGACCAAAAACATAGTTTACAAAGATTTTTTAGAAACCATTTTACACACACAGGTTGTTTGAGAACATACTAGATAGAAAATAACATGTGAAAAAAAAATTTAGGATTACCTTTATCTATTTATTTATTTTCCTTTTTTATATTATTTGCCTTTTGAACACTTCCTTTGCATTTTCTTATTTGGTTTCTTATTAAATGAAAAATAAATGTTTGTTGTTACTTTTTTTTTCTAACCTCTTTTGCATCTTATTTAGTATATGATCATATGAAACTAACTAATTATTTTATATATTTTTTCAGGATGCCAATAACTAATATTCAAGATCTCAAACCAGGGACCACAAATGCAGTTATAGAAGCAAAAGTATATCGTGCATGGACAGCCCGAGATCCACCAAGCACAATAGAAAAAGGCTACAGAGCAATCTTATTGGACAGACAGGTAAGTTAAAAAAACTTAACAAAAAAAATTCTATTATATATGTTTCTATTTTGTAATGTTATTCAATTAACGTGGGGCGACGCAATACAAGCAAATATGGAACCTGAAGATATTCACCATTTTAAAACCATTTTGGTTCCTGGCAAAGCATATCGTATCTCAGACTTTCAGTGCATTACAACAAATAATTGGCAACAAACACTCGAAAATCCCACATCCCTATCATTTACTAGACTGACACAACTTAATGCTATACCCCCCGAAAGTTTCCCACATCACTATTTCAACTTTTTGTCTTACAATCAGCTACCTACCAGCTTAGTTGAGCCACGTGGTCAAACAAAGAAGCCATACCCAGTCCTTACAGGTAATACACATTTCTCTTAAAATATTTTTATTCTATACCATAAATTCCTTTAAATAATTAATAAAATTGTACCTTTATATTTGCAGATTATATTGGCTGTTATGTTTACTCAAGTGAAACTGAGAAAATCGGCAACCCAAACAGTAACCAGTCTATCATACGCCGAATTGGAATAGAGAATCTCAAGTAAGTTCCTACATTGATGATACAAAAATAAGTGTCAGCCATACATTTTTTCACTTACTCCGTAATATATAACACTATTTTTTAAAACTAAACAACCGAAACTATATTGAATTAACACTCTGGGATAGTCTGGCACAAAATTTCAAGAAAGAAGAAATTGATGCACTTGAAAAACCGATAATAATCGCTGTCAGCTCATGCCGAGTCACAAGATATCGAAACAGAGGTACAGTTATAAATATTACTATAAAATCACCCGTTAATCGCAACTTTAAATTATAACACATTCTATAATAAGAAATTTCAACTGCAGATTTACAACTTTCTTCGACAGCAGCAACATACTACTATATCAACCCTACGATTCCACAGCTTGAACAATACCAGGCACAGTAAGATATTCTACATTTACTGCTTACTTTATGTCAAATATATATTTATAATAATAAACTTATATCAAAATCAATATCTAACAGGTACAGAGAGCTGTACAACCAGCAACCACAACTTGATGTTATCAGATGTCGTTTCAAAAGTAGAGAACAAGAAAAGTACAAGAACCGAATGCCTCTAAATCTACTCATCAAACAAAATCCAGACCCTTACCAGGTAACTTACTATAAACTCAGTTTTAACCCACTACAATAACTACTTCAAATAACAAATATAAATAACTATTTCTACTTAACAAATTATTTATAAATTGCTTTACTTGAAAAAAAATACAAAACGTGCAGTTTACCTGTGAAGGTACAATAGTGTCTGTGAACAAAAACCGTGATTGGTATTATGTTTCATGCAACTCCTGCAGCAACAAAGCAAGGAACACCAACGGCGTTTATGACTGCAAAGAACACGGCCTTTTGTCAGAAACAGATTACAGGTAATGTTATACACCACAAGAAAACATAATATTTATAAAGAATAATATTTAACTTTTTTTATATGCAGATACAATTTCAAGGCAATTATAACAGACAACACTGAAACAGCACAGTTCACGTTCTTTACACCAAAAGCGGATGAAATTGTCGGAATTGACTGCCCATCTCTGGTCAAATCCATTGACAATCCAGACCCACGCACATTCCCAACAAAAATTGACACAATAGTGGGAAAGCAACACACATTCCAGTTCTATTTCAGTAATACGTGCAAACAAGGGTCAGTGGAATTTATTTTCAACGACATATTTTATGACACAGAAGCACCCAAACATATCGAAGGCACATCTTCAAGTATATATATATATATATATATATATATATATATATATATATATATATATATATATATATATATATATATATATATATATATATATAGACAAACCATATTGAAACATACAGCTACATATAATCCTCATAATTAATTGTGATGCAGAGACAATATTCGAAGACCCTGCTACTATACAGCACACACCACCAATGGAAGTACCTCAAATAACAGAGACACCAGAAAAAGAAACACAGATTGTTGAACATCCATCAGGTATTCTATCTAAATTACAAGTCCCTTTACTATTACTATTGTTTAAATTCTTATGTGTGTCTATATATAAATTTTCTATACGGTCAAATATACGTATATAAATTTAACTGAAACAGCCAATTTTTTTATTCTCATGACTTACTTTAAATGCAGAACCACCATTTGAACAATGAACTGGCATACAATATACATTAACAGCTACACCATCTCAAATAACAGAAACACCAGAACAAGAAACACATATTGTTGAACATCCATCAGGTATTCGATCTAAATTACAGATTTTTTTTTTAGTATTCTTAATATTGTTAAGTCAATAAGAGAAAACTATCCCTTAATTATTGCATAAACTACAGCAACATCACCGCCATATACCGGAATGCAAACACGATAAAAAACAGACGCAGGAATGGGACCAGACACAAGCTACAAATCAGCAAGGCGTCCGGTCTTTGCAGAAGAACAGGTCGACACCAAAAAAAAGAAAGCTTGATCAGCAAACCACTTACGGAAATGAAAGCCAGTTGTTTTGTGAAGTACATGTTAAAAAAGCAACCACCTTTTGACAATCAGGCAGGAAAATCTATGTAGCTGCCATTCTAAGTATGTAAGCGTTATAATAACGCTACTTTGTCACACTACTTAATGTAAATATATGGGTAAAATAAAACGTCATGTAACCACTAGAATTGCAACTTACCTAATATGCAGATGCACCTTTTGTAAAACTACTTTTTCTTATAATAAGTTAGCTTTTTAGCATATATTTGCATTTACCTATATTCTTTTTGTTATACAAATTAGAAGCATCTTGACAAAACAAAACCAACGCTTCTACTCTCTTTCTACCGTTAAGTAGCATATTCAATAAACAAAATATATAAAGATTAAAAGACCCAAAATTCACATCTTTTATTCATAAAGCAAATATCTTACACATACATCAGAAACATGGATAGACCCATTAAAAACAACATCCTAAAGCACAACATAAAATAACACCATACAACTAAACAAACCAACGATACTAAATATTTTACAATAACAGACACGAAGTCGACCATGATAACATGTTACTCTAACCATGCACATCCATAACCATAACATGACGCTGTTTCTCAGCCCTAGCCTCACGAAGCAGATCCAAAAAAGTTAATAAAGATTGCAAAATCTCTCCATTCTTTGCCTGCGCTTCAACCAAACACTGCATTCCATCACACGCAAGCACATCAAAGTCACTAAAAATTTGTCCCTCTTCAATAAGCTCAGCAAACTTTGCAATCTTACCCCGCAAACCATCACGCCATTCAGTTACTTTCCTGATCAAACCCTCAATCTCACTTTCTTCTTGGATAAACAAAAACTTGAAACAATCTTTTATTTCATCCGATCCACAAAGTTCTTTTTGTTCTTCGAAATTTGGAATGGAAACCATTTTTTTTGGAAAGCAATTTTTAAACACAAGTTAGCTTAGATAAGTAAAAATGATACCACATACTCACTCTTATATACCCATAATAGACAACTAATCCCAGTTACACTAACTAGAATTAAACAGTTACTAATTAGCTCCTGTTTCCAATGATAACTGATAAAAAAAAAAAAAAAAAAAAAAAAAAAAAAAAAAAAAAAAAAAAAAAAAAACTCTCTCACAGCAATGCATAGAAACCAAGACTGTCAGAAAAATGCTATTCACACAGGAACAAGAATCCTTCCTAACCACAAACCAAGAATCTATACCTACACTTTGTAAAATTATTGACTATTTCAGTTATGACCACTCTCCCAGCTAGGGGTGTAATTCGGGTCAACCCGACCCGATAAGCCTCTATCGGGTCGGGTCTATCGGGTTTTCAAAAAATAAAAATTAACCCGCAACCCGATCCGATAAGGAATCGGGTTATCGGGTTCGGGTCTATCGGGTTATCGGGTTCGGGTTATCGGGTTCGGGTTATCGGGTTATCGGGTTTAGTTCAAAAATTATAAAACTTTTAATGTGTTATTATAGCTTATCGGGTTATCGGGTCAACCCGATAACCCGATAACGAAATAATTAAGACCCGCAACCCGACCCTATAAGGCTATCGGGTTGACCCGATAACCCGATAAGGTATATTGGACCCGAATCAACCCGACCCTATAAGGCCTTATCGGGTTCGGGTCGGGTCGGGTCGACCCATATGACACCCCTACTCCCAGCCACAAATTAATAGTGACCAATTACACTGTGCCATTCAAAATTTTTACAGTTTCTCTTACTTATTGTAATTGCCAAAATTTAAGTTACACATATACAAATAAATAATGCCTTCCTTACCTAACCTCTATAACTATTTGAGCCAACAACTTTCTATTACTAACTTATCTCTGTATTACTAACTTATCTTATTTCAAATAAATTGATTTAATTATGAGCTAAAAAAATATTAACTTATTACCATGCAGATATTTAAATTATCTAGGCTATTCAAGATTTCAAGTTAATTCATTTTAGATTACTTGATTTAAACTCTGACATTAACATACAAATATTGTAAACCGAAAAACAAAACATACCAATTGATAACCTTAGTTATACAACCATTAAACTACACCAAATTCTAAGAACCCACAAAATCTAATATACTTAAAATGTACAGGATACATCAACTATATACTTCTCACACAACCAAAACATACTTCCACCAAAGAGATACGAAATCATACTTTTATTTCTATTAACATAAACTTCCAACACATTCCAGTTACACTGGTATTTCATACATTCAAAAGATATACCATAAGATACCTACATAATTGTAACACACATAACTGCAGATATACTATTTTTAGTACCAACCACAAGATACAAAAGTTACTAGATTTAAACACATCATACCAAACTACAGCCAGATACAACATTAATTGAACTTCCTAAGTTTCTTAATGATTTTAGAGTTCTCACCAACACGTAAACCAGCAGTGAAGCTCCTCTGAATCAGCCAACCAATTTCGTTTAGATCAAAACGTTCAGCAGCCTTTAAGTCCTCCACATATTCTTTTAGCATAGGATGAACCCCAAATTTTTTCAGCTCACAAATAACTTCATGCCTATGCTCAATACGGCTCTTCACCTCTTCAATTCTTTCGTTATAATCCTTCTCATCGCATCTGTAAGCATGCTTCTCACGAACAAAAATACCCTCCAAAACCCTCTCAACTCGCCTATCACCAATTTGCTGTCCAATCTGTAACAATTTTGGATATTTAGGAGCCATCGAGTATGAATCACAACTAATTTTCAAAAGTTGGAGATACTAACCCTAATTTTACGAAATTCATTTTCCCCCAAATTGAAGTAACATATAAACGGTTGACTAATTGGACATATCACCAGAACACTAAGCCCACAGAAAACCAAAACAATTTTTAAACATAATAAAGCCCAAAACACAATCTATTAAAAAGAAATTTTGTTTGCAAAAAAAAATAATAATAAATAAATAATAAATATACCTATATACATTAACAAAAAAGAAAATAAAAAATTTTAAAAAATATATACAAATATTACTTTAACTTACAGAAAAAAAACACACACACATTCCCCACGGCTATACGCAACCCGTTTATTACAAAATACCATAAAAACCTAAAGTATCTAAATATTATCCTCAAAATATATTGACCGAAAAAAATACATATAAAAAAATAATGTCTTAGAAACCCGCTTACAAAAACCCACATATGATACAAATTTCTTTTTTTCCCTTCCGAAAAGAATTTATATTTACACATTTAAAAAATAATAAATAAATACATTAACGGATATTACAAACGGTCTCAATAATAACACACAGTTTTTTTACTCATAAATGAATATTCCCCGCAGCATTGCGCGGGCTATCCCGCTTGTTATAATTATAAATATAAATTATACTATTTCTCAAAATGTAACGGGGTCATTAACGCTCATTAATTTTTAATCCAGCCTCCTATTGGTCTATTATTATGGAGAAATGCGCCTATACACACACTCCTAGGTAATGCATAGTGTGCTAAAACCTTATTGGTTGGTTTGTGGTTGGGCAAACACTATTCACCACCGTTTTCGCGTAATTACAACGTAATAGCATACATCAAATCAGTTCCAGAAGTTTCACTCTCACACAACTATCAGTCTCCAAAAATCCCACCCTCTCTGCCCTCCATTTTCTTCATGAATCTTCTTCACATCAAACTACAAAAAAATGATATAACAAAGAAGGGAGAATTGAGGTGAGTGTAGGGTTCTTAAAATCTTTAATTGCCGGCGCGTTTCTTATATGAGATGGCGGGAAGAAGAGGCGGTACACCCAAATTTGCTATACTTATGTGATATTAATTGGAAAAATGTTTGAATCAAAATTTTACCAAATGATCAAGGACATGGTTTGCTGCAAAACGGTTTAAAGGTAAAGACCTATTCTACTGTTGTTTTATTTTTGTTCATGAGGCTGATAATGTCTATAATGGCCCAAGAAATAAGTAACTTTTCAAATATTGCTATACTTCAATTGTTTGATTAATTTGGAACTTGATGTAGGTCAATCGGTAGTTCTAAGAGTTAATGGGCTGTTTGTTTCGGTTTATATAACGGCCTTATGTGGTTTTCGGCTTATGTTTCATAAGTGGTTTTTTTTTTTTTTTTTTTTTTTTTTTTTTTTTTTATTATTATTATTTTTTTTAAGTATAAGTTAATAAGTTTCAAAATAAGCACCAAATAATGAGGTTATGAAACTTAAGCCAAAAACCACATAAGCCATGAGACCGCTATATAAGACGAAACAAACACCCCCTTATTATATAAAAGAGACTACAAACGATAAACTCTTTTAGAATTAGTAGGTGTGCCAGAGCGTAGTTCTTAATTTTTTAACAGATAGTTAATTAGCATATTCAGTTTGGAAATTGAGAATCTGGTATGGTCTTAGGATAAGTAAGTCATGTTTTTTTGTTAGTGTATAGTTTACTAAGAGGAATATTACTGAAAAAGCGGCGGTTTTTGGTTGTGTATTTACTGAGTGATAATGGACTATAACTGCATCAAGTAAATGTCTGAGAAAATATATAATCATTTTCGTACATCAACCTCCAAAAAGTCACTATTGGTTTGGTCACAATCCATGTGAAGTATTCTGTTTTGGTTGACACTATATAAAAATTTACCATAGTAAACTTGATTTTGAATAGATGCTTGACAAGGAACGCGAGAATGCAGAGGATGCAAAGCCAGCAACGCAACAAGTGTTGCGTGGATTTGGGGATATAAGCATTGTAACAACAACTGTCAATTTTTGCCGATGAAGAGGGTCAAACACGTACAATGGTAAGTTGCAAAGATATTTTGTCACTAGAGTTTCTGAAATCTAGGGCTATGATTAAAATGACACAAAGAAAGCTCCAATTGTATCATTTATGGTCTTTACTTAAGCTATGGAAGCTGAGAAAGCTATGAAGGCATATAATGGATATGCAACGTAATAATAATTTCTTTATATAGTTCGGGTTTAGAGAAAAATTATTCTTATACATTATAAATAATCGTAAGATTAAATTTGAGTTCTACCAATTACATTTTTTTTCTCTCTTTATGTAATAAAGAAACTATAGTGTAAGCATCTATGTTAATTTGGTAATTTTATGATCAAGCATGAGAAGTAAATAGCACAAATCTATGAAAATACAAATTTTCAAACAAAAATGTACATTAGTAAACATGGTATGATGATTATTCATAATCAAGGAAATGAATCAATCTTCAAAGCTATCTAAATATGCTACATTTATTAACGAAAATATAAGTAAAAGAAATACCACAATTACAAAACACATCGTAAATTGATAGCACGGGTTTGCAAAACTAAAAGCATATATCACTAACATCTCATGCAAGTCACGTATCATCATGAGATTTTGCTTGAATAATAAAATATAATTTTTAATCCAAAACAATTCTCCTAAAATAATAGGTAGATTATAACATATATACATATGATTTTTTACTTTTAGTTCACTAAGTAAAACTATTTGAAACATGTTAAGTGATTCATTTCTTAATCGATAATAATACATAATCAAAACGAAATTTTAAAAACCCTGTGCGTGCACAGGTATTATAACTAGTACCCTTTGACAACAAAACAGTTCTATATTTTAGAGGCGGCAAAATAGATTACTTTTTTTTTTTTTTTTTTTTTTTTTTTTTTTTTTTTTTTGAGAAAAGGGGAACTAATAGCCCGACAAATATATTAATAAAAAAATAATAAAATAAAGCCAACACAACATAATAAGTTAAAATAGGTTGTTTAGTTATAAATCATAATGATTTTTGAGTAAAAACAAGTAACCTTTTGTAGGAGTCAATTTAGGTCATGTCTACTGTTGTTTACTTATAAATAAATAAATAAATAAATCTTTAATTACTACTCCCTCCGTCCCATTATAAGTGTCCAGTTTGACTTTTTGAAGTCTTTCTTGCTCAACTTTGACCTTAAATATTTTTTATTTATGATATATAATACTTAACAAAAATTATATCAATGAAAAATACATTTAAAACCTAATCCATTTATGTATATTGCATCAAGTATTATATAACACAAATAAAAGAATTTAAAGTCAAAGTTGAACAACAAAGACTACAAAAAGTCAAACTGGACACTTATAATGGGACGGAGGTAGTATAAGGAATTAGAATCTCGCGCTCTACAATGGGGTTCAATCATAGAACCTTATTGTGTTTTATAAAAATAATAGTGATGCAATCATGTATCTTAGTATCATACTAAAGCGTTGATCTTATAAATTACAAGTTATACATTTTTTAGTTTGTGTTTACTTATAAAAAATTGTGTGTTTTCCATGTTTTCTTTCAATTCTAATGTTAAAAAGATGTTTGATATGGGAACTTAACAAACATGATGCCATGTAATAAGAACTCAGTCAGTTTGTAAACTTTTTGAAACAAAAAAATAAATAAATAAATAATAAAAAATAAAAATAGAGGTGAGTGCAAGGATCGAATGGTGGCTTTAAATACCATTGCAAGCAAACATTTGCCACTATGCTAAACTTTGACTTGTGTTTATCTTACTAAAATAAATATATAATAGAGTACTAGCTCATAACTCGTGTCCAACACTCACATGTAAAGGGAATCAATAATGTTAACTATATAAAGTAAACTAATAATGTTAACTACGTCGTGTCTGTTTAAGATTATTTATTTTGGTTATGAGCTTATTAGCTTTATAACAACAATATCACACATCATCATTCAACTTACCAAATAATAGGTAGTCGAATTGGCATTACATACTCAATGCAAACCAATGTTTTGAAACCCGGTTCAACCCGGCCAGGTTAACATGTTGAACCGGTTCTGGCAAAAAAATGGTCATATTAAACTGGGTTATAAAAAACGGTTGAACCAGTTAGACCCGCCGGGTTTTAAGTGACTCGGGTTAACTCGGTTCTCGAAACCCTACCGGGTTTTGTGTTTTTCATGTTTTTTTATTAATAAAACAAGTTAATTCTCGAAACCCGATTAGACCCGCTGGGTTTTAAGTGACCCGGGTCAACCCAGTTCACAAAACCCGGCCGAGTTTAGTTTTCTTTTTTTGATAGAAAACCGGTTGATCCGGTGGTCGAATCGGTTGAACCGGTGACTCGACCAGGTCAATTAAAAACTCGATTTTCAAAACATTGATGCAAACTATAAACTATAGTAAATTGCAACGTCACTAAAGCATTATAATATAACTTTTTTAAAGAATTCATTACAAATTTGATCGCTCGTCACACTTGATTATCTTGAAGGATGCATTGCAAACACGTATCAAGTGAAACATTTTTACAATAATGCAAGGTCATAAAACAGACACAAAATGATATACCAACAGTAATATATTTGTGTTTCAAAGCACCAGATTTAAACATCAGTTAAGGATCTTTATCCTTTCAAAAAGTACTAACAAATGCTTACTGATAAAGTGATTGTTCTATGGATTAGTAACCTTTTTAAACGACAGCCTCAAAAGTTTCAATTAATTAAAGATACAACACAACACACAAAGTCTTAACCTGAAGATAACATGAAATTATAATTATAAATATATATATATATATATATATATATATATATATATATATATATATATATATATATATATATATATATATATATATATATATATATTACTACTATATACTATCCCTTGGGCTGTCCCCCCCCAACTTTTTTTCCCAGCTACAGTGTTATGTGAGGGGGTGAACAGTGCTATGAACAGTAATATTATTACTTTATTCTCCGGGCTACTGTAGCATGAATATATATATATATATATATATATATATATATATATATATATATATATATATATATATATATATATATATATATATTTTTAATATCCAACCAATACAAAATTTACATAACAAATTACAAAAAATTTATATAACTTAATAACGAATCATAAATATTTTTAAAGTCCATAAATAAAAACATAAATATTTATTAATTTTCGGATTAAAAATAAATAATATATAAAAAATGCAAAACTTTTATATTTTTCAAAAATAGTGAGTGACCACTCATTTATTTATTATTCTAAACATAAAATAAGTTTTTCATATTATTTTGAAATAATAAAAATATATACGAAATTCAAAAATTAAAAACAAAAGATATAAAGGGTTTTGGATGATAATTTTACCGAGCAAACAACTAGAAAAATAGTGGGAAAGTGGTGGAAAAATGGTGGAGTCGTAGTGGTGTTATGGTGGTCGACGGTGGTGGTTCAAAAGGGGTGTTCGGGTGAGTTTTGTGACGATCGGTCCGTACTTCCGGAACGTACACGCCCCGATCTACAAGATGGTGGAAGAAAATATTTTTGACCGGAATATTTTCCGGTGGCCGGAGGCCGGCGGTGGAGGTGGTCGGCGGTGTGGGAGAAGAGAGAAAGAGTGAAAAGTGTATGTGTGTGTTTATTTGTTTGTGTTATATGAAAAAAAAAAAAAGTAAATAATATTAATAATAATAATAGTTAGTGGGGGAGGGGGGTAAAGTGACAATGTGGGAAGTTTAGGGGGCCCCGGTCAAAAGAAAGGGAGGGGGGGTTTGTGTCAACGAGCTAAACTTGATCCAAAAACGATTCGGAAGCCAAACGACATAGCAAACGGACTCGAAAAATTACAAAACTTGCGCCATTGTTCTCAAAATTGATTTTCCCATAAAACTAAGTACAAACTTCAATATTTTTCCCGAATCGCGTTTTTGTTTATAAATTTGGCAAATGCAATACGGCCCAACAAAACCGAAAAAAAAAAATTACACAAATACAATACCTCAAAACAATATAAAATTATAAGAAAAAATCCACAATACAAACTCATTGGAAATTAAAAACATAAACAACATTACTTTTAACCAAAAATTATTACATTACTTCATACCAAAATATAATTAAAAGCACTTCAATTAAAAAAACTTTAACATTTTTGGTATTTTTTTTCCTTTCCTTATATAATTTTAAATGTACATAAAAAACTAACATAAAATTATGACACAACTTTTACAAAACACACCCGCGGCATCGCGCGGGCATTCCCGCTCGTATATACTATTTCTCAAAATGTAACGGGGTCATTAACGTTTTGTTAAGAGGCCCATTAATTTTTAATCTGGCCTCCTATTGGTCTATTATTATGGAGAAATGCGCCCTATACACACACTCCTAGGTAATGCATAGTGTGGCAAAACCTTATTGGTTGGTTTGTGGTTGGGCAAACACTATTCACCACCGTTTTCGCGTAATTACAACGTAATAGCATACATCAAATCAGTTCCAGAAGTTTCACTCTCACACAACTATCAGTCTCCAAAAATCCCACCCTCTCTGCCCTCTATTTTCTTCATGAATCTTCTTCACATCAAAAAAAAAAAAAAAAAAAAAAAAAAAATGATATAACAAAGAAGGGAGAATTGAGGTGAGTGTAGGGTTCTTAAAATCTTTAATTGCCGGCGCGTTTCTTATATGAGATGGCGGGAAGAAGAGGCGGTACACCCAAATTTTCTATACTTATGTGATATTAATTGGAAAAATGTTTGAATCAAAATTTTACCAAATGATCAAGGACATGGTTTGCTGTTGCAAAACGGTTTAAAGGTAAAGACCTATTCTACTGTTGTTTTATTTTTGTTCATGAGGCTGATAATGTCTATAATGGCCCAAGAAATAAGTAAGTTTTCAAATATTGCTATACTTCAATTGTTTGATTAATTTGGAACTTGATGTAGGTCAATCGGTAGTTTAAGAGTTAATGGGTTGTTTGTTTCGGTTTATATAACGGCCTTATGTGGTTTTCGGCTTATGTTTCATAGGATTTTTTTTGGGCTTTTTTTGAAACTTTTCGGCTTATATAACCTTATCGTGTCATAATAAACCTATATAAGTTAATAAGTTTCAAAATAAGCACCAAATAATGAGGTTATGAAACTTAAGCAAAAAACCACGTAAGCCATGAGACCGCTATATAAGACGAAACAAACATCCCCTTAGTATATAAAAGAGACTACAAACGATAAACTCTTTTAGAATTAGTAGGTGTGACAGAGCGTAGTTCTGAATTTTTTAACAGATAGTTAATTAGTATATTCAGTTTGGAAATTGAGAATCTGGTATGGTCTTAGGATAAGTAAGTCATGTTTTTTTGTTAGTGTATAATTTACTAAGAGTGATAATGGACTATAACTGCATCAAGTAAATGTCTGAGAAAATCTATAACCATTTTCGTACATCAACCTCCAAAAAGTCTATTGGTTTGGTCACAATCTATGTAAAATATTCTGTTTTGGTTGACACTATATAAAAATTGGCCATAGTAAACTTTATTTTGAATAGATGCTTGACAAGGAACGCGAGAATGCAGAGGATGCAAAGCCAGCAACGCAACAAGTGTTGCGTGGATTTGGGGATATAAGCATTGTAACAACAACTGTCAATTTTTGCCGATGAAGAGGGTCAAACACATACAATGGTAAGTTGCAAAGATATTTTGTCACAAGAGTTTCTGAAATCTAGGGCTATGATTAAAATGACACAAAGAAAGCTCCAATTGTATCATTTATGGTCTTTACTTAAGCTATGGAAGCTGAGAAAGCTATGAAGGCATATAATGGATATGCAACGTTTTTATTTTTTTATGATTTCTGCGGGTGGTTGGTTGATTTCTTATTATTAGGATTAGATAACTAGCTATAACAAAATCCAGAAAATAATGTAGTTAGCAATAAATTCTGCCATTTTAGACTCATATATATTGTACGTGCTTATGGATCAAAGGAATGAGGTAATATGGAGTTTATAATTGTTTGTGATTAAAGCTAATGTCATAATAGCTTTTTGATAATTGGGAATCAAATCTTTAGTTGACATAAAATCTTGCATATGTACATCTTTCCTTTGTTCTATATCTTTAGAGTTAAAAATCTTAAGAAAAAATATTCGAGTCAGAACAAACCTTATAACAAAAGTTTTGTTGCAGCCTCCAAAATACATTTTTTGCACTCGAAAAATATAGAAACAAGATCATTAGGGTGCCGCCAATTAGGATATACATAAAGAGTTAACACGGAAGAACATAAAGACTTAGGTGTATTTCCCAATCGAGTTCACAATAAGGACCATCTTTATATGTTTATATCTCAATAATCACTTCTAAATAGCTGATTTTTTCAAAATCTCTTCTATATTGCAGCCTGTGGTTTTCATGTTGCATAATTCGATAATGGAATTGATAGAGGCTCACCGCTCACGAAAGAGCTGAATCCAGGGACGCGGTCCTGTAAAGATTTACCGTGCTAATAATGATGGTTATGTGACTCAGATATGAGATACGTTGTTGATGTAGCTTTGACATTTTGATTGGAACCCTTTCGGGATGGAAATTGCCAGGCATATATCTCTTGCACACATAAACTAAGAAACGTTATAGATTTCAGGTAAGTTTAAAAAAAATCAATTCCGGTATTTTCATCTTATATAATATTCGCGTTACACATGTTTGAAATAGTAGCCCATTTATATAGGAATCTGAAGAAAATCATAATCTGAGTTATTGATGTCCTTGCATATTAACGATGACAGAAAGGTTTAGATACGTATTTTCAACAACGGCAGAAAAGGATGCAAGCGGCTTATCGCAAGGCCAAGGTCATGTAATTCTGAGGATGGTTTAAATGGTGACAGATATAACTTGCTTGCATCGGAAATGAAGATCATGTAAAGGGTGCAACCACTCATCCACACAGCCTCTATGCAAGGGTTAGTGTCTACATGATAAATACTTATGATTAAGTTAATATTCTACACATTAACCAAACAGCTTACTAAATGACAATAAAAAAACCTGTTGTAAATTTGATTTTGATTTTTTTATTGACGTTAGTATTTTTCAGGTGTGGTGACACATTTGATCAGTAAATTTGATTTCTGGGAGGTGGAATTCATCTACTAATGTCGGAATTACTTATTGGGGTGTTTGGCACTTCTTATTGGCATAATACATTATGCAATTTCAGCAAGCTCAATACAATATAATTGACAGCGGCTGCTAATGATACCGTGTAAGATATCCATAATTGGTAGCGACCTCACCACAACATAGTTCAGATTACTTATTGGGTACTACTTATACATATTTGACTAATTGGGTTCATGACAAGTGGCAAATGGGTTAGTTGGGGTAAACAGGTTGGCTGGGTATTTGGATTGCCTATTTTTATGTTTTTTTGTTATGTTTTGTTATTTAGGAACACTTCCTGTTTTGTATTACATTATTCGCTGTTTCTATTTGCCTTTCTACATATCTAACGCCGACTTTCCTGATTGCTTTCTCACAGGAAACACTGATAATTGCAGATGCTGGTTGTCTGCAATCTATTGCTTCTGCAAGTGGCGGTGTTGTCGCATGCCAGGAATGAAAAATTGACTGACTTCATAACACGTGTATGTATCTTCAATAAAGTTATCAGTCAGACTTAAAAGTTTTATTTGTATAAGGTAAAAAAAAAATGTTTAGGGCTATTTAAGTCTCCTGCACATGTTGTTACAGATATTAATAGAAACTCAGAAAGGGTTACGGTCTCCCAAAGTGCAAAGAATAATTGCAGCCGTTCAGCTCCTCAAAGTAAGTACATCAATTTCTTTTTACAAAGTTTGTTGTGGGCACGATATAGTAGGGGATTTCCGTTATAATAAACATTTCTGAACTACCACTGCTACAGGTATTGATGGAGAATCAAATAATGGCGCAACTGCAGACACCCTAAGGCAAAAAAGTTACCTACTTTAGGATGATATGTATCATGGTGCGGTGCAGGCGGGAGCGTGAGCAGATTATGCAGTCTTCTGAAGATCAGAACAGAACAAATGATGGTCGGCTCCATGAGGAGTGTGGTTAGTGAATTCATCTAATTCCCGAGTAATGCATATATTGGACACAATGAAATGTGATATGCACCAACAACTCTTTATGCACAATATGTAGAATGCTTGCACATAGACTTAAAATTTGCTAGGGTGGAACGAGTCTACACTGAAAACTTTGTGTTGTAAGCTATATGTTATGTTTAAAGTAGAGGTGGCAATTTCAACTAATGTATCTATAAATGGGCTGTTTTGGGTTGTGTCATATCTTAACAGGGTCAAACAGGATTGGGTCAAATTGGTTGAAAGTCATCCAAAGTTAATTCTAATGCTTACAACCACTAGATCATTTTATATAAGAACCTAGATCAATGGTGTCATAATATTCAATCTATAATTATATTTAAACATTCATTTGTACAAGAATTGTTGGCTTCATGATAAGTTTGGGTGCAAGTTATGTAACTATGGTATACTGTTCTTCGTGGTTTTGGTTACATTGATCTACTAACTTCATAGTATCTAAAGCTAACATGCTTGACTTGACACATCAATGTATAAATGTTTGAATATTAGTCACTGCTCTTTTATAATAATAAACAGGTTTGCCTCAATTTCAAAAAGTACGAGATTTGAGGGCTGCAAAGGAAATGTTAAACGTCAAGAGGCTGCTCATTTCATGGTTGTATCTGAAGTTGAAAAGCGAGCGGATGACTTGAGGAAAGCCCTATTTTTTGAGAAGCTGATGTAAGTTTTATTTTTATTTTTATTCATTTATTATTATTTTTTTATTATTTTATTATCTACATTTGCTATGCATTTTGCAAGCTTTGAACACGTGTCAATTTTTATGCAGCCTGATAACAACAACCAAATCCCCCCTTACAACAGTCATCCAAACAGCCCCTTACAGTAGCCATGCAGACACCCCCCTTACAGCAACAAATCCCCCTTTAGTAGCCATCCAAACACCCCCTGACATCAACAAAACACCCCGTTACAGCAACCATCGAAACACCCCCTAACAGCAACAAAACACCCTGTTACATAAACCATCCAAAAGTGTGAAGGAAGCGTCTTCTATTGTTTGGACATGATGGAGATGATCAGGCACGTTAAAAGTAATGTAGTACTTGAGGTTGAATATGCAATATATAATCAAGCGAACCATACCTGAAATGCTATTTTAAGAATGCATGCGAAGTTACTGTTATTTACTTATTTATATCATTGTTCATTTAAACTTCCTCATTAATACATTCGTTTTTTATTGTTGCATTTACTTAGGGTTAAACATCTTTAAAAGTTTGTTAACTTCCCATACATGGTCAAGTAGGCTTTGTATAATTGGAGTAATATTCACTGTCTCAAATATGCACATGGTTTTCTGGTAAATCCAAGCATGAACATTATATTTCATGATTAGTATCCATTGTCTAAATGTCACGAAAAAATTATAAAATTTTAGAACTAAAAGTTTTCCGGGTCATCCCAACCCAACACAAATGACATGTTTTTCACCGGAACCCATTTGAAAACATTTGCAACCCACCTAAATCTACCTGCAAACAATTTCGAGTGATAACTTGGCTGGAAAAAGAGTTGGGGTTGCTTATTAAAACCCTCTGAATCACACCCGTTTCTTATATTTTTATTTAAATGCATGTACAGCAGCTCAAAATCCTTTCGGTCGGAATCTAACGGGTCTACACAAGTCTGACGACCGAGAGTTTGGAAAGTGCTACAGCTTTGCCTACTCTTATTGGTCCAAGGATCTGTAATATTTATTTAATGTGATGTTCTAATTCTTGACATACTTTGGACGAAAAATTAGTATCCTATTACAAATTTTCGGTTTACAATGTTCATACAGTTGTGATGATTGGTGATCTTCATTTAGCATATGTGTAAATTTATGGTAATACTTATGTTTAGCATGTGACCATACAATAATTACATTTTTTGGGGTATGAAAAACAGAAAAGTTTCCATGTTCCTTTTAACATTCTTTTGGAAGCTACGATGAAAAAACAACATAATTGATTACTCCAAAAAACGTTAACATAATTGTAATAAACACTAACACGGCCGCTCCGCAGCAACGCGTGGACAAACCCGCTTGTTTGCTTTATATACCAAGTTTAGTTTGAAAAAAAATGTATTTTTATACTCTCGAGTATTTCTTTTTCCCAAGTCAATTTCTAAAACACAATTTACATTTCTTTGTTCTATTGATAAATTTAAGTACCTCTGTTAGATTGACCCCTACAATAATGAATAGTATTTGTAAAACAATAATATACAAACGCCTAACCCAAATCCGAAACTAAATTACGCTGACATGAAAGTCATACTCACATTAGCTTCAATATACCTTTCATCAGATTAAATGTCGGATTGATAAACTGCAACTGAAATACATTAATTCTAACATGTTTTATAGAAGAGGTTGATCAAGGATGGTATCTTCCATGCCAAACCTTAAAAATCATATAAATGAGATAGTGTTATACAAACACTTACGATCTAAAAATCAAGGCAACAACAAAAGAGCCTTCTTCAAAAACTCCTATCCTCAGAGAACACTGAAGAGTGAAGACCCTCAAAGAAGGAAAAAAAACAAACACGTAATAGCAAATTTAACAATTAATAAATAGTAACTGATTTATTAAGCTCAACTTCAACAACAAAATCAACAAAATAAAATTATCAAAATAAAAAAAAAAAAAAAAAAAAAAAAAAAAAAAGATTTTCACTTATTCATTTCACGTAATAGCATATTTTCACAAGCCATTTTATGCAAACTTTAGTTGAAAACCAACCAAAAATTGTATTGAACTAAAAATAAGAGACATGTAGCAGTAAAATAAAAAAGATTAATACACAGATGGCATCATAAATTGGTTCATTGATGGCCCAATTGTATGACACCTCATCAATTTTCTACAGAAATTCATTCACCATAAATAGCAGATGTTGGAACTCATTAAATCCTATTTATATTAGTTGATCGATAGTAAACATGTCAATTCATTCAACTAAGGTTGAGAAACAAGTTTCGGCTTATTAAAAACGGAAGAAATGAAAACTACAAGCAAGGTTGAGGCATGGACCCTGTACACAGGTGCAATATTACTTATTCAGTATTCTTGACGTCAAATTACATACCAAAATAATGCATCACTAAATTTCAGGTATAAACTCGTTGTTTCCTCAGAACTGCAATCCCTGTAGGAGAATAAAAGTATTAATTAATAGAGTGATTCAAACCCCTGAATATATAATAAACATGTAAATATCGGACAGAGATCATGTACCTCTTGTTGTTTGGCCTTTATAAAGGAGGTTGGGTCTTCTGTTGCGTAACACAATCCAAAAGATGTGTCTATTACCTTTAACTGTGGAGTAGTTGATTGTCCACACGTGAAAACCGTTATCTGTCGACAGTTTTTGATTTCCAAAGTATCTAATGATTGCCATAGAAAATCCTCCATCCCCAAGCAAAATCCCTTGAGATTTGGAAGGCCATGAAGTTTTATGGATTTCAGAGAACGAAACACAACAACATCAGTAGCTGTAGTGTCAGAATCTTCTGCTTTCTTGACAATTACCTCCATATTATCGCAAGCACTAATTTCAAGCTCATGTAGCTGTAATAGACTGCGAATCATGTCACATGTGAAAACATGTTCAAGATGCGCACATCCATTAATTAACACTTTTGTAAGGTTTGGAAAGTTCAATGTTATCCACCTACTGCTCTTCCATATATACCTCATACTAAGAAGCAATACCAGAGTCACTTCTTTTAGATTTGGAAATACCACAACAGATTGCTTTTCATTCACATCATCATTTTCCAAATCTACTACTTCAAATATCTCCTTTAAAGATGGCTGCCTATAGATATGAAGCTTTTCTAGATTTGAAAAAGACCAAGGGAATTGAAGTAGCTTTATTATGTTCGGATTAGAACACATACTTGAGCTATGGAACTGAATCTCCTAATGAAGAAACACAAACGTAATTCATCATCAGGTATGTTAATTACCAAATAATAAAGGAAACAAAGATTAATTGATTTTTGATATGATTATGGTAATAACATACCTCATGTGATGCATTGGACAATGGAAAGTTGAGACCACATTCAAGACTATGCTTGCCAATGCCTGTATGTATGTGGAGGAGCTTTGGAGTCGTCGAGAGACCAGATGTGAACGTCTTCATTTTTGGGCAACCATAGATCTTAACCTCATCCAATATTTTCCATAGAAATTCATTCATACCCAAGAAGAAACCTTCGACATTAGGTAAATCGGTTAGTGTAAGAGACTTTAGACTGGGAAAGAGAACAGTTTTAGAATCGTGCTGCCCATCTTCCTTCACAATCACTTGCATTGCATGACACTTTTCTATGGTCAACTCTTTAAGTTGCTTGAGGCTATCAAGTGTGGAACTTGTAAATACATGTTCCAAAAGGTCACATGCGATGATCCGCAATATCTTTAAGTTGGGCAATTCAAGCAAAGTCATATTTGCGGACCTTGGAATCGTCACTCCACGAAGTATATCACCAATTTCATCACCAACATTAGCACTATCACCACCATTCTTGTTGACCCCTTTAATTTCAAATATCTCCCTTAGTGACCGGCAAGAGGATATTTCCAGCTCTTCAAGCTTTTGTAATTTTCCCACTGCACTGAATGGGATCAGAGTTGCTAACGTCTCACATCTATCGATCCGTATCTTTCTAGAATATTGGCATAATGATGGAGAAGCAAAACCCACCTGAGAACATTATGTGATATGAAAAATTAGTGTACACATAATAATTAATAGAATTTGATTGCTTTGTGGCTATAATAAATAATAGAATGTGTCATCAATACCAAGATGATAAGCCCTCGCAAGGAATTAATTTGTCTAAAGCTGTAAAAAGTTTAAGAAATACTTAAACATGAGGAAGCCTATTTTCATTTGTTTAAAGGTTATTAGAGTATATTGTAATCCCAAATTAGCATTATGAAACAAACATATCCTAATATGCGTGTTAAAGAAGTGCTTAAAGAAGAGCCCCATAGTTAAGCAATCCCAAACAGGATCATATATTTTTACAATTATATAAGTGATACTACGTATTATATTAGTTAAACTTTATTATATTACATTGCATCACTATCCCTCTCACTATCTTTAATAAACGACAGTTGTAAAAAACACGTCACCCAATTAAATGATCTCTACCATCACATACTAGTATTTTATAACTTTTTAATCTTATTTATAATATACTCAATTTTCTATTCCATAAGTTACACCTCTTCTGTCTATACTTAACCGACAGTCCTTCGCTATTTTCTATTCCATAAGTTACTCAATTTGCATACGTGTGATCGAATTAGAATTTGTGATCTAATTAACATGTGTTATAGTAATGTAATGGACTAATGGTTATCAAACGGACCTATTATCTATGAAACTAATATTTGTGAGACATACATGCAAGAATAATGGACACACCAAGGGATAGAAATTTAATAAAAATGTCGAGAATTGAAAATCAATATATTGACAAAATCCACCATCTCTCTTTCAGATTTATTTCGATCAGGTCGCTATTTAGAATTTGTGATTACCTTTTTATAAGAGAAATGATAGAGAGACCTAAACTTAGACCTAAAATCAAGTGGAATCATCTTGATGGGTTGTAAAAATAAGTGGGTCAGAGTGCGTTTGATATGAGGTATTTAGGGTGCGTTTGGTATGAGAGTGTGACAATCAAGGAATGGATTGAATGATATTATTAATTGTTTGGTTCAAGTTTTTGGTAAAAATAAGTGGGTCAGAGTGCGTTTGATATGAGGTATTTAGGGTGCGTTTGGTTTGAGAGTGTGACAATCAAGGAATGGATTGAATGATATTATTAATTGTTTGGTTCAAGTTTTTGGTAATTGAAGTGGGCCAAGAATCAAAGATTGATTCATGGCAAGTATGGTGACTTTAGCAAATAATTGGACCACATTTATATTATCTCACAATCTATACATAAATTAATTATTAAAAAGCGAAATCATCTCACTTTCTCTCTAATAAATTATTTATCAATTACTAGAATATACTTTTTAATAAAATATTATTTTTTTCTGTTACCTCATTTTCTTTCATTATAAACCGAATCCAAATCTGTTTTCAAATCCTTTTGCAAACCAAACGGCCCCTTAGTATTAAAGAATGGATTCAAAGAAAAAGATGTCGTTTGGTTTGAATAGTCGGATTATGGTACAGTACTTGATACCCTCATTTAAGGGTGATAACAAAAGTCACAAAAAGCTAAATATGACAATTCTCATTTCTTTTGTTGACTTTCATGGCTCACAAATTCATCACAGCCACATATAATTCATTTGTTACGGAGTATTATTTTGTTATTTGTTAAAAGTTTTAAAAACTAAACAACGTTTATTTTATTTAATATATTTAAACATATAAAAGTATTTTCTTTCTCATACATCAAACCCAAATTCAAATCCTAATCAATATTCAAATCTTAATTCTAAACCCATGTACAAATCAAACGAGGCCTAAGTTTAAGTCCCTCTATCATTTCTCTTATTATAAAAGGAGAAAAGTTGAATATAAATTACAAATTTTTTTAAAGATCAAATGAACATCTACCTTTAAAAAAAGCACAAAAGGTATGGAATCCCAAACATGCACTTATCACATACAATTATAAATAACATCACATAGCAAAATATACGTCTATCATTTTTAACAATTGGAGAAACTTACAATACGAATATGTTGTCTTTCCGGTTCAAAAGGAATTGGCAATGCATATTTTATATAATATATATCTGGAAAAGGTTGTGCTTAATGAAGAATGGATATTAAAAAGGTAATAAAAAATATAGTTGAATACGCATACGATACATATTTAGAAGAAAAACATACCTTAAAGTAATCATGAATAGAAGTCGTACTTAAGCAATATTGGCCACTTATTTTTATTAAAAAAAAAAAAAAAAAAAAAAAAAAAAAAAAAAACAATTTTCATTTTTTTTTGAAAAAATAAAATATTTTTCAAATGGTAAATCGTTAAGCAACAAAAAATAAACTATCGTGATATATATATACATATATATATGTATATGTATACATACATACATATATATATGTATATGTATATGTATATATATATATATATATATATATATATATATATATATATATATATATATATATATATATATATATATATATATAGAATCCGGATCGATTGAGAAGGTTTTTATTTTGAGAAGATTGAGAAGGTTTTCAAAAACGATAGATTTGTAACTTTGATTCATGTTTTTCAAGCGTAAAACTCAATTTAATGTGATTAAAATTCAAAATGTGTAAAAAAAAATTGAATCAATGTTAAAAATCGCTCGATTTTGCGATATATGTAGAATACTGAATCATCTGTACAAATTTAATGAATCATCATTATAACTCGATTTTAGCCATGATTTGTGAATCAAATTTGTGATTTATAGATTTGATTCACCATAAAATGATGTTTACTTTTGAATCAAATAAAAAACATGAATCAATTTGGTCAAACGAAGATTTCTCAATCTTCTCAAAATAAAAACCTTCTCAATGGAACCGGAGCCTATATATATATATATATATATATATATATATATATATATATATATATATATATATATATATATATGTATATATATATATATACATATACATATATATATACATGTATATGTATATATATACATGTATATACATGTATGTATATATATACATGTATATATATATATATACATACATGTATATATATATATATATATATATATATATATATATATATATATATACATGTATATATATATATATATATATATATATATATATATATATATATATATATATATATATATATATATATTTCAGTAAACTGGCACTTCGATATACTTTTGGCGAATTTTTTTTTTCAAGTTTTCTTTTAGTGTTAAAATTTGCGTCTAGAAAAATCATATGTGATTTGTATGTTTTACGTGTGATTTTAAAATAACAAATCATATGTGATTTTTTCATACGTAAATTTTAACACCCACAACAAAAAGTCGAAAATAATGTTCGTCGAAAATAAATAGAAGTGACAGTATGATTCTACTCGGGATAGTATGATTCTTTTCGATTAACGATTAATGTTTTGTGAAATATTAATTTTTTTTTAAATGGTAAAAGTGAGTGTTTTTTTTTTTATTTTTTTTTTCTTTTTTCTTTTTTTTTTTTTAATGAATAGCTAGTATTGCTTCACGAGGTTTTTAGAGAATTTGGGTATACATTGAACTTATATACATTACATACAATTATAAATGACACACATAACAATGTTTTCACGAGACCACTTGAAGAATTAGCATATTAGATGTCATATTAATATCGACGTAATGAAGAATGGATATTAAAAGAAAATAAAAATATGAAAAAATTACATGGATGGTCCTTGTGGTTTACACAGATTGCATGTTTAGTCCCTATTTCATTTTAATTACACCAGTCGTCCTTATTTTGTGAAACCTTGCACATTTTAGTCCCTAATTTGGATGAGCCGTTAGTTTGGTCGTTAAGTTATTTGCACCGTTAGTCCTCCGTTAATCTTTTTTGCACCGTTAGTCCTCATTTTCTAAAAAAGTCATATTTTTTGCATCGTTGGTCCCTAAGTTAATATTTTGCACCGTTATCAACCTTTTTACGTTTTCGTCTATTTTTTAACGTTTTCGTTCATTTTTTTAACGTTTTTGTCAATTTTTTTACGTTCTAGTCCATCTTTTTACGTTTTCGTCCATTTTTTTTATGTTCTCGTCCATTTTTTTTACGTTTTCGTCCATTTTTTACTTTTTTGTCAATCTTTTTACATTTTAGACTATTTTTTTTACATTCTCGTCTGTTTTTTTTTACGTTTTCATCCGTTTTTTAACGTTTTCGTCCGTTTTTTTAACGTTTTCGTCTATTTTTTTTTTTATGTTTTTGTCCATCTTTTTACGTTTTCGTCCATGTTTTTACGTTCTCGTCCATTTTTTAACGTTTTCATCCATTTTTTTTTACGTTTTTGGCAATCTTTTTACATTTTTGTCAATTTTTTTACGTTTTCGCCTGTTTTTACCGGTTTTTGCAATTTTTTTTTTACGTTTTCGCCTATTTTTTGTGATTAAGTAAGTATACTAAAAGAAAATTTGACATTTGATAAAAATGTGTCTGTGTTGATTTTAAATCACGATTTTGACCCATTTCTAGTCAGAATCATCAAAAGTGTAAAACACGAAAGTTGTCCGGAATAATATTTTACATCAAGACACGCAAGATTTTAACCAGAAAATGTAAAACAAGGGATGTTTACTACCAAAACTCGCGAGTCTTGGTAAAAAATGGCTTAAGTTTTGGTAGTAAACATCCCTTGTTTTGCATTTTCTAGTTAAAATCTCGTGAGTCTTGATGTGAAGTATTATTTCGGACAACTTTCATGTTTTAAACTTTTGATGATTCAGATCAGAAAGGGGTTAAAATCGTGATTTAAAATCAACACGGACACATTTTTCTCAAATGTCAAATTTTCTTTTAGTATACTTACTTAATCACAAAAAATAGGCGGAAACGTAAAAAATAGCAAAAACTGATAAAAACATAAGAAAACAGACGAAAACATAAAAAGATAGACGAAAATGTAAAAAGATTGACAAAAACGTAAAAAAGTGGATGAAAAAGATGAACAAAAACGTAAAAAATGGACTAAAACGTTAAAAAATGGACAAAAACGTAAAAAAACAGATGAGAACGTAAAAAAATAGACGAAAACGTAAAAAATTGACGAAAACACAAAAAAAACGGGCGAGAACGTAAAAAAATGGACGAAAACGTAAAAAGATGGACAAAAACATTTAAAAAATGGATGAAAACGTTAAAAAAATGGACGAGAACGTTAAAAAATGGACGAAAACGTAAAAAATTGACCACGGTGCAAAATATTAACGGAGGGACCAACGGTGCAAAAAATGAGGACTTTTTTAGAAAATGAGGACTAACGGTGCAAAAAATATTAACGGAGGACTAACGGTGCAAATAACTTAACGACCAAACTAATTGCTCATCCAAATTAGGGACTAAAATGTGCAAGGTTTCACAAAATAGGGATGACTGGTGTAATTAAAATGAAATAGGGACTAAACATGCAATCTGTGTAAACCACAAGGACCATCCGTGTAATTTTTTCTAAAAATATAGATGACTGTGTATAGGATTAGGATATATATTAAAAGAAAAACATACCTTAAAGTGATCATGAATAGAAGTCGTACTTGAAGCAATATTGGAGTCAGTGCCATCAATAAGCTTTAGGTGTGGTAGATTATCAAGATGGAGAAGGTCGAAACGGGGTAAGAAAGTAGTGTTTGTTTGGGAAGATGTAGCTATTTCTTCATACTCATCATCTCTATTTGAAACAACTTCTTCAATAGTATCACAACGAGATATGTAAATTTCCTCTAAGCTGGAAAGAAGTTTAATCATGCAAGGTGAGAGCAAATACTTTATGGTTTTGCATCCCACAAGCTGTATGCTTTTCAGGTTCTGGAAAGAGGATTTTTGTTGTGTTGTAGAACATAAAAATTTATTCCAATTACACTTCCACACATAATTCATATTCTCCATCCCATATAACCACAAGGACTCCAAGTAGGGAAGGAGCGGTGATTGTTGATTATCCCTTTGACTTGTTGCTAAATCTTTACCGGTTGCACTCTCTATCTCAAATGCCACCTCAACATCAGCACGGCTGCTTATAACAAGGTATCTGAGGTGATGAAACGTAGATAAGACATGAAATGGAATTGCAACATCAACTTGTAATATCTCTCCCCTGTTTATATCATTCATCTGCACCTATCATTACATAAAACAAATGTGAATATCTTAATTCAGTTGAAATGTGGAATTCCTTCTATAAGTTGAAATTTAAAGTAGGAATAAGAATGTCATTACATACCTCGTGGCTCCTTTCAACTGATTCATATGCATCAATGGTAAGGCGCTCAAGTGCACCCAAATCAAACCTAGCAAAGGTAGGTGTAAACAAATTTCTAAAACTTTTACAGTCAAGAATGTGTATTCTTTCAACTGCTTGAAAGCCACGTATGATGACATCAGGATTACTTACACCTTTCAACCTCCACACCTCTCTAATCTCCCCTGAGGCATGTATTTCAATGTTTCTCAAGCTGCCACAACCCTCCTCAATCTCACTAACACATCCCACGTCAATGTTGAATAAATATTGAATGGAACCACAATCTACAACGCAGATATCAACAAGATGATGCAACAATGGCATCGGATTGCTCGGAAAAATATTCACAAGATTATCACATCCTGTCACTTCAATTTCTCTCAGTATGCAACTGTTAACTTCCCCGCTGCTGCAAAATTGATAAGGCCATATATTTTGCAATGCATCCATCTTAGAAACTTTCAATTTCTCCAACTTAGGGATCACAACCTGCACAACATATAGGCTTAGCTTGTTAATTCATTAATACATCCATGCAACTAAGAGATATATATTGACACTTATTTCGACATACAGATATTACCTCTTTGCTTAAGAAAGGTTGAATTGCAGAACTACACGAAGATGTTGATGACTTATTCTCGGGATAAATGCTCGTGAAATTTGGAAGGCCGTCAAGTATCAACTCTACTAATTGCGGTAGCTCAATTAAACTAATAAGGTTGCAGAAACCTTCCAACTTTGGTAGATCAGACAAATGCAAAAACTTTAGCTCTTGAAACTTGATTACCCCTTGTGCACCATTTTCACTATATGCCACTACTTCCATAACAGGGCACTTCCTAATTGCGAGTCGCTCAAGCTTCACCAAACAATTAGCTACTGGGACTGTGAAAAGGTATCTCAAGTCGGCACACTTTGAAATTTGAAGCTCTCTTAAATTATAAAATGATTGTTGAGTAGGACGCACTGATGCCACCAAAAGTTCGACAAGATCATTCATACCATTCACTTCTAAAAAAAGCACCTCTGTTTTTGGAAACAACTCATTCAATCTTGATTCCATCAGTTCATCTTTAGTAGTGACCAAATTCAACGTGCTTTCGAATGAGTGCATACTTTTACTGTTTTCTTCTGAATCCTCAATCTCACCAACACATCCTACGGAGATCCTGAATCTTTCGAGTTTCTTAAACGACATATTCTTTGGCTGAGCCTTGTTTTCAAAGAATTCAATCTCTAATGCAGAAAGATTCCTTGAGCACTGTACCAATTCATTAAAGTTGGCATCCGTGAACCTAACGCGCTTTCGACGGGAAACCCTCATATACAGCTCCTCAAGCTTCACCAAACCTTTAAAAACACCTTCATCAATATGAAGATCGACACAACCTGTCAAATCCAATTGCTTTAGCTTCTTCAAATTCCCAATTGTGGATGGTAATTTTCGAATGCCACAATGTGCAAAGCTCAAAACTTCCAAATTCGAAAGATCTCCGATAGAAGAGCAATCAAACATCAACAGGCATTGATGGAGAATGAGCGTTCGAAGATTGGTGGAGCATTGAAGTGATCTTGGAAGCAAGGGGTACTCCATTTTCTCATACGCCAGAACTTCAATATTTTCCATTTCTTCATAGAAATCTTCAGGAAACTGAAGTGTTCTATCTCCACCCATAAGTCTCAGAAGTGTTAGGTTCGGGTATTTAAATTCTTTTGGAAACTCGGTCATACCAATGCAGGTCAAGGAAATCTTTTGGCAAGACCTGCTCATCTCAACCCAACTCCACCTCGAAATATCACCATGGTTAATGATCCACGGATAGTCACCTTTAGAAACTTCTCCTTGCACAAAAGCAAGAACAAGATCGTGCATTTTGACACACTCGAGGTAATCACTATCAATCAATAAATTTGCGTTTTTGAGTTTGCGTACACATTTTTTTGTCCTGTCTCTAGCATCACCCAAAGTAGGAACACCCTTCAACAATTTAAGCCCCCATGCATATCTTGTGAGATCCTCAATTGGAATATTAAAGTCATCTGGAAACAAGCCACAAAGCAGAAAAATCGCTTTAACTTCCTCTTCTCGTATAAAAGTGTAGCTAATTTCAATAATTTCTTGCACATCTTTATCAAGATCGTTATTCTTCAAACGGTTACGTGTATCTCGCCATTCAGAAATGTCTTGCACATTTATAAGGGTTGTTGCAATGAGTTTGATAGCTAGGGGCAAAAATCCACATCTTTTCACAATTTGATTCCCTATCTCATTGAGCCCCGGATTTGAAACTCCTGTGATTTCACAAAAGAAATTATTTGCTTCGGACTCCTCCATGACATCCACTCTAACTACTTTAACATCCGAATTAGCCTCTTTTGCAATTTGTGTGCAAACAGTTTCATTTCGTGACGTTAGCAACAATTTGAAGCCGGTTGGCAAAGGGCTTAATCCAATATCCTTGAGTTTGACCATCTCCCACACATCATCTAATATTACTAGAACCTTTTTTCCTTCTTGGGACATCTTTTCAAATGTAATACGAAGACGATCTGCCCTTGTTTCCTTACTCGGGTCAGTTAAATTTAGTCCTATACATTTTGCTACTGTTTCTTGAATTGAAAACGTGTTAATCTTCTGCCCAATAACCTCCTTTACAATCCAACCAAACACATTCTTATCTGCGACAGTCTTTTTCAGCTGTTCCATCATCGTGGTTTTTCCAACACCGCCCATTCCGCATAGCGCTATCACTTGCATCTTGTGATCTTGTTGCAGGAACCCGAGTGCATCCTCAAAAATCTTCTCCCGCGATTTGAAGTAATTTTTGGCATCACCATTTGACTGTACAGAAGTGGGTCCTTTTTTAAAACTCACTTTTCCAAGAGGTTTTGGGGTATTGCTCCATTTTATTCGAGTATTTTCCTCAATAAGACGTTCAATCTCCTCAGTGGTCTTGAATGCATTTCTTCCTGCTTGGTACCTCCTCTTCACATTAAAACAGCCACTGTAGTTACTTGAAATTCTTTCAGCATCTTCCTTAATCTTTTCGACTTCTTCCAACCAACCTGGTACCCGAGTAGGTATCTCCAGTTGACTTGTATTGGGTGTTTCCATGAGCTTTCTGACATCAACGCGTGTACCATCCAATAGCTTTAATCTAGTATTCATGTTTCTAACATTGTTTGTGGAGGAAAAGATATAGCCCAAATGTTTCTTGACAGGCTTCATCAATGATTCAACAACAGGACCAATGATTGCGGTTACAAACTCCATTACTCGGAATTTTAGCTTTTAGTGAGACCTACAAACCACACACACACAAAAATACTGTAACTAGTATTCATTCAAGCTTTCATAATTTCAGTATTAGCTGATAGAAACTGACCGATCTTTTCTTTCAAATTATCAATTTTAACTATCACATAACTTTATTTTTTCAAACTGACCTAGTGATGCCTTTCCTCTGTCCTACTTTGATCACTGTGGTGGCAGGTTGAGTGGTCTTGGTGGGAAGGGGGAGGGAAATGTAGCTAGATGGTATGGTGCAAAGTTAAATGGTGAATTCAGTTTGTTGTATGGAAGCTGATTTGAATTGGCAGAATGCTTTACTGAAACTGCTATGGATTGTTGATTTCTGTGAGAGATTAGTATTGTCTGAGATTCTTAGTTTTATCAGACATCTATTGAATGTATTGTTCTGTATAGTACCTGATTTGGGGACTGTCCAAATCAGTTTCTTCTATTCTTATGTTTTGTACAATATTTGGAGATATATATAATTTCACCATTTGCATAAAAAAAAAAAAAAAAAAAAAAAAAAAAAACTATTTTTTTATTGGTAACCAGGGTTTCCAACCTTTTGGCCAACGCATAGCAAACTGTTTTCATGTTAAACTTCTAAATGTTTAGCGCAACAGCAGGCTTAATATCAATATAAGGTTGGTAGCTATAGGAGTCCAAATGTATTTAATATTCTCAAACTCAACAATATTATAAAGCAAAACAAAGCAAATATAGATACCGCTATATACTACGAGTACGTATTTGATTAGACATATTCATCGATCATTTACTTATCATTCAATGACATTAATTTCACCCAACTATCCGCAAACTTACTGGATATTTGGTCAAAGGGAAGACAAGGACGAAAGGAAGAACAAGTTGATGAAAATAACGTTAACATCCGCCTTTGAACTTGCTCCACACACTCAACAGTGATATTTCTTTTTTCTTTCTTTAGAGTAAAAGATCAGTACCCAGAAAATTTTATATATAAACAGATAACCAAAAAACCTTACATGATTACAACTCCCATCATATCAAAAGTGAAACTAGATTCAAGATAAGCCGTAAAATCACAAGCTTAGTGATCCTAACATCATAGACCCGATAAAATAGCAAAATTTTGGCTTCTTTATTTTCCAAATGTTTATGACATCCATATTATCTTTTAATGGCTTCAACTATATAGTGTTCATCTAATATGACATTTCTGAACAAATGTAGTTCAATTATAGCTTTTACCACTAAACATACGTATAGTTGATCGAAAAGAGAGTTCTAGAGGCATATAAATAGGAGTTGAATATATTATGAAAAAAGGGTTAATCCTCCAAAAATCATAATCCACTACTTGTTTGGTAGCAAAACAAATATGATCATCACATGCTTTGATTAGAATACAGATTTAAGTAATAGATATTTTTGGAGTATAAAACTGAAACAAAAAGGTACCTTGCTCTGCTCTCTGAGTGTGTAGCTGTTTTGTAAAGATGATTATGTGAAGAATGATATGATTTCAAGTGAGAAAAAAGAATGGTATATTTAAGAAAGCAATCATTATTGCTTTTTATATCAGCAAACAAAAAAATGCTAAACTCACGCGGAAAAAAACTGAATAAATTTGACACATAAATGGACATATAAATTAGTGGAAACTTTATCTATCAATCATTTATCAGTTGTTGCTTTCTTATCTCATTTTTCAGCTTTATTCTTTTCCACCGAATCTAAATTTATTCATGTTTAAAAGATAACGTAGGAATAAACTTTTCCTTTAATAAGAAAAAGAAAATTCTCACAACAATGTTATAGCATATGTTTTTACTTCTTAACGTTTATGTTCAGAGTTCATACCAGACACTTGATAGAAGCTGTGAATATGTTACAACATAGCCGTCAACGAAACCTCATCATGTATCACCAGCCCATCAAAAAGCACTCTGAAATCACATCAAAAACCCTCCCATAAGCTGAAACATTCCTACACTCGTCCAGTATCATATCAAAAACCTTTCGCGCCTCTTGGACGTACCCATTCTGAGCATAGCCAAACAACATGGCATTCCAAGAAACCGCGTCTTTGAACGGCATTTGATCAAACAACTTCCTATCAGTGATCATGACATTCCATGAAACAAATATCTCTGTGAGGCATTTGATCGAAGAGTTGGCGTGCTAGAGTGAAGCTGTTGTTGGACAAGTATCAGGAGATCATGGCGTTCCATGAAACGGAAGTGCGGTGAGTCATGGTTCGGAAAATGCGCAAAGCGGAGTCGCATTGGCCGTTGCTCATCAATGTGGTGATGTCTGTGTTGCAGCATTGGATTGTATTTTTGTGGGGTGTATGTGTTTGTGTTTTAGAAAATTTTACAATTTGTCAAAGAGAAAATAAAGAACGTAAGGAGGCCATGTTTTTATACTTTTTATACCTAGGAAGTTAAATTTCAAAAAGTATAAAAGTATAAAAAGTCACCGTAACAAATGTCCCTTTCATTTTTATCTGATTTTTTTTTTTTTTTTTTTTTTTTCTCTCAACACTTAAATGATAGACATTGTATTTTTTAATAAATTACACGTTTACTCCCTAAGGCTTTTGCAGATTTCATGTATAGTCCAAATTTCGACAAAATTACTGCAGTCCTCCCCAACGTTTGAAATGTTACTCACCGCTAGTCCAAAACCTTAACGACCATATGTCAGATTGTTATACTCCAGTCACAATGTTGGCGCATGAGGATAGTTTAGACATTTCATTTTTTGTTCTTTTTAGTTTATGAAATTTCTCAAACAATTTTGAGTAGATGCTTCTTCATTTCATCTGAACATTTGACTTCGAAATTTGTCGGATTGAATTATCTACTCAACTTGATCAACCAACTTCTAGTACATTAACATACTTTCTTTCTTTGAAGATTTTGATGTTTCACAAAAAAAAAAAAAAAAAAAAAAAAAAAAAAAAAAAAATGAATAAGAAAAAATAAAATCCATTATACTATATATATAAAAGTGGGAACGCGGGCAGCATTTATGGGGTGGTTAAAAACATGATTAAACACAACTAATGACACTTTTTGTGGTCCAAAATTTCGCATGTTACTGTTTTAAGCACTGTAGCTGTGTTAATGACACAAGCTGCTACAGTGAATGGCATAAAAATGTGGTGCACAACACAACAATCTACTGTGTGGGCAGCTGGGCAGCAAACCTGGGTAATTAAACACATAACTACACTAATTATATATTACATTTATCATTACAATCCTTTTTTTTAGTACAACAAACAAAATATACAACCCAGCTACCCACATTTTGTCCGGCCAAACCACTACTCTCTCCGGCCAACCCAGCTACTCTGTCCGCGGCTACAGTGGCGGCAAGTGGCTGAAAAAAAAAAACATATAGATCTAGACGGATCTATAAAAAAAAAATCTACGAAAAACAAAACAATAGTTTTGTTGGTCTCAAGGGTGGAGGTGGTGGTCTCGAACGCAAACCAAACAAACCCGAAAGCATAAACAACTCCAAAAATTCACTATCCACACCGACAAAATTCAATATCCACACCGAGTAAACCGAGAAAATATTTAAATAAAAGGGACGCGTGGGCCTTCGTTACCGTCGAGAAGACACTCGGACGGTGGTGGTAGGGTTTCGGAGGTGGTGACAAAGGGCAGTGGTGGCGCGTGGGTGAGTTGTGGTGGGAACCGTGAGCTCAAAAGCTCCAGAAGGGTTGTGGATTAACCGATCTATCGAATCGGCCAAGAAAATGGCTCGCCGGAAAATTTCCGGCAACGTCGGCGCAGGGATCTGCTGCTAGATCATGTTTTTAACTTCAAGCTAGATCATGTTTCATGTGCGCTCCTACATAAAGAGGATAAATTTCAAAAAGTATAAAAAGTCACCGTAACAAATGTCCCTTTCATTTTTATCTGATTTTTTTTTTTTTTTTCTCTCAACACTTAAATGATAGACATTGTATTTTTTAATAAATTACACGTTTACTCCCTAAGGTTTTTGCAGATTTCATGTATAGTCCAAATTTTGACAAAATTACTGCAGTTCTCCCCAACGTTTGAAATGTTACTCACCGCTAGTCCAAAACTTAACGACCATATGTCAGATTGTTATACTCCAGTCACAATGTTGGCGCATGAGGATAGTTTAGACATTTCATTTTTTGTTCTTTTTAGTTTATGAAATTTCTCAAACAATTTTGAGTAGATGCTTCTTCATTTCATCTGAACATTTGACTTCGAAATTTGTCGGCTTGAATTATCTACTCAACTTGATCAACCAACTTCTTGTACATTAACATACTTTCTTTCTTTGAAGATTTTGATGTTTCACAACAAAAAAAAAAAAAAAAAAAAAAAAAAAAAAAAAAATCCGTTTAATATATTCTTTGAAGCATTTTGTTTGTTGATAAAATTGTTGTTGAGGATGTTATTGAAGTATTAATCTTGAAAGGCTTGAGACCTTTTAATCTTGATCGGTTTGTCATTGATGACAAGATTTGACTTTGTTGAGGAGTGATCATTTGATATTTGGAGGAACGAAGTTAATTGGATTTATGCTTCATGAGATACTACCACTTACTTCAAAACTTTGTTGTCGTATCCCCTTTTCATCATTTTCGGACATTTCATCAATCTTTACCGTTCTTCATCAAACATATGAGAAACCAAAACCTTAAAGACAAATCTTATCTTCTTTATCAAACTACTTTAGATGTTTAAACTTTGTTACCTTTTAGATTCAACATCATTGATGACTTTAACCTTTAACTAAATCATTCTTCAACTTGATCTCAATACCCCAAACATTACTTCCCACTATTGCAAGTTTCTATTCACAGTTGTTAGCCAATATAAATATGTTTTTTTTATGATCGTGAGTAAAATACATAACCTTGGCGTACAAGCTATGAACGAAATTGTCCACAAGTCTTCACCCTGCTAAGAACGAGCTACAATCTGCATTGATTGTAAGTCAACAAGTATAATATGAAGTTTTGCAATAAATTGTACAAAAATCAAATCATTTCAATTAAGCTCAAGTACAAAAACAAATATCACCACAAGCAATTAACATTATATTGATTATGATTAATTTTAATTTCGATGCTAATCCTTCTTGATTAATTGTCATTTTTTTTAATTTCTTGATTTTTTTTGAAACAACAAAGAAAATTTGTCAAAAATTAAAACATTTAAATTTATTACGAAATCTCATTGTACTCTTTTTATCCAAACATCCTTGAATAAATTTCAAAGATCAACACTTAGAAAACTTTTGCACTCTTAAAAAAGTGTTTTTCTCAATTACATACCAATTTATCAAGGTACATCAAATTTCACATTCGAGCATCAAAGATGTTAAAATGATCACATAAGAGAGGTACTCATCCAATTAAGATTAAAATGAATGCACAAGAAGGTTTATCAAACGAAATAGGAGCATAGTTGAACTTAAGAGCACACAAGATAAAAAAATACTTGAACTTAAGAGCACACAAGATAAAAAAAATAGTTGAACTTAAGAGCAAAACCACAACAATATGAGCACACTAAGCAAAAAGTGGCGCATTACTATATATATAATTTTGCGTCGTGAAACGACGACACCATTGTCGTTTTGGGCTTTCCTGTTTCGTGGGCTGGCCTGTTGCTACGGTCCATGTACGTTGGCCTTTTTCTTTTTTTCCCTGCTTTCCTTTCGATGAAGATAATAGATGTTATCCAGGTCTTGGGTTTCTCAAAATTTCCAGATATACTCCACAGCCTTTTGCTCGCCTCACCTCATGAACTTTCCAAAAAATTTTAAATGAAACTCCCTTCACCTCAAAAAAATATTCAAGAAAAAGGTATGATTATCATTATTTTTGTCTTTGACGATAAAACATATAGGTTATTCTACAGTTCTAAAGTTGTACTTAACATGTTAATATGGTTTTACAGTAACAAGCTGCTAAAGAAGCTGCAACACCAACTGTACACAAGCTTTATACGGGGACTCCAGAGGAGATAGAAGCAAAGGTACTTATGCTAAATCTTTCCGTATCAAATACTAAACAATAATTGTAAAAGATGTACCTGCAAATTAAGCAGTGGAGCAAGTCATGAATATAAAATTTGATATATATCTTATGGGAATACGTTAGCCCATTGTGTGTTGTTTGGGTTGTCAATTGGGCTGCAAGTCTGGTATTCAGTTTAAGATATCAAGTTTTGGTATCGGTTTTTAGTTTTATATTACTGTTGACCACATTTTTTCTCAACTTTTTATAAGAGCAATCAAACAATTGGTTATGATTGTAATAAGAGCAATCAAGCTATTGTCATATTACATTGATTAATGAATTTATTGTAGTTGTAAAAAACGATATGTGTAGTAGTTAAGATATATATCAAGTTGTTAGAAAAAAACATACATATGAAGCTGTCAAATATCCAACATCCTCTGATTTACATGTCTTCATTTTAAAGTTAACTTAGGACTTTTGCACACAACACTGACATGATACGACAGCAACTACGATACCCAATCAATGACGCAAAATAAAAAGCCCCGCCGCAATGCGGCGGGCACCTAATTCCTTGTTACTGTAAAAAATAAGCCCATCCCCTTTGTTTTGTCTCAAAATTAATCTTCCCTCTTTATAAAAATATGGGTAAAATAAAAAAATGTCCCCGTGGTTTACATTTTTGCGAAAAATACCCTTCAAAACTTAAAATTGCAAAAAACATCCATGTAGTTTCTACTTTGTTGCGAATAATCTCTTTTGACTAATGCTCGTTAAAAATCTCCGTTAGTCATGGTCCAAAGGTATGTAAAATGACTAATTTACTCTCGTCTACTACAAAGACATTTTTTTGCAGTTTACACTTCACAAACAAAACCTAATTGATAATTTTCACCAAACTTTCATCACCTAACATCCATAATTCACCAATCCACAATTAACCTAATGTTGGTTTTATAGACAAAATAATAATAGTCGTGTGTTAGGATCGAACTTGAGATCACGGGATTGCACACAATACGTATGAAGAGGAAATGTAATAATTATTTATAAAATGTTATAATTAATTATTAAACACAAAACAATTAAATAATAATTAGTATTATTGATTAATGACTAATTAATTATTAAACGAAGATTAGGAAACTAATTACTAGACATTACATGGAAACAAGAGAAGGTTCCGGAACCCCCTCTTGGGCTTCCAAACCGATCGGCCAAGGAGGCAAACCCACCTCCTTTGTGCCTTGAGCTCCAAGTAAAGTCTAGTATATAAGCAAACCCAAGGTGAAGGTTTTTCTGATAACTTGTACACACACAACTTGGGGTTTTCTTCTCTTCTCTTTTCTTTGGTCGATCCAAAACCGAACACCCCTAAGGGTTTCGTTTTTCATACATCAACAAAGGGTTTTGTGTTATTACTTGCATTAACGTTTCTTGAATTAGTACGTGTGTACAAGAACGTGAATCAAACACACTATTGTTTGATTCTTGGATTGAATTACAAAACGGTAAGGGGTAATTCATATAATCCTTATAAACCCTAATTAGGGTTAATTGGTTCCGGAAGATTGCATTGATTCTTGTTCGGGCTAGAATCACTACGGTATGTTTACTATTTAAATTAATGATTAATTAATTACATGTTATTCGATCTATTATAATTGCTTCCGCTAATGCTCACTTTGATGTTCTTGGTTTATTAATATGATTGTCATGATATAATAATTCCAACAGTGGCATCTAGAGCCGTTATAATGTGTAATTAATTATCGCAACGCATAAAAATTGGATTTGATTCGTATAGTTACATGTTTTTTTTAGGGTTTGTGTTTTTTTATCCCTAACCCTAATTTGGGTCGATTGACCTTTAAGGGGTTTTAGGGTTTTGATTTTATTTTTTTTTTTAAAATTGACTAGAAACCCTAAGATGTCATGTAATTGTTTATGCGTTTTAGTAAACGATCTTGGTGCAATATGTTAATTGTTAAGCTAAATCCATGAAAAAGTGCATATTTGCATGAATTTTTATTGTGTTATTTAAATGGTTTAAATTGCTTATATATATTAATGGTTAAGTTATATATTAAAACATGTAAATTTTAATAGATGTCGAATTGGGGAAGACTCCAATATTAAGTAATCAATTATGTGCTATGTGGTATTTATTTAATTATGGCTTACGCAATCGATTTATCGATGTATGTGGCTCTTTTTCTAAGAAAAAAGAAAGCCCTAATTGAATTAATACGTTTACGCCTAGATTTGATTATTAATAGGACTTTTTAATAAGATTTGCATGTGGCTACATGTTTTATACATATTTAATTGTTATGATTATGTATATGTGTATATTTAGTTGCTTTATTTTTTTATTGCAAATTACTTGTTTTGTTTATTTATTGTGTTAGACATGTTTATTTAAACGAAAAGGGTAATTTTTTGAATAGAAAAATAATATGGACTAAATAATGGCGAAATTGTTTTGGTTTTTAAGAGTTAAAATTTCAAAGGATTGGTTGATTGATGTTTTTGTACGTAATGGTTAAATAGGCTCGACCGAAGTTTACACACTATAAGATGGGTATAAGGATGGCAACGCATTAAATTGTGGCCTTAGATAGACAACATTCTGTTTTAACGCTCGTTTGTGTGTAAATTAGACTTACCGAACAACCATTACATGTACATTGTCATCTTAAGGGTGAATAATCCACAATTCCACAATGATTATCCGAAACACTATGCCTTCGGGCGTATGCAAAAGTACGATATAGTGGACGATAATTGATGGTTATTCTTTAATTGGTGAACCCGATACCTCAATCAAAACTTTGCTATTTTACTCTTAGCTAATTGGTAATAAAAATGTTTTGTAAAACCAATGTTATGAAGTTGTATGCATGCTTCTTCATACATTATTTTGATCACATCAAAATATTAATACCCTTATAAATTAAGTTGAATGCCATCTAATTAAGAACACTTGAAGTTGTAATTTACGTCATAGTGAGACTTGGCGAGATTGCAATAGAAAGGTAAATTTCATAAATTCATTGCTAGCAGATCAACTGATGTGATGGATTTGTGAATTTACAGTTTTTTAAGTTAGACGACTTAAATTGAGTAGGAAGTGAGACTTGGACTCAAGGCATTAAGATGGAGACTAAACATGCTTACAATACAAATGTTTTGTGATTGTAAATCCCATAAATCTAGGAATTGGACAAATGTTATGCCAATTACTTGTACGACAAGTTACCTCATATTATACTTTCATTACTAGCAGATCAACTGAATGTGATGAAACTATGTTTATGGAGGATCCTAGTTTTCAAGATTATTCTATGGATTTATTTTCCTTGGGTATTTTAATTTTCTTGAAAAATTGTATTATCAAAAATACTAATGTTTTGAACTTTCTTTATCTGTAGAAATGGCTCAAACTGATAACACCAACTTACGTTCTGTGTTCAAAACTTATTTTGAACGAGAAAAATTGACTGGCTCGGAAAATTTCAATGATTGGTACCGTTCACTAAGGATTGTCCTGCGAGTGACTGGTCAACTCGAAATCTTGAAAACGCCTTGCCCTGCTGAACCTGAAGGCACGGCAGCTACTGATGCTGCTAAAGCCAAATGGAATCTTGATTGCAAGGAACATATTGATGTGACCGCAATGATGTTAGGGGGAATGTCCACAGCTCTTCAAAGACAGTTTGAGGAGTATTTTCCCAAGGACATGATTGATGAACTCAAGAAACTTTATGAGAAACCATCAAATGTAGAGATTTACGATTTGATGGAAGCTCTACATGGTTGTAAGCAAGGTCCTGGTGAACCTGTGAGTGCTCATGTGTTGAAAATGAAAAGTTACATGGATCAACTACAAACACTTGGGAAACCCTATGACAATGATATGGCTGTGCACTTAATCAATAGATCCCTTGATAAGGAATTTAGTGGTTTTGTGAGGAACTTCAATATGCATTGTGTGGGGAAGACTGTAAGTGAATTGCACGCACTGCTCATTGATTATGAGAAAGGTACACCACAAAAGGCTCCTACGCCCCAAGTACTAGCAATACAAGGGGGTAGAATTAACAAGCCAAATGCGAACAAGAAGAAGGGTAAAGGAAAGAAGAAGGCTGATAAGAATAAGCAGGTTATGGCTTATCAACCACCTCAACCTAAGAAGAACCCTCCTATCAAGAATAATCCAAAGAAGGATCAAGGATGCCATTACTGCAAGGTGATGGGCCACTGGAAGAGGAATTGTCCTCTTTATCTCGATGACTTGCGAAACAATAAGGTTAAGAAGACTGGGCACATGGGCGCCAGCACTTCAGGTAACTTATTTGTCATTGAATTATTTACTTTATCTCGTAAAATAAATTCCTGGGTATATGATACTTGATGTGGTATTAATATTTGTAATACACTGCAGGGGTTTAGAGAGGAAAGGAGACTAGCTTATGGGGAGCAATTTCTGCATGTGGGAAATGGAGCACAAGCAGCGGTTGAAGCCATAGGAATGTTTGATTTAGTTTTACCTTCGGGTTTAGTACTTTGTTTAAACAATTGTCATTATGCACCTTCTATAATTAGAGGTGTTGTTTCCTTTTCATGTTTGTTGGATCTTGGTTTTTCTCATACTATTGATGGCAATAAAATTTCTGTTTCTTTAAATGGTGTATTTTATTTTAATGCTATTGCTGTGAATGGTGTGTTTGAAATTGATATGAATAATTGTGTGACTTCCAACAATAATAATAATTCGATGTACAGCATAAGTAAGAGAATGAAGTATGACTTGAATTCGTCTTACCTTTGGCACTGAAGACTTGCCCATATAGGCAAGACTCGCATGCAAAAGCTGCAACGTGAAGGGCTTTTGAATAATATCAATGATGAGTCATTTGATAAATGCGAATCTTGTATTTCTGGGAAGATAACGAAGAAACCTTTTCATAGTAATATGGAAAGAGCTTCGGATCTACTTGGTTTAATACACACGGATGTGTGTGGACCACTTAGACATGTGTCAAGGAGAGGTGCTGTCTACTTCTTAACTTTTACGGATGATTTCAGCCGTTATGGTTATGTTTATTTACTTAAACATAAACATGAAGTGTTTGAAACATTTAAAGTTTTCAAAGCAGAAGTAGAATTGCAATTGGGAAAGAAGATTAAAGCTCTTCGTTCTGATCGAGGTGGTGAATACCTTAGTCAAGATTTTAAAGATTTCTTAACTGAGAATGGAATTGTCCAGAATCTCACATCTCCATATACTGCACAACAAAATGGTGTATCTTAGAGAAGGAATCGTACATTGTTGGACATGGTTCGATCAATGTATAATCTTACTAACCTTCCTTTGTCTTTTTGGGATTATGCTCTTGAATCAGCTGTTCGTATTTTGAATATGGTTCCCACCAAGAAGGTTGATAAGACACCATATGAGATATGGACTGGAAAAGCTCCGAACTTGTCTTATTTAAAGGTCTGGGGTTGTGAGGCGTATGTTAAACGTGACTCACAAGATAAACTCCAACAAAGATCTGTAAAATGCATTTTTGTAGGATACCCTAAGGAAACTATGGGTTACTACTTTTACTACCCACCTGAGAACAAAGTGTTTGTTGCTAGATATGGTGATTTTCTTGAAAGTGAATTTGTGGTTCAAGAAATCAGTGGGAGAGTATATGATTTAGAAGATGATCTAAATAATGCATTGCCTTCAGAAAACACTAGCACACTTCCTATAGAACCGGAAAGTCTGGGTCCTCCACCGGAAGTTGAAGTAATTCCCATTCGCAGATCTTCGAGATCTGTGAAAGCTCCTGACCGTCTATGTCTTAATGTAGAGGTCGATCAGCATACACTGGGGGATCTTAATGAACCTACTAGTTATAGAGCTGCCATTAATAGCCCTCAAAAAGCTAAATGGAAAGCTGCTATGGATGGGGAAATACAATCCATGCATGACAATGAAGTCTGGGAAGAAGTTGACTTACCTCCTGGTGCCAAGGTAGTTGGGAGTAAGTGGCTTTACAAAATCAAGACTGACATGGATGGATATGCACACATTTATAAGGCTCGTCTAGTTGCTAAAGGTTTTACTCAAACTTTTGGAATTGATTACGAGGAGACATTTTCTCCTGTAGCAGACATAAGAGCTATAAGAATTCTCATAGCTATAGCAGCGTACTATGACTATGAGATTTGGCAAATGGATGTGAAAACCGCTTTCTTAAATGGTCATCTAGATGAAGACATCTATATGGCACAACCAGAAGGGTTTGAAAATCCAGATTTCCCAAATTGTGTTTGCAAGCTTAAGAGATCCATTTATGGATTAAAGCAAGCATCACGACAATGGAACAAGAGGTTTGATGCTGAAATTAAAAAGTTTGGATTCACTCAAAATCTTGATGAGCCATGTGTGTATCACAAAGCTAGTGGGAGTGATAATGTAATTTTCCTAATTCTATATGTTGATGACATATTGATCATGGGAAAAGACATTCCAAGTTTGCAAGCAGTAAAGGCATATCTTGGAAAGTGCTTTTCTATGAAAGATTTAGGAGAAGCTGCATACATTCTGGGAATCAAAATCTATAGAGATAGATCAAGGCGGTTAATTGGATTAAGTCAAAGTGCTTACATTGACAAAATATTGAAAAGATTCAATATGCAAAATTCCAAGAAGGGATATTTGCCGATGGAAGTAAAACATGGCTTATGTAATGAGTATTGTGCTTCAACACCTGATGAGGTGACTCGCATGAGTAAAGTTCCTTATGCTTCGGCTGTAGGATCTATTATGTATGCGGTTAAGTGCACAAGGCCAGATGTGGCGTTTGCTCAAAATATTACCAGTCAATTTCAACAGAATCCAGGTGAAAAACATTGGATTGCTGTTAAACATATTCTTAAGTATTTGAGGAATACAAAAGATATGTTTTTGGTATATGGTGGAAATCCATCTACAGAACTTTGTGTTACAGGTTTCTGTGATGCATCCTTTCAAAGTAATAAAGATGATTCGAAGTCTCAGACGGGTTATGTCTTTGTTATCAATGGAGGAGCTGTAGATTGGAGGAGCAAGAAGCAGAGTACAATTGCGATGTCTGCAACAGAAGCTGAATACATTGCTGCTTCGGAAGCTGCTATGGAGGCTGTTTGGATTAGGAAATTCGTTTCTGGGCTTGGTGTTATGCCTTCAATTGAATTACCTATTAATATGTATTGTGACAATTCTGCTGCAATCATATTTGCCAATGAACCTGGAGTCATGAGAGGCACCAGACATTTTCTACGGAAGTATCACTTTGTTCGTGAAAAGGTTGACGAAGGTGAAATAAATCTGTTGAAGGTTCACACAGATGATAACTTAGCTGATCCGTTCACTAAGGCTTTGGCGAAAGAGAAGCTTAATGAATTAGCCAATGGAATTGGACTTAAATTAGCTAGTAGTTTCATGCATAACTGTGATTAGTATTTGGATAAAGGATATTGTAAACAATTATTATTTTAATGAAATAAAGTATGTTGGTATGTTTATTTCTATTTGTTAATTATTGTTGTCCTATTTTTGCATGTTTGAATCCATGAATAAGAGTTATTCTAAATTGTCCGTTGTCAGTTAATAATATGGGAATATTATTAAATTAAGACAAATCTGAAGTTGATATAATATACTTAAGCATATTGATGCGTAGTCATGTCATTTCAGATGATATTCGATGATACTGAATATAGGACTTATCCCAACTATATGATGTTACTTTATGGATCTTGTCATTAAGTAAATCATAAGAAGTTATCCTTAGACTTGAGATACAAGATAACGGTCATGAATGTTGTACATTTTTGTGGAACAACTTAACGCTATACGTAACTGGTAGTCATAAGGGTTGTTTTCGGAAGTGTTACAAAGTTTGTGTGTTTTGCTTGTAGTCAATAAAGAATTTGTTCCTTCAAATTAATTTTTGAAGTTTAATACTGCTGGGCCCCTCGTATGGTTGTCAAGGTGTTTGCGTGGCCACGCCCATGGTCTTTTATGAAAGGTTCAAAAGATTTGGTAATCTTGTCAATTTCTAAAAACGAGAAACAGAATGGTTAATTAAGGAATGACCTAGATCCATATCCTTATTAATGTGGTATTAGAAACAAAGGGATAATAATAATGAGAAATCATTAAAAGGTTTTCCAGGAGCCTTACTCAAGTTGTACTAGAGGCATCGACGTGTTGCAAGACGCTAATCGATGTGATCACACTATTATGATATGTCTAAGTGGGAGCTGTTGGTTTTATAGACAAAATAATAATAGTCGTGTGTTAGGATCGAACTTGAGATCACGGGATTGCACACAATACGTATGAAGAGGAAATGTAATAATTATTTATAAAATGTTATAATTAATTATTAAACACAAAACAATTTAATAATAATTAGTATTATTGATTAATGACTAATTAATTATTAAACGAAGATTAGGAAACTAATTACTAGACGTTACATGGAAACAAGAGAAGGTTCCGGAACCCCCTCTTGGGCTTCCAAACCGATCGGCCAAGGAGGCAAACCCACCTCCTTTGTGCCTTGAGCTCCAAGTAAAGTCTAGTATATAAGCAAACCCAAGGTGAAGGTTTTTCTCATAACTTGTACACACACAACTTGGGGTTTTCTTCTCTTCTCTTTTCTTTGGTCGATCCAAAACCGAACACCCCTAAGGGTTTCGTTTTTCATACATCAACAAAGGGTTTTGTGTTATTACTTGCATAAACGTTTTCTTGAATTAGTACGTGTGTACAAGAACGTGAATCAAACACACTATTGTTTGATTCTTGGATTGAATTACAAAACGGTAAGGGGTAATTCATATAATCCTTATAAACCCTAATTAGGGTTAATTGGTTCCGGAAGATTGCATTGATTCTTGTTCGGGCTAGAATTACTACGGTATGTTTACTATTTAAATTAATGATTAATTAATTACATGTTATTCGATCTATTATAATTGCTTCCGCTAATGCTCACTTTGATGTTCTTGGTTTATTAATATGATTGTCATGATATAATAATTCCAACACCTAATTGATAATTTTATCAACTAATATCCATAATTTGGGATTCATGAATCACCATGACCGCTCATAATTAGGTGAATTTAGGTGGAGATAGGTTGACATTTTGTTCACAAGGATTCTATTTTTGTTTGTATTGACCGTACAGACTCATACTCTTAGAAATTAAAAATTATACCTTTAGGCAACTAAAAGAGTTATTTTCTTCCATGAATAAATTATCTTCGAAATCACTGCAACAACTAAATTGCAACATATTTTCTTAAGTTTATTTTCAAAAAGGCCAAATTTTAATTTACGGTTCCAACTAGAATAGTGGTTTGAAACTTGCAACCGTGGATCCATAGTCAAATTGTAGTTAGGGGTGTCAGTAGGGTCGGGTTCAAATATCAACATAATAATTAACGTACTTTTTGAAGTGTAGATAATGATCCATGAATAACTGTATCCTTCTATCATACATAAATGATTGAAATTATATTTGGTGCAACATGAAACAATGTCTATAGGTTTGTCATGGCTAGTAAACAAGTTCCAACAGCCGTGACTCTATTAGTTCGGCATCGAACCTTATGCAAGCATTAGAAGCCTACACATATAGAACAACCAGTTTATCATATTGTTCAGACAGAAAGAAATATTCACGTATAAACCAACAAAAAATGTTCAGGTGAAGGGAAGAAAAACTAGAGCACATGATATAACAAGTCGAATAGGTCTAACAGTAATTTATTAATGCTATTTATTTCAGCAGATTATGTTGCAGGTTGTATCTGTGCATTCAAGATGAATTCATTACAGGCTGTTTTATGATACAGGTTGCGGGGAAAAAAAAAAAAAGGAATTTCGCCATTTGGACCTGAACCATGATTCTAACTCTGCTTCTAAAGGCATGTATACTGATTTCACCACAAATAGCAGATGCTGGAACTCATTAAAGCCTATTTATATTAGTTGATCGATATTGAACAAGTCAATTCATTCACATAAAGTTGAGAAACAAGTTACAGAAATGAAAACTACAAGCAAGGTTGAGGCATGGACCCTGTACACAGGTGCAATATTACTTATTCAGTATTCTTGACGTCAAATTACATACCAAAATAATGCATCACTAAATTTCAGGTATAAACTCTTTGTTTCCTCATAACTGCAATCCCTGTAGGAGAATAGAAGTATTGATTAATAGAGTGATTCAAACCCCCTGAATATTATGAACATGTCAATATCAGACAGAGATCACGTACCTCTTGTTGTTTGGCCTTTATAAAGGAGGATGGGTCTTCTGTTGCGTAACACAATCCAAAAGATGTGTCTATTACCTTTAGCTGTGGAGTAGTTGATTGTCCACACGTGAAAACCGTTATCTGTGGACAGTCTTTGATTTCCAAAGTATCTAATGATTGCCATAGAAAATCTTCCGTCCCCAAGCAAAATCCCTTGAGATTTGGAAGGGAACCAAGTTTTATGGATTTCAGAGAACCAAACACAACAACATCAGTAGCTCTAGTGTCAGAATCTTCTGCTTTCTTGACAACTACCTCCATTTTATCGCAACTACTAATTTCAAGCTCATGTAGCTGTAATAGACTGCGAACCATGCCACATGTGAAAACATGTTCAAGAAACGGACATTCATCAATTAACACTTTTGTAAGGTTTGGAAAGTTCAATGTTATCCACCTACTGCTCTTCCATATATACCTCATACTACTAAGATCTTCCAGAGTCACTTCTTTTAGCTTAGGAAATACCACAACTGATTGCTTTTCATTCACATCATCATTTACCAAATCTTCTACTTCAAATATCTCCTTTACTTCCTTGATAGATGACTGCAAATACACGAAAGATGACTGCCTATATATGCTCCTGATATGAAGCTTTTCTAGATTCTGCAGATTTATCAATTCGTTGCGTGGAAAAATAATGCCGCTCTTCAACAAGTTTGTATGCAATTCTCCATTTACTTCAACTAGATTCGAAAAAGACCAAGGGAATTTAATTTCCTAATGAAGAAACACAAACATAATTCCTCATCAGGTAGACACACGACCAGAAACAAAATTAATTGCCAAATAATAAAGGAAACAGAGATTAGTTGATTTGTTGATGCAATTATGGTAATAAACATACCTCATGTGATGCATTGGACAATGGAAAGTTGAGACCACATTCAAGACTATGCTTGCCAATGCCTGTATGTATGTAGAGGAGCTTTGGAGTAATCGAGCGACCAGATGTGAAAGTCTTCATTTTTGGGCAACCATAGATCTTAACCTCATCCAATATTGACCATAGGAACTCATTCGACCCCAAGAAGAAACCTTCGACATTTGGTAAATCGGTTAGTGTAAGAGACTTTAGATGGGGAAAGAGAACAGTTTTAGAATCGTGTTGTCCATCTTCCTTCACAATCACTTGCGTTGCATTGCACTCTTTTATGGTAAACTCTACAAGCTGTTTTAGGCTGTCAAGTGTGGAACATGTAAATACATGTTCCAAAAGGTCGCATGCGATGATCCGCAATATCTTTAAGTTGGGCAATTCAAGCAAAGTCATATTTGCGGACCTTGGAATCGTCACTCCTGGAAGTACATCACCAATTCCATCCCCAACATTAGCACTATCACTACCATTCCTGTTGACCCTTTTTATCTCAAATATCTCCCTTAATGTCCGGCAAGAGGATATTCTCAGCTCTTCAAGCTTTTGTAATTTTCCCACTGCACTGAATGGAATCAGAGTTGCTAACGTCCTACATCTATCGATCTCTATCTTTCTGGAATATTGGCATAATGATGGAGAAGCAAAACCCACCTGAGAACATTATGTGATATGAAAAATTAGTGTACACATAATAGAATTGACTGGTTTGTGGCTATAATAAATAATAGAACATGCCATCAATACCAAGAAGTTTAAGAAATAAACACGAGGAAGCCTATTTTCATTTGTTTAAAGGTTATTGTATTGTAATCCCAAATTAGCACTTTGAAATAAACATATCCTAACATGCGTGTTAAAGAACTGCTTATAATGACTTGTTATAAGTGGATAATTTATTCATTTTTTTTTCAAACATTACAGTTTATATACGTTAAAAAGAGCCCAATAGTTAATTAATTCCAAACACGATCATGTATTTTAATAACCATACAAGTGATATTATATTCGTTAAACTTTATTATATTACATTACACCACTAATATCACTATCCATATATTTATTAAACGACAGTTGTAAAAAACACGTGTCACCCAATTAAATTAAATGATCTCTAATATCACATATTTCATAACGTTTAATCTTATTTATTTTTTTCTATTCCACACGTTACACCTCTTCTATCTGTACTTAACCGTCAGTCCTTCGCTATTTTGTTTTGGCGGTTAGACACATTTGCGTACGTGTGATCTAATTACTCCTTTACTTATTTTACGAACCATTTACATATATATGTTCATTATATCCCTATATAAACTGGCCTTGATTTATCAGTTATCGTTTGTTGCTATGTTTTCTGATTAACATGTGTTATAGTAATGTAATGGACTAATGGTTATCAAACGGACCTATTATCTCTGAAACTAATTTTTGTGAAACATACATACAAGAATAATGGACACACCAAGGGACAGAAATTTAATAAAATGTCGAGAATCAGTTTATCCAAGCAACTATCGAAGTTATTACGTTTCACAATGTGTACATACTTAACAAGTTCATGTATAAAACTTTGCTTAAAATCGACCCTCTCTCTTTCAAATTTATTTCGATCAAGTGGCTATTTAGAATTTCCGATTACCTTTTATTATAAGAAAAATGATAGAGAGACCTAAACTTAAACCTAAAATCAAGTGGCATCATCTTGATGGGTTGTAAAAATAAGTGGGTCCTGTAGCCATAGGATGATACCACTTGGATTTAGGCCTAAGGGTGCTATTGATATTAGGTATTTAGTACTCCGTACTAAAGAATGGATTCAAACAAAAAAGATGTCGTTTAGTTTGAATAGTCGGGTTATGGTACAGTTACTTGATACCCTCATTTAAGGGTGTTAACAAAAGTCACCAAAAGTCTTTAGATTTCGACGATTCTCATTTCTTTTGTTGACTTTCACGGATCACAATACATCACATCCACATATAATTCATTTTGTTATTATTTTGTTATTTTAAAAGTTTTAAAAACTAAATGTTTATTTTATTTAATATATTTAAACATAAAAAAGTATTTTCTTTCTCATACATCAAATCCAAATCCAAATCCTAATCAATATTCAAATTCAAATTCAAATCCTAATTCTAAACCCATGTACAAACCAAATGGGCCCTAAGTTTAAGTTCCTCTATCATTTCTCTTATTATAAATGGAGAAAATTTAAATATAAATTACAAATTTTTTTAAAGATCAAATGAACATCTACCTTAAAAAAAAAAAAAAAAAAAAGCACAAAAGGTATGGAATCCCAAACATGCTCTTATCACATACAATTTATAAATAACATCACATAGCAAAATATACGTCTATCATTTTTATAATGTTATTCTCCCACTCACAATCTTGTCACGAGACCATTTAATTAGTTTAGTTGTTGATTAAGAATTGGAGAAACTTTCAATACGAATATGTTGTCTTTCCGGTTCAAAAGGAATTATATAGCATTGCAGATTTTATATAATATCTCGAAAAGGTTGTGCTTAATGAAGAATAGATATTAAAAAGGTAATAAAAATATAGTTGAATACGCATACCATACATATTTAAAAGAAAAACATACCTTAAAGTGATCATGAATAGAAGTCGTACTTGAAGCATATTGGCCACTTATTTTTCATCAATTAAAAAAAAAATCATTTTTTTTTTTTGAAAAAATAAAATATTTTCCAAATGGTAAATCGTTAAGCAATAAAAAATAGACTATCGCAATGAGATTTTTTTTTTATCTTTTAGTAGACAGACATTTCGATATACTTTCGGCGATTTTTTTTCCCGAGTTTTCTTTTAGTGTTAAAATTTGCGTCTAAAAAAATCACATGTGATTTGTATGTTAGGAATCACGTGGGATTTCAAAAATCACATAATGTGTAACAAATCGCATGTGATTTTTTCATAAGTAAATTTCAACACCCACAAAAAAAAAGTCTAAAAAGAAAAGTCTGAAAACGGACGAAGACGTATGAAAAATGGACGAAAATGAAAGAAAATGGATGAAAACTTATGAAAACAGGCGAAAACGTATCTAAACGAACGAAAATGTAAGAAAACATACGAATACGTATGTAAACGAACGAAAATGTAAGAAAACAAATGAAAACGTTTGAAAACAGACGTTAACGAACGAAAACTGACAAAAACGTATGAAAACGGCCGAAAATGAGCGAAAATGTATGAAAACGGACAAAAACGTATGAAAGTGGAAAAAAACATGTATTAGAAAAAAAAAGACAAACAAAAAAGAAAAAAAAGAAAAATAGTGTATTAGAAAAAAAAAAGAAAAAAAGAACGTGAATTAGGGGAAAAAAAGTGAATAATAAGAAAGAAAAAAAAACAAAGAAAAAAAAACATGGACTTAGGTTTTCATATTTAATCTTATGTTAATCTTACAATTAGATCAAACTAGATTGATGGTGGGGATTTATCCCTTGTTAAGCACCAAAATAAGAGTATGCAAAATAAAGTGACTATTTAACAGTATCCCATTCTTTTAGTAGTAACACTCTACTAGTATTTTTAGCCCTTCATACTATATTATCAATAGATATCATTATTAATCCATTAAATCTATTTTGTGCAAATTTGAACAACAATCTTAATCTACGACTCAGTATTATTTCAGATAGAATTGCATAAACATCAATTTCCACATTCGAGCAATAAGGTACATCAATTCTTTATTAGCTATGTAAAAATAAAATGTAAACAAGTAACAAGAATTCAACAAGTAAAGAAAAATAGTAGTTTAGTATTTGTTATTTTTTGACGCAAGGATAGGTTCAATGATGATTTTACTTTGAACATATATAGATAAATGAACTAATAACCCAACATAGTTATGTTTAATCTAGTGGGACTATAGAGGTCTATAGGTTCTTTTCCAACAAAAAGAAAAATAGTAGTTTAGTATTTGTTATTTTTTCTTGTTTTGTTTTAGACTTAAATTTGGCGTCTGAAAAAATCACATGTGATTTGTATGTTAAGAATTACGTGTGATTTCACAAATCACATCATGTGATTTTAAAATAACAAATCACACATGATTTTTTCATACGTAAATTTCAACAAAAAAAAATCCAAAAATATGTACGTCGAAAATATATATAAGTGACGGTATGATTCTCGTAGTGGCATGATTCTTTTAGCGTAACAATTGACGGTTTGTGAGATATTTATTTAAAAAAAAATGATAGAAAGTGAATTTTTTTGTTTTTATAAAAGAATGAAGAATTGGCATATTAGATGTCATATAATATCTCGAAAAGGACGTAATGAAGAATAGAATTCGTAATGCATAGGATTAGGATATATTAAAAGAAAAACATACCTTAAAGCGATCATGAATAGAATTCGTACTTGAAGTAATATTGGAGTCACTACCATCAATACGCTTTAGGTGTGGTAGACTCTCAAGACGGAGAAAGTCGAAATGGGGTAAGAAAGTAGTGTTTGTTTGGGAAGATGTAGCTATTTCTTCATATTCGTCATCTCTATTTGAAACAACTTCTTCAATAGCATCACAATCATATATCTCAATTTGCTCTAAGCTGGAAAGAATTGTAATCATGCAAGGTGAGAGCAAATACTTTATGTTTTTGCATGCATAAAGACGTATGGTTTTCAGGTTCTGGAAAGAGGATTTCTGTTGTTGTGTCGTAGAACATAAAAATTTATTCCAATTACACTTCCACACATAATTCATATTCTCCATGTCAGATAACCACAAGTACTCCAAGTAGGGAAGGAGCGGTGATTGTTGATTATCCCTTTGACTTGTTGCTAAATCTTTACTGGTTGCACTCTCTATCTCAAATGCCACCTCAACATCAGCACGGCTTCTTATAATAAGTTCTCTGAGGTGATGAAACGTAGATAAGACATGAAATGGAATTGCAACATTAACATCCGGAATAATATCATCAACTTGTAATATCTCTCCCCTGTTTATATCATTCATCTGCACCTATCATTACATAAAACAAATGTGAATATCTAATTCCTTCTATAAGTTGAAAGTGAAAATAGGAATAAGAATGGCATTACATACCTCGTGGCTCCTTTCAACTGATTCATTGAAACCATCAATGGTAAGGTCCTCAAGTGCGCCCAAATCAAACCTAGCAAAGGTAGGTGTAAACAAATTTCTGAAGCTTTTACAGTTATCTGTGTATATACTTTCAACTGCTTGAAAGCCACGTATGATGACATCAGGATTACTTACACCTTTCAACCTCCACACCTCTCTAATCTCCCCTGAGTTAATTATATCAATGTTTCTCAAGCTGCTACAACCCTCCTCAATCTCACCAACACATCCCACGTCAATATTGAATAAAAATTCAATGGAACCACAATCTTCAACACTGAGATCAATAAGATGATGCAACAACGGCATCGGATTGCTCGGAAAAATATTCACAAGATTATTACATTCTCTCACTTCAATTTCTCTCAGTATGCAACTGTTAACTTCCCCGCTGCTGCAAAATTGATAAGGCCATATAGTTTGCAATGCCTCCATCTTAGAAACTCTCAGTGTCTCCAACTTAGGGATCACAATCTGCACAACATATAGGCCTAGCTTGTTAATTCATCAATACACATATATATTGACACTTATATGTTTGACTGGTATTTAATATTTCGACATACACATATTACCTCTTTGCTTAAGAAAGGTTGAATTGCAGAACTACACGAAGATGTTGATGACTTATTCTCGGGATAAATGCTCGTGAATTTTGGAAGGCCGTCAAGTATCAACTCTGCTAATTGTGGTAGCTCAATTAAACTAATAGTGTCGCAGAAACCTTCCAACTTTGGTAGATCAGACAAATACAAAAACTTTAGCTGTTGAAACTTGATGACCCCTTCTGCACCATTTTCACTATATGCTACTACTTCCATAACAGGGCACGTCCAAATTGCGAGTCGCTCAAGCTTCACCAAACCATTTGCTACTGGGACTGTGAAAAGGTATTTCATGTCGGCACACTTGGAAATTTGAAGCTCTCTTAAATAAGAAAACGATTCTTCAGTGGGACACACAGATGCCACCAAAAGTTCGACAAGATCATTCATACCATTCGCTTCTAAACAAAGCACCTCTGTTTTTGGAAACAATTCATTCAATCTAGATTCCACCAGTTCATCTTTAGTAGTGATCAAATTCAACATGTTTTCGAATGAGTGCATACTTTTATTGTTTTCTTCTGAATATTCATGAATCTCACCTATGGAGATCCTGAATCTTTCGAGTTTCTTATACGACATATTCTTCGGCTGAGCCTTGTTTTCAAAGAATTCAATCTCTAATGCAGAAAGATTCCTTGAGCACTGTGCCAATTCATTAAAGATGGCATCCGTGAAATTAATACGCTTTCCTCGGGAAACCCTCATATAAAGCTCCTCAAGCTTCACCAAACTTTTAAAAACACCTTCATCAATATGAAGATCGACGCAACCTGTCAAATCCAATTGCTTTAGCTTCTTCAAATTACCAATTGTGGATGGTAATTTTCGAATGCCACAATGTGCAAAGCTCAAAACTTCCAAATTCAAAAGATCTCCGATAGAAGAGCAATCAAACATCAACAGGCATTGATGGAGAATGAGCGTTCGAAGATTGGTGGAGCATTGAAGTGATCTTGGAAACTGAAGCAAGGGGTACTCCATTTTCTCATACACCAGAACTTCAAGATTTTCCATGTCTTCATAGAAATCTTCAGGAAACTTAAGTGTTCTATCCCCACCCATAAGTCTCAGAAGTGTTAGGTTCGGGTATTTAAATTCTTTTGGAAACTCGGTCATACCCATGCAGGTCAAGGAAATCTATTGGCAAGACCTGCTCATCTCAGCCCTACTCCACCTCGAAATATCGCCATGGTTAATGATCCACGGATGGTCACCTTTAGAAACTTCTCCTTGCACAAAAGCAAGAACAAGATCGTGCATTTTGACACACTCGAGGTAATCACTATCAATCAATAAATTTGCATTTTTGAGTTTGTGTACACACGTTTTTGTCCTGTCTCTGGCATCACCCAAAGTAGGAACACCCTTCAACAATTTAAGCCCCCATGCATATCTTGTCAGCTCCTCAATCGGAATATTAAAGTCATCTGGAAACAAGCCACAAAGCAGAAAAATCGCTTTAACTTCCTCTTCTCGTATAGAAATGTAGCTAATTTCAATAATTTCTTGCACATTTTTGTCAAGATCATTATTCTTCAAACGGTTACGTGTATCTCGCCATTCAGAAATGTCTTGCACATTTATAAGGGTTGTTGCAATGAGTTTGATGGCTAGGGGCAAAAATCCGCATCTTTTCACAATTTGCTTCCCTATCTTATTGAGCCCCGGATTTGAAACTCCTGTGATTTGACAAAAGAAATTATTTGCTTCGGACTCCTCCATGACATCCACTCTAACTACTTTAACATCCGAATTAGCCTCTACTGCAATTTGTTTGCAAACAGTTTCATTTCGTGACGTTAGCAACAATTTGAAACCGGTTGGCAAAGGGCTTAATCCAATATCCTTGAGTTTGACCAACTCCCACACATCATCTAATATTACTAGAACCTTTTTACCTTCTTGGGACATCTTTTCAAATGTACTACGAAGACGATCTGCCCTTGTTTCTTTACTCGGGTCAGTTAAATTCAGTCCTATACATTTTGCTACAGTTTCTTGAATTGAAAACGTGTTAATCTTCTGCCCAATAACCTCCTTTACAATCCAACCAAACACATTCTTATCTGCGACAGTCTTTTTCAGCTGTTCCATCATCGTGGTTTTTCCAACACCGCCCATTCCGCATAGCGCTATCACTTGCATCTTGTGATCTTGTTGCAGGAACCCGAGTGCATCCTCAAAAATCTTCTCCCGCGATTTGAAGTAATTTTTGGCATCACCATTTGACTGTACAGAAGTGGGTCCTTTTTTAAAACTCACTTTTCCAAGAGGTTTTGGGGTATTGCTCCATTTTATTCGAGTATTTTCCTCAATAAGACGTTCAATCTCTTCAGTTGTCTTGAATGCATTTCTTCCAGCTTGGTACCTTCTCTTCACATTAAAACAGCCATTGTAGTTACTTGAAATTCTTTCAGCATCTTCCTTAATCTTTTCGACTTCTTCCAACCAACCTGGTACCCGAGTAGGTATCTCCAGTTGACTTGTATTGGGTGCTTCCATGAGCTTTCTGACATCAGCGCTTTTACCATCCAATTCCTTCAATCTAGTATGCATGTTCCTAACGTTGTTTGTGGAGGAAAAGATATAGCCCAAATGTTTCTTGACAGGCTTCATCAATGATTCAACAACAGGACCAATGATTGCGGTTACAAATTCCATTACTCGGAATTTTAGCTTTTAGTGAGACCTACAAACAACACACACACAAAAATACTGTAACTAGTATTCATCCAAGCTTTCATAATTTCAGTATTAGCTGATAGAAACTGACCTATCTTTTCTTTCAAATTATCAATTTTAACTATCACGTAACTTTATTTTTTCAAACTGACCAAGTGATGCCTTTCCTCTGTCCTACTTTGATCACTGTGGTGGCAGGTTGAGTGGTCTTCGTTGGAAGGGGGAGGGAAATGTAGCTAGATGGTATGGTGCAAAGCTAAATGGTGAATTCAGTTTGTTGTATGGAAGCTGATTTGAATTGGCAGAATGCTTTACTGAAACAGCTATGGATTGTTGATTTCTGTGAGAGATTAGTATTGTCTGAGATTCTTAGTTTTATCAGACATCGATTGAATGTATTGTTCTGTATAGTACCTGATTTGGGGCCTGTCCAAATCAGTTTTTTCTATTCTTATGTTTTTAATATCAATATAAGGTTGGTAGCTATAATAGGAGTCCAAATGTTTTTAATATTCTCAAACTCAACAATATTATAATTTATAAAGCAAAACAAAGCAAATATAGATACCGCTATATACTAAGTATTTGATTAGACATATTCATCAATCATTTACTTATCATTCAATGACATTAATTTCACCCAACTATCGGCAAACTAATCGGATATTGGTCAAAGGGAACACGACGACGAAAGGAAGAACAAGTTGATGAAAATAACGTTAACGTTCACATTTGAACTTGCTCCACACTCTTAACAGTGATATTAACCAAAAAACTTTACATGATTACAACTCCCATCATATCCTAAGTGAAACTAGATTCAAGGTAAGCCTTAAAATCACAAGCTTAATGATCCTAAACAAAAGCGTAAAACCAGTAGAGTTAACCCTAACATCATAGACCAGATAAAATTTTGGACGGAGTATCTTTTAATGGCTTCAACTATATAGCGTTTGTCTAATATGACATTTCTGAACAAATGTAGTTCAATTATAGCTTTTACCCTTAAACAAACGTATAGTTGATCGAAAAGAGAGTTCTAGAGGCATATAAACAGGAGTTGAATATATTATGTAAAAAGGTTAATCCTCCAACAATCATAATCCACTACTTGTTTAGTAGCAAAACAATCAGATTTAATTTAAGTAATAGATAGTTTTGTATAAAACTTAAACGAAATGGTACCTTGCTCTATTCTCTGAGTGTGCAGCTGTTTTGTAAAAGATGTTTATGTGAATAATACGTAGTAATATACTAATATGATTTAAACTGTGAAAAAAGAAAGGTATATTTGAGAAAGCAATCATGCATTGCTTTTTGTGTGTGGTTATGAAAATGGGCATTAAAATATCTATTTGTTATTTCATTTTCTTTTAAAGTAATTGTTGCCGCGTTTTGAAAATGGCTCGTGCTTTTAAAGATAAATATGATTTCATATTTCTATAACATCTTTTAACGGTTTGCCGGTTTTTAATAACTCTTTTATATAAAAAATTTATCAATTTTTTTATCAATCTAAAAAGAAAATTCTTTGCTTTAAATGTGAATTAGAATATAACTATTTTAATTTTCATGATAACAACTAAAAGATCAGGCGCGTTGCATCGTGATAAAATTAGATTACGATAGTTATATATCACATGAACCACTGGGGCATTGGCTTTCATTCTTTAGTCGAATTTAATCCCTAGCACCTTGCTCTCGGATAAGTACTCACCTCCGCAAAACCTATGGGCTCGTTGAAGAGACTTTGTGGATAAGAGCTCAAGAGTTCGAGTGTCTGGCTCACTCCAGTTGGTGCCCCACTAGGACAGAAGAGTTGCCCGGAGCTATTCCTTGTAGGGTGGACAATGACTAATGCCAAAAAATATCCGGGATAAGGGTGTCTGTGCCAATCTACACCTTTTGTGTGGTTATATATCACATGAAGGTAAATATAATGAAAAGGTAATCTATTCTTTATTGGTTATACCTATTTAGGCGATGAGGGGTAGAATACAGAAAATAGTAGAAGCTGAAAATCACATGATCCGAATAAGAGAAGAGATGGTAATGCATAATTCGTTTATCTAATTATGTGCCTAATAAGAAATATACAAGGTTTTTATCAGGAAAAAAAAAAAAAAAAAAAAAAGGCTAAACTCATATGGAAAATTTTGAATAAATAGACATATAAATTGTGTATACAAAGATACTATGCTTGCAGACATAACTTAGTGGAAACTTTATCTATCAAATCAATTATTGTTGCTTTCTTATCTCATTTTGAGCTTTATTCTTTTCCCTCGAATCTTATATTATTTCATGCTTAAAAGATAACGTAGGAATAATTTTTTCCTTTAATAAGGAAAAGAAAATTCTCACAGCAATGCTATAAAATGTAACTCTTAAGGTTTATATAAGTTCAGATTTCATACCAAAAACTTTATAGAAACTGTGAATATGTTGCTCTAACCCAATAACCCTTAAAATTAATTGTTTTCAAATTTAAAACATTACAAAAAATAGTGTTATTTTCCACACTTATTTTGCCACGGTATGTTCAACCGTGGACTTTTTTTTATATGGATAATAATTTTTTACATTTATAGGTGTTACAAATATTTTGTGACAACTGGCAATCTAGGGAGATATTTTAAAACCCGCATTACTTCAAGTTTAATGATTTTTGGAATATTTGAAAGTTTATTTGCGATGAATTTGTAAAATTTGAACCGTGGTTTTGAATTTTAAAGTTATGTGGAATCGAATTTGAATTATTAACTTGATATGGAATATATGTGGTGATTTAATGTTGAAACATTTATTAGGCACTACGTTGACTCCGGCACTAGGATAACCTAACCAATTTGAAAATTTTGAGTAACGGTTGTGTTATATTTTTAACGAACGTATTTATGATCAAAATTCGTGGAAAGACGGTTTTGAAAATAATAGTGCGTGAGTTAACGCGCAATGAGAAAATTTTGAGATATGAAAACGAGCTCGGTTTGAGAGTGTCGGGTTACTTTGAAAGTGTTACATAAATGGTCATTGTGTTTACATTTAGCGCCCCCTTCCTATCTTATTATTACTATTATGAGTTAAGATCAAATAAGAAGATTACTTAAAATAAGAAGGAATAAGAAGAACTATAACTACAAATCCGAGATGCACCGACCAAAATTAGATGCATCCCTATAATCTTATATGCATTATAACGTACCATAGTGTGTTTTCTAGCTTTTAATCAGATGCATATACGTATATTAGATGAATTTCTTGATTTCTCTTATTTTTTGTTCCTCTGCACTTGCTAAAATCATAAAAATCAATTTGCACCATCTATACATCAAATTAACTTTCGAAACTCAAGATGTTGCATCTATATGAATAGAAATGCATCTAATGCAAGTCGTTGCATCTCAAATGCGTAGTTTTGGTCACTTCTCACCACTTCTTATTTTAATTTACTTCTTACTGGATTCATAATATATATATATATATATATATAATATATATATATATATATATATATATATATATATATATATATATATATATATATATATATATATATATATATATATATATATATATAGAATCTGGATCGATTGAGAAGGTTTTTATTTTGAGAAGATTGAGAAGGTTTTCAAAAACGATAGATTTGTAACTTTGATTCATGTTTTTCAAGCTTAAAACTCAATTTAATGTGATTAAAATTCAAAATGTGTAAAAAAAAATTTGAATCAATGTTAAAAATCTCTCGATTTTGTGATATATGTAGAATACTGAATCATCTGTACAAATTTAATGAATCATCATCATAACTCGATTTTAGCAATGATTTGTGAATCAAATTTGTGATTTATAGATTCGATTCACCATAAAATGATGTTTACCTTTGAATCATATAAAAAACATGAATCAATTTGATCAAACAAAGATTTCTCAATCTTCTCAAAATAAAAACCTTCTCAATGGAACCGGAGCCTATATATATATATATATATATATATATATATATATATATATATATATATATATATATATATATATATATATATAGTGTATCTTTATTTTCAGAACCCTGTTAAGCGCGGGAACTGCGAGAACTCCAATTTTGCATTAGAAAACATGCATGTTCATATAAAACATGCATGTTTTGTTACATACACCTTAATACACATACCTGCGTAACATACATGTTCATATAAAACCCTATTAGGTGCAACATATCAATGCAAAATGGTTTTATATGAACATGTATGTTACGCACGTATGTGTATTAAGGTGTATGTAAGAAACGCACGTATGTGTATTAAGGTGTATGTAAGAAAACATACATGTTTTATATGAACATGCATGTTTTCTAATGCAAAATTAGAGTTCTCGCAGTTTCCGCACTTAACAGGGTTCTGAAAATAAAGTCCCCGTATATATATATATATATATATATATATATATATATATATATATATATATATATATATATATATATATATATATATATATATATATACTATCTATATAAAACACGGTTTTATTAGCTAATCTTTTCTCCAAAAATCCTGTAAATTCGACACGTGGCATTTATGCCTATCCAACGGTTCTGGTTGATTTGAATTCTAAGAAAGTCAATGCAATGAAAAATTGGGCGGAATACCTATTCGGCCTTTTATTTGCTATGACTGATACAAAAAAAACACACACATTCTCTCAAAAAATCCCCAAAACAATAACCTTAAACAATAATCCCCAATTCAAGATCAAATACATAAATAATTAATTGAATCCTCACTGATTATCAAACAAAACCAAAAACCTGAATCTAAAATCCCCATTCAATGAATCAAAAAACTAAACACAATCGGGAAAAAAAAAAACCCTAATCAAAATAAACTCATCTGATCCGCTCCTCTCAATTGATTCCGAAATCAATTAAACGGGACCAATATTCGGGATAGATTAAGAACATTGAACATATCAATGTATCGGTGGAAGTGGTTTGCTGTTGATTATAATTTTGGTTTTGTATTAAGGATTATAAGGTACCTTTTTCCGATTGATTAGGTGTGTCGATTATTGACGGCAAATTATTCGGGCGACCAAATTGGCGTCTACTATTTTCTGACCAACATGAGTGGTGATAATGTTAAGTGTGTATGAATTACAAGTTATTCATCTTATTTTGATATAAAAAAATCAATTACATGTTTTTTTTAATGATCAATGGTGTAGGTTTGTACTAATGATCATAATATATATTGTGCATGTTTACATTAATGGGAGATGATTTGTGGTGGGTTATGATGATGACTCGAGGTATGCTACCACATGGCCACATTTTTTAATAATTATACTTACTTCCATGGTTTAGTTTTTTTAAAAAGGAGATGGTTTGTTGTTTTTGTTGCTTTGCATTGTGTTCATGCCTTAAGGCACATTGTAACACCCCCAAAATTTGATACAGCGGAAGACTCAACAAGCTTTCGGGGTGCTACGGGGATTGGTATCCAACACAAGACAATATAGAACGAGATAAAGTAAACATAGTAAAAACACAACCAAATACGGGGTTTTAAGGTTTACATTTATCCCAACATCACTCAGAGTTAGGCCCAAAATAAAATAACAATAGGTCCAAATTTAATTATCAGAGTTTAGAAAATATAGATCCATAACCGTGTGCCACAGCCGAGCCTTCCAATCCAAGCATGCACCTCAACACTTAATTACCTGAGAAAACGTGCTAAAAGTCAGCTTTCGCTGGTGAGATCATAGGTTTAATTTCAACTAATAATATAGTGGACATGTACGCAAAACGCTTGCTAGCTAGACTAAGGATTCGCTAAAAGCCTGCGGATACCCTCCGCTCTCAACATAACACACGGAAACCCTTCCGTAATAGCCAAAACACACGGATACCCTTCCGTAACAACATAAGTATTCGGGTAACCCCCGCAATACCAATAATTACTCGGATAACCTCCGAAGTAATAATAACCTATAGGTGCACACTATGGTATCTAATAAGTCAACCTTGAATAGTACACACGAAACTATGTGACTAAAGCTGACAATCCAAATAAGCCAACCTTGAATAGTACACACAACGAATATGTGACTAAAGCTGACAATCCAAATAACCAAATAAGCCAACCTTGAATAGTACACACAAAGGTGTGACTAAAGCTGACAATAGATCCTAGTCCATACGCATAGCAAGTTTTAGAAGGAATATAAAAGCGATAATAGTCCACGTAAAATGATTTGCACGTTTCTCACCCCCAATCGTTGAAAACATAATTCAAGAGTAAAAAGCGGGGCTATGACTCACCTCAAGTCCAGAAATATAGCAAGACGAGGTAGGTAGCAATAAGATGTATGATAACTCACGAAACAGCAACTACGGACTTGGCACGACCTAACAATATTAACTCTTTCAGAAATCATTTCCTCAAATATATAATATTCCCAAACCCGGACGAGAATCCGTTTTATTACCGAAAATCCATTTCGTATTAGTTTGGTGTATTTGCGTTTGGTATCCATACGGGTGGTGGGTCGACTCAAAACAAACCAATAAGATCGCACATAGAACATATAATAAACTATAGATCTAATATTAGCCCAATATATCATTTAAATAAATCGCCAAAGTTTACCAAATCCGTCGATTTGATAATCCTCATATTTATTTACGTAATATACCGTTCCAAGATTACACCCAATCTAAAGCACATATAAAGCACATAGCACGTAATTACTATATAGTATATATCGCAGTTTAATAAATTCCTCGTATATATCGTCAAATTGGCCAGATTTCCCGACATATACACTCGCAATCTATTACCCTTTGCATATACTACAACCTATGGGCGTCGTAGGATACGATGCCCACTAATATATTCGTTTCATATAACCAAACAACCCGGCTCAACCTTACGGTTGGGTGGTTATTTACTTATAGAAAACGTCTATATTAGTCGTCATATATCCGAGACAACACGAATGTCGCAAATAATAACTTACCTGGACCCGAGTGACGACAATTTCGCCTAACTCAATAAGTTTATTCGTTATACATCCAAAATGACTTTTTATTAAACGTTTCATAATTGTCGGGAGTTTCCCGTTTATAACACAATTTCTAATAATAATAATACGTTTAATTAATATTACGCCACTTTCGTAGCCTAATATGTATCTAATCGTATTATTTATAATACGACTCGTGATTATTATTATTATTAATATACGCGTTTATATAGTTATATATACGTTACTCACGTATATACTTTCGTATAAACGTTCATATTACTAATAATTATTATTACGAGTTTTATTATTCTCGTTTTACTTTTAATGTTTATTGAGTTACACGAAATGGTCATATGTCCGAGTCATGACTCTCGGCTCATTGTCCAAGTCCAATAATAAACCAAAGTCATAAACAATAAACTCCGTCCAATCACAATCTCAACCACGGGCTACAACAATAAGGTCCGACTACGGTACCCGACTAACCTATCTCCGTCATCTAACGACCGTCTCATAACCGGTCCTCATATCACATACCACTCGACAACAACTCCTCGATATCAAAACCATAACCAATATACAATATCCATTTCGACCAAAGTGTTCGGCCGAGAAATAATACCACAACAACCATATATACCAACGACAATTATAACCAAAAAAATAATATAACACTTAGTTCACATTTATTCACAAAATAACATTAACCAAATTGGTGTTCGGGTCGGTTTACCAAGCCGAACCCGATGCCATACGACTCAATTGAGTCTCGGCCACAACACAAGCCAAACATAGCTCACTTGAGCTAACCAAATAGTCACATACCCATTCGACCCAAATGGTCAATTCGGTAACCAAAATGGTACTCGGCTAAGAGCCGCGACTCAAAGAGTCGGACCACATAATCATACGAGCCCACGGCTCGAACCACACTTCAACGAGAACCCCCCCCCCCCCCCTTGAGGGTCTCGGTATGGCCGAAGAGCACAAGAGAACCCCGAGACCACTAGGTCTCGGCTAGCTTCGGGTCGAGGTCACAACACCCTCGACAACACTACACCCATAACAATCAATCATCCACAAAGACCATAGCCACACAAGGCTCGAATCAAGAAACAATAAAAATAAGCCGAGAGCTTGCTCTCGGTTCCAAGTCGACCACGACCCAAACCCACGAAACCCGGATACCAAACAATCTTTTATTCACAAAACATCATTCCCATTCGAATACCCATTCGATTCTCCAATAAATCATGTATGTAGCCACGAATGAAACAAATTCGTGGCTCCCAAAACTCATGAAAAAGCTTCTCCTCACCTTCTAAATCCTCCAAAAGCACGGATCTAGAAAAGTACCAAAAATTCGAACGTAAAACTCTAGATTTGGTGGTGTTAATGTGGGTTTTAGGGCAAGTTTCTTATACCAAAAGAAAGAGGGGAAAGAGAGGAATAAAATGGTGGTTTTAGTTTTGTGGGGTGGCCGGATATACGGCGGTGGTGGCCGGAATAGTGTCGGCGGCGGCTAGGGTTTTGGATGGGGAAGAAATAGTTGAGAGAGAGAGATAAGAATGAGTGAGTGTGAGTTTGTGTTGGTGTGTGTGTAAAACCGGGCCAAGCGCCCCTTTATTAACTTTTTTTTTTTTTTTTTTTTTTTTTTTTAAAGGTAATAATAATAATAATAATAATAAGAGTAATAATAATAATAGTAATAATAGAGATATTATTACGGTTGAGCGGGTAACACGGGTAGATGTAAAAAAACACGTGGCCCGAACCCGAACTCATTTTAAAATTTCAACATTACTCGAGAACCTCTCGTAATCAATTAAAATAATAACGGCTCGTTAAGACGAATCATAAAATTATGTTAGGTAATCCTAGTGCCAAAGTCAACGCAGTGCCAAGTGAGAATTCAAATATACATCGCCGATCACATAATCAAAAACGAATTATGAACATAATTCACGAATATCATAACGTCATTAAATAAAATTTCCATAAAATAGGTCTTACAAGTTCGTTGTGAAATGAAAATTTCAAATAAAAATTATAAACGAACTTATATCGAAATGCGGATTTTTTTAAAATGGCTCCCTAAACTGCCGGTTGTCACATCCTCCCCGTCTCAGAAGGAAACCCGTCCCGGGTTTCACTCGGAAAAATGTCCATCTACGAAGTGAAAAGCTTCGGATATCTCTTCCTGAACTCGTCCTCACGTTCCCACGTAAATTCCGGTCCATGTCGGGAGTTCCAACGAACCTTGACGAGCGGAATGCGACTCCTCTTGAGTCGTTTAATTTCACGATCTAAGATCTCGATCGGCTCCTCCACGAAATTCAATTTCTCATCAATACTAATATCCCTCATTGGAATGACGGGCATTTCATCAGAAAGACATTTCTTCAAATTACTCACGTGAAACACGTCATGAACTTTGCTCAGTTCAGACGGTAATTCCAACCTATAAGCCACGGGCCCAATTCTTTCTAAGATCAAGAATGGTCCAATGTAGCGCGGGTTGAGTTTACCACGTTTCCCGAAACGTATTACACCTTTCCAAGGCGAGACTTTCAGCATCACTTTGTCTCCAACCTGGAACTCTAAAGGTTTACGTCTCTGATCGGCGTAGCTCTTCTGCCTATCTCTGGCGGCTTGCAACCGATCACGAATCTGAGTTACTTTCTCGGTAGTTTCTAAAATAAGCTCAGGGCCTGTAAGTTGGCTATCTCCAACTTCTGCCCAACCAATAGGCGAACGACACTTTCTGCCATACAAAGCTTCGAATGGTGCAGCCTTAAGACTTGTGTGGTAGCTGTTATTATAGGAGAATTCCGCAAGGGGCAAATACTTCTCCCAGCCTTTACCAAAGTCTATGATGCATGCACGAAGCATATCCTCTAGCGTCTGAATGGTCCTCTCACTTTGACCATCGGTTTGGGGATGATATGCAGTACTCATATCAAGCCTCGTCCCCAAAGCCGTTTGAAGTGATCGCCACAAAGCTGACGTAAAACGACTATCACGATCCGAAATAATAGATATCGGGACTCCATGACGCGAAATAATTTCCTTCACATATAACCTCGCAAGCTTATCCACACTATCATCTTCACTAATAGCTAAGAAGTGAGCAGACTTTGTCAGACGGTCCACAATTACCCAGATAGCGTCACAACCGCTAGCCGTCCTCGGTAATTTGGTAATGAAGTCCATAGTAATCCGCTCCCATTTCCAGACTGGAAGTTCTGGTTGCGTTAGTAGTCCTGACGGTCTCTGGTGTTCAGCCTTAACCTTGGCGCATGTCAAGCACTTACTAACGTACGACGCTATTTCTGCCTTCATATTTGGCCACCAATAGAACTTCTTAAGATCTTGGTACATTTTATCGGAACCAGGGTGAATGGAGTACTTTGACTTATGCGACTCATGCATAATCAATTCTCGAATTTCTCCATATAACGGTACCCAAATCCGATCTCCAAAACATAACAATCCATCCGAACGCTTAACAAATCCTTTCTCACTATCAGCCATTCCAAATATGTTCTCGGCAGATCTATTTTCTGCTTTCAATGCTTCTGTTTGAGCTTCGAGTATCTGGGATGGTAATGGCGATACGATAGTCATCCCCAATGACTTAACTCGTAATGGTGGTATTCTTTCCTTTCGACTAAGAGCATCAGCTACAACGTTTGCTTTACCAGGATGGTAGCGAATTTCACAATCATAATCGCTTAGCAACTCGATCCAACGTCGTTGTCTCATGTTGAGCTCTTTTTGATTCAAGATGTGTTGTAAACTTTTATGGTCGGTAAACACAACACACTTGGTTCCGTACAAGTAATGTCTCCATATTCTTAAAGCAAAAACCACAGCACCGAGTTCCAAATCATGGGTAGTGTAGTTTTTCTCATGCTTTTTGAGCTGTCGGGAAGCATAAGCTATCACCTTCTCTCGTTGCATTAATACGGCTCCTAAACCTTTATGTGAGGCGTCACAATAGACGACGAAATCCTCGTTACCTTCTGGTAACGCTAAGATAGGAGCGCTACACAACATTTTTTTAAGCAATTGAAACGCTTCCTCTTCTTTATCTCCCCATTCATACGTAACACTCTTTTGAGTCAATTTGGTCAATGGTTTAGCTATCTTCGAAAATCCCTCGATGAATCTTCGGTAATAGCCAGCTAAACCCAAAAATTGACGAACTTCGGTTGGGGTTGTAGGTGCAGCCCAATCTTTTATTGCTTCAATTTTTGCAGGATCCACGTGGACTCCTTGTCTATCAATCACGTGACCCAAAAATTGTACGGTCGGAATCCAAAATTCACATTTCGAAAACTTGGCATAAAGTTTCTCCTTCCTGAGCAATTCCAAAATGAGTCTTAAATGCTCCTCATGCTCTTTCTCACTCTTTGAATAATCAGAATGTCATCGATGAATACAATTACGAACTTATCCAAGTATGGCTTACACACACGATTCATGAGATCCATGAATATTGCTGGTGCGTTAGTCAACCCAAACGGCATCACCTGAAACTCGTAATGCCCGTAACGGGTTCTGAAAGCCGTTTTCGGAATATCCTCCTCACGAACTCGAAGTTGATGATATCCCGATCTCAAATCGATCTTCGAATACACACTTGATCCTTGAAGTTGATCGAACAAATCATCGATCCTAGGTAACGGGTATCGATTCTTCACCGTTAACTTATTTAACTCTCTATAGTCAATACACATACGAAACGATCCATCCTTCTTCTTCACAAACAAGACTGGGGCTCCCCAAGGTGAAGAACTTGGTCTTATGAATCCCTTTTCGGCTAACTCCGCCAATTGTTTCGACAACTCTTCCAGTTCAGTAGGTGCAAGACGATAAGGTGCTCGTGCTACAGGTGCAGCACCGGGTATCAACTCAATCTGAAACTCCACTTGTCTAGTCGGTGGGATTCCCGGCAAATCATCGGGAAACACATCAGGAAAATCACGAACTATAGGCACATCTCCAATACACCTTTCCTTTTTCTTCATCTCTCCCTTCTCAGAAATTTGAGCTAAGAAAAGATAACATCCCTTCTCTATTAGCTTCGGTAACTTAGTGCAAGAAATCACCGCTAATCGGGATGGGCTCCTAGAATCCTTTCGGTCTCCTAGTATATTTAGGACCTCCTTTCCGTATGGTACACGCACGATCTTCTCGTCGCAAAGTATGTGAGCACGATACTTCGACAACCAATCCATACCAATGATTACATCAAAACTTCCTAACGTGACGGGTAGAAGATCTATGTTGAAAGGGTGATTCAAGAAATTTAATGTACAACCGCGAATGATGGTATTAATCCTTTCTAGGTTTCCATTAGCTAACTCAATATCATATCCAATTCCTAAGGCCATCGGGGGTTTCTCTAGTAAGGGTGCAAATGTAGTGGACACAAAACTCCTATCGGCACCAGTATCAAACAGTATGGAAGCATAACGATTATTGAGAAGGAACGTACCAGTAACGACGTTCGGATCTTCTCCTCTCTCGTTCCCGAGCGCATACACTCTTCCTTGAGCAGCTCCAGCTTCCACACGTTGGTCCCCATTATCTTGTCGTCCACGATTTCCTCCAGCTCCACGGTTTCCATAATTGTACCCATTACCACCCGAGCCTTGATTCCCGCGGTTCCGCGATTCTCTACACTCATTCCTATAGTGTCCCTTCTTTCCACACCCATAACAGGTAACATCTGCCTTGTTTCTCATCTCAGGAGCAGCTTGAACCATTGCAAGAGGTCGAGCTCTACAGTCCTTAGCTGTATGTCCTTTCCTTGAGCAATTCTGGCATGTCACACTACACCATCCGGTGTGATGCTGATGGCAACGATCACACTTGGGTGCATCACCGTTCTGATTCTTCTTATTTCCATTCCCAATAGCATAAGCCTTAGCTTGTCTCTTGCTTCGGTGATCATTGCTCTTAGAGTGACGGTCTCTCTTTCTCTTTCCATTCTTCTCCTTATCAGCTTCTTCTAATTCCAACGAATCCATAAGTTGTTGAGCAATTATGATTGCCTCATGGATGTTTGCAGGCCTAGCAGAAATTACATCATTCCTCGTAGATACAGGCAATCCATCAGTATACCTCTCAATCTTTTGAGTCTCGGTTTTCACCATATCAGGGCACAACAAGGCTAGCTCCTGGTAACGACGATTGTAAGTCGCCATATCATTACCTTTCACCTTGTGGTTCCAAAACTCAATCTCTAGCTTCTTGACCTCATTCCTTGGGCAATAAGTCTGAATCAACAAGGACTTAAATTGCTCCCAAGTCATAGCATATGCTACATCACTCCCAACTGCATTTCGGTAGTTGTTCCACCATGTCAAAGCTTCATCCTTGAAAGTAAAAGAAGCAAACTTTACTTCGGAATTCTCCGCACAACCACTGACATTAAACACTGACTCAGTCTTCTCAATCCATCTAACTAAGTAAACCACTCCCTCATTTCCACCAAACTCAATGGGTCCACAAATCTTGAATTCCTTATAATGACATCCATTAGCACGAACAGGTGGAAAAGTTCCAGCAGAATTGTTGGAATGATTTGACTCAGCGAGTAGTTCAGCAACTCTTTGCTCCACGAGTTGGTTGATCATTGCTTGATCCACAGTAGGTGCATTAAGTGGAACATGACCATTGTCTCCCTGAACATCAACATTTTGATTCCTGTTGTTACGGTTAGTGGTGTCCAAGTTGTCAGGAGTAGGGGTTTCAACATTTCGAGTAGGTCGACGACCTCGACGAGCAGGAGTAGGAGTAGTCACAGCAGGACCAGTCCTGGCAGACCTAACAGGGTTTCGACGGGGTGCCATTGATCTGTAACGTCACACAAGTTCATAAATCTCCATTAGAACTTATCGACATGCTCAACAAAACATCTCAACAAAATCAAGTCATAGCAAGAATGGCAACGACACGTTATGTAATAATAAGCGAATAAGGACTCAATTTCCATAACACCCAAAATCACATAATACCATATACTAACAACCATCAATCATACAATAGCGATCTAACATCGTTCCCACCAACGGATAACACCAAACATACTAATCGTTCCAAAAGAGACGAATACCAAACAAAATACATCAAAATATGATAACTAGCTTTTCTAACCGAACACTCCTCGGCTAAGAAAGCAACAAGATAATATAACTCAAGCAACTAGCCACGGGGCTGACGGAGAATCCTCAACTCCTGCCTCAAGCCATCAAGATCCCTCCATAACGATCCTAACTCCACGCTATGGGTGTCTCGGTCTCTCTTGAGGTCAGCCACCTCCTTCTCCAGCTCGGCATTCCTTTGCCAAAGCTTGCGGTCGGCCTCACGAGCAGTAACGAATCCTCGCTGCAAACTATCGATATGCTCATGAACATCCATCAAAACTCTCCTCAGCTCAGTAGCCCTGCCCACAGCGACAGTCAAATCAACTCTCAAATCTGCTAAAAACTCTCCAATAACTCTCTCAAGTCGATCAGATACGTGTGCAACTCTGTCACTAAGCTCAGTAATCCGAGCCCACAACCTGCCAACCTCACCCAACTCTGCATGCTCAGCAGAAACCTCAGACGATGCATCCGACTCAACGGGACTACCAGGTGGCAACTCAAACAAGAACGGATGATCAGGTGAATCGGGCTCAATCGGGTGTACAGGTGAATCAGGCTCCTCAGCCTGAGCTGGTGGTGCTAACTCATCATCATCATCATCAGGCATCTCATCCTCCTGAGGGTCATCCTCCTCCTCAGGGTCATCATCATCACCATGCTCAGCCTCCTGAGGGTCATCCTCCCGCTCAGGGTCATCAGCCTCATCCTCACCCTCGTACTCCTCCTCCTCATCGGAAGAGTACCTCATCACTCGTCGTCTCCTGCTAGGTGAACCATGTGGAGATGTAGTAGGTGATCTAGGACGACGACGCAATGATGTGGGTGGCGCCTCAGACAGAAGAGAATGAGCATCAATCTGTAAAGGTGATGGAGTAGGGCGTACCGACATGCGTGCTGTAGCTCGGTGGGCAAAGCGTAGTGCCACGCGAGCCAAAGCCTGATGAAGAGTAAGCTGCCTCGATGTACCAGGGAGCCCTAGAGAAGATGAGGGTCCCTGCGTAGATGCAGCAGGTAGTGCTGAAGTAGAAGCTGCCTGTGACACAATAGCTGTAGACATGGCCATCTGGTAGGGGTCATCAGATGCCATAGTGAACTGTGCAGGTAAAACTGGTGCAGTAAGGATGTCCTCGACGACATCAGGCACATGGGAGGCCATAGTCTGTGACAACGGCGTAGGGTAGGTGTAAGTGTTTCAAAACAACTTAAATCACAACTCATAAAATCGTACCAAATATGCAAATCAACTAGTACCATATAATCTTAATAAGGGATTTCAAACACCGCATTTCTAGGAATGTTTATAAAACATATAGACCATATAAATCCTCAAGAACGCCATCTTAATACTAAAATCCATAAACCTCAAATCATCTCAAATATCTCATAATACCTCAATTAATAGAAGATGCTTCGGCTTGGCGGGCTGGCGGGCGGTAGTCAAGGATCATTTTCTATAAAAATACGGTTATAGTTTAGGCGTTTATTTACCTAGTTCTCTATAACCTTGGCTCTGATACCAATCTGTAACACCCCCAAAATTTGATACAGCGGAAGACTCAACAAGCTTTCGGGGTGCTACGGGGATTGGTATCCAACACAAGACAATATAGAACGAGATAAAGTAAACATAGTAAAAACACAACCAAATACGGGGTTTTAAGGTTTACATTTATCCCAACATCACTCAGAGTTAGGCCCAAAATAAAATAACAATAGGTCCAAATTTAATTATCAGAGTTTAGAAAATATAGATCCATAACCGTGTGCCACAGCCGAGCCTTCCAATCCAAGCATGCACCTCAACACTTAATTACCTGAGAAAACGTGCTAAAAGTCAGCTTTCGCTGGTGAGATCATAGGTTTAATTTCAACTAATAATATAGTGGACATGTACGCAAAACGCTTGCTAGCTAGACTAAGGATTCGCTAAAAGCCTGCGGATACCCTCCGCTCTCAACATAACACACGGAAACCCTTCCGTAATAGCCAAAACACACGGATACCCTTCCGTAACAACATAAGTATTCGGGTAACCCCCGCAATACCAATAATTACTCGGATAACCTCCGAAGTAATAATAACCTATAGGTGCACACTATGGTATCTAATAAGTCAACCTTGAATAGTACACACGAAACTATGTGACTAAAGCTGACAATCCAAATAAGCCAACCTTGAATAGTACACACAACGAATATGTGACTAAAGCTGACAATCCAAATAACCAAATAAGCCAACCTTGAATAGTACACACAAAGGTGTGACTAAAGCTGACAATAGATCCTAGTCCATACGCATAGCAAGTTTTAGAAGGAATATAAAAGCGATAATAGTCCACGTAAAATGATTTGCACGTTTCTCACCCCCAATCGTTGAAAACATAATTCAAGAGTAAAAAGCGGGGCTATGACTCACCTCAAGTCCAGAAATATAGCAAGACGAGGTAGGTAGCAATAAGATGTATGATAACTCACAAAACAGCAACTACGGACTTGGCACGACCTAACAATATTAACTCTTTCAGAAATCATTTCCTCAAATATATAATATTCCCAAACCCGGACGAGAATCCGTTTTATTACCGAAAATCCATTTCGTATTAGTTTGGTGTATTTGCGTTTGGTATCCATACGGGTGGTGGGTCGACTCAAAACAAACCAATAAGATCGCACATAGAACATATAATAAACTATAGATCTAATATTAGCCCAATATATCATTTAAATAAATCGCCAAAGTTTACCAAATCCGTCGATTTGATAATCCTCATATTTATTTACGTAATATACCGTTCCAAGATTACACCCAATCTAAAGCACATATAAAGCACATAGCACGTAATTACTATATAGTATATATCGCAGTTTAATAAATTCCTCGTATATATCGTCAAATTGGCCAGATTTCCCGACATATACACTCGCAATCTATTACCCTTTGCATATACTACAACCTATGGGCGTCGTAGGATACGATGCCCACTAATATATTCGTTTCATATAACCAAACAACCCGGCTCAACCTTACGGTTGGGTGGTTATTTACTTATAGAAAACGTCTATATTAGTCGTCATATATCCGAGACAACACGAATGTCGCAAATAATAACTTACCTGGACCCGAGTGACGACAATTTCGCCTAACTCAATAAGTTTATTCGTTATACATCCAAAATGACTTTTTATTAAACGTTTCATAATTGTCGGGAGTTTCCCGTTTATAACACAATTTCTAATAATAATAATACGTTTAATTAATATTACGCCACTTTCGTAGCCTAATATGTATCTAATCGTATTATTTATAATACGACTCGTGATTATTATTATTATTAATATACGCGTTTATATAGTTATATATACGTTACTCACGTATATACTTTCGTATAAACGTTCATATTACTAATAATTATTATTACGAGTTTTATTATTCTCGTTTTACTTTTAATGTTTATTGAGTTACACGAAATGGTCATATGTCCGAGTCATGACTCTCGGCTCATTGTCCAAGTCCAATAATAAACCAAAGTCATAAACAATAAACTCCGTCCAATCACAATCTCAACCACGGGCTACAACAATAAGGTCCGACTACGGTACCCGACTAACCTATCTCCGTCATCTAACGACCGTCTCATAACCGGTCCTCATATCACATACCACTCGACAACAACTCCTCGATATCAAAACCATAACCAATATACAATATCCATTTCGACCAAAGTGTTTGGCCGAGAAATAATACCACAACAACCATATATACCAACGACAATTATAACCAAAAAAATAATATAACACTTAGTTCACATTTATTCACAAAATAACATTAACCAAATTGGTGTTCGGGTCGGTTTACCAAGCCGAACCCGAGGCCATACGACTCAATTGAGTCTCGGCCACAACACAAGCCAAACATAGCTCACTTGAGCTAACCAAATAGTCACATACCCATTCGACCCAAATGGTCAATTCGGTAACCAAAATGGTACTCGACTAAGAGCCGCGACTCAAAGAGTCGGACCACATAATCATACGAGCCCACGGCTCGAACCACACTTCAACGAGAACCCCCCCCCCCCTTGAGGGTCTCGGTATGGCCGAAGAGCACAAGAGAACCCCGAGACCACTAGGTCTCGGCTAGCTTCGGGTCGAGGTCACAACACCCTCGACAACACTACACCCATAACAATCAATCATCCACAAAGACCATAGCCACACAAGGCTCGAATCAAGAAACAATAAAAATAAGCCGAGAGCTTGCTCTCGGTTCCAAGTCGACCACGACCCAAACCCACGAAACCCGGATACCAAACAATCTTTTATTCACAAAACATCATTCCCATTCGAATACCCATTCGATTCTCCAATAAATCATGTATGTAGCCACGAATGAAACAAATTCATGGCTCCCAAAACTCATGAAAAAGCTTCTCCTCACCTTCTAAATCCTCCAAAAGCACGGATCTAGAAAAGTACCAAAAATTCGAACGTAAAACTCTAGATTTGGTGGTGTTAATGTGGGTTTTAGGGCAAGTTTCTTATACCAAAAGAAAGAGGGGAAAGAGAGGAATAAAATGGTGGTTTTAGTTTTGTGGGGTGGCCGGATATACGGCGGTGGTGGCCGGAATAGTGTCGGCGGCGGCTAGGGTTTTGGATGGGGAAGAAATAGTTGAGAGAGAGAGATAAGAATGAGTGAGTGTGAGTTTGTGTTGGTGTGTGTGTAAAACCGGGCCAAGCGCCCCTTTATTAACTTTTTTTTTTTTTTTTTTTTTTAAAGGTAATAATAATAATAATAATAATAATAAGAGTAATAATAATAATAGTAATAATAGAGATATTATTACGGTTGAGCGGGTAACACGGGTAGATGTAAAAAAACACGTGGCCCGAACCCGAACTCATTTTAAAATTTCAACATTACTCGAGAACCTCTCGTAATCAATTAAAATAATAACGGCTCGTTAAGACGAATCATAAAATTATGTTAGGTAATCCTAGTGCCAAAGTCAACGCAGTGCCAAGTGAGAATTCAAATATACATCGCCGATCACATAATCAAAAACGAATTATGAACATAATTCACGAATATCATAACGTCATTAAATAAAATTTCCATAAAATAGGTCTTACAAGTTCGTTGTGAAATGAAAATTTCAAATAAAAATTATAAACGAACTTATATCGAAATGCGGATTTTTTTAAAATGGCTCCCTAAACTGCCGGTTGTCACACACATTCATGTTCATGTTCTTTTAGTTTATTTATAGTTTAAAAAATTTCTAATATGAGCTTGAAATTCATATTCAGATAAAATTTTAAGGTAGGATAGTCATTCCTAACAATCATACTCTCATACTTGATTACTCAAAAACCAATAACCTCATGACAAAATTGTGGATAAACCCATAGGTTTGAGATAAAATTCATCTTTCTATAAGTTTGGAAGGTACCCTATCGTGTTAAAGTTACATACTTTTTCATAATGTTCTACATTCAGTTGATTTGTTATGTAACACTTTTATTCAACTAAGTTTTATAGTTTCTGTTAGAGGTAGCAATTTCACTAAAACCAGTATTATTTTGAAATTTATTATAACTATTTGAAGAAGAATAAGCAGCTTTAATAAGCCATCATAAACGCCCTTTAAATGATGGACAATAAGCTCAATTTTTCTATATTAAATCATACTTTAAAATTATTTAGAAGCTCAAATTATTGTAACTTCATTTTCATTTTATTATAGTGGAATAAGGACTAAGCCTTGGTTAAGAAGAGTCGTGGATTCGCATCAGTTAAGTTACTAACATCTGTTCACCAATGAAGCTGCTCAGTAGGCAAGTAAAACTATCACTTGATATTAAGTTCATGTATGGTTAATTGCTTACTATGTAGTTAGCTGATTAAGAATATTTTTTCTTCTATGATTATATAGAGGCAAACGAGGGTGAATATTTATATAAATAATACACGTACTAAGCTCTAATGTAGGCCATCTTAACATTTGAAAAAGCATTTTAAAATGATTGTTTGATATGATAATAATCAACTTCTTTCATTTTCGTTTTAGTTTACTTAAGTACATTGCTGAGTAAATTTCTCATATTGAACCCTCATTTCTTGATTATATGCAACACTTTGAACGCATCTAATTATGATAGTATCGATTCGACTTATATATCTTAATGGGTTAAGCTAATACCATAGAGATCATAGTTGATAACATTAGGAATAATTAGGCAATAGTCCAATAATTAGTTAGTCGACTTCTAAGTTTTTGAAGGCATGATTTGAAGCTTTTTAATCCATTGTAACATGTATATGCACATAGGGAAAATAATTTTTTTAATTTTGTTTGATGAGATGGTCGTCTTACATCAGTTCCTATAGTTGCATACCAAAAAATAGTTGGTCATAAATAATTAAATAAAGTTGTTTTGGATTTTCAAACATCTTAAAAAAAACTCTTATTAAAATACAGATAAGATATTTCAATATGAAATCCCAAACACCCCTAAGTTATGAATATGTGTAAACAGGTTGTGCAGAGCAGTAGGTGTACTACTTCTTGAGTTAATGAAAATAATTAAAACCGTTACTATTTTGATTATTGCTAATTGCAACTAATATGCAGGATATTGTGTTGGGTGTGCTTGGTGATTATATCGATTATGAAGTATCATGCTTCTCAACGTGGTAAGTTCTATACTCTAATACTCAAGTTATTATTTTTTGCTAGGAACTAACGGCGGCAAACCTTTCACAAATGATACAGAATAAAATTGAATGCGTTCGTAACACTTTGATTCTTTTATTATTTGAATGGATTTAGCAATATGGAGGGGTTCTCGAAAACGAATGGATCGAAGATGTCGCTAAAGTTTGTGTTCAGGTATATTCATCTCTGTGCTAAAACATAAAATCTAATGAGCTACTGTCTCAAATGTAAAACTAATATTGCATGTCTAAACCTTTAGGCACTGCAAATTTAGGAGGCGCAATTCGATATCTACATACAGATGAGTGTTTTTGTATCTTATCGAAAGATCAACTATTGTTTTCAAACTGGATATATATACAATATTAATATAACTAATCAGTTGTTACTTTGTAGGGTGTGTTGGTTGAAAAGGATTTTGACATTAGTGATGAAGCAAGTGGGGGCGGAGAAAGTAGTTGTGAAATACTATACTGTAAAAGTTACTGCTACTTTGGAAATCCGAATCTATTAGGCTGAAAAAGGAACAATCAATGTCCCATCTCGAGCAATATTTGGATCTCTTATTTCTTATTTCTGTCAATACAAGTAAGCTATTAACCTTCTATATTAATGATCAAGTATGTAAGAAACTCTTACACCGGGTGTCATGTATAAGGGGTGTGTGGATTTGCGTTTGGTGTTTAGAGTTCTAACAATGGGATATTCAGATAATGACCCATTAAAATGTTTGAAAACCTCTTTTCGTTTAAGGATTGGAAGATTAAAACAAAATTTGACCAATCTTTTCGTTTAACTATTGCAAGTGAGGAACTTAAGGTACGTAATAAAGTGGTCGTGTTGGGTGGTTGAGTAATGGGTCGAAATTGGATAGACTCAGGTTAGGTGCTCGGTGACATAACTATATATATATATATATATATATATATATATATATATATATATATATATATATATATATATATATATATATATATATATATATATATAAGTACTTTTAATTTCAATTTCAAAGAGGTTTGTTGTGAAATTACGTACAAAATAATGAACAATGTGTTGGTATGGTTTCTGTTTGTGTAAAATTTAGTTGATGAAACTAAATAATGTACAAATTGTATAACTGTATAATATTTTTTTAAATGGATTTGTCATTGTCTTTACATCATGGGAGAACGGTAATCTTTGATCTAGTGTGAGGCTGCAGATGGTGTTGCTTTTATCTTTGTATATGCATAATTGATTTAGTGATATCTAGAGATGAATAGTAAATTAATTTCAATATTTTTTCCTGAATTTTTTACAAGTGACAACTTGTGTGAGGATTATTAGTTGTATTATTTATCTATTTCTATATATTTTCATTTTATGTACTGAGTTTTAGTATGGTACTTGTCAAATTTCGAAGGAAATAAATTGATACATGTGTTCGATAAGCTATTTCGAGTATTATTGCTATTGTCATTCATTAGGTATGTATACAAATAGATACATGTCTGCGATAGGCTAATTTGAGTATTTTGCTTATGAATTTTTCGCTTGCAACATCGTTTTGTATGGACACCCAACGTTTCGTGTGTGTGTTGATCATGGTGGAAGACTTGTGACTGATGGTTCGCGTTTACACTATTGCGGTGGTAAAGCTAATTTTCCCGAAGACCTTGGACCTCACAACTTCACCAATGATGATATTGATGAATATGCCTTTTATTATCTATGTTATTATGATGATACCATTAGACAACACCATTATCGTGAAACTGTAGCCTTGACAAGCAACAAAGTATAGTAATTATCCCATAAGGTGTCTTTTTAGCTTAACAAGAGATAATTCCCCATTTCTGTTTGTTTTTCCATGACAATTACAAAATTTAAGGCCAAACTTTGTCTAAAGTGGGTCTATTTTTGGAACGAACGATGTATATAAAAAAGTCTTTCATTGACTATAAGTTTGTTCTTATTTCTTGGCCACTTTTTGATTAAACAAGCAAGATTATTTAGTTTACTTGCGGATGTTTTGCAAATAACATTTTAAGTTTTTAGTATTATATCATTTAACGTTATTTCTATTAACTATTTTACTACGTCTTTTATATTTTTAACAATTTCTTAAAACTAGCCGGCCATCGGCCGGGCCTGTAAGCTAGTATATATATATATATATATATATATATATATATATATATATATATATATATATATACACACACACAAAAATGAAGCAATGTTAAAAAATAATTGGCGAATATAAATTATATAATGGCTTATATAGTTTACCGTTGGATGAAAGTGTTCCGGGAGTTTAGATAATTAGAGACGTGAATCAAAATGGAAGATAAAATGAAGTAAGAAAGGATGAAGGCAAGTGGGTTGACCCCAGGGGCGGAGGCAAGTGAAAGCTTATGAGGTCATGTATCGTCCAATGGAAACACATATTCCGTATGAAAGAAATGTGATTTAAACTCATGTGATACATGCATGAATCAACACCAGATTTTAATCTCTTAGCTTTGGTGTATCTCATCAATGTTTTAAAACTCGGGTTGACCCGGCCGGTTGAACCGTGAACTGGCTCGGAGACCGAGCCAGATGTGACTGAGTTTTTGCTTGTTTGAGAACTGAATTGAACCGCCAGTTTTTTATTGACCCGGGTTGACCCGGTTTGCTAAACCAGGCCGGGTCATGAATTTTATAAAAAAAATCGAACAAAATATTTTTTTATCCATCAACGTTTATAAGTTTAATTGACAAGTTGATGTAAGTGTTTGTTAAAATTTTATAAAACAATAAATTAAAGTTATATATTATTCTTAGACACACCAACTATTATAGTTTTAATATACATTGCTATAACTTATAAATATAAATTGATTATTGTTGCAAATTTTTGCTTGATTATTATAAACATGTAACTTAAAAACAAAGCTTTACAGGTAGTCTTAAATTTTTTTCGTGTATTTAATCAAAAGTTCGGAATAAAGTCGGATAAATCAAGTGATCATTCAACACTACATACTAAATATAAAAAATATATATATAAGCGTAGAACCAGTTCAACCGGTTGAACTAGTGACACGGTGACTAAACCGGGTCAATAAAAAACCGGATTTTAAAACATTGAATCTCATAGTTAGGTATGTTTACCATTTCCATGCATATCCATGTATCATGTGCTAATGGTTAGATATGTTTACCATTTCCATGCAAAACATTGTATCTCATAATAAAAGGAATGGGAAAATAAGTTGGAATACTCCACCTCTCTTCAACTTGGAATAGTTTAACGTTTGGCAAAGTTTATGTTGGAATGGAGGATTAAAGTTTGAAGAGTTGGATTGCATCTTGCTGGAAGCCTTAGGGGTTTTAAGCACATCAACAACAACAAACGACAGCCACAATCAGTTTGTGGAAGTTTAGAAAAGAAAGAGTTATAAGAGTTATAAGAGTTTGTGGAAAATGTATACATTTTCCAAAGTTTATAAAAGAAACATTTGAGTAACATCTTGTTAAGTATTCTTTATTTCTTCACCAACATATTGCTGAGCAAGTTGTTGTTGTTGTTGTTATTATTATTATTATTATTTGAGAGTACAATCTTATACCTACAACATTTACATTAGTGGATGGAATGAGAAAAGAAAACTGATCAAGTCTTTGTCATTTGCTACTTTAATTTAGTCTTCTAGTAGAAATTTTCTTAGGGAAATTAGCCAGCTCAAAATAGCTCCTTATCATCATGTCTGCTTATTAATTAATACATCATTTTGATAAACTTCTTTTCGATCATAGCCATAAAAAAGAAAAAAAGTAATGCAAAAGCAATCAACCATTTTACATCGATCAGTTATAGTCTTTTAAATAGTTTTACATCGTAGTACAGAAATGAAATAACAAGAAGGATCAGAAAATAAACAATTGAAAAGTAGAAAGAGACGAGAGGACTTACAGTTTTTTGGTTGGTTAAGAAGGAAGCAGAAAATATGAATGGCAATCAACAATGGAATTATTATAACTCTAATCACCTATGACATTAAATAGGGAAATTATATGTACACATAGCAAATTGATTCATACACATAACATTATTGAGCAAGGACTATTATGCCCTTTTGTAATTCTTACCTCATTTCATTCTACCCTATCGAGACATATTTCGTTATCCCTATCCCTCTTTAGTTATGACGTTACAAATCATGTCTATTGTCACCCATTAATCCATCATAAGAGTATCTCTTCCACATGAATTAATCAGTAATCTTTACCAATGTAACCAATCGAACATATAAGCATAAATTTAGTCTTTATATTTTCCATGTAATTGGAATAAAGACCTTTTTGACGGTTAATATTTTATAGATCTTCATGTTTGACATGCTAATTTACTTACATCATATAGAAATAACTAATCATATAAAATAATGGGTTTGTTGCAAGTTTTGAGAGCAACAGTTGTTAACTATACAAAACTTGTTAATTAAGATTGAAAGAAATAGACTGTGAAATCGGGAAAAATGACGAGGTAAAAATAAAATGAGGGGTTTAATGCATGTTTTTAGAAGAGAAGTCAAATGCTAGACTAAATATAAGAGAGGGCATAACTGTCAATTCAAAAAGAAAAAATTATGTGTGATGATCAATTTGCTACGTGTTATTAAATAATAAAAGTGGGTTGACCTCAAGTCAATAAGTCAAGTCAAGTGGGAAGACTTTTTTACCTTTTATGTCAATAAAGCATGCAGTTTACTCATTATGTCAATTTCATACAATTTATATCAAAAACTTACACTTCTAGTCCTCTTAATTTAAATGAGTGGCAACTTAGCTCTTAGAATTTACATGCGGGTTGTTTGGATGTTTAGATTGTCTACAAGTAAATTACATTGAGATGTTTCGTTTTATAGATATGAAAATTAGAGAGTATGAATTAGATTAAACATATTGTAGCAAAATGGTCAGTAAGTTTTTAACATATTTGTATAACTTGAATGGTCCAATGGGCCAGGGACGTAGCCAGAAATTTATTTTTGGGGTGGCCAGATTTTTTTTTTGAATACGTTAGCAAATGCTAAAAAAAACATGATAATATATAACTACATAAAAATGTAGCAACAAAATTTGTTTATTTCGTGTTTTAGTTGCACACGACGTACATCCGCATCATTAAAATCATCTAAAAATGAGTCTAAACTATTTATTGCATGATACTTAAGTAAAATTATAGTATCAGTTTTTAAAATAGGTCAAAAATCAATACAAGATACATGGATTAGTATAAGTCAATAGTTTTTAAGGTGGGTTAAAAATCAATACTTGATACACTTGATCATATTGGGCTTTATTGCATGATACACATGTAAAATTATTAGGCTTTGTTGGTGGGCCATGGCCCACCTTACCCTCTACATAACTATGCCACTGCAATGGGCTACACGAGTTTTTCTTTTTCTTTCTATTTGACGAAATTATGGACTAACATTGAACTTTTGTGAGACCTAAGGATTGAAGGTGAGATTTTTAACAAAACATAATGAAGAAACGTGTATTATACTTGGAAAAAAATTATGAGTTGAAATTATGTGACACGTGCATGAACCAAGATCACGTCTTCATATCATGGTTGTCAGGATCCCGATCCTGATCTTAGGATCTTACGATTTTACGATACTGCAAAGCAAAAACGATCCGGATCTTACATAGGATCTTTGAAAGCTTAAGATCTTATAGGATCTCGATCTTGACCATAGGATCTTAAGATCCAATCCGATCTGATCCTACTTTTATCGGATAACAAACTAAAAAACTGCAAATTTCTTGATTATTTTTTTGTAGAATTTAAAAAACAACATGTTAATCTTATTAAACATTTCATAATCATAATTTAGGAAAACTATTCGATAGAACATTCATATAATTTTGTGTTTATGTTATATAATAATTTGTAAATTTGTATAATATCACAAAACTATTAAGAAAATGACATTATAGTAGGATCTTAAGATCCTGATCCGATCTTACGATAACGATCTTGCAAAGACGAAAACGATCCTGTGTAAGATCTCGATCTTGAAAACCTTGCTTCATATCTCCTTGACTTTGTATTTCCTTTAAAATTAAAAAAGAAAAGAAGAAAAAAATAAAAAGAAAAAAAAAAGAAAAAAAAAGAAAGAAAAAAAGACCAAAGTGTTTGTTTGATAGAACAATAAAGGGTTGTTTGATAAAAACAATATAAATTAGCAATTAACGAGGGGGAATACCCGCGCGTTGCTGCGGGGATGTTTTGTTTAATTTAAACTCGAAATGAAATGATTGTCCAAAAAAAAATTGTTATTAAAAAAAAGAAAAAAAAGCACGGTTTTACTATTCATTGAACAGTAAGGGTGTGCCTGGTTAGTAGTGGGGAAAGGGAAAAGGGAAATGAAATGCAAAGGAATGAGTGATGGTGGGTTATCAATCTCTTACCTCCCCAATTTACTTTATAATGGTCAATTACCCATTACCAATTAATCATTATATTACTTAGCTCCAACCAAGCATCTTTATTCATTACCTTTTCTATTCCTCGCCCCCTTAACCCCCCAACCAAGCACCCCCTAAGTCCATAGAGTTATCGGTATTTTGTAAAGTTAGTCCTTAGGGAATAAATCTGCAATGGTTCAATAACCTCGGAGACCAAAAAAAATAAAAAATAAAAAATTGCACTGTAGTGCACTGTTTTGCATTGTTCATCGCATCTTTAGTCAACTCATAGATTGAAAGGTATACGTGGAAGAATGCAGTTTTTTTTTTTTTTTTTTTTTTTTTTTTTTTTTTTTTTTTTTTTAATTTAATTTAATCGAATGTCTAACCAATGCCCTAAAGGCATTTGATAAGATTTGTTTTTTTGTCTTTTATGTGAGTCCCTGTCACTTTTAACTAAAAAAAATATTTTTGTTTGTCTTTTTTTTGTCATTTAGTATTTTTTTTATGTGGGTCCTTGCCCTCTTATCCAATATCTTTAGGACATTGGTTAGACATTTTCTTTTTTTAATGAATAATTATTTCGCCTAACACCTTGTTTTCAGGTTAGGTACTCATTTTCCTACAAATAACATGCGTAAAATGAAGAACTTGCAATATAAAGAATTCTACTGTTATGATATTATAAAAGCCATACACTTGTTGCTTCAATAAATAAATTTTCATAAATAGGAGAACACAGTGCAAAACAGTGCATGTGATGATTAAAAATAGTGCATAACAGTAGATTACAGTGCACCACAGTGCACCAATTGTTATTACTATTCATTGCAACTGTTACTAATTCGTGTGCTTAATTCCTTGAGCCAATGGGCTTGCGCATGGTGGCCCAACACACCAATAGGAAACCATATTAATGTGCTAATAGCCTGCAAATTACCTAACTGTGAACCCTACGCCCTAATGCTTTTTAGTATATATTATAATGAATCAAAAACACTTAATGATTTGACGATGCTGGATGAGTATAAATCTGAATGCGAATAATTGTTTTGTATATCAATATGGGCAACAGAAAATTACCATTTTGACCTTTACATAAATTAAGGTTGATCAAACTATATTGTTTGATAAATACTTGATTTGATATAACTTTCAATGGGTAAACACTTGATACTCAAATAAAATTTTCACTGATTTCAATTGCATGTTTTCTGAAACGCCGACAATATTAGGTTCTGAATATGCAAATTTATTTATCACTGAAAGTTGAAAAGCTTATAAACTAATACTCACTAAAAATTAGCATAATTGTTTACGCATAACCCTTAACATGATCTAGAAATAATTTATGAGCTATATTATGACGCTTATTAATATGTTTTTTTTATTTGTTGTATGATATATCAAATTTGTGTTAATTTTAACATTATAATATTATGAACCCAATAAAGTTACTTCCACCATCTCTAAAGGGGAGTGATACTCGCACCACATCTTTTGATGCATGCACCACAATTTGTGCATCCCGGTATTGTACAGTACAAGTAATGCACAAATTATGGTGCATGCATCAAAAAATGTGGTGTAAGTATCAATTCCATCTCTAAATAAGTGTTCTATTTTGACTTTTTAAAGTATTTCTTTCTTAACTTTGATTTTAACTCTTAATATATATATATATATATATATATATATATATATATACACACACTAGCCTATAAACCCGTGATAAATCACGGGTGGCTTATAAAAAGTTTGAAATAAACTCATATAAATGTGAGAATTTTCGGAACTCCCCTTATCCAATCTAAATTTAGTAAATTAATTTATGTTTAATTTATTATATGTAATTTTCATAAAATTATATCATATACAAACGCAAATCTACAACGAATTCAATGAAAGTCTTTGTATTTTGATCCATTAGATAAAACCATGAACAATACTTGAGAGAATTTTATTATGTTTATTAAATCCATTTTACACAAATTTACAATGAATTCAAAGAAAGTCTTTGTGTTTCGATCCATTAAAATAAATCACGAACAATAATTTGACAGAATTTACTATTATTAAATGGTGTATAATAGTTTTGTTGGTGTTCACACTTATATGAGTTCTGAAAAGAAAGTTTATATATATATATATATATATATATATATATATATATATATATATATATATATATATATATATATATATATATATAGTGTAACTTTCAAACGAGAACCATTTTATCCGCAAGAACTGAGAGAACCAACAAAAACATACATGCACGCCTTCAATAATTGTATTTTTGCACAAATGTTTTCAAAACAACACATATGTTTTAAAAAAAACATAGTTGTTCTAAAGAATTTGATAAGAAATTCGAAATACAAAAACTTTCTTTGAAGGTGTGCATGTATGTTCTTATAAGACGTGCAACGACAATATTGCGGCCGTGTGTAAGGTTTTTGTGAAAAAAGATGATGAGTTCATAATGATATTGAAGAACATAGGTGGATGTTTACGATTATTTATGATTTGCATGTATTTTTATTTTATTTTAAAAGGCGTGCATGTATGTTTTTGGTGGTTCTCTCAGTTCTCGCGGATAAAATGGTTCTCGTAAGAAAGTCCCCCTATATATATATATATATATATAACCTGACACAAAGTATATGAATGATTAGTATAGTTTTCATCAAGTATCACGTAACATAAACAAATATATTTAAAGTTAAAATTGAAAAAAAATGATTTTAGAAAGTAAAAATATGATACTTATTTAGAGACGAGGGAGTAATACTTTAGATCGCATCTTTATAAATAAACTTTAGCTTTTAGCGACCATCAGAAAAGGACAAAGCAACATGATTAACTACGCAAATGTAAGAAAACAGTACTTAGGAAAAATTATTTGCTAGTGAACAAGAGCACGTTTTATATCATGGCCCATTCAGTACCTTATTTTTATCTACCAAACCGCATAACCTGTGACCGATTCAGTAATGGCTTCTGACACATCCTATTAAGCGAGTTCGGTTCTTGTAAAATAGCATCTTAAAGTTAAAATGGTAGGAGACCACACAAAAATTGCCACATGTTGTATGCATCAATATTGTTACAAACTGATACCTATAAGTTTTTAAACATACAGTATATGCATCGCTAATTTCATAAAACATGCATCAAAACAAAGACCACTATCTTCTGATTCAAACAAAGTGGTCATCTTTTGTATGCTCATGCACATAACCTGTTCCTAGAAAAGCCCTTTTTTTTATGATGCACCTAAAGTGAGCGAGGAAAGATGCATATAGACGCATACTAGGGGTTCCATGAAATGCCTTAGTCAGTTGTGTGAATATGAGTATAGAAACTTAAGATTGTGTTTTTTAAGAAGCAAATCAATCATCTTGCTATCATTTTGAAGCATTATGATTCCATGGGAGAGAATCACAAATTAAATCTCTTGTTATATAAAAAAGTTAGTGTAGACAAGAAATGACTAAATGGTTACTTTCTTATATTGACATAATAACTTGATACTTGGTACATGCTTGTTATGTGTCACATGTGTTGTTCTTTTAGTTAAGTCTTTACTAAACAAGATGCACAAAACGGCGCTCCAAAACTTACTTTTGTTTAGTTGTAATTTGTAAATGAAGTAGGCCCAACACAAGTAATATGTCATTGTAATGATGTTTCGCGCTAATTTGTGTGGTAAAGCAAAACCAAGCGTGAAACTAGTGATCATCTGTGCAGGTGCAGGCCAAATTCAGGTTAAAAGTTTGATTTACTATATGCCGACTTTAGTCCCATTTGTCCTTTAACGTTTTATTTGAGATGTTATTTGATTGGCCTTAAACAGTCAGATAATATTAACCAAGTTATGGTCAATAAGTCAGACAGCCTAAACCAATACTCCGGTGAGTTTAGTGTTTCCCCGGATCGTTAGATCCCAACGAGATGTGAAATCTGAAATAAAACGACTTTAAGATCAGGTGAATTGAACAGGAAAAGGGTTTAAGTGATTTGTACTACTGAAATATAAGAGAAAATAGCTTTAATAAGCTAAATTAACTAAAACGTGAAATCAGATAAGTGCACGTAAAAAAGGTACAGAAAAACGTAAATGTTTATTAATTAAACGTAAACAAAAACAAATTTACTTATAGTAGGATTTTATAAGCCTTAGGGGCTTAAATGCAAATTAAATAAATTTAAAATATTTACTTTATAATTAAAAACTATTTAATTAATTATTTTTATTTAATAACTATTTATTAATTATCTAATAATTAACTATTAATTATGAAAATGTAAAATAAGTCTAGAAAATTAAAATTAAAATTTCTAAAAATCTAAAATATTATAAAACTTATTTTAAAATTAAAATTATATTTTTCACACTATTTATCTATTTATTATTAATTATTTAATTAAAAACTATTTAACTATTTAATTAAAATTCAACTAAAAATTATAAATACTACAATTTAAACTAAAAATTTATAAAAATATTTTCTAAACCTAAAATAGAACTTGAAGAAAGTATAAAAAATAAAAATAAATCTTTTTGTCTTTTTCTAAATTTTCTATTAATTAAAAACTATTTATAATAATTAAACTAATTAAACTATTTTAAATTACAAATAATATTAAACTAACTTAGAAAATTATGAAAAATTTTATATATCTAATTAACCATCATGGGAATCCTAAAAAATTATAAAAACTTTATTTTATGTATTTTTAATTTAATCTATTAATTATTATGCTATTTATTAATTATTATATAATTAAAATAATTAAATTATAAAAACTAGTAAATGAACAGTATAAATCACAAGAAAATTTCTAAAATTATTTTATGACTTATAGAAGCTAGGAAAAATATAAAATATAAGTATTACCTTATAAAAATATATTATGCTATTTAATTCTTATTTATTTTTTAATTATAAAATAAACTAATATTAATTCTAAATAACACTAGATGACAAAAGATAATTCTGGAAAAATTTATAAAATTACTTTATTATATAAGAGATTTAATAAAAATATAAAATAGTAAAAGTGCTTATAAATAAGCTAAAAAGGAAAATTAAATAGATAGTTTCTATTAAATAGAAGCTATCACTATAAGTAAGTTTGGTTTTTTCTTGTTTTTCTTTTACAAATCTAATAAAATACTTAAAATATGAAACTTTTACAAAAACAAATAATTTAAAAACCAAAAATAAGCACTGAGAGTGCTTATTGGACCAAACAGTTGACTAGGTTTGACCAAACAAAGAAATGAGCTCAAATGAGCTTATGTGGGGTCCACAAGGGTAAAATCTGTTTCACCTAAGTTAATTGGACTTGAATAAGCTAGACTTGATGATATAAGCTCACTGAATAAGCCAAAAGACCACAATAAGCTGATTGCTTATTTGGTTCTGGGTCAGAAATGGGACAAGGTTTGGGTACAATTCTAGGTGGGGTCCAGTGGTGTACAGGTCAACCAAAGGGTCAAAGGATGAACCTTGGTAGGAGGGGGGTTAGAAGAACTAGGATATAGGGTGTGGGACCCACTGATGAGCTCAGAATGAGCTTGGGAAGTGAGGGGTCCAAACTGGTTCACTCAGTTGACTGAGTGAGTGGAACAAGTTTCCAGCTGATTGCAGCCCTAGTTAAAGGGCTTGTGAGTGAAAGTTTAAGCTTGAAATGTGAAGATGGGGTAGTAAGGATTCTAAAAATGCAAAAGCTTGACCAATGGGTAGCTTATTGAGGCTTATAAAGTTGGGTGGGTTGACTGGGTCACTCAGAGGACTGAGTGAAATGAACAAGTTCAAGTTGATTGCAGTCCTAGTAAAAGGACTAGAAAATGAAAGATTAAGCTTGAACTTGATAGATGGACTACTTAGCTTCTAAAATAACCTTAGATCACAAGCCAAAGCTCAGTGATGAGCTTATGATGAGCTTATGAATTTGCTTGCCTACACTGAGTGACCAGTGTATGGTTTGATTTAGTTGCACAAATTAAAGCAAGATAAGCAGACCAAATAAGCATTTAAGGACAAATAAGCATTTAGTTTAGATAACTAGCAACATGGGCATCATAAAAATCTAATTTACTCAGACTAACACTTAATAAATAAGCTTGTGCAAGCTTATGAAATTGAATGTCAAACCTGTGCACAGGGGAGGTCTAAGAATAATCACCCAAAGTTAAGCACTGATTAAGCTCTTAATAAGCTAGTATAAAAATTAATAAAAATAGTATCAAAGAGGTCAGCAACAAGACTTACTAAACCTACAAGCTCAGGTCCTATAATCAATTAACAAGCACATGGTGAAAATCCAAAGTTAATTCAAAAATTCTATAGGCTGCAAATTGACTTTTTAATATGAACTCTAAGTTTGACTTATCTGAGCTTTGATCTAGATTTACTGATTACTTATGTTGTACTAAGCTATTATAAGTTGATATTAAGCTAAGTTATCTAAATCTAAGCTAGTATGAAGATTTTGAGATTTATATCACTATCAGTTGAATAGCTAGATTAGATTACAACTAATTTTGACTTTTACTTTAATAAGGACTACTTATTATGACAGATATGAGTTATATTAATCTAAGTAAACATGCAATAACAAGAATTAAGCAACAATATCATGCATCAACTAGTGAAACAGCTTGATCCAAACACACCTTATAATTATTAAAATGAGATTTTTAAAGCTAATGAAATATTTAATCCACCACACAGATTCAAAACACTAATTTATACTATTGTAAGATCAAATTAACCTAAATCAACTACTACACAAGCATACACCTCAGATTTGTCACAAATAAGGTTTCCACTGTGTAATTATGATTTTTAGCAACTAAGGATTTAAATTAACAAGCTATCAATATTAATTGATAAAACTACTTAATAACAGCTTAAAATTATGAAAGTACACAAACAAGATCAGGTAATATTCATATACATTGAAATGCAAATTTTACTAAAAATTGCTTACAAGTGCTATAAGCTGCAAAACCAAGGACCAATGATCAATACCACTCTTAACAGCTTTCCACAAAGCTTCTAACCCAAGGCCATCAATAATACACCTTGCTCCATTGCTTGATCACAATACACCATGATTTTTATATTTTTACCTATTTTTCTTGATTTTTTTATGTATTTTCAGTTTTGATGCTACACTTGGATTCACTGTTTCTAAAAGCTTGTTTAAGCTTTGTCAAGGCTTAAATGAACTTATTCAATTCTTATAATCCACTGCAAACAACAAATATGATATTTGATAATTTAAAGTAAAAAGGTAATATGCAAATTTGAGAGTTACACAGAAAACTTGAAATCTATTATTACCAAAGTGTTAAGATACACTGATAATCAAGAAATACAACTTAAAAACTTTAAAAATACAAAGCTAATTGAGAATTTTACTAGTCGACATACATTAAATAAAAATTAAAACTAGATAGATTACATTGCTTCCTTCTTCTCCCTTTTATTGACTCAAAAGTATCTCCTCAGCTTCATACCACTTTCCCAAGTCAATTTGAGGCCATTGGATGAGTCAAAGTAATCTCCCCCGTTTAAATCTGATTTTGGCGCCAAAACGTGCCACGTGGAATAGAGGCAGTTCCAAAGCAATTAAAGCTTCTTGGGAGGTAGCATGAGGTGGAGGGACAAGTATTAGGAGTTTTGAGGCAAGTTGGGGTAGTTTTACTCAAAATCGTGGGTAAGTGTTGCTACAGTGGTGGTTTTAGGTTGAAATGGGGTGTGAAGTGCATTAATTGTTGCGTGTTAGGGGTGAAGGAGATGGTGGAGAGTGGGTGTGATGATTAGGGTGTGAGCTGGAGGGGTTGAGGTGGAAGAACAGGTGTGGGTGTGAGGTGGAAGAAGAAGAAGAGAATACGGGGGGTGTTTGTTTGTCTGTTTTATTTATTTAATAAAGGGGGTGGGCTGGAAGGGAGTTTGGGCCCAAGTGGTGGACTGGACTGGATTTGGATTGTGGAGTTGGATTTGGATTTAAATAAAACAAAGGGTCCGGTTGGTTTTAGCTTAGGAAAATTCACAAGGACTAAATGTGTAATTCGGCCAAAGTTAAGGGATTTGTTTGTGATTTTTCCAAACTTTATTTAAGGACTAAACCTGCAATAAACCATTAGTACAAGGACCATAATTGCATATTTTTCCATTTTAAACCTTAGGGACCAAAACTGTCAATACCACAAACTCCAGGGACCAAAATTGTAACTTTCTGATTTTTGAAGGGTTGAAATTGTAACTTCTCAAAAGTTATCATAAGGACCAATTTTGTCTTTTTAGAATAGTACAAGGGTGTAGTTTGATAATTTTCATTTTTTTAAATACCCAGGGACTAAATTTGACACTTTTCAAAAGTTGAGGGACCAAAGTTGTCATTTTGCCATTTTTAAACTTTAAAGGACTTTTCTTGACAACTTATGAATTCCAAGGACCTTTTATGACATTTGTACAAGTTTTGATTTACCAGGGACTAGTTTTGCCAATTTTCCAAAGTTCAGGGACTGAAACTGTAAATTATGTGAAATGTTTTGTTTTTCATCAGTTTTCAATCCTTATGCATAAAAACACAACCCAGGGATAATTTTGTGTATTTTAAGGCATTCCTGTGTGTTTTCATATGTTTTTGCAGCTTATATGTAACAGAAATGATGAGTATTTACACACTCATCATTATTATATTCATTGAATGTGTTAAGGTCTTGCATGTATCAGTATGTATGATTATTTTAAGTGTTTATAGTCTCAAAAATTGTTTCAGATCTTTTGAGGTTACTTTTATGTGGTTACTCTCTAGTTCTTCAGGATTCATAGTTTTATGCTACTATCTATACATCCCTTTTTTACAGGGAGAATAGGTTTAGTTCCATTGTTCTCATTGCTGGAAGAAAGGCATGATCTTGTTAATCCGTTTTTCACAGGGAGAATAGGTTTATTTTTTATGCAATCTTCGGAATCCGTACTTGAATAAACTTTTAGTCTTTGGTATAAATGGTTGGTTGTCTACTAACTTCTCTTTTAAGATAAGCCACTTCCTTAAAAAAAGCTTGATACTTCATTCATAGTTTTTTTTTGCTCTTTTGCAATAAGTTTTTCATCATCTGATTTGTGTCCTATTTTATGCATGAAACAAAATCAAACTAGCTGGACGTTCACTTTTGCGGGGCCTCAACAGTTTCTCATCCGGAATGCTAAGATCACATCAGGAGACTCCCTACAATACTCGTGACCCAGGTCTGCTCTTTTATGTCCTATGGTAGTTTTGACCCATTTGTTCATGAATGGGTCGATTTGGGTTCTGTTTTTTCTCTAATTGTCCAAATGGGTAAATTAAAAGTTTCAACTTGAAAGGTAACGAATCAAATGGTTCGAAAGTTACCCAATTGTATTTTTAATGCATGAAACCTCCCATATTGTATTATTTTATATATAAAAAAAAAAAAAAAAAAAAAAAAAAAAAAAAAAAAATCTGTTAAATTTATATATTGTAATCATGTCTTCACCTATAAATTTAAATTTATTGTAAAATGCTTCTTTAATTTGTGTCTTTTACAGCAAATAAGGACTTTCATACAAATGCGATCCAATTTGAGAGTGGTGGACAACTAAGGGGAAAACAAGTTATGTGTATACAAGACTACAAGCTTTGAAAGGGAAGAAAGGAGCCAGATTAGGGGACACCAGGGGCGCAGCTTCTAAGGGGGGGGGGGGCGGCTGACCCCCCGAATTTTTTTTTGCGATGTAGGGGTATATAGTTTTCGTGTAGAAAATTTTCGGTATTTTTGGTTTCGCCCCCCCAATTTAATTCGGTTTCGACCCCCCATAGTGTTAGGAAAAAAAAATTTTAGATCCCGACCCCCCACTCGAAATTTCCAAGCTTCGCCCCTGGGGGACACGATAGTAGCATCAGTGAAGGAAGCCCAACCAGGCGGAAAAGTAAAGAAAGGACAGGTGGTGTATGGTGTGGTTGTCTGAGCTGCCATGCAGAAGGGTCGGTGTGATGGGAGTGAGGTTAAGTTTGATGATAATGCTGTTATACTTCTCAACAAGCAAGGTGAACCGATTGGGACCATGGTTTTTGGCCCGGTTCCACATGAGCTAAGGAAGGAAAAGCATGTCAAGATTCTTAACCTTGCTCAGCATATTGCATGAGGTATGAATCCTTCCATGCTTGTTTAGTTGTTTTGTCCCCTCTTTCCTCCCATTTTTCTGTTCAGAACTTAAAGATGGCAATTTTAACCCTTTACTTACGAATTTCTGATCTGGGTCATGCACTCATGCTTATCTCAAGTATGTATAACCGTCTAAGTGTCTAACAGATAAAAGACAAAAACTGCTTAATGAAAACTGGGCGAATGGGTCAAAACAGATTGGTAGTTTCCTAAATGTAAATTAAATGCATAAAACTTCCTCATTCATTTAACTAAAAAACTTAAATTAGTTTCTGACATAGTCTATTTTTTTAATCTTGCAAGACTCTATTTTCCTATTGAAAATTTGGCAAAACAGTTTTTACCAAAAAAAGAACTCTGTTTTGACCAGTTGCACGACAAGACCATTTTGTCACTAGTGTGGAAACTAGATAAAAAATAGGGTGGTTGGTCAAACTTGCAAAAATGACGATCGAATTTGACAAGATGACAAAGAATTCTGCAAGATTCCTTGTGGGCTGGTCTGCTAGAAAGTTTTCAAACCTTGCGAGGTTTAGTTTTATTGCATATAAATAATTTATCCTACTTGATACTTCCATACTTATCAAACACGCACAAGGCCCCACCATGCTATGATAGAGTTGGGATGTCTTATAATCAAGTCTGCTTCTTGATCTAAATCTTCATCACAAACAAGTCTTACACCCATCTCCTTCACTTCAATTCCTTCATCCTCAAAAAAACAAAATGTTACAAAATTCTTTGCTTTCTTCAATCCTTGTATATTAAATGTCGTATAACGCAACCATATCATATCTGACTCATCGATTCTTATTGGCTTATCCTTAAAATATTCATCATAGTAGTATGGCTCGCATCCTCCCAAATAAACTCCATCAAAGTTCTTTACATGGTATCCAAAATTTGTGGAAGGTTTTTTTCTCTTAAAAACAACACAAACTCCATATCCCCTTAACTTACTGAAGCTCCAATCAGATGGCAATTCAACCTTTACATGATTTCCCAAACTTTTATTTGTAAACCAATTTGGAATGCTATTTCCATCATAAAACATATCCATATTCTCAATGGAACTTCCTGGCAAACGGAACAATCCACCTCTGTTATCTGCATACCGAAGGAAAGAAGAAAATCGAGAGCCTTGGGAAGTTACAGATGAGTCGAGACATTGAGTCTCCGATATCGACACCTTAAACAATTTTGGACAGTTGTTGAAAAGTGTGTGCCTGTTGCCCATGATTGGGTTTGATCCCGTAATTGAACATAAGGAGGTGCAATCAGATGCATAAAGATCGCGTAGGCTATGTGGAAGTTCGGGCAACACTTCCAGCTTCTTGCAACCAGCAACATTAAGCCAATTAAGACTAGAAAGTTGACTCAAACTTCCAGGCAAACTAGTAAAATTGTTCCCTCTTAAGTATAGATATTTTAGACATGATAAGCCTCCAATGCTCTCAGGCACTTGAACTAAATTGCAGTAGCTTAAATTCAGTTCCTTTAACATATGTAAACCTGCCAATGAAACTGATCTTTGGGGATGTTGTTGGTTCCATATGAAACCAAAGATTGAAGTCCAGCATCTAGACCAAAAGGCTTCAGGAAAACTCCAAACCAGTGTGCAGTCTTTCAGATTTAAGACAGCAAGCTTATTAAGCATTCCAATAGATGGGTGAACTGTAGCCAAATTCACACAACCTTCAAGATCTAGCTCTTCGAGATTTGTAGTCTCTGAGAAGTCAGGAGTGGTTGTTAGGTTACAACAGTACCTTAGCTTCATTATTTTCAACCTTCTTAAGCACTGGCATCAATAGAAAAAAGGATAAGTTTGTATATCATTAGGTGTTGAACACAAACACACGTATGAATATGTAAATACCTTTGGTGTTGTCCAAAGTTATTTTATGTGGCTGTAAGACAAGTCGATGGCAACAATGTTTTCCGGATAAAAATCTGAAGGTAAGGACTCTAAAGGCAATCCATGCCAATAAAGCAACCTTAATTTATTGGACAACAAATCCAGTCTTCCAGAGAAGTTTACTGGAAACGGCTGCCAACGTCCTTTGACTTTTGGAAAGCATATTTTTAGTATCCGCAAGTTTTTCATACATGTAAGAGCTTGTCCATCTATGGGAATATTTTGACAGTTTTTCTTTAGCAAAAGGGCAAGAACTTCAACTTCTTCCGCTACCTAGATACAAATAACAGATCATCAGATTGTACTTGCTTTTATTTATTAAAAAAAAAAAAAAAAAAAAAAAAAAAAAAAAGCAATTGCTTATACTCAAATAGTCAAATGTAATGTTTATGTTGAAAAAGGAATCATATGCCACTTAATACCTTGTTTTCATTCAGTATATCGTCCTCTGATGAAATCCACAATCTTCTGCTGCGATTCTCAGGCATGCTGAATTCTTCACGTATAATTTCCCTTGCCATGCTTTGAATCAATTCATGCATTTGAAGACGCATATCATATGCAGATACTGTTATTAGGAACTTATCAGCTAGAACATCAATAATAGCATTTGCAGAACAATGACTGCTGTGTAGTACACTTGCAGCAAAATCTTTATTTTCCCCAATGAGGGCACATGCAATGTCAAGAAACATTCTTTTCTGATCAGATGCCAAGCTATCAAAACTTGGTCGTAGTTTTTGTACCATCTCTGAGTTAGGATATGTTTGGAGTCTTTCCAATTCGCTTTTGCAAAAATCTATAGATTTTTCATACAATGATCGACCAATAACTTTGAGAGCCAAAGGGTGACCATGCAAATATTCCACAATCTGGGAAGCAAATTCTTCAAAATCTTCTGTAGGATGCCTTTCACCAAATGCATTCAAACTAAAGAGCTCAAGAGCTTCATAATCATCTAAAGACTCCATTTCATAAATTTCATCCACTTTATGAGACCTTAGCAATTGTTTGTCCTTATCAGTGAAAATAATAAGGCTTCCAGGATAAAACCAATCATGTGAACCTGCTAGTGCTTCTAACTGCTCCACGTTATTCACATCATCCAAAACAAGCAGGATCCGCTTACATGCCATCCTTTGCTTTATTACCATAGAACCTTCTCCAACACTTGATATCTTCAGATCATCTATTTTCAGAATCTTACCAATCATTTGCATCTGGACTTGTGTTAGGCCTTGTTGTTTTTCAACTCCTTGGACATTATCACAAAAGCAACTCCCGTCGAAGTGGGTATGCATCGAGTTATAGATAGCTTTGGCAAGAGTAGTCTTTCCTATTCCACTTATACCACATATTCCAACCATGTTAACCTTATCTGACCTAACGAAGCGTGACAAGTTTAAGTTGTTGAAATGGAAATCGATGCCATCAAGGTTCTCACCAACATGTAAGGGTCCGTCACATAATTTTTTGAGAATTTCTCTGGAGATGCAATCGATGAACTTGTACTCATACCTGTTAACCACAAAGACACAATAAGTAAGAGAAACCTCATAGTGTTAAGCTTTAGTAGAGCTACAAGACTAATTACACAAAAACAAGAAATTTACCCATTTGTCATGTCCTGGAGATCCCATCCAGATAAGTTAGCCGCATTGAATAGAGCTTCCCTCCATTCATCCACCTCTGTTCTATTTGAAACATCATGTTTTACAAACGCTTTGGCGTAACTCCGTTTTTGTCTCCTCACAACATCAGGCTTGGCATCATAAAAGATAATCCGAACCTCATGTTTGGGATCTTTAATCTGCTTGCATTCAAGTATTTTGACAAGTTCCCTCAGACACCATGTTGAAGAAGCGTAATTTTTGGAGAAGATAACAATCAAAAACCTCGATTCTTCAATGGCTTTGTAGAGATGAGGAGATATCTCTTCTCCTTTAGGCAATTCTCTATCATCTCTAAAAGCATGAATTCCTTTTTGGTTGAAATCATTGAACATATGATCCATGAAGCTTTTGCGGATATCTTCACCTCTGAAACTTACAAAGACATCATATTTCCACCGATGAGGAATGGACGTAGTAGCCATTATCAATAATGAGATTGTGCTGCGTTTACAAGTATGGTAAACGTTTTCAGAAAAAAAATGAAAATAAAGTTGAAAAAATTAATTAGCACCAAGAACCCATGACTAAGTAGCATTAAACAATCAAACATGTGAGTGCTTTTGTGTTATACCACGTAACATGTAGACAGAACAAGCATGCTAATTGTTTATATATAAGTTCTGTTAAAAAAACAAAAAAACAAAACATAGATAGTGGAAACAGCATCAGATAAATAGACTGCCATCTCTCTTGAAAACAAACTATTATACACATAAACAGAGAGGCGCAATATTACCATTACATTTAGCTTAAGAGAGGCTTTCTGTCTTCCATGTTTCCTAAGAATATGAATGTAGATTAATTTGACCACTATGAATATTAATTATAAGTGACACCAAGCTTACCACGTTTGAGTAACCGTTAAACCTTTCATAGAATACATGCACAAGCATCAAGAAACCAAAAGGTGAACGTAAAGTTCCTTCAAGTCACTGATCCACACAACACTACATCTTTTGAACGTTTTCCAAACTTCCTGTCATTTACACGAAAACACCATTTCTCCTACAGTGGCATTTTCCGATTAGCATTTACTTTCTTTACCAAAATCTAATTATTCATTCCATTGAATGCCATGTATCTTATGCTACATAACCTAATAAAAAAACATCTCTCACAGGCTCAAATCACTCAATCATGTCAATTGTATCCCAACTAGTTTAAGGGGTGTTTGGTTTAACTTATTTGATGAGCTTATTGAAGTTTTTATAAGCTCAATTTTTAATGGCTTATGAGCTTATTAACTTGAGGATATAGCTTATATAAGCTCATATAACCCATCAAATAGGCCAAGACAAACAACCCTTTAATTAACTGCATCTATCATCAGAACATCTTTAAATTTTTGGTTTCAATCAACCAAAATTAACAAACTTCAATAATGAAGCTCGAAAATAAGCATTGGAAATCCTAATACCATTAATCGAGTCAGACTGAAAGGTCTGATATACTATAAATTTGAAATATACAAGGATTACGTCAACAAAATGACCCTAAAGATTACAGCGAAACAACAATAATAATTTAAAACTACTGAACAAGTAATTGGTAACTGGAATTAACTTACAGTTAGCGGATGGATGGAATGAATGCAATGAAAATGAAAAAGAGATGAAATGAAGTTGAGGAGAAAAGAGTAAAGGCAACTTGGTTGACTTTATGTCAACTTTAATTTCACTTTCAGTCCCTCCATTTTAGAAACTATGAAAATTCGTGTATTAAGTTACATGTCAATCATTTGAGTTTTGTCATATACTAGTACTCGTATTAGCTTAACTTAATTCATCCTTGATAAAATTCCAAGCCCAAATACATGACATGAGATTTATGAAGTTCCTGTGATGTTAAGTAATCTATTACTATTATTATACATGAGTTATTCTTTTAACTTTTGAAGTTTGGCAACGTTAGTCCCTATTAGTCAAACCATTACAAGGATAGTCCTTATTCCTTTAATAACTTCTTTTTTTCAGGAAAGGTCCTTTGATTAATGGAACCTTAAAATATTACATGAGTTGACTTGAAAGCTCTAAAATATATTTAAATCCATTATTGTAAAAAATGAAGTGTTACAATTTTTTTTAAATGTACAAAGTTTTAGTAAAACCCACTAACCGCATTCTCTCTACCAAAAAAATATTATTTTTGACCACTAAGGTATTTTTTTTTACCACTAAGGTACTTTGTGACAACCCAAAATAAAAATATGAACACTTACGCTGGAGCTTTTTTAGGAGGTATAAAAATAATGGGTAAATAAGAGAATATAAAGAAATGGAAAGGAAAAAAGTTGATTTTTTATTTCATGTTATCGAGTTGAAATGAAAGGAAAGGAAAAGAGAAAATGTTGTGTTATCGAGTTAGGAAGAAAATAAAAAGAAAAGAGACATAATCACATGTATGCCTTTTTAAACATATTCATTTTTATCACAAAAGTACAAATGAGTAAGAGACTTATAAATACAGAAGGTTATATTGGTTATTGCATACTCAATAGCTATTATGGACCATTTTTCTACTAGCTATCTCTAAGAGTGTTAATTAAATCAGATTGAACCGACTCAAGGGTGTACCAAGCGAGAAATCTAAGGTCGTTGCTCACTAGGTCATGGTGATGAGGCGAAAAATGATCCGTTTTTAGGGGGTCATTTAAGCCCGAATCCGACTTTATTTGATCAAATATTGCCCTAAATCGTTCCTTTTGTGATTTTAGGTGTTTGGAGAGTGAATTCTGGAAAAGAAGCTATTTTGGACGTTTTTGGAGCATAAAAGTGAAGAAAACGACAAAGTACCAAAAATCCATGCTGAAGATACAAGGTGACGGCGTCAAGACCAACATCTTGACGGCGTCAGACATGGAGAATAAAATACCGTAGCTGGTGACGGCGTCAGATGGATAGGTGACGGCGTCAAAGTGGCAAAGAATAAAATACCGTAGGTGGTGACGGCATCACATAGGCCGTCACAAGTGGATCAAGGGCGTCCGAGGAAGTATTTGGCGGCGGGGTGACGGTGTCAGAAGTTACTCTTGACGCCGTCAGACTGTTTTTCCTATATATAGTTTTCTAGTTTTTTCATTAAAAGGAGAGAAGTTTTGGTGAAACCCTAAAGACGATTTTGGTGCCTCTTTTACAGGTTTTTCAAGGGTTCCAAACCCTTGAGACCTTGCATTGTAATTGAGATAAGTATACTCTTAATTCAATCAATATGTCTATGTGTTGGTTGTTTATCTTTTGTTCTTATCTTAATTCTACTATGCTAGGCTAGATTTCCTTTGTGTTTGCTTAGATCTAATGAAACCTAGATGTTAATTATGTGTTGATTACTTGTCTATTCTTGTTTTGGATGAATGATATTATATGTTAGGCTTAAGAAAACTGGCAGATCTCCAAATGGTAACATGCTTGAACGTCTTAAGAAACATGAACCGAGGCGTACTAGGTCTTTATTGGTTGTATTTAATGCATGAGCCACTGTTTACAATCCCTATAGTTGTGCTGGGTCATGGTGTAGGAGGAGATAAGAGCTCATAGAGTTGGGGAGTTATGTATGCCACCCCACGAATGGTATTAAGGAATACAATCCGTCATCCATACAAGTGTAACAAGTAATTAACATGTAAAAGATATCTAGGGAGTAATGAAGTCTAAGTAAACACAATTTCTCCAACCACTACTCACAACCTTAGTTTAAATTAGTTTAATTTCATTTTCATTAGTTTATTTTAATTATATATTAGCTTTGGGTTAGTTGAATAGCAACTAATTCCGCCCTATCTTCCAAAACCCGAGATTTTACTTGCTCTTATAAAAATATAAAAATACAAAAAATAATCATCTTTCACCTCTAGAACTATTAATTAGGTTTTCTAATCCTAGCGACACTATTCCTAAGCTGAACGATCAATCCCCCGGTACTTGTCACTATACTATACTACAACGATCAGGTACACTGCCTGGTGGGGGTTGTAAGCCTCGCGAGATCCCTCGAGAGGTAAAGCAAGGTGCGATTCTCACGCATCACATGGTCAGGTCGGCTAAAATCACCTCGAGTTAGGTTGGATAGAGTCGGGTCGAATATAGTTGTCTCGAGCCTAATTTAACACTTTTTACTAATGAAGCAAAATATCAATGATATATATGATAAGTTTAGATTAATTGTGATGATGAATATTTTTGTTTTTAAGTTTAAAACTTATATTGTCGTTGAATTGTATGTGTTTGGTGTTATATAATATACGTTTTATAAACCTATTATGTGACTTGTATTGAATTTTTTAGTCGTTGTGTATATTTGGTATTGAATATTAAAGGTTCTATAGGTGTTTGGTGAGCCAAAATATTGCAATATACTTAACTGGAAAACCGGGTTGACTTGGCGGTCAAACCGATTGAACTGTCGACCGGGTCGATTTTAAACCATATTTTTAAAAAGAAAAGAAAAGAGAAGAAATAAAAAAGAAAAATCCGGCTTGGATGGATCTGATAGTGTAAAATTGAACACCGAACTAAATCAACAACCTCATTTCCTTTAAATTTGAAAAAGATAAGAAATTAGCTTAAGAGAGGCATTTTGTCTTCTATGTTTCCTAAGAATATGAATGTAGATTAAATTGACCACTATCAATGTTAATAACGAGGTTTTAAACCCGCGCGTTGCCGCAGGGTATTTTTATACAACTAATTCTCATACACATATAATAGCAAATAAAGGTAATATAGTTTTTTTGCGGCATTACTACTTCTACATAAGTACATGCTCAATTAGCCGTGCCTAGGCATGTCTATGCTTCACGGGTCATGAAGGCTTTGTTGGTTTTATTTGACATTTTCTTGTCCAGCTAGAGTATGACTCGAAATGGTGGACTCATTCCCAGCAATATCATTTCCTGTAATATGTAAAATTCCAAGGAAAAAGTGAATATTTGCACGAAAAAAATGAAGCTTTGTATGGATTAAGAGCTAGAAAAAGTGAATACAACAATCTTTATTTATTTTAAAACCCTCTCTCTGTCTCTCTTTCAGCGGAGATATCTTTTAAAATATACCCTACTTGTATCATACACAATACCATTATATAGCAAATGGTCAAATTAAAATGGTTTTTATATTTTCAAAACCTGGTTACACCTGTCGGGTTATCATTCCTAATATATATAAATTTAATTTTTTTAGAAGACTGGGTTGACCCAATAGTCAAACTGGTTGAACCTGGTGACCCGGTGATTTGGCTGAGTCGATTAGAGACCCGATTTCAAAACATTGATTAAACACTAACACTATTTAAACTGAATTAATACGATGTGTTATAAACAAATATAACAATAAAAGTTTATAGTTTCCATAAATAGTTTACTTAATTTTTCCACTATGAGGATTTTTCCTTTATATAGAGTATAGAAGAGTGTTTTCACGAATTTTTAATTGATCCGACCGAGTCGATCAGATCACTATTGGATCGTCGGGTCAAACCGTTTGTATGTTAAAAGAATAATTATCGGAAGCGTATATAGCAAAAGACACAACTCATTATTGGTTTATAAGATAACAAAAATAAGTATGCCTAACATGAAATTAATACGATTGTCCTTTGACATCCAACAAGGACAAGCACGTAAACGAGGGGTGTCATCTTTATACGAATTTGATGATATGAGCAAAAGGTATGTGTGAAGTGTTGGCACGTGAAGGGCATGTGTGTGGTTTTTAAATTGCACACATGAGGTGCACGTGTGTTCATTTCATTTTAGTCTGAATTTGATATTTCTCTCTGTAACAAACATTCACTCCATTGTAACCGTCCAACTACTTTTCCCGCAATTAATAACAAATACCTTTGATTCTCATTCTTTCTCACTGAGTAATCCAGGCTTGTTATTGCCTTCTAACGATTCAGAAGTGTATCCTAGAAGTGTTGCTATCAATTGGTATGAGAGCAGCCGTCCTGGCACTCCGATCACCTTTTCCAGTGAAATTTCGGCTAGTTTGTTAAGATTCTGGCCAACAATCTGTCAAGAATCAAAGTACTACACTTGTACTTTGATCTATTGTATGCTATCCATTCAGAAACAAGATCGATTGTCAAGTATTCATTGCGACCACGAGAACAACGCGTTAGTGCTTAAACCCTCTGTTTTTGAATTGATGATCAGTTTCGTTTGACTTGATTTGGCCTCATCAGGATAATATAAAGCCTAAGGTGGAAATTGTTATGTATTTAGTCTTTATATTAGCTTAAGTCAAAGTCCAATGGGTTATGTGTCATTAGTCAAATAGCATGGGTCAGTTGGTGTTAGCTTGAGTCCCAAGCTGCACAACGTTTCCTTTTTTCCTGTTTTTATCACCAACTTCAAGTCCATGTACAAGTCGGTTTCTTACCCTCTCATTCTCTAAAAATAGAGATGAGGGGGTGAGGGTTTATGCACGTTTCATTCTTTCAAGGTTTAATACAATGATCGGTTAAACCATCTTGTGTGTTATTTACTTTTCTGTATCGACTGTTGTGGTGCGTTCAACTTCACAATCGAGTTTATTTCGCTCTAGTTTCCAGGTTTGTTGTAACGATTACAACAAAGAAGAAACAATGCATGGGTTGAGTGGGAGTTTTAACTTCTAGTATGTATGCATCAATTACTGTGGATATAATGTATATTTTGAAAAGATAGTTTAACCCTAACCACTTTTGTATCCCCAAGACACATGTTATTGATATCTTCTGTTTTCCAAACTCTGCTATGTTTTTCAGGATTGTTAGGATGTTCCCCTCTAACAATGTAGTGTCCCATTTCTTGTATCAAATCATGCATATCAAACCTACCATATGAATCAATGGTTATGAGAGCCTTTTGTATCAACACTTTTATCCCTATGTGAGGGTGGAAACCAAAAGCATCAAGTATCTGCATTTGATCGTCTTTGTATTCTCCCCTAAACAAACATGAAATACCCAAGAATAACTCTTTCTCCGCTGTTTTAAGCCCATCATAGCTAATTTTGAGCTTCTCGACAATCTCACTTTCTGGAATTTCTTTTACTCTATCCAAGGTACTCATCCACTCTTTCTCATCTTTGTCATATAGAAAAGAACCTAAAATTTTAAGTGCTAATGGGAGCCCATCAATGTAAGAAACCACACGTAATGAAAGTTTCCAATAATCTTTTAGAGGCTTCTTCTCATTATATGCGTGTTTTTTAAAGAGCCGGTTACCCTCCTTCTGTGATAATAACCTAACACGAGAGACATAGTCTACATTTTGAAGCACATGTTCATTTCTAGTTGTGATTATGATGCGGCACCCGTCACCAAACCATTTGTGTGATCCAGCTAACGCCTCCAGCTGTTTAGGGTCATCGACATCATCAAGAAGAATTAAGACATTACTATGACATAACTTACTTTGTATCATGTGTTTTCGTTGTTCAACACTCTGCACGCTTACTTCTTTTTTCAAAACTTCTTTTAAAAAAATTTCTTGTAACTTTTTAAAACCATATTTGCTTGATTCTTCACGAATATTGTCAACAATGCACTATGCAGTGACCTTGAAAACGGCGATTGATTTTCATATACACAGCTGTGGCAAGAGTACTCTTACCACCGCCTCCAACCCCCCATATCCCAACCATTCGCACACCACCTGTCCCAATTTCTAATCTTGATATAAAATCTTTTACACAGTCCCTCATTCCAACAAGCTCTTCGTCAATATCGGAGTTTGATGACAGCAACTTATCTGAAATTGCATCTACGATGTTTTGGATGACTGCTGCCTCATGTCTGCAGATTGGATACTACAAGAAAAAGTGGCTTTAGTGACGAGAATCTTTTTTGGTCACCATTTAGATGAAGATAGTGACGATATAATTTTTGGTCATTATTGTTGGTCATCGGTAGAAAGTCAGTGACGAACCTTATAAGTGGTCACTATTTGGTCACTAAATTACATGGATAGTGACGAGAAATTTCGTCATTAAACATTAGTGACGAAATTTTGGTCACTATTTCACACGTTGCTGTGAGTGAATTCTATAAAATGATTAAAGATAAGGGCAATTATTACTAAAGCTTCTATATTCATATATTCATCAAAAAAATTCGTAAATATTGTCACACGTTACGGATGAAAAACTTGTAACGCAAAATTGCAAATATTTAACTTTTCTGGTGCAATTCTTTCTTAAACATATTATTTGAAACATAAACTTACAAACATCATATTATATTTTACTCAATGTTGCAAAAATCGTGAATCGGTCCCGAGGCGGTCGGGGGCCGAGTTGCGATTTTTGGCCGATTAATCGGCCGATTTTCTTGACTCGGCCGATTAATCGGCCGATTACCTTGTAATTTCCTACAAGTTCCAGGGTCGAGGCCGATTAATCGCCGATTAATCGGCCGCCTCAGCCGATTTTTGCAACACTGATTTTACTGATATGAAAAAAAAGAAAAAAAAACTGAATAAATATCAAACATGTATTCAATAAATAGTAAAGACATATATTATCAAATTTTCCAATCATAGCTAGAGCAATAAAAAGAAAAGAGTTAACTACATTTTTGGTCCTTGTGGTTTACCGGGTGTAACGATTTTGATCCAATAGTTTGAAAAGTAACGGATCTAGTCCAGAATTCGACGGCCAGTAACACGTTTGGTCCATTTTTACTAACACCGTTAGTTTGACTTGCATTGACCGTTATATACGAGGATATTATACTCTTTTCATCTATTATATTAAACAAAACAAGTGGGGCACATAACCCACCGCTCATTCTTTTTTCTTCTTCCACTTTAAACACACCCACTCTCATTCTTTCATATCATCCTCACACACACCTAAAACATAAACATAAAACCAACCACCTCACCTCACCTGGCCTCCACCTTCGACAACCACCTCCATTAAACCGTCACCACCTACACCAAAACGTCACCACAACACCTCCGAAATCCATCATCGCCACCCCTACCAAACCATCACCACCTAACCCCCAAAAAGCGCCACTACAGTCCCAACCCTCGTCCCATCAACCACCAGATCTTGACCAGATCTGACATAAGCCGCCACACCAGATCCAACACAAAGCGCCACTACCTAGATCATGTTTTTTTGGACTACAGTTTAAATTTTAAGAAATTGTTTTCTTTCAAAGACTTGTTTGTTGTTTTGAAGGAATGATATCAGAAGGGGATAATGGATTGTTAAGATTAGAGGGCACGATATTAATTGGTTAGTGTGAAGTGTTTGTGTTGGAAAAGGGTTTCCTTGTGGTGGCAGTGGGTTTTTTGGTGGTGGCAGTGGGTTTCTTCCTTTGGTTGTGGTAACAGTAGCTTCTTTCTTTGTTGGTGGTGGTAGTGGGTTTCTTTCTTTGGTGGTGGCAGTCGGATTCTGGGTTTGGTTGTCCGAGAAAATGAAGATGAAGAAAAAAAATTGGCTGGAGGTGTTTGGATTATGTTATGTGTTATTGTTTTAAAATGATAATAATAATAATAATAATAATAATAATAATAATAATAATAATAATAATAATAATAATAATAATAAAGAGGGTATTTTAGACATTTTTTATTAACAAACAAGGGTATTTTAGTCATTTTATGGTTTTTAACTGGTCAAACTAACAGTCAACAAAATATTAGACTAAAAGTATTACGGGTCGTCGGATCTTAGACTAGATCCATTACGTTTTAAACTATTGGACTAAAACCGCAATATTACAAAATGCTATATGCATAATTGTGGTGTACTAATAAAAATCCCTTCCACAAAACAACAAATAAATAATACTCCGTAATTAGTTTTAACCCCTCCTCATTCACAACCTTCACCTTTTCATAACTATCTCAAATCAAAAAAGTAAACCCTACCAGATGATTGCCGGCGATCCCCATCACTATCTTCTTTCCGTGACCATCAACGCCATTGCACTGCCATCATCACCGTCACCATCACCAGCGTCGCGACGTCGAGATCACCGTCGTCACACACCGTCTTCGTCTCCGATTCAGAGACATCTGTTAGGTTAATTTCTGATTTTACAATTTACCTAAATTAGGGCTTGTAAAAAGTTTCAGTAGATTTAACTAAATTAGATGAATTAAGTGAAATTTGATTATGTGATCATGTTAATTGTTTAGTGAGTTTTATTTGATTTGATTTGTGGATCGGTTTGAAGTTCAGTCTGTTACGATATGATTCGCGGACCAGTTAGTTATGATTATTGAGATGTTGCTATGATTTGCACATTTTTAGAAGTTACTTTGCGTTGTAGTGGTATGTGGCTTGTAGTTGTTTGTAAGTGATTTTAGTTCTGCATCACATATCTGAATTGTGTTGAGGGTGTTAAAAAAGCACTTATAAGCTGCTTAAAACTTTGCACTTTAGGTAATAGTGTTAGGATTTGCTTATTTTGTAAAAGCGAGATAATGCTTGCAAAAATAATAGTCTGATATAGATTTTTTAAATTGTTATGATGCTACTTAAATTTTGTTATAAGGAATTCAGTTTTTTGCTCGAGTGTCAATATATTTTGTTTGGATGAATTGTGGTTAAAATGAATGTATATCCAGTTAAAGCTTATTGTGTTGGTGATAAGTCAACTTACACTTGTATGATCCTATATAATCCGTTTACTTCTGCATACAAGCTAGTTACAGACCCACATTGTGAATGTTATAACACCAAGCATATATATGAATTTGGCTATGGTGCGACCCCAGATGACTTAAAGATTGTTAGGTTTAGTGACCGTGAGCCATTAAATTATAAAAGTTGCAGAACTGAGGTTAAGTAACCATACAGCTGCCAATTGTCGTTAGAAGGGTGATTTTCGGAATTGAAATTGAGTGGTGTTTGGTTAAGCGTTTGGTGAAATGGGAGTATTTGTATGTAAAAACTGAGGCGATTCGGCTAATTAGGTCGTTAATTTAGTTTTGTTAGGGTCGGTATGAGTTTTTTAAATACGTTTGTTTAAGGTTGACTGTTGAGTGGGCCCTAATAATTTGAATTCAGTTATCTATGTCATGTGGAGTGGTGCCTTTTGCTTTTTATTTGTTTAGGGGGTGTTTGTTTAAGCTTATATGTGGGCTTATTAGATTATTTGTTTTCGGCTTATATTTCATAAGCCTCTATTTTCTGGCTTATTTTGAGATTTATGGGCTTATATAAGTTTATCATATCATAATAAACTTATATAAACCCACAAGTCTCAAAATAAGCTTATATGACGAGGGGTCGGATCGATTTCAGTTATTGGCTATCGGATGTAATAGGGATAATATTTTGTAATGTAGAAAGAAAAAGGTAGATTGTATAATAGTTATCAGCTATAGAGGATATAATAGGGGATATCTTTTGGTAGTATTTTGTAATGTGGAAAAGTCAAAAGTTGCTGTATCTAGTACTAATAGTCGTGTGACTATAAATATGCCGACATTGCTATAGGAGTATGACTATTATAAAGATGCACTAACTAACCATACAGCTGCTAGCTAGGAGATTAGAACACGTTTATGACATTGACTGATCTGAATAGGCTTTCCGTCGATGATGAAATGGACACATATTTTTTTTCCTAGTATCGTGTAATGTAAAAACGCGAAAATTGCTGATCTGGTACTAATAGTTGTGTGACTATTGTATAGGCTCTATAAATAAATAATACATCCGTAATGTGAATGTTAGGTTGGAAAGTGTCGTTAGAATGTGGTTCTTAGGATTAAGTTTCGAAATGATAGTCTCATTATGCTGCCTATATCGCCTACAATGATGATGGCATATGAAGCAATATAAATGGTTAAAACTTGTAGAACTTGCATAAGCAATTGCTGTTTTAGAGTATATGGCTTTGAAAAGAACTGTCATGAGAATCCTTAGAAAACTATAAAAATATTTAATATTATGTTGGAAAGTTTGGATGACAAGTAGTGTTTACATTGATTTGAGAATAGCATGTGGTGTTTTTTTTGAATGATTTTGTGTTACAAGTAACAGTTTTCACAATCACCAGGATTTGACAGAGGAACTATGGCTCTTCACAAAAATGTTCCTCCCAGTGAGCCACAGACCGGGAGTTTGAAAGCATCAAGTCTTTCCAGTAAGGTGAAGGAGAGAGCTCCAGTTGTTGACAGAGGAACTATGGCTCTTCATAGGTTTAGGTTGTAATAGTTTAAATACAAGTTCCACGGGGTTAAGTAATTACAATAGTGGAAGTTAACAGAATTTCGGTTGATGGTTTACACGCTAATAATACTTTTGTTTAAATGCAGGATATGAGAGATGGAGAAATGAAGTCATAAAAGCCTCAAACATATGTCAAGGAAAACGAAGGTGAGATTTGTTAGTTTGACCTTGAGATGTGGTGATTACCAAGAAAAATTAGCTTGAAAAAGTTAACAATTTGTTATGCAACATTAAGTTACATTAAATACTAAATAATTTAGTTATCACGTGGTTGATACTTTTGATGTTTACTAGTTAATCACCATAGTTGCTATATTATTGGTGTTACCATCATGGGGTGTTTGGGTTTACTAAACTGTCTTTTTTTTTTTTGTTTAACAAAGTAGTTTAGGATAAGCAACTTCAAACTAAATACTTAGACCAACTTATTTTACTTCAAACAACTTATTTAGAAAAAATTATTAGCTTGAAAATGGAGTGGTGTTATGATAAATGAAAATGATGAAACTTGTTGGTTTTGCTTAAATTGATCATTATTGATTGTCTGGAATCATGAATGGAAGTGTCGAAATATTATAGGTAACAGATTGTAATGGTCTTATTGATATTATAGGCGTCTAGATGGGTTGGGTGGGCAACAGATTGTAATGGGTCACCTATTACAGGTCGAAATGAGATGGGTCAGTTGACCTGCAAACACCTATTGTCCCCCGCCAATATATTATTGATGCACCACTTATAACCATAAAAAAATACCACGATAATAGTCTGCTCTTGATAGGATCACATTGTGAGCCACCCCACTTTTTCTGATTGGTCATAAGGCGTATGTTAATGAATGCAATCAGTATAAACCGCATGTTTATACTTCTAATAAAATTGTTGCATGTCAGTTAATATTGTTTTTTTTCTACAAATTCTATTTGTTGGGTAAAGTTCTAGTATGTTCTTGACAAGCACAGGGTCTTTTGTATGTGAAGAGCGGTGTAATTTTCAGAAAATTGATCAATTTTCTTAATTTACATTGTACAGGACTGCGAAGTGACCACAAGGATTTCACAGAGAAAATAAGCAAAAATATAGAACTTCTGCATAAAAGCAAAGCTTGCGCCTAAATTTTCAACTACTATGGACACAGGTTGGCATCTATAAATAAATTGATGAATGAGTCATACTTATTAACATTTTACGTTTTTGCTATGTATGAAACAACCTCTTTGCATATGTTATGAGACAAACTGATCAAATTTTTTGCAGGTTCCAACAACCAAGTTGCATATGATATAAGTAAATCTAACGGAGGTTATGTCAGAGGTATGGATGTGGATGTGAATGTGAGTAGGCCCTTTGCAAACAGAAGAATCTCCAGCAGCATAGGATGGTTTACAACTTGGAGACCAAATTGTGAAACTTGGGAATGTGGAGTATGGTGATAATTTGTTATCAAAGCTTGCTTCTGAAGCACAGAAGAATCAAGGGCGTCCTGTACCTATGCTAGTTATGAGACAAGGGTCTTCAATTAACTTGGCTGTCACACCTAGGACATGGCGTGGTTGTGTCTTGCTTGGGTATGTGTCTTAAAACTGCAATCAATAATATGACGATGTGGTTTATGCCAAAAATTACACTTTGCACGACTTTTACATTATAGAGGTCATAACAGGCTCTCTCTTGTTTGTTTCTCTTAAAACTGTTATTATTAGCTAATTTTGTGTACCGTTTTATCAGACCGGAAGAGAAATCGTGGATCTTTTTATCACAGTATCAGGGCATGGAAGTTGGCAAAAGCGGCATATGATGTAAAGCTTAAAGAGGTTACATATATTCTTTGTTTCATAACATTATATCCTATGCCACCTAAACTTTGTTGCTTCACCACTTTCTTGTTTGGGTTTTCCAGCATGCTTGATTGTTGGAGCTTATAGTAAATGGAATGGTGGCGCGCCAAGTGGACTCTCCTTTTTGCCATCGGTTATCGGTATTCTTGTGAGTGGTATAAGTATGTCTGTGATGGTATTCTAATCTCTTCTGCGTATGTGGCTGTAGAAAGAATCAAATGTCTTGCCGAGTTACCTTCCACATACGTGCTCTATGGCCAACTATAAATATGACGAGAACAAGGTGTGTTTTTCTTTTTAGCTCAATCTTTACTCTTTTATGTGATCAGGAAATATCAATGATTTTATGCACCTCGTGATTTTTATGTCTTAAGACAGTTTGTCATTAGCTTCTTCATTAATATGGCAACATAAGGTAGATTTCCATATGGTTTGGCAAACTGGTATAATGCAATTATTCATGTGTTTTCATAAATGTTTCCTTTGTAGGTTGGATTTGCTGGAGACGATGCACCAAGAGCTGTTTTCCTCAGTATTGGGACGACAGGGAAAATATTTGGCATCACACCTTGTACAATGAACTCCGTGTGGCTCTAGAGGAGCATTTAGTTCTTACTGAGGCGCTTTGTATTTGTGAATGCATTTAGTATGTTAGACTTGCGTTGCTACAGATTTTAGTTCATTTGCATATACGATTATGGAGCATAACGATTTTTTTTTTTTTTGGTTATACGCTCATGTTTAGTGACCACCTGTCTGGTCTCTAATGGTTATAAAGATGCTTATACTTAAACCTGTTAAGTGACGATATTTTCATCATTAAATGATACTAACTAGTGACAATTATCTCGTCACTAAATTAGTGACCAAATATTCGTCACTCACAGTGTTAAAGCAGTTGTCACTCTAACCCATAAGTGACGACATTTTTCGTCACTAATTCGTGACGAATTCTATTTTGGTCACTATCTGAATTAGTGACGGAGCTCTAGTGACGACTGGTGACGACTTTTGTTTTGGTCACTAACAGATTGGTGACGATTTTTTATATTGTTAGTGACGAAAGCTGTTTTGTCACTAAAGGTGGTTTTTCCTGTAGTGTATATTAAAAAGATGTTTGATTTGCGAACTTAACAAACATGCATGATTTCATTAGAAACTTAAACTTCAAAGACCACTTAATCAGTTTGTAAACCTTTTGAAATACAAAGAAAGTAAAATAAAGGTGAGTGCAAGGATCGAATGGTGGCTCGTCACCCTTGCAAGCAAACATTTGCACTATGCTGGGCTTTGACTTGTGTTTTATATTACAAACAACCAGGTTATCATATTGTTCAAACAGAAAGAAATATTCACATGTAAACCAACGAAAAATGTTCAGGTGAAGGGAAGAAAAGAGCACAAGATATAACAAGTCGAATAGGTCTAACAGTAGATTCTTAATACTGATTATTTCTGCAGGTTATACCTGTGCATTCAAGATGAATTCATTACAGGTTTTTTTTATGATACATGTTACGGAAAAAAGGCATTTCGCCATTTGGACCAGAACCATGATTCTAACTCTACTTCCTAATAAAGGCATATATACTTATTTCACCACAAATAGCAGATGCTGGAACTCATTAAAGCCTATTTATATTAGTTGATCGATATTGAACAAGTCAATTCATTCACATAAAGTTGAGAAACAAGTTACAGCTTATTGAAAAGGGAACAAATGAAAACTACAAGCAAGGTTGAGGCATGAAGCCTTTTCACAGGTGCGATATGACTTATTCAATATTCGTGAAGTCAAATTACATACCAAAATAATGCATCACTCAATTTCAGGTATAAACTTGTTATTTCCTCATAACTGCAATCCCTGTAGGAGAATAGAAGTATTAATTAATACTTTAATAGAGTGATTCAAATCCCGAATATGATAAACATGTAAATATCAGACAGAGATCGCGTACCTCTTGTTGTTTGGCCTTTATAAAGGAGGTTGGATCTTCTGTAGCGTAACACAATCCAAAAGATGTGTCTATTACCTTTAGCTGTGGAGTAGTTGATTGTCCACATGTGAAAACCGTTATCTGTGGACAGTTTTTGATTTCCAAAGTATCTAATGACTGCCATAGAAAATCCTCCATCCCCAAGCAAAATCCCTTGAGATTTGGAAGGCCACAAAGTTTTATGGATTTCAGAGAACGAAACACAACAATATCAGTAGCTCTGGTGTCAGAATCTTCTGCTTTCTTGACAATTACCTCCATATTATGGCACCTACTAATTTCAAGCTCATGTAGCTGTAATAGACTGCGAACCATGTCACATGTGAAAACATGTTCAAGAAGCGCACATCTATCAATTAACACTTTTCATTATAACATGGCCACGTAATCCAAGTTCACCAGTCTTTCTAGGAGGGTGATAGAAACTAATAACCTATTTTATATTTTATATTTTCATGCTACAACATGATTGGTGTTATTTTTGTGGATCAAATTCTCATAGTTGCAAATTTTAAAAAAACGTAACAAAAATAGCAATGTAGTTTGTTTGTGTATATGCCCGGACGGACGGGACTGACGGACGGGTCTTGCCCGGACGGATCAATACCCGAACGGTCGATCCTAGCGTCACCAATAACCCCTGCTCCATGGACACGTGTCTCTTACACCTGACATGCATGTCAGGAACAGTTGCCTACTAGCACTACGCACAGTGTCGTACAGTGAAAAGGTATAGGTCTCAGATAGTATAAATACTTCTCATTTACTCTGGTATTATATAGCATTTACTGCATATACACACATATACCTTTATCCTTGTCTCATACTTACTCTTTATCCTTGTCTCATACTTACTCTCACGCCTGAGCTTGGTCCTGGGACAAACCCCCCAGGGCGAGGCTAACGCGCTTTTCTTGTCTTTCCAGGTCCGAAGAACTTTTAAGACTCTCAACTGGAAGGAGGCAATAAATTACGCAAACAAATTGGCGCCATCCATGGGACCCAGGTTCAATCTACCAGGGTTACAGAATGTCAGGTCCACCACCAGAAACTTCAGGAGGAAACGAAGATACCCCCACAAGGATGAGGGAACAAATTGAAGGACATTTGTCCGCCCTCAAAGCCTTGGTGGAGGAACATAATCAGAGGGAGAAGGTTCAACCCATTCGTTTAAACTTCACTGAAGATGATTTAAGTAATGATAGGACAGCAGGGGGGATCGTGACCGGGGCGAAGGTCTCCGATGAAGACTTGGGAAAGCCTTTTAAGGAAATATCCAACTCCCCCCTGTCCCGCAGGCTCCTCGAGTTCTCAGCCCCGGAGCATAAGATGCCATCTCACATTAAACTCTATGACGGGTCATCGGATCCGGAGGATCATCTCACCAGGTTCTCCGGAGCCGCGATGCAAAGATGTTGGCCCATGCCAGTGTGGTGTCGTATGTTCCAGCAGACACTGGACGGAAGTGCTCGAGGATGGTACGACAAGCTCCCCTCCGGCAGTATCGATGAATGGTCGGACCTTCGTCACCAGTTCGGGACCCGTTTTGCTCTTCGGAAAAGATGCTTCAAAGACCCTACAGAAATTACCAATATCATCAGGAATGCCAATGAGTCTCTTCCTGAATTTAAAGAGAGGTGGACCACGGAAACAGGTTTCATTCAAGGAGTGCCGGAGATAATGCGAATATCCTCTTTCATGGATGCATGTAAGACCCCGGAGTTGGCTAAATGTTTCGCAGACAGGGTACCTAAGACGGTCGAGGAGATGATGAACCGAGTAGATGATTTTGTCAGATCGGAAAGGGCTTTCGCTAGCACTGAGTTGCCTCGGGGAGAGCGATTAGAATCCTCGAGAAGGCCCCCCATCAGTCACTTCCGAAGGGAGGAAAGACAGTTTCGAGGGCCCTACGGAGGAGATAGAAGGCCCCAGGAAGGAAAGGCTAACCCCTCAGGGCGTGATTGGTATAGCCCCTACAAGCCCAGAGAACGACCTCCGTTGCTTCCCCCTCGAAACGATCACGCCACACGACAATACCACTATCCCCCCAAGCTCTCACTAAACTCTCTCACCAAGCTGCCCCGACAAATCTTAGCAACCGAACGACAACTACGGCTTCCAGTCCCTAGACCTATCGGTCACCCGCCCAGGAGGGAGGACCAAGAAAAATACTGTGATTATCACATAGGAAACGGGCACCACACTAACGATTGCATCCAGCTCCGGAAACAACTAGAAACGGCACTCGAATCAGGGAAGCTCAACCATCTTGTCAAAGACGTTCGTCAGAAAGGTGGTAGACGACAGGAAGATGAACCACAGAAGGGTAGGGTTATCAATATGGTTCGCACATCCACAAATAGTAAGAAAAGAAAGAACAGAGGGCAATCGGAAGAGTGGATGCAGATGCCGATAACGTTCCCACCCATATCTCCGGACGATGTGTCGGAGGAACCAATCATTGTGGAAGCAACAATAGAAGGATATCTTGTCCGGAGAGTTTTTGTGGATGAGGGAGCCTCGGTAGAAATCATGTTCGAACACTGCTTCAATCAACTGCATTCCTCCCTTAAGTCGTGGTTAAGACCTACCCAAACAGATCTGTTAGGGTTCGCCGGTAGCGTGACCAAACCAATAGGAAAATTGGAACTGGATGTAAAATTTGGGAATGGGAGTTTGTCCCAGAAGACGACCATGAAATTCACAGTCATCCGCGCCCCTTCCCCTTACAACGTGATTCTCGGCAGGAGTGGTCTTAAGGCGCTCGGAGCAATCCCCTCAACCATTCACTCGATGATGAAATTCCCTACGCAGGGAGGAATTGCCACACTATCCACCCGATCCGCCGCGGTATTGGAATGTCGGAGGATCGAAGAAAGTCAGACGGGGAAAAAGAAGGAAGATATGATCGAAGGACACGAATCAGGAACAGGAGAAGCAGAGGAAATAATGGTCAATCCGGCATACCCGGATCAACTTATCACCATCGGAGGCAGCCTGACCAAAGGGTGTAAGGCACAATTAAAAGCCTTACTCGCGAGAAACCTCGACGTATTCGCATGGGAACCGACGGATATGACGGGGGTACCAAGAAGGATAATAGAGCACCACCTAAACATCAACGCATCTGTTGAGCCGTTATGTCAAAAACGCAGAGTTTTTGCCCCCGACAGGAGCCAAGCTGTATTAAAGGAGGTCGAAGAATGGACGCGGGCTGGGATTGTCCGTCTAGTAAAATATTCGACGTGGAGATCTAACCCAGTGTTGGTGAAAAAGAGTGATGGCACCTGGAGAATGTGTGTCGATTTTAAGAACGTCAACTCGGCGTGTCCAAAGGACTACTACCCCCTTCCGGACATTGATTGGAAGATAGAGTCCGTAATGGGATACAAATACAAATGCTTCCTGGACGCATACAAGGGTTACCACCAGGTGCAAATGTCGAAGGAAGATGAAGAGAAGACAGCCATCTACACGGACCAAGGGACCTACTGCTACACCAAGATGCCATTCGGTCTCAAAAATGCCGGGGCCAATTATCAAAGATTAGTGGATGCGGCATTCCAAACGCAGTTGGGGCGAAATCTAGAGGCTTACGTCGATGACATGGTCCTCAAAAGTAAAGAAGAAAGGGAGATGATCGCGGACATCGCGGAGACGTTCGACAACTTAAGAGGGATCAACATGAAGCTCAATCCACGAAAGTGTTCATTTGGAATGGAAGAAGGAAAATTCCTAGGTTATCTGGGACTTCCGAAGGAATCCGAGCCAACCCAAGAAAGACAAAAGCCATACTAGACATGCAATCTCCTCGGACGTTGAGAGAAATGCAAAGCCTCAGCGGCAAGCTAGCAGCACTAAACCGATTCCTTTCCAGGTCGGCGGAGAGATCACTACCCTTTTTTGAGACGCTGAAGAATATCACCAAGGAAAATAAGGAAGAATATAGGTGGACGAAACCAGCCGAAGAGGCCTTTCAGTAAATGAAAAAGCTCATCGAAGATCTTCCGTCTTTAACTACCCCGGTCGCTAAAGAAACCTTGTATGTGTATATTGCAGCCGTTGACGAAGCTGTAAGTACCGTCCTAGTAACGGAGAGGAAGGGAAAACAAAGTCCGGTACGTTACGTCAGTAGAACCCTAAACGAAGCAGAGAGAAATTACGCCGCATTGGAAAAATTGGTTTTATCACTACTGCATGCATCAAGAAGGCTGCGCAGATACTTCGAAGCCCATCCCATTAAAGTAATCACCGACCAACCAATCAAGCAAATTCTCAGTAAGGCCCAGGCGTCCGGTAAACTCGCCAAGTATTCCGTGTAGCTGGGCGCATACAACATAGAGTACGTTCCTCGGAACGCCATTAAGGGACAAATCCTTTCCGACTTCCTTTCCGAAACACCCATCAGAAACAGCTCCCCTTCCTACTTCCAACTACCAGCAAAGGTCCCGAACAAAGACGAGACCGGACAATGGACGTTATTCACGGACGGTGCCTCCAACCTAAAGGGGGCTGGGGCCGGATTAGAGCTAATCAGTCCTACCAAGACGGAATATACATATGCTCTTCGTCTGAACTTCAAAGACACCACCAACAATGAAGCCGAGTATGAGGCACTACTGGCCGGCTTGAGGATAGCGACAGAGATGGGCGTGAGTAACATAAGAGTTTATGTTGATTCGAAACTTGTGGCCAACCAAATAAATGGTGACTATGTGGCCTCCAACGTCAACATGATGAAGTACTTATCTAAAACGAAAGAATTGACGGCAGGTTTGATGCGTGGGAATCGCACCTTGCTTTACCTCTCGAGGGATCTCGCGAGGCTTACAACCCCCACCAGGCAGTGTACCTGATCGTTGTAGTATAGTATAGTGACAAGTACCGGGGGATTGATCGTTCAGCTTAGGAATAGTGTCGCTAGGATTAGAAAGCCTAATTAAAAGTTCTAGAGATGAAAGATGATTATTTTTGTGTTTTTATATTTTATGAAAGCAAGTAAAATCTCGGGTTTTGAAAGAGTGGGCGGAATTAGTTGCTAGTCAACTAACCCAAAGCTACTAGATAATTAAATTAAACTAATGAAAATGAAATTAAACTAATTTAAACTAAGGTTGTGAGCAGTATTTGGAGAAATTGTGTTTACTTAGACTTCATTACTCCCTAGATATCTTTTACATGTCAATTACTTGTTACACTTGTATGGATGACGGATTGTATTCCTTAATACCATTCGTGGGGTGGCATACATAACTCCCCAACTCTATGAGCTCTTATCTCCTCCTACACCATGACCCAGCACAACTATAGGGATTGTAAACAGTGGCTCATGCATTAAATACAACCAATAAAGACCTAGTACGCCTCGGTTCATGTTTCTTAAGACGTTCAAGCATGTTACCATTTGGAGATCTGCCAGTTTTCTTAAGCCTAACATATAATATCATTCATCCAAAACAAGAATAGACAAGTAATCAACACATAATCAACATCTAGGTTTCATTAGATCTAAGCAAACACAAAGTAAATCTAGCCTAGCATAGTAGAATTAAGATAAGAACAAAAGATAAACAACTAACACATAGACATATTGATTGAATTAAGAGTATACTTATCTCAATTACAATGCAAGGTCTCAAGGGTTTGGAACCCTTGAAAAACCTGTAAAAGAGGCACCAAAATCGTCTTTAGGGTTTCACCAAAACTTCTCCTCCTTTTTTTATGAAAAAAACTAGAAAACTATATATAGGAAAATCGTTCTGACGGCGTCAAGAGTAAAGTCTGACGCCGTCACCTCGCTGCCATATACTTCCTCGGACGCCCTAGATCCACTTGTGACGGCCTATGTGACGCCGTCACCACCTACGGTATTTTATTCTTGGCCACTTTGACGCCGTCACCTATCCATCTGACGCCGTCACCAGCTACGGTATTTTATTCTTCATGTCTGACGCCGTCAAGAAGGAAGTCTTGACGCCGTCACCTTGTATCTTCAGCATGGATTTTTGGTACTTTGTCGTTTTCTTCACTTTTATGCTCCAAAAACGTCCAAAATAGCCTCTTTTCCAGAATTCACTCTCCAAACACCTAAAATCACAAAAGGAACGATTTAGGGCAATATTTGATCAAATAAAGTCGGATTCAGGCTTAAATGACCCCCTAAAAACGGATCATTTTTCGCCTCATCAAGGTTTCAGTAGGTTCTCCATAAGCAACATCCCTCGGACACGAAACCAGAAGGCCGATGTGCTGAGTAAGCTGGCCACCGTCGCCTTCGATCACCTAACCAAAGAGGTCCTGGTCGAAGTATTAACGGAGAGATCCATCGAAAAGAAGGAGGTAAACGCAGTGGTAGAGGAAGAAGGGGATAATTGGATGACGCCCATCATCAAGTGCTTGAATAAGGGGATCTGGCCGGAGGACAAAAACGAAGCACGTTCTCTAAGAATGAAAATCAACCAGTATGTGATGGAAGAAGGAGTCTTGTTCAAGAAATCTTATTTAGTGCCTATGCTGAGGTGTGTGGGATCTTTGCAGGCCAACTATGTGATCAGAGAAATACACATGGGAGCATGCGGAATGCATTCTGAACCAAGGATGGTCGTAGCAAAGGCCATGAGGCAGGGATATTACTGGCCAACCATGCACCGGGACGCCAGGAACGAAATCCGAAAGTGTGATTCCTGCCAGATCCACTCCAGAGTCCCGAAGCTCCCAAAGACACCGATGACATCCATAATGGCACCCTGGCCCTTCTACCAATGGGGAATGGACATCCTAGGCCCTTTGCCTCAGTCGGCGGGGAAAGAAAAGTACGTAATAGTAGCTATAGACTACTTCACCAAATGGATCAAAGCTAAACCGTTGGTCCGCATAACTGGCAAGGAGGTCAAAAAGTTCGCATGGGAAAACATAGTGTGCAGATTTGGACTCCCACGAATAATAGTCACTGATAATGGGACATAGTTCGTCAATGACCCATTCAAAAGATGGTGTGAACAATTGCACATACAACAGATTAACACAGCGGTTGCCCATGCACAAGCAAACGGTCTAGTGGAAGCCGCCAACCAAAGTCTGATGAATGGCATCAAAACCAGGCTGGGCAGAGAAAGGGCCGGATGGGTGGATGAGCTACCCAACGTTCTATGGGCTCATCGGACGACCCTCAAGATGAGTAACGGGGAGACTCCATTCAGCCTTACCTATGGCAGTGAGGCAGTCATACCTGCGGAGATTGGGATGCCTACTCACCGGACGATGATGATAAGAGATGGTTTGAACGATGAGGAGATTCGTTTAAATTTGGATCTACTACAGGAAAGAAGAGAAGAAGCGGCTATCCGGGAAGCCAAGTACAAAACGAAAATAGAGAAATACTACAATCGACAGGTTCGCCCGGAAACCTTCCGACCTGGAGAATTTGTGTACCGCAGAAATGAGGCCAACCGTGTCGAGGATCAAGGCAAGTTGGGTCCAAAATGGGAAGGACCATACCGTGTGACAGAAGCATATCAGAATGGATCCTATAAGTTATATACAATGCACGATCAGGAAGTCCCCCGGAAGTGGCATGCTGTTAACCTCCGGAAGTGTTATTTATAGTTTGTATTATGTTCAGAATTCTGGATTGTAAGACTGATGGTCAAGTCATTTTGCTAATCGATATCCGAGACCCTCCAGATAGAGAGAGGGTAATTTTCCGATCTGAGCGATGAAATAAACCTTACGAAATTCGGACGGAGACTAGCTACCTCCGTCCGACCAACGCTTCATCATAACAAAACTAACCCAACGGTGCCAAGCCACCTAGGGGTTCATCGACAACCCAACGGTGCCAAGTCACCTAGGGGTAACGTCATTAACCCAACTGTGCCAAGCCACCTAGGGGTTCGTCAATAACCCAACGGTGCCAAGCCACCTAGGGGTTCGTCAATAACCCAACGGTGCCAAGCCACCTAGGGGTTCGTCAATAACCCAACGGTGCCAAGCCACCTAGGGGTTCGTCAATAACCCAACGGTTCCAAGCCACCCAGGGGTTCGTCAAATACCCAACGGTGCCAAGCCACCCAGGGGTTCATCATTAACCCAACGGTGCCGTCACCCAGGGGTTCAAGTGTCCACAAAAAATATATAGTAATGATAATATATATATATATATATATATATATATATATATATATATATATATATATATATATATATATATTTATAAAGAGAAGAGATGCTGAGAAACTAAGTACAACAGTTGCAATAAATACGAACGGAAGGACCACCATTCAAATTAATGTAGAAGGGTCATCCGAATGTACAAGACAAGATAAAATTGTTCACATTACAGACAAGTTACAAAAAAAGAGAATAAGACCTAGCGGACGGTTTCCTGTTCTTGCTCTTGGCCGGCCGTCCAAGAGATTCCAACACCAGGGGTAACCCCCTCCCCGGCGGGAAAGATATTCATGATATCAGCCAACGGAAGACGGTAGGAAGCAACGATCCTCTCAAAAAAGGGGAACTGCCTGAGGAACATAGCATCATAATTGGCACGGAAGTTGAGAGCATGATGAGGCGAAAAATGATCCGTTTTTAGGGGGTCATTTAAGCCCGAATCCGACTTTATTTGATCAAATATTGCCCTAAATCGTTCCTTTTGTGATTTTAGGTGTTTGGAGAGTGAATTCTGGAAAAGAGGCTATTTTGGACGTTTTTGGAGCATAAAGTGAAGAAAACGACAAAGTACCAAAAATCCAAGCTGGAAATACAAGGTGACGGCGTCAAGGGTTTACTCTTGACGGCGTCAGACAAGATGAATATTTTACCGTAGCTGGTGACGGCGTCAGATGGAGAGATGACGGCGTCAAAGTGGCCAAGATTAATTTACCGTAGGTGGTGACGGCGTCACCAAGGCCGTCACAAGTGGATCTAGGGCGTCCGAGGAAGTGTATGGCGGCTAGTTGACGGCGTCAGATTTTACTCTTGACGCCGTCAGGACGATTTTCCTATATATAGTTTTCTAGTTTTTTCATTAAAGAGAGAGAAGTTTTGGTGAAACCCTAAAGACGATTTTGGTGCCTCTTTTACAGGTTTTTCAAGGGTTCCAAACCCTTGAGACCTTGCATTGTAATTGAGATAAGTATACTCTTAATTCAATCAATATGTCTATGTGTTGGTTGTTTATCTTTTGTTCTTATCTTAATTCTACTATGCTAGGCTAGATTTCTTTTGTGTTTGCTTAGATCTAATGAAACCTAGATGTTGATTATGTGTTGATTACTTGTCTATTCTTGTTCTTGGATGAATGATATTATATGTTAGGCTTAAGAAAACTGGCAGATCTCCAAATGGTAACATGCTTGAACGTCTTAAGAAACATGAACCGAGGCGTACTAGGTCTTTATTGGTTGTATTTAATGCATGAGCCACTGTTTACAATCCCTATAGTTGTGCTGGGTCATGGTGTAGGAGGAGATAAGAGCTCATAGAGTTGGGGAGTTATGTATGCCACCCCACGAATGGTATTAAGGAATACAATCCGTCATCCATACAAGTGTAACAAGTAATTGACATGTAAAAGATATCTAGGGAGTAATGAAGTCTAAGTAAACACAATTTCTCCAAATACTGCTCACAACCTTAGTTTAATATTAGCTTAATTTCATTTTCATTAGTTTAATTAGTTATAAAGTAGTTTTTGGGTTAGTTGAATAACAACTAATTCCGCCCACTCTTCCAAAACCCGAGATTTTATTTGCTTTCATAAAATATAAAATCACAAAAATAATCATCTTTCATCTTTAGAACTATTAATTAGGTTTTCTAATCCTAGCGACACTATTCCTAAGCTGAACGATCAATCCCCCGGTACTTGTCACTATACTATACTACAACGATCAGGTACACTGCCTGGTGGGGGTTGTAAGCCTCGCGAGATCCCTCGAGAGGTAAAGCAAGGTGCGATTCCCACGCATCAAGTTTTTGGCGCCGCTGCCGGGGAATAGTTATTGTCTAGGTTAGGATTTCTTTTTATTAGGTCTACTTGCTAGATTCCTTTCTAGTAAGATTTTTATTTTTTATTTTTAGGTCTTCTTTAGTCTATCTTATTTCTTCGTGCCTTTGTTCGTAACTCTTTACCATCCGACATCATGGAAGGTGGTAACATCTTTGAACCCGTCATCCCACCACAACAAAACCCACCATTAGAACCCCTTAGGCCCCGAACCTTAGGAGAGTATTCCCGACCTAGCCACCAAGGCTACCGAAACACCATTGAGCTCACCGGAGCCAATGTGACCCCCTTGCGATCCGACACCATCCGGTTGGTGCAAAGCGGATGTGCATTCCATGGACTTCGTTCCGAAGATCCAAACCAACACCTTAAGGACTTCCTCAAAATCGTAGATTCTATAGACCTAGGTGTTGAAACTAGAGAGACTACCCGATTACGCCTATTCCCATTCTCTCTACAAGATCAAGCTAGTCAATGGCTTGAGCGTTTCCCCGCGGGATCCATCACCACATGGGAAAATCTCGCCAATCGTTTCCTTACCCAATTCTTTCCACCGGAAAAGACTGCAATGCCTAGAAGGGACATTTTGATGTTTGAGCAACAGCGGGGTGAACCTTTCTACGAGGCTTGGGCCCGTTTTAAGGATCTCCTCCACAAGATCCCTCATCATGGCATAAACACTTGGTTATTAGTTCAGATTTTCTACGACCATGTTGATTATCACACTAAGCGCATTATCGACAGGGCCGCGGGAGGAAAATTGCGTGATAAGGATGCTGAGGAGTCATGGGCGATTATAGAAGAGCTCGCTGTCGATAACAATGAGATTTGGGAATTTAAACATACAGTGGAAGCAGCCATCAATGCAGTCTCGGCATCTGGAGGGACCACCGAAATCCCCGAGGAACTCTTATGCAAAATTGAGGCAAAAGTTGACTATTTTGAGGAAAGGCAAAGGAGACCCTTAAGTCCTAGACAAGCCACGGTCAATTCTGTCTCAAGATCAACCTCGATACCATTAACTGAATCACCCTCTAGAGAACATGTCGAGACTTTTCAGAGGTGCACTCCACCTTGTCCCCCTCCCAAGGAACTTAGCTCGGAATTTGAGGCTAGGATGAGAGAATATATGGCGACCCACTCTGATCGGCTTGCTAGATTCGAAGAAGCAGTTTATAAGCAAAAGGAGGAGATGCAGGGGAAAATGAATGAGATGTTGAGTTTATTGGAGGAGTATGCTAGTCAGAAAACCCCCGAACGAATACTGCTAAGGAAAGAAAGTGCCACTCCCACCACCCAATTTGTTAACTCCATCACCATTGTCCATAAGGATAATGAGAAGGTGAAAACTCCTGCTAAGCAGACCTTAGAAAAATCACCTGAATCCCAACCTTTGAGCTACTACTTGAAACATGACATAAACAAAAGCACCATAACAAATTGGATTAAGGGTGATAGGCGTAACCAATCCTCCGAACAGGTTCCCGAGAAAGAGAAAGAAGAGGAAGATGAGTATGATACGCTTATTGGGGGACCAGTGGTCAAGCGGTTACTGGTACAGAAAGTGGCTACTAAGCAGGTAGCAAGTGGAAACTTTGCGATACCAACAAGCATCGGGGACTTGAAAAATCTTAGTGCTTTCGCCGACCAAGGATCGGAAGTAAATCTTATGCCCCTAACTATTTACATCCAACTGACGTCGAAAATGCCAGCACCTACTCGTATTAGGCTATCTCTTGTTGGACATTCATACGTATACCCCCTAGGAATCGCAGAAGACGTATTAATTAATGTGGCAGGGTTCATGTACCCCGTTGATTTTATGATCATTGATGATAAAGGGGATGGATGTATGCCAATAATCCTTGGGGCACCATTCCTCACCACCGCTAGGGCTGTCATTAAGTATGAAGATAGGAAGATTGAGCTTAAGTCTGGAAAGAGAAAGATTAGCTTCCACATGACTCCGCGAAGTGGACATGAGAATATGAGTTGGAGAATGATTAAAAACAACATTGGCACAACACCCATTCGTGTTCAGAATAAAATTCTTGCATGGGAGGCTAGAATCACGAGCTATAAGAAAGCTAAGGATGAAAGGAGAAAAAGCAATAAGGATCCGATAGAACTCAAACACACCCGACACACAAGCAATCATACACCGTTTGAGGAAGGAAACTTAGTACTCTTGAGACACTTAGAAACCACAATACCACCCGATAAACCGAGTCCTTGGTGGTATGGGCCATTCACCATCGAAGGATTGAGCCAAGATGGGGTGGCTAACTTGAGGAGCAAATTAGGTGGGAAGGTGATTGCGAGTATTGATAGATTGAGGCACTATCACCATAACAGTAATGATCGAAATTATATGGGGTACATCATTTCCAATGATGAAATCACGTAGTAACCCACGACTTTGAGTCTAGCTACAAGACTTGTAAATAAAGAAAAGCGCTTCTTGGGAGGCAACCCATGTTTTGTGTGATTTTAATTGTTTGATTGTTATTTGCTTCCGTATGCATGTTTTATTTTTATTGTTGGTTGATCATGTTTCTCAATTAAAATGTGAAATACTTTATTATGTTGTTTGGCATAGTCCTAACTTCAACCTAAAGGTATTTTTGCAAAAGATAAGTGTAAGGGGAAACCCCAAATATGTTTTTAAGAAACAAACCGATCATGATTCTGTACAATATTTAATGAACATGTATATTCGTATTTGTTAGAGTCAAATGCTTGTATCGAGTCATAATGAAGTTTTGCAGGATTTTCCAGGAAGTAGGACAAGGTTTTTCCAGAAATTTTCCGGAAACTTAACATAAAGATTTCTGCAGGTCCATTCTGACGGCGTCAGGCAATTGCTCTTGACGGCGTCAGGAGTCAAAAATCTGGAAATTTTACCCGTTTTGTTTTTCTAACGGAGTCTTATGGTTTTTGTGAATTATTAAGTTTTATAATCTCCAGGAAATCTGCAAACTTCATTCCACAAGCATTATATCTTACTTTGTTTTCTAGGATTTAGTAACTTATATAGGATGCCGCCGATTTTACGCGAGGTTGCCTTGTCTACTTTTGTCAGGATTTACAGGTTATTTAAGACAAGAAGATGTTTTATATTCTGGAAGGGAAGCTTTGATTGCTCATTTTCTTGGAGGAAGATTTAACCTGGCCAACCTAAAATCCATACCGAGCGAATCAGGGGAGTATTTGATTTCATTCTCTTTACTTCTTAACTTTTACATTCTTTACTTGAACATTGGGGACAATGTTCATCCTAAGTGTAAGGGGAGGGTAAAAAGATGATACCTTACATATGCACTTTCGCTTGAGTTTGTTTTGTTTGATAGTAGATGAGTAATAAAACTATGAGAAATACTTGTTAGTGTAATTTTAGCGCAAAATTTAAAATTTTTTCCAACATTTAGGAGTGAAACTTTAGCCATAGCAAGCGTCTCATGGATAGGAGGTTGTATGACTAGCACATAACCGTATATTCAGAAAAATTTTCCACCCAAAAATGTGAGGTTCGCCTTTAGATTTGATAGGAAAAGCATTTATTATTGGTGCTTATGAGTGTACCGGTAGCATTTAGATTCTAGAACTTGCGTTAGTGATGCATCCCGAGACCGCTAGTGAGACTACATTCGTGTGGTAGGATTTACTACATGATAAGAGGCATTAGGATTACCCTTGTGTTAAACCCGTATTATAATTACTTGACCATTTAAGTCATATTACTTGGCTAGTTAAGTCAACTAATTTTTCCCACACCCTTTGCGTTGTACTCATTTTTAGTACACGATACCCCTAGTACACCCCTCCGAGCCTATCTTTTCGTTTCTAACTTTAAGCATCTTACTTAAAGGAAGAATTTGTTACACCCCACTTAAATGTACACCCAAATCGCCTTAGCCTTCCGTGTATGCGCTCATTTTAAGTGCATTATTGTTATTTGTTAAACCCTAAGTTAACTTTCTAATTGATTACATGGTTGCTAAGTCGAGTCATATCCTTGTACATATTGTTTTGGGACGATTGGGACTCATGGGTAAGTACTTATTTTATGGAGTAATGGGGAAGGACATAACATTATTACCCCCATATGTACGTTAATCTTAAAAGTGCTCCAAGTGTTTTGATTTTCTTAATTCGAGTCATTAGAATAGTTAATGTAAAGTATGTAAAGATTCAAGTGTAAGGGGATTGCTCAAACCCCTATGATGTATTATTTTGGATGGTAGGGTAAGAGTGTATGAATGAAAAAAAAAAAAAAAATCGAAAAAATTAAGAAAAAGAAAAAAAAAATAGAAAAGAAAAGAAAAAGAGAAAAACATACGGACTACCATCCCGTTTTCATTCTATGTTCATTTTATGTTTTTGTTATTTTTCATTTATTAGCTTAAGTCGAGTCTAGTCTTGGCTTAGCAACGCCATCTTGTACATGTAATTTACTAAGATTGTTAACTCGCCACCAGTAAAACTTCCTTTATCCAACAAAACCGTGTAATTCATATCCCTATACCTAACGTTACAACCCTTTAAAAGACCTCTTTAATAGTTTATCCTAGGTGCTTACGCCATGTGGTGGAGGTTTGATCCTTTCCCAAGCCTATGGTAATCTATTTTGCTATGACAGGTAGTGAGAGATATCTTCCATTTCCATAATGTTATATTACTTTATTACACCCGAGAGATGTGAGTATCTAAACACTATTTGTGAGGTGCTTGTGTATGACCTCCGTGCTTGTCTATTGGTCTTTAGTGGAACGATTATTTGTTGTAATTACTTTTATATTAGTGTTAAATGACCCCTAACTTGTCTTTTGAGTAGAATAAAAGCTCATTTGCTTGAGGACAAGCAAATCTCAAGTGTAAGGGTATATAATGAGGCGAAAAATGATCCGTTTTTAGGGGGTCATTTAAGCCCGAATCCGACTTTATTTGATCAAATATTGCCCTAAATCGTTCCTTTTGTGATTTTAGGTGTTTGGAGAGTGAATTCTGGAAAAGAGGCTATTTTGGACGTTTTTGGAGCATAAAGTGAAGAAAACGACAAAGTATCAAAAATCCAAGCTGGAAATACAAGGTGACGGCGTCAAGGGTTTACTCTTGACGGCGTCAGACAAGATGAATATTTTACCGTAGCTGGTGACGGCATCAGATGGAGAGATGACGGCGTCAAAGTGGCCAAGATTAATTTACCGTAGGTGGTGACGGCGTCACCAAGGCCGTCACAAGTGGATCTAGGGCGTCCGAGGAAGTGTATGGCGGCTAGTTGACGGCGTCAGATTTTACTCTTGGCGCCGTCAGGACGATTTTCCTATATATAGTTTTCTAGTTTTTTCATTAAAGAGAGAGAAGTTTTGGTGAAACCCTAAAGACGATTTTGGTGCCTCTTTTACAGGTTTTTCAAGGGTTCCAAACCCTTGAGACCTTGCATTGTAATTGAGATAAGTATACTCTTAATTCAATCAATATGTCTATGTGTTGGTTGTTTATCTTTTGTTCTTATCTTAATTCTACTATGCTAGGCTAGATTTCTTTTGTGTTTGCTTAGATCTAATGAAACCTAGATGTTGATTATGTGTTGATTACTTGTCTATTCTTGTTCTTGGATGAATGATATTATATGTTAGGCTTAAGAAAACTGGCAGATCTCCAAATGGTAACATGCTTGAACGTCTTAAGAAACATGAACCGAGGCGTACTAGGTCTTTATTGGTTGTATTTAATGCATGAGCCACTGTTTACAATCCCTATAGTTGTGCTGGGTCATGGTGTAGGAGGAGATAAGAGCTCATAGAGTTGGGGAGTTATGTATGCCACCCCACGAATGGTATTAAGGAATACAATCCGTCATCCATACAAGTGTAACAAGTAATTGACATGTAAAAGATATCTAGGGAGTAATGAAGTCTAAGTAAACACAATTTCTCCAAATACTGCTCACAACCTTAGTTTAATATTAGCTTAATTTCATTTTCATTAGTTTAATTAGTTATAAAGTAGTTTTTGGGTTAGTTGAATAACAACTAATTCCGCCCACTCTTCCAAAACCCGAGATTTTATTTGCTTTCATAAAATATAAAATCACAAAAATAATCATCTTTCATCTTTAGAACTATTAATTAGGTTTTCTAATCCTAGCGACACTATTCCTAAGCTAAACGATCAATCCCCCGGTACTTGTCACTATACTATACTACAACGATCAGGTACACTGCCTGGTGGGGGTTGTAAGCCTCGCGAGATCCCTCGAGAGGTAAAGCAAGGTGCGATTCCCACACATCAGAGCAGCCGGCATGTCAAAACCGGAGGTAGAGTTCTCAATTTCCTCAATCTGCTTAGGCTTGCGGCCAACCTTCACTCCTTCCAACCAACCAGCATCTATGGCCGCGTTAAAAACCTCGCCCCATGCCATCTGATACTCATCACTCTCTTGGAGTCTCTTCACAACTGTGGGAACAAGCTGTCGAACATAGTTAAACCGCAGAATATCTGCTTGGCTCGACTCAACGGTTATCTTCTCGACAGTCTTCATCAGATCTGCTACTTTGGCCTCCGAGGTTTCCAAGGCAGCATTCTTCCCCGCCAGCATCTCCTCCAGAGCTTTTATCCTATCAGATTGCTCCCCATTTTTTGCCAACAAGACATCCCTCTCCTGCTCAACGATTGACAACTGATTAGACAACCCCTCCTCCCCGCGAGCGCAATCCTGATGCTGCTGCTGAAACTCTTGGCTAGATTTTGCCAATAACTCAGCTGCCTGACGCTGCTCTGCAAGTCCGGACTCAAGTTCCCTTATCTTATCAGCGGAGCTACCACATCCTTCATGACTTTGGTACAATTGGGCGTAGTGGTAACTCAAGTTCTCGAACCGCTGGAGAACATTCGCCTGAGCCAAGGAACCGCGCGCCAATTCAAACCAAGCACGATGGGTTGCCTGGTAGTCAGTCAAGGTTCCTTGCTCAGCTCGCACGGAGGGAGGAGCAAGATGCACCATAAGGTCCCTACAAACCTCGGCGTCGTTCAGACTAGCCCAAGCAGTCAGCTTCCACCCCGGGACATAGGGCTTGGAGGAGTCACCCCGTTCTAAAAAAGAAGGAAAATCGCCTTAGTATACACAAAACCCAAAAAGGGGGAGGAAGGAGGAACATATATACCAAAGAAAGTTACCTCCGGACCCCCTACCGGTAAACGCTGTGCGAATAGACCCAGCGGAATTAGACCCATGCAAACCTGCGGATAAGGAAAGGCAGAATATGACAATGCCCCCTAGAAGAAGCAATAAAGAAACAAAGAACGGTTTAGTTGAACATACCTCCGTGTGCCAGATCCGCAATGACCGGACGGTCCAAACTCTCATTCAACTCAGTGGCAAACGCGTCAAGACTAAGACCGTCTCCTTCCTGATGACCAACCACGCCCTCGGAGGCAACATGAACATTCTCTTCAAGCTCGATTCCTCCGGCATTCCCAGCATTCTCCCCTAAAGGGACTTCCTCATGACTAGCATCCTCCACATGTTCAGCATTCTCAATATTTTCAAGATGACATGCGTCCTCCACATTCTCCACATCAGCGGTGGGACCATCACCTCCAACATTTTCAAAGTCCGGATGACTGATGTTGATGGGTGAGGGGGAACGAGTATGACCGCTCGTTAAAGAACCTTCGTCGTCCGACACAACAATGCTGGATGTAGAAGGCCTTTTGTGAGGTCGGTGAGAAGGGTCACCAGCCGGACGCTTCTTGCTCACATTCCGGGGCTGGGTAGCTTGCTTCTTCCTATCTTTGGCAGCCCGAGAATCTATCACCCTTTGATCAGGCTTTTCAACGACCCTCTACAACCTAGTTTTATTAGGAAGCGGCTCGTTGGGTCCCAGAGGATCTGTCACGTGCATCTCAACCTCACCCCCATCGGCCAACGAAGGCCCTTTACCAACGCGAGAAACCGAAGTGTTGGGGAACCTGAGAAAGCGAGACATCGGCACAACTACAAAAAAAAGAGAAGGGCATAAGTGCGTTATATGACATAAAAGCACAGTATAGACGACTAGATTAACAAGAGAGTTACCGTTCCCCTCCCCATCCTTAAAAACCGGTCGGTGATCAGGGTATTTCCAAATCTTAGTCAAGCCGGCCTCGAAGAGTAAGGCCGGATGAATAGCCTGAATATCTACAACAGCAGCCGTCAGGGCCTCCACATGTTCCGGCTGATAACCACCAAATGGTGGCAGCTCGGAAACGCTGGAGTCCGGGTGTCTCCAAGGCATGGCCTGAGGGATTGCCCTTCGGTCAATAAGAAAAAACCTGTCCTTCCAATGCTTCATGCTCGAACAAGTCTCGTTAAAAGTCCTGGCCTGACCATTCTTTCCGGTCCGACGGGCGAACGAGAACCAATGCCCTTGTTTTTGTAACATGTAGAAGAGGAGGAACAGAGTCAAATATGGAGCAAAATTTAAACTCCTGCAGTACACCTCAAACAAAGTAACCTTCGACAAACCGATCGGAACCAATTGAGACAGATGCACTCGAAAGTGATTAAGAACTTGGAGAAGAAACGTCGAAAACGGAACCCTAATCCCTGAAAACTCTAGATAAGCTTCATAAACCCCGATGGCGTTCCTCGGCAAACGTTCCATGGTCATACCGGGTGGTGGTAAACGAGGATGTAGTTCCGCCGGGATCCCGTATATCCGGGCGGCCTCCTGAACATCCCGTTCCGACATAACGGACTGATATATGTGCATGTCAAATTTTGGAATACTATCCGGAGTGCCGGATACCGACGCGACGTTGTCATCCGCGCCGGATGACGGTGCAACGTTCTCTTGCGAACCAGAAGCCATAAGTTGTAGACGGAGGGAAAGGCAACTCTCTTAGAAAAGGAAAAGAAGGGAAAAGTCAGAAGAACGCACCTGATGAGAAGACGAAGAGACCAATTCGCTTGTGTGTGAAGAAATGTAAAAACAGTAAAAACAGAGAAGTGCAAAAAACAAACTCTATATAGGAGAATATGCGGAACAGTAAAACGTCGCTTCATGTCAAACCGACACGTGGATAAATCAGGGCCATCCACACGTACACTTTGCACACGTGGCCGTATCTCACGATTCTCGGTAAAAAAATGAGTCACCCAGTATAATGGGCTTAGAGCCCATGGATTTACCCTAGCCCAACGATGACTCATCATCTACACGACAGTCTTAGCCAAATAACAATAACAAAGGATGTAAACAAAATAAGACCGAACAGGACAAACACATAGTTTTGCAGGAAGGACAAAATATCACGTTACATCCCTTCGGAGCTGCAACATGATACTGGGGGGGGGGGGGACATGTTTGTGTATATGCCCGGACGGACGGGAGTGACGGACGGGTCTTGCCCGGACGGATCAATACTCGAACGGTCGATCCTAGCGTCACCAATAACCCCTGCTCCATGGACACGTGTCTCTTATACCTGACATGCATGTCAGGAACAGTTGCCTACTAGCACTACGCACAGTGTCGTACAGTGAAAAGGTATAGGTCTCAGATAGTATAAATACTTCTCATTTACTCTGGTATTATATAGCATTTACTGCATATACACACATATACCTTTATCCTTGTCTCATACTTACTCTCACGCCTGAGCTTGGTCCTGGGACAAACCCCCCAGGGCAAGGCTAACGCGCTTTTCTTGTCTTTCCAGGTCCGAAGAACTTTTAAGACTCTCGACTGGAAGGAGGCAATAAATTACGCAAACATAGTTCTAGTTTTTTGGTAGTAATAACAACATTATTAGCATGTTTGTGTATTGAGTTTGGTCACAAATTGCAGTTGGTCTAATAAATGGATCACTAAATTTAGGTAGCAGAAAGGAAATTAAATTCAATTTACCTGAAATTTTCGTTCAACTGAGTGTTGCAGAGTCGCTATCACATCCTGTGAAGAAAATAATAAGATCTTCTATCGAGCTTCAGACTAATCCCAAACTACTTACTGAATGTTCCACATTTTCTATGACATCATGTGAAAAAAATAATAACTTCTTCTATTAAGCTTCAGGATAATTCCAAACTACTTAAAAGGAAAGCTACGTCTTGATAACTATTACTCGTGTTTATGTCAAGTAGGGTGTGTTTGTACCTTTTTGTTTGTTCGTGTACCCCGGTTGCTCTGCAAATAGGGGCCTTTTAATAGCATCACCTTTTTTTTGTCGCATCTGCCTTTGTTGGCTCTATTTGTTTGTGCTTTGTTGGATTTCCTGCATTTGAAAATTCGTTAAAATATTGCTGTATCAATCATTTGTTAAAACTAACATATGTCCTAATTCTTGGATAGTATTTCTACCTGGCAGTTCCTTGTGTGTCTGATTTTTTCCTTTGCGCGGCGGTGTTCCTACAATTTATGATTGGTGAGAATACAGTGGTGGCAATTATTTGGCAAAGGTAAATCTGATATAGATTTTTATGTCACAACTAATATGTTCATGTTACAAAAGATCATAAGACAATCATGATGGATTATTGAAACCCATAAGTAAAGGTAAAAAAATTAGTTTCGTTAATTGATTAAGGCAAAATAACTTACCTACAACTATGAGTGTTAGCATGATAAGTCTTCTTCATCTTCATTTGTGTATCATAGGTTTCGTTCTGTGTTTTGTTTTGTGGTTATGGAGAATGTGAGAGGCTTCTGGAATATGTGGGAGAGAATAGATGTTTTTATTTACAGAATACTCTCCTGTATAGATGACCCACTTTGGCATCGGAGTCAGGTTCGCCGGACGGGGTGGTTTATCAGTCGGAGCTAGGGATGAGAGACAGAGAATGAAACCTAATATCCAACGGGGCCCAAACCCGTTATGTCGGGTATGGATACTCTTATAAAAAAAGGGCTCCAAAGTTAGTGGGCTTCCACGCTAAATGTATATATTGTATGTATGTATAATGTATAATATACTGTAATGTATAATGTATAATGAGCTTCTAATGTAGCACACACCAGGTGTTGTGTTTGTTGGTTGATACTTACATCACTCTTTTGATGCACACATCACAATGTTACATCATTAATGCACATGTTACAACATGTTATGTGCATAATTGTGGTGTGTGCATCAATAAAAGTGGTGTAAGTATCACTACGTTTGTTGAAATGTGTATGAGAAGAAATCATCGACTCTTCAGTTAAATTACTGTTAAGAAGGTATTGCAAACATGGGACTAACATTTGTTTCTTCCGCGACTACATCATTTGACACTAAAAATCTCAAAGATAATTTTATAGAGTGGTATTAAAGGTTTTAAGTTATTCACATAGCGACAGACCAAACAGGAGACCAAAAGTTCGAAACATTTCAAAACTTTCTTTGGCGAAGGGATTTGTAAAAGTGAAAGTCTCGAGCTACAAAACATTTTTTTTTTCTTTTTTTTTTGGGTATTTAATATGAACTCTTGCTTTTCGGTCAATTGGATGGCCCTACATTTCTAGTTCTTTTTTATTTTGTCATGTGCCTTTGTCTTGTTATTGTATGTGTAACACCCCAACCTGACATGGGTCAAAATGTCACATTATGGTGCCAAATCAGAACATACTAACGCAAGCGGTAGACTTATAAACATGAAGTTACAAAGGTATTCTAAGATAATAAGGAAAATACTAACTCTATAAAAGATGAAATCCAAAACTGAAATACAAAATAAACTAAAGCTAACTGAAGCTAAACCAAGTCTAATCCAAAGAAAATGGTTGTCTAATCATCAGGGTAGTCCACTAAATGCTCCTATGCACTCTTCACTCAAACCCAGTTTCCAACCTAAAACCTGCCGTAGAAGAAAAGAAATGCGGCTGAGCTTAAAAAGCCCAGTGAACAGATATATAACAAAACGAATAATCGAAACGTATATAAGTATAAGAAAAGAAATCATAAGCTCCTGTTGAAACGAATTTCATCTGTCAAACGCATAAGAGATCAACGATAACTGAACAAGTATCACAAGTCAACTGATTAAAGAACATGAAAAATCAAATGGTAATACGAATCATAAAGTAACCAGAATTACATGAGCAGCTAGAACAAAGGCTTGTCTACGAGATACTCAAATAGACATAAAGAAACACAGGAAAGCCACGAGCCGACCTAACGAGATACTCGAATAGGTCTGAAAATCACATAATCACATATCTGTCAAATCATAAGTGCACGAAGAGGGGAGACCTCTAAGTACCAAATGGAGTAGCTAGCTCCAACGTGAAGAAGTGTAAGCACACACTCACATTCACCCTACACAATACCTAGTCTCTACACAATTGACTATTTACATAATATACACCTAATGTATTAATCTACGCAATTGCAGACCAATCATTGATTTTCTCAACGATGAGTCATCATTAGGCAACTTTTGGTTTATATATATTAGATGTGATCTTATCTCGACCCACATATGCCTTATATTCTAAGTTTCATTCCTAGTCTCTACACAATTGACTATTTACATAATATACACCTAATGTATTACTAACATTACTAACAATTTTCACCTTAAACTAATACCTTAGTCAATCCCGATACTAGGCATCCTTGAACCATGTTTGAACCTCGACCTCGGAACCACCTTAGTCATGACATCATCCTTCATTCCTTATTCTTTCTAAAAATAAAAAATAAATAAAAATAAAAATAAATAAAAAAGTCTTTAGCATCATGTTGAGTTGGCAGTCCAATGGTGTAACCTTTCCCACTCCTTTCCCAAGTGTCTTCCCGGCTCCTTTACCAAGAAACTTTCTTGCTCCTTTACCAAACAGACATGCTCATTTACTAAGCATCTCGTGTTTGTATTTTCTTCAAGCTATTTAACCTTAGATTCAATCGTCTTGATTCAATGCAGTATCATAGTTACTATACTGAATAACCTCAGCTTCATGATTAACTTCAACATATGGTTAGGTCTGGTACTATATTTGTGTTACCTGATGTTCATGATGCATCCCTTTTAAGTCTCTGATTAGTTATAGACTTATAGATTTGTCTTTATGATGCAACCTTCGGAATTCGTACTTGAATAAACTTTGTCTTTGTTATAAGTGGTTGGTTGCTTGATACTCCATTCATAGTTTCTTTTTTGCTCTGTTGCAATAAGTTTTTCAACATCTGATTTGTGTCATATTGTATACATTAAACAAAATCAAACTAGTTGGACGTTCACTTTTGCGGCGCCTCAACAGTTTTTCGTCCGGAATGCTAAAATCACAACAGGAGACTCCCTGCAATAGTTTCTTGACCCAGGTATGCTCTTTTATGTAATCTAGATGTGGTAGTTTTGACCCATTTGTTCATGAATGGGTCAATTTGGGTTCTGTTCTTTTCACTAAATGTCCGAATGGGTAAAATAAAAGATTCAACTTGAAAGGTAACTAGTCAAATGGTTTGAAAGTCACCCAATTGTAGTTTTAATGCATAAAACCTCCTATATTGTATTTTTTTTATATAAAAATAAAATCCACTAAATTTATACTAGTATATTGTAAAACACTTCCTTAATTTGTGTCTTTTACAGCAAATAAGGACTTTCATACAAATGCGGTCCAATTTGAAAGTGATGGACAACTCGGGCAAAACGAGTTATGTGCATACAAGCTTTGAAGAGGCACATAAGGAAGAAAAAGCATGTCAAGATTCTTAGTCTTGCTCAGCATATTGCATGAGGTTTCCATGCTTGTTGAGTTGTTTTGTCCCTCTTTCCTCCCATTTTTTCTGTTCATGACACAAGCCATAACATCAGAACATTAAAGGTGGCAATATTAACCCCTTTACTTATGAATTTTTGATCTGGGTCATGCACTCATGCTTATCTCTGGTATGTATAAGTATAACCGTCTAACAGCTATATGATAAAAACAGCTTACTGGAAACAGGGCAAATGGGTCAAAACAGATCAGAGGTTTCCTAAATGTAAATTAAATGCATCAAATCTCTTCATTTAGTTAACTAAATATTTCCGACGTAATCTAATTTTTTAAATCTTTGCAAGACACTATTTTCCTATTGAAAATTTGGCAAAACGGTTTTGCCAACTCGACTGTTTTAACCCCTTACCAAAAAAAGAAATCTGTTTTGACCAGTTGCACGACAAGACCATTTTGTCACTTGTGTGGAAACTAGATTAAAAAAGTTAGGTTCTGCTTCTTTCATCAATCTTATTTTTTTAGTAGTTCTATCACAGAAATAGGGTAGTTGGTCAAACTTGCCAAAATGACAATTGAATCTGTAAGATTCCTGGTGGGCTGGTCTGCTAGAAAGTTTTCAAACCTTGGGAGTTTAGTTTTTTTTTGTTACGGATGTGGGATTTTATGGTGAAAGTTGGACGCTTTTTATGTAACAACCGTGAAATCGGCTTGACATGGAACTCACATAGTGAAAGTGGCCTGACATGGGACTCTTGCAAGCTCTTTCGGTGCAAAAATCTGAGCCTCACAAGGTAGCAAGGAATGTAGTGGGTTCCTGGCTATTTTGTCATAAACCCGATTTTTTTGGTTAATCAATTCTCATTTAGGCTACTTTGATGACCACTTTTCCCATATACATAGAGGGATGGCCCTCAGAATGAGGTTTAACACTTTAAGGAAATAGTTCTCTAAGTGTTTTTTTACGTCTATCGGTTAGTAGACCTTTTTGTTTATTTTTTCTTGTTAGCATCATACCTGACACATTCTCCTTGGCACTCTTCTGAGAAAGGTCAATGTAAAGAATTCTGTTGGTGGATTAGAGTTGGCATCAATCATCATGTCAGAAAAAGAAGAGGAGTGATCTCAAAGTACAAGAATTGATGCTTTTCAAATAAATTAAGGTTGGAGCCTGTCAAGGAGCAGGTGCAGATTGTGTTGGATGCTCTCACTAAACTTACTATATTGCTTATGTCTTGGTTTGGTAATAATTTTGTTAGGTTCAATTACATGTTTTCTTTTGCAGTAGTTACTTTAGCATCAAAATTTTGTGAATATATATAGCTAGCAGTTGGTACAAAAATCAAAATTTGTAACTTTGCACTTTGATTGTAACTATGTATGTGAATAAATAAGTGGAGATCGAACAGATATATACAAATAATAGTTTCATAAGTATAGCTATCTCAACTTGGATTGTTCCATAAAATGTAAAGAAACCCTCTTCATTTCTCAAATGATTTTCTACAATATAACAATATCTGGAACAATTCGCCAGTGTAAACACAAATTTTGCATAAGGTATATATATGTTTCAAGAGTTCTCTGATCAAATAGTAGTACAGAACAGGTTCATATATAGAATCAATTACAGAAACGACCTAGAAAGCTTACAAATTTATTGAAGACCTAGAAGTTCATTCACATGTCTTATTTAAAGGTAGACAATTTACAAGTTCATTCGCTAATATGAGACTAGCTATTTTTTTACATAGATCCTTATTGGCATTTCTTTTGAATGAAGTGTAGGAGTGGTTTGCAGGTGAAGTGATTAGAATTTAACAACCTGGGTGTATATGTGTTTTGGTGTTTGTCCCATGTACAAAGAAGGTGGAGACCAAGGATAAGGGAAAGGCATTTCTTATTCGCTAATATGAGACTAGCTATTTTTTTACATAGATCCTTATTGGCATTTCTTGGAACATAAACGGTGGTTAATACTGTCTATGGTAGTACATATATTGGCCATGAGTAGTCTTTTGAGCAAAAGTCAACATCTCTTATGTGCCTCTTTTGAATGTGTAATCATGTAAATGGCGAAAGATATATTTTTGGGAAACGGGTTGACATCTGACCCGTATCTAAATGGGTCGAATAACATGTAGCATGTCTGGGCAGCTACCTCAATGAACTGATATTTAGATATACGTGCAACGAAGAGAGATACAGAGCGTAGGTATCAAAGAAGAGCGTTTTCAGCAATAAGAAGATATGTCAAGTTGTTCCAACAAATAATGAACTGTTGTCTCAATTGTTGGTCAGGCTAGCATGGCTTTAACATGATACCTGTCAACTAATTGCAATGATGTTTATTTTACAAAGACAAACTGCAGCAAGGTTTATTATCTACTGTACAAATCGCAACTTCAAAACACAACATCAATTCTTAATCCGTCATAAAATCCAAAAAAATCTACAAACAGGTTGTAGAGTAAATAGTAAATGATTTCTACTCATGCATTTCATCAAACACCTGGTGGGTGTCTCGTACATGAAAGCTATTTATCTAAATAAAAGAAATGGATTTATCAAAGATTATTGTGGCTAATATTAAGACCAAATCAAAATTACAAAATTATAATAAAATTTCTCTTTTTTTCATGGGACTACCATGTCCAGTTGATTATTCCACCATCCCCACCATGCTCTGATAGAGTTAGGAGGTCTGTTGTTTGTTAATCTAAATTTTCATCCCAAACAAGTCTTACACCACACTCCTTCACTTCAATTCCTTCATTCTCATCAAAACAATTGTTGAGATAAGTGGACCTTTCGCTCATGATTGGGTTTGATCCCATAATTAAACATAAGGAGGTGCAATCAGATACATAAAGATAATATAGGCTATGTGGAAGTTCGGGCAACACTTGCAGCTTCTTGCAACCATCAATGTTAAACCATCTAAGATTAGAAAGTTGACTCAAACTTCCAGGCAAGCTAGTAAAATTGTTCCCTTCCAAGTATAGATCCTCTAAACATGATAAGCCTCCAATGCTCTCAGGCACTTGTACTAAATTGCAGTAGCTTAAATTCAGATCCTTTAACATATGTAAACCTGCCAATGAAACTGATCTTTGGGTAGGGATTAAAGTCCACCATCTAGACCGATCATTCACATGTTGACCAAATGATAATGATTCAAGGTTTGTCAGAGAGGGTACAAAAGAAGGAAGTTCTGCGATGGAAGTTCGATCAATATGAAGCTCCGATAAGGTTTTGATCTTTCCGAGGACTTCTGGCAGTTTTTCTACCTTCAAGCACCCCGAGAGAATCAGAATCTGAAGAGAATCCATTTCCAGTTTGGAAAGGAATTTCTTAAGCCGTTTGCAGTCTCTCATATTTAAGACAACAAGCCTCTTAAGCATTCTAATAGATGGGTGAAGTTTGACCAACTTCTCACAGCCTTCAAGAGTTAGCTCTTCGAGATTTCTAATCTCAGAGAAGTCGGGGGTACTTGTTAGGTAACAACAATGCCTTAGCTTCATGAATTTCAACCTCATAAAACACTAACAACAAAAACAAAAAGGACAAGTGTTAGACACCTTAGGTGTTAAACAGGAAATATATATAACATATGACAAAGTAATAATATTAGACCTTAGGTGTTGTCCAAAGACGTTTTATGTGGCTGTACGACAGGTCGATGGAAACAATGTTTTCCGGATAAAAATCTGAAGGTAAGAACTTTAAAGGCAATCCATGCCAATGAAGCAACCTTAATTTATTGGACAACAAATCCAGTCTTCCAGAGAAGTTTACTGCAAATGGCTGCCAACGTCCTTCGACTTTCGGAAAGCATAATTTTAGTATCCGCAAGTTTTTCATACGTGTAAGAGCTTCTCCATCTACGGGAATATTTTGACAGTTTTTCTTTAGCAAAAGGACAAGAACTTCAACTTCTTCTGTTACCTATATACAAGTAAACAATCATCAGATTGTACTTTCTATTAGTAAAAAATAAAAAAATCAATAAAGGCAATTACTTATACTCATACCTTGTTTACATTAAGTACATCGTAATCCTCTGATGAAATCCACAAGCTTCTGTGATTCTGCCAGAATTCTTCACGTATAATTTCCCATGCCATGCTCTGAATCAATTCATGCATTTGAAGACAATCTGCAGATACCGTTATCAAGAACTTATCAGCTAAAACTTCAATAATAGCATACGCAGAACAATGACGGCTGTCCAGTACACTTGCAGCAAAATCTTTATTTTCCCCAATGAAGGCACATGCAATGTCAAGAAACATTCTTTTCTGATCAGATGCCAAACTATCAAAACTTGGCCGAAGTTTTTGTACTATCTCTGAATTAGGATATGTTTGGAGTCTATCAACTCGCTTTTCCAAACATACACAGGCTTATCATACAATAGTCGACCAAAAACTTTGAGAGCCAAAGGGTGACCATGCAAATATTTCACAAATTGGGAAGCAAATTCTTCCAAATCTTTTGTAGGATGCCTTTTCCCAAATGCATATAAATAAAAGAGCTCAAGAGCTTCATAATCAGCTAAAGTGTCCATTTCATGAATTCTATCCACTTTATGAGACCTTAGCAATTGTTTGTCTTTGCCAGTGAATATAATAAGACTTCCAGGATAAAACCAATCAGGCGAACCTGCTAGAGCTTCTAACTGCTCCATGCTATTCACATCATCCAAAACAAGTAGGATTGGCTTATATGACATCCTTTGCTTTATTACCATAGTTCCTTCACCAACACTTGATATCTTCAGATTTCTTGTTTTCAGAATCTTATCAATCATTTGCATTTGGACTTGAGTTAGGCCTTGTCGTTTTTCAACTCCTTGGACATCATCACAAAAGCATCTTCCTTCAAAGTGGGTATACATCGAGTTGTAAATAGCTTTTGCAAGAGTCGTCTTTCCTATTCCGCTAAAGCCACATATTCCAATCAGGTGCACTTTATCTGATCCAACAAGACGCAATAAGTTCAATTTACTTACACGACCATCTACACCGACAAGGTTCTCACCAACATCCAAGGGTCCATCTAATATTTTGAGGATTTCTTTGGAGATGCGATCAATGAATTCGGACTCATACCTGTTGACCGAAAGAACCACATATACATATTGTGAATTTAATTGTCACCTTAATAAATTTGAATGTAAATAAAAGGTTATTGCTAATTCACTAAGTTGACTCTTTCTCTCTTTTAGTCAATGGATAGAGAAAACACTAGCTAGTGCCCCACCGGATTGGACATGGGGTTACATGCAAACATCACAAACTTCACCAAAACAAACCACACAAAAAATCCAAGAACTCACTTTTTATTTCACTAACTTCACAGAAAACTGGAATCATATTCTAATGCGTGATTTTTTAACGGTGCGGACAGGTGAAGAGAAATAAGCTGGGGATCTGTTTCGGTTTTGCAAAGTTTAAGAATGTGACTAAGGTTAATACTTTTAAGCACAAACTAAACTATATTTGCAATGGTAAACAAAGACTAAAATGTAATGTAATCAACGTGTTGGTAATTCAAAGATGAAACAAAGAAACAAATTCGACAAACGAAAGAAGCGGAAGCTTTATTCAAATTACCAAACCAAATACAAAACCAAATTGAAAGATAGCAATACAAAATTCTAATTCAAACGGTACCAACTTCTAATTCAAAAGGTACCAAACCCTAATTAAAATTGTACAAAGAAAACTAATGTCATTGGCCTCTATTTATAGGCAACCAATGACCTAAACTTACCAAATCCTAAACAGACTCAAATTAGAAAACATACCAAAAAACTAATCTATATCAAAAGACAAATTTACGAAACTAACCCAAAAGTTTAAGCCACTTTCTAACACAATAGAAGGGAGTGAAACCAGATGCCATAGTGGTGGCATCCAAACCCACTACAAGAATCAGGAGAACAGGCGACGAACAGTTTCCCGTCGACATTATGTCGACGGCATAAGGCAGAAAACTACAAAAAAAAACGATTGACCGAGCCCAACTGCGTTGAATTTTTCATAATCGTATTTTCCCGTCGACATGTCGACGGGAAAATTTTAAAATATTTTTTTAGCCTCAATAATTCACCAAAGTTGGGCGCGAAATTTACCCGCTAATATATTCCCGTCGACATGTCGACGGGAATATATTAATAACGTTTTATCCCACAATTAACGTGTGATTAAGCATAATAATTATTATGTTTTAAGAGTCCCATCGACATGTCGACGGGAGTATATTACTAATTATAAACATTTTTAATAAATAGGTAAAATATTGGGCGGGATATTTTCCCGCTTTATTGTTCCCGTCGACATGTCGACGGGAATATATCTTTAAAAATCAGGCTATATATATCCTCACAAATACATTCCCGTCTCATTTTTTTACCAACAACTTACAACCCGCAGAACCACAACTATACCGGGGACCTCTTACGCCAATGTCCTAAATGGATGCAAAACAGACGACCTTCAACAAAGAACCCGCATAAACCTTCCAACACCTCCACCCACCAATGATCTTCAAACCTCGTCGATTATCACCAAACTCCTATCTTTGGAGAGTGCCTCAAACACCAATTTATCATACTTGATGAGGGTTTCTTAGATGTCACCATCAACTACACAGGAGAACTCCACTTAGGGGGTGTTTGATTTCGACTTAGTTGACATAATATGAAAAAAACTGAATTAATTAAGTCATATGAAAACTGTTTATTTGTGACTTAATGACGCAGGACGCGAGGAAGCGAATTTAGATAAACCCTAATCCAAGGGTGATATACAAGGCGCACCTTGTGAGAATAACCCAAACAAGAGATAAACTCCTAAAAGATAATTTTATTAATGATAACCAAGATGAATTACAATGATAATAAGTCCTATAAATCTATATTTATAGGGTATTAAAACTTGTAGAAAAAAATAACTAAACTATTCTAGAAAAAAATGAAACATATAAACTAAAAATAAAGTTACAATCCAAATAAAAGCAACACGAGTAATCTCAGTTGGGTTTGCTTAGGTTGAGAAGTAAGGATACTTATGTTTACAAGTAATGTTACTTGTTAAGTCACGACATATGCAGAAATCTCAGTTTGTATCCATACTTATTCCGGTAACCTTACTTTGGTTTAGGAGTAACCTTACTCCTACCAATAAGGTTCATATCATTCCCTCTCACTTTAGAAGAACTTGTCCTCAAGTTCTTGCACTCTTCAGTTTTCGATGTCTTCATATCCGGTGGTCTTGTACCATTGGAAAGGATAGCTATATTCTTTCCAAACAACTTAACCACATAAAAGTTATTCTTACCCCTATGTATGGCATCCACATCATGTTGTCACGGTCTTCCTAGCAAAACATGACTAGCACCCAAGTGCACGACATCACAAAACACCTCATCACGATAAGAATTTCCAATAGCAATTGGAACCTTGCAAACCTCATTTACCTTCACTTCGGGACCTTTCTTTATCCATCCTAACTTATATGGATTAAGATGTTGCTCGGTTGGTAACTTTAACGCCTTCACAAGATCTTTGGAAACTAGGTTTTCACAACTTCCACCATCAATGATCAATGAACAAATGTTGTCTTCAATCACACATTTAGTTTCAAAAATCTTGTTCCTTTGCGAAAAATCTTCAATCTTTGTTGTACACAAGGTACATTGCACCATCAAGTTCATAACTTCGCCTTCGACATGAGCAAATTCATCAATATGTGCAAATTCATCTTCATCAACTTCTTCAACATAAGCACACGTCTTCCTATTAGGACAAGTATTTGACCTATGACCCGAAAAACCACACCTAAAACACTTAGGTGGTAGTGCTTTGTCATAAGGATTGGAATCCGTTGTTTTAGCAACTTGTTTCTTCGCACCACTTTCACTAGCCACATCAGGAGAAATCAAACTAGAAGATTTATTAGATCCAATGGTCAATTGAGTTTGATTGGATTGAGTTACCTTAGGAGGAGATGAATTATCTTTCATTGTATCTTCAAAAGTCAAGACTCGTTTGGATATTGACCTCTCAACCTTCATAGCTAAAGTTTGAGCTTGATCAATGGTCCAAATTGACAACAGGCTTAACTCTTCTTGAATTGATTGATTCAACCCACTCACATACCTAGCGGCCACTTGTTCTTCAGATTCCTTCAAATTACACCTAGCTTGCAACCTCAAGAATTCACCCGTATACTCCGCCACGGTTTTTTTTCCCTTGAACACAAGTATGATATTGTTGATATAAAATCGGGGGAGGGTAAAAACCTACCTTTTATCATTCTCTTCATCCTTGGCCATGTGGTGATTGGATATTTGCCTTGTCTCCTACAGTTGTCTTGCTCGTTTTGCCACCAAGCTCCAGCTCCTCCACGTAACTTGTAAGCCACAATCTTGACTTGCTCTTCTTTCAGAACATCCATTATGTCAAAGAACTTATCAACTTCATACAACCAATCAAGCACAACTTCAAGATCAAGATTCCCAAGAAAGTTAGGAATCTCAGCTTTAACATGGTACCTTTGATGCTCACCATTTCCACGATGATTTTCATTCCTCATAGCAAAAACCCTAGGTCCATGATTTCTACCACTTGGACCTCCAGTCAAAACCCCATAAACTCCATCTCCTTCCTCATCTGAAGACCCGAATCCTTCTTGTCTCCAAACTTGTTTAGGAGATTAGTTACGCTCATGATTCTAATAGAATTCCTCATAGTTATTACGAAATTTATGATTACCACGTACGTGACCCTCACGATTTGGATGTTTACCACTACCCCCGATCGCGGATCGGATCTCATCAAGCACAGTGGACATGCTCGGATATGAGATCATTGATCGCACGATCCATGTCTTCGGTCGACCGCACCCCACCACCGGTACAGGTTTGTGGATCTTCTACACCGTTCACCATCTAAGATACTAACAAGCTCTAGATGTTTAATTGACGTAGAACCTTCTACACCAATTACCACCAGGATACAACGTGTCTCTGATGCCAACTGACGCAGGACATGCGGAAGCGAATTTAGATAAACCCTAATCCAAGGGTGATAAACAAGGCGCACCTTGTGAGAATAACCCAAACAAGAGATAAACTCCTAAAAGATAATTTTATTAATGATAACCAAGATGAATTACAATGATAATAAGCCCTATATTTATAGGGTATTAAAACTTGTAGAAAAAATAACTAAAATATTCTAGAAAAAACCAAACATAGAACTAAAAATAAAGTTACGACCCAAATAAAAGTAACACCAGTAATCTTAGTTGGGTTTGCTTAGGTTGAGAAGTAAGGATACTTATGTTTACAAGTAATGTTACTTGTTAAGTCACGACATATGCAGTGATCTCAGTTTGTATCCATACTTCTTCCAGTAACCTTACTTTGGTTTAGGAGTAACCTTACTCCTACCAGTAAGGTCCATATCACTTAATAGACAAATATGACTGAAAATATTAAGTAAAAAAAGTGATGGTGCTTGCATTAAATCATCTCTTAATTAAACATGACTTAATAGAAAATTTAACAAACAAGCCCTTACTCAATCAACTTAATGATCGTAACATATCGAATGAGGCACTCAGTAGAACCTCGAAGTAGCCAAAATAATATCATCCACGTAAATCAAAAGATAAGCAATACACGTACCCTTGGGGAAAATGAACAACAATGTATTAGTCATGCTATGAGTAAAACCAACACGAGTAGCATAGCTGGCAAATCGTTGAAACAAGGTCGGAAGGGCCTACTTAAGGCCATATAAAGACTTCTGTAAGAGACAAACACAATTCGGACGAACAGAGTCTACAAATCCATGTATGTATACACTCTCACTCTAGTTGTCATGCATAAAGACATTCTTGTCATTGAGCTGGTGAACTCGCCAAGGACGTGATACAACAAGACTAAGAACTGTACGAATAGTGGTTTTACAAATGGAGTGAAGGTCTTATTACAATCAATAACATATATGTTGCTGACTATTAAGCATCTTGTGGTTTCAAAAATTTGTAAATGTGTAAATGTGTAAATATGTTTAAAAGCAAAGTTTCTTAATTGAGGACAAGAAAAGGTTAATTCTTGGGTTCTGGAACCACAAGGTGAAAGGTACCGATATGGCAACTTACAATCGCCGCTATCGAGAGTTGGCCTTACTCTGTCCCGATATGGTTAGGACTGAGACCCAAAAGATCGAGAGGTATACCGATGGATTGCCGGTAGCTACAAGGAACGATGTGATTTCTGCTAAGCCTGCAAACATTCATGAGGCTATTACTATCGCTCAACAATTGATGGATTCTTTGGCATTGGAAGAAACTGAGAAGAATAAGAATGGAAAGAGAAAGAGGGACGATCACTCTAAGAGTAATGATCGTCGAAACAAGAGACAACTAACTACTAGAGCTTATGCCATGGGAGACGGAGACAAGAAGAACTACAATGGAGATGCACCAAAATGTAACCGATGTTACAAGCATCATTCTGGTCGATGTACTATAATGTGCAAGAATTGCTCTAAGATGGGACATATAGCTAAGGATTGTAGAGCTCGACCTCTTGCTATGGTTCAAGCTACTCCTGAAACTATGAACAAGGCAAATGTTACTTGCTATGGATGTGGAAAGAAAGGACACTATCGGAATGAGTGTAGGGAATCGTGGAACCGAGGAAATCAAGGATCGGGTGGTAATGGGTACAACAATGGAAACCGTGGAGCTGGAGGAAATCGTGGACGGCAAGATAATGCGGACCAACGTGTGGAAGCTGGAGTTGCTCATGGGAGAGTGTATGCACTCGGGAACGAGAGAGGAGAAGATCCGAACGTGGTTACTGGTACGTTCCTTCTCAATAATCGTTATGCTTCCATACTATTTGATACTGGTGCCGATAAGAGTTTTGTGTCCACTAAGTTTGCACCCTTACTAGAGAAACCCCCGATGGCCTTAGGAATTGGGTATGATGTAGAATTAGCCAATGGAAACATAGAAAGGATTAAGACCATCATTCGTGGATGCACGTTAAACTTTCTGAACCGTCCTTTCAACATAGATCTTCTACCCGTCACATTAGGAAGTTTTGATGTCATTATTGGTATGGATTGGTTGTCGAAGTATCGTGCCCATATAATCTGCGATGAGAAGATCGTGCGTGTGCCTTACGGCAAGGAGATTCTGAACATACCAGGGGATAGAAAGGATTCGAGAGGCCCATCTAGATTAGCAGTTATATCTTGCACTAAGTTGTCGAAGCTAATAGAGAAAGGAAGCTACCTTTTCTTAGCCCAAATTTCTGAGAAAGGAGAGAAGGAAAAGAAGGAAAGGTGCATTGGGGATGTACCTATAGTTCGTGATTTTCTGGATGTGTTTCCCGATGATCTGCCGGGAATTCCGCCCACTAGGCAGGTGGAATTTCAGATTGAGTTAATACCTGGTGCTGCACCTGTAGCACGAGCGCCTTATCGTCTTGCACCGACTGAACTAGAAGAGTTGTCGAAACAATTAGCGGAGTTAGCCGAGAAGAGGTTTATAAGACCAAGTTCTTCACCTTGGGGAGCCCCAGTCTTATTTGTGAAGAAGAAGGATGGATCGTTTCGTATGTGTATTGATTATCGAGAGCTGAACAAGTTAACGGTGAAGAATAGATACCCGTTACCGAGGATCGACGATTTGTTCGATCAACTTCAGGGATCGAGTGTGTATTCAAAGATCGATTTGAGATCGGGATATCATCAGCTTCATTAGAATTGGAAGGAGCTGATAAGGATAAGAATGGAAAGAGAAAGAGAGACCATCACCCTAAGGGTAATGATCACCGAAACAAGCGACAAGCTGTTGCTAAGGCTTATGCAATTGGGGATGGAAATAAGAAGAACTATAATGGTGATGCACCCAAGTGTGGTCGTTGCTACAGGAATCATACAGGGCAATGTGCTGTGATTTTTCAGAATTGCTCGAGGAGAGGACACGTAGCCAAGGATTGTAGAGCTCGACCACTTGCTATGGTTCAAGCTACTCCTGAAACTATGAGTAACACAAATGTTACTTGTTATGGATGTGGAAAGAAGGGACATTATAGGAATGAGTGTAGAGAATCGTGGAACTGAGGAAATTAAGGATCGGGTGGTAATGGATACAATCATGGAAACCGTAGAACTGGAGGAAACCGTGAACGACAAGATAATGAGGACCAACGTGAGGAAGCTGGAGCTGCTCATGGGAGAGTGTATGCACTCGGGAACGAGAGAGGAGAAAATCCGAACGTCGTTACTGATACGTTCTTTCTCAATAATCGTTATGCTTCCATAACTATTTGATACTGGTGCCGATAGAAGTTTTGTGTCCACTACGTTTGCACCCTTACTAGAGAAACCCCCGATGGCCTTAGAATTGGATACGATATTGAGTTGGCAAACGGAAACCTAGAAAGGATTAATACCATCATTCGCGGTTGTACGTTAAATTTCTTGAACCACCCTTTCAACATAGATCTTCTACCCGTCACGTTAGGAAGTTTCGATGTAATCATTTGGTATGGATTGGTTGTCGAAGTATCGTGATCATATACTTTGCGATGAGAAGATCGTGCGTGTACCTTACGGAAAGGAGATCCTAAATATATTAAGAGATCGAAAGGATTCTAGGAGCCCATCCCGATTAGCAGTTATTTCTTGCACTAGGTTACCAAAGCTAATAGAGAAGGGATGTTGCCTTTCCTTAGCTCAAACTTCTGATAAAGGAAGGATGAAGAAGAAGGAAAGGTGCATTAGAGATGTGCCTATAGTTCGTGATTTTTCTAATGTGTTTCCCGATGATTTGCCGGGAATCCCGCCGACGAGACAAGTGGAGTTTCAGATCGAGTTGATACCTGGTGCTGCACTTGTAGCACAAACGCCTTATCGTCTTGCACCTACTGGATTGGAAGAGTTGTCGAAGCAATTAGCGGAGTTAGCCAAAAAGGGACTTACAAGACCAAGTTCTTCACCTTGGGGAGTCCCAGTCTTATTTGTGAAGAAGAAGGATGGATCGTTTCGTATGTGTATTGATGACCGAGAGCTGAACAAGTTAACGGTGAAGAATAGATACCCGTTACCGAGGATCGACGATTTGTTCGATCAGCTTCAAGGATCGAGTGTGTATTCGAAGACCGATTGGAGATCGGGATATCATCAGCTTCGAGTTCGTGAGAAAGATATTCCGAAAACGGCTTTCAGAACCCGTTACGGGCATTACGAGTTTCAGGTGATGCCGTTTGGGTTGAATAACGCACCGGCGGTATTCATGGACCTCATGAATCTGGTGTGTAAGCCTTACTTAGACAAGTTTGTGATTGTTGTTTCATCGATGACATTCTGATTTATTCGAAGAGTGAGAAGGAGCATGAGGAGCATCTAAGACTTATCTTAGAATTGCTCAGGAAGAAGAAACTGTATGCTAAATTTTCCAAAGGTGAATTTTGGATTCCGACAGTACAATTTCTGAGTCATGTGATTGATAGGCAAGGAGATCATGTAGATCCTGCAAAAATTGAGTCGATAAAAGATTGGGCTGCACCTACAACCCCAACAGAAGTTCGTCAATTTTTGGGATTAGTCGGTTTTTACCGAAGATTCATTGAGGGATTTTCGAAGATAGCAAAACCGTTGACCAAATTGACTCAAAAGAGCATTAATTACGAAGGGGGAGATAAGGAAGAGGAAGCATTCCAATTGCTTAAGGAGATGTTGTGTAGTGTTCCTATCTTAGTGTTACCTGAAAGTAGTAAGGACTTTGTCGTCTATTGTGACGCTTCGCATAAAGATTTGGGAGCTGTGTTAATGCAACGAGAGAAAGTGATAACGTATGCTTCCCGACAGCTCAAAAAAAAAAAAAAAAAAACATGAGAAAAACTACACCACCCATGAGTTGGAGTTAGGTGCTGTGATTTTTGCTTTAAGGATATGGAGACATTACTTGTATGGAACCAAGTGTGTAGTGTTTACTGACCACAAAAGTCTACAACACATCTTGAATCAAAAAGAGCTTAACATGAGACAACGACGTTGGATTGAGTTGCTAAGCGATTATGATTGTGAAATTCGCTACCATCCTAGTAAAGCAAACGTCGTTGCTGATGCTCTTAGTCGAAAGGAGAGAATCCCACCGTTACGAGTTAGGTCATTAGGAATGACTATCGAATCGCCATTACCGTCTCAAATATTAGAAGCTCAAACGGAAGCGTTGAAAGCAGAAAATCGACCTGCTGAGAAAATATTTGGGATGGCAGAAAATGAGAAGGGATTTGTTAAGCGTTATGATGGAGTATTATGTTTTAGAGAGCGAAATTGGGTACCTTTGTATGGAGGAAGTCGAGAGTTGATTATGCACGAGTCGCATAAGTCAAGATACTCTATTCATCCTGGGTCTGACAATAGGTACCAGGATTTGAAAAGTTATATTGGTGGCCAAATATGAAGGCAGATATAGCGTTGTACGTTAGTAAGTGTTTGACTTGCTCTAAGGTTAAGGTAGAACATCAAAGACCGTCAAGATTAATGACGCAGCCAGAACTCCCAGTTTGGAAATGGGAGCGGATTACAATGGACTTTATTACCAAATTACCTAAGACAGCTAGCGGTTGTGACGCTATCTGGGTAATTGTGGATCGTCTGACAAAGCCTGCTCATTTCTTAGCTATTAGTGAAGATGATAGTGTGGATAAGCTTGCGAGGTTATATGTGAAGGAAATTATTTCGCGTCATGGAGTCCCGATATCTATTATTTCGGATCGTGATAATCGTTTTACGTCAGCTTTGTGGTGATCACTTCAAACGGCTTTGGGGACGAGGCTTGATATGAGTACTGCATATCATCCCCAAACCGATGGTCAAAGTGAGAGGACCATTCAGACGTTAGAGGATATGCTTCGTGCACGCATCATAGACTTTGGTAAAGGCTGGGAGAAGTATTTACCCCTTACGGAATTCTCCTATAATAATAGCTACCACACAAGTCTTAAGGCTGCACCATTCGAAGCTTTGTATGGCAGAAGGTGTCGTTCGTCTATTGGTTGGGCAGAAGTTGGAGATAGCCGACTCACAGGCCCTGAACTGATTTTGGAAACTACTGAGAAAGTAGCTCAGATTCGTGATCGATTGCAAGCAGCCAGAGATAGGCAGAAGAGCTATGCCGATCAGAGACGTAAACCCTTAAAGTTCCAGGTTGGAGACAAGGTAATGCTGAAAGTCTCGCCTTGGAAAGGTGTGATACCTTTCGGCAAACGTGGTAAACTCAACCCTCGCTACGTTGGACCATTTCTTATTTTGGAAAGAAATGGGCCCGTGGCTTATAGGTTGGAATTACCACATGAATTGAGTAAAGTTCATGATGTGTTACATGTTAGTAATTGGAGGAAGTGTCTTTCTGATGAGATGCCGGTTATACCGATGAAAGATATTAGTGTTGATGAGAAATTGAACTTTGTGGAAGAGCCGATTGAGATTTTTGGATCGTGAGATTAAACGACTTAAGAGAAGTCGTATTCCACTCGTCAAGGTTCGTTGGAATTCCCGACATGGACCAGAATTTACGTGGGAACGTGAGGACGAGTCCTGGAAGAGATATTCGAAGCTTTTCACTTCGTAGATGAATTTTTCCGAGTGAAACCCGGGACGGGTTTCCTTCTGAGGCTGGGAGGATGTGACAACTGGCAAATTAGGGAGTTATTTTGAAAACCCACATTACATTACAGTTCGTTTATAAAATATATTTGGAATTTTATTCATAACGAACTTGAAAAACCAATATTTTGGTTGGTGATATCTAAAAATTTTATGGAATCAATATGGATTATCGATGTGATGGAATTTAATTTGAAATTCTCATTTGGCACTACGTTGACTCCGGCACTAGAATAACCTAACTAAAAGTTTTATGTCTTGAGTCTACGGATTCGACTATATATAATTATTTATGGAACGTCTCGTAAGTTATTAAAGGTTTGAAACGAGTTTCGGGTTTTGGTCTGTGTATTCTACACCTGGTCACCTTACCCTTAATGTTACTAATATTATTATTATTAGTATTATTATTATGATTATTATTATTGTTTAAATCAAAAGAAAAAAAAAAAATATATATACTAAAGATAGAGTACTACAAAACCGTCTTTGTGGTTTACTGCCAAAACAACACACACAAATACAACTCTACCTCTCTCTCTCACCTATCTCTCCCATCCTCTTCTCCATCTCATCACCAACCCTAGCCGCCGCACTATTCCGGCCACGCAGCCACCACACCGCCACCACTACAACTACACCGCCACCACCATCTTAACACTCATCTCATCCTCTTCATTTCTACATATATCACGCGCCTCAAAACCCCCCATCACCACGAATACATGAAGGTCGAGCCTTGAACCACCACTATTCCTTGTAGTTTTTGCTAGATCCGTGAGATTCAAGGTACAAAAAGGTGAGCAAACGCCAAAACAAGTGTAGACTTGTCTTGGAGAGCATCGATCCGTGATTATACGGATGTATATATTGATGGGTTTTTGGATTTTCTTGATTATTTTGATTTAAAACACGTATTACAAGTGGGTTTTTGAATAAAACGTAAAGGAACATCGTTTGGTATCCGGGTTTCACGTGTTTTGGTGTTGGTCGAAGTTAAACCGAGAGCCCATGCTCTCGGCTTGTGATGTTGGTTGAGCTATGTGGAGATTTTCTTTATTCTTGGCCTAGTATGGTAGTTATCGAGGGTGTTGGTGATGCTATTTCTTGGTTATGTTCGAGTCTTGGCCAAGAGATTTTGTGATATAGAAGTTGTTTGGTTACTGCCGTGTCCTTGGGGTCGGTTCATTTTGTGTCGAGCTCAGGAGAGCTAGCCGAGACCATAATGGTCTCGGGTGTGACCTTGATGGTTCATGTCTGATCCGAGACTCAAATGAGTCCCTCGACTCGGGGTTGGTCTTGGTAGTCGACCCGGATAACATATATAATTTGGTGATTTTATTTGGTGTCTTGATACTTCCTTGTTATTATTATTTTTGAAGTGTATTACCTTTGGCTTTGTTGTGTTGTTGTCGTTGCTTGGAAGCTGAGAACGAATGATATAATGTTCATTGATATTGGAGTTGTGTTGACGAAAAATGATTTGGGGACCGATTGTGAGACGGTCAATTAGAAATGACGGAGATAGGTTAGTCGGGTGCCGTAGTCGGACCCTATTGTTGTAGCACGTGTTTTGGGAAGTTGTTGGACGGGGATAGATTACTTGGTTGTGTTGTTTATTATTTCTATTTTTGGACTTGGACAATGAGCCGAGAGTGATGACTCGGACATGTGGCCATTTCGTATGACTCGATAATTATTTATAACTAAACACAACTAATAAAACTCGTAATAATATTATTAATAATATAAACGTTTATATAAATATATAAACGTGAAAACGTATATATATTTATACAAGTGCGTATATTAATAATAAAACGATCACGAGTAATATTATAATAATAACGCGACTATAAATATTATGCTATGAAAGTAGCGTAATAATATTGCGAGCGCTATTATAATTAAACGACTATAATTAACAACGAAATCTTTAACGTTGAATAAATGCTAAATCAAATAATATCTTTTTAATAAACGAGGAAAACTATCGAGTTATACGGGATCGTGGTCACTTGAGTCCAAGTGGTTTATTATTTGTGACGTTCGTGTTGTCACGGATATATGACGATTAATACATTCATTTTCGATAACTACGTAACTTATTTAATCGACGGGTTAAATAAGAGCTATTTAGTTATTTAAATTGAGTATATTAATGGGCATCGTATCCTACGACGCCCATAGGTTGTGGTATGTGTACGGGAATAATAAGTTACTAAGTATCTCGTGGGATTACCAAATTGACGAATTTGGTGAGCTTAACGGTATAGTTAGTGAAGTTATTAAACTTTGATATATACCATATAGTACTTTATGTGCAATGTGTGACCTAGGATTCGGGTATAATCTTAGAATGGTATATTAAGTAAATAAATATGGAGGATTACCAGATCGACGGATTTGATAAACTTCGATGATTTATTTAAGTAATATATTAGGTTAATATTAGACCTATAGATTGTTTATCATCCTTTTTGTTGTAACTTCTTGGTTTGAGTTGTGTCGACCCACCACCCGTATGGATACCAAACGCAAATACACCAAACTAATACGAAATGGATTTTCGGAAATAAAACGGATTCTCGTCCGGGTTTGGGAATATATTGAAATTGAGGAAATGATTTCTGAACGAGTTGATATTGTTAGGTCGTGCCGAGTCCGTAGTTGCCGTCTTTTGAGTTATTATACATCTTACCTCTACCGATTTCTTATTGCTGATTTCTGGACGTGAGGTGAGTCATAGCCCCACTTTTTACTCTTGAACTATGTTTTCAACGATTGGGGTGAGAAACGTGCAAATTATTTTACGTGGACTATTATCGCTTTTATATGCTTTCTAAACTTGCTATGCGTATGGACTAGGATCTATTGTCAGCTTTAGTCACACATGTCGTGTGTACTATTCAAGGTTGGCTTATTTGGTTATTTGGGATTGTCAGCTTTAGTCACATATATGTTGTGTGTACTATTCAAGGTTGACTTATTTAGATACTGTAGTGTGCACCTATAGGTTATTAATACTTTGGAGGTTATCCGAGTATTTATTGGTATTGCGGGGGTTACCCGAATACCTATGTTGTTACGGAAGGGTATCCGTGTGTTTTGGTTATTGCGGAAGGGTATCCGTGTGTTATGTTGAGAGCGGAGGGTATCCGCAGGCTTTTAGCGAATCCTTAGTCTAGCTAGCAAGCGTTTTGCGTATATGTCCACTATATTGTTAGTTGAATTTAAACCTATGATCTCACCAGCGAAAGCTGACTTTTAGCACGTTTTCTCAGGAAATTAAGTGATGCTCTATGGATGCTTGGATTGGAGGCTTGGCAATGGCACCTGGTTTATGGATCTATTTTTCTAAACTCTGATATTAAATTGTGGACCTACGTTTATTTTTTTTTGGGCCTGACTCTGAATGATGTTGGGATAAATGTAAACTTTAAAACCCCGTTTTGGTTGTGTTTTTCTTATGTTTACTTTATCTCGTTCTATTATGTCTTGTGTTGGATACCAATCCCCGTAGCACCCCGAAAGCTTGTTGAGTCTTCCGCTGTACCAAATTTTGGGGGTGTTACACGGGAGTGACGGACGGGTCTTGCCCGGACGGATCAATACTCGAACGGTCGATCCTAGCGTCACCAATAACCCCTGCTCCATGGACACGTGTCTCTTATACCTGACATGCATGTCAGGAACAGTTGCCTACTAGCACTACGCACAGTGTCGTACAGTGAAAAGGTATAGGTCTCAGATAGTATAAATACTTCTCATTTACTCTGGTATTATATAGCATTTACTGCATATACACACATATACCTTTATCCTTGTCTCATACTTACTCTCACGCCTGAGCTTGGTCCTGGGACAAACCCCCCAGGGCAAGGCTAACGCGCTTTTCTTGTCTTTCCAGGTCCGAAGAACTTTTAAGACTCTCGACTGGAAGGAGGCAATAAATTACGCAAACATAGTTCTAGTTTTTTGGTAGTAATAACAACATTATTAGCATGTTTGTGTATTGAGTTTGGTCACAAATTGCAGTTGGTCTAATAAATGGATCACTAAATTTAGGTAGCAGAAAGGAAATTAAATTCAATTTACCTGAAATTTTCGTTCAACTGAGTGTTGCAGAGTCGCTATCACATCCTGTGAAGAAAATAATAAGATCTTCTATCGAGCTTCAGACTAATCCCAAACTACTTACTGAATGTTCCACATTTTCTATGACATCATGTGAAAAAAATAATAACTTCTTCTATTAAGCTTCAGGATAATTCCAAACTACTTAAAAGGAAAGCTACGTCTTGATAACTATTACTCGTGTTTATGTCAAGTAGGGTGTGTTTGTACCTTTTTGTTTGTTCGTGTACCCCGGTTGCTCTGCAAATAGGGGCCTTTTAATAGCATCACCTTTTTTTTGTCGCATCTGCCTTTGTTGGCTCTATTTGTTTGTGCTTTGTTGGATTTCCTGCATTTGAAAATTCGTTAAAATATTGCTGTATCAATCATTTGTTAAAACTAACATATGTCCTAATTCTTGGATAATATTTCTACCTGGCAGTTCCTTGTGTGTCTGATTTTTTCCTTTGCGCGGCGGTGTTCCTACAATTTATGATTGGTGAGAATACAGTGGTGGCAATTATTTGGCAAAGGTAAATCTGATATAGATTTTTATGTCACAACTAATATGTTCATGTTACAAAAGATCATAAGACAATCATGATGGATTATTGAAACCCATAAGTAAAGGTAAAAAAATTTGTTTCGTTAATTGATTAAGGCAAAATAACTTACCTACAACTATGAGTGTTAGCATGATAAGTCTTCTTCATCTTCATTTGTGTATCATAGGTTTCGTTCTGTGTTTTGTTTTGTGGTTATGGAGAATGTGAGAGGCTTCTGGAATATGTGGGAGAGAATAGATGTTTTTATTTACAGAATACTCTCCTGTATAGATGACCCACTTTGGCATCGGAGTCAGGTTCGCCGGACGGGGTGGTTTATCAGTCGGAGCTAGGGATGAGAGACAGAGAATGAAACCTAATATCCAACGGGGCCCAAACCCGTTATGTCGGGTATGGATACTCTTATAAAAAAAGGGCTCCAAAGTTAGTGGGCTTCCACGCTAAATGTATATATTGTATGTATGTATAATGTATAATATACTGTAATGTATAATGTATAATGAGCTTCTAATGTAGCACACACCAGGTGTTGTGTTTGTTGGTTGATACTTACATCACTCTTTTGATGCACACATCACAATGTTACATCATTAATGCACATGTTACAACATGTTATGTGCATAATTGTGGTGTGTGCATCAATAAAAGTGGTGTAAGTATCACTACGTTTGTTGAAATGTGTATGAGAAGAAATCATCGACTCTTCAGTTAAATTACTGTTAAGAAGGTATTGCAAACATGGGACTAACATTTGTTTCTTCCGCGACTACATCATTTGACACTAAAAATCTCAAAGATAATTTTATAGAGTGGTATTAAAGGTTTTAAGTTATTCACATAGCGACAGACCAAACAGGAGACCAAAAGTTCGAAACATTTCAAAACTTTCTTTGGCGAAGGGATTTGTAAAAGTGAAAGTCTCGAGCTACAAAACATTTTTTTTTTTCTTTTTTTTTTTGGGTATTTAATATGAACTCTTGCTTTTCGGTCAATTGGATGGCCCTACATTTCTAGTTCTTTTTTATTTTGTCATGTGCCTTTGTCTTGTTATTGTATGTGTAACACCCCGACCTGACATGGGTCAAAATGTCACATTATGGTGCCAAATCAGAACATACTAACGCAAGCGGTAGACTTATAAACATGAAGTTACAAAGGTATTCTAAGATAATAAGGAAAATACTAACTCTATAAAAGATGAAATCCAAAACTGAAATACAAAATAAACTAAAGCTAACTGAAGCTAAACCAAGTCTAATCCAAAGCAAATGGTTGTCTAATCATCAGGGTAGTCCACTAAATGCTCCTATGCACTCTTCACTCAAACCCAGTTTCCAACCTAAAACCTGCCGTAGAAGAAAAGAAATGCGGCTGAGCTTAAAAAGCCCAGTGAACAGATATATAACAAAACGAATAATCGAAACGTATATAAGTATAAGAAAAGAAATCATAAGCTCCTGTTGAAACGAATTTCATCTGTCAAACGCATAAGAGATCAACGATAACTGAACAAGTATCACAAGTCAACTGATTAAAGAACATGAAAAATCAAATGGTAATACGAATCATAAAGTAACCAGAATTACATGAGCAGCTAGAACAAAGGCTTGTCTACGAGATACTCAAATAGACATAAAGAAACACAGGAAAGCCACGAGCCGACCTAACGAGATACTCGAATAGGTCTGAAAATCACATAATCACATATCTGTCAAATCATAAGTGCACGAAGAGGGGAGACCTCTAAGTACCAAATGGAGTAGCTAGCTCCAACGTGAAGAAGTGTAAGCACACACTCACATTCACCCTACACAATACCTAGTCTCTACACAATTGACTATTTACATAATATACACCTAATGTATTAATCTACGCAATTGCAGACCAATCATTGATTTTCTCAACGATGAGTCATCATTAGGCAACTTTTGGTTTATATATATTAGATGTGATCTTATCTCGACCCACATATGCCTTATATTCTAAGTTTCATTCCTAGTCTCTACACAATTGACTATTTACATAATATACACCTAATGTATTACTAACATTACTAACAATTTTCACCTTAAACTAATACCTTAGTCAATCCCGATACTAGGCATCCTTGAACCATGTTTGAACCTCGACCTCGGAACCACCTTAGTCATGACATCATCCTTCATTCCTTATTCTTTCTAAAAATAAAAAATAAATAAAAATAAAAATAAATAAAAAAGTCTTTAGCATCATGTTGAGTTGGCAGTCCAATGGTGTAACCTTTCCCACTCCTTTCCCAAGTGTCTTCCCGGCTCCTTTACCAAGAAACTTTCTTGCTCCTTTACCAAACAGACATGCTCATTTACTAAGCATCTCGTGTTTGTATTTTCTTCAAGCTATTTAACCTTAGATTCAATCGTCTTGATTCAATGCAGTATCATAGTTACTATACTGAATAACCTCAGCTTCATGATTAACTTCAACATATGGTTAGGTCTGGTACTATATTTGTGTTACCTGATGTTCATGATGCATCCCTTTTAAGTCTCTGATTAGTTATAGACTTATAGATTTGTCTTTATGATGCAACCTTCGGAATTCGTACTTGAATAAACTTTGTCTTTGTTATAAGTGGTTGGTTGCTTGATACTCCATTCATAGTTTCTTTTTTGCTCTGTTGCAATAAGTTTTTCAACATCTGATTTGTGTCATATTGTATACATTAAACAAAATCAAACTAGTTGGACGTTCACTTTTGCGGCGCCTCAACAGTTTTTCGTCCGGAATGCTAAAATCACAACAGGAGACTCCCTGCAATAGTTTCTTGACCCAGGTATGCTCTTTTATGTAATCTAGATGTGGTAGTTTTGACCCATTTGTTCATGAATGGGTCAATTTGGGTTCTGTTCTTTTCACTAAATGTCCGAATGGGTAAAATAAAAGATTCAACTTGAAAGGTAACTAGTCAAATGGTTTGAAAGTCACCCAATTGTAGTTTTAATGCATAAAACCTCCTATATTGTATTTTTTTTTATATAAAAATAAAATCCACTAAATTTATACTAGTATATTGTAAAACACTTCCTTAATTTGTGTCTTTTACAGCAAATAAGGACTTTCATACAAATGCGGTCCAATTTGAAAGTGATGGACAACTCGGGCAAAACGAGTTATGTGCATACAAGCTTTGAAGAGGCACATAAGGAAGAAAAAGCATGTCAAGATTCTTAGTCTTGCTCAGCATATTGCATGAGGTTTCCATGCTTGTTGAGTTGTTTTGTCCCTCTTTCCTCCCATTTTTTCTGTTCATGACACAAGCCATAACATCAGAACATTAAAGGTGGCAATATTAACCCCTTTACTTATGAATTTTTGATCTGGGTCATGCACTCATGCTTATCTCTGGTATGTATAAGTATAACCGTCTAACAGCTATATGATAAAAACAGCTTACTGGAAACAGGGCAAATGGGTCAAAACAGATCAGAGGTTTCCTAAATGTAAATTAAATGCATCAAATCTCTTCATTTAGTTAACTAAATATTTCCGACGTAATCTAATTTTTTAAATCTTTGCAAGACACTATTTTCCTATTGAAAATTTGGCAAAACGGTTTTGCCAACTCGACTGTTTTAACCCCTTACCAAAAAAAGAAATCTGTTTTGACCAGTTGCACGACAAGACCATTTTGTCACTTGTGTGGAAACTAGATTAAAAAAGTTAGGTTCTGCTTCTTTCATCAATCTTATTTTTTTAGTAGTTCTATCACAGAAATAGGGTAGTTGGTCAAACTTGCCAAAATGACAATTGAATCTGTAAGATTCCTGGTGGGCTGGTCTGCTAGAAAGTTTTCAAACCTTGGGAGTTTAGTTTTTTTTTGTTACGGATGTGGGATTTTATGGTGAAAGTTGGACGCTTTTTATGTAACAACCGTGAAATCGGCTTGACATGGAACTCACATAGTGAAAGTGGCCTGACATGGGACTCTTGCAAGCTCTTTCGGTGCAAAAATCTGAGCCTCACAAGGTAGCAAGGAATGTAGTGGGTTCCTGGCTATTTTGTCATAAACCCGATTTTTTTGGTTAATCAATTCTCATTTAGGCTACTTTGATGACCACTTTTCCCATATACATAGAGGGATGGCCCTCAGAATGAGGTTTAACACTTTAAGGAAATAGTTCTCTAAGTGTTTTTTTACGTCTATCGGTTAGTAGACCTTTTTGTTTATTTTTTCTTGTTAGCATCATACCTGACACATTCTCCTTGGCACTCTTCTGAGAAAGGTCAATGTAAAGAATTCTGTTGGTGGATTAGAGTTGGCATCAATCATCATGTCAGAAAAAGAAGAGGAGTGATCTCAAAGTACAAGAATTGATGCTTTTCAAATAAATTAAGGTTGGAGCCTGTCAAGGAGCAGGTGCAGATTGTGTTGGATGCTCTCACTAAACTTACTATATTGCTTATGTCTTGGTTTGGTAATAATTTTGTTAGGTTCAATTACATGTTTTCTTTTGCAGTAGTTACTTTAGCATCAAAATTTTGTGAATATATATAGCTAGCAGTTGGTACAAAAATCAAAATTTGTAACTTTGCACTTTGATTGTAACTATGTATGTGAATAAATAAGTGGAGATCGAACAGATATATACAAATAATAGTTTCATAAGTATAGCTATCTCAACTTGGATTGTTCCATAAAATGTAAAGAAACCCTCTTCATTTCTCAAATGATTTTCTACAATATAACAATATCTGGAACAATTCGCCAGTGTAAACACAAATTTTGCATAAGGTATATATATGTTTCAAGAGTTCTCTGATCAAATAGTAGTACAGAACAGGTTCATATATAGAATCAATTACAGAAACGACCTAGAAAGCTTACAAATTTATTGAAGACCTAGAAGTTCATTCACATGTCTTATTTAAAGGTAGACAATTTACAAGTTCATTCGCTAATATGAGACTAGCTATTTTTTTACATAGATCCTTATTGGCATTTCTTTTGAATGAAGTGTAGGAGTGGTTTGCAGGTGAAGTGATTAGAATTTAACAACCTGGGTGTATATGTGTTTTGGTGTTTGTCCCATGTACAAAGAAGGTGGAGACCAAGGATAAGGGAAAGGCATTTCTTATTGGCATTTCTTATTCGCTAATATGAGACTAGCTATTTTTTTACATAGATCCTTATTGGCATTTCTTGGAACATAAACGGTGGTTAATACTGTCTATGGTAGTACATATATTGGCCATGAGTAGTCTTTTGAGCAAAAGTCAACATCTCTTATGTGCCTCTTTTGAATGTGTAATCATGTAAATGGCGAAAGATATATTTTTGGGAAACGGGTTGACATCTGACCCGTATCTAAATGGGTCGAATAACATGTAGCATGTCTGGGCAGCTACCTCAATGAACTGATATTTAGATATACGTGCAACGAAGAGAGATACAGAGCGTAGGTATCAAAGAAGAGCGTTTTCAGCAATAAGAAGATATGTCAAGTTGTTCCAACAAATAATGAACTGTTGTCTCAATTGTTGGTCAGGCTAGCATGGCTTTAACATGATACCTGTCAACTAATTGCAATGATGTTTATTTTACAAAGACAAACTGCAGCAAGGTTTATTATCTACTGTACAAATCGCAACTTCAAAACACAACATCAATTCTTAATCCGTCATAAAATCCAAAAAAATCTACAAACAGGTTGTAGAGTAAATAGTAAATGATTTCTACTCATGCATTTCATCAAACACCTGGTGGGTGTCTCGTACATGAAAGCTATTTATCTAAATAAAAGAAATGGATTTATCAAAGATTATTGTGGCTAATATTAAGACCAAATCAAAATTACAAAATTATAATAAAATTTCTCTTTTTTTCATGGGACTACCATGTCCAGTTGATTATTCCACCATCCCCACCATGCTCTGATAGAGTTAGGAGGTCTGTTGTTTGTTAATCTAAATTTTCATCCCAAACAAGTCTTACACCACACTCCTTCACTTCAATTCCTTCATTCTCATCAAAACAATTGTTGAGATAAGTGGACCTTTCGCTCATGATTGGGTTTGATCCCATAATTAAACATAAGGAGGTGCAATCAGATACATAAAGATAATATAGGCTATGTGGAAGTTCGGGCAACACTTGCAGCTTCTTGCAACCATCAATGTTAAACCATCTAAGATTAGAAAGTTGACTCAAACTTCCAGGCAAGCTAGTAAAATTGTTCCCTTCCAAGTATAGATCCTCTAAACATGATAAGCCTCCAATGCTCTCAGGCACTTGTACTAAATTGCAGTAGCTTAAATTCAGATCCTTTAACATATGTAAACCTGCCAATGAAACTGATCTTTGGGTAGGGATTAAAGTCCACCATCTAGACCGATCATTCACATGTTGACCAAATGATAATGATTCAAGGTTTGTCAGAGAGGGTACAAAAGAAGGAAGTTCTGCGATGGAAGTTCGATCAATATGAAGCTCCGATAAGGTTTTGATCTTTCCGAGGACTTCTGGCAGTTTTTCTACCTTCAAGCACCCCGAGAGAATCAGAATCTGAAGAGAATCCATTTCCAGTTTGGAAAGGAATTTCTTAAGCCGTTTGCAGTCTCTCATATTTAAGACAACAAGCCTCTTAAGCATTCTAATAGATGGGTGAAGTTTGACCAACTTCTCACAGCCTTCAAGAGTTAGCTCTTCGAGATTTCTAATCTCAGAGAAGTCGGGGGTACTTGTTAGGTAACAACAATGCCTTAGCTTCATGAATTTCAACCTCATAAAACACTAACAACAAAAACAAAAAGGACAAGTGTTAGACACCTTAGGTGTTAAACAGGAAATATATATAACATATGACAAAGTAATAATATTAGACCTTAGGTGTTGTCCAAAGACGTTTTATGTGGCTGTACGACAGGTCGATGGAAACAATGTTTTCCGGATAAAAATCTGAAGGTAAGAACTTTAAAGGCAATCCATGCCAATGAAGCAACCTTAATTTATTGGACAACAAATCCAGTCTTCCAGAGAAGTTTACTGCAAATGGCTGCCAACGTCCTTCGACTTTCGGAAAGCATAATTTTAGTATCCGCAAGTTTTTCATACGTGTAAGAGCTTCTCCATCTACGGGAATATTTTGACAGTTTTTCTTTAGCAAAAGGACAAGAACTTCAACTTCTTCTGTTACCTATATACAAGTAAACAATCATCAGATTGTACTTTCTATTAGTAAAAAATAAAAAAATCAATAAAGGCAATTACTTATACTCATACCTTGTTTACATTAAGTACATCGTAATCCTCTGATGAAATCCACAAGCTTCTGTGATTCTGCCAGAATTCTTCACGTATAATTTCCCATGCCATGCTCTGAATCAATTCATGCATTTGAAGACAATCTGCAGATACCGTTATCAAGAACTTATCAGCTAAAACTTCAATAATAGCATACGCAGAACAATGACGGCTGTCCAGTACACTTGCAGCAAAATCTTTATTTTCCCCAATGAAGGCACATGCAATGTCAAGAAACATTCTTTTCTGATCAGATGCCAAACTATCAAAACTTGGCCGAAGTTTTTGTACTATCTCTGAATTAGGATATGTTTGGAGTCTATCCAACTCGCTTTTCCAAACATACACAGGCTTATCATACAATAGTCGACCAAAAACTTTGAGAGCCAAAGGGTGACCATGCAAATATTTCACAAATTGGGAAGCAAATTCTTCCAAATCTTTTGTAGGATGCCTTTTCCCAAATGCATATAAATAAAAGAGCTCAAGAGCTTCATAATCAGCTAAAGTGTCCATTTCATGAATTCTATCCACTTTATGAGACCTTAGCAATTGTTTGTCTTTGCCAGTGAATATAATAAGACTTCCAGGATAAAACCAATCAGGCGAACCTGCTAGAGCTTCTAACTGCTCCATGCTATTCACATCATCCAAAACAAGTAGGATTGGCTTATATGACATCCTTTGCTTTATTACCATAGTTCCTTCACCAACACTTGATATCTTCAGATTTCTTGTTTTCAGAATCTTATCAATCATTTGCATTTGGACTTGAGTTAGGCCTTGTCGTTTTTCAACTCCTTGGACATCATCACAAAAGCATCTTCCTTCAAAGTGGGTATACATCGAGTTGTAAATAGCTTTTGCAAGAGTCGTCTTTCCTATTCCGCTAAAGCCACATATTCCAATCAGGTGCACTTTATCTGATCCAACAAGACGCAATAAGTTCAATTTACTTACACGACCATCTACACCGACAAGGTTCTCACCAACATCCAAGGGTCCATCTAATATTTTGAGGATTTCTTTGGAGATGCGATCAATGAATTCGGACTCATACCTGTTGACCGAAAGAACCACATATACATATTGTGAATTTAATTGTCACCTTAATAAATTTGAATGTAAATAAAAGGTTATTGCTAATTCACTAAGTTGACTCTTTCTCTCTTTTAGTCAATGGATAGAGAAAACACTAGCTAGTGCCCCACCGGATTGGACATGGGGTTACATGCAAACATCACAAACTTCACCAAAACAAACCACACAAAAAATCCAAGAACTCACTTTTTATTTCACTAACTTCACAGAAAACTGGAATCATATTCTAATGCGTGATTTTTTAACGGTGCGGACAGGTGAAGAGAAATAAGCTGGGGATCTGTTTCGGTTTTGCAAAGTTTAAGAATGTGACTAAGGTTAATACTTTTAAGCACAAACTAAACTATATTTGCAATGGTAAACAAAGACTAAAATGTAATGTAATCAACGTGTTGGTAATTCAAAGATGAAACAAAGAAACAAATTCGACAAACGAAAGAAGCGGAAGCTTTATTCAAATTACCAAACCAAATACAAAACCAAATTGAAAGATAGCAATACAAAATTCTAATTCAAACGGTACCAACTTCTAATTCAAAAGGTACCAAACCCTAATTAAAATTGTACAAAGAAAACTAATGTCATTGGCCTCTATTTATAGGCAACCAATGACCTAAACTTACCAAATCCTAAACAGACTCAAATTAGAAAACATACCAAAAAACTAATCTATATCAAAAGACAAATTTACGAAACTAACCCAAAAGTTTAAGCCACTTTCTAACACAATAGAAGGGAGTGAAACCAGATGCCATAGTGGTGGCATCCAAACCCACTACAAGAATCAGGAGAACAGGCGACGAACAGTTTCCCGTCGACATTATGTCGACGGCATAAGGCAGAAAACTACAAAAAAAAACGATTGACCGAGCCCAACTGCGTTGAATTTTTCATAATCGTATTTTCCCGTCGACATGTCGACGGGAAAATTTTAAAATATTTTTTTAGCCTCAATAATTCACCAAAGTTGGGCACGAAATTTACCCGCTAATATATTCCCGTCGACATGTCGACGGGAATATATTAATAACGTTTTATCCCACAATTAACGTGTGATTAAGCATAATAATTATTATGTTTTAAGAGTCCCATCGACATGTCGACGGGAGTATATTACTAATTATAAACATTTTTAATAAATAGGTAAAATATTGGGCGGGATATTTTCCCGCTTTATTGTTCCCGTCGACATGTCGACGGGAATATATCTTTAAAAATCAGGCTATATATATCCTCACAAATACATTCCCGTCTCATTTTTTTACCAACAACTTACAACCCGCAGAACCACAACTATACCGGGGACCTCTTACGCCAATGTCCTAAATGGATGCAAAACAGACGACCTTCAACAAAGAACCCGCATAAACCTTCCAACACCTCCACCCACCAATGATCTTCAAACCTCGTCGATTATCACCAAACTCCTATCTTTGGAGAGTGCCTCAAACACCAATTTATCATACTTGATGAGGGTTTCTTAGATGTCACCATCAACTACACAGGAGAACTCCACTTAGGGGGTGTTTGATTTCGACTTAGTTGACATAATATGAAAAAAACTGAATTAATTAAGTCATATGAAAACTGTTTATTTGTGACTTAATGACGCAGGACGCGAGGAAGCGAATTTAGATAAACCCTAATCCAAGGGTGATATACAAGGCGCACCTTGTGAGAATAACCCAAACAAGAGATAAACTCCTAAAAGATAATTTTATTAATGATAACCAAGATGAATTACAATGATAATAAGTCCTATAAATCTATATTTATAGGGTATTAAAACTTGTAGAAAAAAATAACTAAACTATTCTAGAAAAAAATGAAACATATAAACTAAAAATAAAGTTACAATCCAAATAAAAGCAACACGAGTAATCTCAGTTGGGTTTGCTTAGGTTGAGAAGTAAGGATACTTATGTTTACAAGTAATGTTACTTGTTAAGTCACGACATATGCAGAAATCTCAGTTTGTATCCATACTTATTCCGGTAACCTTACTTTGGTTTAGGAGTAACCTTACTCCTACCAATAAGGTTCATATCATTCCCTCTCACTTTAGAAGAACTTGTCCTCAAGTTCTTGCACTCTTCAGTTTTCGATGTCTTCATATCCGGTGGTCTTGTACCATTGGAAAGGATAGCTATATTCTTTCCAAACAACTTAACCACATAAAAGTTATTCTTACCCCTATGTATGGCATCCACATCATGTTGTCACGGTCTTCCTAGCAAAACATGACTAGCACCCAAGTGCACGACATCACAAAACACCTCATCACGATAAGAATTTCCGATAGCAATTGGAACCTTGCAAACCTCATTTACCTTCACTTCGGGACCTTTCTTTATCCATCCTAACTTATATGGATTAAGATGTTGCTCGGTTGGTAACTTTAACGCCTTCACAAGATCTTTGGAAACTAGGTTTTCACAACTTCCACCATCAATGATCAATGAACAAATGTTGTCTTCAATCACACATTTAGTTTCAAAAATCTTGTTCCTTTGCGAAAAATCTTCAATCTTTGTTGTACACAAGGTACATTGCACCATCAAGTTCATAACTTCGCCTTCGACATGAGCAAATTCATCAATATGTGCAAATTCATCTTCATCAACTTCTTCAACATAAGCACACGTCTTCCTATTAGGACAAGTATTTGACCTATGACCCGAAAAACCACACCTAAAACACTTAGGTGGTAGTGCTTTGTCATAAGGATTGGAATCCGTTGTTTTAGCAACTTGTTTCTTCGCACCACTTTCACTAGCCACATCAGGAGAAATCAAACTAGAAGATTTATTAGATCCAATGGTCAATTGAGTTTGATTGGATTGAGTTACCTTAGGAGGAGATGAATTATCTTTCATTGTATCTTCAAAAGTCAAGACTCGTTTGGATATTGACCTCTCAACCTTCATAGCTAAAGTTTGAGCTTGATCAATGGTCCAAATTGACAACAGGCTTAACTCTTCTTGAATTGATTGATTCAACCCACTCACATACCTAGCGGCCACTTGTTCTTCAGATTCCTTCAAATTACACCTAGCTTGCAACCTCAAGAATTCACCCGTATACTCCGCCACGGTTTTTTTCCCTTGAACACAAGTATGATATTGTTGATATAAAATCGGGGGAGGGTAAAAACCTACCTTTTATCATTCTCTTCATCCTTGGCCATGTGGTGATTGGATATTTGCCTTGTCTCCTACAGTTGTCTTGCTCGTTTTGCCACCAAGCTCCAGCTCCTCCACGTAACTTGTAAGCCACAATCTTGACTTGCTCTTCTTTCAGAACATCCATTATGTCAAAGAACTTATCAACTTCATACAACCAATCAAGCACAACTTCAAGATCAAGATTCCCAAGAAAGTTAGGAATCTCAGCTTTAACATGGTACCTTTGATGCTCACCATTTCCACGATGATTTTCATTCCTCATAGCAAAAACCCTAGGTCCATGATTTCTACCACTTGGACCTCCAGTCAAAACCCCATAAACTCCATCTCCTTCCTCATCTGAAGACCCGAATCCTTCTTGTCTCCAAACTTGTTTAGGAGATTAGTTACGCTCATGATTCTAATAGAATTCCTCATAGTTATTACGAAATTTATGATTACCACGTACGTGACCCTCACGATTTGGATGTTTACCACCACCCCCGATCGCGGATCGGATCTCATCAAGCACAGTGGACATGCTCGGATATGAGATCATTGATCGCACGATCCATGTCTTCGGTCGACCGCACCCCACCACCGGTACAGGTTTGTGGATCTTCTACACCGTTCACCATCTAAGATACTAACAAGCTCTAGATGTTTAATTGACGTAGAACCTTCTACACCAATTACCACCAGGATACAACGTGTCTCTGATGCCAACTGACGCAGGACATGCGGAAGCGAATTTAGATAAACCCTAATCCAAGGGTGATAAACAAGGCGCACCTTGTGAGAATAACCCAAACAAGAGATAAACTCCTAAAAGATAATTTTATTAATGATAACCAAGATGAATTACAATGATAATAAGCCCTATATTTATAGGGTATTAAAACTTGTAGAAAAAATAACTAAAATATTCTAGAAAAAACCAAACATAGAACTAAAAATAAAGTTACGACCCAAATAAAAGTAACACCAGTAATCTTAGTTGGGTTTGCTTAGGTTGAGAAGTAAGGATACTTATGTTTACAAGTAATGTTACTTGTTAAGTCACGACATATGCAGTGATCTCAGTTTGTATCCATACTTCTTCCAGTAACCTTACTTTGGTTTAGGAGTAACCTTACTCCTACCAGTAAGGTCCATATCACTTAATAGACAAATATGACTGAAAATATTAAGTAAAAAAAGTGATGGTGCTTGCATTAAATCATCTCTTAATTAAACATGACTTAATAGAAAATTTAACAAACAAGCCCTTACTCAATCAACTTAATGATCGTAACATATCGAATGAGGCACTCAGTAGAACCTCGAAGTAGCCAAAATAATATCATCCACGTAAATCAAAAGATAAGCAATACACGTACCCTTGGGGAAAATGAACAACAATGTATTAGTCATGCTATGAGTAAAACCAACACGAGTAGCATAGCTGGCAAATCGTTGAAACAAGGTCGGAAGGGCCTACTTAAGGCCATATAAAGACTTCTGTAAGAGACAAACACAATTCGGACGAACAGAGTCTACAAATCCATGTATGTATACACTCTCACTCTAGTTGTCATGCATAAAGACATTCTTGTCATTGAGCTGGTGAACTCGCCAAGGACGTGATACAACAAGACTAAGAACTGTACGAATAGTGGTTTTACAAATGGAGTGAAGGTCTTATTACAATCAATAACATATATGTTGCTGACTATTAAGCATCTTGTGGTTTCAAAAATTTGTAAATGTGTAAATGTGTAAATATGTTTAAAAGCAAAGTTTCTTAATTGAGGACAAGAAAAGGTTAATTCTTGGGGAATTTGATAACTCATATTTTACACACATTTCCTGTGTTTATAGCCGGATCTGGTGTTTCATTAGAGATTTTCCTTTTCTATTGATTCCTATGGATATGTGTTTTATATGATTATCAAAGACTTTTGGTACTTAATTGCTTGTAAATGATGAATACAGGTCAATGATGGAAGGAAAGGAAAATGAAGAGAAAAACTGAATAAGGATAAATATATGTTGCTAAAATATTAAGAAACAACTATATCGGGACTAAAAATGTAAAAGATTGAAAAACTAAAGAAGATTCTGGAGGAGCATTAGCTCGTGACACAATTGAAAGGGTCGCCACATCCTTCATGAAGATTTATTTGTCTCTCGCGAGAAAGAGTTGAAATCCGCATTCACGATGCGAGCGTTCCTTCGCAAGCGGGGTGTCTGGCAGAAATCCTAATATTCTCCTTATAAAAGAGAAGGAATGGGATAGTTGAGGGACTAAAGTGTAAATAGAAAATGTATAGGATTTAGTTTGTAAATAGTAGTATAAATACCCTTCTACTTGTAAATAATTCATTCATTCAATAAAATTAACATGTTTCCCCCTTTCACTGTTACATTCATTTTCTCTGCTTGTGATCACCATTGTTCTTTACACCTTATAAATACAAAGCAACATCTAACCCTAATAAAAGAACTTACAGCCACAAGAAGGACAAGAGATTTATCGAGATTTTAAAAGGTGTTGATGCAAATAATGTCTAAAAACGTTATTCTCATCTTTCGATATCTCTATGTTTTGACGATAACAAAATGTGAAAACATCTTATGTCAAAATTAGCGTGCACAAGTTTTTAGTCGATATAATCCAATTTCTACGTTAATCACTCTAGGTATGAACAAACAAATTTGCAGCTTGACAAATGACCAAAGAAGTGAATTTGTGTTTTGAGCTTCACATTTTTAGCTTGACAAAACTTTCTTTTCAAAAATACATTTTACAAATTTTTTTTTTTTAATTATAAAGAAATATTTTATTATGAAAATTCATTTTGAAAATTCCCCAACAGCTAGTTTTTACCCAAACCAACTCCAAACTCCCCGAAATAAAATTTCACCACTAAAGACAAAAATTGGAGAGTTTTTGTCTGGCACGGTACCACAGTACCACTAAATTTAGTAGTACCGTGTGACATTTAGTGGTGGCGTCCTCCTCAAACGGTCAAATTTACAAAGTCTATAAATACCACTTCATTTCCCAGATTTTGGCCATCCTTTTTCACACAAACTTTCTGAGTTATATACTCCCAACACACTTACATTCCTTTGATCATTAGTTAGTTTTCTTTTGTTTAAAGAGTGATCCTTTCATCCAACCAAAGATCACCTACATTCCTCTACTAGTCAAGAGAAGAACACAAAGTATCAAGAAGATACTAAGTGTTAGAATCTTTGTGTAGTGCATTTGCATTACTAGGTGTTAACTTGATTGTATCTTGACATACATCAAGTGTCATTGTATTTTGTTGAGTGTCTTGTGTTGATCATTGTGATCCTGATTGAGATCTTGGGGATCTCTAGTAGCTTGTGTGCTTGTTTGTTGATCAAGTGGATCAAGAGTATAGTATGAGGATCGTGTGGATCGTGTATATTGTGTGAGGATCGTGTAGATCGTGTGATAAGTTAGGATCGTGGTGGATTGGTACTAGCTAAGATTAGTATTCGACATCTAGCTTAGTGTCAGAAAATAACGTAAGCGACGTTGTACGATTTTCTCCGCCCGAAGGGAGCTTTGTTGACATAGTGCTTAGAACTCTTGAGTGTGGTACTCGGGGAGTGGAGTAGGGCGAAGAAGAGCTTCGTGACCGAACCACTATAAATCTCGTTGTCTCGGTTTAATTTTTCCATCTCTTTTCTTTACACACTTATTGTTTGATTGTGTTAGCATAGTGTTGTGTTCATATTAGTGTTGATTGATTTCATCAACTTTTAAATTCACAAAGAAATTTTAATAACTAAAGAAAACGAGTCGGTAAACTATTCAAACCCCCTTCAAGTTTCCACAAAAAGAATAGGTGTGAAGTCCACACCATTGTGCAACATCTATTGTTACTCGATTCCTTGACCGTTTAACATTATTTTTAGTATCTAATCTTTCAATTACATGTATTCAAACAATGAATTCTTCATTATTAACGAGTAGTTTTTTGTTTCATTATGATTGTTGAATAAATACCCTTGTACACTCTACGTTTTATATAAGGTCCAATCATATTGACTATTAGGATTTATTGTTGTTAGTAGCCACACACCCTACGTTACGTATAAGATCCAATCGTATTGACTCTTGTTGCACCCTTAATTGTTGGTTATTAGGAAGTAAGTATTAGGAATCCTCCAAGAACACCAACGGGTAATTGCATGACCTGTCTATAATCACATATGCTATTTATCCCTAAAAATGTAAAGGAACGTTAATGGATAAGTACACTCGGATATTTTTTAGTATTAACTTGGAATTTAACCGTTAGTTGAGTATTACTCTCTATAGAATAGTTAGTACAAAGTCGTTGGACATCTGACTGATGATATAATCGTAAATAGACCATTATGACCCTTTGCATAGTGGTTAGTGGATTGGAATCGCTAAATAAAGTTTCCACGAAGCGTGAAAAATATAGGAGTTAATTATTACGTGAACTTGTGATCCACTTAGGAATTAAGTTACTTATGATTTGTTAACAACTAAAGAACAATAAACCTATACGGTTATCATTTTATGTAACTAAGGGAGCCTACCAAATGAGTGTGCAATTTTAATTATTAATTATACAACCTACGTTATTTGTTAATCTTGTACTTAAGATTAAATGTATTTATATTAAGACAGTAAAACCCCTGAATAAATAACCTATACGTTATTTGTTAATCTTTTACTAAGGGAGCCTCCCATGTCCTTCCATCTAAAGGTTTACGGTACCATTCTCTACACTTTATCTTTTCTCGTTATGAACAACATATTTCTTGATTGTCTCTTGTAGCTATACATAATATATACAACAATCGTTTGATCCATTTTTAATCACCATTTTGATTTTTGAAGCACATATATCTTACTTTATTGTTTTGTTCACTCAAACACTATAGGCTTTGATGGTGGTTGCCGGAATAAATGCCGGAGAAGATGGTGGTTGCCAGAAAAAAAGCCAGAGAAGATGGTGGTTGGAGGAAAAAATGATGGAGAAGATGTTGGTTGCCGGAAAACATGCCGAAGAAGATGGTGGTTGCCGAATGTTGAGGATGTTGATTATGTTAAAAAAAATTGTGTTTTTATAGCCCTTTAATGTATTATACTTATCATACTTGTAATTGTATGTATTCGACGTGGCAATGACATGGAGGTGAGGTGGATGGTAATCTGATCTATGTGGCAAAACCGGCTGGAGAGATCACAAATCGCACGAATAACCTAAAAAAAATTGAATTTTACACTGAATAACCCGAAAATTTTAAGGCTACACAGAATAACCCAATGTGTCAAGTATAATACATTTTGGGGTAATTAGCCCTGTTTGATATATATATATATATATATATATATATATATATATATATATATATATATATATATATACACATATATGTGTATAGATACATATATATACATATATATATATATACATATGTATATATATATACATATGTACATATATATACATATGTATATATATACATATGTGTATTATGTATATATATATATATATATATATATATGTATGTATATATATATATGCATATGTGTATATATATACACATAGAATCTGGATCGATTGAGAAGGTTTTTATTTTGAGAAGATTGAGAAGGTTTTCAAAAACGATAGATTTTTAACTTTGATTCATGTTTTTTAAGTGTAAAACTAATATTAATGTGATTAAAATTCAAAATGTGTAAAGAAAAATTGAATCAATGTTAAAAATCTCTCGATTTTGCGATATATGTAGAATACTGAATCATCTGCACGAATTTAATAAATCATCATCATAACTCGATTTTAACAATGATTTGTGAATCAAATTTGTGATTTATAGATTTGATTCACCATAAAATGATGTTTACTTGTGAATCAAATAAAAAACATGAATCAATTTGCTCAAACGAACATTTCTCAATCTTCTCAAAATAAAAACCTTCTCAATGGAACCGGATCCTATACACATATGTGTATATATATACACATATGTGTATATATATATACATATATATAAATATGTATATGTATATATAGGGGAATGTTAATGTGAGAACTTTCTTAAAGTTGAAAAAATAAGAACCATTCTAAAATACCATTATAACATTGATACATAATCATTTTAGCAAAGATGCACCAAAATATTATATATTAATACAAGTTAACATTAAATCGACTAATAACCAACTCACACATGAGAAACAGATTACTGATACACAATTAAATTTTTGATACATATACATTAAAATCTCAAAAAACTAATTTCTTATACATAAATTAATACACCTAATACACAACAACCACTAAAAAGTTGATACACAATACTAAACCTTGATACACATTACACATTGAATCAAAGTGTATCGCTTAGTTTACGTTAATTCTCATAAGAAAACCCATCAAATCTTTAACAATTTTAGTTGTAATTAATTAAGTTTTTATTTTCTTTTAAGTTGAGTGTCATTTGTGAGATTTTGGTTGGTTCTCATTTTTACAACTTTAAGAAAGTTCTCATTTGATCTCAATTCTATATATATATATATATATATATATATATATATATATATATATATATATATATATATATAGGGAAGGGATCCAATAGGAAGAATAATTAAAATAAGAAGGGTAAGAAGTAATTCTAGCCACACATTTTTATTTGGGAGGGAAAATTTGAATGAAGATGCATCTATTTTTGTAGATGCATCTAAAATGTGTGGTTGTTGTTTCTTCCTATTCTTCTTATTTTAACTTTTCTTCCTCTTTGATCCTAACTATATATATATATATATATATATATATATATATATATATATATATATATATATATATATATATATATATATATATATATATATATCATTGTGTGTTTATATGTATTTAGTATGATTATAAATGACTTTTGGTACTTAACTGCTTGTAAATATTAATTATAAGTCATTGATGGAAGGACATGGGAGAAATGATAAAAGAGCAAATAAACATTGCTAAAAGATGAAGTAATGATAAACTAGGGACTCAAAGTGCAAAAGAGGAAAAGATAGAAGATTTCCTTGCAAACTCCTAGCTCATGACACAAGCACAAGGTCGCGACACGAGCATCACCACATAGATTTTAGATGACTAATGTGAGCATTGCTCTGACACAAAGAATAAATAAAGATTAGCTTGATCGCGACACAAGCGTGAGCACACGTCGCGGCGATAGTGTCCGACTGAAAACTCTAGTTCTCTCCTATAAATAAAAGGCATTGTGCAAACCCTAAACCTAACTTCTACCCGCATGAAGTTCAGAGTGAAAAGAAAGGTTCCTGGAAGAAGAAAAGAGACGTGAAGCCCACGTCATTGCCAGTTGCCTACATCTGTTGTTACGCAATTCCTCAACCGTGTAACTTCATTACTTTGTTTATTCTTTAATAAGAGTTAACTACATAAATGGTCATGTGGTTTGCCGGGTTTTAAGGATTCAATCCATTTTTATTTAATCCATTTGTTAATTCCTCAATCCATTTTAAGGTTTTGACACATGTCACGGATCCAATCCATATTTCTATTATTCCGTTAATTTTGGTGTTTATTTGAGTAAAATGACCAAAATACCCTTACCTTCATCTTTAACATTTCATTGTTCTATCAATCACACTAAAATACACAAAATATACAACTTTATCTTCAACTAAATCCAATAAAATACATAAACATCATCTTTATCTAAAGACACTGAGTAGATATTAACTTCACATGAAATATACAACAAACATCATCTTCATATAAAATACACAACATCATCTTATTCAACTAAAACCCACATATGTGAATGGATTTGGTGTTATTTATTAGCAAAGTGTGAAGCCTATTATACTTGAAATGTTAAGGTGCTAAAATGTGAAGTTAATATGTGAATTGATAAAGCGTGAAGTTTATAAATGTCAATAACTAAAGTGCTAACATTTTACCAGGGTGAAACCCTTTTACCCAAAAAAAAGTGCTATGTACGAAGTTGTATATGTAAATAGCCCAAAGTATTAATGTGATGTTTATATGATAAGTATGATGGGAAATAGAGACCCTTCAGCATAGTTGATTTATTGATAAATCGTGAATTGAGTTTCTTAGAATATGTCGAATGTGCTATATGAGATAATAGTATAATATTATGTCTATGAAGCATGTAAAGCCTTCATGCTAGATCATAGTAAAGCGTAAAGCATATATGTTTGTATGTCGTTAATGAATTACGCAATGTGTGTATAAATTGAATTGAATCACGTTAAGCTAGTGCGTTAAAGTGTGCAAAAGTGTGGTGATGGTTAATTATGGAAGTTATGAAGGTTTATGTGGAATAGTACCCTTCGGGATAACGAAATGCACCATTCGGGGTAAGAGATAGTACCCTTCACGGTAAGTGAAAGTGCCGTCGGGATGATGAGTAGATCCCGATGAGGTAAGTAAAGTTGTGAATTAGGTAAAGTACGAGGCAAAAGATTTGTACTTGTGAGATAAAATGATTAATATTGTTTAAATGTGCTTTTATAAGTTTTAACAAAATGCTCGTGTGATTAAAGAAAGAAATGATTGAATGGTAGTTATGATATATTAGATTATTACCAGTTACTTACTAAGCGAAAACTTATATTTTAGTTGTCAAATGTTTGGTAGGTTGTTGCAGGGTAATGATAAGGAGTTTGTGTTGATTAGAAGATCGAAGAATAACCTCCATTGTTTATGTACTATCACTTTCTGTGTTTTGAAAGGAATTCATGTAATTGTATATATTTGTTGTGTTAAATTAAATTAGTATTCAAGTTTTTAGAGGTGTGTAATATTGAGTAAGTACATTTTTTATGAAAAGTGAAAAATGAAGGTTCAAGTAGGCGTACTATCTACGGTGTAGAGACTCGTTAGTCTCTACGGCGTAGAGGCTACGTCTTTTCAAAATAATAATAATAATAATAATAATAATAATAATAATAATAATAATAATAAATAAAATTTGGCGTGTTTTACGACCCGTACATAATCATGGGCTAATATGTAAACTAATATGCCACGCTAATGTGTTGTTAACTTAACTTCTCTGTGTTTCCAGGTTCCTAGAATCTTGCCAGGCAATCCATTTTTTTTTCTTCATATATTATTACGGGAATTGCTAACGGGTGATCACTGGGTATATTATAAAGGTGTAAATATATGAAATGTTTTAGTGTATTAAATTGAAAATCACATTTAATTATAGTATATTATAAGTTTAATTAAGGTTGATTAAAAGAATTTTTTAGTGAAAAAAGAAAGTTTTAATGTATTAAGTAGGCATTAAATGCATTTATTCACACATTAAAGTGTCTAGTGGCACCCGTTAGCAAATCCTATTACTAGTATATACTATATACTCTTTTTCTGTTCAAAACAAAAAAAAAATTGAATGTAAAGAATTTTTTTTGCAATATGACAAAATTTACCCGTTTGTCATGTCCCGGAGATCGAGTCCAGATAGATCAGCTGCCATGGATAAAGCTTCCTTCCATTTACCTACCTCTGGTCTATTTAGAACTTGATGTTTGGCAAAGGCTTTAGCATAGCTCCCATACTGTTTCCTTACCACATTAGGCTTGACATCATAAAAGATAATCTGAACCTCATGTTTGGGATTTCCAATTTGCTTGCACTCAAGTATTTTGACAAGTTCCTTCAGACACCATGATGAAGTAGCATAATTCTTGGAAAAGATAACTATCAAAATCCTCGATTCTTCAATCGCTTTGTAGAGATGAGGAGATATCTCTTCTCCTCTGGGCAGTTCGTTGTCATCTCTAAAAGCATAAATTCCTTTTTGCATGAAGTCGTTGAATAGATGATCCATGAAACTTTTACGGATATCTTCACCTCTAAAACTAACAAAGACATCATATTTCCATCGATGAGGAATGGAAGAAGCAGCCATGATCAATGATATGTAAGCAGCTGGATATCCGTGTGAAAGATTAGCCCAACGTAATATTTTACTAAAAAAGTAATGCAACATGTAGACGTAAAATGAATTGAGCATGGAAGAATCATCAAGCGCAGTGCATATTGATAACTTCATTAACAGAGTACTTTTGAATGATTCACTTGTTTACTAGCTCAACTAAAATAGACTTGAACTATGTCATGTAGCTGTTGAATAGATGAGTTGTTATCCCACTAACTTATTCCAAATTTTATTGAAACTTTTAATTGTCAAACATAGAAAGTGTCATGAGTTACGTCGTATATGATAAAGTATCCATAACTATGATGTCGGATCCCTTGCAAAGTACCCAAACATTGCAAAGCCTAAAAAGAAATTTGGTGCTGTCACGTGTCCCCTTTTTATTTTATTTAAAAAATCTGGATAAGGGCAAAATAATAAAATTACTCGTTATTTCTTTTTCCACCTCAAATTTCAAACGCACATATCTCTTAAACGACAAACTTTTAGAAAAAACCGATTTCACCATAATTTTTAAAATTTAATACTCTTTAATTTGGTATAAATTTTGTTAAAAATTTCAAAACTTTTTTTTTACATACGAAATGGGTGTTAATTTTCTTTATTTTTTGGGCATTTTCGACCTTATTTTGTATCATCATAAATGCCGAATCGTTAAAAATTTAAAACATGAAAGTCGTGGCTTCTTGGCCATTCTTTACCCAGAAATTTGAATCACTCAAATACAATATGATATGAGTGAGATATCGTATGTTAAAGATGACGTTTTAATCATATTTGTTGCACACAACATGTTTGATGAAATGTTTAGCTTAGATTTTTAGTCTTAAAATCGAGTTAAATTCACTAATTTTTGTACAACAATGCACCTTTAGTCATTTTATTAATGTAAGATTCAAAAAGTTAACTGATGAAATGATAGATTTTTTTTTTTTTTTTTTTTTTTAACTGATGAACTTTATTAACTGATTTAATAAGTTCATCAGTTAATAAGTTCATCAGTTAATATAGTTCAACCAGTTAATAAGGCTGATGAACCTTATTAACTGATGAACCTTATTAACTGATTTAATAAGTTTATCAGTTAATAAGGCTCTTTAACGCGCGATATGTCTTTTTTAAAAATCAGTTAATAAGGTTTATCAGTTAATAAGTTCATCAGTTAATATAGTTCAACCAAAGTAACTGATGAACAAAATGTCTTTTTTAAAAATCAGGTTAATATGGTTCATCAGTAAAAAAAACAACAAAAAAAACAAGAAAAAACAAAACTTTTTGAATCTTACATTAATAAAATAACTAAAGGTGATTTGTTGTACAAAAATTAGTGCATTTAACTCGATTTTAAGACTAAAAATCTAAGCTAAACATTTCATCAAACACGTTGTGTGCAACAAATATGAGTAAAACGTCATCTTTAACATGCGATATCTCACTCATATCATATTAGATTTGAGTGATTCAAATTTCTGGGTAAAGAATGGCCAACAAGCTACAACTTTCGTATTTTAAGTTTTGCAAAATTCGGCCTTTAAACTAGACAAAATTAGAGCCGAAAATGCTAAAATTTTCAAGAAAATCATGACCCAATGAATATGTAAAAAAAAAAGTTTCGAAAAAATTAAAAAAAAAAATTATACCAAATTAAAGAGGATTAAATTTTAAAAATTATGGTGAAATCGGTTTTTTCTAAAAGATTGTCGTTTGAAAGTTATTTGCATTTGAAATTTAAGGTGAAATTAAAAAAATGAGTCAAATGACCAAAATGTCCTCTAACTGAAAATATTAAAGAAACCTTTTTAGACTTTTTAATTTTGATCTACTTTTGATCCACTTTAAGATTACTATTTATCATTATTTTTATAAATTGTTTAATTAGTTTTATCGAATTTCGATTTAAACGATAACTGGAGAATACAGTTATTTGGGATTACTAAGGCATTTAAGCTGACTCATTAAATCATTTTACAATCATGATCAAAATACACAATAATCTGTTCTTTCAAAATGATAAACATATAATTTCTTAGATGAAGGAATGATTAAACAAAAAACAAAGGAAATAAGCAAAGAGTAGATGATGACTTACTGATTTTCAATGGATTAAGAAGTTGAGAATAAGAATTTGATCAATAATGGAAGCTCAAGTTAGATTTCCACTCTTAAACAACAATTTAAGTAATGCAAAAAAAGAAATTTTTATAAGCACAAAAACTCTTATAAATTACATCAGTGATGTTTCAATTTATAGAAATGAGCAATAAGGGTGTTTGGTTTTAAAATAAATGATAAAATGATCGGTTTAAATAAATTTGATAGCTTTATTTAACTTTAATGTTGCAATGGGCTCCATTTGTACACGGTTTTTCTTTGTTGACAAAGTTAAACACGTCTTTACGAGTCTTGTAAAAACAATTAAATAATTTATGATGGCCAATAGTAGTTTTAATACTGCATATTTTTAAGTAGGACCTACATAATGATGTCTCTTTTATATAATCGTATTAGCAAACAAAGACAATTAAGTCTATTTCTTAGTAAACTTCCACCTAATTACTTAATGAATAAAGAAATCAATCTCAGCGTGAAAATTTTGACCTTAAAAGTGAACATTTCACACATAAAACAATCAATATGGTGGTTAGGTGGATGAGTGTAAAAGGTAAAGAAGCAATTACATATATCATATATATACATACCAAAACTTACATATTCTCATATGTAACCAAGAAATTAATAAGTCATTGTATATCTTGAAAACTTGTATTTAAAAAAAAATATTCATCAAAAGTGTAATCCTTACAAGTTCGAAAATGTAGACACCGTCCCTGTATTGTTGCATTGTTGGTCCTGTATTGTTGTTGGAAACATTTAGTTCCCATATCATATATTCTTAATCCATCATAAATCGAAAAAAATCTACAAACGGGCTGAAGAACAACTACAAACAATTTACTGGTATCTATACAATCTATAATGGAAAAATGGTTAAAAGTGAAATGTTGAGTTTCCAACAATAGTCAAATGAGAAAGAAAGTGAAATGTAATTAATACTCTTATTAAAACACCCCAATACTTAGAAGTACAATTGTTTATTCACATTGTACAACCAAATTAAAGCAAATCTACCAAATTAAATACAACAAATCAAACACAAATCGGGTTGACCCGGGACGCTTCAAACCCGGCGGGTTGACCCAGTTTAAATTGACCCGTTTTCGACTCAACATAGCAAGTTGACCCGGTTTAACTCGACCCATTTTTCGACCGGAACGGTTCAACCGGTTGAACCAACCGGGTCGAACCGGGTTTCAAAACATTATCCATTACTTAAAAAAGTACAATGATTTATTCATATTGTACAACCAATTAAAAACATATCTACCAAATTAAATACAACCAATTAAAACACAAACTGGGTTGACCCGGGACGCTTCAAACCCAGCGGGTTGACCCAGTTTAATTTGACCCGTTTTCGACCCAACCTAGCAAGTTGACCTGGTTTAAATCGACCCATTTTTTGACAGGAATGGTTCAACCGGTTGAACCACCCGGGTCGAATCGGGGTTCAAAACATTATCCATTACTTAAAAGTACAATGATTTATTCACATTGTACAACCAGATAAAACATATCTACCAAATTAAATACAACCAATTAAAACACAAACCGGGTTGACCCGGGACGCTTCAAACCCGGCGGGTTGACCCAGTTTAATTTGACCCGTTTTCGACCCAACCTAGCAAGTTGACCCGGTTTAAATCGACCCATTTTTCGACCGGAATAGTTCAACCGGTTGAACCACCCTGGTCGAACCGGGTTTCAAAACATTATGTTTAATTCTCAAATCTTCAAACTTTTATTATTTTTCGTTTATAACCTATAAACTTTTTTTATCAATAAACTATTTGTCGCTATAAAATCCCGTTGCTATGCACGGGTACTCGTCTAGTAATAGTAAATGATTACTACTTATACATTTCATCAAACACCTAGTGGGTGTCTCCTAACACGAAATCTCTTTATCTAAATCAAAGACATACATAAAATGCTTTTAAAGTAAATCACCTTCGTATTTCCTTAAGATTATTGGACATATAAAAAGACCAAATAAAAATTATTATCTATCGGGGACAAGGAAATTATTGATGGCCTTTTAAATAATTTTTGATATAGGACCTACATGATGATGTCTTTGAACACGCATAGCTATATTTTGTACGTTTCGTAAGGCTAGTGACAGAAGGAGTGGACGATCGAGATAGTTGATCGATTACACTCGATCACAACTTATGTGGCTAGTCGGTCGTTGCATGACAAAAACACAAACCGGTCGACTGCTAGACCGACTACTTTCATTTATTTTTTTGCCCTTTATTTCGTCGCCCTTACTGGGGCACTGAATCGCCTGCAGGTCGCTGGAGAGAGAAAGCTGACGTGGCAGGAAAAAGTAAGAGGATTGAATCCCCTTACTGTGGGTAGCCTAAGAAAAGTTAACTCTATTGTAAGCTTCTACCTAAAAGTTGAACATTTTACCAATAAAATAGTATCCAGTTTCCTCTTATATGACATGAAATTACCATCTAAAATGAAGGAAACTTCACTTGATAAACTTCATCAGTCAGCGATGGTGGATCTGTGTTCAATAAGCGTAGCATGCAACGTAAAGACCAGGGTTAAAAATTCGGGGTAAAGCTAAGGAAACGCTACATATTTGTTCAAATATACACATATACGTAATGTACTTTCTTAAGTGTCAAACGTACGCAACATATTTTCAAAAAATCATCGATCTACGCAATATGACCTGCTAGCAGCAGGTTACCAGGTCACATAACTTTAAAAGTTACACCTTTGGTCCCTAAACTGTATCATATCTCGCGTACATGATCCTATTTTAGTCCTATTTAACAGCATTACACCGTTAGTCCCCAAACGTTACACCGTTAGTCCTATTTACCAGCGTTACACCGTTAGTCCCCAAACGTTACATATCACAGCTTTCTCTTTCTTACTTTTTGATAGAATGACAATTTTGCCCCTTAGGTAATTAATTAAAGTCTTCTTTAAAGTATGTAATAATAATTTTAAACAAGGGTAATATAGTAAACTTGGTTAAACTTCCATATCTATTTTTAATAGTGGACAATTAAATTAGGACATATCAAAAAGGAAACGTGGACAATAAAATTGGGACGGAGGGAGTATTGTCTTTGAATTCAAGTATCTTTGAATTGGTTTCTGTTCACATAATCAATGACCACAAAATATAAATGAAAAAAAAAATCAAAACAGAAAACATATGTAAAATCTAACCTAATTATTTTGACCAGCAATAGTCTTAGACTGGACCACATGATGATGTTAATCTACAAAAGTGTAACACCCCCAAAATTTGATACAGCGGAAGACTCAACAAGCTTTCGGGGTGCTACGGGGATTGGTATACAACACAAGACAATATAGAACGAGATAAAGTAAACATGATCAAAACACAACCAAAACGGGGTTTTAAGGTTTACATTTATCCCAACATCATTCAGAGTTAGGCCCAAAATAAAATAACAATAGGTCCAAATTTAATTATCAGAGTTTAGAAAATATAGATCCATAAACCGTGTGCCTTAGCCGAGCCTTCCAATCCAAGCATGCACCTCAACACTTAATTACCTGAGAAAACGTGCTAAAAGTCAGCTTTCGCTGGTGAGATCATAGGTTTAAATTCAACTAATAATATAGTGGACATATACGTAAAACGCTTGCTAGCTAGACTAAGGATTCGCTAAAAGCCTGCGGATACCCTCCGCTCTCAACATAACACACGGATACCCTTCCGCAATAACCAAAACACACGGATACCCTTCCGTAACAACCTAGATATTCGGGTAACCCCCGCAATACCAATAAATACTCGGATAACCTCCGAAGTATTAATAACCTATAGGTGCACACTACAGTATCTAAATAAGTCAACCTTGAATAGTACACACAACATATATGTGACTAAAGCTGACAATTCCAACTAACCAAATAAGCCAACCTTGAATAGTACACACAACCTATATGTGACTAAAGCTGACAATCCACCAATAACCAAATAAGCCAACTTTGAATAGTACACACAAAGGTGTGACTAAAGCTGACAATAGATCCTAGTCCATACGCATAGCAAGTTTAGAAAGAATATAAAAGCGATAATAGTCCACGTAAAATGATTTGCACGTTTCTCACCCCAATCGTTGAAAACATAGTTCAAGAGTAAAAGTGGGGCTATGACTCACCTCAAGTCCAGAAAAATAGCAAGACGAGGTAGGTAGAAATAAGATGTATGATAACTCACGAAACAACAACTACGGACTTGGCACGACCTAACAATATTAACTCTTTCAGAAATCATTCCCAAATATATATACTATTCCCAAACCCGGACGAGAATCCGTTTTATTTCCGAAAATCCATTTCGTATTAGTTTGGTGTATTTGCGTTTGGTATCCATACGGGTGGTGGGTCGACTCAAAACAAACCAACAAGATCACACGTAGAAGATATAATAAACTATAGATCTAATATTAGCCCAGTATATCATTTAAATAAATCGCCAAAGTTTACCAAATCCGTCGATTTGATAATCCTCATATTTATTTACGTAATATACCGTTCCAAGATTACACCCAATCTAACGCACATATAAAGCACATAGCACATAATTACTATATAGTATATATCATAGTTTAATAAATTCCTCGTATATATCGTCAAATTGGCCAGATTTCCCGATATATACACTCGCAATCTATTACACTTTACATATACTACAACCTATGGGCGTCGTAGGATACGATGCCCACTAATATGTTCGTTTCATATAGCCAAATAACTCGGCTCAACCTTACGGTTAAGTGGTTATTTACTTATAGAAAACGTCTATATTAGTCGTCATATATCCGTGACAACACGAACGTCGCAAATAATAACTTACCTGGACCCGAGTGACAACAATTTCGCCTAACTCAATAAGTTTATTCGTTATATATCCGAAATGACATTTTATTAAACGTTGCATAATTGTCGGGAGTTTCCCGTTTTATAACACAATTTTTATAATAATAATACGTTTAATAATATTACGCCACTTTCGTAGCCTAATATATATCTAATCGTATTATTTATAATACGACTCGTGATTATTATTATTATTAATATACGCGTTTATATAGTTATATATACGTTATTCACGTATATACTTTCATATAAACATTCATATTATCAATAATTATTATTACGAGTTTTATTATTCTCGTTTCAATTTTAATAGTTATTGAGTTATACGAAATGGTCATATGTCCGAGTCATGACTCTCGGCTCATTGTCCAAGTCCAATAATAAGCAAAAGTCATAAATAACAAATCTCCGTCCAATCACAATCTCAAACCACGGGCTACAACAATAAGGTCCGACTACGGTACCCGACTAACCTATCTCCGTCATCTAACGACCGTCTCATAATCGGTCCCCAATCACTTACCAATCGACAACAACTTCTCAATACCAAAAATCATCTCCAATTCGACCCATATATATTCGGCCGAGAAATAATACCACAACAACAAATATATAACAAGGACAATCACAACAAATAACAAATAGTTCACAATTATTACAAGAAAAATAACATCAACCAAGTTAGTGTTCGGGTCGGTTTACCAAGCCGAACCCGAGTCTATACGACTCGATTGAGTCACGGCTCAAAACCACGAGTCACGAGGACTCGAATCACAACCTCAAATGTCATCAAAATAAGCTCCAACGAGCACCCTCAAACTGCCAAATTGACCACATAGGGTCGCGGCAAAGAACAACCAAATACGGCCACAAGGCCGTGACTCCAATGAGTCAAACCAAGGCCCAACGAAAATCAGTCATGAAAACCATGACTCAAGACCAAGAGAGGAGATATTATCGAGCCATAAGCTCGGATCCAATACCAAGCCGTGAGTCTTAGACTCACGGTTCAATCGAACCATACTATAACACCAAACCCGGATACCAAACTTTGTAGAAAAACATGTTTTCAACCAAAACCCATTTGTAATACGCGTTCACAAATGTTAACCCATCCGAATATCATCAAGTCGTGACTCTAGGTCACGATTTTATTAACAATACGAGTGAAAACTCGTCTCACCTTCGATCTAGAGCTCAAAACCGTGATAACCCTTCAAAATACACGATTTGGTGGTGAAGATAATGGTGATTCGTGTGATAAAAATGATGGTATGAGGCGCGTGGTGTACTAGATCTAAAGGATTAGATGATGGAGATTAAGAATATGGTAGTGGTTTTTAGTGGTGACCGGCGGTGGCTAAGGTGGTGGCCGGAATTTTAAGTGGGCGGCTAGGGTTAGGGTAGTAGAGGAGAGGGAGAAAAGAGATGAGAGAGAGGTGGGTTTGTGTTGTGTGTGTGAAGAACCGGACAAACACACCCTTATTAACTTTTCATTTTTTTTTTTTTTTTTTTTTTTAAAGTTATAGTAATAATAATAAGAATAATAATAATAGTAGTAATAATAATATTATTACGATTGAGCGGGTAACGCGGGTAATTGTAAAAACACGTGGCCCGAACCCGAACTCACTTTAAAATTTCAACATTACTCGAGAACCTCTCGTAAATAATTAAAAATATATAACGGACTCGTTAAGACGAATCATAAAGTTGTCGTTAGGAAATCCTAGTGCCAAAGTCAACGTAGTACCAAGTGAGAATTCGAATATACATCACCGATCATATAATCAAAAATGAATTATGAACATAATTCACGATTTCCATAACGTCATTAAATAAAATATCCGTAAAATAGGTCTTACAAGTTCGTTGTGAAATGAAAATTTCAAATAAACATTATAAACGAACTTAAATTGAAATGCGGGTTTTTAAAATAGCTCCCTAAACTGCCGGTTGTCACATCCTCCCCGTCTCAGAAGGAAACCCGTCCCGGGTTTCACTCGGAAAAATTTCATCTACGAAGTGAAAAGCTTCGGATATCTCTTCCTGAACTCGTCCTCACGTTCCCACGTATATTCTGGTCCATGTCGGGAATTCCAACGAACCTTGACGAGCGGAATGCGACTCCTCTTGAGTCGTTTAACTTCACGATCTAAGATCTCAATCGGTTCCTCCACGAAATTCAGTTTCTCATCAACACGAATGTCCCTCATTGGAATGACGGGCATTTCATCAGAAAGACATTTCTTCAAATTACTCACGTGAAACACGTCGTGAACTTTGCTCAGTTCGGACGGTAATTCCAACCTATAAGCCACGGGCCCAATTCTTTCTAAGATCAAGAATGGTCCAATGTAGCGTGGGTTGAGCTTACCACATTTCCCGAAACGTATTACACCTTTCCAAGGCGAGACTTTCAGCATTACTTTGTCTCCAACCTGGAACTCTAAAGGTTTACGTCTCTGATCGGCATAGCTCTTCTGCCTCTCTCTAGCCGCTTGTAACCGATCACGAATCTGAGTCACTTTCTCGGTAGTTTCCAAAATAAGCTCAGGGCCAGTAAGTTGACTATCTCCAACTTCCGCCCAACCAATAGGCGAACGACACTTTCTGCCATACAAAGCTTCGAATGGTGCAGCCTTAAGACTTGTGTGGTAGCTGTTATTATAGGAGAATTCCGCAAGGGGTAAATACTTCTCCCAGCCTTTACCAAAGTCTATGATGCATGCACGAAGCATATCCTCTAACGTCTGAATGGTCCTCTCACTTTGACCATCGGTTTGGGGATGATATGCAGTACTCATATCAAGCCTCGTCCCCAAAGCCGTTTGAAGTGATCGCCACAAAACTGACGTAAAACGACTATCACGATCCGAAATAATAGATATCGGGACTCCATGACGCGAAATAATTTCCTTCACATATAACCTCGCAAGCTTGTCCACACTATCATCTTCACTAATAGCTAAGAAATGAGCAGACTTTGTCAGACGATCCACAATTACCCAGATAGCGTCAAAACCGCTAGCTGTCCTCGGTAATTTGGTAATGAATGTAACAATTCGCAATTTCAGGTTAATTTCTATTTTCGGAAAATTTTACTATTCATGTTACTATTCATTTCTACTATTCATTTCTTTTTGAAATTTTCCCGAAAGTTGATTTTTATTTCATATTCTCGAGTGATAAATCATTTCCATGGCAAAATAAATGTTTGACATTCGTCAGATCATTTTCTTGAAAGTTATTAAGGAATTACACGTAACTATACGTTTTAGGGTAAAACGTCAATCAGAAATTCTACGCACAACGAAATTTGATCCCGTCTGGTGACCCCACATCAGAAAAATGTTAAGCACGCTCATGATTTATTTGAGAATAAATCATGACTGAGAAAAATATGACCAGAATAAACCTCGGCCGTGAAAAACTGGAATTTTCAGTTTTACGCGTTTTTACTCAACCGTAACCCTAGCTTTTACCTGCACCGCATTTCTAAGACGATTTGAGCTTTCAACTTATTAAAATAAGTCAACATATTTTTCCTCCTCCATTGACTAAAAATCATTCTTTGATTTTATAAATCATTTCGTGATTTTTAGGCTTCCGGTTTGATGTCTAAAAGACATTTAACACCAACCGACACCAGACTGAGCCCAGTCTAGACATTATAAATCATTTTAAATCATTTTTAGCTTATTAGAAAAGTAACATTTTACTTTTCTCAGTTTTACGCAATATTCGTACATTTTACGTATTACGCGTTTTAGACCCGTGTTTCCAGCTTTTAGCAGGTTTTACCACCCAAATGGAACTTATCACCCATTTTATATTTTATTATGGGTCATATGGACATTTCTAACAATACTTTAAAGTTTCATAATTTTACGACACCCGGTTTTACGTTTTGAGGCCTAATCATTTACGGTTGGCATTTCCCGGAGTCAAAATGCACATAATATCTAGATATTTTCCCAAGCCATGCCACCTCCCCCCCCCTTATCCTCTTTGAACCGCCATTGAGGGGGGGAGTCACACCCTTGGTGGCTTGATCTCATGGCTTGTTGTCTTGGATGGTTTACATGTGTTTTTCTTGCTAAAATATCCTAAGTAATGTAACCTCCTCAAAGGCATATAAATACCCCCCTCTCCCCCCATATGGCCGGCCATCCCAACACACCAAAACACTTCACACTTAGCTTTATTTCTTCCTAGTTATAGCAAGGATCAAGTGCAAGTTCAAGATAGAAACCCTAGTTAGCTTATTTTTCACCAAAAATCTTCCAAACCCTAATATACTTGGTGATTTCTTTTGAGTTTAAATCTACTCAATTCACCTCAACCTTTATCATCCATCTTTCAAGAATACCAAGGGTAGAAAGATTGCTTGAAGTGAAAAAGGGTTGAAGAAGTCTATCAAAGTCCATTTCCTTACTTGTTACTCCTTTCTTTAATTAGAAAGCCAAAAGTTGTAAGACTAAACCTAACATGTTTCTTGTTTATTTCTCATGTTCATATCATTTACATGTTAATCTTGCTATATTATATCTTGTATGTATGTCCATGGTGTATAAAATGAGTAAAAGATGTTGTTGTAATGAATGGTTGAAACAAATTACTAAAACAAGCAAATTAGTGAATTTCTTGGTAAGACCTGATCAAAATGGTAAAAATATGATATTGGATTATTAAATAATACAGTAGAGGACTTAAAAAGGAAACCGTAGCAATTTGAACCACCTAAAAAGAGTAAACGAGTCAAAAGTTATGGCGATTTGAAGTTACCAAAGGTTTCCGGCAAAACTGCCTAAAAAGCTTCTGTGACAGAACTAAAACACGCAAAAAGTGGTCTTTCTGGTCCGATTCATGAAAAAGTTAAAACACGAAAGTTGTCCGGAATCATGTTTTCCTTCAGGAACAAAGAGGCTCGAGCCTTGAAAACACTTTCTGAGTAAGATATTTCACAATTTCTTAACAGCTATTTACATATATATAAGTCATTAAGTTATGGTTATACTTTAAAAGGAACAAGTGTTATTATGACCTATAAACAAGACCACCACCATGGCTAGAGCCAAGGTTGGGTCTCATGACCTTGGAACAAGGACCAAAGGGCATGGCTAGGCCATGACGAAATGACCATAACAAGTTACATAGGCGTAAGCATGAAATAACGAATTTGGCGATAACATGAACAAGCAATATGAATCTACATCACTTAAAAGGAAACCATGAGATTTTACCAAGACAAATGGTCATACAAAACTTATGAATCATACCCTAATAACAATCTTCATGTACAATAAACTTTCCTAAGTTTATCCAAATATCGGACATGTAACTTTTTCGGATCAAAACTTATATCTATATACTTCATCAACTACTACAATAGTAGGGAGCTTCATGTGAGGAGTTCATTATGTAAGCCGTCGAGATGAGTTGTGGATTTACGAGTTAAAGTGTCCTGGCTCCTCGAACGCTTACTAACATGACTTCTGAAATATGTTAGCCCGAACGGTAGTAAACGATATACCAAAACATACATGTTCATAAATCTTTCTTTCAAAGACTTACAAATATACACCATACCTCATCATGGACTAAATGCAAGATATGAATATAGGCACTCCGTTGTATTCTTTACACAAATCCTAAGTCGCAACATTCTATTATAGGTTGCTCGTAGAAACCTACACGATCAAACCATCACCTTCATTACTTGCTATCGCACTTAAGGTGAGTTCATAGCCCCACATTACATTACTTTAATGTTTTACAAACCCTTGGGGGGAATACATGCTATTTATAAACCGAACACAATGCTTTGAAACTGTATGCTGCCTGATTGTTTTATTATTACTAAGTACCTTCCTTGCCAATCCTAGGCCCCATCATGAACCATTTAATCACTAATATTAGTGAGCGCGAGTATTGTGAATAGGCCTATTGGGATTGACGAATCCCATTTGTTTGAGCAGATTAGTTCAAACGAATGCACTATATTTGAACATTAAGTATGACGGCAAAGTACTTACCGGGGCAACATAACCGCCGATTGATATTGGTACCCGTTAACGTATTGGTTGCATGAGCTTAGTACATAATAATAACTGTTTTGTTTTCTAACATGAGTATGAGTCTAATTAACTCTTACTACCAACATATTGTGTTCAACCGTTAAACAAACTCTATGAATTTCACTCAACCTTTGTGTTGACCTCTTAAGCATGTATTTCAGGTCCATGATAATCAAGAATGGAGCGGGAAGGGCACGTACCGAAGGAAGAAGGCTATAAACTATTATGTCATTCAATAAAAACATCATAGACTTTATATTGATGTGTTTTGAAACAATGGATCATTTTGGGACCTTACTATGTAAACTTTGATATATTTGAATAATATGAATGACAACTCTTTTTATTACGATTCGTTTAGAGATCGTTTTCTATTATTATGACTGTTGTGCCATCGAGTAACACCCAAGTTGAATTCCGCTGCAACATGAATTGGGGGTGTTACAGATTGGTACCAGAGCCATGGTTATAGAGAAACGGGTCTAAGTGAGACCTAAACTATAACTACAATAACAAGCAAAAACATTTTTATAGCCTTCCGCTCTTCGTGCCTTCCATCCTCCAGAAGATTATGGACTTATTACACATGTTATTCTACATGAACATACTTGTATATTGTTATATGCACATTGACATAGTTTGAGCATTTTTCCATAAGCATTTGACTTATTTTTGACATCATAATACAAATTGTAGACATCATGTCCGCACCTCCATCTCCCGATCATCTTCCTGCTATGCCTGAGTATTTACCAATTCTTCCCAGACCCGATGATCCTTATTTTGAACCAATTGACTACGACGACGAGGAAGAACCTTACGAGGATCTAGATGTAGATTCGGACGAAGATCCTGAAATGGATATGAACATAAACATCGATGATTACGAAGAGGATCCTGAAATGGATGTTGACACCGAAGGCATCAATGAGGAAGCGGAGGAATTATTAGTGGTGCCACATTTATCACCATTAACCTCCCCACCTCCTGTTTCACCAATTTCATCCGAATCTAACCGTACCACTCCAGCTCAAGTTCCGAATTCTACTCACCAAACCGGCGAAACATCTACACCTACACATATGTTCGTGAACTCAGCTCAATACGAAATCTACTCTTTGAAACAAGCTCTCAACTTAACCCAACTCAAGGTTAAATGTATGGCAAGTCAAATGCACGAATGTATGTCCAAGGTAAATTCTGCTAGAATGGATGCCATGAATGCTCGAGACGAACTATATTGGTTTAAGCTTGACATGAGCTACGTGAAGCGTGACTCGACTCATGTTGGGGAAGAAGTCTTAAATCCTTTGACTGGCTTGGATAATGTCAAGGATAGACTCACTTTGGTTGAGAGGGCCCAAGAACAGGATGCGGTACAAATTCATAAACTACTTCACCACCTAAATACCGCCGAAATCCGTTTAGATGTTGCAAACTTTGATAGGTATCAACTTAAGAATGATTTGTGTGGAATGCAAACTCAAATGAGTTCCATACAACAGAGGCTATACCAAAAGAATGTCAAAGAATACCGTCCAAATGAAAGTGTAGACGTGTTAGCAACACGCGGAAGTAATAATCCAACCGGACTACAACAATCTCCCAACCGACGTTAGACTAGTGTTATAGTACTAGTTATCTTTAGTACAACGTTGTAATTACTAACTGAAAGTATCAGTTAGTAAGTTTTGAATGAACTTGTAATAAGTTCGATTTTGTAAACAACGTTATATAAATAAAACTCTTGTGTTATATACTATCATGTGTTATGTGTTTAAAGTTCCAACATTTATTGTCCTATCATTCTTACCAAAATTGTGCTCATCTCACAACTCTCTAATTACAACATATCTTTTGAACAATAGAATCATGGCGCCAAAGAAAAAGACCCCACCAACGATGACACAGGCTGCCATCCGCAAACTGGTAAAGGACAGTATCAATGCAGCACTTGTTGCAGAACGTGCAGCCGTAGCTGCAGCAGCTGCATCAGCTGCCGAAGCCACCACAGCTGCTGGTGCTGCTGATGCTGCAGCAGCCGCCGATGCCGCAGCAGCTGCTGATGCTGCAGCAGCTGCTGATGCTGCAGCAGCTGATGAAGCCGCCATTGCTGCGGAAGCTGCAAGAATTGCCAGTCTTAACCTTGGAGGACCTACCCCTCCGGTGACCAATGTTACTACAGCACCAAAGGGTTGCTCGTTTATTTCCTACCTGAGATGTGAACCCATTAAATTCAATGGTACTGAAGGGGCTGTGGGTTTGACCCGTTGGTTCGAAAAGGCGGAGTCGGTGTTCTTGGTTAGTAAATGTATTGAGGCGGATAAAGTTCAGTATGCCACAAGTACTTTGTTGAATGAGGCATTGTCCTGGTGGAACTCAATTGCTCAACCCATGGGCATTGAGAATGCCTACAAAATTACTTGGGTTAATTTGAAACAAATGATGATCAAGGAATACTGTCCTCGGAGTGAGATACAAAAGTTGGAAGTTGAGTTCTGGGATCATAAGGTTAAGGGAAATGATATCATGACCTACAACCGTAGATTCCAGGAACTGAGGATACTTTGTCCAACAATGGTTTCCACAAAGGAAAAATTGTTGGAAAGATATATCTGGGGACTTCCCTCAAGCATACAGGGGAATGTGACTTCGGCAAATCCGAAGGAACTTGATGAGGCTATACGGATGTCCCGTAGCCTCATGGATCAAGTGGTACGTATGTTGGAAACCCGCAAACAAAACAACCTCAACACCAACAACGCCAACAACAGCAATGCCAACAACCCCAACAACTCCAACTACCGTAACAACAACAACAACAAGAACAACAACAACAAACGACCACATGATGGTAACCATGGGAACAACAACAACAACAACAACAACCAAACCCGAAACAACAACCACCACAATCAACAGAACAAGAGACAGGAAGCCGCGACGGCTTATGTTGCTGCACCAGCTGGTGGTAGGTACGTGGGTAATCAACCACAATGTACCAAGTGCAGTTACCATCACGAGGGTCCTTGCCCGGCCAAATGCCACAAGTGCCAAAAGCCCGGACATCTTGCCAAAGATTGTAGAGGCAAGGGTATAGCTACTGGGGCTAACACACAGCCCATAGTTACCTGTTTCGGGTGTGGTGAAAGGGGACACTATAAGAACAACTGTCCTCAAAACCAAGGACCCCAAGGCGGAGGTGCTCGTGCTAGAGCCTATGTCATAGGAAAGGAAGAACCACACCAGGACCCGAACGTGGTTACCGGTACGTTCTTACTCAATAATATTCCTGTTAAAGTATTATTCGATTCTGGTGCTGATATGAGCTTTATATCTACTAGAATTGCGCCTTTACTTGATATTCCATCAATTACTTTAACCACTAGTTATAATGTTGAGCTAGCTACCGGTGACTTAGTAAAAACCAATACCGTAATCCCAAACTGTACCCTTACTCTCTTAGACCACCCCTTTGACATCAATCTTATGCCAATTGAACTCGGAAGTTTTGATGTAGTTATTGGCATGGATTGGTTGTCTAAACATCAAGCTAATATTATTTGTGGTGAAAGAGTTGTGCACATTCCATGTGACAATGAAACTTTGATCATTCGTGGTGATCAAAGTGGAACCCGAATAAACATCATCTCATGTATCAAAACCATAAAGTACATTGAGAAAGGATGTTATGCTTTCTTAGCCCACGTAACAGAAAAGAAAACCGATGAAAAACGTCTCGAAGATGTTCCTATTGCCCGTGAGTTTCCTGAAGTCTTCCCAAAAGACTTACCCGGACTACCACCAAATCGTCAAATAGAGTTCAGAATTGATTTAATACCAGGAGCAGCGCCAGTTGCCCGCGCACCTTACCGGCTAGCACCTTCAGAGATGCAAGAGCTAGCAAATCAATTACAAGAACTTGCGGACAAGGGATTTATTCGACCCAGTTCCTCACCTTGGGGAGCTCCAGTTTTGTTCGTGAAGAAGAAAGATGGGTCACTACGAATGTGTATTGACTATCGTGAGCTAAACAAATTAACCATAAAGAACCGATACCCACTACCAAGAATTGATGACTTATTCGATCAATTGCAAGGCTCAACCTTTTACTCAAAAATTGACCTACGATCAGGTTACCACCAAGTTAGAGTTCGTGATGAAGACATTCCAAAAACAGCCTTTAGGACACGATATGGTCACCATGAATTCCAAGTGATGCCCTTTGGGTTAACAAATGCACCGGCAGTATTCATGGATCTCATGAATCGTGTGTGTAAGCCATATTTAGACAAATTCGAGATCGTATTCATAGACGACATTCTCATATATTCCAAAAACGAAGAGGAACACAAAGAACACCTGAGAACAATTTTAGGACTACTCAAGGAAGAGAAATTGTATGCAAAGTTTTCCAAATGTGAATTTTGGATTCAATCCGTACAATTCCTTGGGCATGTGATTGACAAGACCGGTTTACATGTCGATCCCGCTAAAATTGAAGCTATCAAAAATTGGCCAACACCTACCACACCCACAGAAATTCGCCAATTTCTGGGTTTAGCCGGGTATTACCGAAGGTTTATTGAAGGATTTTCCTCAATAGCAAAGTCTTTGACTAAGCTAACTCAGAAAGACAAGAAATACGTATGGAAGGAAGACGAAGAAAATGCTTTCCAAACCCTCAAACAGAAACTTTGTAGTGCTCCTATCCTAGCATTGCCCGATGGGATCGAAGATTTTGTAGTCTATTGTGATGCATCGCACCAAGGGTTAGGTGCCGTGTTGATGCAACGCGATAAGGTCATGGCTTATGCATCAAGGCAACTCAAGGTTCATGAGGAAAATTACACCACTCATGACTTAGAGTTAGGAGCTGTGGTCTTTGCACTAAAAATCTGGAGGCACTATCTATACGGTACTAGATGTACTGTATACACCGATCATAAAAGTCTACAGCACATTTTGGACCAAAAAGAATTAAACATGAGACAACGTCGTTGGTTGGAATTACTAAGTGATTATGACTGCGACATCCGTTACCACCCAGGAAAAGCCAACGTAGTAGCCGACGCCCTAAGCCGAAAGGAACGGATTAAACCACTACGAGTCCGAGCCTTAGTTTTAACCATAAATTCCAACTTTCCTACTCAAATCCTTCACGCTCAAGCTGAGGTGGTGAAACAAGAAGACGTCCAAAAGGAGAAGTTGGATGGCATGATACAGAAGAAATTCGAAACCCGTTCAGATGGAACTCTATGCTTCCAAGGTCGAAGTTGGTTACCACTTTATGGTGGCCTACGAGACTTGATCATGCATGAATCACATAAGTCTAAATACTCCATACATCCAGGATCTGATAAGATGTATCATGATCTTAAGTTACTATATTGGTGGCCGAACATGAAGGCCGACATTGCAACATATGTTAGCAAATGTCTTACCTGCTCCAAAGTAAAAGCCGAACATCAAAAACCATCCGGTCCATTGCAACAACCAGAGATTCCTACTTGGAAATGGGAAAGAATTACTATGGACTTCATTACCAAGCTCCCAAAAACATCAAGCGGTTATGACTCCATTTGGGTCATAGTTGATCGCCTTACAAAATCCGCACACTTTATACCAATCAAAGAGACTTACAAAATGGAACAACTAACCCGACTATACGTCAAAGAAATAGTCTCAAGACATGGCGCACCAATATCCATCATATCCGACAGAGATGGTAGATTTACTTCCAATTTCTGGCAGTCACTCCAAGTCGCCTTTGGAACAAATCTAGACATGAGTACAGCGTACCACCCTCAGACCGATGGTCAGAGTGAACGAACCATCCAAACACTTGAAGACATGCTTCGAGCATGTATAATAGACTTTGGAAAAGGATGGGATACTCACCTACCATTAGTCGAATTTTCCTACAACAACAGCTATCATACAAGCATTCAAGCAGCTCCATTTGAAGCACTTTATGGTCGAAAGTGTCGTTCACCTGCTTGTTGGGCTGAAGTGGGAGAAGTTCAACTCACTGGACCAGAACTCATCCGTGAAACAACGGATAAGATTGTACAAATCAGAAGTCGATTACAAGCCGCAAGAGATCGACAGAAAAGTTATGCCGACACACGACGCAGACCCCTAGAATTCCAAGTCGGAGATAGGGTTATGCTAAAAGTATCACCTTGGAAAGGTTTGATACGATTCGGTAAACGAGGGAAACTAAACCCAAGATACATCGGACCATTCAAAATCCTAGCCAGGGTTGGTCCTGTGGCGTACAGACTTGAGCTTCCATCAGAACTAAGTAGTGTACACCCCACTTTCCATGTATCTAACCTAAAGAAATGCTTATCGGATGAATCACTTGTGATTCCACTCGATGAAGTTCAACTCAATGACGATCTTCAATTTATTGAGGAACCCGTAGAAATCATGGACCGTGAGGTCAAACAACTCAAACAAAGCCGTATACCAATTATCAAAGTTCGTTGGAACTCACGACGTGGTCCTGAATACACATGGGAACGAGAGGACCAGATACGTAAGAAATACCCACATCTTTTTACCAACAAAGCTTCTACCTCCAACGTAAATTGATCTCCGGGACGGAGCTCTCATATGGGGTGGAGACTGTAACAATTCGCAATTTCAGGTTAATTTCTATTTTCGGAAAATTTTACTATTCATATTACTATTCATTTCTACTATTCATTTCTTTTTGAAATTTTCCCGAAAGTTGATTTTTATTTCATATTCTCGAGTGATAAATCATTTCCATGGCAAAATAAATGTTTGACATTCGTCAGATCATTTTCTTGAAAGTTATTAAGGAATTACACGTAACTATACGTTTTAGGGTAAAACGTCAATCAGAAATTCTACGCACAACGAAATTTGATCCCGTCAGGTGACCCCACATCAGAAAAATGTTAAGCACGCTCATGATTTATTTGAGAATAAATCATGACTGAGAAAAATATGACCAGAATAAACCTCGGCCGTGAAAAACTGGAATTTTCAGTTTTACGCGTTTTTACTCAACCGTAACCCTAGCTTTTACCTGCACCGCATTTCTAAGACGATTTGAGCTTTCAACTTATTAAAATAAGTCAACATATTTTTCCTCCTCCATTGACTAAAAATCATTCTTTGATTTTATAAATCATTTCGTGATTTTTAGGCTTCCGGTTTGATGTCTAAAAGACATTTAACACCAACCGACACCAGACTGAGCCCAGTCTAGACATTATAAATCATTTTAAATCATTTTTAGCTTATTAGAAAAGTAACATTTTACTTTTCTCAGTTTTACGCAATATTCGTACATTTTACGTATTACGCGTTTTAGACCCGTGTTTCCAGCTTTTAGCAGGTTTTACCACCCAAATGGAACTTATCACCCATTTTATATTTTATTATGGGTCATATGGACATTTCTAACAATACTTTAAAGTTTCATAATTTTACGACACCCGGTTTTACGTTTTGAGGCCTAATCATTTACGGTTGGCATTTCCCGGAGTCAAAATGCACATAATATCTAGATATTTTCCCAAGCCATGCCACCTCCCCCCCCTTATCCTCTTTGAACCGCCATTGAGGGGGGGAGTCACACCCTTGGTGGCTTGATCTCATGGCTTGTTGTCTTGGATGGTTTACATGTGTTTTTCTTGCTAAAATATCCTAAGTAATGTAACCTCCTCAAAGGCATATAAATACCCCCCTCTCCCCCCATATGGCCGGCCATCCCAACACACCAAAACACTTCACACTTAGCTTTATTTCTTCCTAGTTATAGCAAGGATCAAGTGCAAGTTCAAGATAGAAACCCTAGTTAGCTTATTTTTCACCAAAAATCTTCCAAACCCTAATATACTTGGTGATTTCTTTTGAGTTTAAATCTACTCAATTCACCTCAACCTTTATCATCCATCTTTCAAGAATACCAAGGGTAGAAAGATTGCTTGAAGTGAAAAAGGGTTGAAGAAGTCTATCAAAGTCCATTTCCTTACTTGTTACTCCTTTCTTTAATTAGAAAGCCAAAAGTTGTAAGACTAAACCTAACATGTTTCTTGTTTATTTCTCATGTTCATATCATTTACATGTTAATCTTGCTATATTATATCTTGTATGTATGTCCATGGTGTATAAAATGAGTAAAAGATGTTGTTGTAATGAATGGTTGAAACAAATTACTAAAACAAGCAAATTAGTGAATTTCTTGGTAAGACCTGATCAAAATGGTAAAAATATGATATTGGATTATTAAATAATACAGTAGAGGACTTAAAAAGGAAACCGTAGCAATTTGAACCACCTAAAAAGAGTAAACGAGTCAAAAGTTATGGCGATTTGAAGTTACCAAAGGTTTCCGGCAAAACTGCCTAAAAAGCTTCTGTGACAGAACTAAAACACGCAAAAAGTGGTCTTTCTGGTCCGATTCATGAAAAAGTTAAAACACGAAAGTTGTCCGGAATCATGTTTTCCTTCAGGAACAAAGAGGCTCGAGCCTTGAAAACACTTTCTGCGTAAGATATTTCACAATTTCTTAACAGCTATTTACATATATATAAGTCATTAAGTTATGGTTATACTTTAAAAGGAACAAGTGTTATTATGACCTATAAACAAGACCACCACCATGGCTAGAGCCAAGGTTGGGTCTCATGACCTTGGAACAAGGACCAAAGGGCATGGCTAGGCCATGACGAAATGACCATAACAAGTTACATAGGCGTAAGCATGAAATAACGAATTTGGCGATAACATGAACAAGCAATATGAATCTACATCACTTAAAAGGAAACCATGAGATTTTACCAAGACAAATGGTCATACAAAACTTATGAATCATACCCTAATAACAATCTTCATGTACAATAAACTTTCCTAAGTTTATCCAAATATCGGACATGTAACTTTTTCGGATCAAAACTTATATCTATATACTTCATCAACTACTACAATAGTAGGGAGCTTCATGTGAGGAGTTCATTATGTAAGCCGTCGAGATGAGTTGTGGATTTACGAGTTAAAGTGTCCTGGCTCCTCGAACGCTTACTAACATGACTTCTGAAATATGTTAGCCCGAACGGTAGTAAACGATATACCAAAACATACATGTTCATAAATCTTTCTTTCAAAGACTTACAAATATACACCATACCTCATCATGGACTAAATGCAAGATATGAATATAGGCACTCCGTTGTATTCTTTACACAAATCCTAAGTCTCAACATTCTATTATAGGTTGCTCGTAGAAACCTACACGATCAAACCATCACCTTCATTACTTGCTATCGCACTTAAGGTGAGTTCATAGCCCCACATTACATTACTTTAATGTTTTACAAACCCTTGGGGGGAATACATGCTATTTATAAACCGAACACAATGCTTTGAAACTGTATGCTGCCTGATTGTTTTATTATTACTAAGTACCTTCCTTGCCAATCCTAGGCCCCATCATGAACCATTTAATCACTAGTATTAGTGAGCGCGAGTATTGTGAATAGGCCTATTGGGATTGACGAATCCCATTTGTTTGAGCAGATTAGTTCAAACGAATGCACTATATTTGAACATTAAGTATGACGGCAAAGTACTTACCGGGGCAACATAACCGCCGATTGATATTGGTACCCGTTAACGTATTGGTTGCATGAGCTTAGTACATAATAATAACTGTTTTGTTTTCTAACATGAGTATGAGTCTAATTAACTCTTACTACCAACATATTGTGTTCAACCGTTAAACAAACTCTATGAATTTCACTCAACCTTTGTGTTGACCTCTTAAGCATGTATTTCAGGTCCATGATAATCAAGAATGGAGCGGGAAGGGCACGTACCGAAGGAAGAAGGCTATAAACTATTATGTCATTCAATAAAAACATCATAGACTTTATATTGATGTGTTTTGAAACAATGGATCATTTTGGGACCTTACTATGTAAACTTTGATATATTTGAATAATATGAATGACAACTCTTTTTATTACGATTCGTTTAGAGATCGTTTTCTATTATTATAACTGTTGTGCCATCGAGTAACACCCAAGTTGAATTCCGCTGCAACATGAATTGGGGGTGTTACAATGAAGTCCATAGTAATCCGCTCCCATTTCCAGACTGGAAGTTCTGGTTGCGTTAGTAGTCCTGACGGTCTCTGGTGTTCAGCCTTAACCTTGGCGCATGTCAAGCACTTACTAACGTACGATGCTATACTTGCCTTCATATTTGGCCACCAATAGAACTTCTTAAGATCTTGGTACATTTTATCGGAACCAGGATGGATGGAGTACTTTGACTTATGCGACTCATGCATAATCAATTCTCGAATTTCTCCATGTAAAGGTACCCAAATCCGATCTTCAAAACATAATAATCCATCAGAACGCTTAACAAATCCTTTCTCATTATCCGCCATCCCAAATATATTCTCGGCAGATCTATTTTCTGCTTTCAACGCTTCCGTTTGAGCTTCGAGTATCTGAGATGGTAATGGCGATACGATAGTCATTCCCAATGACCTAACTCGTAATGGTGGTACTCTTTCCTTTCGACTAAGAGCATCAGCAACAACGTTTGCTTTACCAGGGTGGTAGCGAATTTCACAATCATAATCGCTTAGCAACTCGATCCAACGTCGTTGTCTCATGTTGAGCTCTTTTTGATTCAAGATGTGTTGTAGACTTTTGTGGTCGGTAAACACAACACACTTGGTTCCGTACAAGTAATGTCTCCATATTCTTAAAGCAAAAACCACAGCACCGAGCTCCAAATCATGGGTAGTGTAGTTTTTCTCATGCTTTTTGAGCTGTCGGGAAGCATAAGCTATCACCTTCTCTCGTTGCATTAACACGGCTCCTAAACCTTTATGTGAGGCGTCACAATAGACGACGAAATCCTCGTTACCTTCTGGTAACGCTAAGATAGGAGCACTACACAACATTTTCTTAAGCAATTGAAACGCTTCCTCTTCTTTATCTCCCCATTCATACGTAACACTCTTTTGAGTCAATTTGGTCAATGGTTTAGCTATCTTCGAAAATCCCTCGATGAATCTTCGGTAATAGCCAGCTAAACCCAAAAATTGACGAACTTCGGTTGGGGTTGTAGGTGCAGCCCAATCTTTTATTGCTTTAATTTTTGCAGGATCCACGTGGACTCCTTGTCTATCAATCACGTGACCCAAAAATTGTACAGTCGGAATCCAAAATTCGCATTCCAAAATGAGTCTTAAATGCTCCTCATGCTCTTTCTCACTCTTTGAATAAATCAGAATGTCATCGATGAATACAATCACGAACTTATCCAAGTATGGCTTACACACACGATTCATGAGATCCATGAATATTGCTGGTGCGTTAGTCAACCCAAACGGCATCACCTGAAACTCGTAATGCCCGTAACGGGTTCTGAAAGCCGTTTTCGGAATATCTTCCTCGCGAACTCGAAGTTGATGATACCCCGATCTCAAATCGATCTTCGAATCCACACTAGATCCTTGGAGTTGATCGAACAAGTCATCGATCCTAGGTAACGGGTATCGATTCTTCACCGTTAACTTATTCAACTCCCTATAATCAATACACATACGAAACGATCCATCCTTCTTCTTTACAAATAGGACTGGGGCTCCCCAAGGTGAAGAACTTGGTCTTATGAATCCCTTTTCGGCTAACTCCGCCAATTGTTTCGACAACTCTTCCAGTTCGGTAGGTGCAAGACGATAAGGTGCTCGTGCTACAGGTGCAGCACCAGGTATCAACTCAATCTGAAACTCCACTTGTCTAGTCGGTGGGATTCCCGGCAAATCATCGGGAAACACATCAGGAAAATCACGAACTATAGGCACATCTCCAATGCACCTTTCCCTTTTCTTCGTCTCTCCCTTCTCAGAAATTTGAGCTAAGAAAAGGTAACATCCCTTCTCCATTAGCTTCGGTAACTTAGTGCAAGAAATCACTGCCAATCGGGATGGGCTCCTAGAATCCTTTCGGTCTCCTAATATATTTAGGACCTCCTTTCCGTATGGTACACGCACGATCTTCTCGTCGCAAAGTATGTGAGCACGATACTTCGACAACCAATCCATACCAATGATTACATCAAAACTTCCTAACGTGACGGGTAGAAGATCTATGTTGAAAGGGTGGTTCAAGAAATTTAACGTACAACCGCGAATGATGGTATTAATCCTTTCTATGTTTCCATTAGCTAACTCAATATCATATCCAATTCCTAAGGCCATCGGGGGTTTCTCTAGTAAGGGTGCAAATGTAGTGGACACAAAACTCCTATCGGCACCAGTATCAAACAGTATGGAAGCATAACGATTATTGAGAAGGAACGTACCAGTAACGACGTTCGGATCTTCTCCTCTCTCGTTCCCGAGTGCATACACTCTTCCCTGAGCAGCTCCAGCTTCCATACGTTGGTCCCCATTATCTTGTCGTCCACGATTTCCTCCAGCTCCACAGTTTCCATAATTGTACCCATTACCACCCGAGCCTTGATTTCCACGGTTCCGCGATTCTCTACACTCATTCCTATAGTGTCCCTTCTTTCCACACCCATAACAGGTAACATCTGCCTTGTTTCTCATCTCAGGAGCAGCTTGAACCATTGCAAGAGGTCGAGCTCTACAATCCCTAGCTGTATGTCCTTTCTTTGAGCAATTCTGGCATTTCACACTACACCATCCAGTGTGATGCTGATGGAAACGATCACACTTGGGCGCATCACCGTTCTGATTCTTCTTATCTCCATTCCCAATAGCATAAGCCTTAGCTTGTCTCTTGCTTCGGTGATCATTACTCTTAGAGTGACGGTCTCTCTTTCTCTTTCCATTCTTCTCCTTATCCGCTTCTTCTAATTCCAACGAATCCATAAGTTGTTGAGCAATTGTGATTGCCTCATGGATGTTTGCAGGCCTAGCAGAAATTACATCATTCCTCGTGGCTACAGGCAAACCATCAGTATACCTCTCGATCTTTTGAGTCTCAGTTTTCACCATATCTGGGCACAACAAGGCTAACTCCTGGTAACGACGATTGTAAGTCGCCATATCATTACCTTTCACCTTGTGGTTCCAAAACTCAATCTCTAGCTTCTTGACCTCATTCCTTGGGCAATAAGTCTGAATCAGCAAGGACTTAAATTGCTCCCAAGTCATAGCATATGCTACATCACTCCCAACTGCATTTCGGTAGTTGTTCCACCAAGTCAAAGCTTCATCCTTGAAAGTAAAAGAAGCAAACTTTACCTTCGCATTCTCCGCACAACCACTGACATTAAACACTGACTCAGTCTTCTCAATCCATCTGACTAAGTAAACCACTCCTTCATTTCCACCAAACTCAATGGGTCCACAAATATTGAATTCCTTGTATTGACATCCATTAGTACGAACAGGTGGAAAAGTTCCAGCAGAATTGTTGGAATGATTTGACTCAGCGAGTAGTTCAGCAACTCTTTGCTCCACGAGTTGGTTGATCATTGCTTGATCCACAGTAGGTGCATTAAGTGGAACATGACCATTGTCTCCCTGAACATCAACATTTTGATTTCTGTTGTTACGATTAGTGGTGTCCAGGTTGTCAGGAGTAGGGGTTTCAACATTTCGAGTAGGTCGATGACCTCGACGAGCAGGAGTAGTCACAGCAGGACCAGTCCTGGTAGACCTAACAGGGTTTCGACGGGGTGCCATTGATCTGTAACATCACACAAGTTCATGGGTCTCCAATAGAACTTATCGATATGCTCAACAAAACATCTCAACGAAATCAAGTCATAGAAAGAATGGCAACAACACGCTATGTAACAATAAGCGAATAAGGACTCAATTTCCATAACACCCAAAATCACATAATACATTATACCAATAACCATCAACCATACAATAGCGATCTATATCGTTCCAACTAACGGATAACACAAAACATACTAATCGTTCCAAAAGAGACGAATACCGAACAAAATACATCAAAATATGATAACTAGCTTTTCTAACCGAACACTCCTCGGCTAAGAAAGCAACAAGATAATATAACTCAAACAACTAGCCACGTGGCTGACGGAGAATCCTCAACTCCTGCCTCAAGCCATCAAGATCCCTCCATAACGATCCTAACTCCACGCTATGGGTGTCTCGGTCCCTCTTGAGGTCAGCCACCTCCTTCTCTAGCTCGGCATTCCTTTGCCAAAGCTTGCGGTCGGCCTCACGAGCAGTAACGAATCCTCGCTGCAAACTATCGATATGCTCGTGGACATCCATCATAACTCTCCTCAGCTCAGTAGCCCTGCCCACAGCGACAGTCAAATCAACTCTCAAATCTGCTAAAAACTCTCCAATAACTCTCTCAAGTCGATCAGATACACGTGCAACTCTGTCACTAAGCTCAGTAATCCGAGCCCACAACCTGCCAACCTCACCCAACTCTGCATGCTCAGCAGAAACCTCAGAAGATGCATCCGACTCAACGGGACTACCGGGTGGCAACTCAAACAAGAATGGATGATCAGGTGAATCGGGCTCAATCGGGTGTACAGGTGAATCAGGCTCCTCAGCCTGAGCTGGTGGTGCTAACTCATCATCATCATCATCAGGCATCTCATCCTCCTGAGGGTCATCCTCCTCCTCAGGGTCATCATCATCACCATGCTCAACCTCCTGAGGGTCATCCTCCCGCTCAGGGTCATCAGCCTCATCCTCACCCTCGTACTCCTCCTCCTCCTCGGAAGAGTACCTCATCACTCGTCGTCTCCTACTAGGTGAACCATGTGAAGATGTAGTAGGTGATCTAGGACAACGACGCAATGTTGTGGGTGGCGCCTCAGACAGAAGAGAATGAGCATCAATCTGTAAAGGTGATGGAGTAGGGCGTACCGACATGCGTGCCGTAGCTCGGTGGGCAAAGCGTGGTGCCACACGAGCCAAAGCCTGATGAAGAGTAAGCTGCCTCGATGTACCAGGGAGCCCTAGAGAAGATGAGGGTCCCTGCGTAGATGCAGCAGGTAGTGCTGAAGTAGAAGCTGCCTGTGACACAATAGCTGAAGACATGGCCATCTGGTAAGGGTCATCAGATGCCATAGTGAACAGTGCAGGTAAAACTGGTGCAGTAAGGATGTCCTCGACGACATCAGGCATATGGGAGGCCATAGTCTGTGACAACGGCGTAGGGTAGGTGTAAGTGTTTCAAAACAACTTAAATCACAACTCATAAAATTGTACCAAATATACACATCAAATAATACCATATAATCTTAATAAAAGAATTTCAAACACCGCATTCCTAAAAATGTTTATAAAACATATAGACCATATAGATCCTCGAGAACGCCATCTTATTACTAAAATCCATAAACCTCAAATCATCTCAATAAATCCCAAATCTAGCAATCATCTCAAATATCTCATAATACCCCAAATAATAGAAGATGCTTCGGCTTGGCGGGCTGGCGGGCGGTAGTCAAGGATCATTTTCTATAAAAAAATACGGTTATAGTTTAGGCGTTTATTTACCTAGTTCTCTATAACCTTGGCTCTGATACCAATCTGTAACACCCCCAAAATTTGATACAGCGGAAGACTCAACAAGCTTTCGGGGTGCTACGGGGATTGGTATACAACACAAGACAATATAGAACGAGATAAAGTAAACATGATCAAAACACAACCAAAACGGGGTTTTAAGGTTTACATTTATCCCAACATCATTCAGAGTTAGGCCCAAAATAAAATAACAATAGGTCCAAATTTAATTATCAGAGTTTAGAAAATATAGATCCATAAACCGTGTGCCTTAGCCGAGCCTTCCAATCCAAGCATGCACCTCAACACTTAATTACCTGAGAAAACGTGCTAAAAGTCAGCTTTCGCTGGTGAGATCATAGGTTTAAATTCAACTAATAATATAGTGGACATATACGTAAAACGCTTGCTAGCTAGACTAAGGATTCGCTAAAAGCCTGCGGATACCCTCCGCTCTCAACATAACACACGGATACCCTTCCGCAATAACCAAAACACACGGATACCCTTCCGTAACAACCTAGATATTCGGGTAACCCCCGCAATACCAATAAATACTCGGATAACCTCCGAAGTATTAATAACCTATAGGTGCACACTACAGTATCTAAATAAGTCAACCTTGAATAGTACACACAACATATATGTGACTAAAGCTGACAATTCCAACTAACCAAATAAGCCAACCTTGAATAGTACACACAACCTATATGTGACTAAAGCTGACAATCCACCAATAACCAAATAAGCCAACTTTGAATAGTACACACAAAGGTGTGACTAAAGCTGACAATAGATCCTAGTCCATACGCATAGCAAGTTTAGAAAGAATATAAAAGCGATAATAGTCCACGTAAAATGATTTGCACGTTTCTCACCCCAATCGTTGAAAACATAGTTCAAGAGTAAAAGTGGGGCTATGACTCACCTCAAGTCCAGAAAAATAGCAAGACGAGGTAGGTAGAAATAAGATGTATGATAACTCACGAAACAACAACTACGGACTTGGCACGACCTAACAATATTAACTCTTTCAGAAATCATTCCCAAATATATATACTATTCCCAAACCCGGACGAGAATCCGTTTTATTTTCGAAAATCCACTTCGTATTAGTTTGGTGTATTTGCGTTTGGTATCCATACGGGTGGTGGGTCGACTCAAAACAAACCAACAAGATCACACGTAGAAGATATAATAAACTATAGATCTAATATTAGCCCAATATATCATTTAAATAAATCGCCAAAGTTTACCAAATCCGTCGATTTGATAATCCTCATATTTATTTACGTAATATACCGTTCCAAGATTACACCCAATCTAACGCACATATAAAGCACATAGCACATAATTACTATATAGTATATATCATAGTTTAATAAATTCCTCGTATATATCGTTAAATTGGCCAGATTTCCCGATATATACACTCGCAATCTATTACACTTTACATATACTACAACCTATGGGCGTCGTAGGATACGGTGCCCACTAATATGTTCGTTTCATATAGCCAAATAACTCTGCTCAACCTTACGGTTAAGTGGTTATTTACTTATAGAAAACGTCTATATTAGTCGTCATATATCCGTGACAACACGAACGTCGCAAATAATAACTTACCTGGACCCGAGTGACAACAATTTCGCCTAACTCAATAAGTTTATTCGTTATATATCCGAAATGACATTTTATTAAACGTTGCATAATTGTCGGGAGTTTCCCGTTTTATAACACAATTTTTATAATAATAATACGTTTAATAATATTACGCCACTTTCGTAGCCTAATATATATCTAATCGTATTATAATACGACTCGTGATTATTATTATTATTAATATACGCGTTTATATAGTTATATATACGTTATTCACGTATATACTTTCATATAAACATTCATATTATCAATAATTATTATTACGAGTTTTATTATTCTCGTTTCAATTTTAATAGTTATTGAGTTATACGAAATGGTCATATGTCCGAGTCATGACTCTCGGCTCATTGTCCAAGTCCAATAATAAGCAAAAGTCATAAATAACAAATCTCCGTCCAATCACAATCTCAAACCACGGGCTACAACAATAAGGTCCGACTACGGTACCCGACTAACCTATCTCCGTCATCTAACGACCGTCTCATAATCGGTCCCCAATCACTTACCAATCGACAACAACTTCTCAATACCAAAAATCATCTCCAATTCGACCCATATATATTCGGCCGAGAAATAATACCACAACAACAAATATATAACAAGGACAATCACAACAAATAACAAATAGTTCACAATTATTACAAGAAAAATAACATCAACCAAGTTAGTGTTCGGGTCGGTTTACCAAGCCGAACCCGAGTCTATACGACTCGATTGAGTCACGGCTCAAAACCACGAGTCACGAGGACTCGAATCACAACCTCAAATGTCATCAAAATAAGCTCCAACGAGCACCCTCAAACTGCCAAATTGACCACATAGGGTCGCGGCAAAGAACAACCAAATACGGCCACAAGGCCGTGACTCCAATGAGTCAAACCAAGGCCCAACGAAAATCAGTCATGAAAACCATGACTCAAGACCAAGAGAGGAGATATTATCGAGCCATAAGCTCGGATCCAATACCAAGCCGTGAGTCTTAGACTCACGGTTCAATCGAACCATACTATAACACCAAACCCGGATACCAAACTTTGTAGAAAAACATGTTTTCAACCAAAACCCATTTGTAATACGCGTTCACAAATGTTAACCCATCCGAATATCATCAAGTCGTGACTCTAGGTCACGATTTTATTAACAATACGAGTGAAAACTCGTCTCACCTTCGATCTAGAGCTCAAAACCGTGATAACCCTTCAAAATACACGATTTGGTGGTGAAGATAATGGTGATTCGTGTGATAAAAATGATGGTATGAGGCGCGTGGTGTACTAGATCTAAAGGATTAGATGATGGAGATTAAGAATATGGTAGTGGTTTTTAGTGGTGACCGGCGGTGGCTAAGGTGGTGGCCGGAATTTTAAGTGGGCGGCTAGGGTTAGGGTAGTAGAGGAGAGGGAGAAAAGAGATGAGAGAGAGGTGGGTTTGTGTTGTGTGTGTGAAGAACCGGACAAACACACCCTTATTAACTTTTCATATTTTTTTTTTTTTTTTTAAAGTTATAGTAATAATAATAAGAATACTAATAATAGTAGTAATAATAATATTATTACAATTGAGCGGGTAACGCGGGTAATTGTAAAAACACGTGGCCCGAACCCGAACTCACTTTAAAATTTCAACATTACTCGAGAACCTCTCGTAAATAATTAAAAACATATAACGGACTCGTTAAGACGAATCATAAAGTTGTCGTTAGGAAATCCTAGTGCCAAAGTCAACGTAGTACCAAGTGAGAATTCGAATATACATCACCGATCATATAATCAAAAATGAATTATGAACATAATTCACGATTTCCATAACGTCATTAAATAAAATATCCGTAAAATAGGTCTTACAAGTTCATTGTGAAATGAAAATTTCAAATAAACATTATAAACGAACTTAAATTGAAATGCGGGTTTTTAAAATAGCTCCCTAAACTGCCGGTTGTCACATCCTCCCCGTCTCAGAAGGAAACCCGTCCCGGGTTTCACTCGGAAAAATTTCATCTACGAAGTGAAAAGCTTCGGATATCTCTTCCTGAACTCGTCCTCACGTTCCCACGTATATTCTGGTCCATGTCGGGAATTCCAACGAACCTTGACGAGCGGAATGCGACTCCTCTTGAGTCGTTTAACTTCACGATCTAAGATCTCAATCGGTTCCTCCACGAAATTCAGTTTCTCATCAACACGAATGTCCCTCATTGGAATGACGGGCATTTCATCAGAAAGACATTTCTTCAAATTACTCACGTGAAACACGTCGTGAACTTTGCTCAGTTCGGACGGTAATTCCAACCTATAAGCCACGGGCCCAATTCTTTCTAAGATCAAGAATGGTCCAATGTAGCGTGGGTTGAGCTTACCACGTTTCCCGAAACGTATTACACCTTTCCAAGGCGAGACTTTCAGCATTACTTTGTCTCCAACCTGGAACTCTAAAGGTTTACGTCTCTGATCGGCATAGCTCTTCTGCCTCTCTCTAGCCGCTTGTAACCGATCACGAATCTGAGTCACTTTCTCATAGTTTGCATTCCATATCATTAAAGTACCTACATAAATAGTGGAAAACAAAATATCACCGGTCTTTTAAATCCTAATCTGATGCCATGTGAGTATAATGGCACATATGTAAATAATACCACATTTAACAACTTAAGCATAATATTTGTTGGAGGTGCAATATAGACCGAGATGGTTTCATATGACATCTATGATTTACATTCCTGCACATTCTATTTACTTTTTTCTTTGAACCCGTCTTCTGATCTGACAGGTCCATATATCCTGAAAAAGCAGAAGGTACATTTACTAACCTCAAAAATCTTTACCGACTCAATGAGATAACCAAACTCCCATATGCTGCTACTCAACTTACTGAAAAGGCTTTGAGATATGAGGTAATACCTTCTTATTTTATTTTGGAAACCTTATATTGGTTGACAAGTTTCATGTACTAGAAATTGTGAAATAAACATAGATCTGCACGTGAATGCAAGGTTAGTGTTTTTCGTTTATTCATTATTTTACGCCTACGTGAAAATTGTGAAATAAACCTTACAAATGCATTTAGTCACATTGATTTATACTTTTTGGAAGTTGATTCCAATTTCCATTAGTACGAGATTTAACAGGTTCCCCATCGTTTGCTTCATGAATCCAATCGAATTAACAAAAATTCCATAAAAAATGTTTAAAACTTAATTATAATATTTCAGTTTAAACAAAACTTACAATTAACTTACAAATGCACAACAGCCATTGATTTCATCATGCACGAAGACACGTCCATTTCACGAGCCACCTGGTTCTTCGACGCGTGAACCCACTTCATCTTCGGGTTCGAGACATCACACATTGTCAAAAAATCCATCACCTGTCCGAATATCTTAAACATTTCTATCCCAAAAATCCGGTTCTTATCAGCTACAAATAGCGAATTCCAGTCCATGGGTGCATCAGGATGCACCGAAACTTCATTCCAAGTTAGGTAAACGAGATCAAGCTCCCACAACTTCCTAACTGCTTTATTTCTCCTTCCAATTTCACCATCTCCTTCACACCATGAAACCGACACCAGATACAACCGTTGACCATCGCACGACACTAGCCTCGGGGTGTACTCGTGGACCCGTGGTGTTGGTGGGGTCGTTTGGACTCGAGTCCATATACCATGTCCAATGTCATATGCTGCGAGCTTATCAGTCTCGGAATTCACGTAAAAGACCCCGTCACAAACAACTCCGGAACAAACAACCCCAAAATCGACTAGTAGACGTTGGATTTCCGACCATTTGTTTGACGAAGAATCATAAATCTCGCATGAATCTAAAGCCTCATCCCATGAACCGATCCCTCCTACCGCTATTATCAAGAACCGTCCACGGTCTTTTACACTACTCGTGTGCTTGGTTTTCTCGTTTCTTGATGAACGTCTAACCAAAATCCGGTGAGGATCCCTGTAAAAATCCGATACTCCACCGCCCGGGTCCGTGTTTGGAGTTGACTTTTGATGGTCAAACGATCAGAGTTGGCTTCAAAAACCCCTAGAACGGAATTTGACCTTGTGTGTTTCATTGATGCAACCTTGTTCCATGATTTTGTCATAGGGCTAAAAACCAACACTCCTCTGTGTGTCTTTCGGTCCATTCTTCCAGAGCTCGAACAACCTCCGACAATGAAAATGTTATCATGGACCGTGGCAACTGAGAACAGAAACCGATTCTTAAGAATTCTGCCTCAACTTTATGCCATTTGCATATATCTCACAAGAGCTAAGACTACCTGTAACAGTACCGAAATGCATATAATCCAAAGAGCTCACAAGCTTTGTAATCATCTAAAACTTCCTTAGCAATTGTTTGTTTTTACTGGTGAAAACAGCAAGACTTCCAGGGAAAAACCAATCAGGTTCACCTGCTAGTGCTTCTAACTGCTCCACGTTATTCACATCATCCAAAACAAGAAGGATCCGCTTACATGCCATCCTTTGCTTTATTACCATAGAACCTTCTCCAACACTTGATATCTTCAGATCATCTGTTTTCAGAATCTTACCAATCATTTGCATCTGGACTTGCGTTAGGCCTTCTCGTTCTGAGACTCCTTGGACATCTTCACAAAAGCAACTTCCTTCAAAGTGGACATACATCACGTTATAAATAGCTTTGGCAAGGGTTGTCTTTCCTATTCCGCTTATACCACATATTCCAATCATGTTAACCTTATCCGACCCAACGAAGCGTAGCACGTTTAACCTGTTTAATTGGAAATCTAGGCCAACAAGGTTCTCACCAACATGTAAGGGCCCGTCACATAACTTTATGAGGATGTCTTTGGAGATGCAATTGATGAACTTGTACTCATACCTGTTAACCAGAAAGACACAATAAGTAAGAGAAACTACATAGTGTTAAGCTTTAGTAGGGCTACAAGACTAATTACACAAAAACTAGAAATTTACCCATTTGTCATGTCTTCGAGATCCCATCCAGATAAGCTAGCCGCCATGGATAAAGCTTCGTTCCAGTTATCGACCTCTGGTCTATTTGAAACTTGATGTTTGGTAAATGCTTCGGCGTAGCTTCCCGTTTGTTTCCTAACCATGTCAGGTTTAACATCATAAAAGAGTATTTGAACCTTGTGTTTAGGCTTTCCCATTTGCTTGCATTGGAGTATTTTGACAAGTTCCCTCAGACACCATGATGAAGAAGCGTAATTTTTGGAGAAGATAACAATCAAAAACCTTGATTCTTCAATGGCTTTGTACAGATGAGATATCTCTTCTCCTTTAGGCAATTCTCTATCATCTCTAAAAGCATAAATTCCTTTTTGCTTGAAGTCGTTGAACAGATGGTCTATGAAGCTTTTGCGGATATCTTCACCTCTAAAACTTACGAAGACATCATATTTCCACCGATGAGGAATGGACGTAGTAGCCATTATCAATATTGAGATCAAGCTGCGTTCACAAGTACAGTAAACGTTTTAAGAAAAAAATGAAAATAAAGTTGAAACAATTAATTAGTACCATAGAATCCATGACTAAGTAGCATAGAACAATCAAACATAGATAGGGAAACAACATCACATAAATAGACAGCCAAAAGTATTATAAATTTATACACATCTTAAGTAGAGGGACAAAAAACTGTGGCACATAATAGTACCATTGCATTTAGCTTAATAGAGGCGTTCTGTCTTCTATGTTTCCTAAGAATATGAATGTAGATTAAATTTACCACTATTAATGTTAATTATAAGTGACACGTTTTAGTAACTGTTAAAGCTTTCATAGAATACATGCACAAGCATCAAGAAACCAAAAGGTTAACGTAAAAGTTCCTTCGAGTCACTGATCCACACAACACTACAACTTTTGAACGTTTTCCACACTTCATGTCATTTACATGAAAACATTATTTCTCCTACAGTGGCATTTTCCGATTAGTATTTACTTTCTTTACCAAAATCTAATTATTCATTCCATTCAACGCCATGTATCTTATGCTACATAACCTAATAAAAAAAACATCTCTCACAGACTCAAATCACTCAATCATGTCAATTATATCCTAACTAGTTTTAAGGGGTGTTTGTTTTAACTTATTTGATGAGCTTACTGAACTTTTTATAAGCTCAATTTTAAAGATCAAATCAATAATACTGGAAATTACAAATATGAAAATCTATTGATTGAATAACCAAAACCCAGCAAATAGGCCAAGACAAACACCCACCTAATTAACAGCATCTATCATCAGAACATCTGTAAATTGTCGGTTTCAATCAACCAAAATTAACAAACTTCAATATTATCAAAGCTATAATGAAGCTCGAAAATAAGCATTGGAAATCCTAATACTATTAATCGAGTAAGACTCAAAAGTCTCATCATACTATAAATTTGAAATATACAAGGATAATTTAAAACTACAACTATATAATTAATTGGTGACTGGAATTAACTTACAGTTTATTGATCGAATGAATGCAATGAGAATGAAAAGAGATGAAATGAAGTTCAGGAGAAAAAGAGTAAAGGCAACTTGGTTTGACTTTAAGTCAATTTTAATTTCATTTTCAGTCCCTCAGTTTTAGATATTATGCAATTTCGTGTATTAAGTTACCTGTCCATATAAAGTTGCATGTAAACAAATAGGTAGTGTAATTTGGTTAGCCTCATTTTTATCATTTTTATGGAGAATTTGGAGAAATAAGCTTCTTTTTTTTTTTTTTTTTTTTTTTTTTTTTTCTTTTTTTTTTTTTATTATTATTATTATTAATTTTTTTGCAATTTTTATACTTCCTCTTGTAATTGCTGCAAACTATACTTTATTAAAGAATGTACTTTGTTAATAAAGTTGCATGTAAACAAATTACGTGTGCAACCTCAGTTGCTTAAAACATTTTGAAAAAAAAAAATTATTGGTGAAATTATCATAGTATATTCCTTCTTTATTTATATGATTTACTACAAGAAAAATAACTCATTTTCAATTTTTCATCATACACGTGATGGGTGTCAGCTAATTTAGATAAGCGGGTTAATGGGTCATGTACGAGTTAGGCCTAAATAAGTTAGGAGTGGCAAACATGACCCGATTACTTAAATAGTTTGTGTTCGGGTTGTTTCAAACCCGCCAATCCGAACCGCATTGCATTCCTTTTACATCAAATGTGACACCTCTTAAAAATTTTAAGACAATTTATATATGCTTTACATAAGCTTAACTAGTAATCTAAACACCTCCAAAGAATTCAAAGCTTGCGGGTCACATTTTAGAATTCAGAACTCGCATTTTATGTTTCTCTCTGTTCAAAATCCTATCACGGATGATCAATAATATGAAGCTAAATCATAATTATAAGTAACGACAACAACAATAACAACACACATTCTCCTTGGTACTCTTCTGCAAAAGAAAACCTTCAAAACACAAGTTTCTAATGATAGGGAAAGCTATAATGCTCATGAGAAGAAAATGTTTCAGCAAAATTAAGCATGTTCATACTAACAAGTAGTTGTTATTGTTATTATCTGCCGTTTACCTATTTTGTTGAGGTCAATGTAAAGAATTCTGTTTGTGGATTCGTCATATTCGAAAAAGAAGAGGAATGATCTCAAAGTTCAAGAATTGATGCTTTTCCAATAAATTAAGGTTGGACCTTGTCACGAAGCAGGCGCAGATTGTGTTGGATGGAATGGATGCTCTCACAAAACTTAGTATATTGTGCGTGTCTTGGTTTCAATTACATGTTTTCTTTTGCAAGGAATCAAAAGTTTGCGAATATATATAGCTAGTAGATCAACGACATTAGCGAGAAAGTTAGTACAAAGTATGTGTATCTAGCAGTTGGTACACAAGTAAAAGTTTATAACTTAATTCGTACTTTAATCATAACTATATACGCGTCAATAAATAAGTGGAGATCAAACAAAGATAGAAATAATAGTTTCGTCTATAGCTATCTAAACTTCAATCATAGCCAAGTTTACAGCTTCTTGAACTTGTTAGTGCAAGAAAATAGGCCACTAGGTAAAAAGTTGTTACAAGTTAACTGATCAAATAGTACAGAACAGGTTCATATTTGCTTTTAAACACAAGTAGAATCTGTTAGCCCGTAATGAATTGTAGAGATGTAACGGGCTCAAGCCCGAGTCTAGAATATTCCTATTGTTGCAATAAATATGTACAATGTAATCAATCAAGACAATCAATCAAATCATTCTCCATCATTACCATTCTTCATGGTATCAAAGAACTAATCAATCCATCCCATAAACCCTAAGCTTCCGCCAATTTAATTTTTTCCGGCCGTCGGCTTCGGCCGGCGGTCCGGATCACATATATCCTTAACTTCATCGTCACTTTTGTACTCTGTTCACTACAATTATAGCTTTACTTTTCTGTCACATCCCATCTATCACGGAAATAAAAATCCCCAACTGTCTTCGAATAAAATAATGTCGCTGGGTCTTTTTTTTTTTTCCAATGGTCGAATGATATATGAATCAAATAAAAAGGGTTGGCTAGATAAAAATGAATGGGGCGAATTGTTTCTGTGAATGATGCTAAAGTAAATGGTAGCTGCTCTATTTTCCCAAGGATGAATTGTATTTAATAATTGGGTTGGCTGAATATTTCTTTGTTTGTGTTAATAGGATCCGATTATCATTAAAAAAAAAAAAAAAAAAAAAAAAAAAAAAAAAAAAAAAAAAAAAAAAAAAAAACCGGCAACATGAGGCCCCACCCAGGTTTTAATATTTATTTGTGAGGGGATCTTTATGTTTTTCTAGGGAAAAACACGCCCCGTTTGTTCGGAAGGTTCTTTGGGGGTTGAAGTTTTAGAACCAACTTTCATTTTTTTTTTTTCTTTTGATATAAGTGCATAAGTTTTAGTTGTAATTTCTTTTGTTTTAGTGTAGGGGATACTTTGGGTTATCCCGTTTGGTCAGGATACTTTGGTTTATCTTGTTTGGTAAGAGATACTTTGGTTTATCTCATTTGGTCAGATACTTTGGTTTATCTTGTGTGGTACGGATACTTAGGTTTATCCGGTTTGTTCTCTGAAGATGTGCTTCCGCTTGCTGTCGAATGTCTTCATCAACAATTAGTTATTTGCTTTAATTTATTGTTTATTAGCTTTTAATCTCCAGTCCGGGCTATCGCGATTTCGCCGCTCGGACTGCGGGAGAGTGTTAGCCCGTAATAAATTGTAGAGATGTAACGGGCTCAAGCCCGAGTCTAGAATATTCCTATTATTGCTATAAATCTGTACAATGTAATCAATCAAGACAATCAATTAAATCATTCTCCATCATTACCATTCTTCAGAATCATGTGTTGAAGAGTTAAATAATTGTGTATGTAAGTAAATTGTGGGATATATGTTTGTTTAAGTAGGACATGTTTTAGGTGGTGAAGTTGGTGGTCTTATTACAGTGTTAAACTTAGTGGTGAAGAAAAAGGCAGATGTGGCAGTGGTGAATGTGGTCACGATTACACCTGGACTCAACAAAAGTTTGAAAAGTTTGTCCAAAAATATGTTTAATTGAAGTTTGAAGTTTGTACATTGGTTCTTTTTATACTCGGCTATCGTGTCAAATGAGGTTTTGAAGGATATACTTTGGAAAGTGTCGAGCTAAATCCCGTCTAGCAATTAGCAAACGTATGGTTAATAGGCCCATGTTGTACAATTGACCAAGGCTGTCAAGATCGCGATCCCACGTGGGATCGTTTTTGTATTTGCAAAATCGAGATCGTAGGATCAGATCGAGATCCTACGATCCTACCAATTACACAACTACACATGCCTTCCAAATAACTTATATTTCATTACAAATAAATCAATACAATTCAACATAAAAATAGACCACAAATATGATTTTGACAAGAATTTTATGATTTGTAGTCATACTTCTTTTTTGTTAAATGCCTATACTAGATAAAGTGATAAACATAAACTTTTCTATTTCGACCTTATAGTTTTTACTTTGATTTGGGGAAACTGGGAAAGTATGAAACAAAACGTTTTTTACTTTTACAAATCAGTGAGTAATTTACTAACCATGGGCTTAGCGTTATACAATTATTTTATTAGGCCTAAGAAAAGTAGTGGGCCAAGTGTAATTTAGCATTTTTAGCAAATTGGTAAACTCGTATCGTTAACCGATCATACAATCTTACGACCGAGTTTACGATCCTACGTCCGATCCCACCTAAAATGCGATCCTAAGATGATATTGCACGATTTTGACTGGTGTGCACGTAAGATCATACGATTTTACGTGTAAACTCGCGAGTTTGACAGCCTTGCAATTGACCATAATATCACACACTACGCATTCATTAAAACGTACAATGATACATAAAGGGTTTTTTTTTATTGGTAACCCTTTAAATTGCAAATATTACCCGTTCTATTTATTTTTATTTTTTATAATTTCTTTTATATTATAAAACTGCAAAATAAAATTAAAAAAATTGACATAAATTATAAAGTTTGATACGTCAAAAATAATAAAACACAAAAAATACGGAGCAGAAAACAATAAAAAATTGTCTTGTCATGTTAATAAAGTGGGTAAAACTGGCAAAAAAAAAGTGCGGAACAAAAATTTTAAAATTTAACAAGTAAAAAATAATAAGGAAGAATTTCATATATCTCCTAAAAACCATCTTCATTTCATATGTACCCAACCCAAATTTCAAATATCACATATACCCATTTTTTTCATTATGAACTTTCTAAGTTTTTTACCCGTTTTCTAAACCATAGAACCCATTAAATGGTTGAACGCCATTATATAGCAAGTGCTGATTTGCTTTCTATCATCCATACGTTAGTGTTTATTGTACAACGTGATATAGTTAAATACCAATTTGACTTTTAATAAATGGTCTTTGTTTAACATTACTTGGACTGGACATGTCATGTCATTTTCTTTGTAATATGTTTTTTCGTGTGATATGGTAACTGCTTTCATTTTGCTTTGTAATATAGTTACTGTCACTGTTGTCACTATTGGGATGAATATGTATATAACACTAATGTACGTGTTGATGTAGAGGATGGTGTACGTGGTGTCTTGATGTATAGGAGGGCGTAATGGCCATATTTATAAAATTGGTTTTTCCAACTTGTGCCCTGGAGGCACAAGTTAAACACACCAAAAGGACAGAGGGTCCCACGAAAAAGTACAAAAAAGTACTTATGACCCATGAATTTCCTTGAGTATTTTTTTGTACTTTTTAAGGGTCCTTAAGTACCATTTATACTTTTTTGATGTGCTTAACTTGTGCCATCAGGGCAAAAGTTAGAAAAACCCAAATAAAATTATGAGTGATAAAAAACACGATTGGACAAATACGATATTTCAAGTGCGTTAATAGGTATGTTAGATATTTAAAAATGTGATTGGGTATATATAAAATTAAAGTGGTTTTGAAGGGGAAATATGAAATTCCCGAATATTGAAAGTCAAAAAAAAAAAAAAAAAAAAAAAAAAAAAAAAAAAAAAAAAAGGTCCTTTCATGTCAAAATTAGATACAAGAGGGTATTACTTGATTGAGTACCGATAGTACTACCCATACACAAAATGTCATACTTTAAAGGTTATCATGTAAAATATTAACCATTAATTTTTATTTATTTATTCATTTATTTATTTTTTTGAGAAATCTTTATTTTTATTTATATAAAGAGTAAATTACATGGATGGTCCCTGTGGTGTGTCAAAAGTAACAACCTTCATCCCTCGATGTTTAAAGTTGCAATAGTAGTCCCTAAGTTGGTAAACAAATAACACCACCGGTCTTTTAGTTTAACTGGTGTTAAGTAGTTTCGTTATAATTTACACGTTAGCCCCTTTGATTAAATAACTTTGCATCGTTTATCCTTAATAATAATGGATGTTTAAAATTGAAAGTTTCCATATGTTTTTACACGTTTTCATCCGTTTTTATACATTTTCTTACGTTTTTATCCGTTTTCATATGGTTTTAAACAATTTTGACCGTTTTTATACATTTTCATCCGTTTTTCTTACATTTTTATACTCTTCATCCGTTTTCATATGTTTTTCTTACATTTTTATCCGTTTTCATCCGTTTTTATATGTTTTCATCCATTTTCATACGTTTTTATCCGTTTTCATATGTTTGCGTCCATTTTTCTTAAATTGTCAAACGTTTTTATCCGTTTTATACGTTTTCGTCCGTTTTATACATTTTCTTGCATTTTTATCCATTTTCTTCCGTTTTTATATGTTCCTGACAGTTTTTATACGTTTTCATCCATTTTTCTTTGTTTTTATACGTTTTCACCTGTTTTCTTACATTTTCATACGTTTTATCCGTTTTCGTCCGTTTTATACTGTTTTCATACGTTTTTATACGTTTCCATGCGTTTTTAAATGTTTTCTTCTCTTTTATACGTTTTCATCCATTTTTATACGTTCTCTTTCATTTTCTTCCGTTTTTATATGTCTTCATCCGTTTTTATACGTTTTTGTCCCTTTTTACGTTTTTTACATTTTTATCCAGTTTTAGACATTTTCATCTCGGATAAAAACGTATGAAAACCTACAAAATGTAGGAAAATGTAAGAAAACTGGCAAAAACGTATAAAAACTTGTGGAAACATATGAAGACGTATAAAAACGGATAAAAACGTAAGAAAAACAGACAAAAACGTGTAAAAGGGTTAAAAACGTACAAAAAGGGATAAAAACGTAAGAAAATGTATAAAAACGATTAATAACGTATGACAACTTAAGAAAAATGGAAGAAAACGTACGTAAATGTATAAAAACAAAAGAAAAATAGACGAAAACGTATAAAAATGGTCAAAATTGTATAAAAAAGGACGAAAACGGATAAAAACGTTAGGATACGTATAAAAACCTAAGAAAATGGACAAAACGTATAAAAATGGTCAAAACGTTTAAATAAGGACGAAAACGGATAAAAATGTAAGAAAACGTATAAAAATGGATAATAACGTATGACAACTTAAGAAAAACGGAAGAAAACGTATAAAAACGTAAGAAAAACAGATGAAAACGTATAAAAACGGACGAAAAAGGATAAAAACATAAGAAAACGTATAAAAACGGATAATAACGTATGACAACATAAGAAAAACGAAAGAAAACGTATAAAAGCGGTCAAAAACGTTTAAAAACAGACGAAAATAGATAAAAACGTAAGAAAACGTATAAAAATGCATAATAACGTATGACAACTTAAGAGAAACGGAAGAAAACGTACAAAAACGTATAAAAGGTCAAAACGTATAAAAATGGACGAAAACGGATAAAAAGGTAAGAAAATGTATCAAAACGGATAAAAATATATGACAACTTAAGAAAAATGAAAGAAACATATAAAAACGGATAAAAATGTAAAAAAAAAACGGACGAAAGCGTATAAAAATGGTCAAAACGTATAAAAACGGACGAAAACGGATAAAAACGTATAAAAACGTATGAAGACAAATAAAAACATATGAAAACTTTAAATTGTAAACAGCCGCTATTATTAAAGATAAATGATGCAACGATATTTAACCAAATGGGCAAACGTGTAAATTATAACGGAACTCACTTAACACCAGTTAAACTAAAGGACCGGTGGTGTTATTTGTTTACCAACTTAGGGACTACCAGTGCAACTTCAAACTTCGAGGGACGAAGGTTGTTACTTTTGACACACCACAGGGACCATCCATGTAATTTACTCTTATATAAATAACATCTTTGTAGTTTTATGCATTGAATATATTTTTTGGCGCCGAAAAAATTTGGGGCGACAAAAACTGGGCGTGGGCGGTCGGCCACCCTCAAGAATGGCCCTGGATGCAATGGCAGACGCACAAATTTGTCACAAGGTATGCACTGTTATATAGAAATTTGAAATGGGTATGCACTTAGTGTTAAACTTTGAAATATGTAAAGAAAAAAAATTGTTTTTACACTAGTGATGATGATTTTTAGGTATGCACGTCGCCTTAAGTATGTCCGTCCCTGCCTGGATAATAGCACGCACCAAACCTCATTGTTAAAGCTTTAGAATACAATTTTGACATAATCCTGTTAGAAATGATAGACTGTAAACCACAATATATATTGAAAAAGGTTTCTGGCGATATGATGAATGAGTATGTTTGATATATTGACAGAGCAAAGTAATTTACAAGAAAGATTTGGTATCAAGAAGTGTACAAATATATATATATATATATATATATATATATATATATATATATATATATATATATATATATATATAAATTCTTTATCTACAGAACTAACAAAAAGTAACAAAAGAATGTGGGAGCCTAGCTATATCACAGTTATGTGCATTACAGGACACTGATTTTAGCTCTAGCATGACCTTGAGACACCTGGAACTGCTCGGTGATGCCCAAATGTGCCATCAGTAGCCAAACATGAGTCAAAAACTCGCCCCCTTTTCTAAGCTGTTGCTCGTGGTGAAATCCTCTGCAGTGAGTAGCAGCAAAAGCTAAGATCTCGATCCATACTTGACTCATGACTTTCCACATACACTCTTTTTCCATCTTTTTCAAAGATAACGCGAGCCTGCAACCGTCAAACAGTGCAGATTTGCATCGATCCCCCTTCACTTTACTAGGCAACACTTCAAGAGAATCAACTTCCAGCAGCTTTAGACATGCTTCAACTTTTTCGGTAATAAGACCTTTTTCTTTGAAAAAACGCATTGCTTCAGCACAGGTGTCGCGATACCTGATCATGCAATACCTATTGGCAACATCACAGGGTATGTCACAAGAAGATACATCAGATAGTCAGATATGTGCTTGCTATCCGTGCGACATATATCAATATCAGAACCTTCTTGATTGCCAACATCTGAATAATAGCAAAGAGTGGTAGGAATGTGCCATATAAGAATGCTTTGATCAAATTCAACTTCATTGACACTCCATAGAAAAGCGTCACACTCATTCTTTTGTAGCGAAAAACTACCTTTATGAGTACATAACTCATTCAGATTTGAGTTGACAACCATATACTCGCGAAACTGAGAGTAAATTAATTCATTTAGGTTGTCAGAAACTTCGTTGTATGTCTTGTAACGATGTTGTTCGCGAACCTTATCTATTTTTAAAAATATTTGAGTTTTTAAGAAACAAGCAGGTCTCTCATTAAGGGCAACACAAATCCAAGTTCAATCTCGACAGCACGGAAAGCATTGCTTGATGCAAGATGGTGGAAGTAGGATTGACTATATTCTCTATCCTCAAAAGTAAGGATGAGATCAACAAATAGCCGTTTGAATGTTTGAAATAGTTTATAAGCTTCAGATATCTCTTTACCTTCTTCAGGATATAAAAGAATATTGACTGTATGGGAGAGTTCAGGGATCTCCTCCACGTTTACATCAAAACCTTGTGACTTTTTTAACTGGTAATCCTCCAAAAACTTAGGATAATTGGGACCTGCGTCCGGAGGACCAAGAATCGAGTCATGAAGGTTCTCAGTGTTTGCTAACCGTAGAGCCTTAATACGTTCAAAACACTTGATGAAACCGGCTAAGTAAACCAGTACACTTAGTTTAGGGAGATCAGAACAGCCTGGCCAGGACAACAAGAAGAATAATGAGCTACTGCAAACTGAAACACAATCTCAACAAAGTGTCTTAATGAAAGCTCGTTATCTTCCAATGCAAACGCGGTAATAGAATCTGGACCACCAAGGTGAAGGAGAAGAAAAGGTGCCCAAAAGGACATGAGTTCACTTGTGTTTTGTTTGTGAACATTTTCCGAACTGAAATGAGAGGTGTTGTTGCATACGTCTAAGGCGGTTCGGGTAATAACACCAAGCGCTGCTGATGCAACAGCTAATTCTAATAAGTAGGCAAACCAGAGAGCCATTCTAACTCGTGTTATTGGGTTGTATTTCCGAACATTTCCTAGTAGACTTAAGGTGATCTGTGAAACAAGACTGATCACAATAAGTCCACGTAGGGCCCACTCGTTCCACATATGCTTAACGTCATCTGGAACCACTTGGAATAGCTTTCTGTGATCTGAAAGCGTAATCAAACCTATAACTGGAAAGAAGTTAAAACAGAACATTAACACAGCAAGAACATTGATATAGAGGAAAAAAAAGAGCATGGATCAATTAGGATGTTGGTAGGGAAATGTATATTGTGAGGTTATGGTCTTGGTGCAATTATGGGTGAATTGGAGTATGCAAACTATGGGTTGGTTTGCTACTTTGCTGCTACAAATTAGTCTGATGGCTTCATTTCATGTAGCATATGTTGTATGAATTTGGTATGGAATGTCTGTTAGAGACTTATGTTTGTTGTCTGAGATCTTGTTGTGAATGTAATGATTGTTTAGCATATTTCACTGAATGGGCATGTCCATTGCAGTTGAATTCTTGTTGTAAAAGTTTGATGTTAATAAAATATTTCACCCTTTTGAACCAAAAAAAAAAAAAAAAAAAAAAAAAAAAAAAAAAAAAAAAAAGCATGGATCAAACCTATAATTAAGGTTGTTACCATATGCCAAATCGAAAGTAACAGAACAAAGTAAATTATACGTTTTACCAATGGGCATCATCTTCCTTCCAGATTCTTGAATTAAAGTGGTTATAATTGTGTTTCCTGAAGTTTCTTGAAGGAAGATGATGCCCATTGGTAAAACTTATAATTTAACCAGCAATAGTCTTTTTAATAGTTTTAGGTAAGACCCACATGATGACGTCATTCTACAAAAGTCTTCTCTCTTGTAAATTTCTTCCTAATTACATCTTGTTGACTTAATCAATTAAGATATCAATCTTATTGCTTGAAGTTTCTTGAACTCAGGTTGAACATTTTAGACATGAAAGCATCAATTTACTCGTTTATCATATGAAATTGCCAGTTGAAATGAACGAAACTTAACTTAATAAACTTCTTCAATTAGCAAAAGTGGCACTATGTTCCATAAGAGCATCTACAATGGGAAAACCATATAAAGACTTTTTACTATTACAAAAAGCTTTTTAACATAGTTTTTTCCATTGCATGACTTGTTTTATGAAAAGCTTTTTGCAAAAGCTTGGTAAACACCAAGTCTTTCATAGAAGTCTTGGGCATTAAATGATATTTGCATTAAATGCATTAAATGCATCAAGTCTTTAAGACTTGATGCCATTGTAGATGCTCTAAGTGCAGCATGCTACAATTTGATCATGTCTTCTCTGCGTACCACATCTAAGTAATGTCGGGTAGCAAAACTCGAGTATGCTAGCATTATAAGGGTGTGTAATAGCTGTTTCCTATAAAGGCTTATTGGTTGTTTGCCTAGAAATTTTAAGTTCTGTTAGAGGAAGACATGGGACCTGATAAAATAACTCATATCCAACTGTCTTTTATGTTAAAATTACCAATGTTAATCATCAACTAGCATATTTGTTTTGACGATGCTCTTACTTTGTCTCTTTGAAAATGCATATTAGCCTACATAACAGTCAACCATATCTAGTCCTGGCATTTCTCCCAACTAGCTAGTTATAAAAAGATAAGCTTAATGAAGAGCTGCAAAACTGGACTACAAAAATATGATCAGTAAACTATACTTCAATTGGCAGGCAAGAATGTAGTCTCGACAAGCATTGTCGATAATCTTTTCCAGAGATGTAAACTGCAGCAAGGCTTATAATCTTACAATATACATAGCAACTTCAAAACAAAATACAATTTTCTTAACTGCAACTACACATCAGCGGGTTGCAAAATGGAACAAGTTGAGGAGTAATAGCTACCAAACTGTTTTCGAATATAATAGTTAATGATTTATACTGATATACTCCATTCTAACAAACACCTGGTGTGGGCTACTATATATGAAAAGCTCATTATCATATGGGTCAATTAAAGAAACACACTGTCAAATAGATAAAAGAGTATGCAGGTGGCATAGTTGTGGTTTGGCCAAATTGCAGTCCTAGTGGTTTTGAAAATGCAGGCGGCCTCCCAATGAGAAAGTTTCGAGTTTATTTTTGCCTATGGGCGAAGTGAAATGACTAAAATATAAAATTTAAAGAAACCACCTGGGTGCTGGTAATGAGTTTGGTGTTAGATAAGAGCTATGTTTTTCCGGATTGTCCCAGCTACAAAGAAGGTGGAGATCAAGGTTAAGGGAAAGGCAATCTTGGAATTGAAGTGGTGATTAATACCGTCTGTGCTAGTAAATTGGCGATGAGTAATCTTTTAAACCAATGTCAATACCACTTATGTGTGCCTCCTGAGTGTGTAAATCACATAAAAGGTAAAAGACACATCTTTGGTAAACGGGTTGAAATCTGACCCGTATGTAATGTGTCGAAACACATGTAGCATCTTGCATGTCAGGTAGGTACTTCAAAGAACTAAGCTTCAGCTATACGTGCAACAAAGAAGAGATGCATAATGTAAAGCATCAAGAACATTTTCAGCGATCAAATCATATGTCAAGTTTTTCTGACAAAGATGTGCTTTAACCGCAGCAAAGTTTCTTATCTTACTGTACGCATCGCAATTTCAAAAGACAGCAATCTATTCTTAATATGTTGGAAATCCAAAAATTTTATACAAACAAGCTGAAGAGTAATAATAGCTACACAGTGTGCCAGTATAATAGTAAATGATTTCCACTCATGCATTTCATCAAACACCTGGTGGGTGTCTCCAAATAATAAAGGTTTTCTTTTTATCCGACTACCATGTCCAGTTGATATATCCATGGTTTAACTGGTACCAGACCCCACCATGTTGTGATAGACTTGGGATGTCTAAATCTTCATCTAAATCTTCATCTAAATCTTCATCCCAAACAAGTCTTACACCACACTCCTTCACTTCAATTTCTTCACTCTCATTAAAACAAAATGTTACAAAATTCTTTGCTTTCTGTATTTCACTTGTCGTATAATGCAACCATATCATATCTGACTCATCGATTCTTATTGGCTTATCCTCAAAATATTTCCCATCGTAGTAGTATGGACCGTATCCTCCCAAAGAAGCTCCATCAAAGTTCTTTACATCGTATCCAAAAGATGTGGTGGAAGGTTTTTTTCTCTTAAAAACAACACAAATTCCATATCCCCTTAACTTACTGAAGCTCCAATCTGATGGCAATTCAACCTTTACATCATTTCCCAAACTTTTATTTGTAAACCAATTTGGAATGCTATTTCCATCATATATTATATCCATATACTCAATGGAACTTCCTGGCAAACAGAACAATCCACATCTGTTATGCGCATACCGAAGGAAAGAAGAAAATCGAGAGCCTTGGGAAGTTATAGATGAGGCGAGACATTGAGTCTCCGATATCGACATCTTAAACAATTTTGGACAATTGATGAAATAAGTGTACCTTTCGCCCATGATTGGGTTTGATCCCTTAATTGAACATAAGGAGGTGCAATGAGATGCATTAATACTCCAAACGCTAGGTGGAAGTTCGGGCAACACTTCCAGCTTCTTGCAACCATCAAGTGTAAGTTCTTCAAGATTAGAAAGTTGACTCAAACTTCCAGGCAAGCTAGTAAAATTGTTCCCTGACAAGTATAGCTCTTTTAGACCTGATAAGCCTCCAAGGCCATCAGGCACTTGTTCTAAATTGCAGTAACTGAAATTCAGAGACGTTAACATATGTAAACCTGCCAATGAAACTGATCTTTGGGGATGTTGTTGGTTCCATATGAAACCAGAGATTGAAGTCCAGCATCTAGACCAAAAGGCTTCAGGAAAACTCCCAACCCGTGTGCAGTCTTTCAGATTTAAGACAGCAAGCTTATTAAGCATTCCAATAGATGGGTGAACTGCAGCCAAATTCACACAACCTTCAAGATATAGCTCTTCAAGATTTGTAATCTCTGAGAAGTCAGGGGTGGTTGTTAGGTTACAACAGTACCTTAGCTTCATTACTTTCAACCTTCTTAAATGCTGGTATCAATAGAAAAAAGATAAGTTTGTATATCATTAGGTGTCAAACACAAACACATGTATGAACAAGTAAATACCTTTGGTGTTGTCCAAAGTTGTTTTATGTGGCTGTAAGACAAGTCGATGGCAACAATGTTTTCCGGATAAAAATCTGAAGGTAAGGACTCTAAAGGCAATCCATGCCAATAAAGCAACCTTAATTTATTGGACAACAAATCCAGTCTTCCAGAGAAGTTTACTGCAAATGGCGGCCAACGTCCTTTGACTTTCGGAAAGCATATTTTAAGTATCCGCAAGTTTTTCATACATGTAAGAGCTTGTCCATCTATGGGAATATTCTGACAGTTTTTCTTTAGCAAAATGGCAAGAACTTCAACTTCTTCCGCTACCTAGATACATAATAGATCATCAGATTGTACCTGCTTTTATTTTTAAAAAAATATATAAAAAAAAGAAACAATTGCTTATTCTCAAATGTAATGTTTATGTTGAAAAAGGAATCATATGCCACTTAATACCTTGTTTTCATTCGGTATATCGTCCTTATCATCCTCTGATGAAATCCACAATCTTCTGCTGTGATTCCCAGGCATGCTGAATTCTTCACGTATAATTTCCCTTGCCATGCATTGAATCAATTCATGCATTTGAAGACAATCTCCAGATACTGTTATCAGGAACTTATCAACCAAAACTTCAATAATAGCATTTGCAAAACAATGACTGTTGTGTAGTACACTTGCAGCAATATCTTTATTTTCCCCAATCAAGGCACATGCAATGTCAAGAAACATTCCTTTCTGATCAGATACTAGCCCATCAAAGCTTGGTCGAAGTTTTTGTAGGATATCTGAATTAGGAAATGTTTGGAGTCTTTTCAATTCGCCTTCCCAAACATCCACAGGTTTTTTACGCAGTAATCTACCAATAACTTTGAGAGCCAAAGGGTGACCATGCAAATATTTCACAATCTGGGAAGCAAATTCTTTAAAATCTTCTATGGTATGCCTTTCACCAAATGCATTCAAACTAAAGAGCTCAAGAGCTTCCTTATAATCTAAAGACTCCATTTCATAGATTTCCACATTATGAGACCTTAGCAATTGTTTGTCTTTACTAGTGAAAATAATAAGACTTCCAGGGAAAAACCAATCACACGAACCTGCTAGTGCTTCTAACTGCTCCGAATTATTCACGTCATCCAAAACAATAAGGATCCGCTTACCCACCATCCTTTTCTTTATTACCATAGTTCCTTCACCAACACTTGATATCTTTAGATCATCTGTTTTCAGAATCTTACCAATCATTTGCATCTGGACTTCTTTGACATCTTTGACATCTTCACAAAAGCAACTTCCTTCAAAGTGGACATACATCATATTATATATAGCTTTGGCAAGCGTCGTCTTTCCTATCCCGCTATTAACCTTATCTGTCCCAACGAAGCATGACAAGTTTAATTTTTCGAAATGGAAATCTATGCCAACAAGGTTTTCACCAACATGCAAGGGCCCATCACATAATTTTTTGAGTATGTCTTTGGAGATGCAATCGATGAACTTATACTCATACCTGTTAACCACAAAGACACAATAAGTAAAAGAAACTACATAGTGTTAAGCTTTAGTAGAGCTACAAGACTAATTACACAAAAACAAGAAATTTACCCATTTGTCATGTCCTGGAGATCCCATCCAGATAAGTTAGCCGCCATGGATAAAGCTTCTTTCCATTTACCCACATCTGTACTATTTGAAACTTCATGGTTGCAGAACGCTTCTGCATAACTTCTTTTTTGTTTCCTCACAACATCGGGCTTGGCATCATAAAAGATAATCTGAACCTCATGTTTTGGATTCTCAATCTTCTTGCACTCAAGTATTTTGACAAGTTCCCTCAGACACCATGTTGAAGAAGCGTAATTTTTGGAGAAGATAACAATCAAAAACCTCGATTCTTCAATGGCTTTGTAGAGATGATGAGATATCTCTTCTCCTTTAGGCAGTTCGTTGTCATCTCTAAAAGCATGGATTCCTTTTGTCTTGAAATCGTTGAACAGATGATCCATGAAATTTTTGCGGATATCTTCACCTCTAAAACTTACAAACACATCATATTTCCACCGATGAGGAATGGATGTAGTAGCCATTGCCAGTAATGAGATCGTGCTGCGTTTACAAGTAGAGAAAACGTTTTCAGAAAAAGTGAAAATACAGATGAAACACTGAATTAATACCAATTAAGAATCCATGAGAAGTAGAGCATAAAACAATCAAACATGTGACTGGTTTTGTGTACCATGTAACATGTAGACAGGACAAACATGCTAATTGTTTATATATAAGTTAACTGTTAAAAAAAACAAAAACAAAACATAGATAGTGGAAACAGCATCACATAAATAGACAGTCATCTCTCTTGAAAACAAACTATTATACACATAAACAGAGAGGCGTTCTGTCTTCTATGTTTCCTAAGAATATGAATGTAGATTAAATTGACCACTATGAATGTTAATTATAAGTGATACCAAGCTTATTACGCTTTAGTAACAGTTAAAGCTTTCATAGAATACATGCACAAGCATCAAGAAACCAAAAGGTTAACGTAAAGTTCCTGAGTCACTGATCCAAACAACACTACAACTTTTGAAAGTATTCCACACTTCATGTCATTTACACGAAAACATTATTTCTCCTACAGTGGCATTTTCTGATTAGTATCTACTTTCTTTAACAAAATCTAATTATTCATTCCATTCAATGCCATGTATCTTATGCTACATAACCTAATTATAAAAAAAACATCTCTCACAGGCTCAAATCAGTCAATCATGTCAATTGTATCCCAACTAGTTTAAGGGGTGTTTGGTTTAACTTATTAGATGAGCTTATTGAAGTTTTTATAAGCTCAATTTTTAATGGCTTATGAGGTTATTAACTTGAGGATATAGCTTATATAAGCTCATATAACCCATCAAATAGGCCAAGAAAAATACCCCCTTAATTAACTGCATCTATCATCAGAACATCTGTAAATTGTCGGTTTTCGGTCAACCAAAACTAACAAACTTCAATAATATCACATACAATAAATTTGAAATATACAACGATTGTTTAAAACTGCAAGTATATAATTAATTGGTGACTGAAATTAACTTACTGTTGTTGACGGATGGATGGAAGTTTGTTGTGAATGAATGTAATGAAAATGAAAAGAGATGAAATGAAGTTGAGGAGAAAAGAGTAAAGGCAAGTTGGTTGACTTTAAGTCAACTTTAATTTCACTTACAGTCCCTCAGTTTTATATACTATGCAATTTCGTGTATTAAGTTACATGTCATATGACATCACACCATCTCATTATCTCTATTCAGTTCAATCAAAGCAATGTATTCCTCTTTTCAAAATTCAAATATTAAAAGTCTTTGATTATTCCTTTTTTTATTTCATATTTATTTCAATGGGGAAAACAAATCTAATAACTTATTTTTATTTCTAAAGTTAACTTGATGTGTAACAAACTAAAAAGAGTAAACTTACAATTTTTATTAGTTAAAAAAAAAACCTAGGTTGTTTGAAAACTTTATAAAGTATAATAAATTAAGTGATAAAGATCAACTAGGTTGTTTGAGAATTTAAAACAGATGATTATTGATTAATGAAGCTTTTATTGAAATTTTCAACTTCAAAACATAGATGGCTGGATCAATAGCATAATTAAGTTGACTCAAAAGTCTCCAAGTCTATATAATTCTATCTGTAGTTATATTTGAGCTAGTATTCAACCCCTACTGATCAATTTAAGCTTATGAAATTTAATAACGAACCATTAATCTAATAACGAACCTCATCAAATCAAAAAGAATCATGATTAAAACTGAAATCATTTAGAAATATGATTTATAAAAAGCACCTAAGTTAGAGTAAGGGAATAAACAAATAAAAAGTACAAAAAAAGTTGATGACTTACGGTTTTCAGAACTACAATAAACAATGGAGGATCATTCTACTCACGTCACATTAAAATAATGCAACTTACTTTTAAACAATCGTATTAGGTCCAAGCTATAAATAAACAAATTCATTAATAAAAACAAAGTTGAGGAGAGGACTTACAATTTTAGGATCGGTTAAGAATCAAGCAATGATAATTCTCCTTTACTCATGTCGATCACAAGTTAAATAATGCAAGTAGGTGGGACCTCAAGTCAACTTTATATGAATGGCTCTAGAAATTTCGTACATGATTTCTTTCAAAACAAACACCACTATCTTTTGTCTCCTGTAAACTTCCTCCAAATTACCTTTTACACATTAAACAATCAATTTTCTCGTATAATTATATGAAACTGCCTATTAAAATGAATGAAACTTTCATTCATTTGACAAAGTTTATCGATCAATAAATGTGCAACTAGATTCAATATATGTGTGTTTAGCTAGTGCTGCTTTATTCATGAACACAATGCAATCTTTTACACGCCTTTACTTGTCACTATTTTGATAATTTTACATTTTAAAACAAATTTTGCAACATAATTCTGCACATACAATTTCATAGCAACATCATGCTTCATGAACTTTAGATACTCAAATCTGTAGCAATTTCATACTACACTAATTAAACCTCTGATACTCAAATAACACTTTCAAAGAAATTTCTAAGTATGTTCACAAAATATCATTGAAAGCTAGCTTCTCCGGTCTTTCTTCTTCTACAAGCTCCTAAATAATGAGAAAGAAAACCAAAAATTATAGGATTAATGATTTAGGATTTGGTAACATCTCAAAACAGATTAGAATCAAAATGGGTCACTTTATACAACAGGTCAAACAAGTTGGCTGACTACTGCGTTGGGTTGAGTCGAGCGGCTTTTATAGTGGTGCAATGATACAACTATGTCAGGCATAGTGAGCAACCCGATTTTGAGTGGTCCTTTTCTAAAACCCGCTTTGTTTAACATGTTTTAACATATTGAAGTTTTCAAGATTCTACATACAAAACCTTTAAAAGTGGAGCAGTAATTCAACAACTTAGATTATGTATGAAAATATATCTTATAAAAACCTTTAAATCATTACAACAATAGCCATGTATTGTAATTTTGGCTTATTTGTGGGGTTCTATAAATGTTATTGCCTTTCCAAAAAAAAAAAAAAAAAAAAAAAAAAAAAAAAAAAAAAACATTTAAATCATTTTTTTAAAAGATTATATCAATGCATAAAAACCATGTCTAGGCTAGGACTGGATCAGTCTTATTGAGGAGTCTTGACTAAAAGACTGATTATGTCTACCAAAAACCAAACTCAGAGTTTAGCCGACATTCACACTGTTAACATTAAACCAAACTCATATCTTTCAAGATTTTTCTGTTTATTTAAATTTTGGTTTAGGTCCAGATGCGATAACACAATTTGTTTATTAGTTGACGCTTTTGTGATTATTCACAACTTTGTAGCATATATAATTTTAACAAAATCTAATAAAACACCCCTTTCGCTATATGTCAACAATTTGAGCTATGACATAGTAGCAACTTTGACCACAAAAGTCAAAGTACATCTAACAAAGGATCAGTTAAAATTTAAGGAATGTTTGGTATTGCTACTGGCTTACCGCTGAAATGAAGTTTAATATGTCCCAAAAGTCACCCAAAGTGTATTTATAATCTATATAGCCTCCAAAAAATTAATGTATGATTCTGTAGAGTACTTATCACGCAAAACTTCACCTAATTTTAATATGACAAACTTGATCACACATTCATACATACTACTAACTAACAGATGATGAATTATGCACTAAACTTGTTGAAATGCCATTTACGTGCAGAACAAACATTCAGCAGGGTTCAAATACAAAGTTAGCAGATGGCCTTTTAGTGACTTGTGAATACATTGTATTGTTTAAGATACAACATGGTTTAAACAGTCTTTTTCTGACTTTTGCTGATTGAACTTTCTGTCATTAAAAGATTTTTGGGCATCACCAGTTCTTACCCTTGCTGATAAAATTAAGTCTGTACTAAATTCTTTTGAACCTTTTCTTATTGGTTAAGAAGCATGTACAGGATATGAATGAGCATCGAAAAAGGAATATTAATACTACTATACTCATGTCGATCAGAAGTTAAATAATGCAAGTAGGTTGACCTCAAGTCAACTTTATATTCATAAGTCACTTTCAAAACAAAGACCACTATCTTCTGTCTCCTGTAAACTTCCTCGAAATTACCTTTACACATTAAACAATCAATTTTCTCGTATAATTATATGAAACTACCTATTAAAATGAATGAAACTTTCATTCATTTGACAAAGTTTATCAATCACTAAATATGCAACTAGGTTCAATATATATGCGTAGCGTGCTACAATTAGATCATGTTTGATGTAAAGGCCAAAATGCAAAAAATCAGAAGCAAATAAACACCATGGTCTCGGATTCTTAAACCTCTTAACAAAATATGTCTTTAGATACAACATGGTCTGGTTAAATATGATCATACTATGTTATTATTGTTGGAAAATTATGACAACAAACCTGACGCTCAATCGCGGTACGCTAGATCATAAATTTGTATCAAGCACAAGCAACAATTTAGTTAACACGAGATAAACAACGATGTCGCCCAGAATAACATAACACACAAGACAATATATCCTCAAACGTTCCCTTTATTGGGTGAAAGGGTGAACTATATATTACTCATCAAAACAATACACAAACATTCAGCGGACCACCAAAAGTGCTAAGACATAACACAAACGTTCCCTTTATATATGAAAGCTTACAATGTTGAATTTACAAAGATATATACAATATTAATATAAAGCTATATGTATGTTGTATAGACTAAGGCCTAAGAATATGAATACACATAAACATAGAGGCATAATATTACCATTGTATTTAGCTTAAGAGAGGCGTTCTTTCTTCCATGTTTCCTAAGAATATGAATGTAGATTAATTTGACCACTATGAGTGTTATTTATAAATGACACCAAGCTTACCACGTTTTAGTAACCGTTAAATAAAGCTTTCATAGAATACATGCACAAGCATCAAGAAACCAATAAGCGTAAAGTAAAAGTTCCTTCAAGTCACTGATCCACACAAAACTACAACTTTTGAAAGTATTCCACACTTCATGTCATTTACACGAAAACACTATTTCTCCTACAGTGGCATTTTCCGATTAGCATTTACTTTTTTTTTTTTTAACAAAATCTAATCATTCATTCCATTCAACGCCATGTATCTTATGCTACATAACCTAATTAAAAAAAAATCTTTCACAGACTCAAATCACTCAATCATGTCAATTGTATCCCAACTAGTTTAATGGGTGTTTGTTTTAACTTATTTGATGAGCTTACTGAACTTTTTATAAGCTCATAAGCTCAATTTTAATGGCTTATAGGATATAGCTTATATAAGCTCATAACCCATCAAAGGCCAAGACAAACACCCCCTTAATTAACTGCATCTATCTTTTGAACATCTTTAAGCTAACAAACTTCAATAATATCACTTATAAACACACACAACCATTCGAAATTCAAGCTATAATGAAGCTCAAAAATAACCATTCGAAATCCTAATATTGTTAATCGAGTGAGACTCAAAAGTCTCATCATACTATAAATTTGAAATATACAAGGATAATTTAAAACTACAAGTATATAATTAATTGGCGAGTGAAATTAACTTACAGTTGTTGACGGATGGATGGATGGAAGTTTGTTGTGAATGAATGTAATGAAAATGAAAAGAGATGAAATGAAGTTGAGGAGAAAAGAGTAAAGGCAACTTGGTTGACTCTAAGTCAACTTTAGTTTCACTTTCAGTCCTTCAGTTTTAGATACTATGCAATTTCGAGTATTAAGTTACATGTCAATCTTATATGTATTTGAGTTGGATAAAGATCCTCTCAAGTTGTTATCAACATGATAGTTCGTGTTGTGTGTATTGTGAGAGGTAAAAAACACAAGTGGACTCTTAATTTCTATTAAGAAAAACATTGATCCATTTAACTTGTTAATGATTGGTCAACATGACAATGACATATTATGTTAAATCCAACTTTAGAGGATCTTAATTCTTTACCTATGCATGAAAGTGTAGTTAAAAAGAGTAAAGACAAGTGAGTTGACTCCAAGTTAACTTATATTGCACTTCTAGTCTTTCACTTTTTAGACGATATGCAATTTCTTGTATTAAGCTACATGTTATAATGCAAAGATAGGCAAACATCACTTTTTCTCTCGTTAGCTTAGACTAGTATACTATGTAAAAATTTACATAATTAATAGCCTCGGAATGCTTATTGGTAAAAAAATACTGCTGGGTTGATAATTGCTTGATGGATATTGTATAAAAAATGTTAAAAGGTAAATTAACAAATTGAATCAAAGGGTTTAATAAACGTTTAGTGATTCTTTTTATAAAAACTAAACTTATATGAAGAATGAAAACTTTATAATATAATAAATTAAGTGATAAAGATGTACTAGGTTGTCTGAAAATTAAAAATAGATGATTATCAATTAGTGAAGCTTTCATTAGAATTTTCAACTCCAAAACATAGATGGCTCGATCAATAACATAAGTTGACTCGACAAAAGTCTCAAAGTCTATAGTTTTGTTGTTAGTGATAAAGATCAACTAGGTTGTTTGAGAATTTAAAACAGATGATTATTGATTAATGAAGCTTTTATTGAAATTTTCAACTTCGAAACATAGATGGCTGGATCAATAGCATAATTAAGTTGACTCAAAAGTCTCCAAGTCTATATAATTCTATCTGTAGTTATATTTGAGCTAGTATTCAACCCCTACTGATCAATTTAAGCTTATGAAATTTAATAACGAACCATTAATCTAATAACGAACCTCATCAAATCAAAAAGGATCCGGATTAAAACTGAAATCATTTAGAATATGATTTACAAAAGCATTAAGTTAGTGTAAAAGAATCGACATTTAAAAAGTACAAAAAGAGAAGATGACTTACGGTTTTTAGAACTACAATAATGCAACTGGGTTTACTTCAAGTGAATCTTTTATATCAGAATCATACACTTCTACTCACGTCACGTGTATTTTACTTTTAAACAATCATATTAGGTTCAAGCTATAAATAAACACAAATGCAAAAACAATCAACAAATTCATAAATAAAAACAAAGTTGAGGAGAAGACTTACAATAATTTTGATTGGTTAAGAATCAAGCACAGTAGATGAAATGAATGGCTATCGAAAATGAATTGATAATTCCACTAGGTGTTCGATCACAAGTTAAATAATGCAAGTAGGTTGACCTCAAGTCAACTTTATATGAATGGCTCTAGAAATTTCGTACATGATATCTTCCAAAACAAACACCTTATCTTTTGTCTCCTGTAAACTTCCTCCAAATTACCTTTTACACATTAAACAATCAATTTTCTCGTATAATTATATGAAACTGCCTATTAAAATGAATGAAACTATCATTCATTTGACAAAGTTCATCAATCACTAAATGTGAAACTAGGTTCAATATATGTGTGTAGCGTGCTACAGTTAGACCATGTTTGATGTATAGGACCTACAGCAAATGGTGTAATAATACACACTGGTTGGGGCATATTTCCATGTTTTTTTGGTGTGTTAAAACTAAAAGTACACGCATGAGGATAGCGTGGAAATACTTGGCGTCACAAAATGCACGACATCTTAGAGCTAGCTTCTCCGATCTTTTGTCTTCAACAAGCTAGCTCCTAAATAATGAGAAAGAAAACCAAAAATTATAGGATTAATGATTTAGGATTTGGTAGCATCTCAAAACAGATTAGAATCAAAATGGGTCACTTTATACAACGGGTCAAACAAGTTGGCTGACTACGGAGTTGGGTTGGGTCGAGTGGCTTTTACAGTGGTGCAATGATACAACTATGTCAGGCATAGTGAGCAACCCAATTTTGAGTGGTCCTTTTCTAAAACCCGCTTTGTTTAACATGTTTTAACATATTGAAGTTTTCAAGATTCTACATACAAAACCAGAATGTACATACATTAAGAAAACCTTTAAAAGTGGAGCAGTAATTCAACAACTTAGATTATGTATGAAAATATATCTTATAAAAACCTTTAAATCATTACAACAATAGCCATGTATTGTAATTTTGGCTTATTTGTGCAGTTCTATAAATGTTATTGCCTTTCTAAAAAAAAAAAAAAAAAAAAAAAAAAAAAAAAAAAAAAAAAAAAACCTTTAAATCATTTTTTTCAAAGATTATATCAATGCATAAAAACCATGTCTAGGCTAGGACTGGATCAGTCTTATTGAGGAGTCTTGACTAAAAGACTGATTATGTCTACCAAAAACCAAACTGAGAATTGTTTAAACTTTGTTTAGGAAATATCTTTACTAAAAACCAAAAACCAAACTCAGAGTTTAGCCGACATTCACACTGTTAACATTAAACCAAACTCATATCTTTCAAGATTTTTCTGTTTATTTAAATTTTGGTTTAGGTCCAGATGCGATAACACAATTTGTTTATTATTTGACGCTTTTGTGATTATTCACAACTTTGTAGCAGATATAATTTAAACAAAATCTAATAAAACACTACCCCTTTCGCTATATGTCAACAATATGAGCTTTGAAATAACTTTGACCACAAAAGTCAAAGTACATCTAACAAAGGATCAGTTAAAATTTAAGGAATGTCTGGTATTGCTACTGGCTTACCGCTGAAATGAAGTTTAATATGTCCCAAAAGTCACCCAAAGTGTATTTATAATCTATATAGCCTCCTAAAAATTAATGTATGATTCTGTAGAGTACTTATCACGCAAAACTTCACCTAATTTTAATATGACAAACTTGATCACACATTCATACATACTACTAACTAACAGATGAAATGCTATTTATGTGCAGAACAAACATTTAGCAGGGTTCTAATAAAAAGTTAGCTATGTGCCTTTCAGTGACTTGTGAATACATTGTATTGTTTAAGATACAGATTTAACTGAAATAAATGCTGGAAAATGTACCAACCTGGTTTAAACAGTGTTTTCTAACTTTTACTTATTGAACTTTCTGTCATTAAAAGATTTTTGGGCATCACAGTTCTAACCCTTGCAGACAAAAGTCGGTACTAAATTCTTTTGAACCTTTTCTTATTGGTTAAGAATCAAGCACAGGATATGAATGGGTATCAAAAATGAAATGATAATTCTACTATACTCATGTCGATCAGAAGTTAAATAATGCAAGTAGGTTGACCTCAAGTCAACTTTATATTCATAAGTCACGCTTTCAAAACAAAGACCACTATCTTCTGTCTCCTGTAAACTTCCTCGAAATTACCTTTTACGCATTAAACAATCAATTTTCTCGTATAATTATATGAAACTACTTATTAAAATGAATGAAACTCATTCATTTGACAAAGTTTATCAATCACTAAATGTGCAACTAGGTTCAATATATATGCGTAGCGTGCTACAATTAGATCATGTTTGATGTAAACGCCAAAATGCAAAAAATCAGAAGCAAATAAACACCATGGTCTCGGATTCTTAAACCTCTTAACAAAATATGTCTTTAGATACAACATGGTCTGGTTAAATATGATCATACTATGTTATTATTGTTGGAAAATTATGACAACAAACCTGACGCTCGATCGCGGAACGCTAGATCATAAATTTGTATCAAGCACAAGCAACAATTTAGTGAACACGAGATAAACAACGATGTCGCCCAGAATAACATAACACACAAGACAATATATCCTCAAACGTTCCCTTTATTGGGTGAAAGGGTGAACTATATATTACTCATCAAAACAATACACAAACATTCAGCGGACCACCAAAAGTGCTAAGACATAACACAAACGTTCCCTTTATATATGAAAGCTTACAATGTTGAATTTACAAAGATATATACAATATTAATATAAAGCTATATGCATGTTGTATAGACTAAGGCCTAAGAATATGAATACACATAAACAGAGAGGCATAATATTACCATTGTATTTAGCTTAAGAGAGGCGTTCAGTCTTCCATGTTTCCTAAGAATATGAATGTAGATTAAATTGACAACTATGAATGTTAATTATAACTGACACCAAGCTTACCACGTTTTAGTAACCGTTAAACCTTTCATAGAATACATGCACAAGCATCAAGAAACCAAAAGGTTAACTTAAAGTTCCTTCGAGTCACTGATCCACACAACACTACAACTAACTTTTTGAAAGTTTTCCACACTTCATGTCATTTACACGAAAACATTATTTCTCCTACAGTGGCATTTTCCGATTAGCATTTACTTTCTTTACCAAAATCTAATTATTCATTCCATTCAACGCCATGCATCTTATGCTATATAACCTTATAAAAAAACATCTCTCACAGACTCAAATCAGTCAATCATGTCAATTGTATCCCAACTAGTTTAAGGGGTGTTTGGTTTAACTTATGTGAAAATTGGATACTAGAGGGTATTACTTGAATGAGTACCGATAGTACTACCCATACACAAAATGTCATACTTTAAAGGTTATCATGTAAAATATTAACCATTAATTTTTATTTATTTATTTTTTATTATTATTATTTTTTTTGAGAAATCTTTGTTTTTATTTATATAAAGAGTAAATTACATGGATGGTCCCTGTGGTGTGTCAAAAGTAACAACTCTCATCCCTCAATGTTTAAAGTTGCACTAGTAGTCCCTAAGTTGATAAACAAATAACACCACCGGTCTTTTAGTTTAACTGGTGTTAAGTAGTTTCGTTATAATTTACACGTTAGCCCCTTTGATTAAATATCTTTGCATCGTTTATCCTTAATAATAACGGATGTTTAAAATTTAAAGTTTCCATATGTTTTTATCTGTTTTTACATGTTTTCATCCGTTTTTATACATTTTCTTACGTTTTTATCCGTTTTCATCTGGTTTTATACACTTTTGACCGTTTTTATACATTTTCATCCGTTTTTCTTACATTTTTATACTCTTCATCCGTTTTCATATATTTTTCTTACATTTTTATCCGTTTTCATCCGTTTTTATATGTTTTCATCCGTTTTCATACGTTTTTATCCGTTTTCATATGTTTGCGTCCATTTTTCTTAAATTGTCAAACGTTTTTATCCATTTTATATGTTTTCGTCCGTTTTATACATTTTCTTACGTTTTTATCCATTTTCTTCTGTTTTTATATGTTCCTGACAGTTTTTATACGTTTTCGTCCATTTTTCTTTGTTTTTATACGTTTTCATCTGTTTTCTTACATTTTCATACGTTTTATCCGTTTTATACGTTTTTGTTCGTTTTTATACGTTTCATCCGTTTTTATACGTTTCCATACGTTTTTAAATGTTTTCTTCTGTTTTATACGTTTTCATCCATTTTTATACGTTCTCTTCCATTTTCTTCCGTTTTTATATGTCTTCATTCATTTTTATACGTTTTTGTCCTTTTTTACGTTTTTTACATTTTTATCCAGTTTTAGACATTTTCATCTCGGATAAAAACGTATGAAAACCTACAAAATGTAGGAAAATGTGAGAAAACTGGCAAAAACGTATAAAAACATGTGGAAACATATGAAGACGTATAAAAACGGATAAAAACGTAAGAAAAACAGACAAAAACGTATAAAAAGGTTAAAAACGTACAAAAAGGGATAAAAACGTAAGAAAATGTATAAAAACGATTAATAGCGTATGTCAACTTAAGAAAAATGGAAGAAAACGTACGTAAATATATAAAAACAATAGAAAATTAGACGAAAACGTATAAAAACGGTCAAAATTGTATAAAAAGGACAAAAACGGATAAAAACGTTAGGAAACGTATAAAAACCTAAGAAAATGGACAAAATGTATAAAAATGGTCAAAACGTTTAAATAAGGACGAAAACGGATAAAAACGTAAGAAAACGTATAAAAATGGATAATAACGTATGACAACTTAAGAAAAACGGAAGAAAACGTAAGAAAAACAGACGAAAACGTATAAAAACGGACAAAAACGGATAAAAACATAAGAAAACGTATAAAAACGGATAATAACGTATGACGACTTAAGAAAAACGAAAGAAAACGTATAAAAGCGGTAAAAAACGTTTAAAAACAGACGAAAATAGATAAAAACGTAAGAAAACGTATAAAAATGGATAATAACGTATGACAACTTAAGAAAAATGGAAGAAAACGTACAAAAACGTATAAAAGGTCAAAACGTATAAAAATGGACGAAAACGGATAAAAACGTAAGAAAATGTATCAAAACGGTAAAAATATATGACAACTTAAGAAAAATGGAAGAAACATATAAAAACGGATAAAAATATAAAAAAAACGGACGAAAGCATATAAAATGGTCAAAAACGTATAAAAATGGACGAAAACGGATAAAAACGTATGAAGACAAATAAAAACATATGAAAACTTTAAATTGTAAACAGCCGCTATTATTAAAGATAAATGATGCAACGATATTTAACCAAATGGGCAAACGTGTAAATTATAACGGAACTCACTTAACACCAGTTAAACTAAAGGACCGGTGGTGTTATTTGTTTACCAACTTAGGGACTACCAGTGCAACTTTAAACTTCGAGGGACGAAGGTTGTTACTTTTGACACACCACAGGGACCATCCATGTAATTTACTCTTATATAAATAACATCTTTGTAGTTTTATGCATTGAATATACTTTTTGGCTCCGAAAAAATTTGGGGCGACAAACACTGGGCGTGGGCGGTCGGCCACCCTCAAGAACGGCCCTAGATGCAATGGCAGACGCATAAATTTGTCACAAGGTATGCACTGTTATATAGAAATTTGAAATGGCTATGCACTTAGTGTTAAACTTTGAAATATGTAAAGAAAAAAAATTGTTTTTACACTAGTGATGATGATTTTTAGGTATGCACGTCGCCTTAAGTGTGTCCGTCCCTACCTTTCAAAAAGAAAAAAAAAAAAAAAAAGTATGCCCGTCCTTGCCTGGATAATAGCACGCACCAAACCTCATTGTTAAAGCTTTAGATTACAATTTTGACATAATCCTGTTAGAAATGATAGACCGTAAACCACAACATATATTGAAAAAGGTTTCTCACTACAAGAAAAAAGCCATTTAACGACTTTCTTAGCGACGTATTTTATGATTGCGACTTTTAGGTGATGGGTCGCTGTAAACGAGTCGCAAATTTTTTGCGACTCGTGTCCTGTGTCACTAAAAAGAGCGACTAGTATAACGACTTCATAAAATAAGTCGCTATATATTTGCGACTTCAGTATTTCTTATCGCCATTTGCATCACTGTTTCAAAGAGATGTTGCCATCCAAGTCGCTTAACGCGACGCTATTTTTGTAAAAGTCTCTATTTAAGTCGCTAATTAAGTCGCTATATATCAACTTAATTAGCGACTTAAATAGAGACTTTTACAAAAATAGTGTCGCGTTAAGCGACTTAGATAGCAACATCTCTTTGAAATAGCGATGCAAATAGCGACAAGAAATACTGAAGTCGCAAATTTATAGCGACTTATTTTATGAATTCGTTATACTAGTCGTTCTTTTTAGCGACACATGTCACGAGTCGCAAAAAATTTGCGACTCTTTTACAGCGACCCATCACCTAAAGTCGCAATCATAAAATACGTCGCTAAGAAAGTCGGTAAAGGGCTTTTTTCTTGTAGTGTCTGGCGATATGATGAATGAGTATGTTTGATATGATGAATGAGTATGTTTGATATAGTGAGACTAGCCGGAAAAATGATATATATACCCTAATGATGAAGTGACAAAAATACCCCTACTAGTTATAATTGAGAAGCAGGTGGAGGGGGGACATGTGGCAAGCTGTCATTGCTTCCTACCCTTTTTATTATAAGAGACTTTTTATTATAACCTATATATATATATATATATATATATATATATATATATATATATATATATATATATATATATATATATATATATAGAATGAGGTTCATGTGGGATAGTGTTTAAGGTAAGATAGTGTAAGAAGCCAATAACATGATGCCATGTGGAAATTAAAGATTACAACTAAAATTTAATACTACCTCCGTCCCAAAATTATTGTCCACAGACAAAAAACACATAGTTTTAGAAAAGTATCACATTTACAGCTTTCTCTCTCTGACTTTTTGCACAAAGACAGTTTTACCCTTAATCAATTAATTTTCAACTTCTTTAAAGTTTGTAATAATAACTACAAATAAGGGTAATATGGTAAACTTAATTTATATTCCCTATCCATTTTTTGAAGTGGACAATTATTTTGGGACAACTGAAAAAGGAAAGATGGACAATAAATATGGGACGGAGGTAGTAATAATATACGATAAAGGGTACATTAGGTATTTCAACTCTTCCATCTTCTCCTAGTCTCCTTATTTTCACCTTGTAATCCGCTATTTACTTTCTCTCACGAAAAACCTATCACAAATCTGATATAATATAACAGCGGAAAACATGGATCCCTTTCTCAAAACCATCAACCGATTTTTAACGTTGATGGAGTATCTTTAATATATGTGTCCTCAATCCTTCATTCCCATCTTAAAATCAGTCAAGGCATTACATCCGGAAATCATGATCAAAGATACGCCATCAACGTTAACAAAGCTTCTAAAATCGATTAGTTTCTTCTTTTTTGCAGCCAAGCTACATCGGAATCTGGACTTAAAAACCCAACCATTGTCGAATCTTGGTAAAAATTTTGAAACCCCAAACGACTCCTGAAAACTTGTTGAACGTGATATTGATTTTTTTTTTTTTTTTTTTTATTATTTTTTTTTTTTTTTGTTTTTTTTTTTTTAATCTTTTATGGTATTCTATTTTAAGTTTTGTTATTTCCAGAATTTTTTCTTATTGAATTTTTGGTCTCATGTGATGTGGTTCTTGGTCCTTCGTTTTTTGTAGGGTCTATTTCAGCTAATGCTCGATGATGATAGCCAACGATAGATAGATACATGAATCGATGATGAACATGCCTGATCATATAGTTTATGGTATTTTAATCATATAATGATTCTGATGATACATGATGAAAGGAGATGATCATTGATGAAGGTCTGAAACCGATGATGACGATGAAGCAAATACGATGACAATAATGATTATATTTGATGATGCAAAGCCGATGATGACGGCGATGCGAGCTCGGCGGCGATGATAATGATCTTGATATGATCGATGCAAACTCGATGACGATGATGACGAAGCAATACGATCGATGACGATGATGATCATATACGATGATGCAACACCGACGATGACGACGTTGCGAGCTCGATGACAATGATAATGATCTTGATATGATCGATGCAAACTCGATTATGAAACGTTTCGATGTAGACATGTTTAATGATCGATGCATAAATCGATCCATTACAGTTATTAAAATTTGCTTTGAAAATAGTTTTTGATGCAAAATGATTAATTAATGATTGAATGATTTACAATTTTGATGCATGAATTCGAATATGTTAATGGTTAATAATGAAGATAATAAATTAACGCTTGGGAATTTCAGTTCGTTTTTTTTTAAGTTTGTTTATTACTTGTGGCATTTGCACGATGGTGATGAAGCATGATGTTGATTCATGTTGTTATTATTATTATTATAGTGTATCAATATGTCGACGTGGTTTGTGTATCCTCAATATTAACAATGTGTATCAAAAATATACCATCTCAAATAAATGTCAGAATCTTTTATATAATAAAATAAAACCTCTAGTGGGGACTTTTGCATTTCAAAAAAATCAAATCATTCCTTATTAGGTAATAACTTTTTAAATTTATTTATTTTTTTAGATTTTGAAAAATAATTAAACATAATTATTTCCTAAATTGGCCAAAATTTTGTTCAATTCGTTTTCCTGATAAAAATAAGTTAAAAACTACATGTGTCAAAAGTATGAAAAAACAAAACTTGCATGAGGCGGGTTTTATTCAACACACTTTGGGGGATAAAGTGTAAATTATGCTTCAAGTGTCTATAGCTTCCCTGAATCCCTTCCAAAGACTAAAACACCCCAAATCGAGACACTTAAAATCTTCCATCCAAATATCGACAACTGAATTCCAGCTACCACCTAACGAATCCGGCCACTTCCACCACTTCTGCCACTAAAGCGTACAAATTTGTGACTAGAAGTAAAACACAATTATGAGAATAAGAGGTTAGTTGTGAATTGCACTGAAGGTGTTCGATGTTATGCCTTTGATATCTTTTATGTTAATTTGAGATAAATTTTATTCTTTTCATGCACAATTTTTATTTTTTTCTTGATGTCGGTTTATGTAATTTTTTGGATTTATGGTATCTTTATGAGTTATGTAGGGGGTGTTTGGATGCTTGTTCTAAAATTGATTATTGTGATATGAATAATCAAATCAAATAGTATAAAATTGAGTAACGTATAATATGGCGATAATGGGATAGGAAGTCGTCAGCTACAAGAAAGTGGGCGCGTTACCACATTGGATAGTGTTCCGAGTTTTGGACATGCCTTTGCATTTTAAGCTTTGATAAGATGTTGTTTGAGCGCCAAATTATTACCATAATTTATGTATTGTAACGGAAAACTAATTAGATAAAAGGCGATAATCAGTATCCTATTCAGAATTTAATTTCAAATATGTGGTAATCAGTATCCCATTTAGAACTTAACTTCAAATGCCCGATAATCAGTATCCTATTTAGAACTTTATTTTCAAATGCGCTCAAGTTAATTTATGTTACAGCCATAGGGGACATGTAGTTAGTTTTATGTTTGCATCAGTTACTAAGTTATATGTATACGCCGGTTTCATATATTCTATCAAAAAAGCTTATTTAGTATAGACCCGGTTTTTTTGGAACAAAAAAAAAAAATCTTTAGTATATCTATATCACAATGTGTTTTAACCGGACAGGGCTTGATTGGAAGTGATAAGTTACATACATTAGTTTCAAGTCATGAGTTGTTAGGTATGGTTCTTTTCGCCTTTAACTTAGGGGAATACCGAGTAATGCTAATGCTATTTTCTATATTAAAGTTTTATCGTAGTGAAAGTGTAAAAGTTGCAATTTAAATATGACACTGAATTAAAAAGATATAAATCTATCATCATGTGTGTATCACACATAATAATCCAAATACATGTACTGATAAACAATGGTTGTTGTAAGTCAAGTGTGTTGTACAATTTGAGACAAATATTTGTAGGTGTAATTAGAAGTTTTCTAAGTTGTTCATTTTCCAAACCTTTATCACCATTATGCCTAAAAGTATATTTATGAATTCCTTGGAATATATTATAGGGCCAATATATGATGTGGCTAAGGATTAAGAAGGTTCTTAATTCCCAGAGTTGAAGTGTGAAGAAGGAAACACTGTTAAGATGATTATTAATAGGATTAAAGATCATATTTTAAATCAATGTTAGATGCATGTATGAATTATCTTGGTAAGAAATTTTAAGTGTGTAACGAGACATATATGACACACATTGTTGTTGCTGTAATGGCATTTTCTATCCTAAGGGATTTTTATTAATTTTAATGCTACGTTATGTTTGTTAGTAATTGTAACCATGTGCATTCTTTTTTAAACATCACTCTTTGTGTAATTATTTTGTTGATGCTCCAACAACAGGTGCCACTGTAAAGCCGAGTGATGCACCGGTCTAGAAAAAGCACCCCCGGCCTGCCAAAGGCTAGCCAGAGTATTGCGGTTTGCCGGTTTCTCCGACTTCTTGAGTAGCGGTGCCTTAGGCCTTTCAATACTGTCAAGGGTACTATATTTGCTATTTTTTCGATTTAGAAGATAAATTTTAAACCCGGAATGAAAACCAGGGTTTTGATTAAGAGTTCTTATAAGCAGTCTCTTATTGTGTTTTTCTTCAATTTTAGGTTCTGGTGATGCTTAAAAGGCATTTCCTCTTCAATTTGGGCTTTAGTCCCGGTGTTATAAATGCCATGAAGGTATTTGCCTAGCTATATGCAAATGGAACTCTATTGAATTGCACTATTATATATCAATGGTGTCAAGAGGGTGCAGGTCGGGTAACATGCCATAGTGAGTCCGGGTACGGTAATCAAATTCCATGAATAAAATGAGTTAGGAGGTTGTATGCATTTAAATCTAAACTGTGTGTGACTTTATAACAATTTTGACACGTTCCATTTAGTTTAATCATACTGATCTCTATAAAGTAAAGCAGAGCCTAAATCAATCCATTGATAACTTTATTAGCAATGGGTCTATCTCTACTAGATATGAATATAGTTTCATGATCTGTTTATAAGCATCATGCTTTTATGATTTTGCAGCTATCTGCTCGAACCAGTTCTGCCCTACCAAATTTGGATGAGCAGAAACGGGCCCAGGTATATTTTGTTCTTTGTTTCATGGGTGCTGCTGTTCTGATGCTTCTAGGGTTGCATCAACATGTTGCTGTACATAACTGATTTTCTGTCAGTTGAGTTATGTTGGTGTTTGGAACAGCGAACTGACACACTATAAATCATTTATGTATCGTGTTTTACATATGTTCCAGTCACAAAGAACAGTTTGCAATTTTAGTTTTAACGTTGATAGGCCAATATATTTACTTGGCTCTTGTGATCACGTGTTTATCTATAGATAAACATTAAAAAAAAACTTATGCATATATGTTAGCCCACATGTAAGTGTTTTAGAAAATACACAAACTTGGATTTGAGGTAACATCTTCAAGTTTACATTGAAAATTTTGTAATTTTCGATAGGTTAGATTCATTCTTTTAAAGTGTTTGAGTGAGGAAATAAGTGTTTCAGTTGCTTAGGGCGTATCGGGTTATTCTCTCAAAGTGCTTATATGCCATAAACAAAAGCTATAAATATGCAATACCAAATATTTCCTAAGCTATACTCTTAACTAATTATTTCAGCATTAAGTTATAAAAAACTCAGAATTAGTTTATGTTGTCAAATTGCTCAAAACTGATTACCTTCACAGTTCCCAATCACCTCTTAAAGTATCTCATTTGTTGTATATGATGCTTTAGTGTCCATTCATGGTTTGTGATTGGGTGTATTGATTAGTCATATCTATTTTTTTTTTCTCGAATTTGGAAGGGATACAACAATGATATGGACAGAAATCTGGATATACGTCTTGAGAGGGGCTTTCATGGGGTACGGTGAGTTATCGGCCCTTTATGTATGATCAAGTGTTCTCACATTTGCGCATTGTACACTTCTTCTTCTTTGACTCAAGTTTAAAAAGCTATGCTTTACACAATTTGTCGCTTATTTTTGTATGACATATAAATGCATATACATTGTATGGTGGATACATGATTGGTTAATTGTTTTAAGTGCCACTGCTAGGTGGAGGGTTTTGTGCATGTACTTGGCATTTCTCTTATATCGCGGAATCATTGGAGGTAAGATTGATTCCTATTCATTTTAATCGATTGTAAATAACATTAATTATCGTGTTTGTATTGTTATGAGTAGAATGGAAATCTGTAAATAGCAGTGGTCACCGTGATTTTTTCCTGACCAATTTATAGGTTTTGGTTACTCTCCAAGGGACATTGACGGTTATCAGCAATAATACAATGTGAATAGCCGTATACTGAATTTAAATTATCACAAGAGCGTTCTACTGACTCATAAGCATCTGTATCTGGTTCTAGCATGTCGTTTCTTCTTCCGTTTATGAATCTTTAAGGTAACTTTTTTAACTGTAATTTCATCTAAGATGATATAACACTCGACCAAAGTTGCATCTATAGAATAGCCAAAGAAATTCGACTCTGAAACAAGATATATGTTAGGGTACAATTGTTATCATATATATGCTACATCATTATGTGTTTACTGAAACTGGTCTTGACAAACTATTTTCATGGAGCTTTAGATTTTTTTTTTTTTTTTTATTATTATTATTATTATTATTATTATTATTACTATTATTATTATTATTATTATTATTATTATTATTATTATTATTATTATTATTATTATTATTATTATTATTATTATTATTATTATTATTATTATTATTATTATTATTATTATTATTATTATTATTATTATTATTATTTTACTTCTGTTGTGTATCATAAGAAAATTAGAACCATTTACACACACCTTATAATAGTTTTCTTTTTACTCTCTTTTCATAGAATTTGATCTTCAAAATACAGTTACTGTGTTCTTTCTATTTTAAGACGATGACTGGCAGAACAAAATAGAAATAGCTGATGAGGATTATTGTCAAATTTAAAATGTATCATACTATGCTTAGTTGATTACTATGACGCTTAAAGTCACGAGTCTTTCACTATGGTTTGGTAGGCGGTGATGTAGATGGAGATAAATGTTAGATGATTTACTACCGCACACCATCCAATAATTGCAGACTGTCTATAGAAGAAGAATGTTACATGCATTAGTATATATTTTGAAATATAATCTTCCATAAATAATTTATTAGAAAGATTAAAGCTTATTTTGTCTTGTGACTTGTGAGTTTGATGTCTAAAATACCTCACTGTATTGAGATACTAGCTTGATCTCCCAAAAGTACAATTTCACTTTGCCACCATATGGTCTTTCTTTCCTGAAAAGAATTAGTCTCTTTTTTTTTTTTTTTTTTTTTTTTTTTTTTTTTTTTTTTCCAGAATATTGTAGGGGAGTTAATTATTTTGACGTTATAACCTTTGCAGCATGTACTTGCAGGACTGGAACCTTATGTTACCATTGCTGAGAAGCTTGATAGATTGGATGAAGTGGTCGGAAATCTGTAAAAGTGACATACGTATCCACCACAGCACCCCATTATCTTGCCAACCAATTACTTATGCTATGATCACCAAAGGTCTCCGTATGAGTGTAAAACGGGTCATTTTAGACGGGTCACCAGAAGCCGGTCAAAAGCATTCAAGTCCCAATTACTGACGTGGAACCCTTTTTACGGGTGCAATTTCTGAGTCCAGGGATATCAAATCTGAGGGGCTATTGGAAAACAGGGTCGACAATAGCTGTTTTTGAACTGGATGCAAGTTTAACAAGAAATATTATACTTTGTGTTGTTGAGCCTGAGATTGTTGGCAGTTTTAAAAGTTTATTGCATGAAACAAATGTGAAAGTGAGTTGTACAAGACTCAGTATGACCTTAGGAAAACAATCTGTTAGGGTGATTGTTGTTGATAAGAAAATGGCACTAAAAACATTGAATAAGATCCGTGAGTGTCGCGGTGTTAAGGAGGTCCTGTGTGTAGCTTTAGTCCTGGTTATGGGTTCAAGGTCTTCAATTTTCTACTAACTCAAAATTTGCATCGTTGCAAAGAAAGAGTGTTGTGACATTGAAAATTGTAGATGATTGAAAATTCTGATTTTACTACTAATCTTAAGCAAGAGTTTTTAAGCTTAAATTTATCCAAACAACCAACCATACAAATTTGTTGGAATGGACAGTGATGGATTCATATATCATCACCTAACCACAATTTTAAATGCTACACAATGCAAGCCAAAATTATCCTATTGAAGCTTTTTCCTTCTAAATATGAATAAACATCAAGTCTTTTTATTCATTATTCGTGCATCACACTAGTCACCTTAATACAATGCAACAACCAACAATCATATGGTCATATTCCAAAGCGATATTTTCCATTATAACATTTATTATTATCAGTTTAAAAAAGTCAGCAAACAAGGCATATTTGTATTATTAGAGAAACTTAAACTTTTAATGGTCTTATAATCTCGATTAATATCTAAAGTCGAAATGAATTAAAGTTGGGCATCTGCAGCCACTTTTACTATTTCATCTCAAATGGCTGAAACAGCTTTTGCCATTTAATTTTGAATGGCTGCTCTTTGGTATTAGTCATTATAGATGTACTATATCCAATATATCAACTGATTCGTGTTGGTGCTTTTCTACACTTCTCTATGTTGTATTTACTATTTTGGAATGTCTCGGCAGCAATAAGAGGTAACACTTGATAACAAATATTAGCTGAGTTAGCACAAGTCATTTAATGTTTATCTTTCAATACATTCGCGTTTAACAAACACACACATACAGAAAATATAATTAGAAATTTTTATCAAAATCTCGTGTGCATGCATGTATATTATATTAAGTGATTATTGAAAAAATGATATCTGATTGTGATAATTTTTCAGTCGTACAAGATAGTGATGACAAGTTTTTGACAAGAACTATTGAAAAATTGAATAAAAGGGTTGAAATGGAGATATAAAACACTATTTTAAACCACATAAATACGAAACATTATTCAAAAAATAATAACAAAAATTAAATAGTTTATTTTTAGTAAATAAAAATGTATTATTCAAAAAATTAGAAAAAACCCCGCGCGTGCGCGGGCATTATAACTAGTAATAAAAGAATGAAATCTGAATTATGTTTGAAAAATATAAGAAAAAAAGTAAAATTTGTTATCAAAATTTATGGTTGAATGGATGAGGCGTGTGAGTTTGTATGTAAATGTGATTCGAAAATAGAAAATGATGAAAGTCGGATCAGTTTCTAGAAGATGGTACACAATGCCCTTATTGTTTAGTAATTATTACCGATTTGCCATTCATTTAATCTTGATTATATGACATCATCTATGATACATCCGACGGTCTAGATCACTTCCTATACTTCTTATGTTAAGGTACTTACTTACGTTAACCTCCCTCTATATATATATATAAGAGACTTTTTATTATAACTCAAACATACATACATATATATATATATATATATATATATATATATATATATATATATATATATATATATATATATATATATATATATATATATAGGTATGGGTTAAAATAAAAAGGGCCTTATAATAAAAAGTGTAGGAAGGATTGTGAGGGCGACATGTGTCACCCCTATGCCACATCATATGACACATGTCACCACCCCCAACCCCCCCCCCCCCCCCCCCCCCCCCGCAAAAAAAAAAAAAAAAAAAAAATTCCCGCCAAAAAAAATATTTTTTTGGGGCAAAAAATTTTTTTTTTCCCCGCCAAAATTTTTTAGTGCATCACAGTTATAAAGTTACTACATCACAATTATAAAAGTTACTGCATCACAGTTTTAAATTTTAGTGCATTAAGGTTATAAGTTACTGCAACATAGTTGATGCACTAAACTATTAACTATGATGCAGTAACTTATAATAAAGATGCACCAAAACTTAAAAAAGAATCGTATTTTAATTGTGATGCAGTTACATACATATATGATGCATAAAACTTATGATAATTCAGTTTCTTTATAACCATGATGCAGTAACTTTATAACCATGGTGCAGTAACATTAAAACCATGAATGCAGTAATCGTGATGCAGTAAAATCATAATTGTGATGCAATAACTTTATAACTGTGATGCACTAAAAAATGTTGGCGGGAATTTTTTTTTTGCCCCAAAAAAAAATTTTTTTTTGGTGGGAAAATTATTTTTTCGGCGGGGGGGGGGGGGGGGGGGGGGGGGGAGGGGGGGGTGGGGGGTGGGGTGACACGTGTCATATGATGTGTCATATGATGTGGCAAGGGGGTGACACATGTCACTCCCACAATCCTTCCAACACTTTTTATTATAAGGCCCTTTTTATAATAACCCCACCCTATATATATATATATATAGGGAATAGATCCACTTATTGTCCCATGAATCATTGATGCCAAACCATAATCAAGAATCACAATAACTATATGAACAAAGAATGGGTGAACCCTTTGATAACTCATATATATATAAAACGTATGGGTTACATTTTGATTTACAGACTCCTAACTATATATACTACATGAAACGGTGCATTCACAAAGAGACATGCCGTTTCCTTCTAAACGTTGTAACCCTAGCTTTTAACCGTTTCTTTCTTGGACTCAGCCCAATACCGATTTACAACTTCTAAACTTTACATAATACATACTTTACTTTCTAACTTGACAAATATAATACATAAACTAACTATTTTGACACTAAACGACTTCTGTTATGGTTTTGACATTATGAGTTTCCAACATCTCCTCCCTAATGTCAAAAGTATTTTCAACTTCAATCTTTCCTTGTTCTTGTTCCATAACACCAATGTTTATTGCATGCCACATTTCCTTTCTTCTCTCACGAATCCATCTTGCAAAATTTGAGAATCCAATTGTGTTCCTCTACCAAGCAATCTTCTGGTCCTCTTGACACATTATTGCCTTCAACCATGGCCTCTCTAATCCCTCCTAGATATGCCATTGATGAGGCGAAAAATGATCCGTTTTTAGGGGGTCATTTAAGCCCGAATCCGAATTTATTTGATCAAATATTGCCCTAAATCGTTCCTTTTGTGATTTTAGGTGTTTGGAGAGTGAATTCTGGAAAAGAAGCCATTTTGGACGTTTTTGGAGCATAAAAGTGAAGAAAACGGCTAAGTACCAAATTTCCATGCTGAAGATACAAGGTGACGGCGTCAAGACCACCATCTTGACGGCGTCAGACATGAGGAATTAATTACCGAAGGTGGTGACGGCGTCAGAAGCCTTCATGACGGCGTCAAAGTGGCAAGAATAAAATACCGTGGTTGATGATGGCGTCACATAGGCCGTCATAAGTGGATCAAGGCCGTCCGAGGAAGTATATGGCGGCGAGGTGACGGCGTCACAAGTAACTCTTGACGCCGTCAGCCTGTTTTTCCTATATATAGTTTTCTAGTTTTTTCATTAAAAAGGGAGAAGTTTTGGTGAAACCCTAAAGACGATTTTGGTGCATCTTTTACAGGTTTTTCAAGGGTTCCAAACCCTTGAGACCTTGCATTGTAATTGAGATAAGTGTTCTTTCAATTCAATCAATATGTCTATGTGTTGGTTGTTTATATCTTGTTCTTATCTCAATTCCATTATGCTAGGCTAGATCTCTTTTGTGTTTGCTTAGATCTAATGAAACCTAGATGTTGATTATGTGTTGATTACTTGTCTATTCTTGTTTTGGATGAATGATTTATATGTTAGGCTTAAGAAAACTGGCAGATCTCCAAATGGTAACATGCTTGAACGTCTTAAGAAACATGAACCGAGGCGTACTAGGTCTTTATTGGTTGTATTTAATGCATGAGCCACTGTTTACAATCCCTATAGTTGTGCTGGGTCATGGTGTAGGAGGAGATAAGAGCTCATAGAGTTGGGGAGTTATGTATGCCACCCCACGAATGGTATTAAGGAATACAATCCGTCATCCATACAAGTATAACAAGTAATTAACATGTAAAAGATATCTAGGGAGTAGTGAAGTCTAAGTAAACACAATTTCTCCAAATACTGCTCACAACTTTAGTATAATTAGTTTATTTTCATTTTTATTATTTTATTTTGATTGCATCTTAGTTTTGGGTTAGTTGATTAGCAACTAATTCCGCCCACTCCTTCAAAACCCGAGATTTTACTTGCTTTCATATAATATAAAAATACAAAAATAATCATCCCTCACCTATAGAACTATTAATTAGGTTTTCTAACCCTAGCGACACTATTCCTAAGCTGAACGATCAATCCCCCGGTACTTGTCACTATACTATACTACAACGATCAGGTACACTGCCTGGTGGGGGTTGTAAGCTTCTCGAGATCCCTCGAGAGGTAAAGCAAGGTGCGATTCCCACGCATCAAGTTTTTGGCGCCGCAGCCCGGGGAATAGTTATTGTCTAGGTTAGGATTTCTTTTTATTAGGTCTACTTGCTAGATTCCTTTCTAGTAAGATTTTTTATTTTTATTTTTAGGTCTTCTTTAGTCTATCTTATTTCTTCGTGCCTTTGTTCGTAACTCTTTACCATCCGACATCATGGAAGGTGGTAACATCTTTGAACCCATCATCCCACCACAACAAAACCCACCATTAGAACCCCTTAGGCCCCGAACCTTAGGAGAGTATTCCCGACCTAGCCACCAAGGCTACCGAAACACCATTGAGCTCACCGGAGACAATGTGACCCCCTTGCGATCCGACACCATCCGGTTGGTGCAAAGCGGATGTGCATTCCATGGACTTCGTTCCGAAGATCCAAACCAACACCTTAAGGACTTCCTCAAAATCGTAGATTCCATAGACCTAGGTGTTGAAACTAGAGAGACTACCCGTTTACGCCTATTCCAATTCTCTCTACGGGATCAAGCTAGTCAATGGCTTGAGCGTTTACCCGCGGGATCCATCACCACATGGGATGATCTCACCACTCGTTTCCTTGCTCAATTTTTCCCACCGGGGAGAACTACTAAACTTAGGAATGACATCTTGATGTTCCAACAACGTCAAAATGAATCTCTTTATGAAGCATGGACTCGTTTCAAGGACTTACTCCAAAAAGTCCCTCATCATGTCATAGATCTTTGGCTCCAAGTCCAAATTTTCTATGACCATATCGACATCTCCACGAGGCGAACCATTGACCAATCGGCCGGTGGTAAGCTACGTGATCTTAGTGCGGAACAATCATGGGAACTCATAGAAGATCTTGCTCTCTATGACAACGAAAGTTGGAATGATCCCCGTGATTTGAACAAAACGGTCAAGGCAATATCTTTGCCTTCAAATAATTCAAGCACTCCCGACTGTAGGATCATGGAACTTGAGGACCAAGTCAAGTTTCTCATGAAATCTTACGAAGCTCCGAAGCATTCAAGCCAAGTGAACAAAATCACTTCTTCATGCGAATTATGTAGTGGTCCCCATGACACTCGTGATTGTGTGGAACTCCCCGGAACAGCTTTTGCGGACTACGCATCCACGTGTACCGATGAAGCGGGAGATAAGTGGTACACTTTCAAGCCCGAGCCAAACACATACGGTGATTCATACAACCCCTCATGGAAAAATCACCCAAACCTTAGGTGGAAACAAAATCAACCAAATTCTTCCAATCCGCCTAATCGTTACCAATCAAACGGTCCACCATCCAACCGTACTTTCAACAACAATCCTTCTAACAACTATGGTAGTACCAACAATCTTGAAGGATTGATGTCTAATTCATGGCATCTCAAGAAGCTCGGATAGCTAGGTTTGAAACCGAATTCAACCAACAACAAACGGAGATGACCAACAAAATTGACAACTTGTTGAAAGCCCTCAACAACCAAACATTAGTCACACCTAGGAAGGACACTAGGGACACCAATAGTGGAATCCAAGTTAAGGACCCCTCATCATCCAAACATGTCCACTTTGTCAATGTTGTCACCATTAAGCCGATAGATAGGGAGATAGAGGAGAGTGACAAGGATGAAGCTAGAGTAGAAGCCAATAGTGAGGATGAGAGTAGGGAAGTTGAGGTTAATAAGGATGAGGAATTAGAGGAGATAGAACCTATAGAGAAATACTTTGATAAGTTGCCAACCAAGGAAGAACGGGAATACCATAAGAATTTATTCGATAGTCCTGAGAGAACATATATCTTTGGCGACCCCCTTATCAAAATGGGAGACCCCTCTAACATTAACATCCCATGCAATATCGGGCACATGCATATATGGAAAGCTTACATCGACCTTAGATCCCCCGTAAACATCATGACTAGGACCTATTACAATTGGGTGATGAAGAAGCAACTCAATTTTAGGATGATGCCCGGTAAAAATTGGATAAGTAATTTTGCAGGAAGGGTTAAGGGAGTACATGTGATTATAGGGAATCTCACTTATGAGATTGATTTTATGATAGTGGAAGACACTCGTCCCGTGATAGATGCTTGCCTAAGCCAAATTATATTCGGGAAGCCTTTTGTTGAAGCCACTAGGATGAGTTATGATCCGACTTTAGGGATAGTTAGGTTCAAGAAAGACAATGATGAGGTTGCTTATCAAATGCCCTACAAGATCGAACAATACCGCCTTCTCTCTAATTTCGAAAAGGAACGTAAGCAAGCGGCTTATTATAAGAATGAGGAGGATAGACATAGAGGAGTAGAGTATGTTAGAAATAGGATGCTTGGTTTCTACAAAGAATGCTTGCAACTAGGTCCGAAATACAAAACTAGTTTAGAAGACGACCTAGAGAGTGGAACCAATGATGAGATCACGTAGTAACCCATGACTTTGAGTCTAGCTACAAGACTCGTAAATAAAGAAAAGCGCTTCTTGGGAGGCAACCCATGTTTTGTGTGATTTTTATTTGTTTGATTGTTATTTGCTTCCGTATGCATGCTTTGTTTTTATTGTTGGTTGATCATGCTTCTAAAATAAATTGTGGAAATACTTTACTATGTTGTTTAGCCTAGTCTTAACTTCAACCTAAAGGTATTTTTGCAAAAGATAAGTGTAAGGGGAAAACCCCAAATATGTTTTTAAGAAACAAACCGATCATGATTCTCCACAATATTTAATGAACATGTATATTCGTTAGAGTCAAATGCTTGTATTGAGTCATAATGAAGTTTTGCAGGATTTTCCAGGAAGTAGGACCAAGTTTTTCCAGAAATTTTCTGGAAACTTAACATAAGAATTTCTGCAGGTCCATTCTGACGGCGTCAGGGTATTGCTCTTGACGGCGTCAGGAGTTAAAATCTGAAAATTTTACCGGTTTTGTTTTTCTAACGGAGTCTTATGGTTTTTGTGAATTATTAAGTTTTATAATCTCCAGGAAATCTGCAAACTTCATTCCACAAGCATTATATCTTACTTTGTTTTCTAGGATTTAGTAACTTATATAGGATGCCGCCGATTTTACGCGAGGTTGCCTTGTCTATTGTTGTCAGGATTTACAGGTTATTTGTGATAAGAAGATGATTTATATTCTGGAAGGGAAGCTTTGATTGTTCGTTTTCTTGGAGGAAGATTTAACCTGGCCAACCTATAATCCATACCGAGCGAATCAGGGGAGTATTTGATTTCATTCTCTTTACTTTTTAACTTTTACATTCTTTACTTGAACATTGGGGACAATGTTCATCTTAAGTGTAAGGGGAGGGTAAAAAGATGATACCTTACATATGCACTTTCGCTTGAGTTTGTTTTGTTTGATAGTAGATGTGTAATAAAACTATGAGAAATACTTGTTAGTGTAATTTTGGCGCCAAATTTAAATTTTTTTACAACATTTAGGAGTGAAACTTTAGCCATAGCAAGCGTCTCATGGATAGGAGGTTGTATGACTAGCACATAACCGTATATTCAGAAAAATTTTCCACCAAAAAATGTGAGGTTCGCCTTTAGTTTTGATAGGAAAAGCATTTATTATTGGTGCTTATGAGTGTACCGGTAGCATTTAGATTCTAGAACTTGCGTTAGTGATGCATCCCGAGACCGCTAGTGAGACTACATTCGTGTGGTAGGATTTACTACATGATAAGAGGCATTAGGATCACCCTTGTGTTAAACCCGTATTATAATTACTTGACCATTTAAGTCATATTGCTTGACTAGTTAAGTCAACTAATTTTTCCCACACCCTTAGCGTTGTACTCATTTTTAGTACACGAAACCCCTAGTACACCCCTCCGAGCCTATCTTTTCGTTTCTAACTTTAAGCATCTTACTTAAAGGAAGAATTTGTTACACCCCACTTAAATGTACACCCAAATCGCCTTAGCCTTCCGTGTATGCGCTCATTTTTAGTGCATTATTGTTATTTGTTAAACCCTAAGTTAACTTTCTAATTGATTACATGGTTGCTAAGTCGAGTCATATCCTTGTACATATTGTTTTGGGACGATTGGGACGATTGGGTAAGTACTTATTTTATGGAGTAATGGGGAAGAACATCATTTATTACCCCCATATGTACGTTAATCTTAAAAGTGCTCCAAGTGTTTTGATTTTCTTAATTCGAGTCATTAGATTAGTTTAATGTAAAGTATGTAAAGATTCAAGTGTAAGGGGAATTCTCATCCCCTATGATGTATTATTTTGGATGGTAGGGTAAGAGTGTATGCACAAAAAAAAAAAAAAAAAAAAAAAAAAAAAAAAAAAAAAAAAAAAATCGAAAAATCAAGAAAACCATCCCATTTTTATTCTATGTTCATTCTATGTTTTTATTATTTTTCATTTATTAGCTTAAGTCGAGTCTAGTCTTGGCTTAGCAACGCCATCTTGTACATGTAATTAACCGAGATTGTTAACTCGCCACCAGTAAAATTTCCTTTATCCAACAAAACCGTGTAATTCATATCCCTATACCTAACATTACAACCCTTTTAAAAGACCTCTTTGATAGTTTATCCTATGTGCTTACGCCATGTGGTGGAGGTTTGATCCTTTCCCAAGCCTATGGTAATCTATTTTGCTATAACAGGTAGTGAGAGATATCTTCCATTTCCATAATGTTATATTACTTTATTACACCCGAGAGATGTGAGTATCTAAACACTATTTGTGAGGTGCTTATGTATGACCTCCGTGCTTGTCTATTGGTCTTTAGTGGAACGATTATTTGTTGTAATTACTTTTATATTAGTGTTAAATGACCCCTAACTTGTCTTTTGAGTAGAATAAAAGCTCATTTGCTTGAGCACAAGCAAATCTCAAGTGTAAGGGTATATGATGAGGCGAAAAATGATCCGTTTTTAGGGGGTCATTTAAGCCCGAATCCGAATTTATTTGATCAAATATTGCCCTAAATCGTTCCTTTTGTGATTTTAGGTGTTTGGAGAGTGAATTCTGGAAAAGAAGCCATTTTGGACGTTTTTGGAGCATAAAAGTGAAGAAAACGGCTAAGTACCAAATTTCCATGCTGAAGATACAAGGTGACGGCGTCAAGACCACCATCTTGACGGCGTCAGACTTGAGGAATTAATTACCGAAGGTGGTGACGGCGTCAGAAGCCTTCATGACGGCGTCAAAGTGGCAAGAATAAAATACCGTGGTTGATGACGGCGTCACATAGGCCGTCATAAGTGGATCAAGGCCGTCCGAGGAAGTATAAGGCGGCGAGGTGACGGCGTCACAAGTAACTCTTGACGCCGTCAGCCTGTTTTTCCTATATATAGTTTTCTAGTTTTTTCATTAAAAAGGGAGAAGTTTTGGTGAAACCCTAAAGACGATTTTGGTGCATCTTTTACAGGTTTTTCAAGGGTTCCAAACCCTTGAGACCTTGCATTGTAATTGAGATAAGTGTTCTTTCAATTCAATCAATATGTCTATGTGTTGGTTGTTTGTATCTTGTTCTTATCTCAATTCCATTATGCTAGGCTAGATCTCTTTTGTGTTTGCTTAGATCTAATGAAACCTAGATGTTGATTATGTGTTGATTACTTGTCTATTCTTGTTTTGGATGAATGATTTATATGTTAGGCTTAAGAAAACTGGCAGATCTCCAAATGGTAACATGCTTGAACGTCTTAAGAAACATGAACCGAGGCGTACTAGGTCTTTATTGGTTGTATTTAATGCATGAGCCACTGTTTACAATCCCTATAGTTGTGCTGGGTCATGGTGTAGGAGGAGATAAGAGCTCATAGAGTTGGGGAGTTATGTATGCCACCCCACGAATTTTATTAAGGAATACAATCCGTCATCCATACAAGTATAACAAGTAATTAACATGCAAAAGATATCTAGGGAGTAGTGAAGTCTAAGTAAACACAATTTCTCCAAATACTGCTCACAACTTTAGTATAATTAGTTTATTTTCATTTTTATTATTTTATTTTGATTGCATCTTAGTTTTGGGTTAGTTGATTAGCAACTAATTCCGCCCACTCCTTCAAAACCCGAGATTTTACTTGCTTTTATATAATATAAAAATACAAAAATAATCATCCTTCACCTATAGAACTATTAATTAGGTTTTCTAACCCTAGCGACACTATTCCTAAGCTGAACGATCAATCCCCCGGTACTTGTCACTATACTATACTACAACGATCAGGTACACTGCCTGGTGGGGGTTGTAAGCTTCTCGAGATCCCTCGAGAGGTAAAGCAAGGTGCGATTCCCACGCATCAGCCATACAACACCTTGAACATGCATCGCGTCTTCTCCTGGATTTGAACATGTCCCATAACACTTTCGGTTCCAATCATTCCAATGCACAACAATAAACAACAATCAACTCCTTTGTGTTTTCTGATCTTGACCTTCTAATGTCTCAACAAATCTTCTTCCCTAATTTTCTTCAATTCAATTATCTTCCTTTCTTTGATCAAACATCCCTCACAAACTCTTCACCATTTGCTGCCATAATCCCAACACATACACAAGCACTAACACAAACGCATACACTGATTTTTTTTTGTCTTCTTGACTGCATCGCCAACAGCAACTTCCTCTAGTTCTGTCTTTCTCTATTGCGATTCCCAAACAGCCCTATTCTCTTGACAAACAAATCAGACTCTCTCACTAATTGGATTAAAAACAGAAACAAACCACTAATCCTCTGATGATGATCGGCCATCTCTCTCTTTGTTGAATGAAGAAAACGCAAACTGAAACCCTGATCAGAAAACGATTTGATTCTTTGATTTCTGGATTGCAACAATGATCTTTGATCTTCTTTGAACCATCGGCTCTAATGCCATTTATTTCTATAGGTCTGATCTTCTCGGATCATATTGATGTTCCAAACATCATGTAGATAATATTAATTTAGAGTACAAAAACAAGAAACAAAGAAGATTTGGTGAACCCTTTATATTGATATATATATAATCGAATTGGGTTACATTTTGATTTACAGACTTCTAACTATATATACTACATGAAACGGTGCATTCACAAAGAGACATGCCGTTTCCTTCTAAACCATATATCTATTCTAAACGTTGTAACCCTAGCTTTTAACCGTTTCTTTCTTGGACTCAGCCTAATACCAGTTTACAACTTCTAAACTTTACATAATACATACTTTACTTTTTAACTTGACAAATATAATACATAAACTAACTATTTTGACACTAAACTAACTTCTGTTATGGTTTTGACATTATGAGTTTCCAACACCACTAAGAAGAAAAATAAAAATAAGAAGAATGAGAAATGTTTTGAGCCACATTTCAAATGAAGAAGGAGAATTTCATGGGAGATGCATCTCTTTTTGTAGGTGCATCTGAAATGTGCGGCTGTGGTTATTTCTCATCCTTCTCATTTTACTTTTATTTCTTATTTGATCCTTACTATATATATATATATATATATATATATATATATATATATATATATATATATATATATATAGTGTTGTATTCTATGCAGTACCAATATTAGATACAGTACTTTACAGTACCAATTTAAACCGTTAGATCATTTTATCAATGGATGAGATCCATTGTGCCATTAATGTAATTAATAAAAAGATCAAGGCTATTATTTGTAAATCCAAAAGGGCAAACTAGGTATTTTGTATTCATTCCTAAAAAAATGCTAAAAACTGATTATTCCACTTCCCATCTACGTGTCTTCCCAGTAAACTTGGATCTCACCCCAAAAATCAGTTGCAGCCTCTCCTCTCCTCTCTAGATCCATCATTCAGCCATAACAAACAAAATAAAAATAAATTAAACATCACCAGATTTTTTCGATCGAGCAAGAATAAATAATCACGCCTCTCTATTTTGGATCTCAAAGTCGCCGGAGAAATTAACCGACACCATAACCAAGAATGAAGAATCAAAAGGTAATATTGACACGAATGTAGTATCTAATTGATTTTTTTTATGCAACCAAAGATCATATATATGTCACGAATGATGGATCTAATTGATATGTAATAAAACAACTTTTTTGGATTATTAAAACAATTAGAATTTTAATCAAACGTTATGTACACCTTTATAAAAAGGAGCATGTTATGTTTTTCTCATATTCACTTGGGTTACAGTTTGGTTTGGCTTTTTTATTTGTCATGATTTTATCCTTTATTTAAAAAATATTTGTCATCATTTATATCTTTGTAGGTACTAACAATTTGATGTTCAATAGATAGAAATTTATTTATATATGACGTATAGAGCTTAAGATTTGGATCGATATCACACCTGCTCATTGTCTTCACTATTGGTTTCATTTTTTGTCGTATATGTTTTTTACTAAAATATGTTATGTTTAATTAATGTTAAATTCTTTGGCTTCACTTTTTATGTAAGGTGTTTTGTAAGTGTGCATATATGTTAACATAAAATTAGAGAAAATGTGCATATGTGTTTTATAGTTGGTATAAAATCAGTTAAATAGTATGCATATGTGTTTTGAAGCTAAAATAAAAGCAATGAAAGATGTATGCATATATGTTTTAATTATGAATATGTTTGCCAGTTGTTTCCAATAAAATAAATAACAATCGTTTTGTAGGTATTGAACATCCTTGGTAAGAATGGAGACTATGACCAATATAAAGAATGCACATGTGTCTTGGAAGGTTACTCATATGTTCTAATGAATTTGATGAAAAAGTGAAGCGTGCGCGTATACTCTTGGAAGAGTGCACATATGTTCTTGCAAGAGTGCGCAGATGTTCTTGAAATAGTGCACACATGTTCTTTAATGTCGTGCACATGTTACATGTATATTTAAAAGATACATTTTGTATTTAGATTGTATTTCATTTAATATCAAATTTTGTGTATAGTATTTATGTTTTTGTTTTCTTATAAATTTAGAGGTTACATGTAATGTTTATTTGTTTATTTATTTATTTTGTTTGTAAATTTCGAAGTTTAGAGAATGTACACTAAAAATATACGTGCAATTATCATTTTAAGCAAAACAAGTTTGATTTCTAAGAAACTTTACAAAAAAATAATAATAATAAAATAAAATAAAAATAAAAGTTTGTAATTTATAATATTAAAAAAAGAACAAATATGCACCTCAATTTTCTAAAAAACATGCATGCTGAAAAAACAATTTAAAAAAGAAAAAATCCGAAAATTGAGGGATGCAAATAAAGTTTTTTAATTAAGAAAATTCAAAAAGAAAGTGAAACTGTGTTTGTCTATTATGCCCTTTTCAATTAAATAAAAATAGTTATTAATACTAAATTTCTATTGGTCTAAATAGTACTGTAAAGTCTGTAAAGTACTGTATCTAATATTGGTACTGCATATAACACACCCCTATATATTCTTTATCTACAGAACTAACAATAAGTAACAAAAGAATGTGGGAGCCTAGCTATATCACAGTTATGTGCATTACAGGACACTGATTTTAGCTCTAGCATGACCTTGAGACACCTGTAACTGCTCGGTGATGCCCAAATGTGCCATCAGTAGCCAAACATGAGTCAAAAACTCGCCCCCTTTTCTAAGCTGTTGCTCGTGGTGAAATCCTCTGCAGTGAGTAGCAGCAAAAGCTAAGATCTCGATCCATACTTGACTCATGACTTTCCACATACGCTCTTTTTCCATCTTTTTCAAAGATGACGCTAGCCTGCAACCATCAAACAGTGCTGATTTGCATCGATCCCCCTTCACTTTACTAGGCAACACTTCAAGAGAATCAACTTCCAGCAGCTTTAGACATGCTTCAACTTTTTCGGTAATAAGACCTTTTTCTTTGAAAAAACGCATTGCTTCAGCACAGGTGTCGCGATACCTGATCATGCAATACCTATTGGCAACATCACAGGGTATGTCACAAGAAGATACATCAGATAGTCAGATATGTGCTTGCTATCCGTGCGACATATATCAATATAAGAATGCTTTGATCAAATTCAACTTCATTGACACTCCATAGAAAAGCGTCATACTCATTCTTTTGTAGCGAAAAACTACCTTTATGAGTACATAACTCATTCAGATTTGAGTTGACAACCATATCTCGCGAAACTGAGAGTAAATTAATTCATTTAGGTTGTCAGAAACTTCGCTGTATGTCTTGTAACGATGTTGTTCGCGAACCTTATCTATTTTTAAAAATATTTGAGTTTTTAAGAAACAAGCGGGTCTCTCATTAAGGGCAACACTTAACAGGTCAAACTGTGCAATGGAACCAGACCACCTTTGTTTATTCGGTTGCTTTAAGAATGGGAATATGAGGATTTTTCGAGTGAGGTTTTGTTGGATCAACCAATGATCTATCCAATCAGAGCGCAACATGGTTGTTACCGCAAAGATTTCCATTATCAATGCAGTACCGATTAATAGGCAAGTAATGACGATGTCAATCAAGTGGTAATCGTTGATATTACAAATAAAATGGAAGCCCAAAGGTACTAGAAGAAGGACAAAAATGTTAGTAATGCGAAACAAAAGCCCGTTAAATGTATAAACCACATTAGCCTTAGTGTAAAGCATGTCAAACGCAAATCCAAGTTCAATCTCGACAGCACGGAAAGCATTGCTTGATGCAAGATGGTGGAAGTAGGATTGACTATATTCTCTATCCTCAAAAGTAAGGATGAGATCAACAAATAGCCGTTTGAATGTTTGAAATAGTTTATAAGCTTCAGATATCTCTTTACCTTCTTCAGGATATAAAAGAATATTGACTGTATGGGAGAGTTCAGGGATCTCCTCCACGTTTACATCAAAACCTTGTGACTTTTTTAACTGGTAATCCTCCAAAAACTTAGGATAATTGGGACCTGCGTCAGGAGGACCAAGCATCGAGTCACGAAGGTTCTCAGTGTTTGCTAACCGTAGAGCCTTAATACGTTCAAAACACTTGATGAAACCGGCTAAGTAAACCACTACACTTAGTTTAGGGAGATCAGAACAGCCTGGCCAGGACAACAAGAAGATATAAAGAGCTACTGCGAACTGAAACACAATCTCAACAAAGTGCCTTAATGAAAGCTCGTTATCTTCCAATGCAAACGCGGTAATAGAATCTGGACCACCAAGTTGAAGGAGAAGAAAAGGTGCCCAAAAAGACATGAGTTCACTTGTGGTTTGTTTGTAAGTATCTTCTGAACATAAATGAGAAGTGTTGCTGCATACGTCTAAGGCAGTTCGGGTAATAACACCAAGCGCTGCTGATGCAACAGCTAATTCTAATAAGTAGGCAAACCAGAGAGCCATTCTAACTCGTGTTATTGGGTTGTATTTCCGAACATTTCCTAGTAGACTTAAGGTGATCTGTGAAACAAGACTGATCACAATAAGTCCACGTAGGGCCCACTCGTTCCACATATGCTTAACGTCATCGGGAACCACTAGGAATAGCTTTCTGTTATCTGAAAGCGTAATCAAACCTATAACTGGAAAGAAGTTAAAACAGAACATTAACACAGAAAGAACATTGATATAGAGGAAAAAAGAGCATGGATCAATTAGGATGTTGGTAGGGAAATGTATATTGTGAGGTTATGGTCTTGGTGCAATTATGGGTGAATTGGAGTATGCAAACTATGGGTTGGTTTGCTACTTTGCTGCTACAAATTAGTCTGATGGCTTCATTTCATGTAGCATAGGTTGTATGAATTTGGTATGGAATGTCTGTTAGAGACTTATGTTTGTTGTCTGAGATCTTGTTGTGAATGTAATGATTGTTTAGCATATTTCACTGAATGGGCATGTCCATTGCAGTTGAATTCTTGTTGTAAAAGTTTGATGTTAATAAAATATTTCACCCTTTTGCACAAAAAAAAAAAAAAAAAAAAAAAAAAAAAAAAAAAAAAAAAAAGGAGAGAGCATGGATGATGCCCATTGGTAAAACTTATAATTTAACCAGCAATAGTCTTTTTAATAGTTTTAGGTAAGACCCACATGATGACGTCATTCTACAAAAGTCTTCTCTCTTGTAAATTTCTTCCTAATTACATCTTGTTGACTTAATCTATTAAGATATCAATCTTATTGCTTGAAGTTTCTTGAACTCAGGTTGCACATTTTAGACATGAAAGCATCAATTTACTTGTATATCATGTCTTCTCTGCGTACCACATCTAAGTAATGTCGGGTAGCAAAACTCGAGTATGCTAGCATTATAAGGGTGTGTAATAACTGTTTCCTATAAAGGCTTATTGGTTGTTTGCCTAGAAATTTTAAGTTTTTTTAGAGGAAGACATGGGATAAAATAACTCATATCCAACTCATGTCTGTTATGTTAAAATTACCAATCTTATTCATCAACTAGCATATTTGTTTCGACGATGCTCTCACGTTGTCTCTTTAAAAATGCATATTAGCCTACATAACAGTCAACCCTATATAGTCCTGGCATTTCTCCCAACTAGCTAGATAAAAAAAGATAAGCTTAATGAAGAGCTGCAAAACTAGACTACATAAATATGATCAGTAAACTATACCTCAACTGTCAGGCACGAATGTAGTCTCGACAAGCATTGTCGATAATCTTTTCCAGAGATGTAAACTGCAGCAAGGCTTATAATCTTACAATATACATAGCAACTTCAAAACAAAATACAATTTTCTTAACTGCAACTACACATCAGCGGGTTGCAAAATCGAACAAGTTGACGAGTAATAGCTACCAAACTGTTTTCCAATATAATAGTTAATGATTTCTACTGATATACTCCATTCTAACAAACACCTGGTGTGGGCTACTATATATGAAAAGCTCATTATCATATGGGTCAATTAAAGAAACACACTGTCAAATAGATAAAAGAGTATGCAGGCGGCATAGTTGTGGTTTGGCCAAATTGCAGTCCTAGTGGTTTTGAAAGTGCAGGCGGCCTCCCAATGAGAAAGTTTCGAGTTTATTTTTGCCTATGGGCGAAGTGAAATGACTAAAATATAAAATTTAAAGAAACCACCTGGGTGCTGGTAATGAGTTTGGTGTTAGATAAGAGCTCTGTTTTTCCGGATTGTCCCAGCTACAAAGAAGGTGGAGATCAAGGTTAAGGGAAAGGCAATCTTGGAATTGAAGTGGTGATTAATACTCGTCTATGCTAGTAAATTGGCGATGAGTAATCTTTTAAACCAATGTCAATACCACTTATGTGCGCCTCTTGAGTGTGTAAATCACATAAAAGGTAAAAGACACATCTTTGGTAAACGGGTTGAAATCTGACCCCGTATGTAATGTGTCGAAACACATGTAGCATCTTGCATGTCAGGTAGGTACTTCAAAGAACTAAGCTTCAGCTATACGTGCAACAAAGAAGAGATGCATAATGTAAGCATCAAGAACATTTTCAGCGATCAAAGCATATGTCAAGTTTTTCTGACAAAGATGTGCTTTAACCGCAGCAAAGTTTCTTATCTTACTGTACGCATTGCAATTTCAAAAGACAGCAATCTATTCTTAATCTGTTGGAAATCCAAAAATTTTATACAAACAAGCTGAAGAGTAATAATAGCTACACAGTGTGCCGGTATAATAGTAAATGATTTCTACTCATGCATTTCATCAAACACATGGTGGATGTCTCCTACAAAAAAGCTCTTTATCTAAAACAAAGACATGGATTTATCACAGATTATTCAATAAAACGACCAAATAAATAATTATAATAAAGGTTTTTTATTAGACTACCATGACCATTCGATACGAGGCCCAACACGACTCCCAAACACGCACAAGGCCCAACCATGTTGTGATAGAGGGAGGTCTTGGAACATAATCTGCCCTAAAACAAATATATATAACTTGGTATACAGAATGCAATTTCTAAGAAAATTCCTTTTACTAAATATGTGACTCTGCCCATTGGATCGATTATTACTATATATATATAATATACCGTTCCACACGACACTATTTGGTTGCAGGCTTTTCATGCCTTTTTTAGTGGGCTAATTTTGGCCCATACACATTGTATCCGAATTCTCCAGATACATCAAACCCTGGATCCACCTTGTTCATAATCTGTTGTTTGATCTTGGGGTAATCTATCAAACCCTGGATCCAAAACAGTGTACCCCACAAAATCTTAACGACGGTTGACTCCCGTATCTTGGCGGGGTAGCCACGGCGAGTTTGTTGTTGCGAGTTGCTGCCGTTTGACGCCTACCACTTTTGGTTTATGGTGCTTTTTCAGTTCACGTATCTCGGCGGAGTAGCCACGTGGACTTTGTGGTTGCAGCCAACGTGGGTATTTGGCACCGGCTAAACCCTAATTTAGCGATTTGTACCCGTAAAGTGCAGGTTGTAATCTAGCCAATTAGCTATAACCTTTTGGTGTTTTCTGGGTGCATTTGCTGATACTGAGACTTGTGTCTTTTGTGATGCCTGTTGTCCATTTGTTGCTCTTTTGTCCTTCCTGTAGTGTCACCACCCAAATAAGTGGTATCGCTACTTTATCACCCATATTAAGATTTAGAATTGTTTGGATTTAGTTTTTACGCTTGAAATTGCTTATGAAGTTAAGCTTATGAATTTTAAGAAGGCATTAAGCTCAACTTGAGACATTGCCTTTTCCCTGATGATATCCGAAGGGGGCTTAAAGTTTGGTGAAGACAAAGAAGAATATTTTAGAAACTAAGACACTCTTTGTGTTTGTGTGTTTTCATTTGGTGTGTGTGATCTTTATTTTGTATACAGATTGGTGAAGGAAAGGTGGAGCCGATAGATGGTCTATACAAATTAACAAAATGCGTTGAAGATCATGGGCTGAAACGTGCTGCTGTTACTAATGCCCCGAGGCCAAACGCTTACCTAATGATTTCAACTCTTGGTCTTACTGATTTCTTCCATTTGGTTGATGCAGGTTGTTTTATAGAGGTGCCAATTTCGACCCGTATATATTTTAACGGGTTGATGCAGGTTGTTTTATGTCTAACGTGCAAAGTGGTAAAATAAAAAGAAAACGGGTCAAATGGGCTGTGGACATATGAAGCAGGTTGAACACACTAACACTATTTTTAATAAAACCTTCTAAACTATCTCTATTACTTAATATTGCTAACAAAACGAGAAGGGTGTTGAAGTAAAGTAAGCTATGATAAGAATTTGACAAACGACGTGAAACAACGCCCTGCAGCAACGCGCCATCGCCCACCTCGTTATATTGAAATGTTATAAAATGAGACAATATTAAAAGTCATTAGTATAAGAAGAAGACTTGCAGTTTACCAGTTGGATGAAAGTGAAGTTTTGGTGAATGAATGAACAAATGCAATCAAAATGAAACCTCAAGTGAAGTTACAAAGAATAAAGGCAACTTGGTTGACCCCAACTCAGTTTAGAAGTTACAAAGAAATGAAGATGAAATCAAAATGGAAGATGAAATGAAGTTAAAAAAGAGTAAAGGAAACTGGGGTTGACTCCAAAGTCAATTTATTTGCATTTCTGGTCCCTAGCTTTTAGATAATATGCAATCTATTGGATTAAGCTACATGTCAAAGTTCAAAAACAATGCAATATAGGCAAATATATCTATGTTACTTAGTTTCAAGTTTCAACCAATGTTTTGTGATAACATTATAGCATCGTCAAATCACATGTCAAACTGAATAATTCAAGAATCATACTTTTTTAAGCGACAAGCTATAATGTGTTTATCATTATTAAATTTTAACACAAATCCTACAAATATGTGTATGTTGGTTAGGTTGAATTGTACTAATCCAACGTGTAGATAGGACATACATGTTAGTTGCTTATTATAAGAATTTGACAAACGACGTGAAACAACGCCCTGCCGCAACATGTAGATAGTACATACATTTCGGATTAGGTTGAATTGTACTAATATAACGTGTAGATAGGACATACATACATGATATCATACTTTTTTAAGCGACAAAATATAATGTGTTTATCATTATTAAATTTTAACAAAAATCCTACAAATATGTGTATGTCGGTTAGGTTGAATTGTACTAATCAAACATGTAGATAGGACATACATGCTAGTTGCTTATATATCTTAGACAATTTTATACAATTTTATATGTTAGACAATTTTATATAAAAAAAGCTTGAAAGATTGCATTTCAAAAACAAAATGTGTGATTTTGCAATTCAATCTTGATAATACTATTTGTGGAATATTATTGTTCATATCAGTGTTTTGAAACCCGGGTCGACCCGGCCGGGTTAACCGGTTCGACCGGTTCCGGCCAAAAAAAAGGGTCAAAATAACCCGGGTTTCTAAAACCGGGTTAACCGGTTAGACCCGCCGGGTTTTGAGTGACCCGGGTCAACCCAGTTCTCGAAACCCGACCGGGTTTCGTTTTTTCAAAAAATTTTAATAAAAACCCGGGTTGACTCGGTGGTCGAACCGGTTGACCTGGCGGTCGAAAAAATAAAAAATAATAAATTGAAACCCGGGTTGACCCGGGCGGTCGAACCGGTGCCCGGTGACTCGACCGCGTCGACTTTGAACCCGGTTTTCAAAACATTGGTTCATATTAATGTAAAAATCTGGTCTACAAATATTGGACTTGAAATATCATTTTTTCTTGTTGAGATAACAAATGACCCTAAACACTACAGCGATCCTAACTTACGAATACGACAGCCCAACAATCCAAGGACAAAACCCAACTTAGGTATAACCACCCATATATGGTCAATTACTCAGTAAATATTTGACATATTTTTTTGGCTATATATAATCGACTACTGAACAAATAATAATTAATATTAATAAGTTGTTTAGTTATGGGGTATTAGATCGAATAATAAAAACTTTTGATGTTTCAAAATTGATAAGGAGTTACTATAATTAAGATATATGCAATGAAACAATAATATATATATAAAAAAAAAGTAATTTCAGAATTGAAATGACCTGCAATTTACCGATGGATGGATGCAAATCTAAATCACTGAATGGCTGCAATCAAAATGCAACTTGGTTCGCGTGAATGAATGCAAAGAAATGAAAGAAAGATGAAATGAAAGATGAAATCACAAAAGAGTAAAGGCGAATGGGGTTGACTCCAAGTCAATTTAGAAGTTACAAAGAAATGAAAGATGAAATCACAAAAGAGTAGAGGCGAATGGGGTTGACTTCAAAGTCAAGTTATTTTCATTTCTGGTCCCTCTGTTTTAGATAATATGCAATCTATTGGATTTTCAACTTTCAACAAATGTTTTGTTATAACATTATACTATTACGTGGGTTCAAAAACTCCAAATGTAACATAAAATTAGGGGTGTTTGTTTCGGCTTATATAGCCGGCTTACGGCTTATTTGGTCTTGGGCTTATGTTTCGTAAGCTCACTTTTTGTAACGAGGTTTTAAGCCCGCGCGTTGCCGCGGGGTGTTTTTATACAACTAATACCCATACAAAGAAATAAAAACAAACTTCTGTTGGTGCGCTTCATCCATTAATCTTAATCTCAACTTGTGCTGCTCATGTGTAGTATACAATCTTCTGTTGTGTCAACAGAAATATGATGAAGTAGCCAAAAAAATAAAACATAAAGTTATTGATGACATTAGTAACTAAACTAATATCAAAAGCAAAACTGCAATTTGTGTCTACAGGCGTGACTAACAAATTGGCTTTTAAAAGCTAGTCTGTCATGATCTTCACAACTCATTTCCAGTATTTTGCACCCTTGAATTCCAACTCTCAGTCTTCCCCCTTTCGTCTCATTCGTTAATCTTCCCATATGGTTTTAGAACACTGAGCAATGGTGCAGCGGGCTGAGTAGCCGAGACTGCAAACTGTTTACAAACCAGACAACAAATTAATCTACGAATCACATATGAACAAATTACAAACAAATCTCTAACTACTATACCTACATCTGCTCTGCGTCTTTGCTCATGATGAAACGGTCATATTTTTAGAATTAGTGTTATCCATTTAAACCAAAGGTGAAAAAATGAGCGGGTCAGGTCAAAGAAGTTGATCAATGGGTCAGAATGAGTTCGGGTCAAAACGGGTCAATTTTACTTGTCAAAATGGATTGTGTTTAGGCCAAATGACCAACACCTTTTTTGTACATTTCTTCAAGACTAGACGAGTACCCGTGCATAGCAACGGGATTTTATAGCGGCATATATTTATAGTTGACATTTTAGTTACACAAACGTTACACAATATACTTAACCAAATATCATTATAACTATATGCTATTATAAAGGTAACACTCGTGTATGTGCACACACGTTTGTTTTTAAGACAACAACTACAGGAGATTATCAAAGGTTTTGATTCAGTTTGTTTTTCGTTTAGCGTCAATTCAACTATGGTAGTTCAATGGCAAATAAAGGTAGCTCTCTTTTGTGTAAACATTTGTTAAGAGTGTAATTTAATTGTTGTGCTTAATACGTTTTTGGGTAGAATGACGCTCACTTATGTTTTTATGTGTCAACCCGTTCTTTATAAGCTTTTTTCACTTCTATTACTTGGGCAATTCTTATCCACGTTCACTTATTTTTTTTATGCGTCAACTCATTCTTTATAAACATTTTCACTTCTATTACTTGGGCGCACATACCAATTTGTGTATGCTTTGGTTTCACATATAAAAACAAATCTTTATACAACCCATTCCAAAAATTGGAATATTTAAATTTCTTAATGAAGCTCCGTTAACCAAAAAAAAAACAAAATATACCAATTGTGAGCATAGTGGATGGGTCGTATACTCCCCATGTGTACTGGCATACTGCTCGTTACATTTAGGATCTAGATTATCATATATGGCTTGTGTTCTAACCCATTTATTACCATATTTTGTTACAGCATAAGCGTCAGTCGAACCCTTGCCATTTATAGATTTCATTGGTAGCAAATTCTTGCACCTGGCCATCCTAACTTGATTGTGCCAATTGGGGGTTTCCAAAGTTGCTTTGCAGTGGGCCGTTAATCGCTACAAACGTGAGCAGATTCGTCCATACCACAATTTTTTAGATGAATATTAACAGATCTTGGAAGATCATGAAGCCACCAAACACAAAGCCACCAAGCACACCCGAACCCAAAAAACACACCCAAAACAACCAAGTACACCACAAACCACCAAAAAAAACATTAAAAAGCATCATACGGCAAAATCATACATGTCCGGTAAAAACCCTCTAACATCTATGGTCAGATCTTGTGATATCAAAACACAATAAAAAAAAATACACAATCAAAAGTCCAAACACAACAACTAAAATGAAGGGCCATATTTTAGGTTTTGTGCTGGAAAACACAAACCGAAACAAAAATAACTGAAACTATTGTTTACATCTCTTTTTTTGCATTAATAAACCCAAGATTGATCAGATCCATAAATAAACAACACACCACTTGTGCTTACCAGAAACCAGTACAACTTGTTTTAAAAACACCAATCAAACAACTTAAACCACTAAAACCGCATAAACCAAAAGCACCAACCAGAACCACTGAGTCCAAAACAACTGGCCAACGTCACCTAAGCCATGTAAAATGGTGGTGGATTCAACGCGTGTTGTGGCAGTGGTGGCGGCGAATTTAGAGGGTGTCGGTGGAGGCAGTCGATTGTCTGTCGTGATTTAGGTTAGAGAGAGAGATGTGAAAGTGAATGGTGATGGTTCGGAGTTATACATTCTTTATAAAGAGAGTATATACTTACTCACGAATGTGCTATGCCAACCGTTTCCACTTTCCAGCATAGCCATTGAATGATTACAACAATACTTTCCTTCTGGTGCTTCCAGAAAATCATTCCTTAAATAGTTTCCAATACTTTCCGGCAATACATGGCTCTCATTCAATACTTTCCCGTATGTTCCATTAATTTGAATGATTTTGCATATGGTTTCCTTATTTTTGTTGATGGGCTGTAGACAATAGCTGTTAATGTTTTGAATATGGTTTCCAGATTTTGCATGGTGTTAACATTTTCCTTATTATATTGACAAGGGCATTATAGGGATTGACCAAAAGTTAAGGATTTCACATTTCACTTTGACTATTTTCACATTATAAGTAGTTAAGATACGCAAATAATTACAGTAACATGTTAAATATAGTTACATTTCATTATAATAGTACAACAGTAACTCCACTTATAACAAAGTGAAAGAGGAGGTTCTATGACTTTGACTTACGTTGCTTGGATATTAGTTGTGTACTTGGGTAATTTTAGCGATACCAGTAGCTACTTAATTGAGAATCCTTCGGCAACTGATAAGAAATAAATGCAAGGAAACCATTAAGGATTACGTGAGGCCAACCTCTTTGCCTTGGACGTGTTGCCCCGTTCTCGCGTGTGTCCAGATTTGGGCCTGGTATCGCTAAAACAACCCCGTTACTCAGATATGGACTTTGGTAGAAGGGAGATAGGCTATTGTTATTTTCTTAGCAAACGACCTACTTTGTAAAAATGAACAATTAGTGTTTCCAGCCACCCTTCAACTATTAGCTCGAGTAAGCACACGCATTTCGGCTGTTCATACATGGGAATATATGGTCAAAGACTTGATGGTAACAAAACTGTAACACCCCCAATTCATGGATGCAGCGGAATTCGAACTGGGTGTTACTTGACGGCACAATAGTCACAATAATAGAAAACGAACTCCAAATGAGTCGTTTTTAATAGATTTATCATTCAAATTGTATAAATATCAGAGATTTACAAAATGAGGTCCCAAATGGTTCCATGTTTACAATGTATAATAAATGTGTTTTGGAATGATAATAAAATTTATAGCCCTCTTGAGTATCCGTGCGCTTCCGTGCCATCCTTGATCGTCATGAACCTGAAATACATGCTTGAGAGGTCAACACAAAGGTTGAGTGATATTCATAGAGTTTGTTTAATGTTTGAACACAATGTGTTGGTAGTAAATCGTTTGAACACAATAATCGTAGTGTTTGTAGTTAAATCGTTTGAACACAATATGTTGGTAGTGTGAGCTATAGACTCACACCATTATTTGGAAAACAATGATGGGCTACGTTGTTATATGTCCGGAAAGGTTATTATACACTAAGCTTATGACACCATAACGTTAACGTGTACCAATATCGATCGGCAGATTTATCCCGGTAGGTACTTTGCTAACATACCTAAATCTCAAATATTAATGCATTTGTTTGAACTTAGTCAATACAAATGGGATTCGTCAATCCCAATAGGCCTATTCACAATATTTGCGCTCACTATTGCTAGTGATTAAATGGTTCATAACAAGGGATCTCGGTTTAGCAAGGTTGTTACTTAGTGATAATAAAACATAGTCGAATAGCATACAGTAGAAAGCATTGTGTTCGAGTAGAAAATAATAGCATGTATTCCCCCCAAGGGTTTGTAAAACATTGAAGTAATGTAAAGTGGGGCTATGAACTCACCTTAAGTTGGATAGCAAGTAATGAATGTAACGGTTGAATCGTGAAGGTTTCTACAAGCAACCTATAATCGAATGTTGCGACTTAGGATCGGAGTAATGTCTAAGGAGACATAAACACGCCAATATATATATCTTGCACTTAGTCCATGATGTGGTATGATGTTTAGTATAAGTCTTTGAAAGAAATGATTCATGAAACATGTATGTTTATATATCGTTTACTACCGTTCGGGCCGACATAATTCAGAAGTCATGTTAGTAAGCGTTCGAGGAGCCAGGACACTTTAATTCGTAAATCCACAACTCAACTCGACGGCTTACATAATGAACTCCTCACATGAGGCTCCCTACTATTGTAGTAGTTGATGAAATATATAGATATAAGTTTTGATCCGAAAAGTTACATGTCCGATATTTGAATAAACTTAGGAAAGTTTATTTGTACATGAAGATTGTGATTAGGGATAGTTTCATAAGTCTTGAATGACCATTTTCTCTTGGTAATATCTAATGGTTTCCTTTTAAGTGAAGTAGATCCAAATTGCTTGTTCAAGTTATCGCCTAATTCATTGTTTCATGTTTACGCCTATGTAAGTTGGTATGGTCGTTTCGTCATGGCCTAGCCATGACCTTTGGTCCTTGTTCCAAGGTCATGAGACACAACCTTGGCTCTAGCCATGGTTGTGGTCTTGATTATAGGTCATAAGACCTCTTGTTCCTTTCAAAGTATAACCATAATCTAGTGACTTTCGCCTAAAAATGGGCTGTTTAGAATTTGAAGAATTTTATCACTCGGAAAGCATTTTCAGGGCTCGAGCTTCTTTGTTCCTGAACGAAAACATCGTTCCGGACAACTTTCGTGTTTTAACTTTTTGATGAATCGGACCAGAAGTGGGACTTTCAAAAAGTCAGAATGCGATTCAGGAAGGTTTAGGCAGTTTTGCCGGAAATCTTTGGTAACTTCAAATGGGCGTAACTTTTGACTCGTATACTCGTTTTAGGTGGTTCAAATTGCTATGGTTTCCTTGTTAAGTCCTCTACTGTAATATGTAATGATCCAACATCATATTTTTACCATTTTGATCAGGTTATACCAACAAAGTCACTAGTTTACTTGTTTTATGAACTTGTCTTATCAATCAATAACAATAACTTGTTTTGGTCATTTTTATACATCATGGACATGATAACAAGACAATATATAGCACAAATAATATGTAAATAACATGAACATGATTATTTAACAAGAATCAAGTTAGGGTTTGGCTCACAACTTTTGGCTTTCAAAGATGAAAGGAAGTTAACATGTAAGGATAGGACTTTGATAGACTTGCTTCAACCCACTTCACTTCATGCAATCTTTCTACCCTTGGTATTCTTGAAAGATGGATGATGAAGGTTTAGGTGACTTGACTGGATTCAAACTCAAGATAAATCACCAAGTATATGAGGTTATGGAAGTGTTTGATGAATGATAACCTATCTAGGGTTTCAACCTTGAAGAAGCACTTGAATATTGCATGAAACTTGGAAGAGAATGAACAAATGAGATGGTGTTGGTGTGTGTGGAAGTGGACGGCAACAAGGGAGGGGAGGGGGTATTTATATGGGCTTGAGGAGGTTAGAAACTAGGACTAGTCAACACCTTGGAGACCAAGGTGAACACATGTACTAATCTTAAGGCCTTTAAGCTTGAGATCAAGCCACCTAGTGTGAAAACCCTCCCCCTAATGGCGGTTCATAAGTTTGGAGGACAAGGTGTGGACTTTGCTTGGTATTATCCAAGATACTTGGTTAGTTTTGACTCCGGGAAATGCCAATCGTAAATGATTAAGCCTCAAAACGTAAAACCGGGTGTCGTAAAATTATGGAATTTGAAAGTATTGATAAACATGTCAATAAGTTCCATAATAAAATATAAAATGAGTGGTAGGTTCTATCGGGTGCTAAAACTCTGCTAAAAACTGGAAACACGGGTCTAAAACGCGTAATTCGTAAAATGTACGAATATTGCGTAAAATTGAGAAAAATAAAATGTTACTTTTCTAATAGGTTATAAATGATTTAAAATGACTTATAATGTCTAGACTGGGCTCAGTCTAGTGTAGGTTGGTGTTAAATGTCTTTTAGACATCAAACCGTAAGCCTAAAAATCAAGGAATGACTTATAAAATCAAGGAATGATTTTTGGTCAAAGGAGGAGGGAAAATTATGTGGACTTTTTCTAATAATTTTGAAAACTCAAAATGTCTTAGAAACTCGTTTTGTGGTCTAACGGTTAATCGCCCATTCGGTTAAGCGTGCTCATGTGAGATTAGTACCGACATGGGTGACCTGCTGGGAAGTCTTTGGTCATGTTTTTCTTAGTCACGATTAATTCTCAAATAAATCATGAGTGTGTCAAACATTTTTCTGATGCGGGGTCACTTAACGCGGTCGAGTTTCGTTGTACGTAGAATTTCTGAATGACGTTTTACCCTAAAACGTGTAATTCCTTAATAACTTTCACGAAAATGATCTGACGAATGTCAAACATTTAATTTGCCATGGAAATGATTTATCAATCGAGAATATCAAATAAAAATCAACTTTCGGGAAAGTTTCGGGAAAAATGAATAGTAAAAGTGAATAGTGAAATTTTCCGGGAATGGTAATTAACCTGAAATTGCGAATTGTTACAGTCTCTACCCCTTACGGGGAACTTCGTCCCGAAGTTCTTTGTGTGTCATATGTTGGAGTGGTGTCGATGAAAAGGTGTGGTTACTTATGAGGACTAAAGTCTGGGATTACTAGTGATGTAGTTTGATTTGTCTCAGAATATGGTGTGTCAATAGAGATTGATAACATGGTTGAATATCAGTAGAGATCCATATAATAGTCGAATATCAAAGAAAATTGATATAGCAGTCGATTATTAATAGAAATTGATATAGTAGTTGTACAGAAATTGATATAGTTAAATATCAAAATGGAAATTGATATAGTTGTCAAGTATCAATAGCAATTTATATAACAGTTGAACAACAATAGCAATTTACATAGGAATCCAATAAATGGAAATTGATATAGTAGTGGAATATCAATGGAAATTTGGGATAGTAGTCGCAATCATAGTCTAGTAGGTAATCGGTTGTTGTACCTAGTGTTTATGTCATGGTTTGAAGCGATGTTGGTGAAAAGATAGGATTTCTTGTGGCGAATATAATGTAGGTATCATGCCATACCCGAGCAATGTAATGTAGGTATCATGCCATACCCGAGCAATGTAATGTAGGTATCAAGCCATACCCGAGCAATGTAATGTAGGTTTCATGCCATACCCGAGCAATGTAATGTAGGTATCAAGCCATACCGGAGCAATGTAATGTAGGTTGACTTCATACTTATGTTATTTCGGATACAAATAAGCCCACTTGTTTATAATTCTTTATTTACATAGAGAGGCATCCCAAACAATGTAACTAAAGGAATATAAACGTATGGTTCGATGATTTATAATTTCTTTATTTAAATAAAAAGGCATCCCAATCCATTCAAATAAGGACATTATAAATCATCCTACTCAAGAATTCCCGACACAACATTCATACTTAGCCGGTGAGTTACAAGGTAGTGTATTACGAGATGATACTGGTGTTCCAAAAGTACAAGATGAATATTCAAACTTGTAAAGCTGATAAGGGTGCTTGTGGTATAACTAAGGATGATTTGAGCTTTAAAAGTGCATCAAGATCTGTTAATGAGCTTGTGGTTCCAACGGTTGTGAAGATAATGTTATGATATGTTGATGAACAAAAGTGTGTAGTGTATGCTTAACATTAATACTCTTGGGTATAGATGTTGAGTTTGTTTTGAAAATCTTAAGAGATTTTAAAAGTTTATGATGGAATGGTATCCTAAACAGGATGGTACTTCTACAGGATGAAGAGAATAATTGGTAACTATCCCAAGATAGTAGTTCGGATTATCTCATAAATGAAAAATTTCAAGAATGAATTTAGATCAAACAAATAAGGTGTTAAGATCTCGCTGAGTGGTAAGACACTATCATGTCTCTAGATTGTTTTAATGTATTCTGGTGGTTTATCGTGTTCATGTAGGAAATCAACCTAAACATAACCCTAGTACAACTACTCTCAGTATTTGAAAATTTTAAGTCGAATATAGTTAGTCAGACTATATTCCACTGTCCCTAGGTTAAATATAGGTGACTAGTCTATATTTAGCCAAGGTTCGATAAAATTTTCAAATACCTAAATTAGGTATACTTGTGATATGTCCGTTGGTTTTGGGAAACTGTTCACTAAACAAAGGCGATGTCAACCCTTAAGTTGCAAGTCCCGTCCATACTAGACTTGTAACGTATGTTTTCATATTCCATTGCATAGAAGGTAGTAAGGGTAGATACGTATGGAAAGGAAGTTTTAAGTAGTTCTAAAATAGAACATACTTTGCCAGGATCACGAACTTTTAATAATGAAGGTTTCATCAGAAAACCTTAATGAATGTAGAGAAAGTTCAGCTTTTGTCGATGATGGATTAGTTTGTCCTTTAGAAATCTCATATTTCTTGTTTGGAAATCGTTAGATTGTGATGGGTTTTTGATATCATAAGAAATGATATTGATGAGGTCGTGAAATAATTCCAGAGACCATTGCACAAATCACAATGTCTCGGAAGTAGGTTAGACCATTGTGCAATTCACAATGTCTGGGAAGTAGGTTAAACCATTAGGTGACTCAAAACATTTGAGAAATGATTAAGACCATTGTATCATACAATGTCTTGGAAAATGAATGAGACCATTGTATCTCACAATGTCTTGGCAAATGAATGAGGCCATTGTATCTCACAATGTCTTGAAAAATGAATGAGACCATTGTATCACACAATGTCTTGAAAAATGAATGAGACCATTGTAATCAGTTACAATGTCTTGGACATATAATGTTGGAGTAGGAACATGATTGGGAGAGTGTGGCTGTGTCGAAATGCCTTAGAATAGGCATACACAGATATGTTTAGTTCATTGTTTAGATAAATGATTGAAAATAAACCGAGTTTATATATCAATATACTAATATGTTCATGTAGCATAAAATGCCTAGTGTGTATATATCAATATACTTATATGTGTTCATGTAGCATAAAATGCCTAGTATGTATATATCAATATACTAATATGTGTTCATGTAGCATAAAATGCCTAGTGTGTATATATCAATATACTAATATGTGTTCATGTAGCATAAAATGCCTAGTGTGTATATATCAATATACTTATATGTTTGTGAAGCATAACATGCTTACTAAGTCCATAATCGTCTGGAGGATGGAAGACACGGAGAGCGGAAGGCTATAAAAATATTTTTGTTTGTGATTGTAGTTATAGTTTAGGTCTCACTTAGACCCGTTTCTCTATAACCATGGCTTTGGTACCAATCTGTAACACCCCCAATTCATGGATGCAGCGGAATTCGAACTGGGTGTTACTTGACGGCACAATAGTCACAATAATAGAAAACGAACTCCAAATGAGTCATTTTTAATAGATTTATCATTCAAATTGTATAAATATCAGAGATTTACAAAATGAGGTCCCAAATGGTTCCATGTTTACAATGTATAATAAATGTGTTTTGGAATGATAATAAAATTTATAGCCCTCTTGAGTATCCGTGCGCTTCCGTGCCATCCTTGATCGTCATGAACCTGAAATACATGCTTGAGAGGTCAACACAAAGGTTGAGTGATATTCATAGAGTTTGTTTAATGTTTGAACACAATGTGTTGGTAGTAAATCGTTTGAACACAATAATCGTAGTGTTTGTAGTTAAATCGTTTGAACACAATATGTTGGTAGTGTGAGCTATAGACTCACACCATTATTTGGAAAACAATGATGGGCTACGTTGTTATATGTCCGGAAAGGTTATTATACACTAAGCTTATGACACCATAACGTTAACGTGTACCAATATCGATCGGCAGATTTATCCCGGTAGGTACTTTGCTAACATACCTAAATCTCAAATATTAATGCATTTGTTTGAACTTAGTCAATACAAATGGGATTCGTCAATCCCAATAGGCCTATTCACAATATTTGCGCTCACTATTGCTAGTGATTAAATGGTTCATAACAAGGGATCTCGGTTTAGCAAGGTTGTTACTTAGTGATAATAAAACATAGTCGAATAGCATACAGTAGAAAGCATTGTGTTCGAGTAGAAAATAATAGCATGTATTCCCCCCAAGGGTTTGTAAAACATTGAAGTAATGTAAAGTGGGGCTATGAACTCACCTTAAGTTGGATAGCAAGTAATGAATGTAACGGTTGAATCGTGAAGGTTTCTACAAGCAACCTATAATCGAATGTTGCGACTTAGGATCGGAGTAATGTCTAAGGAGACATAAACACGCCAATATATATATCTTGCACTTAGTCCATGATGTGGTATGATGTTTAGTATAAGTCTTTGAAAGAAATGATTCATGAAACATGTATGTTTATATATCGTTTACTACCGTTCGGGCCGACATAATTCAGAAGTCATGTTAGTAAGCGTTCGAGGAGCCAGGACACTTTAATTCGTAAATCCACAACTCAACTCGACGGCTTACATAATGAACTCCTCACATGAGGCTCCCTACTATTGTAGTAGTTGATGAAATATATAGATATAAGTTTTGATCCGAAAAGTTACATGTCCGATATTTGAATAAACTTAGGAAAGTTTATTTGTACATGAAGATTGTGATTAGGGATAGTTTCATAAGTCTTGAATGACCATTTTCTCTTGGTAATATCTAATGGTTTCCTTTTAAGTGAAGTAGATCCAAATTGCTTGTTCAAGTTATCGCCTAATTCATTGTTTCATGTTTACGCCTATGTAAGTTGGTATGGTCGTTTCGTCATGGCCTAGCCATGACCTTTGGTCCTTGTTCCAAGGTCATGAGACACAACCTTGGCTCTAGCCATGGTTGTGGTCTTGATTATAGGTCATAAGACCTCTTGTTCCTTTCAAAGTATAACCATAATCTAGTGACTTTCGCCTAAAAATGGGCTGTTTAGAATTTGAAGAATTTTATCACTCGGAAAGCATTTTCAGGGCTCGAGCTTCTTTGTTCCTGAACGAAAACATCGTTCCGGACAACTTTCGTGTTTTAACTTTTTGATGAATCGGACCAGAAGTGGGACTTTCAAAAAGTCAGAATGCGATTCAGGAAGGTTTAGGCAGTTTTGCCGGAAATCTTTGGTAACTTCAAATGGGCGTAACTTTTGACTCGTATACTCGTTTTAGGTGGTTCAAATTGCTATGGTTTCCTTGTTAAGTCCTCTACTGTAATATGTAATGATCCAACATCATATTTTTACCATTTTGATCAGGTTATACCAACAAAGTCACTAGTTTACTTGTTTTATGAACTTGTCTTATCAATCAATAACAATAACTTGTTTTGGTCATTTTTATACATCATGGACATGATAACAAGACAATATATAGCACAAATAATATGTAAATAACATGAACATGATTATTTAACAAGAATCAAGTTAGGGTTTGGCTCACAACTTTTGGCTTTCAAAGATGAAAGGAAGTTAACATGTAAGGATAGGACTTTGATAGACTTGCTTCAACCCACTTCACTTCATGCAATCTTTCTACCCTTGGTATTCTTGAAAGATGGATGATGAAGGTTTAGGTGACTTGACTGGATTCAAACTCAAGATAAATCACCAAGTATATGAGGTTATGGAAGTGTTTGATGAATGATAACCTATCTAGGGTTTCAACCTTGAAGAAGCACTTGAATATTGCATGAAACTTGGAAGAGAATGAACAAATGAGATGGTGTTGGTGTGTGTGGAAGTGGACGGCAACAAGGGAGGGGAGGGGGTATTTATATGGGCTTGAGGAGGTTAGAAACTAGGACTAGTCAACACCTTGGAGACCAAGGTGAACACATGTACTAATCTTAAGGCCTTTAAGCTTGAGATCAAGCCACCTAGTGTGAAAACCCTCCCCCTAATGGCGGTTCATAAGTTTGGAGGACAAGGTGTGGACTTTGCTTGGTATTATCCAAGATACTTGGTTAGTTTTGACTCCGGGAAATGCCAATCGTAAATGATTAAGCCTCAAAACGTAAAACCGGGTGTCGTAAAATTATGGAATTTGAAAGTATTGATAAACATGTCAATAAGTTCCATAATAAAATATAAAATGAGTGGTAGGTTCTATCGGGTGCTAAAACTCTGCTAAAAACTGGAAACACGGGTCTAAAACGCGTAATTCGTAAAATGTACGAATATTGCGTAAAATTGAGAAAAGTAAAATGTTACTTTTCTAATAGGTTATAAATGATTTAAAATGACTTATAATGTCTAGACTGGGCTTAGTCTAGTGTAGGTTGGTGTTAAATGTCTTTTAGACATCAAACCGTAAGCCTAAAAATCAAGGAATGACTTATAAAATCAAGGAATGATTTTTGGTCAAAGGAGGAGGGAAAATTATGTTGACTTTTTCTAATAATTTTGAAAACTCAAAATGTCTTAGAAACTCGTTTTGTGGTCTAACGGTTAATCGCCCATTCGGTTAAGCGTGCTCATGTGAGATTAGTACCGACATGGGTGACCTGCTGGGAAGTCTTTGGTCATGTTTTTCTTAGTCACGATTAATTCTCAAATAAATCATGAGTGTGTCAAACATTTTTCTGATGCGGGGTCACTTAACGCGGTCGAGTTTCGTTGTACGTAGAATTTCTGAATGACGTTTTACCCTAAAACGTGTAATTCCTTAATAACTTTCACGAAAATGATCTGACGAATGTCAAACATTTAATTTGCCATGGAAATGATTTATCAATCGAGAATATCAAATAAAAATCAACTTTCGGGAAAGTTTCGGGAAAAATGAATAGTAAAAGTGAATAGTGAAATTTTTCAGGAATGGTAATTAACCTGAAATTGCGAATTGTTACAAAAACTTACCTGACATATGTTACATTTTGTGTTTTCCTGTTCTTTTGCGTTCTTTATTTCTAGAGTAAAAGTAATTAATTAGCGGGCCATATGTACATTTATAGGAAGAAGCAAACTCCAAAGGTAAAGCAAAAAATGTGAATCTAACATGAGGGAATGAAAGATAGTAAGCCTTAAAGCACACAATATACTTTTTGTATCAAAATTTCTATACTTCGATTCTATGTACAACTTATAAACAATGGAACTGATGATATAAAATCTCCATATTATAATACCTTTTGGTATCATAAAATATGGTTTTTAACTTTTTATAACAACTTTATAATGTGTCTCGATGATTAGCACCACCATTTGGTCCTTTTCCTACTGACCCATATCTTACCCATGAGGATCTGTCACTATTTGTGTGTTGCGTTAAACCGTGCCCATTTTTACCCGTTTGCAACATTTTAATTTTGGTGTGGTACTATCATAATTTTGATTGTTTGGACAATCAAACTTTATTCAAGATCAAAGATTTATAAATCACAGGTACATATACACTAATATTACTAATTCGTTATGCATGAAGAAATCATAAAAAAATAAGAATGCACAGGCGCGAAAAGCATGCTCAAAGGCAGATGGGGAGGCTTAGCAATCGATTAAATTAGCTGCTGCGGTTGTCCATTCCCGCAAGGCAAACAAATTTTCGCTTTTTTCCAATTTCACCCTTATCCTCACCTTAAATAACATTTGTTCGATAAGCTTAATTCATATCAGCTAGATAAGTTTAGAAGGGTTTAATTCGTCTAATAGCAATGTAGATTTCATATTAGCTAGATAGTCTTAAAAAACATTTAAAATAGCCTGTGGCATAGAATGATAACGTCGCATATCTTTATTCTCATTTGACAATGCATTCCTCTTTGACTAACTCATTTTGGTTTTATTTATTAATTATCGTAAATTAAACCATGGCACAACTTATTGTGGCCTGTAACACAGAAACCCAAAGACAGAAGTGCATGAGAAAGCTATAAACTGATCATATAATTTACTTTTATATGTACCTTTGAAAGGAGAACATTGATGCCACCATGTTTGTTATTCCAACCAAATTCATCCACGGTGTCTCCAGCCGTGTCGTCTTTTTGACACCTTCTGCAACCAAGCTGCTGCCCAAAGCAATTATCCTGCGTAGGTAAAACTAACCCGTTAACAACAATGCTTGGATCCATTCGTTTAGATTGGCATTCAGATTTTCAACCACAAAATGATGATAAACAGCGAATAAGCATTGCATTTTCTCACAGTTTCACTTTATACACATTACATTCATAATTCATAATGAAGTGTATCAGATTGTTAATACAATACCGAATAATATATCAATATGCCAATATCCACCTCAAACATGACCGCAGACTCGAAACACATTTATATCGAATTCGACATATAGTTTGATATATCGTATTGAACATATACTTTTCAATCAGGAATTTTTCTTTATAAAAGAAGCGCAATTAAAGATTGGTTACCTGTGTTATACATCAGTAGCCCATAGGTGTTGGGTTTGGAGGATTTCAAGTACCTCTTTTGCTAATGTTGTTTAGTTGATCTGATCATATGACGCAAGCTGGGAAGTGTCACAATATTTATATCCAATTCCTATATAGTTGAAATCAAATTAAATAAATTAACGCCAACCAAAATTCATACGCTGTCTCAAATTGTAAACTGAATTCCAAAGAAAATACTTTCGTACCTTGTAGTCACTATTAACTTTGGCCGAGTTAACGGCGGAGCTATTCTTAATCGCACCGATAGCTTTATGTGAGGTCGCCTGAGTTCTCATTCTTCCAGTTTCTTTTCCTTGCTTGCTCACAGAAATTATCTACTAAGTAGCCGAAGTTTCATTTCCAGCCCACTTCTTGACACAATAAACACTATATGACGTCGATGCCCACGATTTAGCTAAAAAACTAAAATTGCAAGTTAATAAATAATATATGTATAGCATCGTGTTTTTGTAAATAATAGACATATATTAAAACAAACGAAGTAGCTTAATTTACGCTTCCGTTTACTGATAAGTTGTAGATTTATAGGTTAAGAATATTTCCGAAGAAATACCGGTGAAAGTATTTCCCCGGGTCGTGGTCCCAGCGAAGGTTGAATGGAATCGTGATTTTGGTTCGTGAATCGTGTAGTGAATAATGAAAATAAGAGAGATTTGATGGTAGTTTTAACTACGGAAAGTAAAACGATATTAAAAAGCATAAAATAAAACACAAGAAATAATAACGAAGAACTTTAAAAACCTAAAACGCAATCTAAACTAAAAAAGCAAAATCTAATTTAGAAACTACGTACAAGCGTAAAATAAAAAGTGAATTTAAAGCGAATCTAATCCTACGGGCATTAAAATGATTTTCCTACGTTACGAAAGATAAAAGAAAATGGGAAAATTGTCCAGAAAATGCATCTAACTTGCCACCTTTTGCTTTTGTATACCATGAACTTTTCTTTTTCCTATTGTAACTACAAACTTTCTTAATCTTACTATTGTATCCTAAAATTGCCTATTAGCTGGAAGGTGATTAAGTGAGGGTGATTAGGGGCACTAATACATGCCACGTCAGCTAATAGGCAATTTTAGGATACAATAGTAAGATTAAGAAAGTTTGTAGTTACAATAGGAAAAAAAAAGTTCATGGTATACAAAAGCAAAAGGTGGCAAGTTAGATGCATTTCTGGACAATTTTCCCAAAGAAAATTACGGGAAAAAGAAAAATATTTTTTCGACTTTTTATTTATTTATTATGAATTAAAAACTATTTAAAACAAAATAAATGTTTAAAAATACTAAAATTAATCAAATAATTTTGAAGCTTTTTCTAAAATTACTTAAAACTAATTTGAACTTAAGAAAAATACAAAATTTAGAAAAGCTACTAGTAATAAGTCAAGACAGTTAATAAGCTAAATGAAAAATAACTACTAAAAGAATTAATGAAGAGAAGTGTGACAAGAAAGCCCAAAGGCAAGAGTGGTTCTGTGTGAGGTGTTGGGAGCAGAGGGTCCAGGTTTTTATTAAAACTTTATTTATTTATTTATTTATTTATTTATTATTATTATTATTATTATTATTATTATTATTATTATTATTATTATTATTATTATTATTATTATTATTATTATTATTATTATTTTCTTTGAAAAACTGAAAATGAAAATGAGAATATTTTGTGAAAACAACTTTTATGAAAATTGAAAATAAGCTGAGATTAGAACCTCGGAAGCTCGGACTCGGCTAACATCCCCGGCGTACCGGTGTCGACCCGGTGCGACGCGGGTACCGGTGCGGAATCCGGACGGGACGCGGGGAGGAGAAAGTGGACGCGGCTGTTCCCCGAAGATGAAGACAGGGACGAAGATGAAGAAACGTTTCATGTTCACTGGAAAAGTGAGGTGTTGAGAAGCCAAGGTAGAAGAAGATTGGAAAAGTATATCTGGTTTTTCATTGGAAAGAGAAGACAAGGTAGAAGAAGAGATATTATTCGAGAGAGATAGAAAAATAAAAATATTATGTATGTACCCACGTGGGTATATGTATACAACTAGTACTTTTCTTCATGTTCACTGGAAAAGTGAGGTGTTGAGAAGCCAAGGTAGAAGAAGATTGGAAAAGTAGATCTGGTTTTTCATTGGAAAGAGAAGACAAGGTAGAAGAAGAGATATTATTGGAGAGAGATAGAAAAATAAAAATATTATGTATGTACCCACGTGGGTATATGTATACAACTAGTACTTTTCTTTATATTTTGTAATTTCTTTAACAATGTCTGTACTTTGTATCTTTTTCAAAACTTTATTTTAAAGTTTGTTAATAACTTAATTGCATCATTTATTGTTTTTTGTTTAGGGACTAGTAAAATTAAAAGTTGTATTGTATTGAAAGTTGTATTGTTTAGGGACCCACATATAATTATGAATTATAATACTCCGTGTCCCCGAGTCCATATTCAAAATTTGGACTCTTTCAAAACGAGTCCACGAATCCTTGAAATCATATCTTGAAAGGTCCGACCCTTGGACACGTACCCGAGTCCGACACCCGTACCCGAGTCCGAGCATCCTAGATTAGAACTTAGATGCAAAACAGTTTTGTAAGGGTAACATGAAAAGTTAAAGTAGAAAAAGAGTGGTTAAGCATAACCTTGAGCCAAAACTTATAAAAAGCTAACACTTAATCCTAACACTAACCTAATGCATCTACCTAGTCCAAATGAGCAACTAAAAATTGAACAGATAAGCAATTAAGAGGCACAAAAAGTATAATAATGAAACTGATTTTAAGACAAATACTCCCTATGGGGGCATATGAGGTGAAAGTGGACTGAAGGCTAATTATGGCAGTCCAAAAATCTACTAAAAGCTTAAGCTAATGGGACTAAAAACTCTAACCAATGATCAAATAAGCTTAAACTGATTTAAGGAAACCTAAATACGTACAACTAAACTAAGTAAACTACCTCTAATAAGCTATATTATTACTGAAGACTTTATTCTAAAAAGCAGAAAAGCCAACAAGCTATAAAAAAACAATAACTGAAACAAAGGTTCAAACAGTCTACAAGCCTACTAATAAGCCAATGCACAATCTCCTAAGCTGCTAATCCATAAGTGAAAAATTAAATCAATGACCAAGCAAGGAACATGTAAACCAAATCTCAAACAGTTATGGTCTTATGAGTGGCTTCTAAAATAGCTTATAAAGTAAGCTGTTGGGACAGAAATGATGTGCAGGGCAACAGTGGGTGAGCTGACTTGCAGGCTATTTACCGTCTAGCGAATAAGTTTTAAACCCCAAAACAAGCTTAGTTATAAGAAGCTTACACCAAAAACTTTTAATCGAACCAAATTTCGATCAAAAAGCTAATCTAGATAAGCAGCTATGGAGCAAGGAAGAAGGCCTAGAAAGACAGGGGGACTGCTGAAGCAGTTGGTAAAAATGGGTCGAAAGGGGCTGATTAAATTTCTATGTTGGGACAGATTTGCATCAGTAAACAAACAGTTCACAAAGCTACTTTAAGCCTAAGAATAAGCTCTGAACTACAAGCTAAAACCTAAACTCTACACTAGAAGCTATTTAGGAAACCAAAAATGAGCACTATGAGCTTCTGAAAAAGGCTAATTAGACCAAAGCTGTTGGTGCAGGGAACAGTAGCCTAAGAAGGGCTTATTGAGTTAGGAGAAAAAAAACTAATAAAAAGCTTATGTAAAAATCTAAAAAAATTAGAAACAACAACAAGAGCACCAAAAGATTAAACATGCAAAATCTCAGCTGATAAGAATTAATAATAAGCAAATGCAAAATTAAAAACAAAATGGATTTGGGCAAATATCTAACTGATGGCAGATGGCAAAATGGGTTGAAACTGAGCAGAGGTATGCAAGTTTGCTGAGGTGTATAAATAGCAAGTTGAGGAGAGAGGTCTTTAGGGCTTCAGAAGGCTCCAGAAGCTCTTATTTCATCCCTTGGATCAAATGGTGTGAGGTGGCAATCCGAGCGTGTGCACCTTCTCTGTCCTTGTCAGAAGGATCCAATGATGAGTTTGCTCCAATATATCTCTGCCAAGTGTCCACAAGGTCTGACTAAGCTTGAATATTCTCTCTGTCACGCTCCAAACATGTGGGATAGCTTCTAGAACATTTAATTGGTGGTTAATTGGAGATTGGTAATTTCTAGGGTTCATGTGGCTGGGGATGATGGTGTACAACGTGGAGGGAAAAAGGGAAAATATTATTTTTATTTGTGGTTTTGACCAAAGTGGTGAGTGGGCCGGGTATGAGATTTTTGAAAGTCGGCTTTGTGTTTTGTTTGTGGACTTGGATTGGACTAAATTTGGGATTTAGTATTATTTAGATTTAGGATTTTAGGCATGAGTAAAGTAAGGGACAAAAAGTGTAATTTCTGATTCTCGAAGGACTACTTATTCCAAATCTTCCAAAATACTTCCAAGGGTTGAATTTGTCAAATGATGAATCTTCAAGGATAACTTTGACAAATTGAGCATAAATCCTTCCTCAGCCTCGGCTTTTGATCTCTTTCCATTATCTCGTGCTCGTGTTTGTCCGTTTTGATCTTTATTTTTTCCATATTCACAATATCCGTACCTGCATACACATAAACACAAAAACACAACATATTTGGCATATTTGGTCAGTTTTTGGTCTTATTTGGTCCGGTTTTGGTCTTATAAAAGGTGTGTAAATTAATACACACCATTTACTTTCAACCCATAACACCTTTTGTTCAAAGTTATGTATCTTAATAGATGTACTTATTTAATGCGTTGCCCCGCCTAATTTAGGCTTTGGGCTACTTTCAATCCATTAGACTCATTTTTTTTCACTTTCCAAAAATAACATAACACAAAGTGACCCGTTCATAAGCAAATGGGTAAAAAGTGCTACATGATTAAAAGTGTCGATACAAAAGATATGCGGTCTTAGTTCGTCTAATTGATAGCAAACGAGACATCCGGTCTAGTGAAAGCCAAGTATTGGAGAGAGCCCACTAACTTCTGATAGGGTGTTGGATCAATGCTCGTGGACCCGTCTTAATACTTGAGAATAACCGGAGAGTTTAACGGGGTGGCTACCTCCTTCGCTCCATCCATGTGAAAATATTCCAAGAGGTCATGAATGTGGCGATGTTGAGAAAGAAAGAGACCCTTGGATGTTAGAATGACTTCAACGCCAAGGAAGTGGTGAAGAGAGCCTAGATATTTCATTGAAAAACGTTTGGCCAAGGTGGCAACAAAATCATCTAGGAAGGAGGTGTTGTTGCCAGTGAGAACGAGGTCATCAACATCACTAGGAGATAGCTAAGGATGGCATTATGATTGTAGATAAAGAGAGATGGGTCGGCTCGAGACTTATTAAAACCAACCGAGAGAAGGAAGGTGGTGAGCTCTAGGTACCAAGCTCGTGAGGCTTGTTTGAGGCAATATAGAGATTTTTTTAGTTTGCAAATATGAGAGGGAAATTCGGGGTGAACAAAGCCGGTGGTTGAGTCATAAAGACTTCTTCATGAAGGGTACCATGTAGAAAGGCATTGTTCACGTCCAGTTGTCGAAGTGGCCAGTAATAAGAGAGAGTTATGGAAAGGACCGTACGAATAGTAACACGTTTGGTAACCTGTCTAAATGTGTCAAAATAGTCCTTACCATATTGTTGAAGAAACCCTTTTGCAACCAAGCGGGCTTCGTATTTGGCTATGGAACCATCAGGATTACGTTTGATACGAAAGATCCATTTGCATCCAATTGGGAAATGAGATGATTTTGGAACTAGTTCCCATGAAGACTTGAAGAGATGGGTGGCCGAGTTGATGATGGAGGCCGAGTGGTGAGTTCTTGAGAGTGGCATGGATTTGAAGCTTGGGAGATAGGCTAGTGTGATAAACACCTTCAGTTTTCTCACCTCGCATTAGACGCGCTGTAACACCCCCAAAATTTGATACAGCGGAAGACTCAACAAGCTTTCGGGGTGCTACGGGAATTGGTATCCATTCAAAGTCATGAAAAAATGAGATAAAGTAAACATAAGAAAAACACAACCAAAGCGGGTTTTAAAGTTTACATTTATCCCAAGAATTATCCAAAGTAAGGCCCAAAAGAAATAAACATAGGTCCATAATAGTTATCAGAGTTTTAGAAAAATAGATCCATAACCGGTGCCAATTGCCAAGCCTCCAATCCCGAGCATCCATAGAGCCTCACTTAATTACCTGAGAAAACGTGCTAAAAGTCAGCTTTCGCTGGTGAGATCATAGGTTTAAATTCATAATTCGATATAGTGGACATATACGCAAAACGCTTGCTAGCTAGACTAGGCCTCAATCATCCAACCAAAATCATCCAACCAAATTAAATCAACCATATAGGTGCACGCTATAGCTCAAATCAATCCAATCAATATTTTACCTAGCTCAAGTCTAGGCCTCGCTCTATAACCAATCCAATAGCTTACCTAGTTCGGGACTAGGCCTCGCTCAACAACCAAATCAATAGCTTACCTAGTTCGGGACTAGGCCTCGCTTAAATCCTACCTAGTTCTATAAGCATAGCAAGTTTTAAAATAAATAAATAAAGCGATAATAGTCCACATAAAACATTTGCACGTTTCTCACCCCAAGTATTGAAAACAAAGTTCAAGAGAAAAAGTGGGGCTATGACTCATCTCAAGTCCGAAATCCTCAAAAGAAAACGATAGAAGAAAGACATAAGCAAACTCAAGCAACTCACATAACAGCGACTACAGACTCGGCACTTCCTAACAATATCAAGCTCGTTCAGAAATCATTTCCTCAAAATCAAATATTCCCATTCCCGAACGTATTCCATTTTACTTTCCAAAAACATTCATTTCTCGAATTAACTTCATATTAATTTGAAATTCGACGTTTGGTATCCATATGGGTGAAGGGTCGACACAACTCAAACAAAAAGCCACAACAAACGAAATAATCAACCAACTATAGGTCTAATATTAGCCCAACATATTATTTAAATAATCATCAAAGCTTATCAAATCCGTTGATTTGGTAATCTCTCATATTTATTTACGTAATATATCGTTCCAAAATTACACCCAACCTAAAGCACATAGCATAAAGAATTCTATTTGGTATATATCGTAGTCAAATAAATTCCCTATATATATCGTCGAATCGGCCAAATTCCACGAGATACATAGTAATTTATTACCCTAAAACATATACCACAACCTATGGGCGTCGTGGGATACGATGCCCATTAATATACTCATTTCATATCGTCAAATAACTCGATCTAATCCGTCGATTAAATAAGTCACTTGATATATAAAATGTTTATATTAATCGTCATATATCCGTGACAACACAAAAGTCACAATATAAGGCCCACTTGGACTTTAAATAACCACAACTCGTATAACTCGATAAGTTTCTAAATTTATAAAAATCATGTCTTTAATTATTATTTACCCGACTTATTAGTTTTCGCCGTTATTTATAGTTATTATTTATAACAATATTCCGACATTTATTACACTATTCGCATAGTATAAGAACTATCGTTATATTATTATAACATTTACTCGTGATCGTTTGAAAAGATTAATCTAAATTTATTTAAATTTTTTCTTTTTTTTAAACAAGAGTCGGGATCGTTTGAAAAGTCAATAATTCTAAAAAGTCTAAAAAGCTATTAAAGAAGTAACACGTGTCCCCCCAATTTAATCTACCCCCCCCCCCCCCCCCCCCCGTCATTTTTTTTACAATTTGCAGTCAAAGGCTATTTTGGTCATTTAACTCGTTTTTTTCTAATTACACCACAAATTTCAAACGCAAATAACTTTCGAATAACAAACTTTTACGAAAAACCGATTTCATCATAATTTTTAAAATGTTAAATATTTTGACTTTTTTTTACATATCAAATGTTTATTTATTTATTTTGCATTTTCGGCCCTATTTTTTACCCTCATAAGTCATAAATGTCGAATCGTGAAAAACTTAAAACATGAAAGTTATAGATTTTTGTTCACTCTTTACATAGGTTTTTGAATCACTCAAATCCGATGTCATATGAGTACGATATCACATGTTAAAGATGGTGTTTTACTCATATTTGTTGCACACATGATGTTTAATAAAATGTCTAGCTTAAATTTTTAGTGTTAAAATTGAGCTAAATGCACTAATTTTTGTCCCAAAACGTATCATTAATCATTTTATTAATGTAAGACTCAAAAAGTGATGTTTTTTAATAGTTAATGTTTTTTAAAAAATGTATGTCTTGCGTTTTGCGTTTTTGATCATAAATTTGACCAATATTAAATTCAAATTAGAAAAATTGTAAAATATAAAAATTATAGATTTTAGGTCAATCTTTACTAATGTTTTTTATTCACTCAAATCCGATGTCATATGAGTGAGATATAAATGTTAAAGATGATGTTATTTTCATCAATTTCTGTTCATCAGTATATCGGTCATGGATTTAGGGTTTTGGGTGTTGGGTTTAGGGTTTAGTTCATCAGTTAATAAATTGAGGGGAACAGTAACACTTATAAAAAGAAAAACTAATGAACAGTTTTTTTATGAAGATTTCTTAAAAGAAATTATAAATTCAACATCATATAGTAATATCTAACTCAAATTTCATTTGATCAATATAAAAAACAAAAAACATATCAGCAACTAAGCTTTCATTTATCTAATAGTTATAAAAAAATCAAGAAAAACATGAAAGATTAACTAAGTAACAACACAAGTCTCGAGGTAACAAAGCTTTCACAATATTTATCCTTTCTTAAGCAACATTGAAAATATTGGACCTACTCATAATAACAAGTTCAATAATAATTTATTCATTTGATATTTCAGCAAGGAGTTTAAAAAGCATAAGAGGGAGCTACATTTGATAAACTGGAAAAGGACGAATTCATTACTATTGAAGATGAGGAAACAATACCGCCCGGATAGTCCTGAATGAGGAGTGTGAGGCACTCTAGAAAAAATCCAGTTTCAATCTTTCACAATAGTTAACATATTTAAAATTTTGTTTCAAATCTGAAGCACGTCATTTTTTTTAAATGTTGATTTCATGATTTACTTTACCTAATTAGCACCACATGATCATTGCTTTAGTAACATGTAGTTTCACCTATAAAACTTATGAGATTATATACACAAACACATTACATACTTAGAGGTTTCATATAAAAGAGTCAACAAGAAGAATTAAAATCATGGATCAACAATACTTTTAGTAACATCATCTTAACAGATTACAGTTCATCCATTTTGTTCAATTCTCAAATTTAACATTATATTATCAAAAACTTGCCTAAATCCCCAAAACCAAAAAATCCATAATTAGTCGTACCTAAATAAAATTTCAGCTTGGATTATCCATAAAGATTAGTTTCTCTCAACTATTTTTACCAAAAACTATCAAGCAATCAATTAAACACGTGAATCCATAAAAAATTGAGCCATCACATCTCATGCTAAACATCCAAATATCTCTTTCAACTTGATAACTGAATTCAATTCCAACTCTTTAGAAACAATGTCACAATTAAACATCTACCAAGAAACTGCCAACAGCCTTCCTCTTCTACCCTATGTCATGTTTCAATAACTAAACAGCTTTTGTTTTTCCTTGGGGGACACATTTACCTAATTGTTTATTTTTCCATGATAGCCGCATCATGATTATTAGTTATGATGCAACTTATGAACCTTGCAACCAGTCGAATCTTAAATCCGATTAGGCGGTTACTCAACCCAAAGTATCGATTATGATATAATGTCAAAGTTAAACCCTAACAAATTGAGAATCTAAATTTAAAATTAAATAAAAATGCATAGCAAAGTTGAGTGCCTAAGTGGGTACTTCAATATAGCAAATAAAAAAAATAATAAAAGCTCAAATCAAGAAGAAACGAAACCCGAACGTGATCAACCAGAAGATTGTATTGTTGGCGTCTTTCTTTTTCACGTTAATCACAGGTTTTCCTTTTCTTTTTCACTTATACTCCGTAGTATATTATGGAGTACTCTTTTTGGGCCGAAAGAAAAAGGCGTTGTATTTACTTTAGATGTTTGTAATATGGGCTCTTAACATTTTTTAGTTTGGGTATGGAAAAACCACATTATCTCCTTTGTTTCTCCTACAATTTTCATGAAACTAATAATAATTGCAAGTTATAAAAGTCACAATCAAGTCAAACACAAAATAAGACAAACATTGAAGTAAAAGTTATTAATTAATTAGGGTCACTATTAACACACAACTTAAATAAAAGTTCAAGTTATTGGAAAAAAAAGGGTTTTTGCTCACGTGTTGTGGTGGGAATATACTAATGTTAAGCGCCAAGGTTCATTTTATAAGTATGAATAAGAAGTAAAAGTTAGACAAAGTAAAGTCTAATATGTAAAAAATTTGATTAATTTCAGTTTAACATAAATTAAATATCAAAGCAAAAACTAAATAGCGATGAAGGGGTAAAAGTAAAAATATAAAATGAATAGTAAAAATTTGCAAATGATATTAAGGGAAGATTGTTTAAACACACCTTGGTTGGTCAAAACTTTAATTATTAACATTTTAAATATTTTTAACCGACCATTGTGTTCAAACTGTTATTCTTAGACGGTTTTTATTGTGTTTTAGATCAATTTCAAAATCAATAATGACAAAGCTCAATTGATTTTTATAATGATGTCAAGCATACTCTTAATCGTAATAAAATTACAACTTGTCAATGCAATCAAGTTTCGGTAAAACTGGTTCGTAACAAGGTGAGTTGTAACACCCCCAAAATTTGGTACAGCGGAAGACTCAACAAGCTTTCGGGGTGCTACGGGGATTGGTATCCAACACAAGACATAAAAGAACGAGATAAAGTAAACATAAGAAAAACACAACCAAAACGGGTTTTTAAAGTTTACATTTATCCCAACATTCATTCAGAGTCAGGCCCAAAAGAAATAAACGTAGGTCCACAATAGTTTATCAGAGTTTTAGAAAAGTAGATCCATAACCGGTGCCATTGCCAAGCCTCCAATCCAAGCATCCATAGAGCATCACTTAATCTCCTGAGAAAGCGTGCTAAAAGTCAGCTTTCGCTGGTGAGATCATAGGTTTAAGTTCATCTAACAATATAGTGGACATATACGCAAAACGCTTGCTAGCTAGACTAAGGATTCGTTAAAAGCCTGCGGATACCCTCCGCTCCAACATAACACACGGATACCCTTCCGTTCTAACATAGATATTCGGGTAGCCCCCGCAATACCAATAATGACTCGGATAACCTCCGGAGTATTAATAACCTATAGGTGCACACTATAGTATCTAAATAAGTCAACCTTGAATAGTACACACGAAACTATGTGACTAAAGCTGACAATCCACCAATAACCAAATAAGCCAACCTTGAATAGTACACACAAAACTATGTGACTAAAGCTGACAATCCACCAATAACCAAATAAGCCAACCTTGAATAGTACACACAAAACTATGTGACTAAAGCTGACAATCCACCAATAACCAAATAAGCCAACCTTGAATAGTACACACAAAACTATGTGACTAAAGCTGACAATCCACCAATAACCAAATAAGCCAACCTTGAATAGTACACACAAAACTATGTGACTAAAGCTGACAATATATCCTAGTCCATACGCATAGCAAGTTTAGAAAGAATATAAAAGCGATAGTAGTCCACGTAAAATGATTTGCACGTTTCTCACCCCAATCATTGAAAACATAGTTCAAGAGTAAAAAGTGGGGCTATGACTCACCTCAAGTCCAGAAATCAGCAATAAGAAATCGATAGAGGTAAGACGTATAATAACTCAAAAGACGGCAACTACGGACTCGGCACGACCTAACAATATCAACTCGTTCAGAAATCATTTCCTCAATTTCAAGATATTCCCAAACCCGGACGAGAATCCGTTTATTTCCGAAAATCCATTTCGTATTAGTTTGGTGTATTTGCGTTTGGTATCCATACAGGTGGTGGGTCGACACAACTCAAACCAAGAAGTCACAACAAAAAGGATAATAAAAAAAATAATCTATATGTCCAATATTAGTCCAATATATTATTTAAATAAATCTTCGAAGTTTATCAAATCCGTCGATTTGGTACTCCCCCATATTTATTTACTTAATATACCATTCTAAGATTATACCCGAATCCTAGGTCACACATTGCACATAAAGTACTATATGGTATATATCAAAGTTTAATAAATTCATTAATTATACCGTTAAGCTTACCAAATTCGTCAATTTGACAATCTCACGAGATACTTAGCAACTTATTATTCTGGTACACATACCACAACCTATGGGCGTCGTAGGATACGATGCCCATTAATATACTCAATTTAAACAACTAAATAGCTCTTATTTAACCCGTCGATTAAATAAGTTACGTAGTTATCGAAAATGAATGTATTAATCGTCATATATCCGTGACAACACAAACGTCACAAATAATAAACCACTTGGACTCAAGTGACCACGGCCCCGTATAACTCGATAGTTTCCTTTATTTATTTAAAGAAATTATTTTATTTAATATTATTTAACGTCAAGATTTCATCGTTATTTATAGTCGTTTAATTACAATAACGCTCCCGACATTTATTACACCACTTTCATAGTATAATATTTATCGTTACATTATTGTTATAATATTACTCGTGATCGTTTTATTATTAATATACGCATTTATATATTTATATATACGTTATTCACGTCTATATATTTATATAAACGTTTATATTAACAATAATATTATTACGAGTTTTATTATTTGCGTTTGATTATAAATATTTATCGAGTCATACGAAATGGTCACATGTCCGAGTCATCACTCTCGGCTCATTGTCCAATGTCCAAAATAGAAATAATAAACAACACAACCAAGTAATCCATCTCCGTCCACAATTCCCAAACACATGCTACAACAATAGGGTCCGACTACGGCACCCGACTAACCTATCTCCGTCATTCTAGTTTGACCGTCTCACAATCGGTCCCCAATACCACTTTTCGTCAACACAACTCCAATATCAATATAAATCATAATACCCTTCCATTTCAGCTCCAAAGTAACGACCATGATTTCAAAAGTATCAATACTCATATACCACAACAACAATTAAAATAACAACAACAAGTAACAGTAGTTACAATCAATAACAATAACATGGAACAATATCAAGAAACATCAAAATATATGTGTTCCGGGTCGATTTTACCAAGTCAAACCCGTGCCGAGAGACCCACTTGGGTCTCGGCTACACCACGAGTCAAGGTGACTCAAACCCAAGACCTTTTAGGTCTCGGCTTAGGCTCATCCGAGCACTCCCAAAGCTGCCAAACGGACCCTTTGGTCGCGGCAATATAAACTACAACAACAAGAGCCATAACGATAACAACGATAACATCAACAAATAAATCACCACTGGCGACAAAGTACATCAACTTTAACAAGAAAAGAACCACACAAATTCAACAAGGGTAGCAGCACACTCCATGCCGTGAACCACAGGGACCACAAAGGGTCGGCATCAACAAATCACAATCAAATACATTCTCCTTATCTCAAAATGAATCCAAATCACCAAGATAAACAACCAAACCTTCATAAAATCACCATCTCAAGACTGATAGTGACAAGAAAGCACATAAGCCCAGAATATATACAAGTCGAGAGCAATTGCTATCGGTTATGACTCGACCCCTCACAAAAACATGAAAAACCCGGATACCAAACTAGTTTTAAACACGTTTTATACCAAATCCCATATGTATAATTCGTTTTTAATCAGGATCCCGCCAAGAAAATGTGGCTCGTGACCTCTAGAGTCACGTTTTCAACATAGTATGAGTCACAACTCCCTTGTGACTCATCTTACCTTTGTTATCAAGAAGAAATGAACATGAAATCTCCAAATAAACAAGAAATCTAGCGCGTGTTCAAGTGGGTTTAATAGATCTATTGATGGGGGTTATTTTTTAGGTGGCTTTAGGTGGTGGTAGGCGACGGTGTCGCGGTGGTGGCCGGTCAAGGAAGTGGCGGCTAGGGTTTAATAAGGATGAAGATGAATATGTTGAGAGAGAGAGAGAACATAAGGGTGGTGTATGTTTGTGTGATATGTAATACCAGGAACCACAAAAGGACCCAATTTGTAGTCACACTCTTTTTATTTTTATTTTAATTTCTTTCTTTCTTTTATAACAATAATAATAATAATGGTGTAGGGATTTAGTAGCCCGGTGTCAATACACGGACCAAACCCGAAACTTAAATAACCAAATATCTTTCTCAAACCAAACCCGTTCCAAAATAATAATATCACAATACGTTCAATAAATATATATATATATATATATATATATATATATATATATATATATATATATATATATATATATATATATATATATATATATATATATATATATATATATATATATAGTCGAATCCGTAGACTCAAGACATAAAATTTCTGTTAGGTTATCCTAGTGCCGGAGTCAACGTAGTGCCAATAGAATTTCGAAATAAATTCTCATCACATCGATAATCCAAATTGATTCCATAAAATTTTTAGATATAATCAACCAAAATATTGGTTTTTCAAGTTCGTTACGAATAAAATTCCAAATATAATTTTATAAACGAACTTTAATGTAATGCGGGTTTTCAAAATAACTCCCTAATTTGCCAGTTGTCACATCCTCCCAGCCTCAGAAGGAAACCCGTCCCGGGTTTCACTCGGAAAAATTCATCTACGAAGTGAAAAGCTTCGGATATCTCTTCCAGGACTCGTCCTCACGTTCCCACGTAAATTCTGGTCCATGTCGGGAATTCCAACGAACCTTGACGAGTGGAATACGACTTCTCTTAAGTCGTTTAATCTCTCTATCCAATATCTAAATCGGCTCTTCCACCAAGTTCAATTTCTCGTCAACTCGAATATCTTTCATCGGTATAACCGGCATCTTATCAGAAAAACACTTCTTCAAATTACTAATATGAAACACATTGGGAACTTTACTCAGTTCATGTGGTAATTCCAACCTATAAGCCACGGGCCCAATTCTTTCCAAAATAAGAAATGGTCCAATGTAGCGGGGGTTGAGTTTCCCACGTTTCCCGAAACGTATCACACCTTTCCAAGGCGAGACTTTCAGCATCACTTGTCTCCAACCTGAAACTCTAGGGGTTTACGTCTCAGATCGGCGTAACTTTTCTGTCTATCTCTAGCTGCTTGTAATCGATCACGAATTTGAGTCACTTTCTCAGTAGTCTCCAAAATAAGTTCTGGGCCTGTGAGTTGGCTATCTCCAACTTCCGCCCAACCAATAGGCGAACGACATTTTTGGCCATACAAAGCTTCAAATGGTGCAGCTTTAAGACTTGTGTGGTAGCTACTATTATAGGAGAATTCCGCAAGGGGCAAATACTTCTCCCAGCCTTTACCAAAGTCTGTGATACATGCACGAAGCATATCCTCTAAAGTCTGAATGGTCCTCTCACTTTGACCATCGGTTTGGGGATGATATGCAGTACCCATATCAAGTCTCGTCCCCAAAGCCGTTTGAAGTGATCGCCACAAAGCTGACGTAAAGCGGCTATCTCGATCAGAAATAATCGATATCGGGACTTCATGTCGAGAAATAATTTCCTTCACATACAACTTCGCAAGTTTGTCGACACTATCATCTTCACTAAGCGCCAGGAAATGAGCAGACTTAGTCAACCGATCCACAATTACCCAGATAGTGTCACAACCGCTAGCTGTCTTTGGTAATTTGGTAATAAAATCCATTGTGATCCGCTCCCATTTCCAAACTGGGAGTTCTGGCTGCGTCAATAATCTTGACGGTCTTTGATGTTCTACCTTAACCTTAGAGCAAGTCAAACACTTACTAACGTACCACGCTATATCTGCCTTCATATTTGGCCACCAATATCACTTTTTCAAATCCTGGTACATCTTGTCAGACCCAGGATGAATAGAGTATCTTGACTTATGTGACTCATGCATAATCAACTCTCGAATTCCTCCATACAAAGGTACCCAATTTCGCTTTCTAAAACATAATACTCCATCAGAACGCTTAACAAATCCCTTCTCATTTTCTGCCATCCCAAATATTTTCTCAGCAGGTCGATTTTCTGCTTTCAACGCTTCCGTTTGAGCTTCTAATATTTGAGACAGTAATGGCGATACGATAGTCATTCCTAATGACCTAACTCGTAACGGTGGAATTCTCTCCTTTCGACTAAGAACATCAGCAACAACGTTTGCTTTACCAGGATGGTAGCGAATTTCACAATCGTAATCGCTTAGCAACTCAATCCAACGTCGTTGTCTCATGTTGAGCTTTTTTTTTTTTGATTCAAGATGTGTTGCAGACTTTTGTGGTCAGTAAACACTACACACTTGGTTCCATACAAGTAATGTCTCCATATCCTTAAAGCAAAAACCACAGCACCTATCTCCAAATCATGGGTGGTGTAGTTCTTCTCATGCCCCTTGAGCTGTCGGGAAGCATAAACTATTACCTTCTCTCGTTGCATTAACACGGCTCCTAAACCTCTATGAGAAGCGTCTCAATAGACGACATAGTCCTCACTACCTTCAGGTAATGCCAAGATAGGAGCACTACACAACATCTCCTTAAGTAATTGAAATGCTTCCTCTTCCTTATCTCCCCATTCGTACTTAACACTCTTTTGAGTCAATTTGGTCAACGGTTTTGCTATCTTCGAAAATCCCTCAATGGACCTTCGGTAGTGACCGGCTAATCCCAAAAATTGACGAACTTCTGTTGGGTCGCAGGTGCAGTCCAATCTTTAATCGCTTCAATCTTAGCAGGATCTACATGAACTCCTTGTCTATCAATCACATGACCCAGAAATTGTACCGTCGGAACCCAAAATTCACATTTAGAAAACTTGGCATACAGTTTCTCTTTCCTGAGCAATTCTAAGATAAGTCTTAGATGCTCCTCATGCTCCTTCTCACTCTTTGAATAAATCAGAATGTCATCGATGAATACAATCACGAACTTATCCAAGTAAAGCTTACAAACCCGATTCATGAGATCCATGAATATTGCCGGTGCGTTAGTCAACCCAAACGGCATCACCTGAAACTCGTAATGCCCGTAACGGGTTCTGAAAACCGTTTTCGGAATATCTTCCTCGCGAACTCGAAGTTGATGATATCCCGATCTCAAATCGATCTTCGAATACACACTCGATCCTTGGAGTTGATCGAACAAGTCGTCGATCCTAGGTAACGGGTATCTATTCTTCACCGTTAACTTATCCAACTCTCTATAATCAATACACATGCGAAACGATCCATTCTTCTTTTTCACGAATAAGACCAGGGCTCCCCAATGCGAAGAACTTGGTCTTATAAATCCCTTTTTGGCTAACTCCGCTAATTGTTTCGACAATTCTTCCAATTCAGTAGGTGCAAGACGATAAGGCGCTCGTGCTACGGGTGCAGCACCAGGTATCAACTCAATCTGAAATTCCACTTGTCTAGTAGGCGGGATTCCCGGCAAATCATCGAGAAACACATCAGGAAAATCACGAACTATAGGCACATCTCCAATGCACCTTTCCTTTTTCTTCGTCTCTCCCTTCTCAGAAATTTGAGCTAAGAAAAGGTAACTTCCTTTTTCCATTAGCTTCGGCAACTTAGTGCAAGATACGACCGCTAATCTAGATGGGCCTCTCAAATCCTTTCTATCTCCTGGTATGTTCAGAATCTCCTTGCCGTATGGCACACGCACGATCTTCTTATCGCAGAGTATGTGAGCACGATACTTCGACAGCTAATCCATACCAATGATGACATCGAAACTTCCTAACGTGACGGGTAGAAGATCTATGTTGAAAGGGTGATTCAAGAAATTTAACGTGCAACCGCGAATGATAGTCTTAATCCTTTCTATGTTCCCATTAGCTAACTCTATATCATACCCAATTCCTAAGGCCATCGGGGGTTTCTCTAATAAGGGTGCAAACGTAGTAGACACAAAACTTCTATCGGCACCAGTATCAAATAGTATGGAAGCATAACAATTATTAAGAAGGAACGTATCAGTAACGACGTTCGGATCTTCTCCTCTCTCGTTCCCGAGTGCATACACTCTCCCATGAGCAGCTCCTGCTTCCACACGTTGGTCCTCATTGTCTTGACGTCCACGGTTTCCTCTAGCTCCACAATTTCCATGATTGTACCCATTACCACCCGATCCTTGACTTCCTCGGTTCCACGATTCTCTACGCTCATTCCTATAATGTCCCTTCTTTCCACATCCATAACACGTAACATTTGCCTTACTCATAGTTTCAGGAGTAGCTTGAACCATAGCAAGGGGTCGTGCTCTACAATCCCTAGCTACATGTCCTCTCCTTGAGCAACTCTGACAAATCACAGTACATTGTCCTGTACGATTCTTGTAGCAACGACCACACTTGGGTGCATCACCATTTTGGTTCCTTTTATCTCCATTCCCAATAGCTTAAGCCTTAGCAACAGCTTGTCGTTTGTTTCGGTGATTATTACCCTTAGGGTGATGGTCTCTCTTTCTCTTTCCATTCTTATCCTTACCAGCTCCTTCCAATTCCAACGAATCCATTAATTGTTGAGCGATTGTGATGGCCTCATGGATATTTGCAGGTCTAGCAGCAATCACATCATTCCTTATAGCCACAGGCAACCCATCGGTATACCGCTCAATCTTTTGAGTCTCAGTTCTAACCATATCGGGGCAAAGCAAGGCCAACTCCTGGTAACGGCGATTGTAAGTCGCCATATCAGTACCCTTCACTTTGTGATTCGAAAACTCAATCTCTAGCTTCTTAACCTCAGTTCTTGGGCAGTAAGTCTGAATCAGCAAAGACTTAAATTGCTCCCAAGTCATAGCATAAGCCACATCACTCCCAACCGAATTACGGTAATTGTTCCACCAAGTTAAAGCTTCATCCTTGAAAGTAAAAGAAGCAAACTTTACCTTCGCATTCTCCGCACAACCACTGACATTAAGCACTGACTCAGTCTTCTCTATCCACCTGGCCAAGCAGACCACTCCTTTGGTTCCACCAAACTCGATGGGTCCACGAATTTTAAACTCCTTGTAGTTATGTCCATTAGCACGAACAGGTGGAAATGTTCCAACAGAATTGTTGGAATGATTTGACTCAGCTAGTAGCTCAGCAACTCGTTGTTCCACAAGTTGATTGATCATTGCTTGATCCACAGTAGGTGCATTAAGTGGATCATGATCATCGTCTCCCTGAATATCAACATTTTGATTTCTGTTGTTGCGGTTGGTAGTGTCTAGGTTGTCAGGAGTAGGGGTCTCAACATTTCGAGTAAGACGACGTCCTCGGCGACCAGGGGCAGCCGCTGCAGGACCAGTTCTGGTAGCTCAAACAAGGTTTCGTCGTACGGCCATTAATATAATTCCAAGACAATATCAACCACGCAAATAGGAACACAATTCTCCGTGTACGCCAAAAACCATAGAATATCATACGAAATCACCATCGTCCATACAAGTAGCGATCGACACTTCGTTCCAAAACACCAAAAGACATAATAAATACTAATCGTTCCATACGAGACGAACATACAATCCGAATAGCATGACTTAAGGGATAGAATAACCAGCTCTCCTAACCAAGCACTCCCTGGCTTAGGAGGCAACATAACAAGAACACAAATCCAATCGATCTAGCCATGATGCTGGCATAGACTCCTCAACTCCGATCCCAAACCATCCAAATTCCTCAATAACGATCCATGCTCAACACTATGTGTATCTCTATCCCTCTTGAGGTCCGCAACCTCCTTTTCTAACACTGTGTTCCTCTGCCACAGCTTGCGATCTCCCTCGCGAGCCGTGAGGAAACCTCTCTGCAGACTCTCTATCTGCTCATGTATCTCTATCATACATGTCCTAATCGCTGTCGTCCTGCCCATGACAGTTGTCTAATCAACTCTCAACTCAGTAACAAACTCAGCAATAAACTCAGCAATAATCATCTCAAGTCGGTCAGACATCCGCGAGATCCTCTCGCCCTGTGCAGTAATCTGAGCCCGCATCCTACCAGTCTCACCTAACTCTGCATGCTCAGCAGAAACCTCAGAAGGTGCATCCGACGCCACGGGACTACCAGGTGGTGAATCAAACAAAAACGGATGATCAGGTGAAACCGGTTCTAACGGATGTATCGGGGAATCGGGCTTCGCAGAATGAACTGAATGTGCTAGCGACCCATCATCATCAGGCATATCCTCCTCTTGAGGATCATCCTCTTCCCAATCCTGAGGGTCATCATTCTGCTCACCCGCGTACTCCTCGTCGAAGGGGTACTCCATCACTCGTCATCTCCGAGCAGGTGAACCACGAGGCGATAAAGTCGGCGACTTAGGGCGACAATGGGACGATAAATAGTAGTGGCTGAACGCATAACCAACACGTATGGGTCATCAGGGCCATAGTGATCTACGATGAGCGACACGTACTAGCAATAACAATTCTTAACAACAACACGTGCAAAGGAGGCTATGATTTGTGACAACGGCTTAGGGTAGGTGTAAGTGTTTCAAAACAACTAAAGCGCGAATTCAAAATATCGCATCAAAACTCATCATAAAATCCCAATTATATAATCTCAGTAAAGAGTTTCCAATACCGCATTACTAAAATCATTCATAAAATAATTAAGTCATATAATTCCTCAAAACGCATATAATTCCTCAAAACGCCATCATATCACTAATTCAATAAACCTCAAATCCTCAAATCATCTCAAGAATCTCATAACCAATAATCATCTCAATATACCTCAATAATAATAATGATGCTTCGGCTTGGCGGGCTGGCGGGCAATGGTCGAGGATCGTTTTCTATAAAAATCGGTTATAGTTTAGGTGTCTATTTACCTAGTTCTCTATAACCTTGGCTCTGATACCAATCTGTAACACCCCCAAAATTTGGTACAGCGGAAGACTCAACAAGCTTTCGGGGTGCTACGGGGATTGGTATCCAACACAAGACATAAAAGAACGAGATAAAGTAAACATAAGAAAAACACAACCAAAACGGGTTTTTAAAGTTTACATTTATCCCAACATTCATTCAGAGTCAGGCCCAAAAGAAATAAACGTAGGTCCACAATAGTTTATCAGAGTTTTAGAAAAGTAGATCCATAACCGGTGCCATTGCCAAGCCTCCAATCCAAGCATCCATAGAGCATCACTTAATCTCCTGAGAAAGCGTGCTAAAAGTCAGCTTTCGCTGGTGAGATCATAGGTTTAAGTTCATCTAACAATATAGTGGACATATACGCAAAACGCTTGCTAGCTAGACTAAGGATTCGTTAAAAGCCTGCGGATACCCTCCGCTCCAACATAACACACGGATACCCTTCCGTTCTAACATAGATATTCGGGTAGCCCCCGCAATACCAATAATGACTCGGATAACCTCCGGAGTATTAATAACCTATAGGTGCACACTATAGTATCTAAATAAGTCAACCTTGAATAGTACACACGAAACTATGTGACTAAAGCTGACAATCCACCAATAACCAAATAAGCCAACCTTAAATAGTACACACAAAACTATGTGACTAAAGCTGACAATCCACCAATAACCAAATAAGCCAACCTTGAATAGTACACACAAAACTATGTGACTAAAGCTGACAATCCACCAATAACCAAATAAGCCAACCTTGAATAGTACACACAAAACTATGTGACTAAAGCTGACAATCCACCAATAACCAAATAAGCCAACCTTGAATAGTACACACAAAACTATGTGACTAAAGCTGACAATATATCCTAGTCCATACGCATAGCAAGTTTAGAAAGAATATAAAAGCGATAGTAGTCCACGTAAAATGATTTGCACGTTTCTCACCCCAATCATTGAAAACATAGTTCAAGAGTAAAAAGTGGGGCTATGACTCACCTCAAGTCCAGAAATCAGCAATAAGAAATCGATAGAGGTAAGACGTATAATAACTCAAAATACGGCAACTACGTACTCGGCACGACCTAACAATATAAACTCGTTCGGAAATCATTTCCTCAATTTCAAGATATTCCCAAACCCGGACGAGAATCCGTTTATTTCCGAAAATCCATTTCGTATTAGTTTGGTGTATTTGCGTTTTGTATCCATACGGGTGGTGGGTCGACACAACTCAAACCAAGAAGTCACAACAAAAAGGATAATAAAAAAAATAATCTATATGTCCAATATTAGTCCAATATATTATTTAAATAAATCATCGAAGTTTATCAAATCCGTCGATTTGGTACTCCCCCATATTTATTTACTTAATATACCATTCTAAGATTATACCCGAATCCCAGGTCACACATTGCACATAAAGTACTATATGGTATATATCAAAGTTTAATAAATTCACTAATTATACCGTTAAGCTTACCAAATTCGTCAATTTGACAATCTCACGAGATACTTAGCAACTTATTATTCTGGTACACATACCACAACCTATGGGCGTCGTAGGATACGATGCCCATTAATATACTCAATTTAAACAACTAAATAGCTCTTATTTAACCCGTCGATTAAATAAGTTACGTAGTTATCGAAAATGAATGTATTAATCGTCATATATCCGTGACAACACAAACGTCACAAATAATAAACCACTTGGACTCAAGTGACCACGGCCCCGTATAACTCGATAGTTTCCTTTATTTATTTAAAGAAATTATTTTATTTAATATTATTTAACGTCAAGATTTCATCGTTATTTATAGTCGTTTAATTACAATAACGCTCCCGACATTTATTACACCACTTTCATAGTATAATATTTATCGTTACATTATTGTTATAATATTACTCGTGATCATTTTATTATTAATATACGCATTTATATATTTATATATACGTTATTCACGTCTATATATTTATATAAACGTTTATATTACCAATAATATTATTACGAGTTTTATTATTTGCGTTTGATTATAAATATTTATCGAGTCATACGAAATGGTCACATGTCCGAGTCATCACTCTCGGCTCATTGTCCAATGTCCAAAATAGAAATAATAAACAACACAACCAAGTAATCCATCTCCGTCCACAATTCCCAAACACATGCTACAACAATAGGGTCCGACTACGGCACCCGACTAACCTATCTCCGTCATTCTAGTTTGACCGTCTCACAATCGGTCCCCAATACCACTTTTCGTCAACACAACTCCAATATCAATATAAATCATAATACCCTTCCATTTCAGCTCCAAAGTAACGACCATGATTTCAAAAGTATCAATACTCATATACCACAACAACAATTAAAATAACAACAACAAGTAACAGTAGTTACAATCAATAACAATAACATGGAACAATATCAAGAAACATCAAAATATATGTGTTCCGGGTCGATTTTACCAAGTCAAACCCGTGCCGAGAGACCCACTTGGGTCTCGGCTACACCACGAGTCAAGGTGACTCAAACCCAAGACCTTTTAGGTCTCGGCTTAGGCTCATCCGAGCACTCCCAAAGCTGCCAAACGGACCCTTTGGTCGCGGCAATATAAACTACAACAACAAGAGCCATAACGATAACAACGATAACATCAACAAATAAATCACCACTGGCGACAAAGTACATCAACTTTAACAAGAAAAGAACCACACAAATTCAACAAGGGTAGCAGCACACTCCATGCCGTGAACCACAGGGACCACAAAGGGTCGGCATCAACAAATCACAATCAAATACATTCTCCTTATCTCAAAATGAATCCAAATCACCAAGATAAACAACCAAACCTTCATAAAATCACCATCTCAAGACTGATAGTGACAAGAAAGAACATAAGCCCAGAATATATACAAGTCGAGAGCAATTGCTATCGGTTATGACTCGACCCCTCACAAAAACATGAAAAACCCGGATACCAAACTAGTTTTAAACACGTTTTATACCAAATCCCATATGTATAATTCGTTTTTAATCAGGATCCCACCAAGAAAATGTGGCTCGTGACCTCTAGAGTCACGTTTTCAACATAGTATGAGTCACAACTCCCTTGTGACTCATCTTACCTTTGTTATCAAGAAGAAATGAACATGAAATCTCCAAATAAACAAGAAATCTAGCGCGTGTTCAAGTGGGTTTAATAGATCTATTGATGGGGGTTATTTTTTAGGTGGCTTTAGGTGGTGGTAGGCGACGGTGTCGCGGTGGTGGCCGGTCAAGGAAGTGGCGGCTAGGGTTTAATAAGGATGAAGATGAATATGTTGAGAGAGAGAGAGAACATAAGGGTGGTGTATGTTTGTGTGATATGTAATACCAGGAACCACAAAAGGACCCAATTTGTAGTCACACTCTTTTTATTTTTATTTTAATTTCTTTCTTTCTTTTATAACAATAATAATAATAATGGTGTAGGGATTTAGTAGCCCGGTGTCAATACACGGACCAAACCCGAAACTTAAATAACCAAATATCTTTCTCAAACCAAACCCGTTCCAAAATAATAATATCACACTACGTTCAATAAAAATATATATATATATATATATATATATATATATATATATATATATATATATATATATATATATATATATATATAGTCGAATCCGTAGACTCAAGACATAAAATTTCTGTTAGGTTATCCTAGTGCCGGAGTCAACGTAGTGCCAATAGAATTTCGAAATAAATTCTCATCACATCGATAATCCAAATTGATTCCATAAAATTTTTAGATATAATCAACCAAAATATTGGTTTTTCAAGTTCGTTACGAATAAAATTCCAAATATAATTTTATAAACGAACTTTAATGTAATGCGGGTTTTCAAAATAACTCCCTAATTTGCCAGTTGTCACATCCTCCCAGCCTCAGAAGGAAACCCGTCCCGGGTTTCACTCGGAAAAATTCATCTACGAAGTGAAAAGCTTCGGATATCTCTTCCAGGACTCGTCCTCACGTTCCCACGTAAATTCTGGTCCATGTCGGGAATTCCAACGAACCTTGACGAGTGGAATACGACTTCTCTTAAGTCGTTTAATCTCTCTATCCAATATCTAAATCGGCTCTTCCACCAAGTTCAATTTCTCGTCAACTCGAATATCTTTCATCGGTATAACCGGCATCTTATCAGAAAAACACTTCTTCAAATTACTAATATGAAACACATTGGGAACTTTACTCAGTTCATGTGGTAATTCCAACCTATAAGCCACGGGCCCAATTCTTTCCAAAATAAGAAATGGTCCAATGTAGCGGGGGTTGAGTTTCCCACGTTTCCCGAAACGTATCACACCTTTCCAAGGCGAGACTTTCAGCATCACTTGTCTCCAACCTGGAACTCTAGGGGTTTACGTCTCAGATCGGCGTAACTTTTCTGTCTATCTCTAGCTGCTTGTAATCGATCACGAATTTGAGTCACTTTCTCAGTAGTCTCCAAAATAAGTTCTGGGCCTGTGAGTTGGCTATCTCCAACTTCCGCCCAACCAATAGGCGAACGACATTTTTGGCCATACAAAGCTTCAAATGGTGCAGCTTTAAGACTTGTGTGGTAGCTACTATTATAGGAGAATTCCGCAAGGGGCAAATACTTCTCCCAGCCTTTACCAAAGTCTGTGATACATGCACGAAGCATATCCTCTAAAGTCTGAATGGTCCTCTCACTTTGACCATCGGTTTGGGGATGATATGCAGTACCCATATCAAGTCTCGTCCCCAAAGCCGTTTGAAGTGATCGCCACAAAGCTGACGTAAAGCGGCTATCTCGATCAGAAATAATCGATATCGGGACTCCATGTCGAGAAATAATTTCCTTCACATACAACTTCGCAAGTTTGTCGACACTATCATCTTCACTAAGCGCCAGGAAATGAGCAGACTTAGTCAACCGATCCACAATTACCCAGATAGCGTCACAACCGCTAGCTGTCTATGGTAATTTGGTAATAAAATCCATTGTGATCCGCTCCCATTTCCAAACTGGGAGTTCTGGCTGCGTCAATAATTTTGACGGTCTTTGATGTTCTACCTTAACCTTAGAGCAAGTCAAACACTTACTAACGTACCACGCTATATCTGCCTTCATATTTGGCCACCAATATCACTTTTTCAAATCCTGGTACATCTTGTCAGACCCAGGATGAATAGAGTATCTTGACTTATGCGACTCATGCATAATCAACTCTCGAATTCCTCCATACAAAGGTACCCAATTTCGCTTTCTAAAACATAATACTCCATCAGAACGCTTAACAAATCCCTTCTCATTTTCTGCCATCCCAAATATTTTCTCAGCAGGTCGATTTTCTGCTTTCAACGCTTCCGTTTGAGCTTCTAATATTTGAGACAGTAATGGCGATACGATAGTCATTCCTAATGACCTAACTCGTAACGGTGGAATTCTCTCCTTTCGACTAAGAGCATCAGCAACAACGTTTGCTTTACCAGGATGGTAGCGAATTTAACAATCGTAATCGCTTAGCAACTCAATCCAACGTCGTTGTCTCATGTTGAGCTTTTTTTTTTTTTGATTCAAGATGTGTTGCAGACTTTTGTGGTCAGTAAACACTACACACTTGGTTCCATACAAGTAATGTCTCCATATCCTTAAAGCAAAAACCACAGCACCTATCTCCAAATCATGGGTGGTGTAGTTCTTCTCATGCCCCTTGAGCTGTCGGGAAGCATAAACTATTACCTTCTCTCGTTGCATTAACACGGCTCCTAAACCTCTATGAGAAGCGTCTCAATAGACGACATAGTCCTCACTACCTTCAGGTAATGCCAAGATAGGAGCACTACACAACATCTCCTTAAGTAATTGAAATGCTTCCTCTTCCTTATCTCCCCATTCGTACTTAACACTCTTTTGAGTCAATTTGGTCAACGGTTTTGCTATCTTCGAAAATCCCTCAATGGACCTTCGGTAGTGACCGGCTAATCCCAAAAATTGACGAACTTCTGTTGGGTCGCAGGTGCAGTCCAATCTTTAATCGCTTCAATCTTAGCAGGATCTACATGAACTCCTTGTCTATCAATCACATGACCCAGAAATTGTACCGTCGGAACCCAAAATTCACATTTAGAAAACTTGGCATACAGTTTCTCTTTCCTGAGCAATTCTAAGATAAGTCTTAGATGCTCCTCATGCTCCTTCTCACTCTTTGAATAAATCAGAATGTCATCGATGAATACAATCACGAACTTATCCAAGTAAGGCTTACAAACCCGATTCATGAGATCCATGAATATTGCCGGTGCGTTAGTCAACCCAAACGACATCACCTGAAACTCGTAATGCCCGTAACGGGTTCTGAAAACCGTTTTCGGAATATCTTCCTCGCGAACTCGAAGTTGATGATATCCCGATCTCAAATCGATCTTCGAATACACACTCGATCCTTGGAGTTGATCGAACAAGTCGTCGATCCTAGGTAACGGGTATCTATTCTTCACCGTTAACTTATCCAACTCTCTATAATCAATACACATGCGAAACGATCCATTCTTCTTTTTCACGAATAAGACCAGGGCTCCCCAATGCGAAGAACTTGGTCTTATAAATCCCTTTTTGGCTAACTCCGCTAATTGTTTCGACAATTCTTCCAATTCAGTAGGTGCAAGACGATAAGGCGCTCGTGCTATGGGTGCAGCACCAGGTATCAACTCAATCTGAAATTCCACTTGTCTAGTAGGCGGGATTCCCGGCAAATCATCGAGAAACACATCAGGAAAATCACGAACTATAGGCACATCTCCAATGCACCTTTCCTTTTTCTTCGTCTCTCCCTTCTTAGAAATTTGAGCTAAGAAAAGGTAACTTCCTTTTTCCATTAGCTTCGGAAACTTAGTGCAAGATACGACCGCTAATCTAGATGGGCCTCTCAAATCCTTTCTATCTCCTGGTATGTTCAGAATCTCCTTGCCGTATGGCACACGCACGATCTTCTTATCGCAGAGTATGTGAGCACGATACTTCGACAGCTAATCCATACCAATGATGACATCGAAACTTCCTAACGTGACGGGTAGAAGATCTATGTTGAAAGGGTGATTCAAGAAATTTAACGTGCAACCGCGAATGATAGTCTTAATCCTTTCTATTTTCCCATTAGCTAACTCTATATCATACCCAATTCCTAAGGCCATCGGGGGTTTCTCTAATAAGGGTGCAAACGTAGTAGACACAAAACTTCTATCGGCACCAGTATCAAATAGTATGGAAGCATAACGATTATTAAGAAGGAACGTATCAGTAACGACGTTCGGATCTTCTCCTCTCTCGTTCCCGAGTGCATACACTCTCCCATGAGCAGCTCCTGCTTCCACACGTTGGTCCTCATTGTCTTGACGTCCACGGTTTCCTCTAGCTCCACAATTTCCATGATTGTACCCATTACCACCCGATCCTTGACTTCCTCGGTTCCACGATTCTCTACGCTCATTCCTATAATGTCCCTTCTTTCCACATCCATAACACGTAACATTTGCCTTACTCATAGTTTCAGGAGTAGCTTGAACCATAGCAAGGGGTCGTGCTCTACAATCCCTAGCTACATGTCCTCTCCTTGAGCAACTCTGACAAATCACAGTACATTGTCCTGTACGATTCTTGTAGCAACGACCACACTTGGGTGCATCACCATTTTGGTTCCTTTTATCTCCATTCCCAATAGCTTAAGCCTTAGCAACAGCTTGTCGTTTGTTTCGGTGATCATTACCCTTAGGGTGATGGTCTCTCTTTCTCTTTCCATTCTTATCCTTACCAACTCCTTCCAATTCCAACGAATCCATTAATTGTTGAGCGATTGTGATGGCCTCATGGATATTTGCAGGTCTAGCAGCAATCACATCATTCCTTATAGCCACAGGCAACCCATCGGTATACCGCTCAATCTTTTGAGTCTCAGTTCTAACCATATCGGGGCAAAGCAAGGCCAACTCCTGGTAACGGCGATTGTAAGTCGCCATATCAGTACCCTTCACTTTGTGATTCCAAAACTCAATCTCTAGCTTCTTAACCTCAGTTCTTGGGCAGTAAGTCTGAATCAGCAAAGACTTAAATTGCTCCCAAGTCATAGCATAAGCCACATCACTCCCAACCGAATTACGGTAATTGTTCCACCAAGTTAAAGCTTCATCCTTGAAAGTAAAAGAAGCAAACTTTACCTTCGCATTCTCCACACAACCACTGACATTAAGCACTGACTCAGTCTTCTCTATCCACCTGGCCAAGCAGACCACTCCTTTGGTTCCACCAAACTCGATGGGTCCACGAATTTTAAACTCCTTGTAGTTATGTCCATTAGCACGAACAGGTGGAAATGTTCCAACAGAATTGTTGGAATGATTTGACTCAACTAGTAGCTCAGCAACTCGTTGTTCCACAAGTTGATTGATCATTGCTTGATCCACAGTAGGTGCATTAAGTAGATCATGATCATCGTCTCCCTGAATATCAACATTTTGATTTCTGTTGTTGCGGTTGGTAGTGTCTAGGTTGTCAGGAGTAGGGGTCTCAACATTTCGAGTAAGACGACGTCCTCGGCGACCAGGGGCAGCCGCTGCAGGACCAGTTCTGGTAGCTCAAACAAGGTTTCGTCGTACGGCCATTAATATAATTCCAAGACAATATCAACCACGCAAATAGGAACACAATTCTCCGTGTACGCCAAAAACCATAGAATATCATACGAAATCACCATCGTCCATACAAGTAGCGATCAACACTTCGTTCCAAAACACCAAAAGACATAATAAATACTAATCGTTCCATACGAGACGAACATACAATCCGAATAGCATGACTTAAGGGATAGAATAACCAGCTCTCCTAACCAAGCACTCCCTGGCTTAGGAGGCAACATAACAAGAACACAAATCCAATCGATCTAGCCATGATGCTGGCATAGACTCCTCAACTCCGATCCCAAACCATCCAAATTCCTCAATAACGATCCATGCTCAACACTATGTGTATCTCTATCCCTCTTGAGGTCCGCAACCTCCTTTTCTAACACTGTGTTCCTCTGCCACAGCTTGCGATCTCCCTCGCGAGCCGTGAGGAAACCTCTCTGCAGACTCTCTATCTGCTCATGTATCTCTATCATACATGTCCTAATCGCTATCGTCCTGCCCATGACAGTTGTCTAATCAACTCTCAACTCAGTAACAAACTCAGCAATAAACTCAGCAATAATCATCTCAAGTCGGTCAGACATCCGCGAGATCCTCTCGCCCTGTGCAGTAATCTGAGCCCGCATCCTACCAGTCTCACCTAACTCTGCATGCTCAGCAGAAACCTCAGAAGGTGCATCCGACGCCACGGGACTACCAGGTGGTGAATCAAACAAAAACGGATGATCAGGTGAAACCGGTTCTAACGGATGTATCGGGGAATCGGGCTTCGCAGAATGAACTGAATGTGCTAGCGACCCATCATCATCAGGCATATCCTCCTCTTGAGGATCATCCTCTTCCCAATCCTGAGGGTCATCATTCTGCTCACCCGCGTACTCCTCGTCGAAGGGGTACTCCATCACTCGTCATCTCCGAGCAGGCGAACCACGAGGCGATAAAGTCGGCGACTTAGGGCGACAATGGGACGATAAATAGTAGTGGCTGAACGCATAACCAACACGTATGGGTCATCAGGGCCATAGTGATCTACGATGAGCGACACGTACTAGCAATAACAATTCTTAACAACAACACGTGCAAAGGAGGCTATGATTTGTGACAACGGCGTAGGGTAGGTGTAAGTGTTTCAAAACAACTAAAGCGCGAATTCAAAATATCGCATCAAAACTCATCATAAAATCCCAATTATATAATCTCAGTAAAGAGTTTCCAATACCGCATTACTAAAATCATTCATAAAATAATTAAGTCATATAATTCCTCAAAACGCATATAATTCCTCAAAACGCCATCATATCACTAATTCAATAAACCTCAAATCCTCAAATCATCTCAAGAATCTCATAACCAATAATCATCTCAATATACCTCAATAATAATAATGATGCTTCGGCTTGGCGGGCTGGCGGGCAATGGTCGAGGATCGTTTTCTATAAAAATCGGTTATAGTTTAGGTGTCTATTTACCTAGTTCTCTATAACCTTGGCTCTGATACCAATCTGTAACACCCCCAAAATTTGGTACAGCGGAAGACTCAACAAGCTTTCGGGGTGCTACGGGGATTGGTATCCAACACAAGACATAAAAGAACGAGATAAAGTAAACATAAGAAAAACACAACCAAAACGGGTTTTTAAAGTTTACATTTATCCCAACATTCATTCAGAGTCAGGCCCAAAAGAAATAAACGTAGGTCCACAATAGTTTATCAGAGTTTTAGAAAAGTAGATCCATAACCGGTGCCATTGCCAAGCCTCCAATCCAAGCATCCATAGAGCATCACTTAATCTCCCGAGAAAGCGTGCTAAAAGTCAGCTTTCGCTGGTGAGATCATAGGTTTAAGTTCATCTAACAATATAGTGGACATATACGCAAAACGCTTGCTAGCTAGACTAAGGATTCGTTAAAAGCCTGCGGATACCCTCCGCTACAACATAACACACGGATACCCTTCCGTTCTAACATAGATATTCGGGTAGCCCCCGCAATACCAATAATGACTCGGATAACATCCGGAGTATTAATAACCTATAGGTGCACACTATAGTATCTAAATAAGTCAACCTTGAATAGTACACACGAAACTATGTGACTAAAGCTGACAATCCACCAATAACCAAATAAGCCAACCTTGAATAGTACACACAAAACTATGTGACTAAAGCTGACAATCCACCAATAACCAAATAAGCCAACCTTGAATAGTACACACAAAACTATGTGACTAAAGCTGACAATCCACCAATAACCAAATAAGCCAACCTTGAATAGTACACACAAAACTATGTGACTAAAGCTGACAATCCACCAATAACCAAATAAGCCAACCTTGAATAGTACACACAAAACTATGTGACTAAAGCTGACAATATATCCTAGTCCATACGCATAGCAAGTTTAGAAAGAATATAAAAGCGATAGTAGTCCACGTAAAATGATTTGCACGTTTCTCACCCCAATCATTGAAAACATAGTTCAAGAGTAAAAAGTGGGGCTATGACTCACCTCAAGTCCAGAAATCAACAATAAGAAATCGATAGAGGTAAGACGTATAATAACTCAAAAGACGGCAACTACGGACTCGGCACGACCTAACAATATCAACTCGTTCAGAAATTATTTCCTCAATTTCAAGATATTCCCAAACCCGGACGAGAATCCGTTTATTTCCGAAAATCCATTTCGTATTAGTTTGGTGTATTTGCGTTTGGTATCCATACGGGTGGTGGGTCGACACAACTCAAACCAAGAAGTCACAACAAAAAGGATAATAAAAAAAATAATCTATAGGTCCAATATTAGTCCAATATATTATTTAAATAAATCATCGAAGTTTATCAAATCCGTCAATTTGGTACTCCCCCATATTTATTTACTTAATATACCATTCTAAGATTATACCCGAATCCTAGGTCACACATTGCACATAAAGTACTATATGGTATATATCAAAGTTTAATAAATTCACTAATTATACCGTTAAGCTTACCAAATTCGTCAATTTGACAATCTCACGAGATACTTAGCAACTTATTATTCTCGTACACATACCACAACCTATGGGCGTCGTAGGATACGATGCCCATTAATATACTCAATTTAAACAACTAAATAGCTCTTATTTAACCCGTCGATTAAATAAGTTACGTAGTTATCGAAAATGAATGTATTAATCGTCATATATCCGTGACAACACAAACGTCACAAATAATAAACCACTTGGACTCAAGTGACCACGGCCCCGTATAACTCGATAGTTTCCTTTATTTATTTAAAGAAATTATTTTATTTAATATTATTTAACGTCAAGATTTCATCGTTATTTATAGTCGTTTAATTACAATAACGCTCCCGACATTTATTACACCACTTTCATAGTATAATATTTATCGTTACATTATTGTTATAATATTACTCGTGATCGTTTTATTATTAATATACGCATTTATATATTTATATATACGTTATTCACGTCTATATATTTATATAAACGTTTATATTACCAATAATATTATTACGAGTTTTATTATTTGCGTTTGATTATAAATATTTATCGAGTCATACGAAATGGTCACATGTCCGAGTCATCACTCTCGGCTCATTGTCCAATGTCCAAAATAGAAATAATAAACAACACAACCAAGTAATCCATCTCCGTCCACAATTCCCAAACACGTGCTACAACAATAGGGTCCGACTACGGCACCCGACTAACCTATCTCCGTCATTCTAGTTTGACCGTCTCACAATCGGTCCCCAATACCACTTTTCGTCAACACAACTCCAATATCAATATAAATCATAATACCCTTCCATTTCAGCTCCAAAGTAACGACCATGATTTCAAAAGTATCAATACTCATATACCACAACAACAATTAAAATAACAACAACAAGTAACAGTAGTTACAATCAATAACAATAACATGGAACAATATCAAGAAACATCAAAATATATGTGTTCCGGGTCGATTTTACCAAGTCAAACCCGTGCCGAGAGACCCACTTGGGTCTCGGCTACACCACGAGTCAAGGTGACTCAAACCCAAGACCTTTTAGGTCTCGGCTTAGGCTCATCCGAGCACTCCCAAAGCTGCCAAACGGACCCTTTGGTCGCGGCAATATAAACTACAACAACAAGAGCCATAACGATAACAATGATAACATCAACAAATAAATCACCACTGGCGACAAAGTACATCAACTTTAACAAGAAAAGAACCACACAAATTCAACAAGGGTAGCAGCACACTCCATGCCGTGAACCACAGGGACCACAAAGGGTCGGCATCAACAAATCACAATCAAATACATTCTCCTTATCTCAAAATGAATCCAAATCACCAAGATAAACAACCAAACCTTCATAAAATCACCATCTCAAGACTGATAGTGACAAGAAAGCACATAAGCCCAGAATATATACAAGTCGAGAGCAATTGCTCTCGGTTATGACTCGACCCCTCACAAAAACATGAAAAACCCGGATACCAAACTAGTTTTAAACACGTTTTATACCAAATCCCATATGTATAATTCGTTTTTAATCAGGATCCCACCAAGAAAATGTGGCTCGTGACCTCTAGAGTCACGTTTTCAACATAGTATGAGTCACAACTCCCTTGTGACTCATCTTACCTTTGTTATCAAGAAGAAATGAACATGAAATCTCCAAATAAACAAGAAATCTAGCGCGTGTTCAAGTGGGTTTAATAGATCTATTGATGGGGGTTATTTTTTAGGTGGCTTTAGGTGGTGGTAGGCGACGTGTCGCGGTGGTGGCCGGTCAAGGAAGTGGCGGCTAGGGTTTAATAAGGATGAAGATGAATATGTTGAGAGAGAGAGAGAACATAAGGGTGGTGTATGTTTGTGTGATATGTAATACCAGGAACCACAAAAGGACCCAATTTGTAGTCACACTCTTTTTATTTTTATTTTAATTTCTTTCTTTCTTTTATAACAATAATAATAATAATGGTGTAGGGATTTAGTAGCCCGGTGTCAATACACGGACCAAACCCGAAACTTAAATAACCAAATATCTTTCTCAAACCAAACCCGTTCCAAAATAATAATATCACAATACGTTCAATAAAAATATATATATATATATATATATATATATAGTCGAATCCGTAGACTCAAGACATAAAATTTCTGTTAGGTAATCCTAGTGCCGGAGTCAACGTAGTGCCAATAGAATTTCGAAATAAATTCTCATCACATCGATAATCCAAATTGATTCCATAAAATTTTTAGATATAATCAACCAAAATATTGGTTTTTCAAGTTCGTTAAAAATAAAATTCCAAATATAATTTTATAAACGAACTTTAATGTAATGCGGGTTTTCAAAATAACTCCCTAATTTGCCAGTTGTCACATGAGTCGTTCCATTTTATAATGTTTTTTACTCATGATTTTATAATGCAATCAAGTTTGAGTAGAGTTTGGGTAGAATTAGTTCGTAAATAGATCATTTCTCTTGCATTATGCTTATTTTATAATGAAACAGTTTGTTATTGTTTAAACTAAAATGGATTGGCATCCGTAAAGTTATTGTCACAAAAATCGTAAAACCAAAAACATTGCTTGCCTAAAAATTTGGTTACAGGGTACCCGCCGCCGCATCGAGCGGGTACCCTGCTAGTTTGGAAAAAAGAATTTAGTACTAATTTGTTTTGGAACATTTACCTATGATGAACCTATAACCTATAACACAAATAAACTAAAAAAGCATAAACTAACTGATGAACCTTTAACTTTTGATAACACAAATAAACAAACTGATGAACCAAAAAAAGCATAAGCTATCTGATAAACTTATGATAACACAATAGCTAAAATTCAATAACTAATGAACAAAAAAAAAAAAAAAAAAAAAAAAAAAAAACTAATGTTCATCAACTAAAAAAACATAAGCTAACTGATAAACATATGATAACATAACCTATGAACAAAAAAATATAACAAAAAAGCATTAACTGATGAACATCTGAAAAACTAATGGTCATAGATATTCATCAGTATAATTTTCATTCACTTTATTAGTTTAACTGATGATATAAAATAAACACCAAAAACCTAACATAATCATGAAATTACTACTAAAATGTGCATCAAACATAAAAATTATAAAAATAAAATAAAATAATCAATAATACCTTGATTAAACACCTGAAGATCATCAATTGCCATTAAAACCAGATTTCTATCACATTTATGACCTGAATCTAGTTGAAGCATTTCGTCGAGCACTTGGTGTGCATTATTTTATCTATCACATCTTTTATATAATAAAACAAAACCCGTAGTCGGTACTTTCGTATTTCGAAAAAAAGAATATTTCCTTATTAGGTAATATTTTAATTATTATTTTTTAATTTAAAATTTTAAAAATTTGTTTTGTTGATATATACTACACAAGTAGAAGATAAATACAAAAAAATATAGATAAGATGCAATACTACACAAGTAGAAGATATATAAAAAAATATAGATAAGATGCAACTAACAACAGGATTAAAATTTTTAAATGATTATCTTTAATAATAAACAAATATAATTAAAAATCATAAATCAAACAAAAAAAAGATTAAATTATTTGTTTTTTAAGAAATAAAAATATATCATTAAAAAAAATTTTAAAAAAACCCGCGCGTGTGCGGGTATTATAACTAGTTTCAACAACAAATCTTCTATGTTTATCCGATTATTATGAAGTCAAAAGTACAAAAAAAAAAAGTTTTATTAGTTGGTACCTGATGGTGACGGCATGAAGACGGTGGTGCTGATGACATGAAGAAGGTGATAGTGATGAAGACGTTGTTGTGTTAGATCTGATGATGATGGTATGAAAGGAGATGAGGAAATCGGAAATCAAAGAAAGAATAAAAATGGAAAGAGAGAACTGAGAAGAGAAAAAAAAGGTATACAGCGGGAGGATACAAAATTACGTAACTATCCGTAGGGGAAAAAAGGAGGGGGGACACGTGGCATCACAAAATTACTTTTTAGGCTTTGCAAAGTTTTGATACTTTACAAATGATCCGGTAACTTCACACATATATACATATATGTTTTTAATATAAATAATATTTTTTATTTCACATTTATTTAAAAATATATTATATAAATATTATTCTTTATGATATTTGTTTTAAAAATATATACCGAACCTAAATCCTAAAACAATTCCAAATCAAAATCTAAATCCATATACACCAAACGCACCCTAAATTTACAAGAAAAATGCATGGTTAATAGGTTTGGGAATTACTCATTGTGTCCCTCAATTTTCAAAAATGCCTGAATAACCAATTTGTTTCTTAACACTGTGTTCTCTAGTTTTTATTTGAAGGAAAATGAAAGTGAAAGGAAGTATAGAAAGTGGTGAGGAAAGTAAATGAAACATTGTTAAAATTTTATTAGTGTTCTTGAGTTGTAAGAAGAAAAGGAGAAAAGTAATGGAAAAATATTATTTGACAATTATGCCCTCCATCATATATTTAATTGGTGCTAAGTTAACTTAAATAAAAGGTCAATTTAGTCATAACAAATGCATTAATTATGTCTCACTCACTTTCATCCAAAAAATGAGATGAAAGTTTACCCAACACTTTACTTCCTTTTTCCACACTTTACTTTCTCTTTCTCTCTCAATAAAAACTAAAGAACACATCATTTTTTTTTTTGTTTTCTTCACTTGCTTTCATGTTCCACCTAAAACAACAACTTGAGAACATTGTGTAAGAGGCATAAAAGCCATTATTTCATCTTTTCTATTCATAAAATATGCGTTAACGAAAAAACCTATAAAGCTAAATCTGTTAATGAATTGCGTGCTTAAAAAACAGAACCAAATTATTTTGCGGGTGGTAAAGGTTTGTGGAATAACCAGAAAACTAGAAAACTAAAATGTTCAAGAAACATGCTTAAAAAACAGAACCAATCGAGGTTATTAAATTTTTGTTAACTTTCCGAAAATGTAAAACGTAACAATTGTATTAAATTTAGGTGTTCGTGAGGGTATCGTGCTAACGTTCATAATGGGTAAATGAGTAAATGACTATGGGTAAAACACTACTTTGGTGGTGTTATAAGTTATACTTAAACACATAGAGGCAAATGACACCATTGATGAATAGATATAACAATATTTCAATAAAGATGGTTACCTTAGAAATAAGTAGCCATATCGATAATAAATAAACAAATTTTTATTGTCTTATTGATTTTGTTTAGTTGCGAAATTTAAAAGTAAGTCAATTATAAACTTCCTTAGAAATATATATCTATTTTTAGAACTTTACTCATAAACTATAAAACACATTGTATAAGAATCGTAAAAATAAATACACATATCCGCATAGACGGACCCACATGTATGCTGAGTGTGGCATGGGCTACACCCGATTTTAGGTCACGAAGTGCACAAAATTTTCAAAACTGCCGTTTTTGTGGTATGTGCAACCCCCGAATTTTTTTTTGCTACTTCTGTTTCTTTTTTTTAAGGGAAAATACAACCAAAATGCACTGAACTTGACATCTTTTGTAATTCTATGTAGTGATGTTTTTTTTTTCTCACTAAAAAGGTAAAAAAAGGTCTAAATCCGACTATTTTGTTCACTCGTTGGCTGCCTAGTCCAACTCAGCTTGCCCGTATCACGTGGTATATACACGCCGTTTTTTTTTTTTTTTTTTTATTTATCTTTTCTAAATGCCACCACCAATTCCACATAGAGTTACTACTTGGAAGAAATAATATAAGTTATACACTAGTATGTCTTTCACCCATTTTCTGCTTCTCTCTCTCTAACAAAATAACAAAATCAACCAACACACTTTCATCTTCATCTTCATCTTCATCTCCATCTTTTTCATCTTCATTTTTATCATTCTTTCATTTTCATCAAATTTCTAAGTAACCTCAAGACATAATATAATCATGTGTTTCAAGCTACAAAACATTCAATTGACTCACAATTGCATTACTGGACATTTACATAACGCCTAACACAAGCACATTTGATTCTCGAAATTATCAAGAACACAACACAAATCGAATTGATCACAAATCTTAATATAATTTCAATTGACTTTGGTCGAATGCAAAATGAAAGATTCTAAACAAAAGCCCTAAACACAATTAGACTGAAACATCACCAATCAAGATTACCCAAATTGTTCATAAACCCTAATCAACCAAACGTGTTTCTGAATACAATTAATTGATTGAAGCATGTTAAGAACCTAAGTAGGAACATAATTAGACTCAACTATGAAACGAATGCAAGGGAATATCAAGATTTATTTGATACATTGTTGTGTAGGGTGGATATTAGTGAAGAGCATGCTATAAGCTTGTACTTGGGGGGTTTACCAACTGAGTTAGAAATGAGTGTAAGAATGTTCAAGCCAAGAACTTTATCAAATGCTTATTCACTGACCAATTTGCAAGAGGCTACCCTATAAGCTGTAAGAAAAAAGGGTAGGCCTTTCTTGAATGCAAATACTGGTAGGTTTGGTGTAGGCAGTGGTTTGGAATAAGCCAAACACCACTACAAGAACACCAATGAGGAAGCAATTGACACAAAGGGAGTATGAGGAGAAGAAAGCCAATAATTTGTGCTTCTATTGTGATCAAAAGTTTGTACCTGGACATAAATGTGAAGGGCAATTGTTCTCTATTGTGGTGTTGGGTGTTGATGAAGAGCCTGAGTTTGTGGATGCAGAAGAATATTTAATGGTTTGCAGCCTCACATAGCCTCACATATCACCGAATGCTTTCACTGGTGTAAGTTCCTATCAAACAACGAGAGTGATTGGAATTGTGGATAATAAGTACAAGTTGCATTTTTGGTGGACTCAGGCTCCACCCATAACTTCCTTGATATTAATATGGCAAAAAGAATGGGTTGTAACATTAGGCAGACAAGACCATTGAGTGTGTCTGTAGCTGGTGGTAAACAACTCATAAGTGTCGGTGAATGTAAGAATTTCACTTAGAAAATTAAGGGAGATTCTTTTGTTACTTATGTCATGCTATTGCCACTTGGGGGTTGTGAAATGGTATTGGGCGTACAATGGTTAGCTACATTGCGTAACATCAAATGCAATTTTAAAGAATTGAGAATGGAGTTTGAGTACAACAATAAGAAGATGTTATTCAGAGGTACCACTAAACCACCAGTACAATGGGTTCATGGTAAGAGGCAAGTACAAGCAATGGAGCATAAGGCACAAGCTGAGATCATGAAGTTAAGTGTTTACCCAAACACTGGTTTAGAGCTAAATAAAGAGCTGCAACACTGGACTACAAAACACATTGTTCTTAACTGCAAGTACACATCGGAAGGTAGCAAATTCGAACAAGTTGACGAGTAATGGCTACCAAACATGTTTGCCAATATAATAGTCAATGATTTATACTGATATACTCCATTCTAACAGACACCTGGTGTACGCTCCATGAAAAGTTCATGTTGCAAAAACCATTGTTATGGTTTGGCCAAATTGCATGCGCGGTCCTAGTGGTTTTGAAAGTGCAGGCGGCCATGAGAAAGTTTCGAGTTTATTTGTCTCTATGGGCGAAGTGAAATGACTAAAATGCCCATTCTTCCCCTTTGATTTTTATTTATTTTTAAATAAAAATTAAAGAACAATGAATTTTCCTACCACCCCACTTGGTTTTCAGTTAGATTACCACCACTAGCAGAAAGTACAATAATATTGTCTCAAGAAACCACTAGGGTGAGGGTAATGAAACAGAAGATAACAACATGGGTTAAGTGAAGTGAAGGAACAAGCTATTGATACTTTCTCTGTTTATCCGTATGGTGCTTAATACTCACATAAATGGTAAAAGATGTAATTTTGGGAACGGGTTGAAATCTGACCCGTATGTAAATGGGTCGAAAAACATGTAGCATGTCCAGGCAGCTACCTCAAGGAACGGATCTTGAGCTATTCGTGCGACAAATTACAGATGCAGAAGGCATGTATCAAGTTTTTCCAGCAAAAAGTTTACATGTTGTCTCAATTGTTGGTTGAGTTGGCACTGGAAAGAGCACACTTTACAATTCAGCAAGGTTTATTATGTTACTGTACAAATGACAACCTCAAAACACAACATCAATTCTTAATACATGGTAAAATCCAAAAAAATCTACAAACAGGCTGTAGAGTAAATAGCAAATGATTTCTACTCATGCATTTCATCAAACACCTGGTGGGTGTCTCCTACATGGATTTATCAAAGTTTATTGTGGCTAATAAAAAGACCATATAAAAATTACAAAATCTACAGGGGGCATATAAATAATTTATCCTACCATGACCAGTAGATTACTCCATAGTCCCCAAACAGGCACAAGGCCCTACCATGCTCGGATAGAGTTGGGATGTTTTGGAACATAATCAAGTCTCGTGCTTCTTGATCTAAATCTTCATCCCAAACAAGTCTTACACCCATCTCCTTCACTTCAATTGCTTCACTCTCAATAAAACAAAATGTTACAAAATTCTTTGCTTCATTCCACCTCTCTATTTCAGTTGTCGTATAATGCAACCATATCATATCTGACTCATCGATTCTTATTGGCTTATCCCTAAAATAGTCACCATAGTATGGCCAACATTCTCCCAAAGAAGCTCCATCAAAGTTCTTTACAGAGTATCCAAAATATGTTGAAGTTTTTTTTCTCTTAAAAACAACACATGTTCCAAATCCCCTTAACTTACTGAAGCTCCAATCTGATGGCAATTCAACCTTTACATTATTTCCCAAACTTTTATTTGTAAACCAATTTGGAATGCTATTTCCATCATAAAACATATTCAATTCCTCAATGGAACTTCCTGGCAAACGGAACAATCCACATCTGTTATCCGCATACTGAAGGAAAGAAGAAAATCGAGAGCCTTGGGAAGTTACAGATGAGTCGAGACATTGAGTCTCCGATATCGACACCTTAAACAATTTTGGACAATTGTCGAGATAAGTGGACCTTTTGCTCATGATTGGGTTTGATCCCCTAATTGAACATAAGGAGGTGCAATCAGATGCATTAAGATAATCTAGGCTATGTGGAAGTTCGGGCAACACTTCCAGCTTCTTGCAACCATCAAGTACAAGTGTCTGAAGATGAGAAAGTTGACTCAAACTTCCAGGCAAGCTAGTAAAATTATTCCCTCCCAAGTTTAGTTCCTTCAGAGACTTTAACATATGTAAACCTGCCAATGAAACTGACATTTGGGGATGTTGTTGGTTACATATGAAACCAGAGATTGAAGTCCAGCATCTAGACCAAAAGGCTTCAGGAAAACTCCAAACCAGTGTGCAGTCATTCAGATTTAAGACAACAAGCTTATTAAGCATTCCAATAGATGGGTGAACTGTAACCAAATTCACACAACCTTCAAGATCTAGCTCTTCGAGATTTGTAGTCTCTGAGAAGTCAGGTGTGGTTGTTAGGTTACAACAGTACCTTAGCTTCATTACTTTCAACCTTCTAAAACACTGACATCAATAGAAAAAAAAGAAGATGAGTTCTCGGATCATTAGGTATCAAATAGGAAAACATGTGTGTACAAGGAAATACCTTAGGTGTTGTCCAAAAAATCAGAAGGTAAGCACTTGAAAGGGCATCCATGCCAACAAAACAAGCTTAGCTCATTGGACAAAAAATCCAAACTTCCTGAGTACTTCACATTGTAGCCCTTCAATTCCACTTTCTGATCAAATTCTTTCTCAGCAGAAATTTTCAGGATTCGCAAATTTTTCATAAAAGCAAAAGAATTAGCGTCTATGTGAACCTTTTGACTAGATTCCCTTAACAAAAGGACTAGAACTTCAATTGCTTCAGTCATTGCCACCTGGAAAAGCAAGAACATGTAACTTAAATTAGAAAGAGTAACATATGCAATTGTGTATACTTTTATATTAATATGAAGGTAAAGAAGAATATGCCACTTCTTACTTTCTTTTCACTCAATGCAGATGATATACACAATCTTCTCTGTTTCCCAGTCATGATAAATTCTTCACGAACAATTTCCCTTGCCATGCTTTGAATCAATTCATGCATTCGAAGACGCTTATTATATGCAGATATTGTTATTAGGAACTTATCAGCTAGAACCTCAATAATAGCATTTGCAGAACAGTCGCTGCTGTCTAGTACACTTGCAGCAAAATATCTCTTTTCCCCTATGAAAGCACATGCAATGTCAAGAAACATTCTTTTCTGATCAGATTCCAACCCATCAAAACTTGGCCGAAGTTTTTTTAGGATATCTGAATTAGAAAATGTTTGGAGTCTTTTCAATTCGCCTTCCCAAACATCCACAGATTTTTCACACAATAATCCACCAAAAATTTTGAGAGCCAATGGGTGACCTTGCAAATGTATTATAACTTGGGAAGCGAGCTCTTCAAAATCTTTTGTAGGATGCCTTTTGCCAAATGCATATAAACTAAAGAGCTCAAGAGCTTCATAATAACCTAAAGACTCCATTTCATAGATTCTATCCACTTTATGAGATATTAGCAATTGTTTGTCTTTACCGGTGAAAATAATAAGACTTCCAGGGGAAAACCAATTAGATGAACCTGCTAGTGCTTCTAACTGCTCCACGTTATTCACATCATCCAAAACAAGCAGGATTGGCTTACATGCCATCCTCTGCTTTATTAACATAGAACCTTCACCAACACTTGATATCTTCGGATCATCTATTTTCAGAATCTTACCAATCATTTGCATCTGGACTTGCATTAGGCCTTGTTGTTTTTCAACTCCTTGAACATTATCACAAAAGCAGCTCCCGTCGAAGTGGGTATGCATTGAGTTATAGACAGCTTTGGCAAGAGTAGTCTTTCCTATTCCACTTATGCCACATATTCCAATCATGTTAACCTTATCTGACCCAACGAAGCGTGACAAGTTTAATTTGTCGAAATGGAAATCGATGCCAACAAGATTCTCACCAACATGTAAGGGTCCGTCACATAATTTTTTGAGAATTTCTCTGGAGATGGAATCGATGAACTTGTACTCATACCTGTTAAACACAAAGAGACAATAAGTAAGAGAAACTGCATAGTGTTAAGCATTAGTAGAGCTACAAGACTAATTACACAAAAACAAGAAATTTACCCATTTGTCATGTCCTGGAGATACCATCCAGATAAGTTAGCCGCATTGAATAGAGTTTCCCTCCATTTATCCACCTCTCTTCTATTTGAAACATCATGTTTGGCAAAAGCACGAGCATAGCTCCCGGTTTGTTTTCTCACGACATCAGGCTTAACATCATAAAAGATTATTTGAACCTCGTGTTTAGGCTCTCCCATTTGCTTGCAGTCAAATATTTTGACAAGTTCCCTCAGACACCATGATGAAGAAGCATAATTTTTGGAGAAGATAACAATCAGAAACCTCGATTCTTCAATGGCTTTGTACAGATGAGGAGATATCTCTTCTCCTTTAGGCAATTCTCTATCATCTCTAAAAGCATAAATTCCTTTTTGCTTGAAGTCGTTGAACAGATGGTCTATGAAGCTTTTGCGGATATCTTCACCTCTAAAACTTACGAAGACATCATATTTCCACCGATGAGGAATGGACGTAGTAGCCATTGTCAATAATGAGATTGTGCTGCATTTACAAGTACAGTAAACATTTTCAGAAAAAAAAGTGAAAATAAAGTTGAAACAATTAATTAGCACCAAGAATTCATGACTAATAGCATAAAACAAAGAACAATCAAACATGTGAGTGCTTTTGTGTTATACCATGTAACATGCAGACAGGACAAACATGCTAATTGTTTATTAAGTTAACTGTTAAAAAAAACAAAAACAAAACATAGATAGTGGAAACATCATCGCATAAATAGAGAGCCATCTCTCTTGAAAACAAACTATTATACACATCTTAAGTACAGGGACAAAAAACCTGTGGCACATAATAGTACCATTGCATATAGCTTGAGAGAGGCGTTCTGTCTTCTATGTTTCCTAAGAATATGAATGTTAATTATAAGTGACACGTTTTAGTAACTGTTAAAGCTTTCATAGAATACATGCACAAGCATCAAGAAACCAAAAGGTTAACGTAAGTTCCTTCGAGTCACTGATCCATACAACACTAGAACTTTTGAAAGTTTTCCACACTTCATGTCATTTACACGAAAACAGTACTATTTCTCCTACAGTGGCATTTTCCGATTAGTATCTACTTTCTTTAACAATATCTAATTATTCATTCCATTCAACGCCATGTATCTTATGCTACATAACCTTATAAAAAAATTCTCTCACAGGCTCAAATCAATTAATCATGTCAATTGTATCCCAACTAGTTTTAACTTATTAGATGCGCTTATTGAAGTTTTTATAAGCTCAATTTTAAAGATCAAATCAATAATACTGGAAATTACAAATATGACAATCTATTGATTGAATAACCAAAACCCAGCAAATAGGCCAAGACAAACACCCCCTTAATTAACTGCATCTATCATCAGAACATCTTCAAATTGTCGGTTTTCGGTCAACCAAAACTAACAAACTTCAATAATATCACATATACACACATACAATTAATCGAGTCAGACTCAAAAGTCTCATCATACTATAAATTTGAAATATACAACGATTATTTAAAACTGCAAGTATATAATTAATTGGTGACTGAAATTAACTTACTGTTGTTGACGGATGGATGGAAGATTGTGAATGAATGCAATGAAAATGAAAAGAGATGAAATGAAGTTGAGGAGAAAAGAGTAAAGGCAATTTGGTTGACTCTAAGTCAACTTTAATTTCACTTACAGTCCCTCAGTTTTATATACTATGCAATTTCGTGTATTAAGTTACATGTCATATGACATCACACCATCTCATTATCTCTATTCAGTTCAATCAAAGCAATGTATTCCTCTTTTCAAAATTCAAATATTAAAATGTCTTTGATTATTCCTTTTTTTATTTCATATTTATTTCAATGGGGAAAACAAATCAAACTCATTTTTATTACTTTTTAGTTCTTACTATTCTCAACATAAATCTAATAACTTATTTTTATTTCTAAAGTTAACTTGATGTGTAACAAACTAAAAAGAGTAAACTTACAATTTTTATTAGTTAAAAAAAAAACCTAGGTTGTTTGAAAACTTTATAAAGTATAATAAATTTATTAAGCTACATGTTATAATGCAAGATACGCAAAGATATCATCCTTTCTTTCGTTAGCTTCGACTAGTGTACCATGTAAAAATTTACATTAACAGCCTTTGGAATGCTTATTGGTGAAAAATACCACTGGGTTCATAACTGCTTGATGAAATATTGTATAAAAAATGTTAAAAGGTAAATTAATAAATTGAATCAAAGGATTAATACATGTTTATAGATTCTTTTTACAAAGACTAAACTTATATGAAGAATGAAAACTTTATAAAGTATAATAAATTAAGTGATAAAGATCAACTAGGTTGTTTGAGAATTTAAAACAGATGATTATTGATTAATGAAGCTTTTATTGAAATTTTCAACTTCAAAACACAGATGGTTGGATCAATATCATAATTAACTTGACTTGACAAAATTTTGTTGAGTCGAGCGGCTTTTATAGTGGTGCAATGATACAACTATGTCAGGCATAGTGAGCAACCCGATTTTGAGTGGTCCTTTTCTAAAACCCGCTTTGTTTAACATGTTTTAACATATTGAAGTTTTCAAGATTCTACATACAAAACCAGAATGTACATACATTAAGAAAACCTTTAAAAGTGGAGCAGTAATTCAACAACTTAGATTATGTATGAAAATATATCTTATAAAAACCTTTAAATCATTACAACAATAGCCATGTATTGTAATTTTGGCTTATTTGTGGGGTTCTATAAATGTTAGCTTGTTTAAGTGAGGAGGGATGCCATGTATTGTAATTTTGGCTTATTTGTGGGGTTCTATAATTGTTATTGCCTTTCTAAAAAAAAATCTTTAAATCATTTTTTTAAAAGATTATATCAATGCATAAAAACCATGTCTAGGCTAGGACTGGATCAGTCTTATTGAGGAGTCTTGACTAAAAGACTGATTATGTCTACCAAAAACCAAACTGAGAATTGTTTAAACTTTGTTTAGGAAATATCTTTACTAAAAACCAAAAACCAAACTCAGAGTTTAGCCGACATTCACACTGTTAACATTAAACCAAACTCATATCTTTCAAGATTTTTCTGTTTATTTAAATTTTGGTTTAGGTCCGGATGCGATAACACAATTTGTTTATTATTTGATGCTTTTGTGATTATTCACAACTTTGTAGCAGATATAATTTAAACAAAATCTAATAAAACACTACCCCTTTCGCTATATGTCAACAATTTGAGCTTTGACATAGTAACAACTTTGACCACAAAAGTCAAAGTACATCTAACAAAGGATCAGTTAAAATTTAAGGAATGTCTGGTATTGCTACTGGCTTACCGCTGAAATGAAGTTTAATATGTCCCAAAAGTCATCCAAAGTGTATTTATAATCTATATAGCCTCCTAAAAATTAGTGTGATTCTGTAGAGTACTTATCACGCAAAACTTCACCTAATTTCACTATGACAAACTTGATCACACATTCATACATACTACTAACTAACAGATGAAATGCTATTTATGTGCAGAACAAACATTTAGCAGGGTTCTAATAAAAAGTTAGCTATGTGCCTTTCAGTGACTTGTGAATACATTGTATTGTTTAAGATACAGATTTAACTGAAATAAATGCTGGAAAATGTACCAACCTGGTTTAAACAGTGTTTTCTAACTTTTACTTATTGAACTTTCTGTCATTAAAAGATTTTTGGGCATCACAGTTCTAACCCTTATTAGATGAGCTTATTGAACTTTTTAATGGCTTATGTGAGGTTATTAACTTGAGGATATAGCTTATATATATAAGCTCATATAACCCATCAAATAGGCCAAGACAAACACCCCCTTAATTAACTGCATCTATCATCAGAACATCTGTAAATTTTTGGTTTCAATCAACCAAAATTAACAAACTTCAATATTATCAAGCTATAATGAGGCTCAAAAATAACCATTTGATATCCTAAAACTATTAATATATACATAAACAAACCTGACGCTCGATCGCGGAACGCTAGATCATAAATTTGTATCAAGCACAAGCAACAATTTAGTGAACACGAGATAAACAACGATGTCGCCCAGAATAACATAACACACAAGACAATATATCCTCAAACGTTCCCTTTATTGGGTGAAAGGGTGAACTATATATTACTCATCAAAACAATACACAAACATTCAGCGGACCACCAAAAGTGCTAAGACATACCTTAGCTACTAATATATACATAAACAATATATACACAAACGTTCCCTTTATATATGAAAGCTTACAATGTTGAATTTACAAAGATATATACAATATTAATCTAAAGATATATGTATGTTGTATAGACTAAGGCCTAAGAATATGAATACACATAAACAGAGAGGCATAATATTACCATTGTATTTAGCTTAAGAGAGGCGTTCTGTCTTCCATGTTTCCTAAGAATATGAATGTAGATTAATTTGACCACTATGAATATTAATTATAAGTGACACCAAGCTTACCACGTTTTAGTAACCGTTAAAGCTTTCATAGAATACATGCACAAGCATCAAGAAACCAAAAGGTGAACGTAAAGTTCCTTCGAGTCACTGATGCACACAACACTACAACTTTTGAAAGTTTTGCACACTTCATGTCATTTACATGAAAACACTATTTCTCCTACACTGGCATTTTCCGATTAGTATTTACTTTCACAGACTCAAATCAGTCAATCATGTCAATTGTATCCCAACTAGTTTAAGGGGTGTTTGGTTTAACTTATTTGATGAGCTTACTGAACTTTTTATAAGCTCATTTTTAATGGCTTATGTGAGGTTATTAACTTGAGGATATAGCTTATATAAGCTCATATAACCGATCAAATAGGCCAAGACAAACACCCCCTTAATTAACTGCATCTAACATCAGAACATCTTTAAATTGTCGGTTTTAGGTCAACCAAAACTAACAAACTTCAATAATATCACATACAACTATTACAATGAAGCTCGAAAATAACCATTCGAAAATGAATTAATCGAGTCAGACTGAAAAGTCTCATCATACTATAAATTTGAAATAAATATACAAGGATAATTTAAAACTACAACTATTTTATTAATTGGTGACTGAAATTAACTTACAGTTGTTGACGGATGGATGGAAGTATTGATGGATATGAATGCAATGAAAATGAAAGAGATCAAATGAAGTTAGAAAAGAGTAAAGGCAACTTGCTTGACTCTAAGTCAACTTTAGTTGCAATTTCAGTCCCTCGGTTTTAGATACTATGCAATTTCATGTATTAAAGTTACATGTCAATCTAAAGTGGTGCCATGGAAGGTGTCACTGTATTTTTTTAGGTATAACGAGTGTTGGTACCCGCGCGTTGCTGCAGAATTCTTTTGTTACCGTTAGCTACTTAACGTGAAATTAGTTACCTGACTTTGCAACTGATGTATAACATGAATGACCATTTATGTAAATTATGTCAGGATTAAATTTGCAATGAACCGCTAAGATGAAGGACAAAGTGTGTACAATTTTTTTTAAATGTTAAAGTAACAGTCGTTAGTTAACAACCGTTAAATAACTAACGGCTATTAGTACTGTACAAATAGGACTGAATTTGCAATTAATGTATAACATGAAGGACTATTTATGTAAATTATTTGAAGACTAAATTTGCAATGAACCGCTGAGATGAAGGACAAAGTGCGTACAAATTTTTTTCAAAATGTTAAAGATAACGGTCGTTAGTTAATAGCCGTTAAATAACTAACAACCGTTAGTACTGTAAAATTGCTTCAAACTATACTTATTTATTAATCCTTATTATTTTTTTATTTTTTATTTATTATTATTTTTTTTATGCAATTTTTATACTTTCTCTTGTAATCGCTTCAAACTATACTTTATTAAACAATGTACTTTGTTAATAAAATTGCATGTAAACAAATTACGTGTGCAACATCAGTTGCTTAAAACATTTTGGAAAAAAATTATTGGTGAAATTATCATAGTATAATCCTTCTTTATTTATATGATTTACTACAAGAAAAGTAATTCATTTTCAATTTTTCATCATACACGTGGTGGGTGTCATCCCATTTAGATAAGCGGGTTAATGGGTCGTGTACGAGTTAGGCCTAGATAAGTTAGGAGTGACAAACATGCCCGATTACTTAAATAGTTCATGTTCGGGTTGTTTCAAACCCGCCAATCCGAACCCGACCCGCATTGCATCCCTTTTGCATCAAATGTGACACCTCTTAAAATTTTTAAGACAATTTATATATGCTTTACATAAGCTTAACTAGTAATCTAAACACCTCCAAAGAATTCAGAGCTTGCGGGTCACATTTTAGAATTCAGAACTCGCATTTTATGTTTCTCTCTGTTCAAATCCTATCACGGATGATCAATAATCCTATCACGGATGATCAATAATCTGAAGCTAAATCAGAATTATAAGTAACGACAACAACAATAACAACACACATTCTCCTTGGTACTCTTCTGCAAAAGAAAACCCGCAAAACAAGTTTCTAATGATAGGGAAAGCTATAATGCTCATGAGAAGAAAATGTTTCAGCAAAATTAAGCATGTTCATACTAACAAGCTGTTGTTACTGTTATTATCTGCCGTTTACCTATTTTGTTGAGGTCAATGTAAAGAATTCTGTTTGTGGATTCGTCATGTTCGAAAAAGAAGAGGAATGATCTCAAAGTTCAAGAATTGATGCTTTTCCAATAAATTAAGGTTGGACCTTGTCACGAACCAGGCGCAGATTGTGTTGGATGGAATTGATGCTCTCACAAAACTTAGTATATTACGCGTGTCTTGGTTTCAATTACATGTTTTCTTTTCCAGAGAATCAAAAGTTTGTGAATATATATAGCTAGTAGATCAACGACATTAGCGAGAAAGTTCGTATAAAGTATGTGTATATACGCATCAATAAATACGTGGAGATCAAACAAAGATAGAAATAATAGTTTCGTCAATACAGCTATCTCAACTTCAATCATAGCCAAGTTTACAGCTTCTTGAACTTGTTAGTGCAAGAAAATAGGCCACTAGGTAAAAAGTTGTTACAAGCTAACTGATCAAATAGTACAGGTTCATATTTGCTTTTAAATACAAGTAGAATCATGTGTCGAAGATTTAAATAATTGTGTATGTGAGTAAATTGTGGGATATATTCTTGTTTAAGTAGGACATGTTTTAGGTGGTGAAGTTGGTGGTCTTATTACAATTGTTTGGTGTTGAAGTTAGTGGTGAAGAAAAAGGCTGATGTGGCGGTGGTGAATGTTGTCACGATTACACTTGGACTCAACAAAAGTTTGAAAAGTTTGTCCAAAAATATGTTTAATTAAAGTTTGAAGTTTGTACATTGGTTCTTTCTGTATTCGGCTATCGTGTCAAATGAGGTTTTGAAGGATATACTTTGGAAAGTGTCGATCTAAATCCCGTCTAGCAATTAGCAAACGTATGGTTTATAGGGCCATGTTGTACAATTGACCATAATATGACACACTAAGCATTCATTGATTCATGGTAATAGTAGGGCCTGATTTTAAAGGACTTGAACGAGAAGTGAAACCTCAAATAAAATGCTAAATAAGAAGTGTAATCTTTTAAAACGTACAATGATACATAAAGGGGTTTTTTTATTGGTAACCCTTTAAATTGCAAGTAATACCCCTTCTATTTATTTTTATTTTTTATAATTTCTTTTATATTATAAAACTGCAAAAAAAAATGACATAAATTATAAAGTTTGATACGTCAAAAATAATAAAACACAAAAAATACGAAGCAGAAAACAATAAAATATTGTCTTGTCCTGTTAATAAAGTGAGTAAAACTGGCAAAAAAAATGCCGTACAAAAATTTTAAAATTTAACAAGTAAAAAATAATAAGGAAGAATTTCATATATCCCCTAAAAACCATCTTCATTTCATATATACCCAACCCAAATTTCAAATATCAAATATACCCATTTTTTTCAGTATGAACGTGTTTTACCCTTGTTTTCTAAACCATAGAACCTATTAAATGGATGAACGCCATTATATAGCAAGTGCTGATTTGCTTTCTATCATCCATACGTTAGTGTTTATTGTACAACGTGATTTAGTTAAATGCCAATTTGACTTTTAATAAATGGTCTTTGTTTAACATTACTTGGACTGGACATGTCATGTCATTTTCTTTGTAATCTGTTTTTTCGTGTGATATGGTAACTGCTTTCATTTTGCTTTGTAATATAGTTACTGTTAGTATTGTCACTATTTGGATGAATATGTATATAACACTAACGTTTTGATGTAGAGGATGGTGTACGTGGTGTCTTGATGTATAGGAGGGTGTAATGGTCATATTTATAAAATTATGTGAGTGATAAAAAAGGATTCGACAAATATGATTTGATATTTAATAATATGATTGGGTATATATGAAATTAAAGTGGGTTTTGAATGGGAACATGAAATTCCCTCAAATAATAAAAGTCAAAAGATACGAAGAAGAAGAAGAAGAAGAAGAAGAAGAAGAAGAAGAAGAAGAAAAATCTTTTCATGTCAATAAATTGGATACTAAGGGTGTATTACTTGTAACTAGAAAAGTGCCCGCGCAATGCGGGGCGGATTGTTGGGGTCAAGAGGAGGGAGGTGGGGTGGTGGTTATAAATTGTCGGGGGTGGTTGTTGAGGTGGTTATAAATTGTTGGGGGTGGTTGTTAGGGGTGGTTGTTTCCATAATTAGTAAGTAAAAGTCTGAATTTTTAAGCCTTTCTAATTATAGAATAGTCCCAAATACATTATATAGTAGTATAGATAAAGGTGAACGGGTACCGATAGCATCACCCCTACATAAAATGTCATAATTTAAAGGTTATTAAGTAAAATATTGATCATTGATTTTTTTTTTAATTAATTTATTTATTTATTTATTTTGTTGAGAAATCTTTGTCTTTATTTGTATAAATAATATCTTTGTAGTTTTATGCATTGAATATAATTTTTGGCCCCAAAAAAATTTGGGGCGACAAAAGTGGGCGTGGGCGGTCGGCCACCCTCAAGAACGGCCCTCGATGCAATGGCAGACGCACAAATTTGTAACATGGTATGCACTATTATATAGAAATTTGAAATGGGTATGCACTTAGTGTTAAAATTTGAAATATGTATAGAAAAAAATTTGTTTTTACAATAGTGATGATGTTTTTTAGGTATGTACGTCGCCTTAAGTATGTCCGTCCCCACCTGGATAATAGCACGCACCAAACCTCATTGTTAAAGCCGTAGAATACAATTTTGACATAATCCTGTTACATATGATAGACTAAACCACAACATATATTGGAAAAGGTTCCTGGCGATATGATGAATGAGCATGTTTGGTATATTGACAGAGCAAAGTAATTTGAATTTGGATAAAACAAATGAAGTCATATTTGTTCATGGTATCAAGAAGTGTACAAGTATATGAATATAAAATCTTTATCTACAGAATTAACAGTAAGTAATGAAAGAATGTGGGAGCCTATATCACAGTTATGTGCATTACATGCCTTGAGTTTAGCTCTAGCGTGACCTTGAGACACCTGGAACTGCTTGGTGATGCCCAAATGTGCCATCAGTAGCCAAACATGAGTAAAAAACTCGCCCCCTTTTCTAAGCTGTTGCTCGTGGTGAAATCCTCTGCAGTGAGTAGCAGCATAAGCTAAGATTTCGATCCATACTTGACTCATGACTTTCCACATACGCTCTTTTTCCATCTTTTTCAAAGATAACGCGAGCCTGCAACCATCAAACAGTGCAGATTTGCATCGATCCCCCTTCACTTTACTAGGCAACACTTCAAGAGAATCAACTTCCAGCAGCTTTAGACATGCTTCAACTTTTTCGGTAATAAGACCTTTTTCTTTGAAAAAACGCATTGCTTCAGCACAGGTGTCGCGATACCTGATCATGCAATACCTATTGGCAACATCACAGGGTATGTCACAAGAAGATACATCAGATAGTCAGATATGTGCTTGCTATCCGTGCGACATATATCAATATCAGAACCTTCTTGATTGCCAACATCTGAATAATAGCAAAGAGTGGTAGGAATGTGCCATATAAGAATGCTTTGATCAAATTCAACTTCATTGACACTCCATAGAAAAGCGTCATACTCATTCTTTTGTAGCGAAAAACTACCTTTATGAGTACATAAGTCATTCAGATTTGAGTTGACAACCATATACTCGCGAAACTGAGAGTAAATTAATTCATTTAGGTTGTCAGAAACTTCGCTGTATGTCTTGTAACGATGTTGTTCGCGAACCTTATCTATTTTTAAAAATATTTGAGTTTTTAAGAAACAAGCGGGTCTCTCATTAAGGGCAACACTAAGCAGGTCAAACTGTGCAATGGAACCAGACCACCTTTGTTTATTCGGTTGCTTTAAGAATGGGAATATGAGGATTTTTCGAGTGAGGTTTTGTTGGATCAACCAATGATCTATCCAATCAGAGCACAGCATGGTTATTACCACAAAGATTTCCATTATCAATGCAGTACTGAGTAATAGGCAAGTAATGACGATGTCAATTAAGTGGTAATCGTTGATATTACAAATAAAATGGAAGCCCAAAAGTACTAGAAGGACAAAAATGTTAGTAATGCGAAACAAAAGCCCGTTAAATGTATAAACGACATTAGCCTTGTTGTAAAGCATGTAAAACACAAATCCAAGTTCAATCTCGACAGCACGGAAAGCATTGCTTGATGCAAGATGGCGGAAGTAGGATTGACTATATTCTCTATCCTCAAAAGTAAGGATGAGATCAACAAATAGACGTTTGAATGTTTGAAATAGTTTATAAGCTTCAGATATCTCTTTACCTTCTTCAGGATATAAAAGAACATTGATTGTATGGGAGAGTTCAGCGACCTCCTCCACGTTTACATCAAACCCTTGTGACTTTTTTAACTGGTAATCCTCCATAAACTTAGGATAATTGGGACCTGAGTCAGGAGGACCAAGCATTGATTCACGAAGGTTCTCAGTGTTTGCTAACCGTAGAGCCTTAACACGTTCAAAACACTTGATGAAACTGGCTAAGTAAACCAATACACTTAGTTTAGGGAGATCAGAACAGCCCGGCCAGGACAACAAGAAGATATAAAGAGCTACTGCAAACTGAAACACAATCTCAACAAAATGTCTTAATGAAAGCTCGTTATCTTCCAATGCAAACGCGGTAATAGAATCTGGACCACCAAGGTGAAGGAGAAGAAAAAGTGCCCAAAAAGACATGAGTTCACTTGTGTTTTGTTTGTAAGTATCTTCTGAACTGAAATGAGAAGTGTTGCTGCATACGTCTAAGGCGGTTCGGGTAATAACACCAAGCGCTGCTGATGCAACAGCTAATGCTAATAAGTAGGCAAACCAGAGAGCCATTCTAACTAGTGTTCTTGGGTTGTATTTCCGAACATTTCCTAGTAGACTTAAGGTGATCTGTGAAACAAGACTGATCACAATAAGTCCACGTAGGGCCCACTCGTTCCACATATGCTTAACGTCATCTGGAAGCACTTGGAATAGCTTTCTGTGATCTGAAAGCGTCATCAAACCTATAACTGGAAAGAAGTTAAAACAGAACATTAACACAGAAAGAACATTGATATAGAGGAAAAAAAGAGCATGGATCAATTAGGATGTTGGTAGGGAAATGTATATTGTGAGGTTATGGTCTTGGTGCAATTATGGGTGAATTGGAGTATGCAAACTATGGGTTGGTTTGCTACTTTGCTGCTACAAATTAGTCTGATGGCTTCATTTCATGTAGCATTGTTGTATGAATTTGGTATGGAATGTCTGTTAAGAGACTTATGTTTGTTGTCTGAGATCTTGTTGTGAATGTAATGATTGTTTAGCATATTTCACTGAATGGGCATGTCCATTGCAGTTGAATTCTTGTTGTAAAAGTTTGATGTTAATAAAATATTTCACCCTTTTGCACCAAAAAAAAAAAAAAAAAAAAAAAAAAAAAGCATGGATCAAACCTATAATTAAGGTTGTTACCATATGCCAAATCGAAAGTAACAGAACAAAGTAAATTATAAGTTTTACCAATGGGCATCATCTTCCTTCCAGATTCTTGAATTAAAGTGGTTATAATTGTGTTTCCTGAAGTTTCTTGAAAGAAGATGATGCCCATTGGTAAAACTTATAATTTAACCAGCAATAGTCTTTTTAATAGTTTTAGGTAAGACCCACATGATGACGTCATTCTACAAAAGTCTTCTCTCTTGTAAGTTTCTTCCTAATTACATCTTGTTGACTTAATCAATTAAGATATCAATCTTATTGCTTGAAGTTTCTTGAACTCAGGTTGAACATTTTAGACATGAAAGCATCAATTTACTCGTATATTATATGAAATTGCCAGTTGAAATGAACGAAACTTAACTTAAAAAACTTCTTCAATTAGCAAAAGTGGCACTATGTTCCATAAGTGCAGCATGCTACAATTTGATCATGTCTTCTCTGCGTACCACATCTAAGTAATGTCAGGTAGCAAAACTCGAGTATGCTAGCATTATAAGGGTGTGTAATAGCTGTTCCATATAAAGGCTTATTGGTTGTTTGCCTAGAAATTTTAAGTTCTGTTAGAGGAAGACATGGGACCTGATAAAATAACTCATATCCAACTGTCTGTTATGTTAAAATTACCAATGTTAATCATCAACTAGCATATTTGTTTTGACGATGCTCTTACTTTGTCTCTTTAAAAATGCATATTAGCCTACATAACAGTCAACCATATCTAGTCCTGGCATTTCTCCCAACTAGCTAGTTATAAAAAGATAAGCTTAATGAAGAGCTGCAAAACTGGACTCAATAAATATGATCAGTAAACTATACTTCAATTGGCAGGCAAGAATGTAGTCTCGACAAGCATTGTCGATAATCTTTTCCAGAGATATAATCTTACAATATACATAGCAACTTCAAAACAAAATACAATTTTCTTAACTGCAACTACACATCAGCGGGTTGCAAAATCGAACAAGTTGACGAGTAATAGCTACCAAACTGTTTTCGAATATAATAGTTAATGATTTATACTGATATACTCCATTCTAACAAACACCTGGTGTGGGCTACTACATATGAAAAGCTCATTATCATATGGGTCAATTAAAGAAACACACTGTCAAATAGATAAAAGAGTATGCAGGCGGCATAGTTGTGGTTTGGCCAAATTGCAGTCCTAGTGGTTTTGAAAGTGCAGGCGGCCTCCCAATGAGAAAGTTTCGAGTTTATTTTTGCCTATGGGCGAAGTGAAATGACTAAAATATAAAATTTAAAGAAACCACCTGGGTGCTGGTAATGAGTTTGGTGTTAGATAAGAGCTATGTTTTTCCGGATTGTCCCAGCTACAAAGAAGGTGGAGATCAAGGTTAAGGGAAAGGCAATCTTGGAATTGAAGTGGTGATTAATACTCGTTTATGCTAGTAAATTGGCGATGAGTAATCTTTTAAACCAATGTCAATACCACTTATGTGCGCCTCCTGAGTGTGTAAATCACATAAAAGGTAAAAGACACATCTTTGGTAAACGGGTTGAAATCTGACCCGTATGTAATGTGTCGAAACACATGTAGCATCTTGCATGTCAGGTAGGTACTTCAAAGAACTAAGCTTCAGCTATACGTGCAACAAAGAAGAGATGCATAATGTAAGCATCAAGAACATTTTCAGCGATCAAAGCATATGTCAAGTTTTTCTGACAAAGATGAATTTCAAAAGACAGCAATCTATTCTTAATCTGTTGGAAATCCAAAAATTTTATACAAACAAGCTGAAGAGTAATAATAGCTACACAGTGTGCCGGTATAATAGTAAATGATTTCTACTCATGCATTTCATCAAACACATGGTGGATGTCTCCTACAAAAAAGCTCTTTATCTAAAACAAAGACATGGATTTATCACAGATTATTCAATAAAACGACCAAATAAATTATTATAATAAAGGTTTTTTATTAGACTACCATGACCATTTGATATGAGCCCCAACAATACTCCCAAAGTTGCACAAGACTCCACCATGACCATTTGGGAGGTCTTGGAACATAATCAAGTCTGCTTCTTGATCTAAATCTTCATCCCAAACAAGTCTTACACCCATCTCCTTCACTTCAACTCCTTCATTCTCCCAAAAACAAAATGTTACAAAATTCTTTGCTTTCTTCAAATCCCATATGTCACTTGTCCTAAAATGCAACCATATCATATCTGACTCATCGATTCTTATTGGCTTATCCTCAAAATAATACCAATAGTATAATGGATCGCATCCTCCCAAATAAGCTCCATCAAAGTTGTTTACAGAGTATTCAAAAGATGTGGAAGGTTTTTTTCTCTTAAAAACAACACAAATTCCATATCCCCTTAACTTACTGAAGCTCCAATCTAATGGTAATTCAACCTTTACCTGATTTCCCAAACTTTTATTTGTAAACCAATTTGGAATGCTATTTCCATCATATATTATATCCATATTCTGAATGGAACTTCCTGGCAAACGGAACAATCCACATCTGTTATGCGCATACCGAAGGAAAGAAGAAAATCGAGAGCCTTGGGAAGTTACAGATGAGTCGAGACATTGAGTCTCCGATATCGACATCTTAAACAATTTTGGACAATCGGTGAGATTAGTGTACCTTTCGCTCATGATTGGGTTTGATCCCCTAATTGAACTTAAGGAGGTGCAATGAGATGCATCAATTTCCCATACGCTAGGTGGAAGTTCGGGCAACACTTCCAGCTTCTTGCAACCATCAAGTCTAAGTTTTTGAAGATTAGAAAGTTGACTCAAACTTCCAGGCAAACTAGTAAAATTGTTCCCTTTCAAGTATAGATGCTCTAGAGATGATAAGCCTCCAATGCCATCGGGCACTTGAACTAAATTGCAGTAGCTGAAATTCAGGGACTTTAGCATATTTAAACCTGCCAATGAAACTGATCTTTGGGGATGTTTGTTCCATATTAAACCAGAGATTGAAGTCCAGCATCTAGACCAAAAGGCTTCAGGAAAACTCCCAACCCGTGTGCAGTCTTTCAGATTTAAGACAACAAGCTTATTAAGCATTCCAATAGATGGGTGAACTGTAGCTAAATTCACACAACCTTCAAAATCTAGCTCTTCAAGATTTGTAATCTCTGAGAAGTCAGGGGTGGTTGTTAGGTTACAACAGTACCTTAGCTTCATTATTTTCAACCTTCTTAAACACTGATATCAGTAGAAAAAAGATTAGTTCTTATTTCTCGAGGTGTCAAATATGAACACATGTATGAACAAGTAAATACCTTTGGTGTAGTCCAAAGTTGCATTATGTTGCTGTAAGAGAGGTCGATGACAACAATGTTTTCTGGATAGAAATCTGAAGGTAAGTACTTGAAAGGGCATCCATGCCAACAAAACAAGCTTAGCTCATTGGACAAATAATACAATTTTTTTCCTGAGAAGATCACATTATGGCCCTCCAATTCAAGTTTCTGCTCATATGGTTTTTCCTCTTGATAGATTTTCAGGACCCGCAACCTTTTCATACGTTGAAAATCATTAGCATCTATGTGAACCTTCTGACTAAATTTCTCTAACGAAATGACTAGAACTTCAACCGCTTCAGTTATTGCCACCTGGAAAAACAAAAACATGTGATTTAAATTATAAACAGTAACATAGTCAATTGCTTATACTTTTATAGTATTAATATAAAGGACAATTATCACATGCCACTTTTTACCTTATTGTAAACATTAGATGAAATCAACAATCTTCTAGATTCTTCACGAACAATCGCCCTTGCCATTGCTTGAATCAATTCATGCATTTGAAGACGCATATTATATGCAGATATTGTTATTAGGAACTTATCAGCTAGAACTTCAATAATAGCATTTGCAGAACAGTCGCTGCTGTCTAGTACACTTGCAGCAAAATATCTCTTTTCCCCTATGAAAGCACATGCAATGTCAAGAAACATTCTTTTCTGATCAGATTCCAACCCATCAAAACTTGGCCTAAGTTTTTTTAGGATATCTGAATTAGAAAATGTTTGGAGTCTTTTCAATTCGCCTTCCCAAACATCCACAGATTTTTCACACAATAATCCACCAAAAATTTTGAGAGCCAATGGGTGACCTTGCAAATGTATTATAACTTGGGAAGCAAGCTCTTTGAAATCTTCTAAAGGTTCCATTTTTCCAAATGCATATAAACTAAAGAGCTCAAGAGCTTCATAATAACCTAAAGACTCCATTTCATAGATTATATCCACTTTATGAGATATTAGCAATTGTTTGTCTTTACCGGTGAAAATAATAAGACTTCCAGGGGAAAACCAATTAGATGAACCTGCTAGTGCTTCTAACTGCTCCATGTTATTCACATCATCCAAAACAAGCAGGATTGGCTTACATGCCATCCTCTGCTTTATTACCATAGAACCTTCACCAGCACTTGATATCTTCAGATCATGTGTTTTCAGAATCTTACCAATCATTTGCATCTGGACTTGCGTTAGGCCTTGTTGTTTTTCAACTCCTTGGACATTATCACAAAAGCAACTCCCGTCAAAGTGGGTATGCATCGAATTATAGACAGCTTTAGCAAGAGTAGTCTTTCCTATTCCACTTATACCACATATTCCAATCATGTTAACCTTATCTGACCCAACGAAGCGTGACAAGTTTAAGTTGTTGAAATGGAAATCGATGCTAACAAGGTTCTCACCAACATGTAAGGGTCCGTCACATAATTTTTTGAGAATTTCTCTGGAGATGCAATCGATGAACTTGTACTCATACCTGTTAACCACAAAGACACAATAAGTAAGAGAAACCTCATAGTGTTAAGCTTTAGTAGAGCTACAAGACTAATTACACAAAAACAAGAAATTTACCCATTTGTCATGTCCTGGAGATCCCATCCAGATAAGTTAGCCGCATTGAATAGAGCTTCCCTCCATTCATCCACCTCTGTTCTATTTGAAACATCATGTTTTACAAACGCTTTAGCGTAACTCCGTTTTTGTCTCCTCACAACATCAGGCTTGGCATCATAAAAGATAATCCGAACCTCATGTTTGGGATCTTTAATCTGCTTGCATTCAAGTATTTTGACAAGTTCCCTCAGACACCATGTTGAAGAAGCGTAATTTTTGGAGAAGATAACAATCAGAAACCTAGATTCTTCAATGGCTTTGTAGAGATGAGGAGATATCTCTTCTCCTTTAGGCAACTCTCTATCATCTCTAAAAGCATGAATCCCTTTTTGCTTGAAATCATTGAACATATGATCCATGAAGTTTTTGCGGATATCTTCACCTCTAAAACTAACAAAAACATCACATTTCCACCGATGAGGAATGGATGTAGTAGCCATTATCAATGATGAGGTCGAGCTGCGTTCACAAGTAAAGAGCATCAGAAAGAGTAGAGCCATTATCAATAACAGTACAAAGAATCCATGACTAAGATTTTTAGTCATCAATCTGCCCTAAAACAAATATATATAACTTGATATAAAGAATGCAATTTCTAAGGAAATTCCTGTTACTAAATATGTGACTCTGGTTCATACGTTGTCTTAAAATGATAGCTACACAAAAACAACATCAATCTACCCTAAAACAAATATATATAGCTATATGTTGAAAATAATAAAGGCCATTTTGTGTATTTATCATTTTGATTCTTATGATAGCGAACCTTAGCGGTTAGGTGCGGTTAAGTTTACGGTTTCTTAAATGATTGAAAGTGGTTGCGGAATGTGTTTTCAATTAAGATTTAGGAGTGTTCGAATTTAGTTTGTACGCTTGAAATTGCTTATGAAGTTAAGCTTATGAATTTTAAGAAGGCATTAAGCTCAACTTGAGACATTGCCTTTTCCCTGAAGATATCCCAAGGGGCTTAAAGTTTGGTGAAGACAAAGAAGAATATTTTAGAAACTAAGACACTCTTTGTGTTTGTGTGTTTTCATTTTGTGTGTGATCTTTATTTTGTATACAGATTGGTGAAGGAAAGGTGGAGCCTATAGAGGGTCTATACAAATTAACAAAATGCGTTGAAGATCATGGGCTGAAACGTGCTGCTGTTACTAATGCCCCGAGGCCAAAGTGCCAAACACTTACCTAATGATTTCAACTCTTGGTCTTACTGATTTCTTCCATTTGGTTATCATCGGTTGTGAATGTGAGCACCTGATCCTTACCTAAAGGCTCTGGAAGTTGTTAATGTGTCAAAAGAGCATGGTTTTATGTCTAACGTGCAAAGTGGTAAAATAAAAAGAAAACGGGTCAAATGGGCTGTGGACATATGAAGCAGGTTGAACACACTAACACTATTTTTAATAAAACCTTCTAAACTATCTCTATTAGTTAGTATTGCTAACAAAACGAGAAGGGTGTTGAAATAAAGTAAGTTATTATAAGAATTTGACAAACGACGTGAAACAACGCCCTGCAGCAACGCGCCGTCGCCTACCTCGTTATATTGAAATGTTATAAAATGAGACAATATTAAAAGTCATTAGTATAAGAAGACGACTTACAGTTTAGGATGAAAGTGAAGTTTTGGTGAATGAATGAATGAATGCAATCAAAATGAAAGCTCAAGTTAAGTTACAAAGAATAAAGGCAACTTGGTTGACCCCAACTTAGTTTAGAAGTTACAAAGAAATGAAGATGAAATCAAAATGGAAGATGAAATGAAGTTACAAAAGAGTAAAGGCAACTCGGGTTGACTCCAAAGTCAATTTATTTGCATTTCTGGTCCCTCGCTTTTAGATAATATGCAATCTATTGGATTAAGCTACATGTCAAAGTTAAAAAACAATGCAATATAGGCAAATATATCTATGTTACTTAGTTTCAAGTTTCAACCAATGTTTTGTGATAACATTATAGCATCGTCAAATCACATGTCAAACTGAATAATTCAAGAATCATACTTTTTTAAGCGACAAGCTATAATGTGTTTAGAAAAACTTGTTGAAAGATTGCATTTCAAAAACAAAATGTGATTTTGCAATTCAATCTTGATAATACTATTTGCGGAGTATTATTGTTCATATTAATGTAAAAATCTGGTCTAGAAAAACTTGTTGAAATATTGGACTTGGAATATCATTTTTTCTTTTTGAGATAAGAAATGACCCTAAACACTACAGCGATCCTAACTTACGAATATGACAGCCCAACAATCCAAGGACAAAACCCAACTTACATATAACCACCCATATATGGTCAATTACTCAGTAAATATTTGACATATTTTTTTGGCTATATATAATCGACTACTGAACAAATAATAATTAATATTAATAAGTTGTTTAGTTAAGGGGTATTAGATCGAAAAATAAAAACTTTTGATGTTTCAAAATTGATAAGGAGTTACTATAATTAAGATATATGCAATGAAATAATAATATATATAAAAAAAAGTAATTTGAGAATAGAAATGACCTGCAATTTACCGATGGATGGATGGATGGAAATCTAAATCACTGAATGGCTGCAATCAAAATGCAAGTTCCAGTTGAGTAAAAGTATATATTTTGGTTCGTGTGAATGAATGCAATCAAAATGCAAGATCAAATAAGGTTACAAAGAGAGTAAAGGCAGCTTGGTTGACCCCAAGTCAATTCAGAAGTTACAAAGAAATGAAGATGAAATCAAAATGAAAGATGAAATGAAGTTACTACAAAAGAGTAAAGGCAACTGGGGTTGACTCCAAAGTCAAGTTATTTTCATTTCTGGTCCCTCGGTTTTAGATTATATGCAATCCATTGGATTTTCAACTTTCAACCAATGTTTTGTAATAACATTATACTATTACGTATGAAGATATTTATAAAATATGCAATATCACTAAACATGTAAACATGCTGTAGTAATCACTTTTCATACTTGTGCAGTTTTTCTAGATAATTTTTTACATAAAATAAACGCATACAGGTAATCATCGTACTATACTAGTACTATATATACGGGCATATGACAATACGCACATCCAAATGCCATTATGTAGATGTCGATTTTAGTGGAAGTTTGTTCCGTATGTGATGATATCGGCATACTGCCAGATTCATAAATCAAATCCAAAGTTCCATATGTAATTCAATCTAATAAGATTATCTTTTTATTTTTACATCCTATGCGTTAATAATTACCCGAACACAATTTAACATACGGCCCACTGGATCAGATAGTAAATCACTTCTAATCAGTTGGTATACAAACATAGAACAACAAGTTATAATTAGATGAACAAATACAAAATGACAAAATAGATAAAAAGGTAAAATATCAGTATTAGATCTAATAAGTCATCTAGCACATTGAATCGATAATTATATAGTAATGTTAAAAAATGAGACCATAACAGAAGTAATTATAGTATAAGAAAAATACTGCCTTTCAAAAAAAAAAGTATAAGAAAAATACTTACAGTTTAGCAATTGGATGAAATTAGTCTTTGAGAGTCAAATATTGTTAGTATGAAATTGAATGCAATCAAAATATATCTCAAGCGAAGTTACAATGAATAAAGTCAACTGGGGTTGATTCCAAACACAATTTATTTGCCTTTCTGGTCCCTCGATTTAGATAATATGCACATTTCATATTTAAAACAATGCAAAGCAGGAAAATATATTTTTGTTTTTCTCGTTACTTAGTTTCAAGTTTCAACTACAGTATATTATGAGTAAAGATCATTTGAGACCAAACTTTTTTTACATACCAAGGGACTAATCTCCACCCTCCATCTTTATTTGATCTAATGGATGAGATTAATCCCAACAATTTAAAAAACCCACTTTCATCCTTTTTTTTCAAATATTAATATCTTTCAAACCGTTAATCGTTAAGCGAAAAAAAATATACCGTTACGACGAGCATTTAATTATCTTTCTATAGATAGGCTAATTGATATATTTTCGACAAATTTTTTTTTTTTTCGTTTTTTTCACGTTTTTTTTTCGTGGCCGAAAAAATCATATATGATATGCAATATCATATATGATATTACATATAATATCATATATGATATTATATGTAATATCATATATGATATTGCATATCATATATGATATGCAATATCATATATCATTTTTTTTTCGGCCAGGAAAAAAAAACGTGAAAAAAACGTTTTTTTTTTTTTCGAAAGTATATCAAAGTGCCCGTCTATAGAAAGATAATTAAATGCCCGTCGCGATGGTGTAATTATTTTGACTTAACGATTAACGGTTTAAGAGATATTTAAATTATAAAAAATGGGTGAAATAATAAAATCCTTTTAATCTCAACCATTGATTTCCTTTTTAGATGGATGGTGGGGATAAGTCCCTTGGTATGTGAGTAATGTTTGGTTTGTAATATAACTCGACTCGTATATTATTAGGTCTAATTGATAGGCTTATATTATGGACTATATTTTACTTCCAGAACTTGAGTGCACATCAACGATGGAATGTATTTAGGGGCAATGTTGCAAAAATCGTGAATCGGTCCCGAAGCGGTCGGGGGCCGAGTTGCGATTTTTTCCCGATTAATCGGCCGATTTTCTTGACTCGGCCGATTAATCGGCCGATTACCTTGTAATTTCCTACAAGTTCTAAGGCCGAGGCCGATTAATCGCCGATTAATCGGCCGCCTCAGCCGATTTTTGCAACACTGTTTAGGGGTGAAAGCAAAGCGGATTCGGAACTGATATTTACCTCTAAGTATAAACACATAAGCTAGTGGTATAAGATGCAGGTAAATGTATTCTTGGCACATAAAAGTAGTAGCGAGGATAATTGTGATTTTAACATTAAAGGGAAGTTGGTTGGAGAAATTGTACCATTCATTTGCAAGAATCTTCAACACCAATAGCCCAAGTATGTTACGTTATTTTGAGTTATTTAAAGGAAAAATATTGGCTACAATTGAATTGTAGCCAATTCTCTACAATTTGTGCTACAAATTGTAGGCCCTGGGTTATTTTGTGGTTTCTGACTTCTTTCTGTGAATCCCTAATTTATTTTCTTGTGTATTTTAATAAAGGATTGTAGCCAATTAGCTATAAAAATTGTAGTCAAGCTATCCCATTGTTTAAAAGCTAATATATTGGCTACAATTGAATTGTAGCCAATTCTCTACAATTTGTGCTACAAATTGTAGGTCCTGGGTTATTTTGTGGTTTCTGACTTCTTTCTGTGAATCCCTAATTTATTTTCTTGTGTATTTTAATAAAGGATTGTAGCCAATTGGCTATAAAAATTGTAGTCAAGCTATCCCATTGTTTAAAAGCTAATATATTGGCTACAATTGAATTGTAGCCAATTCTCTACAATTTGTGCTACAAATTGTAGGTCCTGGGTTATTTTGTGGTTTCTGACTTCTTTCTGTGAATCCCTAATTTATTTTCTTGTGTATTTTAATAAAGGATTGTAGCCAATTGGCTATAAAAATTGTAGTCAAGCTATCCCATTGTTTAAAAGCTAATATATTTTCTTACTTCATATATTTACCTAAAGCTATGAAAAATTAACTAATTAATTTGTATGGTTGATTCTTATATGTAGATGCATAAATTTCAACCATTAAAGAATGTCAAACTTGCCAACGGAAAATACATGGTAACAGATAATCCTAATGTGGATTATGCATTTGTGGTCGCACTAATTGCGATCCTCGATGGCATGACTATGAACAACGCTGATAAAAAAACATCTAACTCTCATGTTGTGGAGGAGTTGTTGACGTACTTGGTAATCTGGCTTCATCGTAAATTGAAGTATGATTACACATTGGTTAATATAGTGTGGTTCAACATCTCATCTTTAATCTTTCTTATGATCTTATAAGTTCATGTAATCTCACCCCACGTGTTATTTTGCATGTCTTTACGTGTCCTCAAACTCCTTTTTATTAAAAATACACAAACACACACTTTCTCTCTAGATAACCATATATCTTTGTAATAATCCTCACCGACGGCCACCATTTTCGACCACCACCACCAACAACAACAACCACCACCCATCATGCAAAGACTCCGTCACCACTTATATATAGCTGGTTTTGTATCTGTTTGTGGGCCAGGTTTATTTGTTGTTTTTGCTGTTACTTGGATGTATAAGTATTTTAAAGGCTTGCATCCAGTTGGTTTAGATCGGGTCGATTATGCGAGAAGCCGAATTGCGGATACAGCGAGCCATGTCAAGGATTATGCATGCGCAATGGCGGAACTAGAACATTTTTTAAGGGGCCTAATCGGAGATTTATTTGTAACCTCAAGTAAATTACCTTTAAAACTTATAATATTTACAATAAGTGCCGCAATTTTTTATTTTTATTTTTTTTTTGGGGGGGGGGGGGGTGGGGACCCTCCCCTGCCCCTATATAGGTCCGCCAGTGTGCATGGGAATATGGTGGATATGTTCAAGGGAAGGTTAAAGATGGTACTCCTGGTGCTTGAGGGTTGTGGTAAACCGGTTTGGGATAGTGTGGAACGGGGTTTTTTTTTTTTTTTTTTTTTTTTTTTTTTTTTTTTTTTGATACTCCATCCATCCTGAAATTATTGTCCCCCAACAAAAAACACACAGTTTAATAAAAGTACATTTATTACAGCTTTCTATTTCTTACTTTTTGACAGAATGACAATTTTACCCTTAGAAAATTAATTAAAGTCTTCTTTAAAATATGTAATAATAATTTTAAACAAGGGTAATATAGTAAACTTGGTTAAACTTTCCTATCTATTTTTAGTAGTGGACAATTAAATTGGGACATCCCAAAAAGGAAACGTGGACAATAAAATTGGGACGGAGGGAGTAGTTTGTTTTATGAATCCATTGTGGTATGTTGGATTTCAAATTCATGTAGAATTATGAGTAAACTACACCGTTCGTCCTTGTGGTTTGCGTTGACCGCAGCCCTTCGTCCTTTGACCAAAAAAATTGCACCGTTCAGCCTTAAGTCAGAAACGTTATGCACCGTTTGTCCCTCCATCCAACTAGGCCCACCAAATCTCACTAACACTCGTTATTTTGGATTTTTAAAGGGGTATTTCCGTCATTTGCCTTCCCACCCTAGCATTTAAAACACTAGAGTAAACGTCAGTTCCCAATAATCCCTAAAATACTTCATTTTCACACACTAAAACCTTTTCATTATCTTATTCTCCAAATCAATTGTGGTTCTCATCTGATTAATTTATTAATTGAAACTTCACAAAGCATTAAGATGGTGTCCCCATTGTATGAAATTAGAGGAAATGAGATTACTGATCGAAATCCCTATGCCATGTACAGTAAGTATATGTTTTTTAAAATTTTTGACAATGTAGTTAAGTGTTTAAGATTATTAATCGTTATTATTGAGGTTTAGTATGATTTTTTGGGTTTGTAGTTTTTTATTTGGTGTTTTGATGTTTAAAACCCTAGACTGATGAGTTTTCTAATAATTATTTGCAAAAATTAAGTCTACTCTGTTTTCAATCAAGCTTAATCATGGTGGTTTCTTCACGAGTTCACCTAACAGGACATACAAAAATGGTAAGATCACCTTTGTGGATTTAATAGACTGTGATGAGTTTTCTATACATGGAATTGATTCCATGCTAGAAGACTTAGAGTATGATGGAAGAAGGGTGATGTTTTACCATTTCTTGAAACCTGATTATGATTTAGACAATGGACTAGAACCTTTAGCATGTGACAAAGACATTCTGTTATTAGGTAAGTATGTCTGTGAAGGTTTTAACCTTGTTGATGTGTATGTTGAGCATGAAAAGACCAACCCTGACCTTTACTCACCACCAAAGCCTAAAAAATTTGTAATAGAGGAGTTAGATGATGCACCAACAACATCAAGGGCAGGGATTATCCCAGTGGCTAAGAAACTAGTGTTGAATGTGAATGAAGGGTGTTTAGGTAAAGATATAGGTCAAGGTAGTGGTAAAGAACAAGAGCCGTATGTTGTCAATTCAGAAGTAGGGCAAAGTAGTGCAGCTGCTAATGATGGGTCTTCTCAAGTCCCTAGTCAGTTTGTTAAAGAGTTTTACTCTTCTTATGACCCTTATGTAGACACATAAGATCCTAACTTTGATCCATTTGCTGACTTGGACATATTTACTGATAATGTTCAAACTGAGGATGTGAATCAAAATGAAGTTAATGGTACTGACAATGAAGGTGAGAAGGAAAGAGATGTTGAGAGTGAAAGTGAGGGAGAGCAAGAGGATTTGAATGAGGATGACATTGACAGTGACAGTGATGCTGATAGTCAAGACAGTGATTACATAGCAGATGAGAATTACAATGAAGATGAAGTTGATAATGTTGACATGGAAGACTTTAGGTGCAATGTTGATGAAACTGTGGAGTTTATGGGGTGTGGAGAGAGGGTAGAAGATGATATTGAAGAGGATGAAGGAGATGGAGATGATGTTAATGAATTAGAAAATGAATATTTTGAAAGTTCATCAAGTAGTGACAGTGAAGGTAGTAGGTTAAGGAAAAAGAAGTTGAAACAATTAAGGAAACAAGCACATGGTGGTGAGAAATTTTACAAGACATATTTCTATATCGGTAGAAAATTTGCAAACAAAGATGATGTGAGGGAATACATTAAAGAGCATTCATGAGACTAGGAGAAAAATTTGCAAACATATATGAGACTAGGAGAAAAATTAAACCATGTGCAAATTTTCTCACCACCATGTGCAAATTTTCTCACCACCATTTGCAAACAAAGATGATGTGAGGGAATACAAAGATGTTTGGGGCCTTTGAAGGATGGATTTAGGGCTGGGATGAGGGAAATACTTGGATTAGATGGGGCATTCATGACGGGTCCATATCGAGGACAACTTTTGACAGTTGTGAGTGTAGATCCAAACAATGGTACCATTGGCTTATGGACTTGTTGAGATAGAAAACACAGAATCATGGACATGGTTTCTTACACAACTTTGAGATGACCTTGATCTGTACAGGAACTCCCACTTCACTTTCATAAGTGACAGGCAAAAGGTACTTACTTAAATTTTATTTTCGTTAACAATCAATGTAAATGCTTTAATTTTGTTTTACTAATTTATTAAGTGTATTTGTTAAAAACAGGGTATCATACCAGCAATTTCAAAATTGTTTCCAAGTGCAGAGCACAGATACTGTGTGAAACACATACATGAAAACATGAAGTTGCAGTGGAAGGGTACTGCATATAAAGAGTTGTTATGGAAAGCAGCAACTGCAACAACTGTACCAGAGTTTAAAGTTGCAATGGAAGAGTTGAAGGCATTGAAGCAAGAGGCTTGTGATTGGCTTAATCTCATTAATCCCCAACACTGGAGTAGATCTCATTTCTCAGGTATAGTTAAAACAATCTTTCTAACATTCTACATTTCTTATTCATAAAGTTACAACTATGTGATAAAAGTCCTTTTTGTAACTTTCTATATAGAGAGAGCCAAGTCAGATGTATTATTGAACAATATGTGTGAAGTTTTCAATGGGAAGCTAGTTGGTGGAAGAGAAAAACCAATTATTGCCACATTGGAGTTTGCCAGGGAGTATCTAATGAGAAGGTATTAGTTTACAGCCACATGTGCTAATTGTCAATTGAATGTAAATACAAATCACTATAGTATAGGTTGTTAATTGTCATTCAATATTAATACTTAGGATTGTCAATGTCAACAAACTCATTGCAAGATGTGATGGACCACTCACCCCAACTGCTACAAGGATATTGAAAGCAAATGCATATCAAGCTAACAAATACAAAGTTCAATGGGGTGGAGATGAGTTATACCAGGTTAGTGGTCCATGGAGTGACCAGTGTGTGGTCAATGTGGTTGCTAGAACATGCACTTGTAGAAGATGGGAATTGACAGGTATTCCTTCCAAGCATGTTGTAGCAACAAATTGGAACATGGCTCTGAACAATCAGGATGTTGGCTTACCAGAAGAATGGATTCATCCATGTTACAGATTGGAGACTTGGAAGAAAGTTTATTCTTTTCATGTCAAACCTATTAGAGGTCATGTCCATTGGACCAAGTGCAATGTTCCAACCACACTCTTGCCACCAATACATCAACCACAAATAGGGAGACCTAGGAAAGCAAGGAGAAAATCAAGTACTGAAAAAGATATCAGTATAATGAAGGATGGTAAGATTTCAAGGAAGCACAAGACAGTACCTTGTGACAAATGTGGGGTCAGAGGTCACAATCAAAGAACATGCACTGGACCAAGAGTGCCAAAGTCAAATAAGAGGAAGGCTGCAAGCAAAGGGGTGGATTTAGATGGTGATAACCCAACAGGTTCACAATCAAAGAAAAGGTCTTCTACTCAACCTGCAAGCTCTGCAAGACAACAAGATAAAGGGAAAGCTGTGGCAACAGAAGATGGGGAAAAAAAGAAGAAAGCACCAAGGAAGAAAGTAATAAACTTAGGTTGAAGTTTCTATGTTTTTAAGTTAAATTCAGTAAACTCATAACTGTTAACTTGTTTGTATGTTTTTATGTCTGCATCAGTATGAACAATATCAGTTAAGTTGTTTTGGATGATTATGGCATTATATGCCTTGAAACTTGATTGATTAATGACATGTTATTTCCTTTGACTTTAATTTTATTAACTATGATGACTGGTTTTTTTGGATTTCAATGGTTTTGGTATATGGTATGCATAACATGAGTATCTTTTTTAGTCTTCTGACATTAGTATTGATAACTTGTAAATGGTGTTGTGCAGACCATTTACTATTGTAAGAGGTGAATGGATCATTGGTGGTTGGTAACTAGTAATTTGTTACCTTTCTGACTTTACTATGTTTGACTGTATTAGAATGCTCATGTGTCAAAACAGATTGTAACATTCATGAAAGAAACACAAAACAGATGGTCCCAAATTAACTTGCTTTCATTACATCAAACATTATACATACATCTTCTTCCACCAAAATACATCAACCATTAAACCACCAATACACATCTAGCATTAACCAAAACTCCCAAAATACATACTCACCATCACATCTAACTAACCTAATATGTTGAACATAACATACACAACAAAAAAAACCCATGACACAATAAGATAATTCTTCAATCTTGATCTTTCTTGCTCAAGTTCTTGTACCATTGCTTGATGATTGTCCAAGGACCTTAATAATCCAGGTATAATCACCACAGAACGTTGACACATTTCGGGGTCAAACCAATCAATAAACCTGTTACAATCCTGTCACACAAAAAACATAACCAAAAACAAAAACAAAAAAACAACTGTTTAATCTTTTTGATGATTATCAGAATAAATAACTAACCTAATTGATTTGATGATAAACACATACAATTTGGGGACAACCATAAAACCTTCGACCTGGGTTTCTATCAGTCCATGATGTTTTGACAATTGCACTTGAATGACAGTGAGGACATCTAGCCATTTTTTAGATTTGATTTGAGAGTATTAGGGTTAAAGATTAGAGACGTTAGGTGGGTGGGTGGGTGGGTATTAATAAAGATGGGAGGTGGCTAGGGTTAAACATATAGGCGGGAAAAGGGTGGGAAGGCAAATGACGGAAATACCCCTTTAAAAATTCAAAGTAACGAGCGTTACTGAGATTTGGTGGGCCCAGTTGGATGGAGGGACAAACGGTGCATAACGTTTCTGATTTAAGGCTGAACGGTGCAATTTTTTTGGTTAAAGGACGAAGGGCTGCGGTCAACGCAAACCATAAGGACGAACGGTGTAGTTTACTCTAGAATTATTGTTGTTGATGGCATATGGAAACATTGATAGAAAACCATAAAAAAATGTAAAATGGTTAAAAAGTAGTACTAAATGTGTTTTATGATCGACTAAACAAGTAACATCATGTCTATTTAGACACATAGTTTCAACATAATTATAATCATAAATATAATGGACTTAAGCCTTAGATTTCGGCCAAGTTACTAACCTAATCATTCAATTCCCCTACGCAATTTCAACAGGAGATGTCCGAATGAATAAATTGAGATGAATGTTATAAGCTTGAATAATCGTTTTCTTTGCATGTTGAAGGCATCTCCTTCTTTCTTTCTTTCTTTTTCTTCTTCTTATCTGTGTTCTCCTATTTTATTTGTTTGCAGGGAAATAGTGTTATATTTGGCGATACAGTTGTATTCTAGTTGATAGCTTCCTCTTTTTACCGTGACTATTTTATGCCATTGCTTGATTTAATTTGCGTTTAAGAAGGAGCTGCAGTTTTGTGCTCAACTTCTGTTGTCGACAAAGGTGGTCTCTAACAAATGACAAAGTTTTTGATGAAAAGAAAAATAGTCAATTAATTGCTACTAAATATATTGTATGAGTATTATGATAGCTTGGATTTTTGTGTTTTTGGGTTTATCATAAACCCCAATTTTTCATTTTTTATTTTTAATTCAAAACATTTTCATTTAGAAGCCGTGAAAAGTTACACTTTTAGTACAAAATTTTGGGCTTTAAGAGCCTTAAAAACTTCAATTTTTATAAATGCAAATCTACCATTTGGGAGCCATCAATGACGTCGCATTTTGACCCATTACAATCCATTTTCGGGAAAATATGTAGTTGACTAATAAAACATGGATTTTCAAAACACAACTATAAGATTCATAAATCATTTAGAACATACATAACCAAACATGCCAAAGAGCTTGTGTTCCAATGGTGCCCCTTGTTTTGTGAGAAGCTCCTCAACCACAATAGTTTTAGGTTCAAGTCCTGCTTAGGACATGTGAGATAGCATGTAATGTGTATATTGTGAGATAGTTAGTTGCCGTTTAAAAAAAATACATAACCAAACATACATTATTTACAAAACGCGGAAGCCATAATTCATAAAGGTCTGGTTTTAACCCAAACACACCTTCTTGTTTCAAACTACAAAATGTACTACTGGTTCTTTATATGACCCATTTCATGAGATTAAATAAAGATATGCGAAAAAGGAATTTTTTTTACTATCCACATTCATTAGTGACTAAGTTTAACCTTGTACATAAGTTTAAAACTTAAATACGGCTAAAATTATTTTAACATGAATATGATATCAAAATGAAAATAAACACATGAGATTGTTGATATTGTAACGTTTGCTTGTAATTCTTTTTGAAATTTCAATAACGTTACCCAAAAAAGCAATTTTTAAAGGGGCATTACGTGCTACTCCATCCGTCCCAAAATAAGTATCTACTTTGACTTTTCAGACTCAAACTGGTTCAACTTTGACATTTTTTTTGTTATATAATACTTGATGAAAAAATAATACCATTGAAAAATACACTTAAAACCTAATCTATTCATATATTTTGCATCAAATATTATATAACGCCACAAAAATAGTTAAGGTCAAAGTTGAACCAGTTTGACTTTAAAAAAAAGTCTTGAGACGGATGTAGTATTAACAACATCAACCCTAACATCATGCCAGTTAAACAAAGTTAAATCATTCGTTCAACAAAAACTATATAAGATATTAATCAATTTTAATACATAATAAAAATTTATATAAATTGCATGCGTGCATGCGTATTATAACTGTATAAGCATAAATAATTTTATATAATGTTATACATAAATCTTATTTAACAACGCAGTGTATGCATAGTATGCCAAGATATATATTTATATTTTTAACCAATTGTATAACTAAAATTAGATAAACTTTTTTGTCCACAAATAATTACAATTTAGAAGTATTGTGACCTGTGTTAAAACACATTATGCAATATTTATGTCAAAAGTGCATGAACGGGATATATAACTAGTGTTTTATTCTATCCATTATTTTGGACAGCTGAAGTGAACGAATTGATTTAACATTCATTACATCTTCGAATATTTTATTTAATTGCTACAATTAATGCATTTAAATCTTAAAGTTAACATTTTACTTATTAAAAAACTGCATTAAATAATTTATCTTAATTGTAAACAATAGAAATAAATAAAATCGCAAAAATGCTTATATTTTTATGAGCAATTAATACACGTTTAGTCAATATTTTTTCTAGCCAATATTCTTGTCTTATATATAAACTCGTCAAGCTAGCATAGCCAACGAATCTATAAACAACACATAAAACAAATCAACATGAAGAAGTATTTGATTGTCTCAACACTTCTTCTATTTCTCATGATTATCAAAGGTAAATTTTGATTTCAATTTTCGTTGTTAAAACTTTTATGAGACATTATTATGATAAATAATATGTTGTCTTGCTTTATATAGAGACATTTGCTTGAGAAAATTTTGATTTTTTTTTCATTAGGTGAAACTAAATCACCTTAATTTCTTTATAACAAAACAATTATGATAATAATGTCATCATTCCTCAAATTAGCATATATTTTATTCAAATTAAATTTTTATATTTTGATAATATCGTAATTTGTATTTTTTTCTTCTTGGTTTTCCGGTTGCAAAAAGTTTCAAATTACACACTTTACTGTGAAATTGTCAATTATTATAACAAATTTTATGTAAAAATACAATTTATACATGTTGTGGAGGTTTATTTAGCACCATTAAAATTTTAGACTATAAAAATCAAATATAATTAAAATTTGTGGGATTTCATTCGTACGCGATTCTACAAAATGTCATATCACGTGTGAATTGCCCAAGAGTCAAGATGTTGTATTTTCAAATCTCATATAAGACAAGCGTGAGGTTTTAGGTGATACGCCGTTTAAAATAGTTTAAGTAATGTATAATGTGTGAATTAATTGTTGAAAAATAATTGTCAATCATTGTTAACTGATGAGAAAATTTTATAAGTATGCATGTGCGTGACGTAGTTAAATTTTTGTCATGATAGTGAAGAAAAGAACCCTAGATGCTATCATGATGGCTGTAATGTTTGGTGTCGAAGCAAACATGGTGATGGTGCTTTCGGAAATTGCAATGGTTTTAGACTCTGCACTTGTACATTCTTATGTTTCAAAACAGGATGCTTCTGACTTAGTGATCCCGATTTTAGTCACATCCATTCCTCATAAATTTTGATTTCAATATGTTTCCTCAAATCTTATTCAGGAATCCATGTTACATCTTTCATGGTTAAAGTGGATTTCTATTAATTAAGATGCTACCTTATATCTTCCTAACGTATATGTCATGCCTAAGAGAGCAATGTACGGGAGCAATATTATAACATAGTAATATCCCTTTCACGTCAACTTTTATTATATGACATTTTTAAAACACCCAACCAAACAAAACACCTTCCTTATATGGCCATGGTGGAAGGCCTATAAGCGCCAAGGGAAGGTTTGGTTATGGCACCGCCATATCCAAATTGTAGAGTTGGGGGAGGTGGAGGCCCTGTAAGGCTATAATGTTAGCGCTCGATCCCTCTAAGCGTATAATAATTTGCTTGCATCACTAAATAGCTTATGTCCTCATAGTTATGTCAATTTTGCATTATTAATAGTTAAAGATTTATGTAATTACTATTACTAAGAGGGAAAACAACATAAATCTAAAAATACGTATTTTATTTGCTATTTATGTATGTTTATGATGCGTGGGAATCGCAACAGGCTTTACCTCTCAAGGGATCTTGAGAAGCTTACAACCCTCACCAGGCAGTGTACCTGATCGTTGTAGTATACTATAGTGACAAGTACCGGGGGATTGATCGTTCAGCTTAGGAATAGTGTCGCTAGGATTAGAAAGCCTAAATACTAGTTCTAAAGGTGAGGGATGATTATTTTTGTGTTTTTATATTTTATGGAAAACAATTAAAAATCTCGGGTTTGAAGGATTTGGGCGGAATTAGTTGCTAATCAACTAACCCAATACTAAAATGCAATCAAAATAAAATACTAGAAATGAAAATAAACTAATTTATACTAAGGTTGTGAGCAGTAATTGGAGAAAATGTGTTTACTTAGATTTCACTACTCCCTAGATATCTTTTACACGTTAATTACTTGTTATAATTGCATGGATGACGGATCGTATTCCTTAATACCATTCATGGGGTGGCACACATAACTCCCCAATTCTATGAGCTCTTATCTCCTCCTACACCATGCCCAGCACAACTATAGGGATTGTAAACAGTGGCTCATGCATTAAATACAACCAATAAATACCTAGTGCGTGTTGGTTCATGTTTCTTAAGACGTTCAAGCATGTTACCATTTGGAGATCTGCCAGTTTTCTTAAGCCTAACATATAAATCATTCATCAAAGACAAGAACAAACAAGTAATCAACACATAATCAATATCTAGGTTTCATTAGATCTAAGCAAACACAAGATAGATCTAGCCTAGCATGGTGGAATTAAGACAAGAACATGATATAGACAACCAACACATAGACATATTGATTGAATTAGAAGAACACTTATCTTGATTAAACATGCAAGGTATCAAGGGGTTGGAACCCTTGAAAAACCTGTAAAGTTACACCAAAATCGTACTTAGGGTTTCTCCCAAAACTTCTCTCCTTAAATGTGAAAAATTAGAAAACTATATATAGGAAAAGGGGTCTGACGGCGTCAAGACCAATTAGGTGACGCCGTCACCTCGCCGCCAAAACAATCCTCGGACTGCCTAGATCTACATTTGACGCCGTTAAGTACAAATCATTTCCAGGCCGTCATGACTTTTACTCTTGACGCCCTACCTTCATGACGCCGTCAAATCTCTTCTGGATCGTCATGGAATTTTACTCTTGACGCCGTCAGGGAACTACTCTTGACGCCGTCACCTACTGTTCCCAGCATGGAAAATTAAGACTTTGGCGTTTTCTTCACTTTTATGCTCCAAAAACGTCCGAATTGCTTCCTTTTCCAGATTTCACTCCCAAAGTACCTAAAATCACAAAAGGAACGATTTAGGGCAATATTTGATCAAATAAATTCGGATTCGGGCTTGAATGACCCCCTAAAAACGGATCATTTTTCGCCTCATCATATACCCTTACACTTGAGATTTGCTTGTCCTCAAGCAAATGTGCTTTTATTATACTCAAAAGACAAGTTAGGGGTCATTTAACACTAATATAAAAGTAATTACAACAAATAATCGTTCCACTAAAGACCAATAGACAAGCACGGAGGTCATAACACAAGCACCTCACAAATAGTGTTTAGATACTCACATCTCTCGGGTGTAATAAAGTGTAAATTACAATATGGAAACGAAAGATATCTCTCACTACCTGTCATAGCAAAATAGATTACCATAGCTTGGGAAAGGATCAAACCTCCACCACATGGCGTAAACACCTAGGATAAACTATCAAAGAGGTCTTTTAAAGGGTTGTAACGTTAGGTGTAGGGATATGAAATACACGGTTTTGTTGGATAAAGGAAGTTTTACAGGTGGCGAGTTAACAATCTTGGTTAATTACATGTACAATATAGCGTTGCTAAGCCAAGACTAGACTCGACTTAAGCTAATAAATGAAAAATAACAAAAACATAAAATGAACATAGAATAAAAAGGGATGGTAGTCCGTATGTTTTTTCTCTTCTTTCCTTTTTCTATTTTTTTTTTTTTTTTTTTTTTTTTTTTGCATACACTCTTACCCTACCATCCAAAATAATACATCATAGGGGATGAATATTCCCCTTACACTTGAAGTTTTACATAATTTACAATAAACTAAACTAATGACTCCAATTAAGAAAATCAAAACACTTGGAGCACTTTTTAAGATTAACGTACATATGGGGGTAATATATGTTGTTCTTCCCCATTACTCCATAAAATAAGTACTTACCCATGAGTCCCAATCGTCCCAAAACAATATGTACAAGGATATGACTCGACTTAGCAACCATGTAATCAATTAGAAAGTTAACTTAGGGTTTAACAAATAACAATAATGCACTAAAAATGAGCGCATACACGGAAGGCTAAGGAGATTTGGTTGTACATTTAAGTGGGGTGTAACAAATTCTTCCTTTAAGTAAAATGCTTAAAGTTAGAAACGAAAAGATAGGCTCGGAGGGGTGTACTAGGGGTTTCGTGTACTAAAAATGAGTACAACGCTAAGGGTGTGGGAAAAATTAGTTGACTTAACTAGCCAAGTAATATGACTTAAATGGTCAAGTAATTATGATACGGGTTTAACACAAGGGTGATCCTAATGCCTCTTATCATGTAGTAAATCCTACTACACGAATGTAGTCTCACTAGCGGTCTCGGGATGCATCACTAACGCAAGTTCTAGAATCTAAATGCTACCGGTACACTCATAAGCACTAATAGTGAATGCTTTTCCTATCAAATCTAAAGGCGAACCTCACTATTTGGGTGGAAATTTTTTCTGAATATACGGTTATGTGCTAGTCATACAATCTCCTATCCATGAGACGCTTGCTATGGCTAAAGTTTCACTCCTAAATGTTGTAAAAAATTTTAAATTTGGCGCTAAAATTGCACTAACAAGTATTTCTCATAGTTTTATTACACATCTACCATTAAACAAAACAAACTCAAGCGAAAGTGCATATGTAAGGTATCATCTTTTTACCCTCCCCTTACACTTAAGATGAACATTGTCCCCAATGTTCAAGTAAAGAATGTAAAAGTGAAAAAGTAAAGAGAATGAAATCAAATACTCCCCTGATTCGCTCGGTATGGATAATAGGATGGCCAGGTTAAATCTTCCTCCAAGAAAATGAACAATCAAAGCTTCCCTTCCAGAATATAAATCATCTTCTTGTCATACATAACCTGTAAAACCTGACAAAATAGACAAGACAACCTCGCGTAAAATCGGCGGCATCCTATATAAGTTACTAAATCCTAGAAAACAAGATAAGATATAATGCTTGTGGAATGAAGTTTGTAGATTTCCTGGAGATTATAAAACTTAATAATTCACAAAAACCATAAGACTCCGTTAGAAAAACAAAACCGGTAAAATTTCCAGATTTTTACTCCTGACGCCGTCAAGAGTAAACTCCTGACGCCGTCAGAATTGACCTGCAGAAATTCTTATGTCAAGTTTTCGGAAAATTTCTGGAAAAACTTGGTCCTACTTCCTGGAAAATCCTGCAAAACTTCATTATGACTCAATACAAGCATTTGACTCCAACAAATACGAATATACATGTTCATTTAATATTGTGGAGAATCATGATCGGTTTGTTTCTTAAAAACACATTTGGGGTTTCCCCTTACACTTATCTTTTGCAAAAATACCTTTAGGTGGAGTTAAGACTAGGCCAAAACAACAAAGTAAAGTATTTCCACTATTTAGTTTAGAAACATGATCTACCAACAATAAAAATTAAGCATGCATACGGAAGCAAATAGCAAACAAACAGATAAAATCACACAAAACATGGGTTGCCTCCCAAGAAGCGCTTTTCTTTATTTACGAGTCTTGTAGCTAGACTCAAGGTCATGGGTTACTACGTGACTTCATCATCAAACGTCACATCCTCCTCACTAATCATTTCATTGCTATTCTCTTGGTAGTCTTTTACACGTTGTATGTTAACAGTGAACTCCCCACCTTCATCATCTATTAACACTACCGCTCCAAATTTAGAAGAATTCTTTACCGTGAATGGTCCATACCATCTAGACTTAAGTTTTCCCGGAAATAATCTCAACGGAGAATTGTATAATAGGACCTTGTCTCCCTCTGAAAATTCTTTGGGTTTCTTAATTCTCTGGTCATGCCATCTTTTAGCTCTTTCTTTATATGTGATGGAGGATTCGTAGGCTTCTAGTCTAAGCTCATCAAGCTTGTGTAATTGCAAAAACCTATTATTTCTAGCAGTTGCGTAATCTAAGTTGCATGTCTTAAGCGCCCAATAAGCCTTGTGTTCTAATTCTACCGGTAAGTGACATGCCTTACCATACACCATGCGGAATGGGGTCGTTCCAATAGGTGTTTTGTAGGCGGTTCGGAATGCCCATAAGGCTTCGTCGAGTTTAAATGACCAGTCCTTTCTGTTTTGACTAACCATTTTTTCAAGTATTCTTTTAATAGCTCTATTGGTGTTTTCGACTTGGCCATTGGTTTGTGGATGATAGGCGGTGGAGAATCGATGGGGTACTCCATACCTCTTCATGACCTTTTCCATTTGTGCATTGCAAAAATGGGTTCCCCTATCACTGATGAGAGCTTTCGGAATCCCGAATCTCGCAAAAAGCTTTTTTAGGAAATGAATGACTACTCTTGCGTCATTGGTCCTCAGGGCTTGTGCTTCAACCCATTTTGAAACATAGTCAATGGCGACTAATATGTACTCGTTTCCCCTGAAGATGGAAAGGGTCCCATGAAGTCAATCCCCCAAACATCGAATACCTCACAAACTTGTATAAAGTTCTGAGGTGCTTCATCCCTAGGTGATATATTTCCGGCTCGCTGACATGCATCGCACGCCTGCACCATTTCTTTTACATCACGGAAAATTGTGGGCCAATAGAATCCCGCATCGAGAATCTTTCGGGCGGTAACGTTTATCCCATGATGCCCGCTAGAGGGACCCGAGTGACATTCCCTCATAATCTTTACTGCCTCATTTTCAGAAACACAAAGCCTTATAATTTGGTCAGGACACCTTCGGAATAAAAAGGGTTCATCCCAAAAGTAGTATTTTAGCTGGGAAAAGAACCTCTTCCTTTCGTACTTAGTCAGGTGTTCAGGAACGAGTCTACTTGCGAGGTAATTAGCAAAATCGGCGTACCACGGCTCCGAGTCACTCACTAACATGAGTTGTTCATCAGGAAATGAATCCCTAATCTCACTTCTATCGTGCTCATCCAAGGGGTTTTTGAGACGAGATAGATGATCTGCGGCCAGATTTTCTGCTCCCCTCTTATCACGAATCTCAACATCGAATTCTTGTAGCAACAAGATCCACCGAATTAGTCGTGGCTTAGCATCCTGCTTCGCGAAGAGATATCTAAGAGCCGAGTGATCAGTGAAGACGACTGTTTTTGAAAGGATAAGATATTGTCGGAATTTGTCGAATGCAAACACTACGGCCAATAGTTCTTTCTTGGTGGTGGAGTAGTTCTCTTGAGCGGGATTCATGGTTTTGCTAGCGTAGTAAATAGGTTGGAAAAGCTTGTCACGTCGTTGACCTAATACAGCCCCGACAGCGAAGTCGCTAGCATCACACATGATTTCGAATGGTAACTCCCAGTTGGGTGTGATCATGATTGGAGCTTGAGTGAGTTCCCTTTTTAAGAGATCGAATGCATCCTTGCATTCTTGGGAAAAATCGAACGGAGCATCCTTCACAAGTAATTGAGTCATTGGGCGAGCGATTTTGGAGAAATCTTTGATGAATCTCCGATAAAACCCGGCATGCCCCAAGAAGCTGCGTATTGCTTTGACAGTCGTGGGGTATGGTAACTTAGATATAGCTTCAACTTTAGCTTGGTCTACCTCTATTCCATTTCCTGAGATCTTATGTCCTAACACAATCCCTTCCTTCACCATGAAATGACATTTCTCCCAGTTTAGCACCAAGTTGGTTTCCTCACACCGTTTAAGCATCTTTTTTAGATTAGCAAGACAGCGGTTGAAGGAGTTCCCGAAGACTGAAAAGTCATCCATGAACACTTCCATGCTGTCTTCCATGAGTTCGTGAAAGATTGCGGTCATGCATCGCTGGAAAGTGGCGGGGGCATTACATAGCCCAAAAGGCATCCTTTTGTAGGCAAATGTTCCATAAGGGCAGGTAAACGTGGTCTTTTCTTGGTCCTCAGGTGCTATGGGAATCTGAAAATATCCAGAGAATCCATCCAAGAAGCAATAGTACTCGTGTCCAGATAATCTCTCTAACATCTGATCAATGAATGGTAAGGGAAAGTGATCTTTCCTCGTGGCATCATTGAGCTTTCGATAGTCGATGCATACCCGCCATCCAGTGACAGTTCTCTGGGGCACCATCTCACCCTTGTCATTCTTTACTACAGTCATTCCACCCTTTTTAGGTACAACCTGCACAGGACTGACCCATGGGCTATCCGAGATCGGGTAAATCAATCCTGCATCCAAAAGTTTTATGACTTCTGTCTTCACTACTTCCTTAATGTTAGGGTTCACGCGCCTCTGGGGTTGCACGGTAAGTTTATAATCTTCCTCCATGAGAATCTTATGTGTGCAAAAAGTCAAGTCAATCCCCTTAATGTCGGCTACACTCCATGCAAGCACCCCCTTGTATTTTTTTAGGACCTCTAAGAGTTTAACTTTTTGTTCATGTTCCAAGGAAAATTTTATGATTACCGGGAGTTGACTCTCTCCCTGAAGGAAGGCATACTCCAAATGGTTAGGAAGCTCTTTAAGATCTACGTCAAGAGGCTCGATAATAGAAGGTTTGAGCTTGTTTTCGGGCTTTCGGAGCTCGAGCTGCTCCGTTGCATCTTGTCTGGGGTAGAAGGAGACTGCATTAACAACCTCCATCTTTTCCACCTCTAGCAAAGGCAGAAAACTTTTGTCTCGTAGCCAGCCTTCATCGATCCGTTCATCGACACAACTATCAATGACATCTGTGGATTTCATCTACTTCCCCGATAAAATAGAGCCGGTTGGATGCTTCGAGGGAGAGGTCCATAGAATCCTTAATGTCGAAGGTTGTGCTATCGTCTCCCACTCGTCATGTTAATTTGCCATCGTAGACATCGATGACTGCACGAGCGGTAGCAAGAAATGGTCTACCTAAGATGATGGGTACCAAGTCATCCTCCTCCATATCCAGGATTACGAAGTCAACCGGGAATTTGAATTTCCCAACTTTGACTAGCACATTCTCGCATATCCCTACGGGGTACTTGACCGATCTATCGGCTAGTTGAATGTTCATACGGGTAGGCTTCAATCCAGAGTATCCTAGTCTACAGAACATAGAGTGAGGCATGAGATTTATACTCACTCCTAAATCAGCAAGAGCATTCTTGATTGATAGAGGTCCTATGGAGCAAGGCAGGGTGAAGCTGCCCGGATCGTCTACCTTCTTTGGCAGCCCTCGATGGGTCACCACTGAGCATTCTTCCCCCAGGGTCATAAGACCCTCGAGTTTCTTCCAGTTAGCAAATAGCTTTTTGAAGTATGTGCTATACTTTGGCATGTGATAGCAAGCATCAAGGAGAGGTATGGTGACAACTGAGTCTTTTAGGTATGACAAGAACCTCTTCTTATCATTCTCAGTTTTCTGGTTCCTTAATCAAGACGGGAATGGGATTCTCACAGGTTGGTTAGGCAGGGCTGATGGGGAAGGGGTCGTCATGGGCGGTTGGTCAGGGGCACCACCGCCGACATCCTCCTCCTCCTCCCCAGGTTTGTTTGGATCGAGGGTGATGGGGGACGAGTTTGGGTAAGGAGGGTCCTTGGTTGTCGTTCCAGCTCGCGTGGTTATTGCGAGCATGGGGTCTTTTTTGCTTACTGATGGCGTTTGAAGATTATCTAGGGCTGAGTTAAGCTTGTTGAAAAATTCTCCAATACCTTCCTGCTGTTCGTCGAAAAGCTCATTAAGGCCTTTCATTTGCAAGTCTTTTTCTTGAGTGAAGTGACCAAGGTCATCTTCGAAATTGCTCCTGATTTTGAATTCAGGGCCTTCCTCCCCTTCTCTTTTCTTTACCAGATTTCCCCAAAGGGTGTAATCGTCATTTTGGTAAAAAGGCAAAAGGGAGGGATCAGCATAAATGTCCCCTCCTGACAAGCATGCATGTTCAGTTGTGGTTGCTTCTCCGCATTCTTCCACCTCATGCGGGCCCCCACAGTAATCGCAGATCAAGTAAGGATTTGACAGCTGTTTAGGTAATTGCGATCCAGATAGGAATTCCACTCTCTTGTGAATTTTTCTCAACCGATCCGAGGTGATTTCAGAAATGCTAACAGTCGACTCAGTTTCATCCTAAGTGTCATCCTAGTCTTGACCATATTCTTCAATCCTATCCCATCCTTCCTCGGCACTAAGATTGGCCAATCTTCCTTTTCTAGATTGGTTAATTCCGTTTCGGTCTTTAGAGGAGATATTATCGTAGAAGATTTGGACCAAAAGCCAAAACTCAATGCCATGATGGGGAACTTGTCTTATTAAATCTTTGAATCTAGTCCATGATTTATGGAAGGGTTCATCCTTCCCCTTCCGGAAATGGAGGATCCTATCTCTAAATGCTGAGGTTTTTCCAGGTGGAAAGAACTTCTCATAGAACTTGGATATGAGTTGCTCCCATGTGAAAATAGATTCAGTAGGGAGTTTGTCATACCATTCTTGGGCATTTTCATATAAGGTGAATGGAAAGCAATCGGGATGTGTTTCTAGTAGCCCCATCCGTATGGAGGGTGTCTACTATTTTCAGGAAGTCCTTGATGTGTTGGATTGGATTTTCCTCATCTAGTCCGCGAAACTTACACACACTTTTGACAAGCCAAACATCGTTTGCATGCAAGACCTCGTTGGTGTGTTCGTTTGGGTAGACAATGGCGTTTGAGAAGCCACGAGAGGTTGGGGAGGAGTAGTCTTTAAGACGCTTAGGAATGGGGGTTGCGGGAGTACTAGTCTCGTCGTTGGGTTGGGAGCTAGGGGTTGTGACATGGTTTTCTGAATTTTCTTCAGAAAGAGGTGCATCAAAATCGATGGCAACGCTAGATGGTTCAGAAGTTGAGTGATATTGTCTCAATCTATGTAGTTCTCTTTCGGGTTCCGCATAAGGCAAGACAAGGTTTCGAGTGGAACTACGACTCCTAGTGATCCTAAGGTTAAGGGATTCGTCATTTGCCATGATGGCAGGTGGTGAAGAGTTACGAACAAAGACACAAAGAAATGAGATAGACTAAAGAGAACCTAAAAATAAAAATAAATTCTTACTAGAAAGGAATCTAGCAAGTAGACCTAATAAAAACAAATTCTAACCTAGACAATAACTATTCCCCGGGCTGCGGCGCCAAAAACTTGATGCGTGGGAATCGCAACAGGCTTTACCTCTCAAGGGATCTTGAGAAGCTTACAACCCCCACCAGGCAGTGTACCTGATCGTTGTAGTATAGTATAGTGACAAGTACCGGGGGATTTATCGTTCAGCTTAGGAATAGTGTCGCTAGGATTAGAAAGCCTAAATACTAGTTCTAAAGGTGAGGGATGATTATTTTTGTGTTTTTATATTTTATGGAAAGCAATTAAAAATCTCGGGTTTGAAGGATTTGGGCGGAATTAGTTGCTAATCAACTAACCCAATACTAAAATGCAATCAAAATAAAATACTAGAAATGAAAATAAACTAATTTATACTAAGGTTGTGAGCAGTAATTGGAGAAAATGTGTTTACTTAGATTTCACTACTCCCTAGATATCTTTTATACGTTAATTACTTGTTATAATTGCATGGATGACGGATCGTATTCCTTAATACCATTCATGGGGTGGCACACATAACACCCCAATTCTATGAGCTCTTATCTCCTCCTACACCATGCCCAGCACAACTATAGGGATTGTAAACAGTGGCTCATGCATTAAATACAACCAATAAAGACCTAGTGCGCGTTGGTTCATGTTTCTTAAGACGTTCAAGCATGTTACCATTTGGAGATCTGCCAGTTTTCTTAAGCCTAACATATAAATCATTCATCCAAGACAAGAATAAACAAGTAATCAACACATAATCAATATCTAGGTTTCATTAGATCTAAGCAAACACAAGATAGATCTAGCCTAGCATGATGGAATTAAGACAAGAACATGATATAGACAACCAACACATAGACATATTGATTGAATTAGAAGAACACTTATCTTGATTAAACATGCAAGGTATCAAGGGGTTGGAACCCTTGAAAAACCTGTAAAGTTACACCAAAATCGTACTTAGGGTTTCTCCCAAAACTTCTCTCCTTAAATGTGAAAAATTAGAAAACTATATATAGGAAAAGGGGTCTGACGGCGTCAAGACTAACTAGGTGACGCCGTCACCTCGCCGCCAAAACAATCCTCGGACTGCCTAGATCTACATTTGACGCCGTCAAGTACAAATCATTTCCAGGCCGTCATGACTTTTACTCTTGACGCCCTACCTTCATGACGCCGTCAAATCTCTTCTGGATCGTCATGGAATTTTACTCTTGACGCCGTCAGGGAACTACTCTTGACGCCGTCACCTACTGTTTAAGACTTTGGCGTTTTCTTCACTTTTATGCTCTAAAAACGTCCGAATTGCTTCCTTTTCCAGATTTCACTCCCAAAGTACCTAAAATCACAAAAGGAACGATTTAGGGCAATATTTGATCAATTAAATTTGTATTGGGGCTTAAATGACCCCCTAAAAACGGATCATTTTTCGCCTCATCAGTTTACATGGGTTATTGCATCTTTTTTGTTAGGAATTATTGTAAACAGACGTAAGTCTGTTAGTTACAAAGTTAAGTCTGGTAGGCATAGTTAAGTCTGCCAGTACTAAGTTAGTATTGTTTAGTGTTTTTAGTTAGTTAAGTTTGTTTATAAAACAAAATAGTTATATTAGGAAAGGATGTGCACACGTATTAGAGATATCTTATGAGAAAATATGCATTATCCTTTAACACATTTTGTAAAGTTGTTAGGATTTCCTTGATGTTTAAAAGAAACTCTTTGGCATTTTGGTTTGTATGAGATCCTAGTCGTCATTCAATTCAACTTGACAACTGAGAATGATGATGATATTGGTGAGTGAGTTTGCCTCTCTTGCTAAATTATACCCCTTTCTATTTAATCTTTTCACATTTTGTATCCTTTACTTTTATCATTTCACCTTATATTATACCCAAGGCAAGAAACATCTTTTATTCGTGATAATTTTTTTTTAACCGCACCACACTTGAAGTCAAACCCCCCGAGTTAAACCATCCAAACGAGCAGGCCCCGGGACCGAACCACTAGGAGAGACCCGCGAAGGGAAACCCTTAGAACTCACGGCTTCGTACTAAAAGGAAAATCTGTATTTTCTTTGTCACTTACGAGATTCGAACCCGGGTAAAACCCATCCCCAAACTCTAGAAGGAACTTGTTGAAGCATATTTCTGTCGGGTAGATCTTGACGGCTCTCACGTGCCATTCATTATGGTCCCGAGCATTGAAGTGTGCTACAAATATAAAAGAACCTGTTAGAAGGGGTCCCGAGGCCGAAGCCCCGGGGACCACCCTCCGACGGTCAAGTCAGTACCTCGTATGTAGAGGATTTATTATAACATGTGGTGTATTGTGTGTGTGAGATGAGATATGATATGATAATGTAAATGAGAGATGAGAGAGTAGTATATATAGAGAGAGAAAAAGGTAGGTACCAAATTGGTGCCTCGATACCTGTTCTGTCTTGGGAAGGAACACGCCGAGCTACTCCTAGTCTAGGTACAGTCTAGGTACTAGGTGTCAGGTCACGTGGGAGACACAATCCCGTAATATCCGGGTTAGGCGGCGTAGTCTGGTTCTTGCATCGGACTGTTGGGTAAAAGGATGTACCTTTATGGTCCTTCGGCACGTGCCCCTCGGACAAGGGTAGCATCCGCCTTCCGGTAATACCCTTCGGACTGATGAAGATTCTTTGGTCCGGCAAGTGTCGTCTGGACACATACATCAACATGTCCCACTAGTATTGTAGTATCGGTTGAATACTGATGGTGCAATACTTAAATAATATCTTTACGCATTTCGGCGCACGTCATCCGGACACATACGTCAACATGTCCCACCAGTATTGTAGTATCGGTTGAATACTGATGGTGCAATACTTAAATACTCCCTCCGTCCCACATTGACTGTCCAGTTTGACTTTTTCAAGTCTTTCTTTTTCAAATTTGACCTTATATATTTGTGTTTGTAGTATATAATATATGTTAAAAATTATACCAATGAAAAGTACATTTAAAACTCAATTTATTCATATATTTTGCATCAAGTATTATATAACACAAGAAAAAATAATTAAGGTTAAAGTTGTGAAGGAAAGACTTAAAAAGTCAAACATGGTACTTAGAAAGTCATAACCACAATAACATGTTTTCGAAATTACATCACATTATACATGATTAGAATCCATTATCACATTGTCACATATAACATGTTTTTGAAATTACATAACCACGGTGTTCTCGAAATGATACAAGTGAAATACAAGATACTACATTATAAGTGATTTCGAAAACATGCACTTCTGAAAATATTTCGCAAACCCATAATAAGGATGTTTGCGAAAAACTCCATAATTGGTGTTCTCGAAAGAGAACAGAATTTATGAGAGATTTATCGCAAACACTCCATTGTGGAATCTCGAAAAAAATTTCAAATTATGTGATTTCGAAAAGAGCCAGAATATGGTGGAAAGTTTCGCAAACATCCAAGTTTGGGTTTCTCGAAAAATGTCAAAGAGTATTTGCGAAATAAGGATTTCGAAAAAATACAGTTCTTTGAAAAATTTTCGAGAATACAAAAACTTGAGTGATCTCGAAATTTTTACCAATACTGGTGATTTCGAAAAATCTGTTTTTCGAAAATTCTTATACAAGAATTTCGAATTATTGCCAACGTACGTTTCTTAGTGATAATGTGTATTCCAAGTGATGAGGCCTGTTGCAAATGATGTTTTTCAATGATTAGAGACAAACTACACAATCAAATTTTGTGATTTCGAAAATTTTTCAAGAACAAGTTCTCGAAAAACTGCAAAATCATGATTCAATAGAGTATAACAGGTTCTTGTTCATCATATACACACAATAGAAGCATATTAGCATAACAAGTTAGCTCAAATAAGCACAAAACGAGAGAACCCACATAGAACGAAATCCTACGTTATCGAGAATCATGCATACTTGGACGTTGTTCAAATTGAAATGCATAATCATGATTCTCATACACATAATAACGTATCCCACCATTAACAACACTAAAACAAACAGCCAAGCATTAAAACTCATGTCGAACCAAAACCCTAGGTTTCGAATTTGTCAAAAACATGAACTAAAGGAAGATTAAATGGCATAGAAAGGTTAAAGACATGTAATGCAACAAAACCCCCATGAAAATTTAACCCCCAAACATGTTTTGAAGAATTTCGAAAACCACTAAACCCTAGGTATTCAAATTGAAATTACATGAAATCTAACCGTAAGAATTACAATTCAGCGAAAACCATTGTTAGAAATAGTGTAAGGATCATGTAGAAACTTACGGTTTGAAATTTGATAGCACGGATTGTTCGTTTGAATCGTGGCCGTAGATTAGAGAAAGGGTTTAAGGGTTTTTTGATTTTTGAGTTTATGGAAAAAAACAGGGGTGTTTGGTTTTTTGTTATTTTAGAAACTTATGTAACATGACACTATTAGTCCCCTAACTATCCATAATAACAATACAAGTCCTAAACTTTAGAACTAAGTAAAGGCATAAAGATCTAATTACTTACGACACCATATTTAGAAAGAGAAATACGATATATGAGTTATGAAATCCCGAAACACCGCACCAAAGGAAATATGCAAGTATATCGTTTTAGAAAAATTTATAAAATTTAGACGAATCTCCCCCTCAACACTTGTAAAAGAACAAGGTGTTGACAGAAAGCGATATACTTGCAGTTTTTTTTTTTTTTTTTTTTTTTTTTTTTTTTTTTTTTTTTAATCAAGAGAAAAAAAATATTTTTGTGTTTTTGAGGTTTATAAAATAAAAGAAAAACATTTATGTTACAAAGATAGTAAAGTAGTTGATGTTTGACACATTACGTTTGTTTTAAAAACTTTTGTAAGTCAAATGGTGTCAAACATCGCATACCAATTTGTGAACTAAACTTGCAAACCTTGATGGAGCTAAGGGTTTTGTAAGTAAGTCCGCTAATTGGTACTCAGTACCCACAAAATATAACTCAACTGTACCCTTCTCGACATGCTCTTTGATGAAATGGTATCGGAGATCAATGTGTTTGGATTTGCAATGGTGAACTGTGTTGCAGGAGATTGCAATGGCACTCTTAGAATCGCAGTAAATCGGAATCTTGTTGAATAAGTAGCCATAGTCTTTAAGTTGGGATCTCATCCAAATGACTTGAGTGCAACAGGCAGACATAGCTACGTATTCAGATTCTGTAGATGACAGTGATGTGCAATCCTGCTTCTTTGATTGCCAAGACACAAGTTTATCTCCAAGAAACTGTAAGCCACCTGGTGTACTTTTACGCGAGTCTAAGCATCCTGCATGGTCAGCGTCTGAAAAAGCTATTAGTTCAAAACCTGAATCCTTCGGATACCAGATCCCCAAGTGGATGGTTCCCTTTATGTATCGAAGGATTCTTTTTGCCTCATTGAGGTGTTTTTCAGTTGGATTAGCCTGATAGCGAGAACACATAAACACAACAAAAACAATATCAGGTCTACTGGATGTGAGATACATGAGGGACCCAATAATACTTCGGTATTTGGTAGGGTCAACTGGAGTCCCATGTAAATCAGCATCTAGTTTAGTAGAGTTGGCCATCGGTGTATTCATAGTATCACTACTTTGCATACCATGTTTCTTTAAAATCTCAAGAGCATATTTGGACTGATTTAGAAAAATTCCACGGGGTGATTGATGAACTTGTAGTCCTAGAAAGAACATAAGTTCACCCATCATGGACATTTCAAAATTATCTGTCATTAATTTTGCAAAATCCATTGAGTAATTTTTGTTGGTTGAAGCAAAAATAATGTCATCGACATAAACTTGAACAATTAATAAGTCCATCCCGTAGGTTTTTGTAAATAGTGTTGGATCCACCGAGCCTAGAGTAAAATCATTAGCCAACAGAAATTTAGAAAGCTTGTCATACCACGCCCTGGGGGATTGCTTAAGACCGTAGAGAGACTTCTTAAGTTTGTAGACATGATTGGGATGTTCTGGATCCACGAATCCTTCAGGTTGACTGACATAAACCACTTCTCGGAGTTGACCGTTAAGAAAAGCCGTTTTTACGTCCATTTGGTAAACAATCATATTCCGATGAGCAGCAAATGCTATGAACATCCTTACAGCTTCAAGTCTAGCCACAGGAGCAAATGATTCTTCAAAATCGATACATTCTTCTTGAGAATAACCTTTTGCTACCAAGCGTGATTTGTTGCGTATGACTGTGCCTTCTACATCCAGTTTGTTTTTCCAGATCCATTTTAAACCAATGATGATGATGCCTTCAGGTTTTTCAACCAATTCCCATACTTCTAATCTTTGAAAGGTTTTGAATTCTTCTTGCATAGACTCAATCCAGTTTTCATAAGTCAGTGCTTCTTTGACGTTTTTAGGTACGGTTTCACAAACTGTGAGTGCATAAATGCAAGTTTCACCGTCTGTGTGAAGGCGTTGTCTTGTCATGATAGGTGCATCTGGATGGCCAATAATTTGAACTAAGGGGTGATCTCTAGTCCATTTGTGTGTCGAAGGATGAAGTTGATAAGTATCTCGCAAGTGAGCAGGACCCAAATTGCGTGTAGATGACTCAGCAATGTCGGGGACAGGTTGAGCATTTGCAAATGGATTAATGAATGGTTCTGGGTCATGCTCTGCGGGTTGTGGAACTAATAAAGGTATGGAATCTCCAGCTGATTGTCGTGAGTTGGACCCGGTTTGTTCTGTTGGTGTAGGTGATAAGACTGGAGGACCGTCTCTTCCAACAGTAGTTGTTGTTTGTTGAGGTGTATCAGGTACTTGATGTTGATCAAGGTTTGCAGCGGAATTTGGTGTGGCCTCAGGTGGACGGTTAACAGGCGTATCATCAAACAATGGAGCAAACAAGGTTTCCACTTCTTTACGAGAAAGTGACAATGGTTCAGCCGAAGAGACCGGAAAGTTAAGACGGTTGGTTGCGGGTCCTAAGCCGTGTTGCTCAGAAGCCATCTGAGTGAGTTCATCGAAATTAGCATGACTAGTTTCTTGAATTTCCCGAGTACGACGATTCCAGATCCGATAGCCTTTAGAATTTTCACAGTAACCTATGAATACTCCAATGTCAGCCTTTGCTTTAAGTTTACCTAGATCATCACGATCATTGACAGGGTAGCATAAAGCACCGAATACGTGAAAGTGACTGATGTTTGGTTTCCTTTTATGAACAATCTGATATGGGGTTTTGTTGTGGCGTTTTGTGATCATGCAACAGTTTTGAGTGTAACAGGCGGTTGAAACAGCTTCTGCCCATAAGTAATCTGGTAATTGAGCGTTGATTAACATCGTTCGAGCAGCTTCCACTAACGTTCTGTTGCGTCTTTCGACTACTCCATTCTGTTCGGGTGTGCGTGGAATAGATGTTTGATGTTCAATTCCCACTTTCTCAAAATACGACCTTAGAGTCTGATTCTTAAATTCTGTGCCATTGTCAGTTCGAACAATTCTGACTGTGTTTCGAAGCTGAACTTGTATTTTGGTGAGAAAGGTGATGATCATTTGAGGAGCTTGATCTTTACTTCGAAGAAAATAAACCCAAGTCCAGCGAGAGTAATCATCAACAATTACTAAAATGTAGCGTTTACCGTTGATTGTTTGAACACGCATCGGACCACACAAATCCATATGAAGTAATTGTAAAACATGATTAGTACTGTGTTCAGGTTTTGAGGGAAAATGAGCACGAGTACTTTTTCCTTGTTCACAGGCTGGATATAGATGATCTTTGGCATAACGGAATCTTGGAAAGCCTTCAACTAATTTGTGACGAGCGAGATCAGTCATCGTTTTGAAATTCAAATGAGAAAGGCATTTGTGCCATAACCAAGATTTAGTCGATTCAGCATTGGATAGAAGACAAATTGGAGATGAAGCGATCATGTCTGACATAGAAATAGTATAAAGGTTAGTGCCACGTTTGCCAAACATCAAATCATTTCCTTGTAGATCACGAACAAAGTAGGTTTTCTCGCGAAATGCTACTTCTAAATCTCCATCACAAAATTGACCGACTGAGAAGAGGTTGTGACCCAAGCCTTCAACATAATAAACTCTGCTAATTTCAATGTTCCCATGCATGTAGTCTCCGTAACCCATGATTAAAGCGTATTGATCGTTCCCGAATCTGACAGTTCCAATAAACTTTGAGACAAAGTTCTTTAGCAGTTTGAGATTGCCTGTCTTATGTCGGGTGCATCCGCTATCAACAATCCAGAGAACGATCTGAACCACCTGCATCAAAAGAAGACGACAGAGATGGAACAGAAGTAAGGGTGGAACCCGAGGAAATAGTGGGTTCCTATTGGTTAGAAGTGCATATATTTAACAATTTAGGAATCCATTTAAAATTTGGTTTGTATTGTAACCAACGTTGCCAATTCCAACTAGTTTTTGCTTTGTTCTTAGTAAATGCACTAGCTTTTGGCGGGTTCCTAGAGTTTTTGATTGCAGCTTGTGGGTTGACTACAACATCTTTAGAAACTGTAGTAGGCGTTTTTCTTAAGGTAGACTTAGAAACCTTAGTGGACCTAGAAGAAGAGCCGAATCTACGTTTCTTTTTGCGGTGTAAGAGATTATGAGCTACACATTTGGTATGATCACCAGATAACACACTTTTACGACAAAACACACAAGATGCATTAATATTCAAAACATTTGAAGGTTTAGCATTCGTTACATTAAGATTTGGATTACAATTTGCCATATTAGAATCTAAATGAGATGCAACATTAGTTTTATTTGAGTTCCTAAGGTGATCTTCTACTTCTTGCACTTCTAGTGTTCCACTTTATGTTGCGAGAGCCTACTCTTTTTAGTCTTCTTAACTCTTTTTGTCTTTGGGCTTCTAACGCTCTTAGGGAAAACTAGACCTGTGGAAGTGGAAGAGCTAACATTAGAACTCTTAGCATGCTTAGCCTTATCTGTTATGTCTATTTGAAACATTCCTGGTGCAATCACAGTGGTGTCAATGAACTTTCCTTTTTGACGTAGCTTAATTTTCTCTTTCAAATCAATGATGATGTGTTTTTTGTCCTGAATATCAGACTCAAGTAAACCATTGCAATAACGAATGTCATCGCGGTTTTGTTGCCATTCGGCGTTTTCAATTTTTAACTCCGCAATTTCATTTTTTAACTCCTCAATTTCATTTTTACGTAGACGACATTTGTTTTTACGAGATGCATGATTGGCACATAATTGCAATTCAGTTCAATACTTTGAGCTTGACACCAATCAATCTTATGTTTAAGTTGACAAATTTCGTTTGAAAGTTTGTTTATCACATCATCACTGTTTTGACGCAATGTTTCATTTTGATGTTTCAATGATTCATTTTGTGACCTCAACAAAACAAGTTCAGCACAGTACTCAGCAAATAATTCAGCATTGCTGGAAAAATGGAGTTCATTCATGAGAGAACTATGGAAATCAACCTGAAGAAGTTGTTCCAAGAGTCGATCAGTATCTTCTTTCAAAAATCGGTTTTTGCTTTGTTGAACCAAAATTGCATTTTCATTAAGAGCGAAAATTTCTTTCATATCTTTAACTTCCTTTTGGAGTTCCTGTTCCCAACGAGTAGCACAATAACGCAAATTATGAACTAAAGGCAGAATTTGTTTTTGAAAAATATCTCGCTTTTCCCGCTCGTAAGCTGATTGAAAAGTATGAATTTTAATTTCCGAATGTTGTTCAACGACGTTTTACAAAATATCGATGCCTTTCATAAATGTCTGAAAATAGTCTAAAACTTTACAGCGTGTAGGTAATGGTGTCACATGACCAGAAGAAGGTAATGGACCATTTACTTGTGCCACGGGTTTGACAGGAGCCCCATTGGAAGATGAAACATAAGACTCAGTAACATACCATGATTTCTCAGGTATTTCTCTTGATGGAACAAAAGATTTTGAAATGTGAGGAGCTTTTGAGTAATCATATGGTTTGCAATATTCAACTTGACTCATTTTTTATCGACTCTTCTCTTCAAGTTCGTATTCTTCCTCAGTATCATGTACAATAACACGCACAACATTATTATCCATCAATTGGTCCATACTGTACAGCTTAGGATTGGTTTTAAAAACAGTGCGAAGAAAAGAGGATCTGTAATCGCCGAGGCCAAAACCTTTACCTGGTCTTGGTTTTAACGAAAACTTTTGAATTGTCGTTACAGATTCCCCATGTTTATAAACGATGTTTTGAAAAGCTTTAATTTGACTTTCGAGAGCGATATTATCATCAAGTAAAGAGCTTTCTTTTTCTCGTTTTTGCACTTTATGTTCATAAAATTCCTGTTTGCAAGTTATCACCTCTTTACGTGTTTTTGAAAGTTCCTATTGGAGTTGAACAACTTGTTTTTGAAGATCATGTTTTTCATTTTCCAGTTTGGAAACGATTTTACCGTTTGACTCAACAATGTCATACATTTGCTTTTGAAGATTTTGTTCTTTGACATATGATTCTTGAAATGACTTTTCAAAGCTTTGTTCACGATGAACGACATATTGAAAGCTTGAAAGCTGCTTTTTATAACATTCAATGTCCTTTTTTAACTTGGCATTTTTTTCAAAACTTCAGTTTGCACGTCCATTATGTGATTAGAAAGAAGTTGATTATTAAGTTGTTTGTCCGTAACTGTACAGTCAGGAGCTGGACCAGAAGGAGGTTCATGTTGTTCACTAAAGTCATTTTCGTCTGGCGCAATAGGATCATCAAATGAGACGACAGTGTCATCATCAAATAGTTCATCCTCTTGAGAAGAGAAAAAATGTTTCAGAAGGAACAACTTGCGCCTGATCTGATTCAGAAACATAGGGTGATGCATTAATTTGTATGGAGCTTATGGTTAGGTCATTTACCTGAGACAAGCCATCAGTGGAGAACACTGGGCCTGAATCATTCAACTGATGTTCCTGCATTTTGGCCATAAGCATCACAACTGCATTGGCTTCAAGATCTTCCATTTCATCATCGTTGTAAGCACTAGCAAAGAAACTGTTCTCATGAGCATTGAAAGTTCCTTCCTTTTCATCTTTGAGAGCCATAAGTAATGCCTGCTTGTGAAACTGACTACCTTTTCTTGGGTGAGGGCATGCAGTTGCAATATGACCTTTTTCGTTGCAGTTGTAGCACCATATCGCATTCCCAGAGACTCTGTTGTTACTAGCAGCATTGTCATTACTTCGCTGAGGAGCACCTGGATTGTTTCTGAATCCCCCATTGTTGTTGACTCTTTGTCCATATCCAGAATTTCCAGTATACCCACCTGAACGTCCTGAATTACGATTCTGAATCTCAACTCGACCATCTTGAATGACAGCTTGGTTTCTTGTATTTGATGAAGAACGAAGACGGTTGTTGGTTTTGTTGGAGAATTTGCTAAAAGCACGAGCAACAAGAGCAAGTCCTTGATTCAACGTATTGACGTCATCATCATCATCTTCAAACCGATTAGAGTAATACATGCTATCATTGTTGTCATATTCAGCAAGTTGATTTGAAGCGTGTTGAGAAGCAGGAGGATGCTGGTGACTGAAATAATTCTGTTCCTGATCATAAGCATGATTAGACATCGGAGGATGTGAAGCAGGAGTTTGAGCACGAGTGCAAGGGGATTAGAGGTAGGTGGTGATGTGTATCCTCCTCGGGCGAGTTTGTCTTTTTCAACTTCAGACTCATAGTGCTTGAGATAGTCGTACAACAATCCATATGGATCCCTGTGAAGATTCTTGGCTTGTCTCACAAATGTCACATACTTTTACCACTCAGGACCCAGACTACTAACAAACTTTGTATTGACAGCAATTCTTGGAAGAGTTATATCATGTCTCTCTAAATCATTGACGACATTAGTGAAACGATGAAAGTAAGACTCAAGAGATTCCCCTGGTTCGATCATGATGTTAGTGTATTCCAAGTAAAGTTTAGATTCCATGTCTTCCTTGTTCAGTTGTGTGCCTTGCATCAGTAGATGAACGTGTTCCCACATAGCTTTTGCAGTTGTTTGAGCATCAACACTTCTGAATATGATATTTGGTATTCCTTGAAGTATGTAAGACATAGCATACTCATCTGCTTCACGATGGTGTTTTTGTTCCTCAGTAAGTTGGGACTCAGGAACACGCACAGCAGTTGGAGCTACCGGAGGATCAGCCTGTAGGTCACCGCCAACGTAGTTAACAGGCCAAGGAAATGGTCCCTCAAGGATAACTTGTTTCATGTACTTACCATTGGGTTTTTTGAGTTCAATAAACCTTAAGAATCGACTTGCCCATTGAACATAATTACCCGGTGTTAGCATTGGAGGGGTGTCAGGAGAGCCTGCTTCGTGTCTGGATTGTTGAGTTGAAATGACTTCACACATCCTGTCAAACCAGTGAGTAGGTTTTGGTGGAAGTTGGCTTTGTTGTTGTGACATCAGATAAGATTGTTGTATCGGAACCATTTGTTGCATGAAGTTATGTTGTTGTGAGTAAACCGGTTGATGATAATGTTGTGGTGATTGTTGATACTGTTGCTGTTGCTGATGTTGCTGATGATACTGTTGATACTGATGTTCCTGAGGATTGTTGAAGTAGTACGGTGGTTGAGACATTATGAAACACTTGTGTGAAAAGATGGATCTTGTAGAAGGTATAGTTTTGCCAAATCTCGAAAAGTTTGCCCAAGTAGAAGTTTGCGAAACTTAGTAACTTATCTTGTGATTGCGAAAAATGTCCTTAAGAGATTGCGAAAAATGTAACTCAAAGTTTTTCGAAAAATGTGGGATTTCGAAAGAAAGTTTCTCGAAAGATGTTTTTCGAAAACCTTGTGATTTCGAAAAATTAATGAAATTTTTCGAGAACACAATATCACAAACACACTTTCGAAATTATACAATTTCGAAAGTTTACCAAAAGTCGAAGTACTTTTCTTCCTTATACAAGAGAGAAAAGACTGAGTTTACGATCCGTAAGTCAATATGAAGCAAATTCACAAGATTGCGAAACTGGTGCAGTTTAGAGATTGCGAAATTTGGGTACTTTTTGTTTTCAAAGAAAGCTAGTCAAAAACTTGTTTCTATTGCAAGAGTCTTGTACTTTTAGGTATAAAATGATGAGATCTTTAAGAAAGTTGAAAACTTTATAAACTTTTTCAAAACTACAAAAAATTTCGAAAACAAGTACAAGGCCCCAAATCGTATTTTTGGATAAAAGTTTGGAACTTTTTTGTTTGTTTTTATTTGTAGCACAAGTTTGTAAGCAAATATGTGATAAAATCAAGAAACAAGCAAGAAAGTACTAAAATTAGCAAAAAAACGATTTAAATGACAAGTTTAAGATTGAAATCAATGAAAAACAAAAGCTACACCTTCATATGGCGAATGATACCACTTGTTAGGTCACCATATTGATTTCACACAAACAAGAATGAGATAGATATAACGATGGGATGAATATTTGAATAAGAGAATAATAAGAGCAAGAGTTTCCTTATGATTTCAAATAAACAACCAAGTTTTACATTAGCCTAAGACATGTATTTATAGGTGAGGAGCTAGGGCAACACTCCTAGTCCTCCCTTCATGGATTTCGTATGGGCTTTAAGGCCCATGGACTCAATATCTTAAGCCTAGTAAACTTATAATATAACATAAATGAAAGTAACTAATAACTTAAGCAACCTATTATTACAAATGACCGAGACTTGATAGAATAGTAAAAACTATGATCCCAACAGAAGTTAATCATCCTATAGAAAACCCGTCCGAAATTAATTTATTAGAAATTAATTTCGGAAAGTCCCCTGTTTGGGACTGCTTTTTGAATGTTTTGTCTTATTTAGGATATGGATGCGTATAATTGATTTACTATTTGAGATGATTTCGACAGTGTTTCTCCTTTACTCCTACGAATATGTCTTTAATGCACATATTTGGGGAGTTGAGGAGAAATGCTGCCGAAATTTTCTCAGATAGTAAATCAGTTATACGCATTCATATATGAGATGAATCATTCAAAGAGTGGGTTAGGATTACCTTCCATAGTTGCACTAGGTGAACAAAACAACTTTCCTTTATTCCATGGTTATATGTGTTTATGTGTCGAATATTTTGAATGTGTAACAACTAAGAGTTGAACAAAACAATATGCAGTTATGATACTTGATAAGAGTTGGACCCGTTTAGACAGTCGTGTTTCAAAAGAGTTTTTTGATGGTCTTGCCGCATTCGTTGAACATTGCAAGCCGTTATTGAATAGTTACGGCAACATAAAATGTCCATGTCGTCTTTATTGTAATGTTCCATGGGTATCTCTCGACTTACTTAAAAGTCACATAAGCCAAAATGAGTGGGACCCAACTTATACACAATGGTGTGTAGGGATGGCACCCGTGGGTAATGGGCACGGGTACCTCTAACCCGTCACCCGCCCATGTGGTTTTTTTCTCACCCATCACCCACCCGTCACCCACCAATGGGTACAATTTTCTACCCATGCCCTTACCCGTGGGTATTTGTTGCCCATGGGTAAACCCATGGGTTAGTGTTATGCAACAAAATTACAAAACGATGATATGAAAACTAACTATGAAACTGCGTAATAAGACACCAAATAATTTGCCAAATACAACTTTGATTATTTGATATTTCATATTCTCTTTTTAGTCTTGAAACTCAAGCAAACTTTTATGTTAATGTGTTTTCTTGAGACTTGGTGATAATTATTAAACGTATACGTGCAACATCTTAAATATTTTAATTAGTATAATTAATTTTAACATGGGTTTATTGGTACACCCACGGGTATTTTGACGGGTATACCCGTGGGTATTTTAAATGGGTGTCATGGGTTTACCCGCGATGGGTATGCCTCACCCATCACCCACCCGCCACCCACTGATGGGTAACGATTTTCACCCACTACCTACCCGTGGGTGAAAATTGATTCGTTTACCCACCCATTTATGGTGGGTACCCGTGGGTTGTGGGTTTTTTCTCGCCCATTGCCATCCTAATGTCGTATACACGGTGAACCGGATCCTCTTCCTATACAAGATAACACAACACAATGTGAGATGAGTGACATGCGTGCGTGCATTAATGATATTTTTGATATTCCTTTAAATAATGAACAAAATGAGCCAACTCCTCCAAATATTGGCGAGACAAGTAACGAGCCAGCTCAAGCAACGACACCTCCTGTACGTAACGAGTATGAAGAGTTACTTGCCAATTCCACCCAGCCTCTTTACCCGGGTTGTGACTTTATGACAACCTTGGATTTTATGTCAAAGTTTACGCATCTCAAGGTCAGCGGTAAATGGAGTGATACTTCATTTAACAATACACTAAAATTTCTCCAGGAGGTATTTCCTCCCAGGTTAGGTTACAATCTCCCACCATCATACTCTGCTATAAAAAAAACATTTAAAAAGGTCGGGTTAGGGTATGAGTCGATACATGCTTGTGAAAATGATTGCTTTTTGGGGGACTGGTGCCAAAGATTTGGAGTATTGTCCGGTCTGTAAAACGAGTAGATGGAAAGACAAGAACACAACGGGGAAGAAAGCTCCTAACAAGGTGTTGCGTTACTTTCCTATCATTCCTAGGCTACAACGTTTGTACAAATCTATTCACACCGCAAAACATATGACTTGGCATGCTACTGGAAAGTCTACAGTAAACGGTATGATGCAACACCCGGTTGATGGTGAAGCATGGCAGAAGTTTGACAGCGGTAAATATTCAGAATTTGCTAACGAACCGAGAAACGTTCGATTAGGGTTGGCTGCTGATGGTTTCAATCCGTTCGGCAACCTTAGTCAGACTTACAGCATGTGGCCTGTTATCTTAACAACATACAACTTGCCTCCGTGGTTATGCATGAAAGAGACTACTTTGATGCTGACGTTGTTGATTCCTGGACCTAAATCACACGCGAAGGACATTGATGTTTACTTAAAGCCTTTGATTGATGACCTTCAAGAATTATGGAAAAAACCAGGTGTCCCGACTATGGACGCTGTTACAGGGAAAGAATTCAACATGAGAGCGATGCTTTTATGGACCATCAATGATTTTCCTGCTCATAGTAGTTTGTCATGTTGGAGTGGGCAAGGTTACTACGCATGCCCTACATGCAAAGTAGGCACTCCGGCTACGCGTGTGATAAGCAAAATAGGTTATGTTGGCCATAGAAGCTTCTTAAAAAAAACCATAAATGGAGGAGGGATACTACTACATTCAATGGTGCACCTAATTTTACAGATCCTCCTAAAAAAGATACTCTGGCTAATATCTTGACTCAACTTGCAATATTGCCCACACATTTGCCGGGGAAACATCCAGATTATGGGGGTGGGAAGATAAAACATAATACTACAACCGACCTGATCTGGACTAGACGGTCTATTTTCTACGAGCTTGAATATTGGTCTTCTCTTACTCTAAAACACAATTTAGATGTCATGCATATCGAAAAAAATGTGTTGGAGTGTATCTTGAACACTTTGTTAATGAATGACAAATCTAAAGACACCGCTAAGGCAAGACAAGACTTGCAAGCTTTGGGCATTCGACAGGAGTTGTGGCTCGAAAATAAACAAAACGGGAAGTGCTCGAAGCCTCAAGCTAAGTACTCCCTCACACCCGATAAAAGAAAACTGTTCTGTCAATACATCAAAACAATTAAACTGCCAGATGGGTTCGGATCCAAGTTCAAGTCGAAAGTGACCAAAAATGATAACAATATAACGGGCATGAAGTCTCATGACTATCATATAATGATGCAACGGTTACTTCCTTATGGACTTCAGCAATACTTGGACACACCGACTTATACACCATTAATCGAGCTTTGTTAATTGTTTAAGCAAATTTGTGCCCGAACTTTGAAACATAATCTTGTAATTAACCCGACATATATATATATATATATATATATATATATATATATATATATATAATTCTCTCAATTTTTTTCTTAATTAAATAGGAAGAGATGGTTCGGCTGAGAGATGTGGGAGCGAATACGCCGGAAGGGGTGGCGTACACGGAGGAGCAGATACTTGTGATGGTTTTGAAGGGCAAGCAGTGGGGCCACATCGCCGGACGGGGTAGGGTCGTACCCGGGCTCTCCAGGCCACCATTACCATACACCCCGCCTCCACCTCTATGTATGTACAGTTTGATAATATATTAATTATAGATTACTCGATCATGACTCAAATTAAGTATTGCAATAGATGTTTTTAAATTTTGATTATTTCATTTTCAGAATACGCCGAGATGGAGAAAAAGCTTGCTGAGGCCGAGAAGAAGATTACTGAGGCCGAGGAGAAGAGCCGTCAAGATGCTGAAGAGCGTAAGGCCTTGAAGGCGCAGATTGATTTGGTCACAGGTTTTATCTCCTCCAAACCGCGATGGAACGAGTATGTTAGTCAGGCGGGTTCTCAGCACGTGGATGGCTCGGGCAGTGGCATTAGAGGTAGTGGCTCAGCTGGAGGGAGCGGGAGTCGCAGAGGCGATGAGGATGGTTCTGGCGATGATGAGGGTCCTGCTGATGATCACGAGTGATTTTGGATGTAGAGGTACAAACTTGGGTATTTTGTGTTGTACTTATGGTTGAAACAATATTTTGGCGACCCATATGTTAGTATTGTATAGTTTAACCCTTTGGCGACTTGAATGTCGCGGATATTAAAACATTTGTGGCTATGGCAGCTAGGTTTAGATATTACCACACCCTGTTTTGTAGACTTTATATGTTTTTATGCATTTTGAGGGTGTTTAGCGATATTTTGCAAGTGTTTTAGCCGATGGCGAGTTATACGTTTAGGACATGTTGATATTGAGCTGTTATAGGTGCTATTACAGTTACAGGTTTTGGTAGATTTTTTCCGGAAAATCCGGAAAAAATCTGGAAAATTGCTATATTTGCAGCCAGTAGCAGGATGTTATTAATGATACCGTCGACATGTCGACGGCATCATTAAAACAAAAATATTGGTTACTTAATTAGGCCGGCGACATGTTGACGGCATTATTAAAAATGAATATTGTTTTTAATATTATGCCGTCGACATGTCAACGAGATAATTAAATACCCAATATTTTGGGTTTAATGTTACCGTCGACATGTCTACGGCATAATATAAAACTTAATTATTACTACCTCCGTCCCTAAATAAATGTCCACGTTTGACTTTTGAGGTCGTTTTTGTTCATCTTTGACCTTATATAATTTTATTTATTTTATTTAATACTTGAAAAAAATTATACCAAATTAAAATACACATAAAACTCAATTCATTCATATATTTTGCATCAACTATTATATAAAATAAACAAGAATATTTAAGGTCAAAGTTGAATAAGTAAGACTTCAAAAGTCAAACATGGACACTTATTTAGGGACGGAGGGAGTATCAATTAATTAAAACGTTAATTAGTTATATGTTCCCGTTGACATGTCGACGGGAAGAAGTTGACGAACATCAAATTCCTTTGACTGGAAAACGATGTGGGACCCACATTGTCGACGGCGATTGTCGACGGGAACACTGTTCCTGACGAAGCACAGCCGTCGTTATGTTCCCGTCGACATTTCGACGGGGAGGTATGGTTCCGTCGACATGTCGACGGAAAGGGCCTGAAAAAAGTCACCGGCAGACGTTTGTACTAGTGTTATGGATTATATTTTACTTCCAGAACTTGAGTGCACATCAACGATGGAATGTATTTAGGGGTGAAAGCAAAGCGGATTCGGAACTGATATTTACCTCTAAGTATAAACACATAAACTAGTGGTATAAGATGCAGGTAAATGTATTCTTGGCACACAAAAGTAGTAGCGACGATAATTGTGATTTTAACCAAGGTTATAAAAGGCGTAAGGCGTGGCGTGGCGGCATGGCCGCATCTCAAGCCTTACACGCCTTGGCGGAGCCTTTGCGTATCATAAGGCGTCACTAAAGCAGCAAAAAAATATTTATAGATTTATGTATATATAATTTTAGATCAGATTACTCGTATTATATTGGACATTTAATCTACTACTTACTATATAATTACCAGGCTCATATATCAAATAGCCCAAATTGCAAATACTAGTTCAAAACATTTCAAAAAAAAATTAAAATTAATTAAAAAAATAAATAAAAAATAATCTGGTTCCAAAAATGGCGCCACGCCTTACCAAAAGGCGCGCCTTTTCTCGCCTTATTTCACGCCCTTTTGAGCCACGCCTAGATCAGCCGCCAAGGTTCATTTCGTGGCGGCGAGGCCGCGCCTCGCGCCTTGGCGCGCCTTTTAGAACACTGATTTTAACATTAAAGGGAAGTTGGTTGGAGAAATTGTACCATTCATTTGCAAGAATCTTCAACACCAATAGTCCAAGTATGTTACGTTATTTTGTTATTTAAAGGGAAATTATTGGCTACAATTGAATTGTAGCCAACTCTATACAATTTGTGCTACAAATTGTGGGTCCTGGGTTATTTTGTCGTTCCTGACTTCTTTCTGTGAGTTCTTAATTCATTTTCTTGTGTATTTTAATGAAGGATTGTAGCCAATTGGCTATAAAAATTGTAACAAACTTATCCTCTTATTTAAAAGCTAATATATTTTCTTACTTCATATATTTACCTAAAGCTATGAAAACATTAACTAATTAATTTGTATGGTTGATTCTTATATGTAGATGCATAAATTTCAACCATTAAAGAATGTCAAACTTGCCAACGGAAAATACATGGTGACAGATAATCCTAATGTGGATTATGCATTTGTGGTCTCGCACTAATTACGATCCTCGATGGCATGACTATGAACAACGCTGATAAAAAAATATTTGACGTACTTGGTAATCTGGCTTCATCGTAAATTGAAGTATGATTACACATTGGCTAATATAGTGTGGTTCAACATCTCATCTTTAATCTTTCTTATGATCTTATAAGTTTATGTAGTCTCACCCCACGTGTTATTTGGCATGTCTTTACGTGTCCTCAAACTCCTTTTTATTAAAAATACATAAACACACACTTTCTCTCTTGATAACCATATATCTTTGTAATAATCCTCACCGATGGCCACCATTTTCGACCACCACCACCAACAACAACAACTACAATGCATCATGCAAAGACTCCGTCACCACTTATATATAGCTGGTTTTGTATCTGTTTGTGGGCCAGGTTTATTTGTTGTTTTTGCTGTTACTTGGATGTATAAGTATTTTAAAGGCTTGCATCCAGTTGGGTTAGACCGGGTCGATTATGCGAGAAGCCGAATTGCGGATACAGCGAGCCATGTCAAGGATTATGCATGGGCAATGGCGGAACTAGAACATTTTTTTAGGGGGCCTAATCAGAGATTTATTTGTAACCTCAAGTAAATTACCTTTAAAACCTATAATATTTACACTAAGTGCCGCAAATTTTTGGGAGGGGGGGGGACCCTCCCCTGCCCCTATATAGGTCCGCCAATGTGCATGGGAATATGGTGGATATGTTCAAGGGAAGGTTAAAGATGTTGCTCGTGGTGCTTGAGGGTTGTGGTGAATCGGTTTGGGATAGTGTGGAACGGTTTTTTTAATTTTTATTTTTATTTTTTTATTTTTTTATACTCCATCCGTCCCAAAATTATTGTCCCCAAAAAAAACACACAGTTTAATAAAGGTACATTTATTACAGCTTTCTATTTCTTACTTTTTGACATAATGAGAATTTTACCCTTAGCTAATTAATTAAAGTCTTCTTTAAAATATGTAATAATAATTTTAAACAAGGGTAATATAGTAAACTTGGTTAAACTTCCCTATCTATTTTTAGTTGTGGACAATTAAATTGGGACATCCCAAAAAGAAAACGTGAACAATAAAATTGGGACGGAGGGAGTAGTTTGTTTTGTGAATTCATTGTGGTATGTTGGATATCAAATTCATGTAGAATTATTGTTGTTGATGGCATATGGAAACATTCATAGAAAACCATAAAAAAAATGTAAAATGGTTAAAAAGTAGTACTAAATGTGTTTTATGATCGACTAAACAAGTAAGATCATGTCGATTTAGACACATAGTTTCTACATAATTATAATAGCATAATACCCGTGCATTGCATCGGGGCAGCTTTATATCATATACTTCATCATTTATATGACACACGAATAACTTAAAAGCTTGACTATCAAAATACTTTAAAACATTAAAGAAAACAAAAAATAAAACGGTATCATTTGAAAATATCTTAAAAAACTTACAACCATCCAACTTTCTTTCACACACATTATATAAGTCCCGCACGCTGAATCAAAGTCACAACAATTTATAAATAAACTCTTATATAACTACACAATTCTTAACAAATCTCAATGGATCTAAAGCAAGAAATCATTGATCAAATTAGTCTAGATATTGACGCTGATGTGAAGACAATCAAACGTATAATGTCCCTCATGAGAGAGATGTTTGCAGATGAAGATGCAAGAGACGATGTTATGGAAGAAATCAACAACCTACCCAAGTCCAAACTACATGACGAAGCTATAATAGAATTATACGCGTGTGTTACATCAAGGGCAGTTTTATATCATGTATACACATTTTAATTTACCAACACAAACATATTTAAACAGAATTACGTTGTTATAAACGCCTCTAAAACATACATTTAAACACTAACCACTTAACCAGCTCGAAATGAAATTTCATCAAGTTGAAGCATTTTAACAGTTGCCGAAAATCTAATTTTTGACAAATCCACCAAACATACAAAAAAATATGCCAATGAAATACATAACCTGATCAACATGGTACATATTATATTACTATCAAACAAACATTTCACTATATCTTGCTACTGGAAATAACTCTTATATACATTTCATAACATTAACTTGTACAACATTATAAAATTCAAATAATGAAACCAACAGTAGGCTCAAAAAATTGTCTGCCATAATTGAGTGCACACCCCGGTTACTATTTACTTTACCCGACAATCTAAAAAACTATACTTAAGCTTGTAAACTTTTTTTTATATATCTATACATGATATTAAGCTGTAAAATTTATAACATTAAGCAATAATTCATATGTTAAAATACTTATTTTTTACTTTGGATGAATACACGATTACATAAATGAGGAGAAGGCAATAATGCCGAGGACAACAATGAAGACGGAATAGACGACACATTGGTGACGCTAACAACTTTGAAGGAGAATACCATATACTCATTACTAGTTATAATACCTGTGCACGCACAGGGTTTTTAAAATTTTGATTTGATTATGTATTATTATCGATTAAAAAGTGAACCACTTAACATGTTTCAAATAGTTTTACTTAGTGGACTAAAGATAAAAAAAAAAAAAAAATCATGTGTATATATGTTCTAATCTACCTATTATTTTAGGAGAATACTTTTGGATTAAAAATTATATTTTATTATTCAAGCAAAATCACATGATAATACTTGACTTGCATGAGATGTTAGTAATATATGCTTTTAGTTTTGCAAACCCGTGCTATCAATTTATGATGTGTTTTGTAATTGTGGTATTTCTTTTACTTATATTTTTGTTATGTAGCTTTTCTTTTTTTGATTTAGGAGGTGATTCTTATCAAATAAGTATTGTGATGCATGCATTTTATTTATAATTTAAAGAAAACACCTTCTATATTAAAGAATGACTATCTAATCGATGTGTTTTTGTTTATTTTTTTTTAATAATTAACTTTGTATAACGTTTTTAACTGACAGAGATATTGAGTTTGAGGTTAATATTGTTATTTAACTTTAACTATTGATATCATGTTGTAAAAAATGTGCGAATTTAGTGACACATAATGAGCGTTTATGAAGTTAAAATATGCTCCGTAAAGTTTTTAAAATGTTTTTATGGATATCCATATATAAGTTTTAAATAACAATTTCATGAGTCGTTGTTATAAGTAGAATCGTGTATAGGTTTTCGATTCCGGCTTTTATTGACCGACGATATATCGGGATGCCCATGAATTGGTGAAAACATGTGATTCTTGCCAACGTCAAGGGAAAATTTCTCAAAAAGATGAAATGCCGCAAAATACGATTCAAGTTTGTGAGATCTTCGATGTTTGGGGCATCGATTTCATGGGGCCATTTTCGTCATCTAGGGGTAACAAATACATTCTCGTGGTCGTCGATTACTTATCAAAATGGGTTGAAGCGAAGGCGCTCCCCACCAATGACGCCCGAGTGGTTGTTAAGTTTTTAAAGAGTCTGTTTGCCCGATTTGGTGCACCTCGAGCCTTCATAAGCGATCGTGGGACCCATTTTTGCAATGATCAATTTGCGAAAGTTATGCTAAAATATGGTGTCACACATCGTCTTTCCACGGCTTATCATCCACAAACGAGTGGTCAAGTTGAGGTTTCCAATCGTTGTTTAAAACGTATACTTGAAAGGACAGTAGGAGAACACCGTGCCTCTTCGGCAGATAAATTAGAAGATGCATTATGGGCTTTCCGGACCGCTTACAAAACTCCCATTGGGTGTACACCATATAAGCTGGTTTACGGGAAAGCTTGTCATTTGCCCATTGAATTAGAGCACAAGGCCTACTGGGCCTTAAAACATGCCAACTTTGACTTGAAAACCGCGGGTGATCACAGAAAAATCCAATTGAATGAGTTAGTAGAACTCCGTGATCAAGCTTACGAGAATTCTTTGATATATAAAGAGAAGACAAAAAGACTTCATGATGCCAAGATCAAAGACCGCGTTTTTAACGTTGGTGATCAAGTGCTACTTTTTAATTCTCGATTAAAGATATTCTCGGGTAAGCTTAAAACCCGTTGGTCTGGACCATTCACAATTACCCAAGTTTTCCCTTATGGAACCATTGAGTTAGCTCAACAAGATGGTCCCAATTTAAGGTGAATGGTCACCGATTGAAACACTACTTTGGAGGAGATGTACCGACTATGGTAGTCCCAGATCTCCAAACTTTCCCCAAGGACAATTGAATTCGGGGATCGAGTCAAGCTCATGTGACTCGGTTATCAAAAACAAGCGCTTCGTGGGTGGCAACCCATGCTTATCCAATTTCATCTTCTTATTTTCTATTTTCTAACAAATAACGTGAGGAGGGGGTGCCTCTGCTACTCTTGTGTTCCGTGGTTGTTTGTGATGTTTGTTCAGGATTGTCCATGATTTATGATGACTCTCGTGCTCGTTATCTCTTCACTTGGAGTCTCATTCATCGGTGCTACTTGGAAATCCTATATCCGTTAAATCTTATCGACTAATGTTTTCTTTGGCATAATTAATAAATGGCCTAGAATTTTGTTAGGATTACCTTAACCCATAAACATTGAGGACAATGTTTCGTTCTAGTCGGGGGGAGGGTGAATCTTCGATTCGATTTTGACCTTGCATGTTTCAGAAGTCGTGTACTCTTGCAACTCCGTTTTTCCACCAAAAATTAAAAAAAAAATTGAAAAAATTAAAAATTTCAAAAGTTTTGATGAAAAAGTCATGAAAAAGTACAAAAAATGAGAAAAAAGTGAAAAAGTTGTACAAAAATAAAATAAAGTTTGAATAAGTGTTTTGACACCTTGTTGACTTTCTTGCTGGCGAGAGTAGGAATAAATATTTTGACTTGACCGGGCGTGTTGAGCCCTAGCTTGTTCCCTTAACCAATGATGATCACATAAGCTTGTGCTAGTTTTGTACACAAGGAGCTATAAAATGCGAATTCTTTCTTAAGAATCTGCAAGTTCCCGTACTTGATTTTATACATGCGCAGCTTAAAAGCTTTCGCTAGTCTTTTACATCAGGAGCTAGAAAACGCGAATTCTTCTTCTAGAATTTGCAAGTTTCCATATCTGACTTTATATATGCGTGGCTGATTATCGGCTAAGTATTCGCGGGTTTCATTATTTGGAATCTTAAATTGCGAAGAGCGAGAAATGATAGAGTTTATTTAGAAGTTAGATGCTAAACGTGGAGTAGTGGTTCTCTTTAGAGCTCATGATAGGAACTTGTGGCTTTTTACTCCCATCAGATACGTCACCTATATATAATAGATGTTCTAGGTTAATTAGTGGTATTTCGGTTTGAATAATATTTAGTTCTTTATTTTTTTAAGAGAATTTTTGCTTTAGAAGTTGGGTACATATCAAGGAACATCAAAAATAAGAGCAAAAAGTGAAAAAATCAAAAGTCAAAAGTTGATTATCTATGTGGTTTTGGAGCTACCCGATAGGCTTCCATTGATGTTGATAAAAAAAAGTCAAGAAAGAAAGAAAAAAAATGAAAAGTATGAAAAAAGTGAAAAAGAAGAAAAGTGAAAGTTGAAAGTTGTATCGAATAAGAGCTTATGTATGTAAAATAAGTTGTTGGCGCGTGAGGTGCATGTGATAAGTGATTAGTAATCAGTCACATGAGGTGCACGTGATCGTACTCCGCAACTTATATCCTTGATATTGTATGTATCCCTAATTCTTTGATGTGGACCGAATTTCTATTGCAGTGGTTCTTAAGAGAAAATGGAAAACTACTTATCGTTTTAACTTAGGTATCACTATCGGACTAAAAATTATTGAAACGAGAAAATATGAAGCAATTCATTTCTCAACAAAATAAAATATTGAGATACAAAACCTAGGAAATGGGAGTAAGAAGTTTCCACAAGTAACTATTATGAGTAGTGTTAGCATCTAATTTGTAAATAAGCTGTGATCTCGTTTGTACGCTTAGTTTGGGGACTTGTGAAAAATCAAGGATGACGATTTTTATCCGTATGGTCGCTTCTTAAATAGAAGTGTTTCTACTCGTTGACCCTAATAATTATTTTCAAAATAATGAAAGTTCAACAAACCGTCACAAGTGTGAAGTATGTAAAAGTACAAAAATAGAAAGTGAAAGTGGAATAAAGGAATAAAAGAAAATTTTTGGAAACGGAGTGTTTTCGGGAATAAATGATTTTATCACTTCTTTCGAACCTCCTTGCTACTTTACAAAGTCAGTAGAAAGAATTTTGAAATTATTTATCCCAAGCGCGTGAATTGATCACATTGCGTGAGGACACGACAATACCTTAGTCAGGGGGATTTTGGTGAGTGCTTATTCACTCACTATTATATGGCCAAAAACCGACCCAAAACGACTATTTGAGCTAACAAATGCCAAGAAAACAAGTGTTTTTATGTTGTGAATGTGCAGGAACGGATTTATCAATAAAAGACGAAAAATCACACGAATATCAGAAAAACGGGCACGAGAGTAGAAGACGGTCAAAAAGTCAAAGCCAGGGATCCAAAAGTCAGTTTCAGTCCTTCATCTATTCATACTTGGCAAGTTTAGTCCCTGAAATATATTTTGAAGAAATTACCATTTAGCCCTTGGAATGTCAGAAGTTACACATATGGTCCTTGTATATTTTTACCAAAATTCTGAAAATATAATACAAGTTTGGTCCATGATGTTTCTAGCCCAATGTCCAAATCCAAGTCCACCAATAATATTACTAAAGCCCAAACCTTATTCCCTTGACCCGGCCCCAGGATCAAATAATAATAAACAAACCAAACGCGCCAATTTCTTCCCCAAATCACCCCAACCCAGAACCTTAAGAACCCTAGCTCACCATTTTGATCAATTGGTTCAAACCACTACACCTAGCCATCAGTTGCTAATAATTAAACCTTCTAGAACCACACGTGACCCTGCACATGTCAGAGAATGTAAGAGAATCTATCAGAGGTCACGTGGCACAATGAGATTGGAGGAGGCACGTCATACCAATCATTGGGAACCCTTTTAGAAGCGTCTGACTCATATCTGACACGGAGAGATAGTACTAGCACTCAAATGGGACAGATGGCGCATGCTAATTGGACAAGACACATCATGGATATTAATCTGAGGGCTCATATTGATTTAAAGAAACACAAATCTAATCCAAGGGCAATAAGATGAAGTAAAGAAGCACAGAAGTGGCAAGGATCGCCAGCGTGGATTTTTACCCCTACACTCCTCATTTCCTATAAATAGGTGTCACTTTTAGCTTTGAGTGTGTAGAATTTTAGATAGTGTTATGCTGCAAAAATGTACCTAGACTAGTTATTGTAATAGATTTAATTGAGCTTTTAATAAAATTTCAAATTTTCTGTTTACATTTTCAGCTTATTCATCAATTTTAATTGCTTATTCTGTCTTTAATATAGCTTATAACTAGCTTAGTGTTGATTAGTTTCAGCTTATTTTTCTCTTCTAAACTCTCTTTTGTTATCAAAATTAGCTTATTCATTCTTACTTTTTCAATTCAGTCAAGTTATCTTCAAATTTAGAAAATAATAAAAAAAAATTAGAAAAATATAAAAAATAAAAAAAATAGTTTCAAAAGTAGTTCTAGATCTCAAATAAGCTCATTTTCAGCTTATACATATCATATTCAAGCTCACAGAGCTTATGGTTTAATAGTACTGTTTCATTCCAAGAGGTGTTTGATGATTCCATTTGATGCTGAGGTGATTTGATAGCTGATTCAGACAGTTAGACATCAGCCTATCTTAAAGATAGGCGACTGTGAACTCCCTCTGTTCAAGCTGAGGGAGAAGCTTGTGGTAACTTCTGTTTTCAATTTCCATTTGTAGTATAAGATTGGCTTGATAGTTGTAGAAGTAGTTTACATATTTCATCTCTATTAGTAGTTTATCTGAGATTGTATTAGTTTGATTATAGATTTCATAGTTTGGATCTGTTTTAGTATAGCTTATTTAGAATTCTGAGTGGATTTTAGTTTTGAAATTTGCTAGTTAGTTGATTGAGTTTGTGCATCTGAGTAGTATAATGATAGTTGTTCATCTGTCATATAACTGGATACTATATATTGTGTTAGTTGCTGAACTTAGACCTGATTTACTATAATTTTGTGGACCTGAATTGATCATTGCTTGTAGATTGTGTGAGTATTGGTCTGAGTTGCTTCACTTCATCATCTGAGTAACTAGTTGTTAACCTGTTAACCTGTGGATTTGAGAATTTGAGTGTGGATTGATTTTAGTGATAGTGAGTTGTGGTTATAGCTTTTGTGTTATTATTGAATGTGATTCAGATCAGTAGTGAGTAGTTTGTAAGTGAAAATCATAAAGTTGTAGCATATTTTCACTCTATAAAGGGTGTTTGGGAGTAACTGTTCTGGTGAGCTCTAGAGTTAGTAAGTAAGTATTAGTAGCATTAATAGCTCAGTTAGGTTAAATTTAGTCTTAGTAATACATAAATTTAGGTAAGTAGTTCAATAAAAGTCAATAGTAGCTTAATCATATTCTTACTGTCACATAAATCAGTATTTAGGTAATATAGATTGGATTGTAGGTACAAAATAGGTTTAGGAAGCTTAAATTAGTTGTATTATAGCTTAATATAACAGCAATTTGCATCTAGAATCAGTATTAATTCATAAAAGTCAAACTAGTTAGTTAATTCAAAAAGTCATAAATCTCTTGTACTCATTAATTGGTCAGATTTTTGTGATAACCTGTAGGCCTCATTGTTAATTGGAAATACAAATGGGAAGTTGTTTTTAAAAGCTTGGTAGTAAGAGAATAAGTATCAAAAAGAAAATTAGGTTTTGAAGCTCTTTAGCTTATTGGAATTTTAGCTTAAAAGTAGCCTGTTTAGACACTATAGTACCCTGCACCACAGGTTGAGACCTGTTTTCAAGGCATCATTCAAGTAGGATTAAGAGTTTAGAGATCTTAATTTTTGGTTGATTTATAATCTCAGACTAGTAGGGAAGCATTTGCCTCCATTAGCTTCTCATTTGAAGCTTATTACATTAGCTAATCAAGCTCTTGAAGTTCATAGGTTCTAACATAGGTCTGCTTGTAATTTTGATACCTGCTAGTTTGATTTTGAGCTTCTATTTGTGAGTATACCTGTCTATTGTGCATCATCTGAGTAGACATTGATTTGTGATTGATCATATTGCCTCTGTGTTAGCTTATGCTTATTCTGCATAGCTTCTTGTGCTTATTACATAGCTTATTGCCATAAATCTCACATCTGTGGTAATCTGAGCTTATCATTCATCATTTTCTGTCACATTTGAGCTTAATACTTCATAATTGGTCAGTGTTCAAAGTTTCATCTAAATCAGATCATAAGTGCTTATTAATAAGCACTTGTGATAAGCAGTTTAGTCAGAAAAAGCTCCAAATAAGCTGATTTTCACTTAAAATTTTTATTCTGAGTTCTTTTTATTATTTTAGATTTTCTGGAATTTTTCCAGATTTTTCCAAAGCTTTTTGCTATTTTTCTTATTTTAATTTGATTTTTATTCAATTTTTAAATAGTTTTAAATAGCAAAAATCCATAAAAAATTAGAAAAAGCTCTGAAAAATACAAAAATAATTTTAGAAATTCTTTTCTAATATTTTATAATTTTTAAAATTTAATTTTCATTTTTCCAAGTTATTTTTCTATTTTTCCTTATTTTTAATTCATTTTTAATTCCAAAAATAGAGAATTAATTCTAGAAAATAAATAAAAACTCAAAAAAATATTTTTCTTTTTCTTAAAATTCTTTTTATTAGTTTTAAATTTTTAGAAATTATTTCCAAGTTCGTAGGGTCATTTTTCGTTATACGTTACGTTTTAAATTTTACGGTTACGTTTCCGTTTTTACGTTTTCATTTCGGTGCATAATTAGCTTGTAATCTTTGCATATTTCATACTTGTTTGTGAATACGTGAACTATTTGATTGCTATTTTCACTTTCTCACTTTTCAAATCACGATTTCACGAATCGATATTCTCGATTCCATTCGCCTTCGTTTGGGAAAACGACTCGGGTGATCCGTATTTTACGCGGATCACTTCGATACTATACTATAATTATTATAATTGGTTTTCACACGAATCAGATGACATCATACAAAAAAGTGTAACTGATTTGTTTGTTAGGACCATAAGCATTATCATGTTATGCATTTAAGCATCAATTATGGCATGTATCTTTTATAAGGGAGATGATTTGCACACATTTAAAAATGATTAGGACACTCAACTGTACAAACAGATAATGCACATTGTAAACATAATACAACTATGTAATGCACAAAGTTGAGTGTGTCAATCATTTTCAAGAGTATGCAGATCAATTACCCATTTATAATCATTTAATTTTATACTGACATTTTCAAAGCAGACTTCACATACTCATTTTCAGCATCAATTGACTAGTTTTGATAAATCTAGTTTACTATTGTGTATAAAAGTAATAGTTAAATTTAAGTATCTATACACTATTATGTAATCTAACATACACATTTAATATAGAACATAAAAAATTTGTCATGCCTTAAATTTTTAAAAGCAACTAACAGTATCACAAATCCTTCTTAATTTCACAACCTTGATAACAAGAGTTCTCAAAGAAAAGTATTTCCATATTAAACAGTTTTAGTACATTGTTCATGAAATACAAGTTAATGTGTGCTTTTACATGACCTTTGCGTTGGATGTTTTGTTGACTGCAAAATTGTTCTCCTTTCAGGTTTGAGTTGGCTTAAGTGACCAGAGTAGCTCAAGTTTGTTTGATGCAGAATTTAAGATTTCTACACTTGTCATTTGGACCTCTCAAGTAAAGATTTTGAGTTCATGATCTTATGAGACTCTGCATGGTGTTTTTATATTGTAGAAAGACTATTTCGGTTTAGTATGTCATTGCAAATTTATAAGTGATAACGTTTTGGCTATGCTAGAAGGGAGATAAGTGTAATCTTTTAATGAATTGTGGTTAGGTAACACTTTTTTGAAAGATAATGAAATAGTTTTATTGATCGAATGCATTACATAGATAGCATGTGTATTTATACTAATTACATAGTTTCGATAATAAGCAACATAATTCAAACCATAAACCTAATGGTCCCAAACCACTATTGGGTTTGGGCCAACTAACCTATCTAACACTCCCCCGCAGTTTGAACAGGAGATATTCGAACCGACAAACTGGAATATATGTTGAAAGCTACTTCTTCTTTTCTTCTATCATCTTCTTTGTTGCTTGGTTGAATGTAGGCATAATTGTATTTGGCGGCATAGTTGTTTATTGCTTGCGACTTCCTCCTTTGCGTGACTTTTTTTTTACGTCATGACTTGCTTTGTCTTTAGGTAGGAGCGGCAATTTTGCAACCAACTAATTGCGAAAAACGACAATTATCTTCAACAACGAAAACAATTTGATGAGGAAGAAAAAAATATGGTTGGTTGAAGGCAACTCAACATATTTTTGTGTTTTGACGGCTAGGGTTTGTAGGAAACGGTGTACACTTTATTTATATAAAATCAGATCATAATACATAAATAACAGAAATTAAATACAGACAGAAAGGTGTAGAAGCAGAAGACAAACATTGTAACAATAAAATAAATGAATGCAGTAAAGGTTGATCGAACGAGGCTCGTGTAAACACGATTCCCTTAAAACAGATTCGCCGTCTGTTTCCAGGGTACAACGTCCAAAGCTGTTGTACAGCCGGACTTGACTTACTTGCCTGAAAGATCACGAAAACAAGTGCACTTCTGATTGAAAAGAATGCTGGAAATCGGCTGCTAGAGTTGCGTTTTTTCTGTGTGTCTAAACGAATGAGACTTGGCCAATATTTATACTAAAACCCTATCTTGTTCTCCAAGATTAAATATTCACCAAGTTTTAACAAATCTGTTATCAATTAAAACGATTTGTTTATTTTTTATTTATCACAAAATATTCTGTATAACTTTGACAATAAGCTAAATCTATTCCTAAAATAGATTTACAGAAAACTCTGGAAAAGAAAACCCGAAATTGGCAGCAAAAAGATACGCACGTAGGCGAGGTTTCGGAGCTGCATTCGTGTCCGCAGGTCGCGCGGGCTCACATGAGTTTACCGTTTCCTACAAACCCCTAGCCATCAAAACAAAAAAGGAATTTGAAAGCTAGTACAAGGATACCCTTATAAACTAGTCTCCACTTCCTTTTCTAAGCGATGTGGGATAGTTCTACTTTTCCAATTTTTGTGTTTAATATGCCTCACTTTGAGACACGATATCTCATTCATTTCAACTCTATTTTGGACATATTTTAGCTCGTTGCAAAGCTCTCTTGGAGGAGAACTAAACGCCCCCAAGTAACACAAATATATGTAACATATACATACATTAAATAATGTCCAAAAGTTTGCAAAAAAACACTTTGCAAAACTAATTTTTCCAACAGGGTTTAGGGTTTATGCATTGAATATGAAAACAAAATCCTAATAAAAATAAAAACAAAGCGACGTTAACTAGGATCCCTCCAAATCACCGGCGAGTAGTCAATGACCGGAGGATAGCAAATTTTGTAAGTGGATCTTACCTAAAGCTCGGATACCATGAAAGATAATGAAATAGTTTTATTGATCGAATGCATTACATAGATAGCATGTCATAGCTTCGATAATAAGCAACATAATCCAAACCATAAACCTAATGGTCCCAAACCACTATTGGGTTTGGGCCAACTAACCTATCTAACATTTTTATGTTTCATCTGATATGTTTAGTTATCGCCTCTTTTGAATAAATAAGTGTCAAATTGTGTTGTAGGCCCGGTTGTTTGCAGCAACTTGGGAGATCCAGATTGTAAACAAGGTTGTATGATGTTGCGGTCCAAATTAATAAGAGTTTAAAATTACACGAGTTGCATTTAGTTTCTTACATAGGCAGAAACTGGTACCTGTTAGTGATTGCGGTGGATCGGATATGGTTTGGGTGAAGCCGAATCCATATCAATATCCATTTAATTTTTTATCATTCATATTTATATCCGTATCCATGTACATATTTGATTCATCCATGAAGAAGTGTACAAATATATGAATATAAAATCATATCTACATAACTAACAACCGTAACTAACAAGAGAATGTGGGAGCCTATAACACTGATTTTAGCTCTAACATGACCTTGAGACACCTAGAGCTGCTCAGTGATGCCCAAATGTGCCACCAGTAGCCAAACTCGCCACCTTTCCTAAGCTTTTGCTCGTGGTGAGATCCTCAGTGTAAGCTAAGATCTCGATCCATACTTGACGCATGACTTTCCACATACGGTCTTTTTATGTCTACTATATAAAGAGTATATAATTTTCATTATTTTTTACTTAAATTTACAGAGATGAAGCTTACCCGTTGGTATATGTTGACAAGCGAGAATCATCAATTAAAAAAACAAAGAGGCATTGTTTTCATGGTAAGCAAAGTATATTAGCATGATATTTATTCGCAAAGTATGTTTGCCAATGTAACAGTCTATGGAAACGAAACCCAGGCTTGCAACACGTTCCTAACAATCAAGCCAACTATATATATCAGCTACCAATAGTTTTGCCAATATAACAGTCAATAATTTCTTCTCATATACATTTCAACAAACACCTGGTGTGTGCTACATAAAAAGCTCATTATAAACAAAAGTCATATGGATGAATTAAAGAAACACAGTAAAGCTTTTCAATTGGACTACCACCACCACCTGAAAGAACCACACATGTCTGACTCAATAAGTTCTAACATCCCACATAGGCCTAACATCCCACCATGTTGTGTTGGAGTTGGGAGGCCATGGAGCATACTTAAATCTGCTTCTTGTTCTATATCTTCATCACAAATTAGTCTCACTCCACACTCCTTCACCTCAACACCATCTTCATTATTCTCTTCAAAACTAAATGTTACAAAATTCTTTGCTTCCTCCCATCTATCCTCAACATCTTCCTCCCATCTATCCTCAACATCTTCCTTCTTCGTATAATGAAACCATATCATATATGAATCTTGGATTCCTGTCACCTCATGCTGAAAATATTGCTCAATTAAAGATATCACCTCATCGAATGGATCCAGAGAAGCTCCATCAAAGTTCTTTACAGAGAATCCTTTCAATTTGTAGGGATCTTTGCACTTGAAAACAACACAAGTTCCAAATCCCCTAAACTTATCATAACACCAATCTGATGGTAATTCAACCTTTACCTGATTTCCACTACTTCTATTTGTAAACCACTCCGGAATTCTATTCCCATGATATACTATATCTAATCGACAATAGCCAGGGTCTCGCAAGAAGAATTCACACCTGTTAGTCTGGACACCCAAATACCCAAGGAAAGCAGAAAGCCGGTGAATAGATGAGTCTAGACACTGAGTCTTCGATATAGACCCCTCGCTATCAATGCTAACATTCTTAAACAGCTTTGGACAATTGCTGAAAAAAATGTCCATATTCATGAATGGGTCTTTATATGATCCCGACACTTCTCTTAAGGAGGTGCAATCAGATGCAAAAAGACAACGTAGGCTATGTGGAAGTTCAGGCAACACTTCCAGCTTCTTGCAACCATCAACAATAAGACATTGAAGATTAGAAAGTTGACTCAAACTTCCAGGCAAGCTAGTAAAATTGTTCCCTTTCAAGAGTAGTACCTCTAGACATGATAAGCCTCCAATGCTCTCAGGCATTTGTTCTAAATTGCAGTAGTTGAAATTCAAGGACTTTCACATATGTAAACCTGCCAATGAAATTGATCTTTGGGGATGTTGTTGTTTACTTCGTAAACCAAAAGGAGCAGTGATTGAAGTTGAGGATACAAAAGAAGGATGTTGGTCGACTTTTAGGCACCCCGCTAGATTTAACACAACAAGCCTCTTGAGCATTCCAATTGAGGGATGAATGTTAACCAAATTCACACAACCTTCAAGATTTAGCTCTTCCAGAATTGTAATCTCTGAGAAGTCAGGGGTGGTTGTTAGGTTACAACAGTACCTTAGCTTCATTACTTTCAACCTTTTAAAGCACTGACATCGATAGAACAAAAAAGAAGATAAGTTATCGGATCATTAGATATCAATTAGGAAAACATGTGTGTACAAGGAAATACCTTAGGTGTGGTCCAAATATGTTTTATGTTGCTGTAAGACAGGTCAATGGCCACAATGTTTTCTGGATAGAAATCTGAAGGTAAGCACTCGAAAGGACATCCATGCCAATAAAACAAGCTTAGTTTATTGGACAAATAATCCAAATTTTCTCCTGAGAAGATCACATTGTGTCCCTTCAATTCACGTTTCCGCTCAGATACCTTTTCCTCTTGATAGATTTTCAGGATCCGTAACTTTTTCAAATGTGCAAAATCATTAGCATCTATTTGAACCTTTTGACTAAATTTCTCTAAGGAAAGGACTAGAACTTCAACTGCTTCAATTATTGGCACCTGGAAAAGCAAGAACAGGTAGCTTCATTAGGATATTTTCCTAATACTTTAACGTATTAGTGTAGAGAAAAAAGAATCGTATACCACTACTAACCTTCTTTTCACTCAATACATTGTAAACTTCAGATGAATTCCACAATCTCCTCTGTTTCCCGGTCATGATAGATTCTTCATGAATGATTTCTCTTGCCATTGCTTGAATCAAGTCATGCATTTGAAGTGACATATCGCTAGAGATTCTGATTAATGACTTATCAACTAGAACTCTCATGTTTCTATCGGCAAAAAAGTTACACCCATCTAGTATGCTGGCTACAAAATCACTGTTTTCTCCAACGAATGAACATGCGATATCAAGTAAGATATTTTGCTGCTCGAGGTTTAGCCCATCATAACTTAAGCGGAGAACTTGATGTATTTCTTCATTAGGATGTTCTCTAAGCCTTTCCAGTTCACTAACCCACTCACCCACAGTTTTACCGTACAAAAAACAACCCAAAACTATGAGAGCCAGAGGGTGACCTTGCACATAGTTCACAGCTTTCTCAGCGAGTTCTTGGAAGCCTGTTGAAGGATGTTTTTCCTCAAAGGCATATGAATTGAAGAGTTGTAGAGATTGACCCTTATTTAGAAAGTCCATTTCATGAATTTCATCCACTCTATGACTACTTAGCAACTGTTTATCTTTACATGTGAAAATAACTAAACTTCCGGGGCAAAACCAACTAGCTGAATCCGCTAGTGCCTTTAACTGATCCCGATGATCCACATCATCCAAAACAAGCAGGATTGGCTTGGATGACATCATTTTCTTTATCACCATAATCCCTTGACCGAAATTCGATATCTTCAGCTCTCTTGGTTTCATGATTTCATTAATAAGCTGCATTTGGACTTGAGTTAGGTATTGCTGTTTTCTGACATCTTCACAAAAGCAACCTCCCTCAAAGTGGATATACATCAAGTTGTATATAGCTTTGGCAAGGGTCGTCTTTCCTATTCCGCTTATACCACATATTCCAATCATGTTAACACTATTTGACCCAACGAAGCGTGAAAAGTTTAATTTGTCGAAATGGAAATCCATGTCAACAAGGTTTTCACCAACATGCAAGGGTCCGTCACATAACTTTATGAGGATGTCTTTGGAGATGCAATCAATGAACTTGGATTCATACCTGTCAACCATAGAAGAAAAAGAAAAACTAAACAGTGTTAGGCTTTAGTAATAAGGTGTTTGTGAGAAAACAGCAAACATAAAGAAATTCACCCATTTGTCATGTCCTGGAGATCCCATCCAGATAAGTTAGCCGCCATGTATAAAGCTTCTTTCCATTTACCTACCTCTGTACTATTTGAAACTTCATGCTTAGAGAACGCTTGTGCATAACTTCTTTTCTGTTTCCTCACCACATCAGGCTTGGCATCATAAAAGATAATCCGAACCTCATGTTTTGGATTTTCAATCTGTTTGCAGTCAAGTATTTTGACAAGTTCCCTCAGACACCATGTTGAAGAAGCGTAATTTTTGGAGAAGATAACTAACAAAAACCTCGATTCTTCAATGGCTTTGTAGAGATGTGGAGATATCTCTTCTCCTTTAGGCAATTCGTTGTCATCTCTAAAAGCATTAATTCCTTTTTGGTTGAAATCATTGAATAGATGATCCATGAAACTCTTACGGATATCTTCACCTCTAAAACTTACAAAGACATCATATTTCCACCGATGAGGAATGGACGTAGTAGCCATTTTCAATAATGAGATCGAGCTGCGTTTACATGTAAAGAAATTCAGAAAGAGTATGCATTATCACCTGATATGCTGAAGGTCAAATTATATTTAAAAAGTAAGATTTTTAGACCCACAGGTGTATACAATGGCATATATGTTGCAACAACAACAACAACAACAACAATAACAATAACAATAACAATAACAATAACAATAACAATAATAATAATAAAATAAAAAATAAATAAAAAAATCCTTTTACTAAATAAGTGACTCTGGTTCATATGAATTGGCTAAAAATGATAGAAACACAAACATAAGTTATTGAACGACAACAACATTTAGAAGACACAAACTGAATGTGTTATTTCGCAATTTAATCTTATTTAGATTATATTCTATCATTCACACCGATAAGTTATTAAAAGGTGGTCATAGGCAATAGAGAAATAATCAATTTTAATGTCTCAAAATGATAACTACACAAAAATAACGAATTATAGTGACTGGACGACTACAACATCTCAAGTTTAGGCACGTTTTCTAAATTTAATAGGTTTTGTGGAGATAAAATATTTCCTGTGACTAAACCTACCCAAAACGTGTAATTCAGTCTTAATTATAATATTTTATTTTATGTGCTTCATGCTATTGGATCAAATAATCACTTCTAATGCCTTGAAATAATAACCACGCATGATATTAATTAAAAAAAATGATTTGTATACAGACATAGAACAAAAAGCTATAAGATAATCGAGCAAATAGAAAATGAAACACATGACTTGAATCGATAATTGATTAGTGTCAAGAAAAACTTACAGTTTAACAATGGATGAAATTAGTCTTTGAGAGGGAAATACTGTTGGTATGAATGAATGCAATCAAAATAGAGGAAGATGAAATGAAGTTACAAAAGAGTAAAGGCAACTGGCGTTGAGTACAAAGTCAATTTATTTGCATTTCTGGTCCCTCGCTAGTAGATAATATGCCATCTATTGGATTAAGCATTCAAGCTACATGCCAAATTTCAAAAACAATGCAACATAGGCAAATTACAGTTAGTGATGTATATACATTGGGGGTCCACTTATTTTGAAAAAGACAAAAAGTGCCAGACTTTCTTTTTATAAAACTGACCAACAATTTTACACCAAACAAACCATTTTGGGTAGCAAAATTTTGTGAAGTGGAATTGTGTATGGCAAAATTTTGGCATTCTAGAGGTGTCAATTTGTGCTCAAAATAAAAAATATAATCTAAATGGCCAAAATTTTTAAAAAATTTTGTTACATTTGAGCCCATTTTTCTTAAATGGGCATGTATTGCCCATTTTGAAGTTAAATGGGCATAATGGGCACATGTTTTTATCTCAATCGGAGAACATTAAATTGTTTTTTAATGAAAAACTTATGTATATAATATATTTAGTTACTTAAATATAAATGAGGTGTTACGTTTGAGGATTTTTTTTTTTTTTTTTTTTTTTTTTTTTTTTTTTTAATAATTCGTATAACATGCGTCCGTTTGGCCCGCCCCGTTTAGCCCGTAGCCCTTGCCCGCCCGACCTGCCCGTTTTGCCACCTCTAATTCAAGCTAAAGTTCGAGCCCCACAATTTTATACCAAACAAACCATTTTGGGTAGTCTAGACCCACAAAACAAAACTAATAAAACAAACAGACCCTAAGTGTAATAAGGGAGTACTGCAGTCACTAGTGTCACATCAGCGCTAACTCAGCTTTCTCTTTATATTTAACTTCACAACAAAGTTAGTATAATAAAGCGACCGCGGTCACTTCAAAAAATATACCACACTTAAACACAAATATACCTCACAAAAACCATTTAATAAAAACACCCGCACACAATAATTTATACGATCCGGTTGTCAAGTCGACCAAGTCCTTGCAAAAATACCATGTTAGACGCGTCTTCAATTGGAGGTGTAAAAAGGGTGACCAAGTGTGACCGCGGTCATGGTGAGGGTGAACAAGTGCAGATGACCCTCCATTACATATGGTCTTAGGGTAAAATGAATGTACTTATTTTTGGTATAATTCTAACATATATGTCTTGACAAACTTTTAATCACTGCAAACGCTATGGACAAACTTTTGATCATAGCATTCCCTCATCAGCTTTTACATAGTCATTTCTACGGACATACCAAAGCAATATATCTTATATCTAATCTATCCATACAATCAAACTCTTAACTACCCATACTTCAATCTTTTATTTTCACACATTCATTTCTATATCCTATTCACATGAGATACTCTTCAGAGCATGCCGCGTATATGGAATGAACCAAAGGCTTTACAAATCATGCTGATGGGACAGGACATCCTCGAAACTGTACTAATCTTGTATCCTTAATCGCTTAATCACCAGTATGCTTACAAGGTTCACGACCTTATGCACTCATATGAGTATGCCAACACTTGCACACTGCTGAAACTATAATTTAAATCCACTATGTGTTCAATTTTTAATGGGTCAAAATGGGTATAGAGCAATGATAAAAAAAATGATTAATTCATGTGATTAAATATATGCCTAATTCATGTAGCTTTTGACACGTGTCACCTCTTGACTCATCCGAACCTTTGAATTTGTCACATGCCTCACTTACGCTGTTAGGAATATCTTTAGGCACAGAGTTGGGCATGAGGATCATTCTACATGAGGTATGTTTTCGTACAGGTCGTTACTCTCTTAGAGCTAAAACCACGGTTGAGTTGCCAACTAATAGAATCAGTGAATTCTCATGTGTGCGCATGCTCAACTAGATGGAGTCCCCTTTCGGAACAAGCTTCACCCATCACCCCAGGACATTTACTGACTTCGCCGTCAGAGGTGATTTTTAGGGCTCCTGTTGTGAACCCCAAGACATAACTTTAAGAAACAATTTACTTTAAAAGAAAGATCAAGACCAAACAATGTTCCTATTTGTAAATAAACGTATCTTTGCAATTTTCCAAATACAATAACTTTTGAAATCTAAAATGTAAACACATACACGTATAAAGATCACTCAAATCTGCAGATCTTCGCCTAATTCACATATCTACAATTTTTAAACCGGCCCTAATCACGATTATAATTTCACTAGTACAATATTTAAACTATATATGACATATAACCTGTGTATCATAGATCAAATTCCGGCCACCAAGATGGGCTCCCAAACACTGACGCAAAAATGACGTCATCAAACGGCAGTTAGTGGAGTCGTTTTTGACGCTGCGTTATTATATATAGTAATCCTGTAAGTCACCCCTTCCCTCCTTCCCAACAAAACATAACCAGAGACAATATCCCACATCCTCCTAGTAACTTGTCTCCTAACACCTGCTCCTGCCACCTTAGAACCCTGAGTAATATCCTTCCACACTGGCAATCCACCTCACTTTTTGGCGCCAAATTCCAATCAAAGGTTGAGATAATTCAAAGATATATCCAAGGGCTCGGATGCAATGAAGATAAGCACAAACAGTTGTCCATACAGATTTCTCTCACAGAACAAGCACACAAGTGAAGACCGCTAGTCGTATTTCTTCTATAAATAGGGCTATTTGTAAGCCTTGAGGGGCATGCTTTTTATGTCCTTTTATGCTTTTTTTTTTTTTTTTTTTTTTTTTCATTTGTTAATTCATGTTTTTAATTCAGTTTTCTAGTTAGTCATGTAATCGGATCTTTCAAGTTTAATATAAGTTTCCAGTTCTTGAATTCAAACTTTGTAGCCCATTTTCAGTTGCAATAGAAATTTAAAGTTTCCAGTTAAAATCTTGTTTATGCTGATCATGTTTTGATAAGCTCTTACAAGGTCTTAAAAGTATAAGAGAAAAGAAAAATAAATATAAAAAACAATACAGGTCTACCCTAGCATTAGACTGTGGAAAGCAATGGGAAGTTGCTAGTAACGGAAATAGCAAGATGGACCTTTTACCTAGCTTGTAGCAGTACTGGTTACCCCTTGTTCAGATAGGGATTGAAGGTTTTTAATCCTTGTTTTCAAATTTGCATGTTCTAGTTTAATATTGAATATTTTTTTCTTGCTTGTTTTAATGGTTAATTGATGCTTGCTTCTGCTTTTTTATGTTTATCTTAGCCTAGTACAAGTTAAACATCAGTTTCATGGGTTAAATTCTTGTTTTGCTTCATAAAATTTCATTACCAGTTTTTATAGGGGTGTTTGGACAAGTGGTGAAATTTGTGTTTAAGTGAGATTCTGAGGTTAAATATAACATGGATAGCATTCAATAGGTTCATATAGTGTAGTTATAGCAGAAAACCAATTAGTCATTACCATAAAAGTCAAAATCACCTTCATATTTCATATCTGCTTAACTGTTTAGAAATTAGGATAGTATAATCATCACATTAGTTTTAAAACCTACTTAGTTTGCATAAATTAGTCTCATAGTAGGATAATACAACATATTAAGTAGCCTAGGATCATTCAAATCTCAATTTAGTCAACTTTTTAGAGAAATAGAAAAGTCAAATTTTTTATGTTAAAAAAATGGGACAATCTTTTAGATCACCTGTAGGATTCATTTTAGCTTAGAAATGAATGGAAGTTGTTGTTTTGTGTCCCTTGGTAGCTTTTGATTCATTATAAAAAAGAAAATCTGGATTTGAAACTTATTTGCTAACTTAAAAATAAGCTCAAAATCGACTGTTTGAACCTTTTGTTGCCCTGCACCAAGGTTTTTGCTTCCTGACCCGTTTTTCAATGACCCATATCTTGTTCAATTCTTGAGATTATTGTTTGATTCTTGTTGATTTGGATAGATAGTAGTACTTAGTTGTTGGATCAATCTTTAGTTTGCTATTTCCTGCTTATTTGTTGGCTTATTTTTAACCCCCTAGTTGCTCCTTTTAGCCAGTGTCTGCTAAGAAATCAGCAAACATTAAGCTCATTTGATTTTTGCTTCAACTTGTCTTTAGCTTGGTTAGATGTTGTTTTAAACTTGTTTATTTGAGCTTTTGGTTTCCTGAGCGTGTTCATCACTTCAGATTGAGCTTGAATTCCATGTGTGTTCGCTTGAAGTTATGGTGATATTTGCTAGTTCATTAATATCGCTTTAAGCATAAACTCGTAACTTGTTCATTGTTAGAGCTCTTGTTGTGATTCTTGTTGCTTTGAGCAGCCTTTTGTACTAAGTTGTTAGATGTATTCCTTGTTTGCCCTGGTTGGCTTATTAAATTTGCTCATTTGAACCACCAAGTAAGCACTTAGCTTGTTGAATATTTGTTTCTGTTTGATTTCTGGTTTGCTAATTGTTGTTATAAGTATGTTTGTGTGGTTTGAGATTGTCCTAGCTTGCCCTTGTTATGCTTCTTGCTTTTATGATCATTTGCATAAGCTGCTTCCTATCTTCACAACTCACTTAGTGTCAAAATTCATAACTGTTGGGACTTCAAGCTTGCATAAGCTTGTTAAAAGCTTTTCAGAAAAACTCCATTCACAAAAGTTGTTTAGAATTTAGTGTTTAACAGTTTTGCAAAAAGAAATTGAAAATAAAAAAAATGTTTGCCAAAAAGAGCCAAGACTGGGATTCGAACACGGGAGACCCAGCTCACTCCTCTCACAAATAACCATTTGCTCTGTTGTGTCTTTCTACTTATATTATGCATAGTTTAATATCTATCCCCTTATTGTCTGTTTAGCTTATTTTACATACTCAGTTTTTGGTAGCTTATTTACTGCTTATTTTTCTACTGTGCCTCCTCTCCTCATATTTTTCCTAGGACAGTAACTAGTTGACGTATTTGTCTAAAAAGTTTCAGATTTATTTGATAAGTTTTAGTATTTATTATAATTTAATTAGTGTTAAATAGATTTTAAATTATAATAATTAGAATTTTTATTAAATAATTAATTTTCTTTTTCCTAAAATTTTATTTTGTCGTTTAGTACGTAGGAAAATTTGTTTTATGCCCGTAGGACTATTAGTGCTTAGGATTATCTTTTTATTTCGTACGTTGACGTTATTTTTAATTAAAATGCGCGTTTTTAGTTTTGAATACGTTCTAGATTTCATTGTTTTACGTTACCGTTCCACAATACCAAATAATCTCTCATCAATCCTTACAAGCATTTTAATCACGAACCTTACACGATATCGCCCATTCACACCTCGTCGGGACTTAACGACCCGGGGATACACTATACCTTCGGAGAATATGCGAGGTTTGACCACATTGGCTGAATGGTTGATCCGAGCATATCACGTGGCTTGAACATGCATGAAACGGCCTGAACGCACCCTAAACGTGGTCTAAACATTACCAAAATCGACCTGGCTTGAGCATTCCATGAACGCGATTTGACACGACCCAACACGACTTGTACGACATGACCCCTCAGCATGGCCAACATCGGCATTATCATTAGCCTTGTCTAAGCATCAACACGACATTGGGGGTCATAAGTATTATCATTAACCTTAGCCTTGCATCGAGGTGACATTAGCCAACATTGACATTATCATTAGCCACCACATGGCATCGGCATGGAATTATCCGTCATTGACATTATCATTAGCCCCAACACGGCATCGACATAGACTCATCCATCATTGACATTATCATTAACCTCGATCTTGCTTCAAAGTGACCTTAGTGGTCACCAACGCTATTATTAGCCTTGACCTGACCTTGGAATTAACATTACCCTTATCTACGGTCTATCATATACTTGGCTACAATCCCATTGACTTGGCCTCTGCTGCAAGTGACCGATTCTCGACCTATGTGCTTGGGTCGAGCATCATTAGCCTCGTTTTTGTAATACCCCAACTTTTATAAACATGTTATAATGTTCATGAAAATTAGAAAAGCTTTTCGGTATTTACAAGGATCCAGAAATCAATTAGTTAACGAAAAAGAACAAATTCTACTTTTGTGACACATGAATTGTTGCCTAAGACTATTGGTTACCTATGCATTAAAATCGCAAGACCATGTATGGACGAATTTGCTTTGAGAAATGAGATATTTAGTATATATAGCAGGGTACCCGCGCAATGCGGCGGCAGGTACCCGGTGACTAATTTTGTGGCGAGCAACTATTTATCATTTATATCGCGGGTTGCGGCGGGGTTGATTTTTAGCAGACGTATTTTTTTCATTTTTTTTATTGTAACTTTTTGGTTTCGTAATTTTTATGATATTTGTATAAATATAGACCATAAACCACTCGTAAAGCAAAAGTAACATGTTCATGTATATTTTGTTGAGGGGTGTTTTTAATAATGTATTAATTGTATTAGGTGAGTATTCTTTTTTAGTTTTATGTGTGCTTTGAATCCTTGTAAATAATGCTTATAAGGTAGTATTTTTCACTTAAAGGGTATTTTAATGCTACTATTTAATAGCATTAATGTTGTTTGATAGAAAAGTGGTCTGAAATGACCTCATGCTTATTTTTGTTGTACCATATGCTTGTTTTCTTGTAATTCTCAAAATTTAGTGCATTAAAGTGTTGTAAACCATGCTTTATTTCTTGTAAGTCTAAAAATTTTGAAGAGAGATTCATTTGTGCATTATATGTAGTATAGATATTTGATTCAATATTCTTCTTCTAGTCATCCAACTCAAAAGGGATGATTATTATTAACCGCCACCCACGCACACCCGCTAGAAGATTATTTTTTCACCCACGATCCACCCGCGGGTAAAATTTGATGGGGTTACCCACTATCAAGAAAGGACACCCACGGGTTATAGGTTTTATCACGCCCATTGCCGTCCCTAACTCTTCATTTACCTACACCTCAATTTTTCAAATAATATAAAACACATGCAAAAATAACTCTCACCACCCGATGGCCACAGCTGCTTAAGCCAACCATTTGAGTTGTAAAGATGTTCCATGAGTGACCAATGACCACCCCTTAATCTCGTCAACACACACCCTTTCACACAAGCACCACACCCTATCTTAGCATTCGTAGTTCTTCAAATACTTTCAATCAATTTCTATCCATATATGCAGTACCATTGAATTTAAAATATAGCAATGATAACTGATAAATCTAATTTTGCATCTGTTGCAAGGCGCTGCAAAAATAAAGAAAGAAATGTATTTGGTATATAAATACAAGTGTACAAAGAGTATTTGTAATGTAGTGTCATGTCATGTACAACTTTATATTACAAAGCTTCATAACCTTGGCCTTCTTGAAAAACAAATAAAAAATTGCTCTTCATACCAAAACTACCCTTGCAGACTTATTCGAGTGGACAAAAATACTAGCAGTCTTCGGAACAAGCTACTTTCCTTCAGGTCGAGTTACTTGCAATAGCTCAATGATCTACTCAAATGTTGTATTTGGCTGCAAAACCAGCATATATGTTGGAAAAAACATGAGAGAATGGGCATTGAAAGTTGGTTTTTCATCAACTCAACAAAAAGGTCTACTTTCTACGACAACCGAAGTTCAAGAATGCGAATTTAATTCACCAGAAGAAAGGTTAACATGAGGGTAAAAACTAAAAAGGGATCTCTTTTGTATATCAATTGTCTTAAGGTTTTAGAGTAGAAGTGAACATGTACAAAAAGCAACCAAGAAATTAGCCATTACAAAACTTTTATGTGAAGAAATATTGGAATTTCAATAAAAGCACAACCTTTTTTTCGTAACGTAAGCAAAGAAAGATGACTAGCAAGAATGGCGTACCGGAATTTCATTTTGTCCCTTTTTACCATACCCTGCCTCCGGAGGAACTATCACCCTCTGTGCAACAAAACAATATGAATATACGAGTTTTTCTTAAATAGAAGATGAGAGAATTATTTTGATAATTAAAATAACTGAAGATCACCTTTCCACCAACTTTCATCCCCTCAACAGCGGAATACATGGCTGCAGGAGGTTTTGGTGCAGCTTGAGCTGAAAATAAACCATTTGGGTTGTCTACATAATCACGTTTTCGTTCCCTTCCAGGGGTAGCTCCAACCTTAAACTCGTAAGGCTACTTAAGGTCATAAAAAGGAACATGTCAGGATAACAAACCATCAATGTCACAATGTCAACAGTATATATAAAGTTAAATCATCATTTTTATGATTATTTGAAGTAGAGAAGCGTTTACAAACTTGTGCAGAAAAATAATGATACGCCCATCATCACAACCCAAAAGAATCTTCACATTTGACTTTAAGTGTCAACTGTCAAGTGAGAACTCTAACATTGGGGGTGTTTGGATGTGCGTTTAAGCTGATTATTGCAGCTCAAAATCGCCATATTGGTTTTGGTGTGTTTGGATGTGCGTTTAAGCTTATATTTTTGACAGAAAAGTCAAAATGTATTGTCTGCATTAGGAGTATGAATAAAGAAATTAGAAAGAAACCTGTGCAATGGTACGGTTTCCAGCTAAAATTTTAGACTCCCTGCTTGAAACTGCTGTAATTTTGTTATAAACACAATCAAAGTGCACCTGCACAAAGCCAATATACTTGTAATCAGACCCCAACCCAAAACAAGCTATTAATCATCATTTTGTTTAAAAAAAATGTGAGTCAAACTAGCCTGGCCTGTTTTTGATTGGAGCTAAATAAATTGTGTGTTTCAACCCGAACCGAGTACCCAAGAAAAACACAATCACAATCAAATTTCACATGAAAAATGAATGTTCGACACAAACCTGAACCGTTGATCCCTTTTCCTTCAATGAGATCATAATATTTCATCCCATCAGCTGTTTCAAACATCATTAAATTATTAGAAACAAAAATCTCCTTCCTTTCTTATAAATAATTTTTCATTTAACTTTTAATCGCAAACAAGTAAACAACTAAAGTAATCTCCTGTTTTTTAAAGTGAGGTCACTGTTATCCATATAATAAATACCATAGAATTCTATGTTCACATATGATTATCCATTCTTCTTCACAGTAAACAGCTTTAGAACGCGTATCCAAACACACACCTAATGTTGCATTGGACTTACCTCTTCAACTGTCCACTTTTAGAATCCTAAATCCATCGGTTTATTCAATTTTAGAAGGATGAAACGACATCATTTGACATTACAGATAAAGCATTAGTCAAAACAAGAATTCGCATACATGTAACAGGAAAACATAACGTCACTTGACTAGCTTCCGAATTCTAAAGAAGACAATATTTACTACAAAAGTCAACATCATTCATATATTGATTTCCAATATATGATGGTAAGGAGGTATTTGCATATGTGTTTTGAAAGTGATTTTGTAATCGTCTTATATCAAGCTTATTTGAATTGAGCTAGTCTATGACAGCTTACTGGTTAAAGGGATGAGGTTTCACTCTTTAGGTTACCCTGGGAGGACGGGTCTTTGACTCATATGTATGCAACGTAACTGGATATCCATGTGACCGTTTCCAACCCTTCCTTCGCCACCCTTAAATGTGTACCTAGTGAGGTATAAACCTTTCACCGCTTGTGAGGAAGTCAAGTGACTTACCACTAGGCCAATCGGTGGTGGTTCTACAATAGCTTAGCTTACTGAAACTACTTAAAAAAGTTGATAAGCTTGTAGGTGTTTGTTTAAGTTTATTTTTGGGCTTGTGAGCTTATCTCATTTTGGTAAACCCAAATTTCCCATCTTATTTTGAAATTTATGGGCTTATTCAAGCTTCTTATAAAATAACAAGCATATATGAGCTTGGTAAGTTTCAAAATAAGCTGGAAAAACTGGACTTATGAAATATAAGCCGAATTGAGTTAAGCTCGTAAGCACAAACATCAAACAACCCCAAATTTAAAATACTCATGCATGTTTTAATATAATTATTTAATTGATTAAGGAAATAAACAATTTGAATTACAAATTACAATTTACAAACACCCACGAAAGAGTGTTAAATAACAACTTCAAACAAACCCTAAGACTATCTTTATTCACAATCTCCTCCAACCCAATCTCTTATAAAATATTATTTTCTTACTCCTCCACCTATATAACCTATACATACAACCAATCTCAAATTTTTTACCATTTATCAACAACACAACCTAAAATATAATATTATTTATTATCTATTTAATTTAATTAATTAAACTTCAAAATATAACCATTAACCAATTATTATATTAAAAATTAGCTCACAAAACTTTATAGACACCAAACAAATTACTTTAACATTGAAGCCCAAATTGATGCTTATGTTTAAACTATAATTAATAAACAAAATAATAATAATAATAATAAATAGTACGCAAAAAGAAACATTGGGAACCAATAATGTTGAAACAGTAAAAAGCATCTTTCAAACATTGGGAACTAACATTATTTATTCTATGACAACAGTAAAAAGCAAGTAGCTTTCTTTTTTCTTCACCTTCTTCTCCAACGAATTTATCATTTTCGGCAACTATCTTTCAGTAACATTTTATCAAACCAAAAATATTTATTTTTTTCTCTTTCATTCAGAGAGTGACATGTGGCAAGATTGGCTCAAAGATTTGGAGGTCACTTACCGACCAGGTCGTTCCACTCTCTTTCTTTCTTTTGTACTATTTTAATATAATATTGGGTATTTTTTTGTCTTGCATACTCCGATCGGTTGGATCAGTTTGCCAATAAAGATAGTCTAAGTAATAGTGGTAAACATACTATAACGACCTGAAAATCCGAATAACGTTTGAACTTTTACTACAAACGATATTTGAACATATAATACAAATATTACCTAAAGTTTTGAACATCTGACTAAGATATGTACTTGTGCTATAAGTTAAATTACAAAATGAAAAAAAGTCCTACCCTAAGTTATATATATATTCGACACACCAGTACTTTTAAAAATATTGCACGGTGACATGGGTTCTTTGGGGTTCGATCCTAATTAAATTTGCACACAAATTATCATCTAAGTTAAATAGTAATCGATCAACTATAATCCTAAAGCATGTGAATTTTGGCCCAAGAACTTTGTTGCATAGATACTTATCACACACACATTAAAAGTTGTATTGAACCTAGTGTATAATTCTAATATTGTGCTATACTGAATATTTGAATTGGAAAAGTGAATGAATAAGTCCACAACTGTCCCTATTAATCGGCACACCACTCTCCACATTTTCCACTAATATCAAACCAACTTTCATATTTACACTCTCACACAAGACCTTAAACAAACACATTCAGCAGTTTCTCTTTGAACCGTGTAAGACTTTCATTAAAACCCTAGAAATTAAACCATCAAAAGGCAAAAGGCAGCCTCAATTTATCCAAGAAAGAAGATGGTGCGAAGATTAGAAAGGGTGGTGATAGACTTCTGTTGTCCTAGCTTGGTGTGACCAGATCGATATATTCGTAGGTGTCGAGTTGGTTCGAAGGAGGTTTTGGTTTAATTCGAATTCGGTTTTGGTCCTTGGTTTGTTCGTCTTTCAGTCGACCCAAGCTGATGAACAACCAACAACAAACTAAACGAACAAGTAAACATATGAGCAGAAGTTAATGACATGAAGTAGCAAGAAAAATTTATAAAGATGTAAACTTACATTTGTTTGGGCGTGGAGTCTAGATACACGATTTATCTCTCCCATCATGAATTTTGCAGTATAATGTTGATGAATGTAATCTATACACAATGACCAGTATAATGTTGGCATGGCAGTTAACCTTGAAACAAATGTCTTTACCTTTTACAAAGATCACGTTCTTCAGTGCAGTCCACCTTTCCCAGAATAATGCGTCCATCTGTTTCCAGATTATGTCTGGTAATGGAAACAACAGAAGATAGCTAAGAACCCGAAAATGCATACCATTTACTGAACTATAAAGTTATTATTGAGAATTGTGATGAACAGAAACTTTAGACCTTCCTCTAATGATTTTGGCCGCTTTCTCCCATGAGGGTTTCTGATATAAACAAAAAAGAAATTGATAAAAAGCGGTGTCAAGATAAACATGTAGCCATAATTCAGATGTGCAAGTTTATACAATATCACCTAATTTACAAGAAGCATATGACCCAGTTCTATGCAAGTTGCGTTTTTGTTTTTGGCAGTGAAACAAACATTTGTTTGACAATACTATTTCATTTTCATGTAAGTAAAATTCAGGGCCTGTAGATTCTAAATGCTTATTGATCGAATACTTCCTTACTGTTTTAGTTATGTTGAGCCTGTTCTGCAAATAAGAGACACAAATGAAGCTATGAAGCATGATGTTTGTTCAAATTAACTTTTGTCCAAAGTCTTCATCTAAAATGCAATACTCCGTCATTCCGGATATAAATTGCGACGTTTGATTTGAATGCATAGTTTAGTAGACCTTGTTGGCTAATAAATACAATACCTAAAATACCATTTTACAAGATAATACTGAGATAACTAATTGTGGATCACAAGCAATCAACAGAAGTAAGGAAATAAAAGTTACCGTTCCTAATACATCACTGACATCCACAGATGCAAACTCACATGATAAGGCTGGAAAACTGCATTGGCATGATTCAAGAAAAGATGTTAGCAATACAGCGATGTATAATGAACACATATGAAATAAACACACAGAAGTAAACATCATATATTAAATCAAATTACTGAAAGAGAAAATACAAACACAATCTGAAAAAGGGCTTCATGCCTCTATTCCTATTTTGACCCCTCCATGTAACATATTATATAATGAAGCATAAGAACCTATTTTTCAGTCGCTAAACTCATCTCTATTCCTAGCCAAGCAAATGAACCCACGTAGATATCATCATTAACAAACAAGCTCCTAAAAAGTTGCAGTTAAAGCTTATTTATAACCAAGCAAATGAACCCACGTAGGTCCACTAACTATTGAATCAAAAGCTATCAGTCATGCAGGGCATATTGCAGACTACCCTACCATATTGATACGAGAGTCTCATCAGAATTATCGAAATTTTACTAAACACTTACAGGTCTGATAGTAGACAGAATTTGTGAATTGTGATATCTCAGTTCCAATATACTCTCTTTCATTCCCTTCAAATTATGCTATTATGAAAATGTTATCTACGGCCATTACAACATGTCATAAAGTTACTAATAACCAACACACTTAACACGCAATCATTTACTCGTAACACACAAACGGCAAAATTTTACTAAATTGAAAAGTCAAATAGCCAAAGTAACTTCTTAATTAACTTCACATTACCTTAAACCACAACATTATTTTCTACACGCGAGTTTGAGTAAACCTTGACTACTATGCAGCCTTATTTAGTTACTAGCCAAAGTAACTTCGTAATTCTGGTGGTGACTATACCACCAGAATCGGGAGTCCCGATGTCTCAAACATTCATAATAAGTTGCAAATGTGCTAAAGAATGGAACAATATTATTAAATCAATTTTTGCGCCTAAACTCTTCTCAACGCCAAATGTACAATCTATCACTGCTTATATCACATTTCATATGGATAAATCGATTTATATCATTAATAGTTATATCATACAAGTCGCCTAAACGCCGCGAAAGTGTACAAAGTCTACAAAATTCCTAACTGCTAAGCCATCTTACAGTCATAATCCTAAATTAAACCGGCACGAAACAAAACGATCTACCAACATACGTTTTCCGCAATCACCATCACAATCACAATCACTTATTAACTATAACATTAACGAAAATTAGGTCAAATTTGGGGCTAACTATTAAATATAATATCTATCCAAACAAATGATAAATTCAATAACTATTAAATATAATATCCGAATTACTGTAGCGAACGTGTTCCACCCGGTGTAGATCCCGGTGGTCGCCGGTGTAGATCGCCGTGGTCGCCGGTGTAGATCGCGGTGGTCGCCGGTGTATATCGCCGGTGTACTTGTTAGTTTTTGTGAAAGCTAAAAGAGGATTTGGACTGGAGTAACTAATGGGTGACACATTATGTGAAAGGGAAAGTTTTAATATAAGCCTTTTAGATTTTGAAGGATTTTTTTTAAAGATTATCGTGCCTTACGAGCTTATTTGTGTTCGGCTTATGTTTCATAATCCCTAATTTTCCGGCTTATTAGGAGACTTGTGGGTTTATATAAGTTTATTGTCATATGATAAACTTATAAGCCTATAAGTCTTAAAATAAGCCAGAAATTTTGGGCTTAAGAAATATAAGCCAAAATCAAATAAGCTAAATCGTATTTGACTCAATCACATCAATCCATACACATCATACACGACTGGGACAACATATAAATACTCCATATTATACGCAATGAGGTTATGTACTAGTGTTTACAATAATACAATTAACTACTATTAGAAATCAGCAGTAATTTATTTAATTATTTAGTAAGAGATGCTCAAGTTTTTGAAGAACTTTTGCTTTTAACAACTCATTTTCCCATTATATTTTACTACCAAAATGATTATTATGTATATCGTATCGTTAATATAATATGAGTAAACTGCAAAAGATGTTCATGTGGTTTTCAATAGTAAACTATCCAAAGGTAAAATAGTCCCTCCATTCAACTTATCAAGGACCATTTTACTGTTGTGTTTAACACATCCAAGGGCTGTTGATATTAACTACAAAAGATAACATGATCCAAACACCTCCCACACTTGTATACACTATTCACATAAGAAAACGCCGTTAATACACTTGTTATTCCCTCTTAGACGCTCATAAGAAAACCCCTACTCACACCACCGTCATCGGGCCTACACCCAAAACACTGAAACTAACATTGCCCTCATCTTCACTACCTAGCCGAACCACCTACGCATTTACCGTCATCATAAGTGTAGACTGCACATACAATAGTCTATTTTCTAACTAAAATGCAAGACAAACAAACAACTGTCCAGGATTTTTATGCAACTAACCCCATGACATACCTTCAATAACTTTAAAATAAGAGTTAATGTCATTTTTCGTCTCTGTGGTTTGCCGTTTCAATCACGTTTAGTCCCTGCCGTTAAATTTCATCGGATTTGGTCCCCGTGGTTTACAAACCCATACGTGTTTGGTCCCTCTGAAGGGTATTTTTGTCATTTGACAAAAAAAAATTCGAAAAAATGTATTTTTGTTTTTTGACGGAAAAAAATTGGAAAAAAATTCTAAAAAAAATTTTAATAATTTTATTTATAAAATTCAAAAAAAAAAATTAATTAAATTTTTATTTAAAAAAATTCGAAAAAATTATTGAAAAATTCAAAAAATATTACAAAATTTCAAAAAAAATTCTAAAAAAAAATTTTAAATAATTTTTTTTAATAAAAAATTATTATTAAAAATTCTAAAAAAAATTAATAAAAATTTTAATAAAATATTTTTTAGAATGTTTTTTGAATTTTTTAAGAAAATTTTTTATTAAAAATTTTTTTTAGAATTTTTTTTATTAAAAATATTTTCGAATTTTTTAGAAAAAAAAATTTTTAGAAAAATTTTTTCGAATTTTTTAGAAAAATTTTTTCGAATTTTTCGTCAAAAAAAAATTTTTTTTCGAATTTTTTTTTAGAAAAAATTTTTCGAATTTTTTAGAAAAAATTTTTCGAATTTTTCGTCAAAAAAATTTTTTCGTCAAAAGAAATTTTTTTATTAAAAAAATTTTCGAATTTTTTAGAAAAAAAAATTTTTTAGAAAAAATTTTTTGAATTTTTCGTCAAAAGAATTTTTTTGTCAAAAAAAATTTTTTTCGAATTTCTCGTCAAAAAAAAATTTTTGTAGAAATTTTTTTCGAATTTTCTAGAAAATTTTTTTCGAATTTTTTAGAAAAATTTTTTCGAATTTTTCGTCGAATTTTTTTTTAGGAATTTTTTTTCGAATTTTTCGTCAAAAAAATTTTTTTAGAATGTTTTTCGAATTTTTTAGAAAAAAATTTATTAAATTTTTTTTTTGAAAATTTTTTAAAAAAAAAAGTTTTCGAAATTTTTTATTAAAGTTTTTTTAATCATGATTGGTCCCTGTGGTTTGCATATATATATATATATATATATATATATATATATATATATATATATATATAACTAAGGGTGTTTTTGTCTTTTTGCATATATTTAACGGTCAACTAACGGTCAAGGGACCAAACACGTATGGGTTTGTAAACCACGGGGACCAAATCCGATGAAATTTAACGGCAGGGACTAAACGTGATTGAAACGGCAAACCACATGGACGAAAAATGACATTAACTCTTAAAATAATGGGAACATAAGAAGCTCGACTGGGTAAGCAACCCAACCTATGTTGACGCATTAACCAACTAAACCATCTGTTTTGCCACCTCTAACTCTGATAACATATCAAACCCAATCAATTTCAATCGGTCAATAGACAACTGGTCAACCGATTCACTATATCACAATCAGATAAACCCAATAACAGAACACTGAACGCAAAAATTGCAACAAATGAATAACCATAGTAAATTTGAATAAACAGAAGCATATACTAAATACCTGAATTCAATAGTTACAGTTACTGCTTCTATGAACCTACACATCTTAATCTTTTTTCTTTTCATTATTGGTTTTTCATTTAAATCGGACTCTGACCAATTAAAAAACAACATGATAAGTTGATGATCTCATAGATTGTATCTCACATCCCATCTTCCACTAATATCAGCATTGAATGTCCAATTATTTTCCCTTAATTGTACATATGGAATCTGTACAAAAAGATTGAGAATCAGAACACAAATTTAAAAAAGATTTCCAAATGAATTAGAGGACGAAGTGATATGAACTTGACAAGATGAAATGGGGATACAGATAAAGTAGGGATGAATATGAGATAACATAACCAAAAAGACAAATATAATACAAGGTATTTCTTGATTTAACAGTGTACAGTAATATAAGCCATGTGACAAATAAATTTCTCTATGTTTCCAACTCAATCATCCCATAAAAAGTTTGACAGGAATTCTGGATTTCAGACAAGTCACCTTCCCGAATAGTGATATGATGTCACAATATATCTACTAACATAGCGCACTAGTGAAGTATTACAGCATGACACTGGTTTGGAAACACGAATAACCTGACCCGATTGAACTTATTCATGTTCTGGTAAAAACGGCACCACTAGTGACAATATAACTACGGATGCTTATTCGTGAAGTTGGTTGCTGCAAGAAAACTGATTTTTAAGATAAATGCAATATTACTAAACTAACCATAACTAAGATGATCATCCAATTTTTGTTAGTTGCAATAAGAGCTTTTAAAGGCACACCCAAATACTTGTTAAGCCAATAATTTAGCAGAGAAATAGTAACATACATTAGGATAGAATTGCCTAACAAGTGCACAAAGAAAGGTTGGAGCTCCAGTCCCTTTATCGAGCTCTCCATTAAGCTGCAATATTAGCAATTGAAAACTTATGAGAAATCGCAAGTTTAAGCTAAAAGCACAAATGAAAGACCACTTTATTTCTGCAGTTTTCAGGAAGATTACAAGTTACTGGAGCGAGTTTACTAACACAAGTGTTTTGGCCATAAGGCCCATAACTATAGAAAGATAAAATGTGTATACGGAACACAAACATCATCGGAAGCATACACTATTTTTACGAGATCAAGTCCCAACTGTGAGATTGTTGTGTTTGTGTGAGATTGTATGCTGTGTTTGGGAGAGGGCTTATAAGAGATTATGGGGGCTTAAACTTTTAAAATAAGCCGGCTTATAAAATAAGCTTTGTTAGGCATAAGCCCAAGCCCATTGAAAGGGGCTTATAGCTAGTCAAATTACTTAAATACCCTTCAAAATATAATGGATTATCAAGCAAAAGTTGTAAATACATGGGAATTTAATTTGATGTATTTTATGCGATTTTACATTAATAAACTTCGGCTCCTACTAATTCGGCAAACAACTTTATAAAAATATAAGCTCCAGCTTTCGTCTTATAATATAAGCCCCAACCCGAGTTCTAACCCATTTCGCGAAACATACCCATAGAAGGTGGGTGTGCGAGTTAACTTTTTAAAAAGATAAAATGTATATATCCAAGCAAATTAGAGTCATGTTTCTTGGTTCCTTTCAACATTAAGGATTAAAAGTTGCAAGTATTTACTACATTAATTTTGAAAATTTCATTAACACCCACACTCCATAACAATTTGCAATAATGATGTTAAGTTTACAATATAATAATTAAGAAATAAAAAGAAGTTGAGACATGAAGAAGAATGTTGGAATCCCTAAATTGAAGCTTCTGCTTCGCATTTATTCTGACGGTGCCCACATTTTCAGCGTACTTAACAGTCGGAGAAGGGGGGTTGTAGTCACCGATCTTCCTAAGTGTACTTGATTCTCCGCCATATCTTATTGAAGTATCCATTTCCAACTCTCACTCTTGTGTTACTTTGGTCATGTTTAGCAACAAGCGTTAGGAGCGACAAGCGGTAAGCGGTAAGCATTTAGATGAAAAATTTGTTTTGCAACATCTCTAATAGCGGTTGAAACTATCCTAACTGCTCCAAAATGAAATGCTTCTGGAATGAGCTTTCCAGAATTGCTCCAAGCGTTTAGATACTGAAATTACATATATACCCCCCATTTGTTTAATCATTTTATTTTAATTTGTATATAACCTTTTTCGTAATTTTACACTTTATAATTAATGCTACAACTACGTTACCAAACATGTTTTTTAAATAAACAACTACTGTTTAGTGCTTACAGCTTACTGCTACTGCCAACTGCTTACTGCTATTGCTACGTGTCGCCAAACATTTTTAAAACCCTAAATAATGCCTGGCAGAGATATAACGTACTTGACCCGTAAGCAATACTCTCTCCCCACACTTTTCTATTTGCGTGTGTCGAAGGTAAGGGGTGAGCATCGGGTCAAAACTAACCTGACCCGACAAAATCGAAACTTGAAACTCGAGAAAAAACTCAAACCGAAATTACTCGGTTTTTCTTGGTTAGGTTTCGGTTCGATTTTTCTCAGTTTTTTGCTCGAACCGGACCAAACCAACCTGACCCGAAACTGAAACTCGGTAAAAACCTAAACCGAGTTTTGTCGGTTCGGTTTTGGTCGGCTCGGTTTTGTCGGGTTTCTCGGTTCGGTTCGGGTTTAATTCAGTTTTGCTTAGCCCTAGTCAAAGGTGTACATCACCGATTGGACTGTCGGGTCAAACCTATTGCATGTTAAAAGAAAAATTACCCGAAACATAGCCGCAACTCATTATTGGTTTATAAGATAAGAAAAATAAGTATGCCTAATATGAAACTAATACGATTGTCCTTTGACATCCAACAAGGATAAGCATGTAAACGAGGGGTGTCATCTCTATACGATTATGATCCAATCCGATTTGAATTTGAATAAGGTTAATCAGGTTGGGTTATTCGGATTTCAAAACCTTAAACGGATTATTCAATAATCTGAATGTAATTTGGATGGGTAAAGGATAATATGTATATTCTTATTCAGATTTTGATATATTCGAATAATATGTATAAGGTTTTTTCTTTTTCATTTGTAGTCAATTATTGGTTTATATTTTATAAAATAATGAGATAAGTGATATAACATTTCTTAAATGATAGTATTTCTTAGGTTAGTAACTTGATTTTATACTATGAGGATGTGAGGTGATTTTTTTTTTTTTTTTTTTAATCAAATAAATATTTTGGCCACGCTACCTTGTCTGTGTCGTTAGTCTGTAATATATAACGGGCTCAAGCCCAAATCCGAGTCTGGAATATTCTGTAGAGTAATATTGATGTACGATGTAATTGAGTTTGGCAATCAATAAAATCAATCATTATCATTACCATTCTACATGTGTTTCGTGGTAAATGGTTATGTGCGAGAGAGGATAAGATTTCGTGTGTGTGTGTGGGGTAGATAGCATTATCTAGAAGGAAAAAAAAGAGAAGCAAAACAACGTCGTTTTCATCCAAGGTTGAACACACGGGAAGCAAGACTCAACGATGTCGTTTTGGAGTTTTATTAAATATCGTCGTTTGAAATGGTAAATGTATAATATAGTAATAGGATAAAGATCTCCCGAATGGATTTTTATTTATTTATGTTTTGCTCATTCCTTTTATTCACTACCACCGACATTCGAAAACAATTACGGGCTCCTTTTATCTTTTGATACTCGTGAGCTGCTTGGGCCCATACTAAAGTTACATGGATATGACTTCCTTTTCTCTATCTTTGCTGGACACGTGGGTTCAAAAACTCCAAATATAACATAAAATGAGTAATAAAGTCCTTTATGTAACAACACTAGGTAGCGTTTTAGGCCGTGCCAAGATGTTTCTTGTATAAATTTTAAGAATAACCATTTGTTTGTAGCAAGTAAATTTTTTATTCGTATGATCTTATGTGTATAAATTAGTCTTTTTACTAACATAAAAGATATAGTAAGGCCTTTTTTGTCGTGTTAAGCACAGCCAAGATTGTAAAACAAGTAATGACACATGTTTGTAATTAGTTCTTATAAATATGACATTCACATGAATATATAAAGGCCAAAACATCAAAAAGTTATGGTGTTCTTAAATTGAACGTTCTTAGGTTCATATTATGTAAACTAGCCGAGCACCCGCGCCTAGCGGCAGCAGTGTCTAGTTTTCGAAATTAGTTTGGCCGTTAATAATTTCTTTTCGAAAAATTGTCTTTACAGCGTTAACGTTACGAATAATTGTTTTTTATGGCATGGTCGCATACGGGCGATTATTCACGGTTTTCGAAAATATCGGTAACGAAATTCGACAATATAATTTACCAAAAAAAAAATATACTCTACACCAATTTAGAAAATGTAGCAAGTATATATAAACATGCAATTACCTCTTATTTTTAAAAGACAATATTTTGAGGGTAATGTATTGATAGTCCAATCAAAAGTACTTGTGTTTTTGGTCCCGTCAGTTTCATTGCATATAAACATTCGGTTGGCGAGTTCGTTTGTGTGATCCGATTCGACAATTTTTTACCCATGCACATATATACATTTGGTACTTGCGCATAGGACATTAGGATGGCAATATATAGTTTTTGATCAAATCCGATTCGAAAAGATTGAACCATTTGTGTAACTGTTCATTATTTATCATGTATACAAGTCTGGTTTCAAAAGATTAAACCAATGGTGCGTGCGATATTTTTTTTGTTTTATAGACATCTACTTGGGCGAATGCCCATGTATAACCGAAGGTTCTTATTTAGTTAATCCCGGAACCGAACCGGAACCGTACCGGTACCATACCGATCCCGATATACGGTACAGTACCGGGACTACGAAATAAGGTAAAAAAAAAAATCGGGACCACTAATTCGGTACGGGGCCGGTACCAAATCGGGAAATTCCCGAAAAAAACCTGAAAATCCCGATTTCCCGGTACCGGTATCCGAATCCCGTTCAGTACGGTACCGGTACCACTAATTTATGCTCGGAAAAAAAATCGGTACCACTAATTCGGTACGGGATCGGTACTGTGCGCATCCCTAGTTTGGCGCATAGCTTTTTGGAGCTTTTTGAGGCGATGAGCGGTGAGCAATAAGTTTTTTGATTTTTAGTGTTCATTTGGCAAAAGAGCGGTGAGTTTTGCTATTTTTTAGGAAAGCTCATTTTTCCAATGCTTAATTAAGAAGCTGTAAGCAGCGCTCACAGCTCACTGCTACTGCTCACAACTAATTTTGTCAAACATAGCCTAAGTGACAATTTAAGAATGATTTATCAACTCTCTTGTTCATATTAATTCAACTTCAAAGTTCAAATTTTGAAACTGCTTCAAAACTCAACATATTAAAAATTGTCACACTAATAGCTAAATTTTTTATATGGATCACTACGTTGTATATGTATTGTATACATTATTATTTTCAAATAAAGACACAATAGTTACCTAGATAAAATGTATCGCATAGTTCACTTTTTATCAAATTTTAACCAATATTTCGTTGTGGTCATTTGAAATTTAAATTTCAGCACAAAGTCCAAGTCAAAGTTATACACAGAAGTCAGCGTACTTTACAGTTCTGGACCACATTTTTACCTCTTTCCTAGCGCCATTTGGTCACGTGATTACACAAAGGGAGGTGATATTCTCCCGGATCCAACTTATAAATACAAGGCAATTTGAGGTGAGATTACAATAATACCCTCAGATTTTATCTATCTATTCACCATATACAACCAACATCCTCGTACAGTTATTTAGTCATCACTTCCGTTAAATCAGTACATCAATTATTTACGCCCATGGCCACTTCATAGTCTCTATTTAATAAAATCACGGCACACTTGAGTATAGTTTTTTGCTTGATAATTCAACAGAAAATTTAGTGTTGGTTGTTATTTGTAAAACGAGTTCTCAGATTAGGGTTAAGATAATCAATGAAGGTACCAGATATTCACTTGAAATCGTGGTATCACTTTCCAATAGAAACTATTCGACTCTATGCCTGGGTTACACGAATATCTCTATGGGATAAGACCAAGTGAAGTTCTTGTTTTAGGCACAAACCAAGAACCAGATGCGTATAGAAGTGTTTAGGGTTTTGTGTTTAGTATATCGTATGATAACTACTACTCATGCAGAATGATGTGATCTCTATTTATAATAGAGAATACTCAAAACCCTAGCCCATTGTATTATGTATAATTAACGGCCCATTAATTATATCATAATAATTTCCATAATAATAGGGATCAGTGGTTATCAGTGGAAACATTATCACTAGCAGTGGTAATGTTAACACATCAGTGGAAACGCTAGCAGCAGAATCACACTATCAGCAGCAGAATCAACTAGCAGCAGAATCAGCTAGCAGCAGAATCAGCTGTCAGCAGAATCCTAGCAGCAGATTCACAACACTAGCAGCAGAGTCTACTAGCAGTACCTTGATCAAACAGTACCTTGATCAATACATAACCACTATTGAGTCAGGGGATTCAGTGACCAAATGGGTGTATACTCCATACCTCCAAACCCATTACCTGGTGTGAATTGATCCCTCAAGTGCACTAAATTTTCCAACAATCCTCCCCAAATTTAGTTCACTACCTTTGCATGAAAATTCAAACACAAACCAAAACAAGTGCATAAATGAAAATATCCTGAGGATTGAATTTCCACATTAGTACATATACTTTCAAATATTCGAGAATCAGGGTGTTCTAAGAATTGAACCCTTCAACCCATTTGAATACCTGATGATAAATACACGCAAGTTTTCAAACACTAAAATACTCCTGACACTATACAAGCATGTGTCCATATCCAATTCATAAATGTTGTAAAAGCTAAAAGTCCAAAGCTTCCTGAAGCGGCAAAACTTCAACATTCACATAGGTGGTTCATCTTTAATTCATGCTCCTGCTTAGCACTTTTTCAAAGAAAATTAACCATTAAGAAGTGAAGACTTCATCCTCCTTTCAGCAGGTAACAAGCACAACCTTGGGATGTTTGTGATACATGTGCTTCAGTCCACTAAATGATCAGCTTTCCACATTGAACTCAGCTTCCAAGTTTCCTTAGAAGGGAGTTGGGTATCCTTGCATTCAGTGACTAAGTAGGACTTAAACCCATCCCTTTAGCAGATTTCAAAACCAAGTCTCTAGCCAAACCCTTCGTCAAGTGATCAGCTAAGTTTTGTTGAGATTTAACAAACACTATAGATACCACCCCATTCATGATAAGCTCACGAATCATGCTATGCCTAACACCTAAGTGGCTATAAGCCTTTGCCAATGTAGCAGCACTATCACAACGGATAGAAATAGGTGTTATAGGTTTAGACCACAATGGAATCTCAAGAAGCAAGTTTTTCAACCATTCAGCTTCTTTGCCAGCAGCAGCTAAAGCCACAAATTCAGATTCCATGGTTGAACTGGTAATGCAAGTTTGTTTCTTGGATGCCCAAGAAATTGCACCTCCACCAAGTAGGAATACCCAGCCACTGGTAGACGAATTGTCTTCAGTGTTACTGATCCAACTTGCATCAGTGTATCCTTCTAAGACTGAAGGATAACCAGTATATGAGAGACTATAATTCATAGTTCTCTTCAAATACTTAAAGACCCTCTGAATTGCTTGCCAATGATGAGCACTAGGATTACTAGTATACCTGCTCAGTTTGCCCACAACAAAAGCAATATCAGGTCTTGTACAAGTCATGGCATACATCAAGCAGCCAATCACCCTAGAATACTCAAGTTGAGATACAGCTTTACCAGTATTAGGCATTAGCTTCTCACTAGTATCCATAGGAGTACTCACTGGAGTACAATCAAAGTAATTAAATTTCTTTAACACCTTCTCAATGTAATGAGACTGAGAGATAGAAATTTTGTTACTTTCATGTTTAATCCTAATGCCAAGGATAACATCTGCCTCCCCCATATCCTTCATGGAGAACTTTGATGACAAAAATTCTTTTGTAAGATCAACTTGATTTTGGTCAGTGCCAAAGATCAACATGTCATCAACATATAGACAAATAATGACTCCTTTACCATATTTATCAAATTTGCTATATACACATTTGTCGGCTTGATTAAGTAAATAACCACTAGACAAAACCACTTCATCAAACTTTTGATGCCATTGCTTAGGTGCCTGTTTTAGTCCATAAAGAGACTTAATCAGTTTACACACCTTGTTTTCATTGCCAGGCATGATGAAGCCCTAAGGTTGGTTCATGTAAACCTCCTCATCTAAATCACCATTCAAGAAAGCTGTCTTCACATCCATCTGATGAATAATCAGACTGTGAATTGATGCCATAGCAATTAGCAATCTTATGGTACTGATACGTGCCACTGGAGCATAAGTATCAAAATAGTCTATTCCTGACTTTTGTTTAAAGCCTTGAATAACTAATCTTGCCTTGAACTTTTCAACAGTTCCATCTACCTTCATTTTCTTTTTGAAAATCCATTTGCTACCTAGAGGTTTGCAACCAGGTGGTAGATCAGTCAACACATAAGTGTTATTGCCCATGATAGAGTCCATCTCATCATTAATTGCTTCTTTCCAGAAAGCAACATCCCGGGACTTCATTGCTTCTTCAAATGTTTGGGGATCATCCTCCACAATGAAGCAATAAGAGTATTGGTCAGAGACCTCACTCCTTGTACCTTCAATTAAGTATAATTGAAACTCAGGTCCAAATGACTTTGGAGTCCTCACCCTATTGCTCCTTCTGAGCTCAGGTTCAGGTTGTTGTTCCACAACCTCAGCAGGAACCTCATCAGCAGGAACCTCTGAAACACCATTGTAATTGGTTCAATTTGGAATCCTTTGACTTGGTCTAGGGATAGATGAGAATCTGTTCTCATCAAATAGTGCATCCCTTGATTCAATTATTGAGTTAATTGAAACAGACTCATTAGGTTCTATAACATAAAACCTATATGCCTTGGAATGCTCAGCATATCCAACAAAGATGCATTCAATGCCTCTTTCACCCAAAGTTTTCTGCTTTGGATCAGGGTGTCTTACAACAGCCCTACAACCCCATATCCTAAGATAATTAAGGTTAGGTTTCTTTTTAGTCCAAAGTTCATAAGGGGTAACTTTGTTCCTTTTGTTGGGAACCCTATTTAATAAATAGCAAGCTGTTAACATAGCTTCACCCCAGAACCCTTGACTCAGCCCTGAATAGGACAACATGGAATTAACCATCTCCTTCAGCACCCTATTTTTCCTTTCAGAAATACCATTTTGCTGAGGAGTATAAGGGGCAGTCGTTTCATGGATTATACCAACAGACTGAAAATACAGAGTATCCATGTACTCACCTCCCCTATCAGTCCTTAATCTTTTGATCAGGGAACTTTGTTGCAATTCAACTTCAGTTTTAAATACTTTAAATTTATCTAATGCTTCATCTTTAGAATGTAATAAATAAACATGACAAAACCTAGAAGCATCATCAATAAAAGTCACAAAGTATTTCTTATTCCCCAAAGAGGGAGTAGCATGTAAATCACAAAGATCACTGTGAATTAACTCCAAACTTTAGTTTCACGTTTTACTCCTTGAAAAGGTTTCTTAGTTATCTTGTTCAACATACAAGTTTTACACTTTTCAGTGTTCATATCAAAGGCTGGAATTAACCCATCCTTAGACATATCTTGCATCCTTTTAAAATGTACATGGCCAAGTCTTGCATGCCATAGGTTTGAATCATAAAGTTTAGATGTAGATATAAAATCAAAATCAATATTATCATGAACAATATTAAGTCTGAACATTTGATTACATAAATAACCAAAACCAATAAACACACCATTTTTAGACAAAACAAACTTATCAGATTCAATAACCTGTTTATAACCACAATTATTTAAAACACTACTAGAAACCAAATTCTTTCGAATATCAGGAACATGTAAAACATTAAATAAAGAAACAATCTTTCCAGAACTAAACTTCAAATCAACACATCCTTTTCCATGCACCAGGGCAGTTGACTCGTTTCCCATGTGAAGAATAGAACCATCATTCATTGACTTGTAGGTCTTGAACCAGCTTCTATCTTTACACACATGAATTGTTGCTCCAGAGTCAACCCACCACGCAACATCATCATCCTGCACAAAGTAAATATCAGATATATATGTAACATAATAAATCTTAAAAGACTTATTAAACACATTTTGACCTTTCAGAGAATTGGTGTTACCATTCCCTCCACTTGTGCCTGATCCATTGGATTTGTTTCCAATTTTACCACCCTTGCAATCTTTCCTGAAGTGTCCAGGTTTCCCACACTTCCAACAAGTCACCTTAGGTTTCTTGTTAAGATCAGATTTGGTGTTATCTTGATGCTTACGCTTGCCCTTGTTGTCATTGTACTTGGTGGAGTTGTTATGCTCCACCATATTGACAACTGATGGACCAGTAGCAGTGCTACTCTTTGGCTTGTCAATGTCTTGAGCTTTGAGTGAATCCTCAATGCGCAAGTGACTGCCCAACTCAACAAGAGTTAACTCCTCCTTCTTATGCTTAAGCATATGCTTGAAATCTTTCCAAGAGGGAGGTAGTTTATCGATGATACAAGAGACTGAAATAGCCTCATCCATGTTCATCTTGTGTTGTGTGAATCGACCAAGTATACTAAGAAGTTCATTGTATTGTTCCATGACAGGTCTAGAATAAACCATTTTGTAATTGTTAAAATTACTTACAAGGAACTTCTTACTTGATGCATCCTCAGCCATATACTTGGCTTCCAAGGAATCCCATAGTTCTTGAGAAGTTTCAACATTCTGATAAATATCAAATAGAGAATCAGACATACCATTGAGAATTAAACCTCTGCATATGTAGTCATCATTCTCCCACTTGCTCCTTGCCCTCATCTGATCCATAGTAGCATCATCTCCATGATCTTCTGGAATCTCAGTCGTGAGAACATACACCACATTCATACTAGACAATAAGAAGTGCATCTTCTTTTGCCACCTTCTGAAATCAACACCTTCAAACTTTTCCAGCTTTGAAAAGTTAGCAGCCATTTGTCTCATAGCAGCAGCCATTGATTATCACTAATAGTTTCTATTGATTGTTGGTTGTTATTTGTAAAACGAGTTCCCAGATTAGGGTTAAGATAATCAATGAAGGTACCGGATATTCACTTGAAATCGTGGTATCACTTTCCAATAGAAACTATTCGACCCTATGCCTGGGTTACATGAATATCTCTATGGGATAAGACCAAGTGAAGTTCTTGTTTTAGGCACAAACCAAGAACCAGATGCGTATAGAAGTGTTTAGGGTTTTGTGTTTAGTATATCGTATGATAACTACTACCCATGCAGAATGATGTGATCTCTATTTATAATAGAGAATACTCAAAACCCTAGCCCATTGTATTATGTATAATTAACGGCCCATTAATTATATCATAATAATTTCCATAATAATAGGGATCAGTGGTTATCAGTGGAAACATTATCACTAGCAGTGGTAATGTTAACACATCAGTGGAAACGCTAGCAGCAGAATCACACTATCAGCAGAATGCTATCAGCAGCAGAATCAGCTAGCAGCAGAATCAGCTGTCAGCAGAATCCTAGCAGCAGATTCACAACACTAGTAGCAGAGTCTACTAGCAGTACCTTGATCAAGCAGTACCTTGATCAATACATAACCACTATTGAGTCAGGGGATTCAGTGACCAAATGGGTGTATACTCCATACCTCCAAACCCATTACCAGGTGTGAATTGATCCCTCAAATGCACTAAATTTTCCAACATTTAGTTGTTATATGTTGTTCTTAATTAAGATAAACAAACTACGTCATGAGAGAAATGTCAGAAAACCATATATACATGCATGCAAATAATCCTTTGTAAATTACAACACACAAACATCATATACTCGTGGTAATTAGTGAGTGGGTTTTGAATTCATTAAGTAAAGTTCAGAACCAACATTACATTTCCAAGCAAGTTATCATGTGTGTTTTGAATTCACTAAGAAAATGATTTATTAAATAGAATCAAAAGAAATCAAATTTATATAGATCCATAAAAAGAAACTCATCAAAATACCTCAAAAGCTTGTGTGGAGGCTTACGGGTGATGGGAGATATGACAGTGGTTGTTGCTTTTGTTTATGTGTTTTTGTATGTGCTTGTAATTGTACTGGTGTTTATGTGTGTCTTCTTTTTTGGGGTGGTGGTGGTTGCAGAAGTAGGAAAGTTAGAGTGAGAGAGTATTTGATAGCATTTGTGTGTTTATTTTAAAGAGAGAAAAAGGATGGTTATGTTATGAGTTGGTATGTGTGAGTGAGGTTATATATTTAGTGTAGTTTCGGTTGTTTGAATCTTAAAAGTTAGGTTCGAGATTTGGTTTGATTTTAGGTAAGGGATAAGCATGTGAGTACACATTTGAGGTTCGGGTGTTGAATCTTAAAATTCAGGTTAGAAGTGAGGTTTGGTTTTAGGTTGTGTTTATTGCCCTTTAATAAAAGAGTATAGATATATTGCACTCAAAGTAATACAAAGTAGTAGTAAATGAAAAGTATAAAACATTTATTATTATTACTATTTTGCCCATAGGCGGATTTTTCAAACAAAATAGGTGGGAGAACACTTGTCCAATGATGTGTTGCTTTCTACACTTTTTAAATTAATCACACTTTGAAATTGATCTAAAACCTCTTATTTCTACGCGTTCTAGCTCCTACTATTGCCAAACATACCCATAGAAGAACTTTATATTGCTTGTATTTTTTTTTTAGAATCACATGTTTGACAAAACAATCTAAACTACACAAATTATTAAAAACAAAAGTAACATCGTTTTTTACTTTCTACTGTATGCTTCCAAAACAGTCATGCAATTCGTTTGAAACATCCTTGCAAAATAGTCAAATTTTATCAAGAAAGCAACTCATACACCCAGTGTTTTGAAACATGGGTCGACCCGACCGGGTTAACCGGTTCGACCGGTTTCGGCAAAAAAAGGGGTAAAAAAACCCGGGTTAAGCGGTTAGACCCGCCGGATTTTGAGTGACCCGGGTCAACCCGGTTCTCAAAACCCGGCCGGGTTTTATTTTTTCAAAATTTTTTAATGAAAACCCGGATTGACCCGGTGGTGGAACCGGTTGACCTGGTCAAAAAAATAAAAAATAATAAATTGAAAACCAGGTTGACCCGACGGTCGAATCGGTCAAACTGGTTGACCCGGTGCCCGGTGACTCGACTGGGTCGATTTCAAACCCGGTTTTCAAAACATTGCATACACCCCAATTTAACAATACCAAACACCATCATATCTACTATTTTATGTCATGCATCCACAGTTCATTGTTACTGTGAAAAGATATGGACATACATCCATATCGATTTCGCGCTATGACTACGTACTGTATATTTTGGTAAAGATTGTCAACATATGTTTGTCATCTTTGATATTTTATTAAAAGAACTTTCATCTTCATAACCTATTAAGAGCACTTGGTGCAGTGAGCACCTTCACTTCGTCATTTGAGGCTCATGGGGTGCCACATCACTTTAACAAACCTCCACAACTAAACCCCCTTCATTAAGAGCGGAAGGTATGGTGAGGAGCTCAACCTCCTCATTTGGGCCTCACGGAGTGCCACATCATCTTAACAAACCTCCCTTTACAACCACCCTCCTTCACTCACAACTAACTACAACTTACTTATTTGGGTCTCACCACTTACAACTTTATTTTTTTTATTCAAATTATGAAATAAACTAAATTCAATTTAGTAAAAATAAAATTACATTACAACATATTAAAAAATCTTACGAAACATAAAATAAAGATACGAAAAAACAAAAAAAAACAATGCGATTTTTTTTTCTCACGTTACTGCTCAATGACCACTACATTTTGGTCTTTAAACATCCAATCTAATGACCAATTTTCTATGGTCACAAACCTTTTCAACTTACTAAGCCATCAAAATTAATTAATGACCAATTATTTCTATAATTTGACGGTTTGTATAATTCACGTGATTTATATTGCATATTTTACTTCCCACTTCCATTCCATTCCAAGTTTAAAAAAAAAACAAAAATAAAAACAAAAACCGATCGTCTTCTTTATCTTGCATGTATACAAACCACACACACGTGAAAAATCAAAAAATCAAAAAAGAAGAGAAAAATGAACCATTTATCCCTTTACATGGTCCCACTCATGTCAGAATATTAGCTCGCCGTGAAGGTGAGGAACCCCCCAACGGCGAGCAACGAGTAGGGGTAGGGGGTGTGGTGGCGAGCTACGAGGAGATGCCAGCGTGGCGGTGGCGAGATACAACGAAGCCACACCTTCCCCTCTAACAACTAACTTCAACTTACTCATTTGGGGTTCACCACTTAAAACTTTATTTTTTATTCATTTCATTAAATATAAAAATACAATACAACACGATATGAAACGTAAAATAACGATAAAGTTAAAAAACAATACGAAAAAAACACGATACGAAAAATAAATTATACAACACCGTTAACCTTAAATTAGCCATATGGGGTGGTTTCTCAAAACCTCCCACACGTGAATATATTGGAAGTTTCTCCGACCAATAGAGCATTGTTCAAAAATGGTCTTTGCATTATTTAGACGATCACTGTAATTTTCCTCGCTTGTACGCTGCAACTGATTGAAAATAGCGTTGAATTGTATACAATCCAAGTTAATTCTTGTCCATTTACCCCTGACCATATTTACGTTACAATTATCACCGACGGTTTGATCGTTGAACATGTCTACAACCTTATTCCAAAATAAGTGATCATTGTAGGCTTGTGTGTTGGTTTACTTCAACCAAAACTTTAGCCAGCAAGATTTCTTCTACTTTTGACCAACGAGTATTCATTGTAAATGTTTGAAGTGTGTGAAAAATATTGTGTTATGAGATGTTATTTATATTCGTTTAAATTAAAAAACGAGTGGGATATATTTAAATTTCAAATTCAAAAACGAGAGGGATATATTTACAATTCAAATTCAAAAGACGGGCGGGATTTAAAATTTGAAACTCAAATTTAAACGGTCTTGACTTATTCAAATTAAAATTCAAATTCCACACACAAACACATTCGCTAAGGATTTTATTCAAATTCAAACTTAAAGCAACAGTACAACATATTAAAAACGATACGGAAAAACAAATTAACACGATACGGAAAAATAAATAAACACGATACGGAAAACAAAACATTTCATTCGTCCCATTCGGGGTGGTTTCTCAAAATGAACCACACGTGAACATATTGGAAGCTTCTCTCACCAAAGCGTTCTTCAAAAATGTTCTTTGCATTTTGGAGACGATCATTGTCATTTTCCTGACTTGTACACTGCAAATGATTATAAATATCATTGAATTTTTGACATTCACTACTAAGTTGATGAGTATGTAAATACTCATCATTTTTACCTTTTCTGAGCTGCCAAAACATCTAAAAACACTCAATATTGTATCAAAATAGTGAAAATATCCCAGAAATGTGTTTTATATGTTTCAAATGCAAAACAATCAAAAACATATGAAAAACGTACAAAGTTTGCAAAATTGGCAGTTTCGGTCCCTCAACATTCAAAAGTTGTCAAATCTAGTCCCTGGTTGTTCTAAAAACTTGAAAAAGTCACCAAAGGTCCTTTTAAATCAAAAAGTTGTCAAATCTAGTCCCTGGTTTTTCTCTCTAAGGGTGTGACTAACTTAATTGAATGTCAAGTTATTAATAAAGCTAAGTCTGGTGTTGGATACAAATCTGTTCCTCCACCATATAGAGGTATTCCTTCACCCCCAGGAATTGACCTAAAACACACAGGATTACCTGAATTTCAACTACCTGAATTAAATTATGGTGTTCAACCAAAATATAATGTAGTTGTTAATGAACCTTTGAAAGAAAGTGAAAGTTTAAGTAAAACTTCACTTCCTAAGGACAAGGTGTGTTCTTGTAGAAAGTCAGATGGTCCAATCATTGAGGACTCAACATCTGATAATAAAAAGGATAAACAGGTTATGTCTAAACCTGAAGTGGTTAAGAAAGCAAGAACAAGAGTTCCTAAGATAGTCAAACACAATACTGATAGGCCTAAGACCAATGAAAAACATGTTAGGCAACCAGTAAGATATTGTGAACAATATAGAACCATAAACCAGCCTAGAGGTAACCAAAGGAATTGTTATAGCCTCAAGTCTCTCCAACAAATAGATAACAAAGTTTGTTACACATGTGGTAGTTTTGACCATCTTGCAGCTTTCTGCAACCAATGGGTATATGGGTATGAAAGTAATAGAGTGAACTTCAAAAGGCAAACACCTAAATCTCATTTTCACTCTAATTCTAAAAGATCAAAACCCAAAACAGTCAAAAAAGCAGTTCCTGCTGATAGAGCAAAAACTGTTCCTGCTGAAAGGAAACTGGTTTCTGCTGAAAAACCATATATGACTGTTTACCCAAAATTAACAATTAAGGGTGCAAAAACAACTTTCAAACATGCATCTAATATTGTTCAAAGGCCCATTCAAACAAAAGCAGTGGTCTAAAAACAAGTTTGGAGACCAAAAGATACAACTGCAAAGCCATCAGTTTCTGCTGATAGCCAAATAGTTCATATTACTGCTAAGGGAAACAGGGCAAATGCTGTTAAGGCCTCAGCATGTTGGATTCTTAAATCCAAAGTTGCATCAACAATTCTCAAAAGATTACATCCCATTGATGCAAGAGTCGGATCCAAGTCAGAAATGGTTTGGATCCCAAAACAAAACCAATTCCTTTATTTATGTGTAGGGACATTCATCAGCAGATACTGAAGATCAAGGATTCTTAGATAGTGGATGTACAAGGCACATGACAGGCAACAAGTCTTATCTCTCAAATTTTCAATCAGTAGATGGAGGCTATGTTACCTTTAGAGGAGGAATTAGAGGAAAAATTACTGGTAAAGGTACTATTAAAACCGGTAAATTAGATTTTGAAGATGTGTACTATGTGCAAGAGCTTAAGTATAATCTTTTTAGTGTCTCACAAATGTGTGACAAAAAGAACAAAGTTCTCTTTACTGACACTGAATGTCTTGTATTTTCTTCTGATTTTAAGATGCCTGATGAAAGTCAAGCACTTCTTAGAATTCCAAGAAAAGGCAACATGTACAGTATTGATATGAAGAAAATTGTTCCAAAAGATTATCTTACTTGTCTTATTGCTAAGGCCACATTGGATGAATCTATGACATGGCATAGGAGGCTTGGTCATATTAACTTCAAAACCATAAATAAGATTGTCAAAGATGGTTTGGTAAGAGGTTTACCTCAAAAACGATTTGAAAGTGATCAAACATGCATTGCTTGTCTTAAAGGCAAACAACATAAAGACACTTGTAAGCCCAAAATTTTTAACTCTATCAATCAATCATTGTTTATGCTGCATATGGACTTATTTGGTCCTACAAATGTTAGAAGTTTGTTGCATAAGAGATATTGTCTAGTTATTACTGATGACTTTAGTAGATTTACATGGGTATTCTTTTTAGGTACTAAGGATGAGACTTCTAGCATCCTTAAGACCTTCATTACAGAGATAGAAAACCTAGTAAGCAAAAGAGTAAAATTCATTAGATGTGATAATGGGACAGAATTTAAAAATAGAGTTATGGATGATTTCTGCAAAGAAAAAGGTATTAAAAGAGAATTTAGTGTTGCAAGAACTCCACAACAGAATGGAGTTGCTGAAAGGAAAAATAGAACACTAATAGAAGCTGCTAGAACTATGTTAGCTGACTCTAAGTTGCCTATAACTTTTTGGGCAGAAGCAGTCACCACTGCTTGCTATGTTCAAAATAGAGTTTTAGTTGTAAAACCTCACAATAAGACATCATATGAACTTTTTAGAGGTAGAACTCCTGAGATAGGATTTCTTAGACCTTTTGGATGTCATGTGACAATTCTTAATACCTTAGACCATCTTGGAAAGTTTGATGGAAAAGCAGATGAAGGATTCTTAGTTGGATATTCTATCAATAGTAAAGCATTCAGAGTATACAACATGAGAACTAGAAGAGTAGAGGAAAATCTACATGTGAAGTTTTTGGAAAATAAAACCAATGTAAAAGGTCAAGGTCCCAAATGGCTATTTGATCTTGAATCTCTATCCAAATCAATGAATTACGTGCCTTTTGTTGCAGAATCTAATGAATTTTCAGGTTCACAAACTGCTGATGCAACAAATGGAGAAGGATTAGAGAATGAGGCAAATCAAGATTATGTGATAATGCCAATATGGACAAATACAAGTGTGGATTCAACTTCAATATATGGTGAATCTTCTTCTGGAAATGCTAAAGAAGATGTTGAAGATGAATACAAGGAAGGAAGAGCTAAGGAACAGGAGTTTCAAGTCAGAAGTAACACTGTTGTTTCTGCTGATAAGCAAATCGTTCTCACTGATAAGCAAAATGTTTCTGCTGATAGACCATCAGAAGAAACACAAGCAAATCTCTCAGAAAATGAGGTGGATTTCAACAACCTTCCACCTGATTATCAAGTTCTTTCTACTCCACACTCAAGGATTCACAAAGTCCACTCCCTGGACAATGTAATTGGAGATGTACAATCAGGAGTGAAGACAAGACAACAATTGATGTCTTCAGATCAACAAGGGCTTCTTGATGCCCTTTATGCTTCAAAACAGCATGAGTTTTCAAACTCTTGCTTATTTGTATGTTTTCTCTCACAAGATGAACCAAAGAATATTCATAAAGCCCTAGAGAATTCAAGCTGGTTGGAGGCTATGCAAGAGGAGCTTCTTCAGTTTAAGATTCAAAAGGTATGGGCGCTAGTTGATTTACCAAGTGGTGTAAGGGTAATTGGCACTAGATGGGTTTTTAGGAATAAAAGGGATGAAAGGGGCATAGTGATAAGAAATAAAGCTAGATTAGTAGCTCAAGGGTACACACAAGAAGAAGGGATAGACTATGAAGAAGTTTTTGCTCCAGTAGCAAGGATTGAAACCATTAGACTCTTTTTGGCTTATGCTTCATTTATGGGCTTCTCAGTTTATCAAATGGATGTCAAGAGTGCTTTCTTATATGGTACTATTGAAGAGGAGGTGTATGTCTCACAACCTCCTGGTTTTGTTGATCCTGACCATCCAGATAAAGTGTACAAGGTTGTTAAAGCTCTATATGGCCTACATCAGGCACCAAGAGCTTGGTATGAAACATTGGCTTCCTACTTAATTTCAAATGGATTTCAAAGAGGCAAGATAGATCAGACACTTTTCACCAAGAAGCATAAGAAGGATCTTTTGCTAGTTCAAGTGTATGTGGATGATATCATCTTTGTGTCTACAAGGAAGGAGATGTGTTTGGAGTTTGAGAAGCTTATGCACAATAAGTTTCAGATGAGTTCCATTGGGGAACTTACATTCTTTTTGGGTCTGCAGGTTAAACAATCAAGAGAAGGAATCTTTATTAGTCAAGACAAATATGTTGCAGAGATTCTTAGAAAGTTTCAATTTGCTAATTCCAAAACAACAAGCACACCAATTGATCCTGAGAAGCCACATCTTAAAGATGTAGAAGGAACTAATGTGGATGTACACACATACAGATCTATGATAGGTTCTTTGATGTATCTCACATCATCAAGACCTGATATCATGTTCTCTGTTTGTGCTTGTGCAAGATATCAAGTAACTCCTAAGGTTTCTCATTTAACAGCAGTCAAGAGAATTTTCAGATATCTCAAGGGTCAACCTAGGTTGGGTCTGTGGTATTCTAAGGAGTCATCTTTTGACTTGGTAGCATACTCAGATAGTGATTATGCTGGTGCTAGCTTGGACAGAAAGTCAACAACAGGAGGATGTCAATTCCTTGGGTGTAGACTTATCTCATGGCAGTGTAAGAAGCAGACAATGGTGGCTACTTCAACAACTGAAGCTGAATATGTAGCTGCTGCAAATTGTTGTGGTCAAGTCCTATGGCTTCAAAACCAACTTCTTGATTATGGGTACAATTTCTTACATACCATTATTCATATTGATAATAGTAGTATAATTTGCATTATTAAAAATCCAGTGCAACATTCTAAAACAAAACACATTGAAATAAGACATCATTTTATTAGAGATTGCAATGAAAAGAGGTTAATTCAAGTAATGAAAATTGCTTCAGAACAAAACTTTGTAGATCTTCTTACAAAAGCTTTTGATGTTGGAAGATTTCAGTACTTGGTAGCAGGTATTGGAATGCTTAATCTTTAAATTTTTTTAAAAAATAATGTGTTCTTGTATATAGATTTTGTTAATGCATCTAACTTTGTCATTTAAAAACTACTATTACCAATTTAAAGTTATTCATACAGTTAGTTCTATGATTATTCTAATTCAAGACAAGTACTTTGTACTTTGTTCTTTTGGTTTTAAACTAACAGTTTCAGGTATGAATGTTTGAGCTGAAAGGCTATTTCAAGTGAAATCTGCTGATCAAAGCTACTGATCAGTGCTGCTGAAAGCTGATCATTGCTGATGATATAATAGGTTCATGATAGAAAAAGTTTGGGACTTCAAAACTCCTTAAAACTTCTTTCTTGAAATCTGATTATGATGTTTCACATTGAATTGATAAATTAGTTGATCAGTTAATAACTGATACAACTCACTTTCTATCATTTTATACTCTCAAGTATAATGTGACTAATCTACGGATATCTGATAGAAAGAATAGCGAGCAACAGTGAATCTAACACTTGTGTTAGAGGTAACAAATGCCACGAGCTGGAAACCCTGTAAAGAAAGCCTTTTGAATAGGTTTATCTGTACACAGGCAGTTATTTATAACTGAAAACATTGGTTCTTACACAACCAGAGGTTGCTTTAAACCGAAATTTTGATTAAGTGTTAGTTACCACACTTAATCCCTTCAAAATGGTTGTAAGCAGTATGATTTTTCATCATAAAATCATATACATACTGCTAAGGCAAAAGTTTCTTAAAAGGATTTTCAAAAGATGACTTTAAAAACCATCAACAGATGGACCATGAGTCAAAAACGTCCATTGAATCACCTCTCATAGGAGTTAACACACCTAGAAGTGATGAGGGCAGAATCTTAAACTCTTAAGGAATTGATGGCTTCATGTACAAATTGTCTGAAAACATGGAAATTGCTAGATCAGATAATATGATTGTGAGAGATCTTCCAAACAGGGGAGGAAATTGCTCAGGAGAGAAATAAATCTCAGGGGAGGTTACAAAGGCCCTTTAAAGGAAGATTAACCAAAGAAAAAGAAGGAAAAGATAAGAGCATACAAGATGATGACATGGTTTCTACTGATGAAGAACAATAACAAAGCTGATAGGAGAAAGTTCTATCTAGATCAAAAGATGAAAGGTTTCAAGTTCAGTTCACTACGTTTGTTCATCACTTCCAAAGACATGCTGAAAGATAATTTCTACTTCATGGAACAAGCATCCAAGATACACAGCATCATTGCCTCTTATAATTCTTCAAGTTGTATATTGCACCATCTTTTAGTCCAAGATTGGAGCAAAGAACAGAAAGCAGATGAGTTACAGAGAAAGACATTCAATCACTCAAAAGAGAAGAAAGTTCAGATCACAGTCTGACAATGAAGTGTTTGAAAGATCTTCACAAAGTCCTCATTTAATTCAGAAAAATATGTTTGAATGTAATTCACATGTTTAGGGGAGGATTGTTGGGAATTAAATAATCAGAAGAATCAGCATAAAGGTTTAAGGAAATACATCAAGTGTGTTTCTGCTGATAAAGCACAAAGCAAGTTTCCACTGATGGATTCTGCTGAAGAACGTTTTCTACTGATAGTGTTTCTGCTGATGCTACTATGACTCATACAATAGCTGTGTAGATAAGTACAACTTATTCTACTGACTCATATACAAGATAATATCTTTGTTGTAGTCATCAAATTGAACACTCCAAGTGAGTTGTAATCCTAGATACATGTTGTATCTTAATGACTGACATGATAAGTCATCAACTAGCTAGAATGAAGATTAGTCATAAGCTAGTATTTAAGATGAGTCATATAGTTTGTAAAAGATCTTTCCTTGGACTATAAAAGGAAGATCTTAGATATGACTTATATACGTGCGTGATAAAAGTGTGATAGACATAGACATATACATAGAGAAAAATATTAGAACAAAACACAAGATTCAAGGTCTTTGTAACCCTAGTGATAGTGAAGATCACTCGTATTATTCTGAATAATATTGAATCCTTTGGTGAAATACTTTCATTGTTATTTGTTCAATAAACACAAGCGTCACAGTTCCATTTCCAATAAACATTCTAAGTGTGGTTAAGTAGATTCCGCATACTTAATCATATTCATTCAAAGTATCATATTTACACATTACAAAGGTCCAACACCTCATAGTGTGTGATCAAATCAAGTGATCCTCTCAAATACCAAGTCCAATCCCAAACACCCAGCCCACTCCTTTTATCCTAAGCCCAAACAAATCCCAGCCCAACATCCCTTATAATAAAAACGGGGTCAATGTTTGACCCTTGGTCAAACCGAGTCAAACAAACACCCTCTTCACCCCTTCCCTCCCCAACTTGCTTCTGCAACCATCATATCACCAGCCCACCATCTCCATCCCATCTCCACCGCCCAATCCACTACACACCTTCCTTCACCTCAGCATTAAATGCTGCCACCCCCCTTGCCTATAACAGTCCAAATCACACACACCCAATTTTCCCGCCAAAATTGAGATCAAAGGCCAGGATCAAATTCAGAAGATTCAAGGGCTTGGATTGAGTGGGAAATGATCAGAGAGGCAAAAGAAGCCCTATTCTTCAAGTATAAATAGAAGGGAATGCAAGGAAGAAGGAAGTAGTCAATTTAGCTTAATTTTATGTCGAAATTAGTGTAAAACTCAAATTAGTTGTAATCTTTGGTTTTTAATGCTTGTACTTAGTTCCTTAAGTGTAATTTAACCTTTCTTTAATTATAATTCCAAGTTCTCTTTTCTAATTTAGTTTATGCTATTTTCCTTTAAAAATTTCAATTTAACTGTAGAGGTGTTTTAGTTGTTGTTATGGACTGAAATAGGACACTTAAGCTCCTAGAAAGCTTTTAAAAGCTTTTAGAAACTTCAAAATTCTGTTTAGTATCAAAAAGGAAAAATACAAAAAAATCACATTAAATAGATAAAAATAAAAAAATCAGTTGAAGATGATCAAGATAGCTGGAGCATGGTAGATTGTGGATGGCCATGGGTTAGTGGTTCTGTGGAGAGCCTATAGGATTGTTCTTGGGTTCTTGGTTCATTGGTTTAAGCAGGAAAGCACATTGTAAGCTCTCAATTCCATTTCTATTTTTCTACTATAGCTAAGCTTGTATCACTGCTTATTTGTTTTGTTTGTGCTTATTTGGTGTTGTTTAAGTATTTTATAGCTTAATTTAGATAACTTGTTCATTAGAATTTGTAGTTACTATAAATAATAGTTTCACAGTCAAAATTGCATAAGTGGTATTCTTATGTATTTGTGGTTACTCACTGTTTCTAAATACTCATTTAGGTCTAATACATCATAAAAAGTTGCCTTGGAAAAGTTTCATAAGCTCTCATAGCCTTTTGCTTCTTAAAACCTAAAACAGTCATTGCAAAAGGGGTGTTTGGTTTATTGGATTGCTGTGGTATTCAGTTGCCATTTTGTCTTGACCATTGTTCCCTTATCTTGCACTAGGTATAATTAGACTTGAGGAGTATTAAAATTGGTGCTTGTAACACAAAAAGTCAAAAATCCAAAGAAATCACTCCCACAGTCAACTGTGTGGTGATTTTAGATCCACAAACCCAAGAATCATAGTATAAAGTGTAGGTAAACACTTATTTGATCTCACTTAGGCTTATAACATACTTCTCAGCTTGTAGGATTGGATCAAAATTCCATTTAGTCAACTTAGGTGTAAGAATTTGAAAGTCAAAAGTGAAGTCTCTCAGTTTTTCACAAAACTTGCAAGATTTAATTTGAATTTTGAGCTAAGATCTAGACCTTGAAATTTCTAGGATTAGTAGCCCCCCAGCTCTTCTTTAAGGTCTCACCTTTGTTTAATTTTTGTGAATTTTATTGTGGACCCCACACTTAGCCAAAAACACTTGCAGGGGGACTCACGTCCCCTGCATCAGCAAAACACCACAACACCACCACCTTTAGTGGCTGTTGTAGGCCACCTCAGTGGGTCCCAGTGGTTCATTTTGGGTTTCCCAACCCTCCTCCTACCAGGCTACAAGCCTTGACCATTTGTTTAACCTAGGGTTTAGTGGACCCCACCTGGAATCAACCCTAGAGTTTGTCCCATTTCTGTGTAAAGTTCAAGTATCAAAGTGCTTATTTTGGTTCTAATCAGCTTATATGTGCTTATAGCTTGTTTTTTCTAGCTTATTTAAGTCCAAGTAACTTATTTGAACCTTAATTTACATCAGTGGACCCCACATACAGTCATTTGAGCTTAATTTGCCAATTGGTCAATGAAAGTCAAACTGTTTTGATTAAGGGGGTGCACACAGCTTATTTTTAAGCTATATAAAAAGTTGTTTCACAAAAGTTTCCTATTTTCATCTGTCAAAAAGAAAAACATCAAAAAAGCAAACATAAAATTAGTGATAGCTTCTATTTAATAGATTCTATCTTTTTCAATTTTCATTTTAGCTTATTTATAAGCACTTTTCCATTTTTATAATTTTCTTAATTTTCTTGTACCTTTAAGTATTTAAAATAATTTTCTTAGATTTTTCCTAAGCATTTTACTATTTATTAGATTTAAAAGTAGTTTAATTAATTATATAAGTAAAATTAGTAATTAATTAGTTTCCTTAAATTTTTATTAACAACAGTAGGTTTTTATAATTTTCCTAGGTTTTATAAATTAGCTAAGACTTTTAGAAAATATATTTTTAGTTTCTACTGTTCATTTTCTAATTTTCTTATTTTAATTATTTAAATTAGATTTAGGTTAATTAAAAGGTAAATAATTAGTGAAATAGTCTAAAAATAATTTTTAGAAGTTTTTATAATTTTGTAGGATTCCTGTGATGGTTAAATAGTTTTATAAAATTTTCCATAATTTTCCAAGTTAATTTAGTATTATTAGTAATTTAAAATAATTTAATTAGTATAATTAATATAATTAGTTTTAAATTAATAAAAAAGCCATAAAAAGACAAAAATATTTATTTTTATTTTTTATACTTTCTTCAAGTTCATTTTAAGGTTTAGAAATTTTTTTTGCAAATTTTTAGTTTAATTTGTAATCTTTATAATTTTTAGTTAATTTAAATTAGCTTTAAATTAGATTTTAAATAGTTTTAATTAATTAATTAATATTTAAATATTAAAATAATAATTTTTATAATTTCATTTTCATTTTAAATTTTCTTTTAATTTTAAGTTTCAAAAAGTTCACTTGCACCCCCTGTAGTTTGTAATCTGAAAAAACCCACTTTTCTGTCTGTTACCTGATTCCAAATTGTGAATTTGTGTATATATCTGTATATCTGTTATTGTGAATATTATATCATTGTGCAAATACCAAAATATCATTAGCAAAATCAATTCTCAATCATCTTGGCTACTGTCCTCAGTGCTACTCATTCTCAAAAGCGTTTTCCAAAAACACCATTTCAATCTCGCTGGGACATAACGACCTAGGGACACACTATACTATCACCGGAGAATTGGAACGGAGCTGTCTTTGACTTATTGACCTTGGTCAATAATATCTGACCGTTTCGGGACCAATCAAAATTTGGCGCCGTTGCCGGGGAGGTTGTTACGTGTTTTTAAAATCGTTTTAAGTTTAGTGGTTTTCAAAACCCTCCATGTACAAATTTCACACAATTTGTAAAAAGTTTTTGTAAAAATATAATCATATCAAAAAAGTTCATTAACACTTTTCCTGAAGTGTTAACAACACCAAAAAAATCAAAAACAACAAAACAAACTGTGAAGTTAAATTACTTCGTTTTCTTTAAGATTACAACCTGAAACAATTGGTTTAAGGTAAGTTCTGACATTAAATTGCGAACTGAAGAGGAAACCTATTTACTTCCTCCCGCCAGCCTGCGAGTAATCTTAAAAGAACGATTTCGGTTAACGAATCAGTTTCAAAATTATAATTCCCAAAGCCCAAAAGCAATTTTTCTGCACACACACCCATAAGCCCAAAAGCAATTTTTCTAATAATAAATACATAAAATCTTACCACCGCAAACCAAGGCGGAACACCTACCAACTGGGGGTGTGGACATAATAAGTTCCCAAACTTAAGATTAAAACTTGCCTTTGTATCCCTCTGAGCGGTGTACCTTTTTTAAAGAAGCCATTCACTTGTGATTATTGGATTTAAGTTCACTGTGGTTTCGCCTCGATCTTGTTTTGAAAAATTGTTTTTAGTGCATGCGCACTCGGTCACAAACAAAACGTAAAAATCAGAAAAACGTACACGAGTTACGTACTGTTATCGAAGAACCAAAAACCAAAATGGCCGATGGGCCACCACCACCACTACCACCCCCTGACCCTCCCAGGGATGAGCCAGCTCCCGATCTCCGAACGATGGAGGAGTTGTGCCAGCCTACCATGCAAGGGAGGGGCGGACCTATTGCACCACTCACTATTGAGGCTACGGACTTTGGCCTCAAGCACCACATGATCCAACAAGTCCAGAATTCGTGTCAATTTCACGGATTATCGGGTGACGATGCTAACAAACATCTTGATAAATATCTTACCGTCACCCAAAGCATGTGTAACAACCCGTAATTTTCCACGTCTTCATTTATTTCCTGAACTTTTCAAATTTACTATTCATCGGTTACTATTCACCAAACACTATTCATCATTTCACTATTCATCGTTTTTGGAGTCGGTTAGTGATATTGAGATGTTTTTCAAAAAAATTACTATTCACAAAACACTATTCACTCCCGGAGAAAGTTTGTCATTCATGCGTTAGTTGCATCATTTCTGTATACGTACGGTTATCTATCTAATAAACATTATCCTATGAGCTATTATTTTGAATAATTGATCCGACAATCCTGACTATAGTCCTAACATATTTTTACACTCGTTATAATGATATAAAAATTATATTATTAATTTACCCGACGTTTTGAATTTATTTAGTACACGTATCGTTAAACGTTTATAACTACGACGGTTTTCTGTAATTTCAACACGACAAATATTTGTTCACCCGATACCCGCGAGAAATGTAATTTTATAATTTTTACAACTTTAATATATTCCATTTCGTTCTGTTAAAATTGATTTCTAGCTAACCCGGTACCCAAAACTTACAACGTAACACATTTTATACACTAAATGACTAATAATACACTTAATACTATACAAGACCTCAAATATCTTTCAAGTATATCCATAGGTCGACATTTCTTTGCATGTGTACACAAATTATACTTCAACTTGACTAGAAAATTACAAATATGCCATAGATGCAAGATATTTGCAAGTAACAAACACCAAAAGTCTTCACTTATCATATTTTACAAAATTATAAACTAGCAAAACTCTTATTTGCTTCCTTCCTTGGTGACCCAAGGTTCAAAAAGAAAAACAAGAAGAAATCCATCAAACTTTCAAGATCAAGACATAATCATGCTTTACTTTCATTCCTTGTTAAGGTTGTGTGATAAAAACCTAGGTTTCTTAATCAATTTCTCATCAAATCACCTCAAATTTCAAGTAAGCTTCAAGTAATTTTTTTTTAATCTTTTATACTTTCATTTACTTGCTAACATGATGTATTTTCATTATATATTAGCAAAACATGCAAATACTTAAGTTATAAATACCACTTTCAAGTATACTTTTAATTTTATGAGTTTATATTAAGCCTATGATCATCCCCTTGTTATCCCACTAATTTTATGAGTACTAGGAACCCATGATACCCTAAGAAAGTATATGGTAAGATTATATTAGTCTTGTGGTGTTTTGAAGAGATTTGACAAGGATTTGAAACTAGAAAAGTGATTTTTGACAACTTTAAAAAGTTACTGTCCATTTTTGCCAAATCCAGAAAACCCAGGGGCTGTGGCAAATTTTTGGTTTACATATTCCGGAAATACTTTCAAAAACAAAACCGTAGCCGCTGGAATCGCTAAAAGATCATTTACGACGAGGAAGATACGATGTTTTTATGTTAGCGACGAAAACTATATTTTCAGAAAATTACTTGCTGTTCCACGTTTTTCAATGGCAAATCTGAAGCATTAGCCGTGATCTAGCCGTTCCGACTTATCATAAATATATTAGTATGTTGTCCCACGATTCCGGGGATATAAAGAACGTAGAAAACAAGCTTAAAGCGAAGAAGATACAAGCATTTGAACTTTGACGAAATATATATATTTTTGGCAGCTTTGCTATAATTGAATTTTCTAAGTGTTAAACATTATATTTTTCAAGTAACAACATTTTGAGCTATATTTCTTATCGTTCGAGGCACGTACAATCAAAAGTTAAACAAGACTACATCTAGATATTATTACAAGGTTTTCAAAAACGCCAAGCTTGAACATTAACACTTAACGTACTATATTTCACGACTAGTTTTGTGAAGCCATTTGGACATATTTTTCTAAAGTTAGAACAAGGTTAAACTACGCCGAAAATGTTATATTTACTAATAAAACACTAAACGATAAACGTTATTTTCAAAAACTACAAGTGGTATGGATAACGTACGTATACGTATGTGTAACATTGTTTCATTTCTTACATTGGAAACACTTCATTCATATTAGGTTGCTGTTAGGGAATCGAGCCTATTTCTGTTCAATCACTAGCCTTTTGTATCTGTTGCATAAGGTGAGTATTCACGAACCCCTTTTCCTAAATATTTTAATCGCTTTGGGGTGGATGCATGAATTATTACTTGAACACTTTGAACATTTTAATCGTTCGACACCTATTAGTAGTATGGATAGCGCTATTAGAGGTCGGCCAACCTCTCGTCCACTATGTTACGGGACGCATATTATTTAATTAGGGGCTTTGCATGGCATACATTATTATATATGTGGTGCTTATATTGTGACTTATTATGACCGCGGGTGCTTGACTACAAGACATAATATTTGACAATGCCTTTGGCTTGTGAACTTTCTCTAATGGTTTCTCATATTATATAAAACATGTGTGCTCACCAACTATTTTCATAGTTGACCCGTTTTCTCTCATGCATTTCAGGTGATTGTCAGTAAACTTTTCTTCAAGGTCTTTTGCATAATGAAGTTTTCACATGTCACTACGGATCATTATGTACTAAAATTCTATCTTTTGGAAACCAAACTTTATGTTTTAAATTGCCAAGGTCGGCTATAACAATGTTGTAATGATATACTTTTCCTTTAATGTAAATTATGGTATTGTTCTATTTCTCTTTGGCAATGTATATTGATTTGTTGCACCTCGTGTTTCCACCTTCGGCGAGGGTGTGATAGCATGAAACAGCATGGTGTCACCGATGATGCCCTCCGGCTGTATCTCTTCCCCTATTCTCTCACTCATCATGCCACTGCATGGTTTGACCGACACCCAAAGAATTCTATTCGTACCTTTGATGAGATGATAACCAAGTTTTTAGCAAAATATTTTCCACCTTCCATGGTTACCAAGTTACGAAATGATATCAGCAACTTCCGGCAACGTCCCGATGAGTCTCTCTTTGAGGCTTGGGAACGTTATAAGCTAGCTATTGATCGGTGCCCTAACCACAATATGTTACAAGTTACCATCATAGATACCTTCTATAATGGTCTAACATTGAGGCACCGAGATATTCTCAATGCTGCTGCTGGTGGGACCTTTATGAAAAGGCGTCCCGAAGAATGCTATGACTTGATTGAGAACATGACTGCCCACCATAACTTTTGGGATTCCTATGCGGAGAGGGATGAGTCATGTAAATCAATCATTCCTTCATCATCATCTCCTGAAATAATTGCTCTTACAAAAAAGATGGATGATATTTCTATGGCTGTGTTGAGAATGAACCAAACGATGCAAAATCAGGTTCAATCAATAAGTGAAAGCCGTGGCCCGAAGTTGTGAAACTTGTGGGGGCCCACATCTTTATTCCGAGTGTCCAGCTACTGCTGGTTTTCCTCAAGAGAACGTTTATGCTGCTCACGGTTCCTACGACATGGGGGTAATTCTTACCAACCACAAGGGGACCGTAATCTCTTGAGCTATCGTTCCAACAATTTTCTCGGACCTCCCGATTTTAACCAAAATCAAAACCGTAACTCGAATCAGAATTTTAACCAAGGTCAAAACTCAAATTTCCAAAACCCGAAACCAAATCAAGGTCATTTTAATCAAAATAATTTTCAAAATGGCAATCAAAATCAAGGTTTTCAAGGAAATTTTCAAAGAAACCAAAAATCAAGGGAATTACAATCAGGGTAATTTCAATCAGAGAAACAATTTTCAGGGTAACAACATTCAAAATCAAGGGAATTTTCAAAACAACCGTGTTCAAAATTTTCCTACTCAAAATCAAAACGTTGTTCCACCCTCGTCTTCCTCCGATGAAGTGCTAAAACAATTCATGAAAGCACAAGAGGAAATGAATCGCTTATTGATCAGCAAGATCTCTGAGCTTCAGAAGTCTTTAAATGATCGACCCTCGGGCCCAGGTACACTACCGAGCAACACGATCGCTAACCCGAGGGGTGATGTCAAGGCGATCACTACCCGAAGTGGGGTATCATACAATGGACCCAAGATTCCCTCTACCTCTTCTTCTCCTCCTACTAAGGTAGCGGAACATGAACCTGAGGTTACCACGGACACGGTACTTCCTACTAATAACAGAGGTACCAACAACGTCCACCCTCAAGTTGTCCCGGTCCCGACTAGTAAGTCGAAAGTTGTATTTGATCCTCCTATGAGTTCTGATGAAATTCCAAAGAACGATCCTAAGCTGTCAATTCCATATCCTTCACGTTTGAATGATCAAAAGAACCACGAAAGAACTAATCATCAGATGGAAAAATTTTATCAAATTTTCCAAGAGTTGCACTTCGATATTAGCTTCGCGGATGCTCTTCTTCTCATGCCTAAATTTGCTTCAACAATAAAAAATCTGATAAGCAACAAAGAAAAACTCTGTGAGATGGCAAAAACTCCACTTAATGAGCATTGCTCAGCAGTACTCTTGAAAAAGCTTCCCGAAAAGCTTGGAGATCCCGGGAAATTTCTCATTCCTTGTATTTTCCCGGGGATGGTTGAATGCTTTGCCTTGGCCGATCTTGGTACAAGCATTATCCTGATGCCTTACTCAGTCTGGAAGAGACTCTCTCTTCCTGCTCTCACTCCTACCTGCATGACTCTCGAGCTTGCAGACCATACTATATCTCGTCCTCTCGGCATTGCCGAAGATATCTTCGTGAAAGTAGGAAAGTTCCATTATCCGGCAGATTTCGTGATTGTTGATTTCGATGCTGACCCAAGAGTTCCTCTCATTCTCGGGAGGGGATTCTTAAGAACGGGTCGTGCTTTAATCGATGTATTCGAAGAAGAAATCACTCTACGTGTTGGTGGTGAAGCCATCACATTCAATCTTGATTAGACTTCAAGATATTCCTCCAACTATGACGCTGAAACGGTTAACCGAATTGACATCATCGATGTTGCGTCTGAGGAGTATTCTCAAGAAGTCCTTGGTTTCTCATCCAGTGGCAGTACCACTCTTTCTACTGATCCTATCATTTCCGACTCTTCCCCTTCTCTCACTCCGTTTGAGGGGAGTGACTTCCTTCTGGAAGAGGTCGAGGCTTTTCTTGCTCAGAATAGTTCAATCCCTCATGGGGTTGATGAAAACTATCTTGACCCGGAGGGGGACATTCTTCTTCTTGAAAGATTGATAAATGACGATCCTTCACCCTCTCCGTCTCCAAAACAACTTCATAAAGCGGAAATTAAGTCTATTGAAAAATCTGAAAAATCTGAAGAATTTCCTGAGGTTGAGCACAAGGACTTGCCTCCTCATCTAGAATATGCATTTCTGGAGGGTGATGATAAATTACCCGTCATTATTGCTAAAGACTTGAAAGATGAGGAAAAGACTGCACTCCTAAAGGTTCTTAAGGCAAACAAGCAAGCAGTTGCTTGGAAACTCTCCGACATTAAGGGCGTAAGCCCTGACTTTTGTACACACAAAATCTTAATGGAGGACGAATTTAAGCCAGCAGTGCAACAACAGAGAAGGGTAAATCCCAAAATCCACTAAGTTATCAAACAAGAGGTTCTAAAACTTCTTGATGCGGGACTGATTTATCCTATATCTGACAGTCCTTGGGCTAGCCCAATTCATTGTGTTCCTAAAAAGGGTGGCATAACCATTGTCACCAATGAGGAAAACGAGTTGATTCCGACTCTTTTGGTCACGGGTTGGCGAGTATGTATTGACTATCGAAAGTTGAATGAAGCCACCCGTAAAGACCATTTTCCTCTGCCTTTTATGGACCAAATGCTTGAAAGACTTGCGGGGAATGAATACTACTGCTTCCTCGATGGTTTCTCGGGTTACTTCCAAATCCCCATTGATCCACAGGATCAAGAGAAGACTACCTTCACATGCCCCTACGGAACTTTTGCTTACAGACGTATGCCTTTCGGCTTATGTAATGCACCAGGCACGTTCCAGAGGTGCATGATGTCTATCTTTTCCGACATGATCGGGAAAACCATGGAGGTATTTATGGATGACTTTTCAGTCATCGGGGATTCATTCCAGTCTTGCCTCTCCCACTTGGAACAGATGCTTAAATGTTGCAAAGAAACGAATTTAAGTCTCAACTGGGAGAAGAGCCACTTTATGGTCAAGGAGGGCATTGTCCTCGGCCATAAAATTTCAAAAAACGGGATTGAGGTTGACAAAGCCAAAATTGATGTCATCACTAAATTACCTCATCCCACCACCGTTAAAGATATTAGGAGCTTTTTGGGTCATGCCGGCTTCTACCGTAGGTTTATCCAAGATTTTTCTAAGATTGCCCGGCCTATGACCCATCTCCTCGAGAAGGATGCTCCTTTCATCTTCTCTCCTGAGTGCATCAAAGCTTTTGAAACATTAAAGAAAAAGCTTACCGAGGCACCGATTCTTGTTGCCCCCGATTGGGACCTACCTTTCGAGCTTATGTGCGATGCTAGTGATTTTGCCATAGGTGCGGTCTTGGGGCAACGAAAAGCAAAATACTTTCAGCCAATACACTACGCAAGCAAAACTATGACCGAGGCTCAGAGTCATTACACCACCACTGAAAAAGAACTCCTAGCTGTGGTGTATGCCTTTGAAAAATTCCGGTCATACTTAATCCTGACCAAATGCGTAGTGTATATGGATCACTCGGCTTTGAAGTACCTATTTGCAAAGCAAGATGCAAAGCCGAGGCTTCTCCGTTGGGTTCTCCTCCTCCAAGAATTTGATATCATTATCCGTGATAAAAAAGGAGCCGAGAACCTTGCTGCTGATCATCTCTCACGATTAGAAAACCCTCATCAGGATGTGTCCGAGAAACAGGAAATAAATGAAACATTTCCTCTCGAGACACTCAATGCGGTTGTTTTTCGTGGTGACTCTACTACCCCATGGTTTGCCGATTTTGCAAATTACCATGCGGGTAACTTCATAGTGAAGGGGATGACGTCCCAACAGAAGAACAAATTCTTCAAAGACGTTAAACATTACTTCTGGGACGACCCCTATCTCTTCAAAATCTATGCCGATCAAGTCATCAGGCGATGTGTATACGGACAGGAAGCCGCTGATATTCTCAAGGCTTGCCATGCTGGACCCACCGGGGGCCACCATAGTCCTAACTACACCGCCAAAAAGGTGTTTGATTCCGGTTTCTATTGGCCCACGATCTATAAGGATGCCCACGAGTTAGTCAAAGCTTGTGATGCTTGTCAGCGTCACGGGAATATTTCACAAAAGAACGAAATGCCACAAAATGCCATTCAAGTTTGTGAAATCTTTGACGTCTGGGGTATTGATTTTATGGGGCCATTCCCATCTTCTCGTGGAAACAAATACATTCTCGTGGCTGTTGACTACTTGTCAAAATGGGTTGAGGCAAAGGCATTACCCACTAACGATGCCCGAGTTGTTGTGAAATTCTTGAAATCCCTCTTTGCTCGTTTTGGAACTCCCCGTGCCATCATTAGTGATCGCGGTACTCACTTTTGCAATGATCAATTTGCAAAAGTCATGCTAAAGTACGGTGTTACTCATCGTCTTTCTACCGCGTATCACCCACAAACAAGTGGGCAGGTGGAGGTTTCAAACCGTGGTATTAAACGGATTCTTGAGAGGACCGTAGGTGAAAACCGTGCTTCCTGGCCGGATAAACTAGATGATGCACTCTGGGCCTTCCATACAGCTTACAAAACACCCATCGCGTGTACTCCCTACAAGCTTGTATATGGGAAGGCATGTCATTTACCGATCGAGCTCGAGCACAAAGCCTACTGGGCCTTGAAGCATGCAAACTATGATCTTCATAAAGCGGGTGATCACCGTAAGGTTCAACTCAATGAATTAAACGAACTTCGTGATCAAGCCTACGAGAACTCTTTGATCTAAAAAGAAAAGACAAGGAAGATTCACGACTCTAAGATTAAGAACCGCGTTTTCAACGTCGGTGACAGAGTCCTTCTTTTCAATTCGAGGTTAAAGATCTTCTCGGGGAAATTAAAAACCCGATGGACTGGACCATTCACTGTTGCTAAAGTATATCCATACGGGACCGTTGATTTATCTCAACCCGAAGATCCCAACTTCAAAGTGAATGGTCATCGTCTGAAACATTATTTTGGAGAGGACATACCATCCATGGTTGTCCCAGATCTCCAAACTTTCCCCATGGACCAATGAATTCGGGGATCGAGTCAAGCTAGTGACTTGGTGAACAAAAATTAGCAAAATATATGGGTTTTCACCCGTATTTCTGACTTCTTTCTACTTTCTACCACTCTAGTGTGGGGGAGTGGCCGTCCCCCACCTTTTGAAAAGTAAATATGTATATAAGTTTCAGTTCAAAAAAAAAAAAAAAAAAAAAAAAAAAAAAAAAAAAAAAAAAAAAAACTGAATGATGAACAAAAATGTTTATATGTACAGATAAATAAAGTGAAAAATAAAATCGATATTCCCACAGTTAGTTTCGAATATTAGCTTTTTCCGTTCAGAGATTCGGCATAATAGCCGGGACTTTGAATATTGAGGACAATATTCAATTCTAGTGTGTGGGGGGGGGGGGGGGATTCTTGCTAATTTTATCACAAAATACTTTCTAAGTACCCCCATTTTAGGACTAAAATTTTTCAAAAATTTTTTCACTTTATTTCAAAATTTTTGTGGTAATCAGTCCGCCAAGTCTAAATAACAAAGGGATTGGCTAGTCCAGGAGCAAACGGCTCTTGGTAAAGACATCTCAAACCCGTTGATGGATTGCAATTTGCCCAAAATTGTATGGTAAATCAACTCGCCATATCCCTTAAAGCAAATGAGTTGGCTAGCCCGCAAGATTATGGCTTGTGGTAAAGGCCGTGGAAAATCCATAATTGGTAATCAGCTCACCAAGATGTTGACTTAGTCCATCAAGAGTTGGCTAGTCCAGAAGCAAACGGCTTTTGGTAAAGACTAATCAAATCCGTTGACAGCTGGTGATTTTCTCAAAATCACATAGTTTTTCTCAAAAGATTGCTAGGGACTAGCAATGTTTTAGTGTGGGGGATTGATGAGTGTGTAAATACTCATCATTTTTACCTTTTCTGAGCTGCCAAAACATCTAAAAACACTCAATATTGTATCAAAATAGTGAAAATATCCCAGGAATGTGTTTTATACGTTTCAAATGCAAAACAATAAAAAACAGATGAAAAACGTACAAAGTTTGCAAAATTGGCAGTTTCAGTCCCTCAACTTTCAAAAGTTGTCAAATCTAGTCCCTGGTTGTTCTAAAAACTTGAAAAAGTCACCAAAGATCCTTTTAAATCAAAAAGTTACATAATTAGTCCTTTGGTGTAAAGTTTCACAAAATGTCAAGTTTAGTCCCTGAAGTTTGGAAAATTGTCAAAAATGGTCCCTGGGATATTAAAACTTTGAGGAAAACAAATTTTGTCCTTGTACTTCTCATATATGGCAGGATTGGTCCTTGTTTCAAAGTTTGGAGAAATTACATAACAGGTCCCTGGAGTTTGAAAGTTTGGCAGTTTTAGTCCCTGGAAAAGTCAAAGATGAAAAGTCAACATGAAACCTTGGAGCATTCATAACTTGGCATAAAACACCCTTGTGAATTACTTTGGAAGAATGCCAAGTTTCACCCCCCCAACTTTCGGCTTATTACAAATATGGTCCTTGTGAAACAATAATACCAAACCGGACCTAAGTTATTAATACCAAAACAATACCAAGTCCAATCCCAAACACCCAGCCCACTCCTTTTATCCTAAGCCCAAACAAATCCCAGCCCAACACCCCTTATAATAAAAACGGGGTCAATGTTTGACCCTTGGTCAAACCGAGTCAAACAAACACCCTCTTCACCCCTTCCCTCCCCAACTTGCTTCTACAACCATCATATCACCAGCCCACCATCTCCATCCCATCTCCACCGCCTAATCCACTACACACCTTCCTTCACCTCAGCATTAAATGCTACCACCCCCTTGCCTATAACAGTCCAAATCACACACACCCAATTTTCCCGCCAAAATTGAGATCAAAGGCCAGGATCAAATTCAGAAGATTCAAGGGCTTGGATTGAGTGGGAAATGATCAGAGAGGCAAAAGAAGCCCTATTCTTCAAGTATAAATAGAAGGGAATGCAAGGAAGAAGGAAGTAGTCAATTTAGCTTAATTTATGTCGAAATTAGTGTAAAACTCAAATTAGTTGTAATCTTTGGTTTTTAAAGCTTGTACTCAGTTCGTTAAGTGTAATTTAACCTTTCTTCAATTATAATTCCAAGTTCTCTTTTATAATTTAGTTTATGCTAGTTTCCTTTAAAAATTTCAATTTAACTGTAGAGGTGTTTTAGTTGTTGTTATGGTCTGAAATAGGACACTTAAGCTCCTAGAAAGCTTTTAAAAGCTTTTAGAAACTTCAAAATTCTTTTTAGTATCAAAAAGGAAAAATATAAAAAAATCACATTAAATAGATAAAAATAAAAAAATCAGTTGAAGATGATCAAGATAGCTGGAGCATGGTAGATTGCAGATGGCCATGGGTTAGTGGTTCTGTGGAGAGCCTATAGGATTGTTCTTGGGTTCTTGGTTCATTGGTTTAAGCAGGAAAGCACATTGTAAGCTCTCAATTCCATTTCTGTTTTTCTACTGTAGCTAAGCTTGTATCACTGCTTATTTGTTTTGTTTGTGCTTATTTGGTGTTGTTTAAGTATTTTATAGCTTAATTTAGATAACTTGTTCATTAGAATTTGTAGTTACTATAAATAATAGTTTCACAGTCAAAATTGCATAAGTGGTATTCTTGTGTATTTGTGGTTACTTACTGTTTCTAAATACTCATTTTGGTCTAATACATCATAAAAAGTTGCCTTGGAAAAGTTTCATAAGCTCTCATAGCCTTTTGCTTCTTAAAAGCTAAAATAGTCATTGCAAAAGGGGTGTTTGGTTTATTGGATTGCTGTGGTATTCAGTTGCTATTTTGTCTTGACCATTGTTCCCTTAGCTTGCACTAGGTATAATTAGACTTGAGGAGTATGAAAATTGGTGCTTGTAACACAAAAAGTCAAAAATCCAAAGAAATCACTCCCACAGTCAACTGTGTGGTGATTTTAGATCCACAAACCCAAGAATCATAGTATAAAGTGTAGGCAAACACTTATTTGATCTCACTTAGGCTTATAACATACTTCTCAGCTTGTAGGATTGGATCAAAATTCCATTTAGTCAACTTAGGTGTAAGAATTTGAAAGTCAAAAGTGATGTCTCTAAGTTTTTCACAAAACTTGCAAGATTTAATTTGAATTTTGAGCTAAGATCTAGACCTTGAAATTTCTAGGATTAGTAGCCCCCCAACTCTTCTTTAAGGTCTCACATTTGTTTAATTTTTGTGAATTTTATTGTGGACCCCACACCTAGCCAAAAACACTTGCAGGGGGACTGACCTCCCCTGCATCAGCAAAACACCACAACACCACCACCTTTGGTGGCTGTTGTAGGCCACCTCAGTGGGTCCCAGTGGTTCATTTTGGGTTTTCCCAACCCTCCTCCTACCAGGCTACAAGCCTTGACCATTTGTTTGACCTAGGGCTTAGTGGACCCCACCTGGAATCAACCCTAGAGTTTGTCCCATTTTTGTGTAAAGTTCAAGTATCAAAGTGCTTATTTTGGTTCTAATCAGCTTATCTATGCTTATAGCTTGTTGTTTCTAGCTTATTTAAGTCCATGTAACCTATTTGAACCTTAATTTACATCAGTGGACCCCACATACAGTCATTTGAGCTTAATTTGCTAATTGGTCAATGAAAGTCAAACTGTTTTGATTAAGGGGGTGCACACTGCAATACCAAAACATAGAAGGATTCCCATAGTCTCTTAAGACCAAAAGGTCACCTCTTTACTTGTTTCTTTAGTCATCAGTGTAAATTACTACCCAAACGAGTACTAATACAGCATAGTTCATTTTAAACCAAGTTCTCATGTAGTTTCGGATGTCATAATTATCCTATACCAACATGCATTATATATCATATAATGCAGGTCTTTCTCATAGATGTATCAACTTTTTTATGTAGTAGATGGTTGTTTTGTGATAGGACAACGATTAATGGGTCTGCATTATGAGAAAGGTCTAGAGGTTGATGTGATTGTGTGTTTTGATTCCTGAAACGATACTTAAAACAGTGAACAAAAATTTGTTCATAGTAAGCTAATAAGACCTTTCGGATCTAACCTTATCTTCCTCTGTTTGCTCAGAATTAAGCGCATCAGATTTCTCACAGGTATGTCCTTCAACTTTGTTTTCAATTCTTCTTTGTTACCAACAATATGAAAAGAAAATATCAACTCAGGGTTACCAAAAAACTTGGACGATACAATAATATGGATTAATAAATAGTAAAGTGTTTTTATAAAGCGAACATACATCTCTTTTAAAAAGACACAACACAAATTCTTTTCTGCACCTGATATTCAGGAGTTAACCACATCGTTGACCCATAAAGTGTACTTTAACTGTCTTTTTAAACTCAACTTCAGAAGTTGCAGTGGGTCTTGATTCTTTCCTGTTGTATGTAAACAAACTAGGTCGGAAGCCCGCGCGTTGCGGCGGGGTGTTGTGCTAAAGGAGGTTCCGTTCCATTTAGTAAGTGGTGTAAACTAGAAATGGTGGGAAGAAAAGTCTAATAATTAAACATTCTGATAGTGTTTTCCATACATAAGGCTTACATTCATTTGCTGCATAAATGTTATACAAAGAATCAGCCTCACATCTGAATGTGCATCTGCTACAGAAAGTAGTATTGCAATGTAAGCCTCATTGCGAGACTACGGACCTTCACACCAATCTTATCCGCCATTAGTGTATCTTTCTAGTATGCAGTCTTCTAGTCTCATTGATAGGTGACGGCATATTAACCTTGACAACAGACAAACTCGGGCCTGGTTAGTTAAAAAAGGAAAGAGTTCTTGTCCAAAAACTTTGTGACATAGCTTCGGCTGTGCCAATTACGACTAATTAGAGATGAGTTGCCCAAAAGAGTTCTTGTCCAAAAACTTCTATTTTTCAATACAGCAATAAGTAGTGTGTCAAATACTCAATGTGATTGAACAAGAGTTTCTTATCTCCACAATAATCCATTTTTTTTTACTAAAACTATTTAGGAAGCTTTATGCGATAAATATATTGGCCACTTTCAACCAGTGACATGTTCTTTGCATGACCTGTTTCCTGAATTAACTTATGCTTTACGCGTTTGACCAGACAATACCTAACCCAAATCGACCCATTCATAAGCAAATGGGTCAAAATTGCCACCTCAGAAATAAAAATAAAAAATCTATAATGCAAACCTCTGAACCTGTGAATGTTGCTGGCTCCTTTTCTCCTATCTGTGATGTGGTCAACGGATTGGCAGACATTTTTGTGAACATTTTCTTCACCTGCTCCACAAGATCCTCGTGTTTAACAGCTCCAGAGGCACAAATAACCTGAAGCAAATAATAAAAAATAAATAAATCTAGTATAAATAACTGAACCCTGTTATTAGACTAGTTTGACCAATAAAATGCCACAAAATCATACAGTTGATAATTTAAGTCAAGTACCATACTGTGAGCAGCATAAAGGGTGGAAATATAATCTTGAATATCCTTCTTTGTTATCTTCTCAATGTTTTCAGCAGGTCCAAGAATGGTCCTACCAAGAGGAGTGTATTGGAAAGCAGTAGCATGTAAATGGTCAAAAATTACTTCCATGTTCTTTTCACCCACCTGCATCAAAAGTTGTGAGTTTAGTAAAAACAACGTAATATGATTAACCTTGATCTGATGCTAAAATATGGGAAAGCTATAAAACCCTTTTAAGTGGAGTGATAATTTCTTGACATTAGTTTTTGTTGGCAGACAAAAGACTTTACGGTCAATATCAACACATGAGTCATCATCTGTGACTATTTTAAGAGTGAAATTATGTTTTGGACCCATGTGCATTAACAGAACTTGACATATATCATATAAACATGTACTCTTTTTGTCCATCTTTTACCTTTTACTTGGTAGGAGTATCGCTTCCTCCTCATCAAACAAGTCAGCCCCATCAGAATCGTCCCCATCAGACGACTCGGCTCCATCAGTTAATACTTGAACCTTCTCCTCAAATATACATAACCTCCTCCTGTAATAAAAAAAGCCCCAAAACCTTCTTGAGAGAAGTAATAGTTTAAGTGTATAGTTTACAACTTAACGGACGAATGCAAGTTAAGAAACAAGAAGAAAAAAAAAAACATGTACATATGCACACACAATTAATAGATATGGTTATGCTCGGAGTTTGACAATTTTCTATAAATAGCTTTCTGAATTCACCTGTCTCAAATGTAAGTTGAGAGGCCCGAAGCTTGAGTGAAACTAAAGTCCCAAACATTGATAGTACCGCTCGTTCTTTCTGAAGCTGCATACATAAAAAAGAAGATAGCAAGGGAGTCACAATCATAAAATACTTGAAGAGCAGAAACAGTCTCTTCGTTTAATGAAAATAGCAACTTGGTGGTTACTTGTCAAATTATCATAATTCCACTGTTGGTTAAAAAAAACTAATGATTGTTCTTGCAAAAATGTATTTCTACTATTGTCAGAAAAGAAAGTTGAAACAAACTTAAGAATCGTATTGATTCACTCACAGGATTCTCTATTTTACGTGGTGATGCATTGATTTCAGATCCATTGCTTTCTATTGGTGATGCATTAGTAACAGATTCAATGCTGCTTTCCGGTGAACTCTCCTGTTTTCCTTTATGAACAAAGAAACCTTTATAAGTAGTCAGTAAATAGATCCTTCCATTAAAACTTCGCACAAAGTTGGGATAATTAAAACTTTTCTTGGAGTTTAATCCTTCCATATGATAAATGAAGAAGTTAGACTTCAAAAAATATCATGGATTTAAGAATTATGAATCAGCAATATCATCAAAATTTGCAAAAATCGACAGATATAAAAAATTACAAATAAGTAACAAACTCAACATCAATTATGTATATGGAAAAAATGTGTTCGCATTTGGTTTCAAAAGGCTGAAACATCTCTCATTTGGAATGAAAGAAGATAATTCTTGCTTGTAGAATGTATATGCAAGCTTTTCAATAAGATTTGAGGTTAAAATAGTCTCCGATGTCAAACTAAACTTCTTTACGAGAAACAAAAGACATTTCTCATTAGTGAAGTTAGCTTTGGAAAATCATGGATTTTGATAAGGAACACGTGTTACTATACGTTGTTTTACTATGATAACCAGTTTGCACAGAAGCAATATAAGCACTGCCCAATAAAATATTATCAAACCGTTGTCGTGCGCAATATAGATAATTACATATGTTTACCAGAATCGCTTTGGCTGCTAATATTTTCTTTCAACTGCTCATCTTCCTCGATGTTTTCCTTCTCCAAAGAGGAGTCTTTATTGTCAGGAGATGCCCATTTGCACAAATTGAACTTTGGCGACTTTGTCATGATGCTACCTAAAACAGAGGTGAAACTAATTAACACTTTTCTACACCTGTTAGCATGGCATTTCTGAGCCTAAATCACCAGATAACACATAAGTGTGACATTGAAAGATCATTTAGTACCCGCTTCTCATGAAAGTTGCATCAATTATCATTTGGGGGCGACTATGACAAGGTTGTCGTATTGACATAAACATTAGACAAAAGTTATTAGGCTACCACCACAAATTACAGATAACGAAGACCATTTCAATATAGACATTTGACTAATCACATATTCTTAAAAAATTACGTCACACGTTGAATTGTCTGGGACACAGAATGTGCAGTACATTTCATATTTACATATCACGTCATCTCTAAGTATGTAACTAAGGATTTTACAATGTGCACTAGCTAAAACTTGCTTATGATGACTTTTACATTTTGAACCCCCGAAACTTTACAACCTGATCTAACGACCCTTTAGTGACAAAAAGTACTTGACTTTTCTTTAAATTAAGCAAAATAGTTGAGCTAAACTGTTATTTCCTTTAGATATCTCAGCAAACAAAAGGGGGTGTCTGATAAGTTTCTCACGATCCGATCTCCATTCACTTGTCACCAAAACTAACAAAGGAAAGTTTTTTTAATTAGTCTATACCTTCAAAGAAGGCAATCGCTTGTGAACCAAAGAATAGGACATAAACTACCGGGCAAAACTAAGTCGGATCCAATTTCTATGGCTGAGTGAATCTAAGTTTATGATTTGCATATATTTACGTCCAGGCATACACTTTAAGAAACTAGAATTATTACTTCATTTCTTTTAGGAAGAGGTAGAAAAAATGGGAGGGTCGGGTGGGTTGGTAATAAGTCAAACAGGTGATGTTGAAACAGGTCAATTACATTTTTTCTGTATAATAAGTCAAACGGGTCAATATGATTAGAAAAATGATACCATTTTGAACAAAAATCTAATTTTTTGAATAAGATGTTTTAGAAATGAAGAATACACTTGGTTACTTTTTACAATTTTGGCTAATTGCTACCGGTCAAGTCATTTAGCCTTTGTCATGGAATGGAAGGCGGATATAAGTGATACCATGCCATTGGATCACCAAAGAAAAATCCTTGCAGAAAGGCTAAATAGTTATGTCTTTTCAATACTTACAAAAACCAATTCAAAAAATCATTCAATATATGTGATACTTAGGGTGCGCCTTATGTGAACCATACAAAAACTAATTGAGCAAATCATTCAAAATATGTGTGGTTAAGGTTAAAGGGAAGATGGTACCATCTTGGTCGTGAGTAATCTCTACAGTGGTAGCAGCAGAATGGGGTTGAAGGTTAAGCAATGCAGTGTTTACTCGTGAAGCACCCATCGAATAGCGAGCGCCTGCTAATTCCATCCATCCCTGAATTACATAGGATTATTAATAAGCCGAAAACACAATCCACTTCTTTTTGTCCAAAACACAGCCAAAAACAATCCTAAGCACAAGTTCCTAGAATAATCGCACATCACAACCAGTGGTAAAATTGGAAAATAAATAAGTTTGTTTCGGGGCAAGCATAATAAATAAGGGAGTGTTTGTTTCAGCTTCGGGTTTACTAGGGGTATAATCTGTCTACATTCTAACTCCCCAATACTCCGCTACAGTGGGATTGGGTGTTGTTTATAAGCTCAAACTTTTTGGCTTATGAGTTTTTCAAAAGTTGAATAAGCCGGGCAAATAAGCTTAATGGGGTGTTTGTAGGTTATCTAGTTTCCGGCTTATTTGGCTTATGACTTTTTGGCTTATTTAAACTTATTTTGAAATTTTCCGGCTTATAGGTTATCTAGTTTTTGACTTATGTTTCATAAGCTCATTTTTTGTGGCTTATTTTGAAACTTTCTAGCTTATATATATTTATTATGTCAGAATAAGCTTATATAAAGGTGTGTTTGTTTAAGCTTGTATGTGGGCTTATGAGCTTATTTGATTTCGGCTTACATTTCATAAGCCCGGCTTATTTTGAGACATGTGAACTTGCCAAAAAAATTGGGACTTATGAAATATAAGCCACATATAAGCTTAAACAAAGCCAAAAAGTTGCAAAATAAGCACAGAAGATAGCTTATGAAACATAAGCCCAAAACCAAATAAGCCATAAACCAGCTATATAAGGAGAAACAAAAACCCCTATAAATAAACACCCCCTTTATTAAAAAGAATTGATAATGATGAATGAATTAAGTACCTGACGAAGAAGAGTGTTGGATAAAGAATCGATTAAGACCAAATACTGATCCAGCGAATCAAAGAAATTTGTTAATGTGTTTTCTTCAATTTCTGATTTCGAAACTTTATTATTATTAATTGCAGCTTCTTGGTTTTGATGATGAATCTGAGTGATTCATTCAACTTAATGACTGAGATGATGAGATTGGTGAGTGACTTTGGCTCTCTAGCCCCCTTTCTTACACTTTTCACATTTTGCACCCTTTATTATACTTTAGTAACAAAAACTACACTCAAACAGAGGGGTGTTTTCAAATTGAAATATGCTAGACTCACTCACAAAATTTACAAAAAAAATTCACTCGCTGACGTGTCGGCGGGTGATTGATGCATTTTCTGACAATTTTTCTCTCTTCTCTCTTATTAAACCAATCATCCACTTGAGTGGATTATTTGTGTAGATTTTGTGAGTGGTTCTAGCATTTCTCCTTCAAATTTGACTTGCGCCATTCCTATGTGGCAAGGGGAAATGGCATGTCATTTGCATGTTACCACACCACTACCACCTTATTAATGTTTCTTCTTCAATTTCTGATTTTGAAACTTTATTATTATTATTATTATTATTATTAATTTCTTGGCTTTGATGATCTACTTTTTTTACTTGTTCTTCCATGGTAAATCTGAGTGATTATTATTTGTGTTTTTATGAGACTCAGATGATGATGATATTGGTGGGTGAGTTTGGCTCTCATGCTAAATTGTACCCATTTCTTATTCACCTTTTCACATTTTCTATCCCTTACTTTTATCATTTCACTTTTTATATATTTATGAGTTTCGTATGTGTCAATTCGTGATCAGAAAGGTTTTTTTTTTTTTTTTTTTTTTTTTTTAGTAAAGAACAACACCACACTTGAAATCAGACCCCCCGAGTTAAGTCATCCAAACGAGCAGGCCCTGTGACTGAACCACTAGGAGAGACCCTAGAAGAGAAACCCCTAGAACTCATGGGTTCGCACTAAGTGGAAAATCTTGATTTTCTTTGTCACTTGTGAGACTCGAACCCGGGTAAAACCCCTCCCCAAGCTCCAGAAGAAACTCAGATGACCAACTGATATGAGACGACGGAGATGATCTCAAGACGTATTTAGCTTTAAAGTCTCCTACCATTCTTGTGATATCTGAAAATGAATATTTTGTTTTCTAAGTATCATTCCCTATATATATTATAGCTCGCCTATTGAAGAACGAGCCATAAAAAATTGATTTTAGATGGGTTGTTTAGCTGGGCTATTTTTAGCCTTCTTTGACACTTCACCTCTTTCACAATATTTGACCCATCCACTAACTTTCACAAAGATACTTCACTTTCTTATCTGTAACATTCTAATATGTAGGCAAGATAAAAGTTCCATACGAAACAACATTTATCTAAAGAACAAACCACAAGATCTCAACCATTCATCCCCTTCAATCCAACGGTTTAGATTAATTACCTTTTTAAAATAAAAATATAATGAGGTGCATTTTAGTCATTATCTAAAATCAATAAACCACCTAACCTCCCAAACACACACTTACACACAGTTGATTCAAAAATCCCAAATCGACTTTCTCTCTCTCACCAGCAAACCATCGCCAAAACCATCGCTCATATTCACCATCCTCATGAAACACACGCTCCTTGAGAAAAAAAAAAAACAGTTGTAACAGAATACCATTACTACTCCTCGTAGGATGTGCATGTGTTCGTCTACTCCACGCTCATTCTGTTGCATTTTACATAAAAACACAAACAGCAGGGCCGGACCTGGCCATCGGCGAGCTGGGCGACGGCCCAGGGCATCAAACAACTTAGGGGCATCAAATTTTTGGCGTTACGAATAGGTTTTATGCGATGAAGATTGTGTAGAGATGATTAAGAAATCTTGCTTTAAATGGGCCTGTTTATTAAAATTAGTTTGGATGTCAGAGCTAGAACTTGCAGTTACAAAGAAAGAAGATGTAGGGATGATGGTAAAATGGAGAAAAGAAGAAGAAAGTACTTTGTTATTTGTGCAGTAGGAAATAAACTACTTAAAAAATGAAATAGTACTTTTAACTTTTTGACTTATTTTTCTAACAGGTCTTATTTATTTTCTCATTTTTTTTTCTTTGTTACCTATTCTTATAGTAGTAATCGAATTATTTCAAAGAATATCTTAATGCAAAATCGAAACATTTAAATTTTAAAAGCATTGGTGAGTCTAATTAAGAAAGATGATTTGCCAATAAACTATAAGAAAGATGATTCACATAACTCATTGAACTTTTGATGGGACATCACATGGGTAATCTGTATAAATCCCATGGGTTTTTGTATAAATCTCATGGGATTCTGTACGAATCTCAAGGGATTCATTGTGAATCCCATGTGATGCACCAAAGAATCTCATGGGATTCACAATGAATCCCTTGAGATTCATACTGAATCCTATGGGATTCACAATGAATCCCTTGTGATTTCATATAGAATCCCATGGGATTCCCAATAAATCCCTTATGATTTCATACAGAATCCCATGGGATTCACAATGAATCCCATGGGATGCACCAAAGAATCCCATGGGATTCATACCGAATCATTTGTGATTTATCATCTTTTTATGAATCCCGTGGGATATCTTTACGAATCCCGTGTGATTTTTCTGGACGGAAATTTTGAAAAAAAAAATCGTCTTTTTACGAATCCCATGGGATTTCTATACGAATCCCGTCGGATTTTTCTGGACAGAAATTTTGAAAAAAAGAATCGTCTTTTTACGAATCCCATGGGATTTTTTTACGAATCCCGTGGGATTTTTCTGGACGAAAATTTTGAAAAAAAAAATCGTCAAAAGTATATAACAATGCATATCTATAGAAAGACGATTTAATTCTCGTCGCGATGGTGTATTTTTCGTAGCTTGAAGATTTACCATTTGCAAAATATGTTGTTTAAAAAAAAGTGGAAAGTTGGTTTTTATATTAAATGAGCTAGAATGGCAATTTTGCCCTCCCTTTGTTATTTTTTGGTTTGATCTTAGACATTAGATGAAAGATGGATGGATGATTGAGATTGACTTATTTGTTTTTTAAATGATATATGTTTTGCATAGATCTCACCTCATGTAGGTAATATATATCCAGTCACAGGCTTTTGATCAATTCACCCATTATAAAATTTTAAAAATATAACCCACCAAATGGCAAAAAAAGGTACACGAAACTCCCAAAAAAAAGAAAAAAAAACCAATTAAATTATCATAAAACAATAATTAAAAAAATACCCGATGCGACGCAGCCGGGTCCCCTTACTTGTTTCTATCATAAACAAGTGAAAACATGACAATAAATAGCTTGAATGACCTAAATAATTATCACCAAATTACAAGTCATCAATTCATATATGTGCCCCTTCATAGCCAAGCGTACTTTTAACAAAAGAACAAAAGAAAAGAGAGAACTGATGTAATTTAGAGGTTAAGTGTTTTTCCGAAGAAACACTCGTGAAAGTATTTCCCCGGGTCGTGTCCCAACGAAGTGTGAATTGAATTCGTGATTCAGTTCGTGATTTGTGTAGTGAATAGTGAGAGATAATAGAGATTTTGTGATATTAAAACTACGAATACCAAACATAAACTAAAAGGCAAGAATTAAGCGTATAAAACAAGCATGTAAAGTTCAAATTCCTAAAATGCAATCTAATATAACAAACTAGAAGCAAGAGAATAACCTAAAACTAATTATTATACTACTAATTACACTAATATTAATCCGAAAAATTAAGGCAACTAGATTATTCTAAAAACTAGTCATTCAGACCCGTGCGTTGCACACGGGCTCTATCTAAATGTTCATAGTGTAATGTTCATCACTAATTTTCAATCATGTTTGAAACTATCATGTTTAGGTGAGCGTCGGATTTTGTTGGGCTTTATCTAGATGTTCATAGCCTAATGTTTGTGTAAATATACAACAATCTATAACTCGTGTTGTCTCGTGACAATTTTGTTGATTGTTGGAAAAATTTTGTTAATGTTTACGCAACGGTAATTATTTTGTTGATTTATAGTTTAGTTCTTGTAGTTGTGCTTCTTCACTTTTTTATATGTTTTGTGTGACACTAATTTTGGTGCTGCTATAGGTTTTAGGTAAATGCTTGTTGCGCGATGTGTTTTAAAGGTTGTCATTTAAACTGAATTAATTATAATGAGTACAACTTGCATTTAAATTTGTTTTGTAAAGAGTACTATAAACATTACAAATTACTCAAATTTAAAAAATGTAAATTTAAAGAAAATTATGCATGCATTATAGTAAGTAAGTAGTAGATGCTATATTAAAAGACTTTTATATCCTTATTTAATAATTACATTCTTTTAATATTCATTTATCTTTTTGACATTTTACTTTATCAATCATGATAAGCTAAACCAAACACCTAAGAGGCTAAGAGCATGAGCAATGTATCAAGTCATAAAAATACTTGATGGATTTATCTCTATAAATGCTAAATTTAAACTTTTCTCATAATTTCATGATTGCCATTAACTGTTTGTAAATTAAGCATAAAATAAGTTCAAATTTTTTTAATATATGAAGCCTTTATGTCACTCGTATCCATGTACTTAACACATATAAATTAGTAAGGGCAATATTCAGATGAGATTAGTGTTCTAAACTTCATTAAATTATCATACTCATGGCTGCTAGCCATATAATGTTATTGATCATGTCCATTGCACCGTGGTTTATGTTACACTTTTTACTGGCGGATGGAGAAAAAACAAAATAACTTCATAATGATTATAGATGTCCATTAAACTAAATTGACAAAATTTGTGGATATATAACAGTAGACAATCTTAATACAAAAAGTGACAAAACTTTTACTATGCATAGAATGTATGGATGAATGAATAGATATTGACATCAATCCACTAATTCAATTAAGAAATATAAAAATTATCAGAAGGTCGAGTGAGTTCTCAACTCTGTTATCTACAAATCTACAATTAGTCCCTGCTAATCATAATGATTTATTTGATTGCAAAAACCATACATCTTCTGCATCTACTGCATCTAACACTTCATATTCATCTTTCTGGTAACCGAACCATTTCATTTATGTTCCTGATGAGGCGAAAAATGAACCACTTTTAGGGAGTCATTTAAGCTCGGAATTGAATTTATTTGATCAAATATTGCCCTAAATCGTTCCTTTTGTGATTTTAGGTACTTTGGGAGTGAATTCTGGAAAAGGAAACATTTTGGACGTTTTTGGAGCATAAAAGTGAAGAAAACGCCAAAGACTTAATTTTCCATGCTGAGAACAGTACCTGACGGCGTCAAGAGAAAAATTGTGATGGCGTCAGGAGTAAAATCCGTGACTACCCAGTGAAAACCTGAAGGCGTCAAGAGAAGGCCGTCAAGAGTTAATATGGTGACGGCCTGCATAAGGATTACACGTGACGGCGTCAAACCCAGATCTAGGCAGTCCGAGAAACTATTTGGCGGCGAGATGACGGCGTCAGACATTTGTTCTTGACGCCGTCACCTCCTAAAATCTATAAATACTTTTCTATTTTTCATTCATAAAGAGGAGGAACTTGTGTGGAGAATACTAGGGTCGAACCTAATAAACCCTAGGTCGTATTTTACAGTATTTTCAAGGGTTTTTACCCCTTGAAACCTTTCATGTTCAATTAAGATAAGTCCTCTTTCAATTCATTCAATATGTCTATGTGTTGTTTGAATATATCTTATGCTTGTCTTGATTTTAACATGCTAGGCTAGATCTATCATGTGTTTTGCTTAGATGTAATGAAACCAAGATGTTAATTATAGGTTGATTGCTTGTTTATAGTTGTAATGGATGAATGATTTCAATGTTAGGCTTAAGAAAACTGGCAGATCTCCATTGTGTAACATGCTTGAACGTCTTAAGAAACATGAACCGATGTGTACTAGGTTTTATTGGTTGTATTTAATGCATGAACAAATTCTAGTGATCCCATGTTAGGAGCTTCTTAGCCGGCTCGACATAGGAGTGAAATAGGCGCTTATAGGATTGGGGAAGTAAATACGCCACCCCATGAATGGTATTAAGGAATACAATCCGTCATCCACGCAACTGTAACAAGTAATTAACCTGTAAAAGATATCTAGGGAGTAGTGAAATCTAAGTAAACACAATTCTCCCATATATTGCTCACACCTCTAGTATAATTTAGTTTATTTTCATTTTTAGTATTTTATTTTGATTGCATCTTTAGTTATTGGGTTAGTTGACTAGCAACTAATTCCGCCCAACTCCTTCAAAACCGATATTTTTACTTGCTTTTATAAAAATATAAAAATACAAAAAGAATCATCCCTCATCTCTAGACCTAGTCTTTAGGTTTTCTAATCCTAGCGACACTATTCCTAGCTGAACGATCAATCCCCCGGTACTTGTCATTATAATATACTACATCGATCAGGTACATTGCCTGGTTGGGGTTGTAAGCTTCTCGAGATCCCTTGAGAGGTAAAGCCTGGTGCAATCCCACATGCATCAAGTTTTTGGCGCCGCAGCCCGAGGAATAGTTATTGTCTAGGTTAGAATTTCTTTTTATTAGGTCTACTTGTTAGATTCCTTTCTAGTAAGATTTTATTTTTATTTTTAGGTTCTCTTTAGTCGATCTTATTTCTTCGTGTTTTTGTTCGTAACTCTTTACCATCCGACATCATGGAAGATGGTAACATCTTTGAACCCATCATCCCACCACAACAAGACCACCCACAAAATCCACCACTAGCTAACCAACCTCTTAGGCCCCGAACCCTAGGAGAGTACTCCCGACCTAGCCACCAAGGCTATCGAAACACCATTGAGCTCACCCAAGGAGCCAATGTGTCTCCCTTGCGATCCGACACCATCCGGTTGGTGCAAAGCGGATGTGCATTCCATGGACTTTGTTCCGAAGATCCAAATCAACATCTCAAGGACTTCCTTAAAATCGTAGATTCTATAGACCTTGATGCTACAACTAGAGAGTTGACCCGATTACGCCTATTCCAATTCTCTCAACGTGATCAAGCTAGTCAATGGCTTGAGCGTTTACCCGCGGGATCCATCACCTCATGGCATGATCTCACCACTCGTTTCCTTGCTCAATTTTTCCCACCGGGGAGAACTACTAAGATTAGAAATGATATCTTGATGTTCCAACAACGTCAAGGTGAAACTCTATATGAAGCATGGACTCGATTCAAGGACTTACTCCAAAAAGTCCCTCATCATGGCATAGATCTTTGGCTCCAAGTCCAAATTTTTTATGACCATATCGATCTCTCCACAAGGCGAGCCATTGACCAATCGGCCGGTGGCAAGCTACGTGATCTTAGTGCGGAACAATCATGGGAACTCATAGAAGATCTTGCTCTCTATGACAACGAAAGTTGGAATGATCCCCGTGATTTGAACAAAACGGTCAAGGCAATATCTTTGCCTGCGAACAATTCTAGCACTCCCGACCGTAGGATCATGGAACTTGAGGACCAAGTCAAGTTTCTCATGAAATCTTATGAAGCTCCTAAGCCTTCAAGCCAAGTGAACAAAATCACTTCTTCATGCGAATTATGTAGTGGTCCCCATGACACTCGTGATTGTGTGGAACTCCCCGGAACAGCTTTTGGGGACTACGCATCCTCGCGTACCGACGAAGCGGGAGATAAGTGGTACACTTTCAAACCCGAGCCAAACCCTTATGGTGGTTCCTACAACCCCTCTTGGAAAAATCACCCAAACCTTAGGTGGAAACAAAACCAAAACAATTCTTCCAATCCGCCTAATCGTTACCAACCAAACGGTCCACCCTCCAACCGTACTTTCAACAACAATCGTTCTAACAACTATGGTAGTACCAACAATCTTGAAGGATTGATGTCTAAGTTTATGGCATCTCAAGAAGCTCGCATATCTAAGTTTGAAGACGATTTCAAACAAAAGCAAAGCGAGAGGACCACCAAAATAGACACATTGTTGAAAGTTCTCAATGACCGAGAAATGGGAGCACTCCCAAGCGACACGGTCAAGAACCCAAAACTAAACGTTAATTCCATATCATCAGTTTCGTCACCCACTTCTTGTCCGCAATACTACTCGGTTAAATCAACGAGCATGTGTTTCAACAAAACCAAATTCTTCAAAAGGACTAATCAAATAAAACCCCGGATATCAAACCGGTCAAAAACATAGTTGAAACACCTCCTACACAAGATCTTGACGATGAATTCAAGGAGCTTCACCTTGAATGCCTCGTCATTGATGTCTTAGCCCGTGCCCCCTACTATAGTGCCCTCCTAGAAAAGTATGAGAAATTTAAACTAGGTAAAAATGGGACCGCCTTCGTTCAAAACAAGTTGCCTAAAAAGCTTGATGATCCGGGTATATTTGTTTTGCCTTGTAAGATAGGAAGATCCGAAGCTTTCGATACACTAGCCGATTTAGGGTCAAGCCTCAACTTGATTCCCTTATCCCTTTTCACCACTCTCACGCTAGGAAAGTTAGAGGAGACGGAGGTATTGATTGGTCTAGCGGATGGGAGTATTGCCTACCCGGTTGGAATGATTAAGGATGTAGTTGTTCACATAGGGAAGTTAACTATCTTAGCGGATTTTCATGTCCTAGACATGGTTAGTGACACTACATGCCCATTGTTGGTAGGATGAGGATTTTTAGCAACCGCTAGTGCCATGATAGATTGTAAAGAGTCTAAGATAGCGGTAGGTGAGGGTGATACTTGGTCGGTATATGATGTTAAGAAACATAGCTGCGATTGTAAGGATGAGCCGACACCACATTGGGTAGAGATGAATAAGAGACCATCTAGATATGGACCTTGGATAGAAAGAAACTTTATAGGACCTCAATGCCCATTCTACCTAGAGAAAGATTTCATAGACAAAATACATTCGGTGGAACAGCTCTTAGCTAGAGATGTAGAGCTAGATCCTTTTGAGGACCCCCTAGTCTTTAGGAAAATGATTGAGTTCTTAAGCGTAATGCCTATTAACATAGAGATGAACAAGTGGAAAAGAGAGGGGGATAAGTGTAAATGGAGGTGGGACAAGCCACCAAAGGAAGGTGACGGATCATGGCATATGAAGATGATCTTATATGATCCGGATGGAGAAAAGTTTGAAAGGTCATACCATACTAAGGAAACCGATAGGAAGTTAAAACCTAAGTTTGATCCCAAAGATGTCCTCAATGAGGAACTCACCCATGTCACGTAGTAACCCATGACCTTGAGTCTACCTACAAGACTCGTAAATAAAGAAAAGCATTTCTTGGGAGGCAACACATGTTTTGTGTGATTTTTATTTTTTTGTTTGTTTGTTATTTGATTCCGTATGCATGCTTTATTTTTATTGTTGGTAGATCATGTTTCAAAACTAAAATAATGAAAATACTTTACTTTGTTGTTTGGCTTAGTCTTAACTTCATCCAAAGGTATTTTTGCAAAAGATAAGTGTAAGGGGAAACCCCAATTGTGTTTTTAAGAAACAAAACCGATCATGATTCTCCACAATATTAAGTGAACATGTATATTCGTATTTGTTAGAGTCAAATGCTTGTATCGAGTCATAATGATGTTTTGCAGGATTTTCCAGGAAGTAGGACAAAGTTTTTCCAGAAATTTTTCGGAAACTTAACATAAGAATTTCTGCAGATCACTTCTGACGGCGTCACGAGTTTACTCTTGATGGCGTCACGTGTAAAATTCTGGAACTTTTACCAGTTTTGTTTTTCTAACGGAGTCTAAGAGTTTTTGTTGAATAATTAGTTTTATAATCTCCAGGAAATTTGCAAACATCATTCCACAAGCATTATATCTTATTTTGTTTTCTAGGATTTATTAGCATATATAGATTGCCGCCGATTTTATGCGAGGTTGCCTTGTCTGTTTTCTCAGGTTTTACAGGTTATGCATGACAAGAAGATGATTTACATTTTAGAAGGGAAGCTTTGATTGTTCATTTTTTTGGTGGAAGATCTAACCTGGCCACCTTATTATCCATACAGAGCGAATCAGGGGAGTATTTGATTTCATTCGTTTTACTTATTTCACTTTAACATTCTTTACTTGAACATTGGGGACAATGTTCATCCTAAGTGTAAGGGGAGGGTAAAATGATGATACCTTCCAGATACACTTTCGCTTGAGTTTGTTTGTTTGATAGTAGATGTGTAATAAAACTATGAGAAATACTTGTTAGTGTAATTTTAGCGCCAAATTTAAAATTTTTTACAACATTTAGGAGTGAAACTTTAGCCATAGCAAGCGTCTCATGGATAGGAGATTGTATGACTAGCACAAAACCGTACTATTCAGAAAAATTTTCCACCCAAATATGTGAGGTTCGCCTTTAGATTTGATAGGAAAAGCATTTACTATTAGTGCTTATGAGTGTACTGGTAGCATTTAGATTCTAGAACTTGCGTTAGTGATGCATCCCGAGACCGCTAGTGAGACTACATTCGTGTAGTAGGATTTACTACATGATAAGAGGCATTAGGATCACCCTTGTGTTAAACCCGTATCATAATTACTTGACCATTTAAGTCATATTATTTGGCTAGTTAAGTCAATTAATTTTCCCACACCCTTAGCGTTGCACTCATTTTTAGTACACGAAACCCCTAGTACACCCCTCCGAGCCTATCTTTTCATTTCTAACTTTAAGCATCTTACTTAAAGGAAGAATTTGTTACACCCCACTTAAATGTACACCCAAATCGCCTTAGCCTTCCGTGTATACACTCATCTTTAGTGCATTATTGTTATTTGTTTAAACCCTTAGTTAATTATCTAATTGATTACATGGTTGCTAAGTCGAGTCATATCCTTGTACATATTGTTTTGGGACGATTGGGACTCATGGGTAAAGTGCCAATATTATGGAGTAATGGGGAAGAACATCATATTATTACCCCCATATGTACGTTAATCTTAAAAGTACTCCAAGTGTTTTGATTATCTTAATTCGAGTCATTAGATTAGTTTATTGTAAAGTATGTAAAAATTCAAGTGTAAGGGGAATTTTCATTCCCTGTGATGTATTATTTTGGATGGTAGGGTAAAAGTGTATGCAAAAAAAAAAAAAAAAAAAAAAAAAAATCAAAAAAAAAAGAAAAAATAAATAAATAAATAAATACGGACTACCATCCCGTTTCATTCTATGTTTCTTTTATGTTTTTGTTATTTTACATTTATTAGCTTAAGTCGAGTCTAGTCTTGGCTTAGCAACGCCATATTGTACATGTAATTAACCAAGATTGTTAACTCGCCACCAGTAAAGACTGCCTATATCCAACAAAACCGTGTATTCCATATCCCTACACCTAACGTTACAACCCTTTAAAAGACCTCTTTGATAGTTTATCCTAGGTGCTTACGCCATGTGGTGGAGGTTTGATCCTTTTCCCAAGCTTATGGTAATCTATTTTGCTATGACAGGTAGTGAGAGATGTTTTCCATTTCCATAATGTGATATATACTTTATTACACCCGAGAGATGTGAGTATCTAAACACTATTTGTGAGGTGCTAGTATATGACCTCCGTGCTTGTCTTTGGTCTTTAGTGGAACGATTATTTGTTGTAATTACTTTTATATTAGTGTTAAATGACCCCTAACTTGTATTTTGATTAGAATAAAAGCGCATTTGCTTGAGGACAAGCAAATCTCAAGTGTAAGGGTATATGATGAGGCGAAAAATGAACCACTTTTAGGGGGTCATTTAAGCCCGGAATTGAATTTATTTGATCAAATATTGCCCTAAATCGTTTATTTTGTGATTTTAGGTACTTGGGAGTGAATTCTAGAAAAGGAAGCATTTTGAACGTTTTTGGAGCATAAAAGTGAAGAAAATGGCAAAGACTTAATTTTCCATGCTGAGAACAGTACCTGACGGCGTCAAGAGGAAAATTGTGACGGCGTCATGAGTAAAGTCCGTGACTACCCAGTGAAAACCTGAAGGCGTCAAGAGAAGGGCGTCAAAAGTTAATATGGTGACGACCTGCATAAGGATTACACGTGACGGCGTCAAACCCAGATCTAGGCAGTCCGAGAAACTATTTGGCGGCGAGATGACGGCGTCAGACATTTGTTCTTGACGCCGTCACCTCCTAAAATCTATAAATACTTTTCTATTTTTCATTCATAAAGAGGAAGAACTTGTGTGGAGAATACTAGGGTCGAACCGAATAAACCCTAGGTCGTATTTTACAGTATTTTCAAGGGTTTTTACCCCTTGAAACCTTTCATGTTCAATTAAGATAAGTCCTCTTTCAATTCATTCAATATGTCTATGTGTTGTTTGAATATATCTTATGCTTGTCTTGATTTTAACATGCTAGGCTAGATCTATCATGTGTTTACTTAGATTTAATGAAACCTAGATGTTAATTATAGGTTGATTGCTTGTTTATAGTTGTAATGGATGAATGATTTCAATGTTAGGCTTAAGAAAACTGGCAGATCTCCATTGTGTAACATGCTTGAACGTATTAAGAAACATGAACCGATGTGTACTAGGTTTTATTGGTTGTATTTAATGCATGAGCAAATTCTAGTGATCCCATGTTAGGAGCTTCTTAGCCGGCTCGACATAGGAGTGAAGTAGGCGCTTATAGGATTGGGGAAGTAAGTACACCACCCCATGAATGGTGTTAAGGAATACAATCTGTCATCCACGCAACTGTAACAAGTAATTAACGTGTAAAAGATATCTAGGGAGTAGTGAAATCTAAGTAAACACAATTATCCCATATATTGCTCACACCTCTAGTATAATTTAGTTTATTTTCATTTTTAGTATTTTATTTTGATTGCATCTTTAGTTATTGGGTTAGTTGACTAGCAACTAATTCCGCCCAACTCCTTCAAAACCGAGATTTTTACTTGCTTTTATAAAAATATAAAAATACAAAAAGAATCATCCCTCATCTCTAGATCTAGTCTTTAGGTTTTCTAATCCTAGCGACACTATTCCTAGCTGAACGATCAATCCCCCGGTACTTGTCATTATACTATACTACATCGATCAGGTACACTGCCTGGTGGGGGTTGTAAGCTTCTCGAGATCCCTTGAGAGGTAAAGCCTGGTGCAATCCCACACGCATCAGTTCCAACAAACACTTCGTATTCACCTTCATTACTTCTTGCAATTAAACATGGCGCGGTTGTACATATTTGGATTCAATCTTGAAGTCTTACATTTATTATTCGTCCAACATTTCATAATGCATAGTTAACAACTTAATATATGCATAAAGTCAAATTACAAAACTTTGATAATACACTATCATTATTCACAACTTAAGGATTCTTTTTCCTCATCCTCTATTGCAGTGAAGCAAACAATTGCTACAACCACAATATCAAGATATTATTTAGGCTAATATTTTGATTTCTCAACCAAATATATATTTTTTATAAAAACTAATTTCTCACTCTTGAGGCGTCGAGTTTGTATACACTCCGGATCCAGTAACTGCAAAGATAAACCGCACTTAATAATTGATGGAAATATATAATGAACTTGATACTTTAATTCAAAGGGTTATTTAAGCTCAATTTGTTAACTTTTTTTATCTTGGACAAAAACTATATCAATTTCTGCATGCTCCAAGATAAAGTTTACCGCCCTGCCACTACTCAGAAAAAAAAATCAAAATTTGAATCAATATTTACAAATGGTTGAGTAAGAAATATTAAAGAAGGATGATAAAAATGAAGTTACCAATAGTATCATAGAGAGGTACACAAATCAAACTTTATGTATTGCAAGCCTACTCATAGAATAAACCACGAAAATGATTATATTGTGTATATATACACAGTAAAAAACATGGGCTGACTAATCGAGTTAAAATTAAAATCGACCTCCATTGCTACAATCCACTGAGGGCACAACACACAACACAACAACCTACACCTATACGACTATACATTCAACATATATTTCTCTTCTAATCGACTACTCATATACAATGACTAAAATGAGTATGAGGAGATGAATTTAACCTTGTAAGAACCTACCAATGGCATGCGTGCAACCATCCATTCCATGTTTGAAAGCATGGCCAACTCACATTCCCACACAACTCTTTATATAATGGTTTAGTATGATTTGCTTGTAAGTTGTAACTCATGGGAGGCAATGAGATTGAGGGTTTACAATCTTTTGGTTTTCTTATATTAATGACATTCCTATAACTCCAACACCACTTCAACTTCAATAGTCGCTCTTCATATTCTTACATTCAATTCGCCCATCTTAACTCTTGCATATGGTACCATCAATTCATGAAACATTTATTGTGAGCACTTTGCATTTATAAGACTACTTAAGCTTTTAGTATATAAGATGATATATGGGAAATATGTTTACTAAGTGACGTGAAAAGTTTATTAAGTGTGGACTAAGGTTTGATGACGAATTATATTCCTTAAACAAGATTATTTTCTCACAACGTTGGTTTATTTTGAAAACAATCCTTTAAAAAGAAAATAATTACTAGATGTGTAATTCGATTATTCTCCGGCTTTTGCCCTTCAAATAATAAAACTACAAATCTAAATAATTTGACTAATTATTAATCGCAATCCCTTTTTATTAATTCACACTTAAATCACAAATCCATATCACTTAACAAACACTAAAAAACTACTTGCTACTCATCTCAATTAAACTAACAAAAACAAATATTCCAACAAACATGATTATTAATAAACTAATTAGATAAAAGTGAAAAGGAATAGAAAATAGAACCCGATCTAAGAGATGAGACGAAATTAACCATCCGATTTTATAAACTTGTCAAATTATAAAGTTTATTTCTTTAATAGTTTTAATATTACCAAGTAGTAAATAAAGTTTTTGACTTTAATCACTAATTAACTTTATAAAAACTAGAAAAGCTATAAGCTTTATTAATAAGTAAGCTTATAAAACCCTTAAGTTGCGGCCTTAGATGTTGAAAATGATGAGAAACTAATAAAAATCAAAACTTTATGAAAAATTAGTACAAATAATATATAATATGAACCAATTAAACTATGGAAGAAGTATCTAAAACTACATCTAAAAAAACCCTAAACTCGACTCTCTTTGGCGACAAATAAGAAAAACCCTAACATCCTATTCGCTTATCCCAATCGATCTTGCCTAATTCTTGATCTTCGATTTTGTGTTTGTTCTTGATCATTGAGTGTCTGATCTATTAGGGCCTTTTCTGTCTCGTTTTTCTGTGATCTAATCGTGGTGCTTCATTCTAATCCTTCTACGATTCTGTGATCTAAGAGTGGTGCTGTTTCATTGTTCTATCATTATGGGTACAGGTTAGTGATTTGGGCATTTATTATCTAAACCCTAAGCGATTAGGGTTTCAATATTCCTCTTGTTTGCATGCGTGCTGTTGTGTCTGGGTTTTGAGGTCGTGGGTATTGAGAGATGATGAACAAGGGTTTTTTGAATTCCAAAGTTGCTACTATTGTGTCCAAGCCTAGTGGGAATGGTAACGTTAATGTTGAGGGTGTTGATTTGTTGTCTGAAGTGGAGCCGGTTCCACGTACGTATGATACACCACATGGTGATGACTTGGAGCCGAGTAATAGTGCTGATACTGTGACGAAATTGCTATCTAATGCACATGCGAACTTTGATGAAGCCATGGCTAATATTCAAAGTAAGATTGTTGCTAATAAGGCTTCTTCCTCATGTGATACTGGACATAATTCTGGTCCTTATGCTTCTAAGGTTGATACTACTAGTGGAGGGTCTTACGCGGGTGCTACTTCTAATGAATCTCAGAAACACATGTCTAATTTTCGGAGGTTAGAATGCAGCAAAAAGAATGATGATGTTGACCTTTCAATCCCGTTGAAAGTAGTAGAAGAGGTGAATCTGAGGTTTGAAAATACTCTATACGGTTATTTCCTTGGTCAACGTCTTGCTTTTCCTGTTGTTGATTATTATGTTCGCAATGCGTGGTCTAAGTATGGTTTACAAAAGGTTATGATGAATGCTAAAGGGTTCTTTTTCTTCAAGTTTAATTCGAAGAAAGGTGTCGATGATGTTCTTGATAATGGTCCTTGGTTGATTCGTAATGTTCCTATTATTCTTAAATCATGGACATTGAACACAAACTTGCTTAAAGAGGATTTAACTAACATTCCAGTGTGGGTTAAATTCCATGATGTTCCTTTAGCAATGTTTTCGGATGACGGGCTTAGTCTTCTTGCTACTTTGATTGGGACACCCAAAAGGTTAGATGCTTTTACCAGCCAAATGTGCAAGGATTCGTGGGGCCGTAGTAGCTTTGCTAGATGCATGATTGAAGTAAAGTCGGATGAGATGCTTAGGGATAGCATTACTGTTGAGATACCTTTACTCGATAGTACGGGTTCGACTATTGAGAAGATTCGGGTTGAATATGAGTGGAAACCTCCGCGTTGTGATAAGTGTAAGGTTTTTGGTCATACTATTCTTGATTGTCCGAAAGTTGTTGTTCCTCCAGTTCAACCTAGTAAGCCGGTTAATGATGGTTTCACGGCTGTCAATAACAATAAGAAAGGTAAACAAGGTGGCTCTACTAATCAGGGTAAAGGAGGCTTTACTAAACCAGTTGTGGGTAAGCAATTTCATTACCAACCCAAAAAGAACCCCCCTGTACTTAAGAAGGTGGATGGAACTAAGAATAAGGCTTCTGATGTGGCTAGTACGAGTGGAACCAAGATCACTACTTCTAATCAGTTTGACGCTCTTAATATGGATGATACAGATGGTTTTGGTATTCCTCAGGTTGTTACTAACATGGATGTGGATACTGGCTATATAATGGAAGTTAATAAGGATGAGTCGGTTAAGACTGGTACTACATCACAAGTCCCTCTTGTGAGTGATATGCAACAACCGTTTGTGAGTGATTCTATAGGAACAAGGGAAGCTGGTTCTACTCATATTGTTGAGAAAATTAGTAAGCTTGAAAAGCTAATAATCGATGGGAAAGCTACTCTTGTGGATGATGCTGGTCAACCTATTCCGTCTACATCTACCACTAAGCGGTCTAACCCATTTTCAAAGGTGGGTGAGGTTGTGGTTTCTGATACTGACGACGAGGAGGTTGTGGACATGTTTGATGAGTCAGCAAACCTATTTGGTGGTGGTGGTCATGATCGTGAGGATGAGTATGATGACTATGATGACTATGATGATTATTCTAAGCAAATTTATGATCTCCCAGGGAATTTGGACGCTTTTAATGCCATGTATGGCACTAAACTCCAAGCTCGTAGGAAGTAGTTTTTCATCTTTGTCAATGTAGTGTGTTATCATGTGAGTTGTGGTTTGTTTTTGTTTTTAGAAAATAGGAAGTATATTGTTATGTAAGCTTATCGCCTATGTAACGGGCTGCGATTTGGGATTCACCCAAATCCATTGTACTTAAACGTTTTTTGGAGTAATACATTTACCGGGTCGTTGACCTTTTACCCAAAAAATTAAACTATGGAAGAAGCTTATTGGTTAAGGAAGTACTAATCAAAATACTAAACCTTAATCAAAACAAGCTAAGATAAAGGTAGGAGATTAAGGGGGTGCTTGGTGGGGGGTAAAGGGAGGGTGGGGAATGGGTAAGGAAATGAAAAGGGCCCACATATATCAAATAATGGTGCTTGGTTGGGGAAGGGTAAGGTATTGATTACCCGGTAGTGGGTAATCAATCATTATAGAGTAAATTGGGGGGTAAGGTATTGATTACCCACCTCACTCATTCCTTTGCATTCCTTTCCCTTTCCCTTTCCCTTTCCCTTTCACCACTTTAAACCAAGCGGACCCTAAAACTTTATGGCAAAAACTTAATAGATCTAAAATAAACTAAGTATATGAAAAGAAATAAACTAAATAGATTTATTAAGAAAAAGTTTGAAATTAAAAGAGACTAATTGATTTATGCTAAAAATTACTAGATTTAATAACACTAAAGAAAATATGAAAAGAAATAAAATATAAAAAAATGTTTATTCAATAAGCTAATCTAATAAGTTTCAAAAAACTATTAAGCTAAAATAGATTTTTAGATAAAAGAAATAGAATAAAAGAAATAGATGAGAAGAGTAATAAGCTAAGTTGGACCATCAAAAGAAAACATCATCTTCATTCAATTTGAAATAAGGTGTACAATAAGCTTTTAAAAATAAACTACAAATATTAAGCTATTACAAAGAAATAAATCTACTATCTAATTTATTTATCCTATTTCTAAAAATAAAAGTAAAAGTATGTGTGCGAAAAATGATGTAAGGAAAAGCTTCTCATAGCATTGGATTTGGTGATGTATTTATAGCCAATGTTTGGAATATTTTGGCAGTTTGAGCTTCACGTGCAAGTCTTCAAGAGCAAAATATTCAATGTGATGTTCTCTTTAAAAATATATTTGATGCTCAGAAATCAAGGAGGCTTCGCATGCTCTACCACGGAGAAAACTTAAGCTACCCACATGGTAGTCTACCCACCATGAATTAAAACACAATTAAAACAAAATTAATGATTTGTTGGTGGAAAAAGAAGAATCTTATTCTTCTCTCCTAATGAATCAGTGCCACCTCTTCTGGGTAAACTACCCAGTGGATAGGTGTATCCATGCCCGGGATCACTTTGGCTTTGATAACTTTCATTCTTCATTTGTTTTGTCACCATTCGATGGGCTAGTGAGTTTGGACTTCACGTGGCCAGCTTTCAAGATTATTTCTTTTTCTCTTCTTTTGTCGCATGCTGGCTATCAAATAAAAGTGCCTCACGTGACACTTATCTTACTATATTATAAAGGAGGAATGCCTTCTAATTTTAGCATGTTTAATTTTAAGCCTTACAAATTAATAAGCTTAAAGTACAAGTGATGAAATATAATTAGACATTTACAAGTTAATAAGCTTAAAGTACACACCAATTTTCCCCTCATTTAATTCTAACATACCATTAATACTAACATTAAATATAATAAATAAAACATTATGTATATTAAATACAATTAATTAACCGGTCAATAAATACAATTAATGCACTTATTAAAACACCCCTTACATAAGAAATACAAATTATCAAGCATATTGTACAACCAACTTAAACACAATTCCTGCATTAAATGTCACTAATACAAATAATAAAGCACATTATACAAATATTCAAGTCCAAACGGGCAACGAGTCAAATGGGCTCGAGCCCGAACGGGCATGGGCCAAACGGGCTCGAGCCTGAACGGACACGAGCCAACGGGCTCGAGCCCGAACGGACACGAGCTAAATGAAATTTTGATATCCGTAAATTTATTGTCAAAAAGAACATAATAAACTAAAATTACACGATTCATCGGAAAATTTTAATTTAGGGTACCCGCCGCTCTAACGCGCGGGTACCCTGCTAGTGTATTCAAATGGTTAATCTCTTGTTATTTCTTCACATGCCTCCTAGTGACAAAGATTTCAATTTGCAAATATAGCAGCTGGTCAAAAAATTATTCCACTTTGTAAATATCAAGCGCCAGTCTTCATCATAAATTGCATTTCAATCTTTTGTCGCTAGCCTCAAGAGAAGACAACATGACCCACTTTCTATATATTTTTTTTTCTCTTCTCCATTTGGCCGAATGCCCAAAAGATAACAACAGTAGCACGTGGAATGGTCTTTTATTTCCGTGGCTAGTCTTTTAAATGCAATTCATTGTTGGACTTTAGTGCATAGCTCCTTATTTCATTTGAGAATGCCAAGTGCCTATATATATTGTGTTTCATTTGAGAATGCCAAGTGCCTATATATATTGTGTTTCATTTTCATTTGGTTGAAAATGCGCTGGCCACCAATTTGCAATTCACATTTTAAGTTTCAGCCTTTAAGCGTACATGGGCCTTATCTTAAATATCATTGGGCCATTGGACAACTTGCTTCAATATTCATCAACTTGGGCCGGTGCTGCTGCACGAGCTGGTCTTGGATTTCATTTGTCGAACATTGGACTTATAATTTGTGCTCATTACAATCCCGTGCTTGTTTTTGCCCTTTTTGTCTTTCTTTTTGTCCTTTTTCAAGATATCTATACCTGCACATGCATAAACATAAAAACACACTATATTTGGCATTTTAGGTCGTTTTTGATCATTTTAGTCCGGTTAAATTAGGCAAAATGTATGTGTAATTGCACACACACCAAGAACAATAGCCACATTCCTAAGAAGTTGATTTAGTCAAAAACAAAGATGCGAAGCACGTTGATCATTTTTCACTCACCTAATTAGACGTGTTACCTAAATAAGATGTGTTTGATAGACAACATTTTCACATTGTTTGAAATGTGTGACAATGAAACATGTTTTGTTGGTTTATGGAGGTTTTCATGTCGTTACCCTAGAAAAGTAGTACTCCCTCTGTCTCAAAATATAAGTATATTTTTACTTTTTAAACTCTTTTTATTACAACTTTGACCTTAATTATTTATTTCTATGTTATATAATACTTAATGCAAAATATAAATGGATTTGTGTTTTAAATGTATTTTCATTTGTATACTTTTCATCAAGTATAGTTGGGGGGAAAAAAGACTTTGAAAAGTCACAATGGACTTATATTTTAAGATGGAGAGAGTAATTCAATTTTTCATGTTTAACTAGTTTAGAACCCGTGTTTGAAGAATGTATTCAATAATAAGAAAAATTAAAAAAAAAATGATAAGTATCTCTAACCAAATATTTTAAATTAAAGGAAAAAAATTAAATGGGTATACATTTGTTTTTATAAGTACATCTGAAATGTATGATTATTATTAGGGTAAAAGCCATATATTAGCAACGAACTTTCACAAAATTTCAAATATAGGTAACAAACTTTGTTTATTACTAATCTAGTCATTGAAACCCGCTAATTTGTGACGATATAGTAAATATGACCTGCTGAATATGGAAAATGACTTACACGTCATCAATTAACGACCGTTAGTGGCATATTTTTTCATCGTTAGTCCTTTTTACTAACGACCGTTAGTCCTTTAACTGAAATTCGAAATTAGAAAGTTTTTTTTTTTTTTTTTTTTTTTCGTTTTAATTAGAAAGTTTTTTTTTTTTTTTTTTTTTTTTTTTTTTTTTTTTTTCGTTTTCATCCATTTTTCTTCCGCTTTCGTCCGTTTTTATTACGTTTTAGTCCGTTTTTATTACGTTTTAGTCCGTTTTTCTTCCGAAACGTAATAAAAACGGACGAAAGCGGAAGAAAAATGGATGAAAACGAAAATGAAAAAAAAAAAAAAAAAAAAAAAAAAAAAACTTAAAACTTTCTAATTAAAACGAAAATGAAAAAAAAAAAAAAAAAAAAAAACTTTCTAATTAAAACGAAAATGAAAAAAAAAAAAAAAAAAAAAAAACTTTCTAATTTCGAATTTCAGTTAAAGGACTAACGGTCGTTAGTAAAAAGGACTAACGATGAAAAAATATGCCACTAACGGTCGTTAATTGATGACGTGTAAGTCATTTTCCATATTCAGCAGGTCATATTTACTATATCGTCACAAATTAGCCGGTTTCAATGACTAGATTAGTAATAAACAAAGTTTGTTACCTATATTTGAAATTTTGTGAAAGTTCGTTGCTAATATATGGCTTTTACCCTTATTATTATTAATTTTTTTTATTTCTCATTTAATCTTAACTGCTCATGCATTTTATAAGAACTCAATAAATATTGTCATTTTGTGGTCACTAAATAAAGTGTAAATCTTAATAATTGAAATTATAAAAGCGTTTTTAATTGAAGTATTAACACAGTGAGAAACATATAACTCTCAAGAGGGGACACACTTATTATCACAAATATTATATTATATGTACCATCAAATGATCTTCTAACCAGATTTGTCAACTATTTAAAATGGCGTACCATCAAATAATGTTCAAAAAGTATCAATCGATTAATATCGGTGTCGGTTGAGTTGATTAAACAAATATAAAACCGTATTTGTGATGTGTTACTAAACAAACATCTAGTTAAATAGTTTGTTAAACGTTTCATTGGTGCATCATTCAAGTTTAGAGTGCTAAGTTGTAGGGAAGACGAATAACACATTATTCGTCTGTCATCTCAACGTTACCTCATCATTTCCCAATAAGACACAAATAACTAAAACCCTTTCTTTAAAAAATAAATAAATAAATAGAAAATAAAAATAAAAATTGATTGGGTCCCACAAAAAATACCCACCACTCAAAAAATAAATAAATGAATAAAAATAAAAAACAATACAAGTGATTGAAATGGCTAAGGGACAAACGGCGGACGAATAACATGAGGCACGGTGCAGTACAATGTGTTGTTCGTCCGTTGTTGTGTCTTTGGTGGACGAATATGTAACACCCTGATGAGTGCTCAAACACTCATCATTTTTGGTCTTATCTGAACTGCAAAACATACAAAAACACTCAGAAATGCATCAAAATACTAAAAATAATTCAAAATTGTGTTTTATATGTTTTAGATGCAAAATGAGCAAAAACAAATGAAAAACGCACAAAGTTTGCAAAATTGGCAGTTTCAGTCCCTCAACTTTCATAAAATTACAAAACTAGTCCCTGGATATTCAAAATATAGAAAATTATCACCAAAGGTCCTTTTACAATCATAAGTTGTCATATTTTGTCCTTTGGTGAAAAATTGGAAAAGTTTTGGAAAATTACAATTTAGTCCCTGGAGTTACAGATTTTGGCAGATTCAGTCCCTGGTGGGATATTTTTGAAAGAAAAATCATTTTTTGCCCTTGGAAAATCAAAATGTATCACAAAAAGTCCTTGGTTGAAATTTTCAGAAAATTGCAAGTTTAGTCCCCGAGGTTTGGAATTTTACAAATTTGGTCCCCGGGAAATTTTGAAAAATGAAAATGAAAAAAAAATGGTTTTTTGAAATATTGGTGATTGGCATTTTGGTCCTTGGTATTACTTTGTGAAAATAATAATTAGTTTTAAAATTCCTCATATATTAAAGTATTTATAATAATTTTTTCAGATTTTTATTTTGTCATTAAGTATTTATTATAATTAATCTTAGTTTTATTAATTATTAATTAATAATTAGTTTTAAATAGCATAATTAGTTTTTATTAAGCAAAACCTAGTTTTTATATTTTTTATAGCTTTTATATGTTATAAAATAATTTTAGAAATTTTATTAGAATTTTTACTGTTCATTTACTATTTTTTATAATTTAAAATAGTTTAATTATTTAATTAATGTTTAATTAGTAATTAATTAATAGAAAATTCACAAAAAGACAAAAATACATATTTTTATTTTTAAAACTTATTTTTAGTTATTTATAAGTTTAGAAATTTTATTTTCACCTTTTTAGTATTTAATCCATATTATATTGTATTTAAATAATTTAAATATTAATAATAAGTATTAAATAGTATTTAATTAATATTAAATAATTAATTAGTGTTAAAATTTATTTTATTTTCCTAAAAATTTTCTTTTACTTTTAAGTTTGTAAAAAAGTCATTTTCACCCCCTGGGTGTTTTCAGATTTCACTTTTCACTTTTTATTTCGTACGTTTACGTTTTATTTAAACGTAACGTACGCGTTTTTAGTTTTAAATCGTTTCTGCTTTTTGTAACTTTCCCGTCTTATTCATATAGCTTCTTTAAGCTATTTCATTGTAGATTCCTTAGTCAGATCATTCACAAACCTTTTTCCATCCAAATTCACCCGATCATAGAACCGTTTGTTAACAATTCACACCTCAACGGGACTTAACGACCCGGGGAAACCTTATACTTCCGCGGAGCATTGATCTAGGCTATTTGACTTGTTTGACCATTATTTGGTCAATATAAGTTGGTGGTTTAGCATCAATCACACCCCCAACTCAAATATGGCAGCTGACGTAGTTGGGGGTATTACGCAAAAGGAACCATGCACATTTATAGCTAACGACCACAATGCGGTACGTTTATAAATGTTTCAAAACATATCATTCGAGTTTACAAACCATTTAGAGTTCAAAGACTCTTTATCAAAGTAGCAGCGGAAAAGTAAATAGAGTTTACAGCGGAAAATAACAAAGTTTAGAAGCGGAAGTAACAAACGACACACAAAAGGTTTTACAAATGACATGCAAATAAAGATAGTAAAGATGGTTAAGCTGCCTTGACAGAAAGCCTCCTCAGTCCAAGCCACTCCACTATGCCCCAAAATATTATGCTCTAAAGCTAATTATTAGTAATAGTAATACCTGAAACACATGCTTAAAAGTCAACACAAAGATTGAGTGTAATACATAGGTTTAAATAAATAAGGTTGAGCACAAGATTTTAATCAGGTGATATAAGCAACATATGCAAATACCGGGTAATCAAGGTAACATACAATATATAGAGGCATCCCAGTGCATATAATATTGTTGATGATGCTAAGCTCATGACACTCAAAACGTTAACCAATCCATCATAAGTCGACAATAACCGCGAAATTTCATAATATAATAGTGCCCCCAAGGACGGGTATTTGCCATATACCCAGCAAAATCGAATATAGTACACCACAATTTGCTTATCTGGCAAAAGGAGTGGGAAGGTCAATTCCTATAAGCCTATATCCTTATATTCGCGCTCACTCGCAAGTGATTAATGGTTCATGATCTGAGGGTCTTGCATGGCAAGATAAGCTACTTAGCACATCGTCACGAAAGCATACCAATCAGGAAAAGCATAACAAAAACACTGGTGCTTAGAAAACATTTAAAAGCATGTATCTCACTCAAGAGTTTATAAACAATTAAAAAGATTAAAAGTGGAGATATGAATCACACCTTAAAGCAGCAGGAAACGAGATATAATAACCAAGCAAGTAATATGTCACGTCAAGTAATCCTCAGCACAACCTAATCAATATAAATGGCATAACTCAGAAATAATACTCGAATGTCTCAATAAACAATACTTGAACAAAAGGTTTCAATAACAATGGCGTTTGAAGAAAATAGATTTTAAAAGTCTCGTGTGGAAGACAAGAAAATTAGAAAATGAACATGTCGGCAAAAGTGAACGATAACCCAAAAAATATGAAAGTAGACGAAAGAGTAACTCGAAGAAGATATCGAAAAGAAAATGAATACACACTCAAATAAACGACAACACGTAAATAACTAGTCTCGGCTTTTCCCATTTCCCAAATATAACGTCGAAAACAATATAAGTTGAAAAGGTTTTTTTATCTATTTAGCAAATCTTAAACGGTTAAAGTTTATAAAAGATTTTATGAAATTTCGGCATAACTTGCCCGTTTATACAACGTTTTCCCTGAGTCAACGACTCTTAATTATCTTATATATCGCTAAATGTCGCAAGTTATAATATACAATTGAACACATTATTCGTGTTAACTTTAGTTGTTTAGTTTTATCGACCATTTTGTATTGTTAGTACCAAAGGGTCCATAATGTCTAAATAACCAACTCGTAAATCCAATGCGCCCAATCCTTGTCCATCACAAATAACGTCACAATATCAATATCCGGATCCAAGTCCGATGTCACAATCCACTTAACTATATCAATTGGTTTTATTGTTTCATATTTATTAGTTCACGTTTATTATTATCGTCAAGTTATATTATCGTTAAGTTTATATATTTATCGTTAAGTTTCCCGTTTCAAAATATTTAGCCGAAACCGTTATCAAAACTAAAACCAACCAAACAACAATAATAATAGCACACTTGCCGTGACTCGAGACGAGTAACGGCTCGAATCCGAGACCAACAATCCAAACAATCCGAAACAAACATCACACCACCAATAACAAATCCACATCCAAAACTACTCTGCTCAAAATAATCCAAACCGAACACAAACAAATCCTCAACAACCTAATCCTAGCCACAATCATCAATACCACATCTATAATACTTATTAATACCCCACACTCACCACCACAAGAGCCTCGGTGGTGGGGTGTGGTGACTGCCGAGAACCAACGAGCCCAAACGGACCCTCGAAACAATCTCAAACATCAAAACCTATATACCCTCGTCATCACAAACCCAAAACAACAACAATAATAACAAAACCCTCACTGAGTCACGAGTTGACTCAGTGAGTCGTGGCCGAGTGGCAACCAAACACAAATCCACACGAGTTTTATGCTTAAAAACATTTTTATAAAAGATTTAACAATAAAATCGGTTTTATTAAAATTTATTAAAACTAGGGGTTTGAAATAAAATAAAAAATAAGGTACGGAGAGGCGCGTGGGGTGGTTTACCATCGATACAAAGGTGAAGGGAGGTGGTGGTGATGCTCGGTGTCAACTGAGGTGGTGAGAGGTGGCGCGTAGGGGGTGTTGCAGTGGGTACCGAGAGCTCCAAAGCTCCAGAAATGGTGCGGTGGGGTTGATCTATCGAATGGGAGGAGAAAAGGGTTCGCCGGAAAATTTTCCGGTGACCGGCGCCGGATTCTGCTGGTGTTCCGGTGAGTTGTGGTCGGCTGGATAATCAAGAGAGAGAGAGAGAGGATTTGAGTGGGGGGTGTATGTTTATTATATATATCTTCTAAAACCCAGGCAAGTTGCCACAGTGCGACACGTGTCAAAACACTGTAGCAACTACAGTGCTACAGTAAAATCGCTACAGTAATTTATTTTATTTTATTTTATTTTATTTTATTTTATTTTTATTTTATTTTTTTTTTACATAAATTTCTTTAAGAAAATTTGTTTTTTTTAAAAAAAATACAAAAAATAATACATTTTTTTTGCGTCGCTACAGTACTCGGTACAAATTTATTTTTATTTATTTTTATTTTTTTTTACATAAATTTCCTTAAGAAAATTTGTTTTTTTAAAAAAAATAAAAATAAAAAAATACAAAAAATAATACATTTATTTTTCGTCGCTACAGTACTCGGTACAGATTTTTTTTTTTTTTTTTTTTTTTTTTTTTTTTTTTTTTTAACATAAATTTCCTTAAGAAAATTTGTTTTTAAAAAAAATACAAAAAATAAAAATAAAAAAAATACAAAATATAATACACTTACAAAAAATTTCTTATACAAATTTGTTTATTTAAAAAAAAAAAACAAAAAAACATACCGAGAAAACAAACAACCAAAAAAAATTTCAGCTGCAACGCCAAAAAAAAAAAAAAAAAAAAAAAAAATCCCTAAATATAAACAAATTATGCTTCCAAGTAAACATATGCATACTTCAAATAACAAAATTATTAATTATACCGTACAACCGACAAAATACAAAACACAAAACACACCCGCTGCAACGCGCGGGCAACCCCGCTAGTTAGTGAATAAATGAGAGAAAAATAAATAAAAGGGGTATTTATATTTAAAAGTATATGGTGGCTTTTGAATTAATTAAAGTTTAGGGGGTGTAAAGGTAAATATCACGGGGACCAAAACTGTCAACGTAGCTAAACTTCTCACAAAAACGCTTCGGGGCTCAAACGGCATAGCAAACGGACTCGAAAAATTACGAAGCTTGCGCCATTGTTCACGAAATCATTTTTCCAATTAAATCAAGCATAAACTTCAAAGTTTTTCTCAAACTCAATATAATTCCAATAATTTGGGAAATGCAATAGGATTCGAGTTTTCTAGGTTGTGCTGAGTCAATCAAGGAATAAACTTCTCGTTTCTAAATATATCTCACGTTTCTCAAGCCCAAATAACATGTAATAAAAGTTTAAAAGTGTCTCAGGTACGAAAATAGATATTTGGCTAGAATTAGGTTTTAGGAAAAGTACCAGGTGTTACAGAATAACATGCCCACACCGGGCACTCTTAATTGATTTTATTTCGGGGTGTTGAAATGCATGATGCATTCACCTAGTTTTCTTGTTTTATGCACAATGCGTACTTTTCCAAGATAATATTTCAATGAAAAATATATTAAAGTGTAGGTGTCGTCTTTGTGGAAAATCTTTTGTACGAATATTGTATCTGGCCAAAATGAAATGACTAAAATGTTTTTGCTTTCGGTGAGACTTTTTCATTTCACTTTGAATAATTTTAGTCATTTCACTTAGATCATAAATGATTAAATGATATCTGCATCAGTTGTTTCTAAAAAACGACATATACACTTTTTAAAAGGCAGAAATTGCACTCTACAATTTGGATATAACACATTAGGACCTTTTTTTTCTTCAATTTACTCTTACTAAAATGATTGGTTTTAATTTATTATTTTTACAAAAAGAAAGATTAGCAAAATACTATTGTTTTTACCATTCAATTAATTATTTTTGGGACCTATCGGACAACTTTCATCAAGTTAGAAAAAAAATAGAAATATAATTCTAGTCTAGATAAATAAAACAAAAAAAAAACAGGAACACCTCTTTTCCACTAAAGTAATATCGGTCATGTTTGGCAACACTGTTTTGGAAGCGTTTATGAGCGGTAAGCGTTTCAGTCTTAATGCTTGTTTGGCAACACTGCTGCTAGCGTTTAGCAACACCTCAAAAGCTTGCAATCTTAATGCTTCCTAAAGAAGCTTTCCAATATACCGCTAGCGTTTTACTTTTAAAATTACTAATTTACCCTAAAAAAATAACATTCATTCATAAGTATATGCGCTTTTTTGTAATTTTACATTTCATAATTACAACTACAGCTACGTTACCAAACACATTTTTTAAACAAGTAGCTAATGCTTACTGCTTATTGCTACTGCTTACTTCTACCTGTCGCCAAACATGACTTCACTTCAAAATAAAGAGATCCATCACTTCGCTCTCTTCTCTCTTGAAAAATGTTTCTTTTCACACTTTATTAAAATGACCTATTTTAAATAAATAATCATATGTACCCTTTTGTTGGATCTAATATCTACCTGGGTTGATTCTTGGTTCAAATCAAGAATCTTGAATATAAACTTCATGAGGTTTGTTTTCTTTACTCTTGTGTTAGTACATTCATATGTTTATTTGTTTTTCTTTTTGGTAACCTCAGTTTCCGAGCTTTTGGCTAACTAATATTTGATAGAGTACATGGGTTTGGTGTTATTACTTGTGTTCCTTTTTTTATTGGGTTAAATATTGACTTTAGATGGTCAAACATAGCATTTTAGAAATTCATGTTTGACACTGGATTTTGGCTTGTTGATCTGAAAAAATGTATCTTGTCTAATAGTTTATAAGTTTTTAGTAGTGGGTTGTTAAATGTATTTTAGATAATGATTTGTAAGATTGTTAATTTTGAAGGGAAAAAAAGTTTGTTGACTTTGAGTTTGGACTGTTTTGGGACTAGGGTCTATGTATTTTAATGGATTTATGTAAATTTGAATATAATGGATTTATACAATATAAATAACGTGTACTCGGTTCGTCCGTATAGTGTTGTTAATGGCATAAAGCTGTTTGTTATTTGTCATCCTTCAAAATGAGTAATTTTTAAATATGTAGAAGATATAAAATTCTAGAAATCAAGGAAGGTGCGCCAAGTTGCAGTCCCTCGTGATATATGTAGTTACTAGTTTGTATTATAGGTGATTAGACATTAGGGGGTGTTTCATGTTTGGATCTGCGCTTCGATATCAGATGATCAACAACTTTTTGTAGATGGTGTTTGGATGTGCTCATGTGGCTTGTAGTAGTAAAATGTAATTTAACATTTCATAATCAGAAGAAGTAGGTATCCAAACACTAGATATGAGATAATCAATTTTGCAAAACACGCACCCGAACACGCCCTTAGTGCAAAGTAACTAACTTTTGACACCTAGAAGTAAGCTTTAATGTATTTGTAATTGCAAGGCCGGAGGACCTTTTCTACCTTTGGTAGAACCGGAAGCAGCCTCTACCTTAGGTAGGGGTAAGGCTGTTTATGTCTCAACCTCCCCCATACACCGTGAAAGACGGTATTGGGAGTTACTTTACTTTTTTTCTAACTTTGTTTTGTGAATGAAACTTTTGTTTAATTTTTATGTGAAATCAACACTAGCACTATATATATATATATATATATATATATATATATATATATATATATATATATATATATATATATATATATATATATATATACGTCTACGTCTACAAAAGTGATAATGATATAAGCAAGATAATAAGTAAGAGATGGAAAGATCTAACAGCGAGACAAATGATTTATAGTGGTTCGGCTACAAGGACACCTTTCCTTGCCCTACTCCACTCCCCGAGTCACCTACTCGAGAGTTTTCTTCACTATGTCAACAAGCTCCCTTATGGTGGACAAAACCTTACACAACTTTTGCTTACACCAATTAACGACACTAAGCTAAATGTCGAGTCCTAATCGTAGCTAGAACCAATCTCACACCACTAGTTACTACACGACTTCTTCACAACTTCTTCACAACACCACTTCTTCTTCACAACACAACTTCTTCTTCACTACTAACACACCTAAATCTACGTATTATAAACATTCTACACCTTTACAAATAATTTACACAACTACAATACTATATTCACAAATCTACAATACTTCTTAACTAGATGTTGAAGGAGTATTCTTCTCTTGCACTTTGAGTGATGAAGGATTGAATCACTTGAAGCAAAGACTTATAATCTTATGATCAAATGATTTTAGAATGGTGTTTGGAAAGGATTGAGACTGAAAATATTAGTGCAAAAGGTAAGGAAAAATTGCAGAAATGAGCCTGTATTTATGGGCAAAGAAATCTGACAACAGGAGCGTGCCGGCCACCTTAAATGGTGGCCGGCTCCTTTAAAATTAAGGGGGCTGCCCACCTGTAACAGCCAGATTTCTTTGTTTTTTCTGGTGAAAATTTATTTGGTGAAAAACTAATTGATTTTGGTTAAAATTTTGAATACATATATTTGTTATGAATTAAAACATTTTCCTTTAATTACCAAAAGTGTTTTTCAAAAATATATAACATGTTTATATCATTTTATAAACTTTGTAATGTTTAAATAAAAATCCCTTAGATCATATAATGTATTAGATATTTGTTTATTCATACCTTAAGTGATTTAGTTAGATATAATGATATTTTATAACTAAATACTTGTTTACGTAATGATTTTACGTTTAATGTTTTTACATTTTGTGATCATCAAAACGTAGGGATATCGAGAAATATTAATGACGTTTTTATGCATTTTTTATATCAACAGAATCTAGGATTGCCCGTTTATATAGCGTTTTCCCCGAGTCAACGACTCTTAAATATCCTATATATCGCTAAATATCGCAAGTTATAATATATAATTGGACACATTATTCGTGTTAACATTAGTTGTTTAGTCTTATCGACCATTTTGTATTGTTAGTAACAAAGGGTCCATAATGTCTAAATAACCAACTCGTAAATCCACTGCGCCCAATCCTTGTCCATCACAAATAACGTCACAATATCAATATCTAAGTCCAATGTCACAATCCACTTAACTATATCAATTGGTTTTATTGTTTCATATTTATTAGTTCACGTTTATTATTATCATCAAGTTATATTATCATTAAGTTTATATATATATCGTTAAGTTTCCCGTTTCAAAATATTTCGCCGAAACCGTTATCAAAACTAAAAACCAAACAAGAAAACAATAATAATAGCACACTTGCCGTGACTCGTCGGCTCGAACCCGATATCAACAATCCAAACAAACATCACACCACCAATAACATCATCACCCAAGTCCAAATCCACATCCAAAACTACTCAGCTCCAAATCTAAATCCAAACCGAACACAAACAAATCCTCAACAACCTAATCCTAGCCACAATCATCAATACCACGTCTATAATACTTATTAATACCCCACCCTCACCACCATAAGAGCCTCGGTGGTGGGGTGTGGTGACTGCCGAGAACCAACGAGCCCAAACGGACCCTCAAAACAATCTCAAACATCAAAACCTATATACAAATCCACACGAGTTTTATGCTTAAAAACATTTTCGTATAGGACCCTCGTCATCACAAACCCAAACGAGCCCAAGTGGACCCTCGTCCTCACAAACCCAAAACAACAAAAATAATAACAAAACCCTCACTGAGTCACGAGTTGACTCGGTGAGTTGTGGCCGAGTCGCAACCAAACACAAATCCACACGAGTTTTATGCTTAAAAACATTTTTATAAAAGATTTAACAACAAAATCGGTTTTATTAAAATTTATTAAAACTAGGGTTTTGAAATAAAATAAAAAAAAAAGGTACAAAGGTGAAGGGAGGTGGTGGTGATGCTCGGTGTCAACTGAGGTGGTGAGAGGTGGCGCGTAGGGGGTGTTGCAGTGGGTATCGAGAACTCCAAAGCTCCAGAAATGGTGTGGTGGGGTTGATCTATAGAATGGGAGGAGAAAAGACTTCGCCGGAAAATTTTCCGGTGACCGGCGCCGGGTTCTGCTGGTGTTCCGGTGAGTTGTGGTTGGCTGGATAATCAAGAGAGAGAGAGAGGATTTGAGTGGGGTGTGTGTGTTTATTAGTGAATAAATGAGAGGAAAATAAATAAAATGGGTATTTATATTTATAAGTATAGGGTGGCTTTTGAATTAATTAAAGTGTAGGGGGTGTAAAGGTAAATATCACGGGGACCAAAACTGTCAACGTAGCTAAACTTCTCATGAAAACGCTTCGGGGCCCAAACAACATAGCAAACGGACTCGAAAAATTATGAAACTTGCGCCATTGTTCACGAAATCATTTTTCCCATCAAATCAAGCAAAAACTTCAAAGTTTTTCTCAAACTCAATATAATTCTAATAATTTGGCAAATGCAATAGGATTCGAGTTTTCTAGGTTGTGCTGAGTCAATCAAGGAATAAACTTCTCGTTTCCAAATATATCTCATGTTTCTCAAGCCCAAATAACATGTAATAAAAGTTTAAAAGTATCTCAGGTACGAAAATAGATATTTGGCTAGAAATATGTTTTAGGAAAAGTACCAGTTGTTACAAAATAACATGCCCACACCGAGCACTCTTAATTGATTTTATTTCGGGGTGTTGAAATGCATGATGCATTCACCTAGTTTTCTTGTTTTATGCACAATGCGTACTTTTCCAAGATAATATTTCAATGAAAAATATATTAAAGTGTAGGTGTCGTCTTTGTGGAAAATCTTTTGTGCGAATATTGTATCTGGCCAAAATGAAATGACTAAAATGTTTTTGCTTTTGGTGAGACTTTTTCATTTCACTTTGAATAATTTTAGTCATTTCACTTAGATCATAAATGATTAAATGATATCTGCATCAGTTGTTTCTAAAAAACGATATATACACTTTTTAAAAGGCAGAAACTGCACTCTACAATTTGGATATAACACATTAGGACCTTTTTTTTTCTTCAATTTACTCTTACTAAAATGATTGGTTTTAATTTATTATTTTTACAAAAAGAAAGATTAGCAAAATACTATTGTTTTTACCATTCAATTAATTATTTTTGGGACCTATCGGACAACTTTCATCAAGTTAGAAAAAAAATAGAAATATAATTCTAGTCTAGGTAAATAAAAAAAAATAAAAATAGGAACACCTCTTTTCCACTAAATTAATATCGGTCATGTTTGGCAACACTGTTTTGGAAGCGTTTATGAGCGGTAAGCGTTTCAGTCTTAATGCTTGTTTGGCAACACTGCTGCTAGCATTTAACAACACCTCAAAAGCTTGGAATCTTAATGCTTCCTAAAGAAGTTTTCCAATATACCGCTAGCGTTTTACTTTTAATATTACTAATTTACCCTAAAAAAATAACATTCATTCATAAGTATATGCGCTTTTTCGTAATTTTACATTTCATAATTACAACTACAGCTACGTTACCAAACACATTTTTTAAACAAGTAGCTAATGCTTACTGCTACAGCTTACTGCTTATTGCTACTGCTTAATTCTACCTATCGCCAAACATGACTTCACTTCAAAATAAAGAGATCCATCACTTCTCTCTCTTCTCTCTTGAAAAATGTTTCTTTTCACACTTTATTAAAATGACCTATTTTAAATAAATAATCATATGTACCCTTTTGTTGGATCTAATATTTGTCTGGGTTGATTCTTGGTTCAAATCAAGAATCTTGAATATAAACTTCATGAGGTTTGTTTTCTTTACTCTTGTGTTAGTACATTCATATGTTTATTTGTTTTTCTTTTTGGTAACCTCAGTTTCCGAGCTTTTGGCTAACTAATATTTGATAGAGTACATGGGTTTGGTGTTATTACTTGTGTTCCTTTTTTTATTGGGTTAAATATTGACTTTAGATGGTCAAACATAGCATTTTAGAAATTCATGTTTGACACTGGATTTTGGCTTGTTGATCTGAAAAAATGTATCTTGTCTAATAGTTTATAAGTTTTTAGTAGTGGGTTGTTAAATGTATTTTAGATAATGATTTGTAAGATTGTTAATTTTGAAGGGAAAAAAAGTTTGTTGACTTTGAGTTTGGACTGTTTTGGGACTAGGGTCTATGTATTTTAATGGATTTATGTAAATTTGAATATAATGGATTTATACAATATAAATAACGTGTACTCGGTTCGTCCGTATAGTGTTGTTAATGGCATAAAGCTGTTTGTTATTTGTCATCCTTCAAAATGAGTAATTTTTAAATATGTAGAAGATATAAAATTCTAGAAATCAAGGAAGGTGCGCCAAGTTGCAGTCCCTCGTGATATATGTAGTTACTAGTTTGTATTATAGGTGATTAGACATTAGGGGGTGTTTCATGTTTGGATATGCGCTTCGATATCAGATGATCAACAAGTTTTTATAGATGGTGTTTGGATGTGCTCATGTAGCTTGTAGTAGTAAACTGTAATTTAACATTTCATAATCAGAAGAAGTAGGTATCCAAACACTAGATATGAGATAATCAATTTTGCAAAACACGCACCCGAACACGCCCTTAGTGCAAAGTAACTAACTTTTGACACCTAGAAGTAAGCTTTAATGTATTTGTAATTGCAAGGCCGGAGGACCTTTTCTACCTTTGGTATAACCGGAAGCAGCCTCTACCTTAGGTAGGGGTAAGGCTGTTTATGTCTCAACTTCCCCATACACCGTGAAAGACGGTATTGGGAGTTACTTTACTTTTTTTCTAACTTTGTTTTGTGAATGAAACTTTTGTTTGATTTTTATGTGAAATCAACACTAGCACTATATATATATATATATATATATATATATATATATATATATATATATATACGTCTGCGTCTACAAAAGTGATAATGATATAAGCAAGATAATAAGTAAGAGATGGAAAGATCTAACCGCGAGACAAATGATTTATAGTGGTTCGGCTACAAGGACACCTTTCCTTGCCCTACTCCACTCCCCGAGTCACCTTCTCGAGAGTTTTCTTCACTATGTCAACAAGCTCCCTTATGGTGGACAAAACCTTACACAACTTTTGCTTACACCAATTAACGACACTAAGCTAAATGTCGAGTCCTAATCGTAGCTAGAACCAATCTCACACCACTAGTTACTACACGACTTCTTCACAACTTCTTGACAACACCACTTCTTCTTCACAACACAACTTCTTCTTCACTACTAACACACCTAAATCTACGTATTATAAACATTCTACACCTTTACAAATTAATTTCCAAATAAGTTTAGACAACAAATGTTATAAATATTATTGTTCGTTAGACATTATTTCCATTGTCGTCCGTAGCGGCTCGAATACATTAAATTCATAATGAGTCTAATGTACTTAAGTCGTTTCGCGCCCAAATGTCCGTAATGTCTAAAGTCCAATAATATTCCAAGTTAGAATATACTTCACGTTGCAAAATCCCAAATAATCCGACTACCAATCAACAACCAGCTAAATAATCCAACAAATGATCCCAAATAGTATACTAGGATAAATGTGCCTCGAAACGTCTAATAACCCTCGTTTTTTTCCGTTTTCATTCCAAAATTAAATAATTACACTGTAACTCTCCTTTTAGTGATATATAAAATAAGTAACAAATAAGTTTTGTAAATTACTATTTCTGATAAGTATGTTTATTACTTATTTTCTTTTAGTTTTTATCACGTCAAATTGTGTCACAAGTTATATTTCCGTTTCGAGTCACATCTCCATATCAATCCCTCGGTCATAACGCCGGGTCAAAAGTCAATTATGTCAATAATGTCCAAGTTACTAGTGATAAGTCCATTATAGGCTATCGAAGTCACACCGGACCAAGTAATAATAATACTCAGCCGAATCTAATCCTATGGCTCGAGTTCCAAGTCATAATAACCACCATATTCTCACAAATCAATCGGACCAAATAATCTTACCTCGCCGAGACCACGAGGTTTCGGTTGTGACTCTACGCCGCGAGCAAGACAACACAAACGGACAAAACTCTAACCAAAAGACATAACCAAATCCTAGCTACCCATGATTGACTAAAACCCATGGGTGGGTTCAGTTCCAGCCGCGACCCAAGGTGACCCAACAAACAAACCAAGTTATTATTCATTTTCTGTTTGATTTAAACCCATCGATCTACCTTACCTTACTAACCAAAATAAGAAAACAATCAAAATACGGCGGCGATGGTGGCTCGTGAATGGTTATACAGTGCGTACATTACAGATCGAAGACAAGGAAGGTGAAACAAGGGTGGGTTTGTTGTTGTTTCGAAGGTGGGGGTGGCCATGTATGGTGTGACGGCGGCGGAGTTAAGGGGGAGAGAGAGAATGAAATATTAGGGTTTGAGAAAAATGAAGGTGTATAGGGTTATATCAATAGAAATGAGGAGGTGTGAGGGGTTATATGTGGCAGCGTTTATTAAGGGAAATGATTATTTTTTATTGGGACACTCTAACTTATGCATTAACTTGTTGTACTGTGTATATATCCTGCTTTAACTATTTGTATATTAGAGTGTGCAAATCAAAAAGTAATGTGTGCAAATCATCTCACTTTTATTAAACTTTCATTATAACATGTTTCGGGTTCGTTTAACACAGTAAAAATTCTTGAGAGCCGTTTTAAGTTGCGCCAATATTTTTAAATTTGTTTTTCCGTTAAAAATGACCAGAAATACGCTTATATTCGTTCTAAATGTCTAAGATTAATTGTTTCATGTTTTTATTAGGTTCAGACTCGTGCCGACTCGATCGTGTTGTGCTCTACTCTCACCTTTCACGAGAAAACCTCTCATTTTCAGTTCAAATGATGTTCAAAAAGCTCGGAAAATATATAATAGATAATAATAAACATATTTTATTATCTAAATGAGTACTAGAAGTCACCGGTTGTCATAAATAGTTTTAAGTTTTATAAAATAGTATTGCCCTAAAATGCCGGTTGCTACAGTTAGACTTTTAATTGCTATTTCTGTGAAAAATAAGTGGCCATTATATCAACTAGATATAAATAATGATTTCCTTTATAGTGATTTAGATGAGGATATTTATATGACTATTCATCAAGGTTTTTCTGATTCATCTAATAAGAATAAAGTTTGTAAGCTTACTAAATCTTTATATGGTCTTAAACAAGCACCTAGAAAGTGAAATGAAATGCTTTTTAGTGTTCTTAAAGAAAATAGTTTTGTGCGGTCTATAAATGATCATTCTTTATTCACAAAAACCAAAGATAAAAAGTTTATTGCCTTATTGGTTTATGTTGATGACATTGTTATCACAGGAAACTGTGATAATGAAATTAATCTGTTTAAGATTTTTCTCAACACCAAGTTTAATATAAAAGATTTGGGTGCTCTTAAATACTTTATGGGAATTGAAGTTTTGAAAAATGGAAAGAGAGAATTGCAAAAATCGTTCCTAAAGTTTGGCCAAATTGCACGTTTCGTCCCTGAAGTTTGGAAAGTGCAAGGATCGTCCCTGTGGTAAATTTTTGGGGCAAAAATCGTCTCTGGCCTACTTCAAATGACTAAAATACCCCTGCCAAACTTTAGGGACGATTTTTGCAATTCTCTCTTTTTCAGATTCTTACTCAAATGGTCCCTGTGCTTCGCTGGGCATTACAAATTTAGTTCTAACCTTTTTTTTTAATTTATTTATTTAACTATTAATATTAGTATTATTTTTTTTATTTAACTAAATTTGTAATGCCCAGCGAAGCACAGGGACCATTTGAGTAAGAATCTGAAAAAGAGAGAATTGCAAAAATCGTCCCTAAAGTTTGGCAGGGGTATTTTAGTCATTTGAAGTAGGCCAAGGACGATTTTTGCCCAAAAGTTTCCCACAGGGACGATCCTTGCACTTTCCAAACTTCATGGACGAAACGTGCAATTTGGCCAAACTTTAGGGACGATTTTTGCAATTCTCACTCAAAGGAAATATTGTTTAGAACTGCTTAAAGAATTTGGTCTTCTTGGGCGTGTAACCAATGTTTACTCCCATGGAACCAAATTCAGTTCTTCCTTTTATTCCAACTAAAGATAATCCTTTGCTTGATAACATTACTGGATATCAAATGTTACTTGGTAAACTCATTTATCTGACCCATACCAGACCTGATATTGCATATTCTGTTCACTGTTTTGCTAAATATATGCACTCACCTTTAAAGTCTCATCTAGCTTCTTCCTTAAATGTTCTAAGGTATTTGAAAGGTGCTCCAGGTAAAGGTATTAGGTATTGTTATTCAAGTAGTGATAATGTTTTGGAAGGATACAGTGATGTAGATTGGGCAAAATGCTTAAAAAACCAGAAAATCTGTGACTATTTACTGTATCTATTTCAACAAATGTCTTATTTCATGGAAAAGTAAAAAACAAAATACTCTTTCAAAATCATCTACTAAAGCTGAATATAGATCTATGTCTTCAGCTACTTGTGAAATTATTTATATTAAAAAACTGTTAGCTGATTTGAACACAAAAATCACTCTTCCTGTTGTTCTGTTTTGTGATAACAAATCTACTTTGCAATTGACTATAAATCCAGTTTTCCATGAAAGATCAAAACACTTTGAAATAGATGTGCCCTTTATCAGAGAGAAAATTGCAAAAGGAGTTCTGAGTACCAAAAAGATTGGTTCTCAAGACCAAATTGCAGACATTTTAACCAAGCATCTTCCAGTTTATCAGCATAAATTTTTATGTGATAAACTAACTATGTTTGATCTGTTTAGCTGTCAGATTAAGGGGGAATGCTCAAATAAGCAGTAATTTGACATATAAACATATCACTTATTATCTTTTGCTTATTTTCTTTTTTAGTTTTTTTATGTTTTGTAGGTAATAAAGTAGAGGGTCTGATCCTGTGCAAATGGATACTTATAAGAAGAGTAAGGAGAAGTTTGGGAAGCTTATGGATACTTCTACATAGCTTAAGGACTAAAGTGAATGATCCTAGCCTATATAATCATCTCATCTGCTTGGGTTATGTTGGAACAATCGATACATCAATTCTCTCTCAAAAATCTGTTAATGCTTCTTTCTTTCATTCATATTGTTTTATCATCTTGATCAGTCTCTTCACTGTAATCATTTGATTATTATTGTTTTAACAAATATCTGATCTTGTATTCTTCTCTTATTGATAGTTGGCAATCTGTGCCAACTATTGAGTTTTATCAGTTAATAAAAGATTGTTTAAGGTTTTAGATTATCTTTGATACCATCTTACACAGTCCCTTGCTAATATAAATAAAACACTCAATATTTTAATTAAAACTTTATCTACATAGGGGCCAATCCCCACCCTTCATCTTCATTTGATCAAATGGATGACATTAAACCCATCATTTTAACAAATTTATTTTATTTTTTTTCAAATATTAATACTCGTATCTTTAAAACCGGCAATCATTATGCGAAAATAAATATACCGGCACGACGGTCATTTAACTATGTTTCTATAAATATGCACTTTGATATACTTTCCGACAATTTCTCTTTTTCTTTTCTTTTTTTTTTAACATTTTTTACTTTTTTTTCCCGTTTTTTCCTCGTTGTTGAAACCTGCATGAAAAATTACATGTGTTTAAACACTAATTTGAATATTTCTAATAAAATCACATGTAATTTTTCAAACAAACACGTATCTTAATCACATGTGATTTTTCCCACATGTGATCTCAAACACATGTGATTTTCATAAACGAACTACTATAATCTATAGAATATTCAAATTAGTGTTTAATCACATGTGATTTCTTGTGCTATTTTCAAATACGAAGAAAAAGGAAAGAAAAAACGACGAAAAAACGAAAAAAAAAGTTTATCAAAAGTATATCAGAATGCCCGTCTATATACAGATAATTAAATGTTGGTCGTGACGGTATAATTTGTTTTGTCTAGCGATTATCATTTCATGAGATGTTTAAATAATAAAAAATATGAGAAATATAAAAATGTTTTTAATCTCTACCATTTATTTTTTTAGATGGATGGTGGAGATTGGTTATCCTGTATACAAAAAATGTTTGGTATACAAATTAACGCCCCCCCCCCCCCCAATATTTAAGACCCTTTAAATGTTTAATGGATTTAAATTTTGGCCCTTCTGAAAAGTGAGGCCCTATGCAGTTATGCACAAGCTAATATCCGGGCCTGGTACTCTACGGCCATGAGGCTAAGTGTAATGGTAAAAGTCACCACGAAATGTCTTCCTCTCACCACCAAGTCGTGCTATTAAATACATCCTCACCACCACAGTAGTCTCCGTTATTTTTCTTTTTGTTGATAATATGGTGGTGCGCATAAGCATTGTTTTAACACCCGACTCGACCAGATACCTATTCAACCGATTCCGGTAAAAAAATTGTCAAATTAATCTATTTATTTATTTTTATTATTTTTTTTTTAATTTTCGAAACCCAGCTAGACCCGCTGGGTTTAAGGCTACCTGGTTCAACCCAATTCTCGAGATCCAAACCGGGTTTTGTTTTTTTTTTCTTCTTTTACAAATAACACAAGTTAAATATATGCAATTGCGACGTAATTTTATATTTACATGTCACCTTTTTGGTAAATATATTTTTAGGCTCAATATATCAATAGCCATGATATATATACACGTTTTTTTTTTTTTTTTTTTTTTTTTTTTTTTTTTTTTTTTTTTTTTTTTGAAATACGATTATTTTTGTAGAAAAACCGGATTGACACATTGGTTGAACCGGGTAACCAAATGAACCGGTGACTTGAGTAGGTCAATCGTTTTCAAGATATTGCATGCGCTCATGTTTTGTAAAGAGTTAAATAATTGTGTGTGTGTGAGTATATTGTGGGGTATATATCTATTTAAGTAGGGTGTGTTTTAGGTGATGAAATTGATGGTCTTATTACAATTATTTGGTCGTGAAGTTGTTGGCGGAGAAAAAGATCGATGTGGCGATGATGAATGTGGTCATGATTACATCCGGATCGAACTAAAGTTTTGGAAAGTTTGTCCAAAAGCATGTTTAATATAAATTTGAAGTTTGTACTTTGGATCTTATACTTAGTGATGGTGTCAAATGAGGTTTTGAACGATATAGTTAGGAAAGTGTTGAGCTAAATCACGTATAGAAATTAACAAACGTACGGATAGTAGAGCCATGTTGTACATTTGACCTTAAAGGAGTTGAGCGGGAAGTGAAAAATGGGGCCTTTAGTAAAAAGCTAAATAAAATATTTTAAAACGTACAATGATAATTATCAAGAGTTATTGTATAAAACGTTAGTTATTTTTCAAAAACTTTTTGTGAAAAATCTTTCTTTTTTCTTGGATAAAAGGGTAAATACCCAGTAAAATAAGAAATCTTTGTCTTTATTCATATAAATAACATCATTCAAGTTTTATGCATTGAATGTAAATTTTGGCGCCGTAAAAATTGGCGCCAAAATTTTGGGCCTCATAAAACTGGGCCTGGGCGGTCAGCCACCTTTGAGAACAGCCGTGGATGTAGTGGCAGAGGCACAAATTTGTCACATGATATGCACTTTTTATAGAAATTTGAAATGGGTAAGCACTTAGTATTAAACTTTGAAATATGCGAAGAAAAAAATTCGTTTTTACACTAGTGATGACGTTCTTAAGGTAGGGCTAATGGCATCAAAATGTATCATAGTTGTCACTTATTCCTTTTATATGTATCGAACAATTTTTTTTGCTATTATGTGTACTAAATTTAATTTTTTAAGCATTTTTGTGTATTTAATGACCATTTTGCCCCTCATTTTATTAACATAGGAGGGACAAAATGATCATAAAGTACACAAAAATGCCAAAAAAACCAAGTTTAGTACATATAATAGCAAAAAAAATTTGTTCGATACATATAGAAGTAAATGATGACAACTATGATACATTTAAATTAAAGGCCATTAGCCCTTTAAGGTATGCACGTCGCCTTAAGCATGTCCGCACGTCGCCTTAAGCATGTCCGCCCCAGCCTGGATAATAGCACGCACCAAACCTCATCGTTAAAGCCTTAGAATATAATTTTGATATAATCTTGTTACAAATGATAGACTGTAAACCACAACATATATTGAAAAAGGTTTCTTGCGATATGATGAATGAGCCTTTTTGGTATATTGACAGAGCAAAGTAATTTACAAGAAAGATTTGGATAAAAACAAATGAAGTCATATTTGTTCATGGTATCAAGAAGAAGTGTACAAATATATGAATATAAATTCTTTATCTATAGAACTAACAATAAGTAACAAAAGAATGTGGGAGCTTAGCTATATCACAGTTATGTGCATTACAGGACTCTGATTTTAGCTCTAGCATGACACTGAGACACCTGGAATCAACTGCTCAGTGATGCCCAAATGTGCCGTCAATAGCCAAACACGAGTCAAAAACTCGACCCCTTTTCTAAGCTGTTGCTCGTGGTGAAATCCTCTGCAGTGAGTAGCAGCATAAGCTAAGATCTCGATCCATACTTGACTCATGACTTTTCACATACGCTTTTTTTCCATCTTTTTCAAAGATAACGCGAGCCTGCAACCATCAAACAGTGCAGATTTACATCGATCGCCCTTCACTTTACTAGGTAGCACTTCAAGAGAATCAACTTCCAGCAGCTTTAGACATGCTTTAACTTTTTCGGTAATAAGACCTTTTTCTTTGAAAAAACGTATTGCTTCAGCACAGGTGTCGCGATACCTGATCATGCCAATACCTATTGGCAACATCACAGGGTATGTCACAAGAAGATACATCAGATAGTCAGATATTGCTTTCCATGCGACATATATTGTAGAAATAACAATGAACCAACTTATTTATTATTCTGAGAATGATAATACAAGACTCAAGTGAGTTCTTTACAACAAGAAGCATAAGCAGCAGCTTATATAGAGAAGAAAAAGAAAACTAAAACGGCTCTTTTGATAAGACTAAACGACTCTATTGATAGCTTCCATACTGAGAAGACATATAGCCCAACCTACTCTTCCAAAGACAAAAAAAACAGCCAGGCGTGGGTAAGTGATGAGGCAAAAAATGATCCGTTTTTAGGGGGTCATTTAAGCCCGAATCCGAATTTATTTGATCAAATATTGCCCTAAATCGTTCCTTTTGTGATTTTAGGTACTTGGAGAGTGAATTCTGGAAAAGAAGCCATTTTGGACGTTTTTGGAGCATAAAAGTGAAGAAAACGGCAAAGTCTCAATTTTCCATGCTGGGAACAGTACATGAAGGCGTCAAGAGTAACTCATGATGGCGTCAAATCCCAAGAATAAAAATCCGTAGTTGATGACGGCGTCACACAGGGCGTCAGAAGTAGATCAAGGCCGTCCGAGGAAGTATTTGGCGGCGAGATGACGACGTCACACCTTTGTTCTTGACGCCGTCACCCCGATTTTCCTATATATAGTTTTCTAGTTTTTCACATTAAAAAGAGAGAAGTTTTGGGAGAAACCCTAAAGACGAATTTGGTGCAACATTTACAGGTTTTTCAAGGGTTCCAAACCCTTGATACCTTGCATTGTAATTGAGATAAGTGTTCTTCTAATTCAATCAATATGTCTATGTGTTGGTTGTCTATATCTTGTTCTTGTCTCAATTCCATTATGCTAGGCTAGATCTCTTTTGTGTTTGCTTAGATCTAATGAAACCTAGATATTGATTATGTGTTGATTACTTGTTTATTCTTGTCTTGGATGAATGATTTTATATGTTAGGCTTAAGAAAACTGGCAGATCTCCAAATGGTAACATGCTTGAACGTCTTAAGAAACATGAACCGAGGCGTACTAGGTCTTTATTGGTTGTATTTAATGCATGAGCCACTGTTTACAATCCCTATAGTTGTGCTGGGCATGGTGTAGGAGGAGATAAGAGCTCATAGAATTGGGGAGTTATGTATGCCACCCCATGAATGGTATTAAGGAATACGATCCGTCATCCATACAATTATAACAAGTAATTAACGTGTAAAAGATATCTAGGGAGTAGTGAAGTCTAAGTAAACACATTTTCTCCAATTACTGCTCACAACCTTAGTATAATTAGATTTATTTTCATTTTTAGTATTTTATTTTGATTGCATCTTAGTTTTGGGTTAGTTGAATAGCAACTAATTCCGCCCACTCTTCCAAAACCCGAGATTTTTACTTGCTTTCCATAAAATATAAAAATACAAAAATAATCATCCCTCACCTTTAGAACTAGTAATTAGGTTTTCTAATCCTAGCGACACTATTCCTAAGCTGAACGATCAATCCCCCGGTACTTGTCACTATACTATACTACAACGATCAGGTACACTGCCTTGTGGGGGTTGTAAGCTTCTCGAGATCCCTCGAGAGGTAAAGCCTGTTGCGATTCCCACGCATCAAGTTTTTGGCGCCGCAGCCCGGGGAATAGTTATTGTCTAGGTTAGGATTTCTTTTTATTAGGTCTACTTGCTAGATTCCTTTCTAGTAAGATTTTTATTTTTATTTTTAGGTCTTCTTTAGTCTATCTTATTTCTTCGTGCCTTTGTTCGTAACTCTTTACCATCCGACATCATGGAAGGTGGTAACATCTTTGAACCCGTCATCCCACCACAACAAAACCCACCACTAGAACCCCTTAGGTCCCGAACCTTAGGAGAGTATTCCCGACCTAGCCACCAAGGCTACAGAAACACCATTGAGCTCACCGGAGACAATGTGACCCCCTTGCGATCCGACACCATCTGGTTGGTGCAAAGCGGATGTGCATTCCATGGACTTCGTTCCGAAGATCCAAACCAACATCTTAAGGACTTTCTAAAAATTGTAGATTCCATAGACGTAGGTGTTGAAACTAGAGAGACTACCCATTTACGCCTATTCCAATTCTCTCTACGGGATCAAGCTAGTCAATGGCTTGAGCGTTTACCCGCGGGATCCATCACCACATGGGATGATCTCACCACTCGTTACCTTGCTCAATTTTTCCCACCGGGGAGAACTACTAAGCTTAGGAATGACATCTTGATGTTCCAACAACGTCAAAATGAATCTCTTTATGAAGCATGGACTCGTTTCAAGGACTTACTCCAAAAAGTCCCTCATCATGGCATAGATCTTTGGCTCCAAGTCCAAATTTTTTATGACCATATCGACATCTCCACGAGGCGAACCATTGACCAATCGGCCGGTGGTAAGCTACGTGATCTTAGTGCGGAACAATCATGGGAACTCATAGAAGATCTTGCTCTCTATGACAACGAAAGTTGGAATGATCCCCGTGATTTGAACAAAACGGTCAAGGCAATATCTTTGCCTTCGAACAATTCTAGCACTCCCGACCGTAGGATCATGGAACTTGAGGACCAAGTCAAGTTTCTCATGAAATCTTACAAAGCTCCGAAGCCTTCAAGCCAAGTGAACAAAATCACTTCTTCATGCGAATTATGTAGTGGTCCCCATGACACTCGTGATTGTGTGGAACTCCCCGGAACAGCTTTTGCGGACTACGCATCCACGCGTACCGACGAAGCGGGAGATAAGTGGTACACTTTCAAGCCCGAGCCAAACACATACGGTGATTCATACAACCCCTCATGGAAAAATCACCCAAACCTTAGGTGGAGACAAAATCAACCCAATTCCTCCAATCCGCCTAATCGCTACCAACCAAACGACCCACCATCCAACCGTACTTTCAACAACAATCCTTCTAACAACTATGGTAGTACCAACAATCTTGAAGGATTGATGTCAAAGTTCATGGCATCTCAAGAAGCCCGCATAGCTAGGTTTGAAACCGAATTCAACCAACAACAAACGGAGATGACCAACAAGATTGACAACTTGTTGAAAGCCCTCAACAACCAAGCATTAATCACACCTAGGAAGGACACTAGGGACACCAATAGTGGAATCCAAATTAAGGACCCCTCATCATCCAAACATGTCCACTTTGTCAATGTTGTCACCATTAAGCCGATAGATAAGGAGATAGAGGAGAGTGACAAGGATGAAGTTAGAGTAGAAGCCGATAGTAAGGATGAGAGTAGGGAAGTTGAGGTTAATAAGGATGAGGAATTAGAGGAGGTAGAACCTATAGAAGAATACTTTGATAAGTTGCCAACCAGGGAAGAACGGGAATACCATAAGGATTTATTCGATAGTCCCGAGAGAACATATATCTTTGGCGACCCCCTTATCAAAGTGGGAGACCCCTATAACATTAACATCCCATGTAATATTGGGCACATGCATATATGGAAAGCTTACATCGACCTTAGATCCCCCGTGAACATCATGACTAGGACTTATTACAATTGGGTGATGAAAAAGCAACTCAATTTTAGGATAATGCCCGGTAAGAACCTGATAAGTAATTTTGTAGGGAGAGTTAAAGGATTACATGTGATTATAGGGAATTTCACCTATGAGATTGATTTTATGATAGTGAAGACACTCGTCCGGTGATAGATGCTTGCCTAAGCCAAATAGTATTCGGAAAACCATTTGTTGAAGCCACTAGGATGAGTTATGATCCGACTTTAGGGATAGTTAAGTTCAAGAAAGAGAATGATGAGGTTGCTTATCAAATGCCCTACAAGATCGAACAATACCGCCTTCTCTCTAATTTCGAAAAGGAACATAAGCAAGCGGCTTATTATAGGAATGAGGAGGATAGACGTAGAGGAGTAGAGTATGTTAGAAATAGGATGCTTGGTTTCTATAAAGAATGCTTACAACTAGGTCCGGAATACAAAACTGGTTTAGAAGACGACCTAGAGAGTGGAACCAATGATGAGATCACGTGATAACCCATGACCTTGAGTCTAGCTACAAGACTCGTAAATAAAGAAAAGCACTTCTTGGGAGGCAACCCATGTTTTGTGTGATTTTATTTGTTTGATTGTTATTTGCTTCCGTATGCATGTTTTATTTTTATTGTTGGTAGATCATGTTTCTCAATTAAAATGTGCAAAATACTTTACTATGTTGTTTGGCTTAGTCTTAACTCCAACCTAAAAGTATTTTTGCAAAAGATAAGTGTAAGGGGAAACCCCAAATATGTTTTTAAGAAACAAACCGATCATGATTCTCCACAATATTAAATGAACATGTATATTCGTATTCGTTAGAGTCAAATGCTTGTATTGAGTCATAATGAAGTTTTGCAGGATTTTCCAGGAAGTAGGACCAAGTTTTTCCAGAAATTTTCCGGAAACTTAACATAAGAATTTCTGCAGGTCCATTCTGACGGCGTCAGAATTTTACTCTTGAAGGCGTCAGGAGTTAAAATCTGGAAATTTTACCGGTTTTGTTTTTCTAACGGAGTCTTATGGTTTTTGTGAATTATTAAGTTTTATAATCTCCAGGAAATCTGCAAACTTCATTCCACAAGCATTATATCTTATCTTGTTTTCTAGGATTTAGTAACTTATATAGGATGCCGCCGATTTTACGCCAGGTTGTCTTGTCTATTTTTGTCAGGATTTACAGGTTATTTTCGACAAGGAGATGATTTATATTCTGGAAGGGAAGCTTTGATTGTTCATTTCCTTAGAGGAAGATTTAACCTGGCCAACCTATAATCCATACCGAGCGAATCAGGGGAGTATTTGATTTCATTCTCTTTACTTTTTCACTTTTACATTGTTTACTTGAACATTGGGGACAATGTTCATCTTAAGTGTAAGGGGAGGGAAAAAAGATGATACCTTACATATGCACTTTCGCTTGAGTTTGTTTTGTTTGATAGTAGATGTGTAATAAAACTATGAGAAATACTTGTTAGTGTAATTTTAGCACCAAATTTAAAATTTTTTACAACATTTAGGAGTGAAACTTTAGCCATAGCAAGCGTCTCATGGATAGGAGATTGTATGACTAGCACATAACCGTATATTCAGAAAAATTTTCCACCAAAAAATGTGAGGTTCGCCTTTAGATTTGATAGGAAAAGCATTCATTATTAGTGCTTATGAGTGTACCGGTAGCATTTAGATTCTAGAACTTGCGTTAGTGATGCATTCCGAGACCGCTAGTGAGACTACATTCGTGTGGTAGGATTTACTACATGATAAGAGGCATTAGGATTACCCTTGTGTTAAACCCGTATCATAATTACTTGACCATTTAAGTCATATTACTTGGCTAGTTAAGTCAACTAATTTTTCCCACACCCTTAGTGTTGTACTCATTTTTAGTACACGAAACCCCTAGTACACCCTTCCGAGCCTATCTTTTCGTTTCTAACTTTAAGCATCTTACTTAAAGGAAGAATTTGTTACACCCCACTTAAATGTACAACCAAATCGCCTTAGCCTTCCGTGTATGCGCTCATTTTTAGTGCATTATTGTTATTTGTTAAACCCTAAGTTAACTTTCTAATTGATTACATGGTTGCTAGTCGAGTCATATCCTTGTACATATTGTTTTGGGACGATTAGGACTCATGGGTAAGTATTTATTCTATGGAGTAATGGGGAAGAACATCATTTATTACCCCCATATGTGCGTTAATCTTAAAAGTGCTCCAAGTGTTTTAATTTTCTTAATTCGAGTCATTAGATTAGTTGAATGTAAAGTATGTAAAGATTCAAGTGTAAGGGGAATTTTCATTCCCTATGATGTATTATTTTGGATGGTAGGGTAAGAGTGTATGCAAAAAAAAAAAAAAAAAAAAAAAAAAAAAAAAAAAAAAAAAGAGAAAAAAAACATACGGACTACCATATCTTTTTATTCTATGTTCATTTTATGTTTTTGTTATTTTTCATTTATTAGCTTAAGTCGAGTCTAGTCTTGGCTTAGCAACGCCATCTTGTACATGTAATTAACCAAGATTGTTAACTCGCCACCAGTAAAACTTCCTTTATCCAACAAAACCGTGTAATTCATATCCCTATACCTAACGTTACAACCCTTTAAAAGACCTCTTTGATAGTTTATCCTAGGTGCTTACGCCATGTGGTGGAGGTTTGATCCTTTCCCAAGCCTATGGTAATCTATTTTGCTATGACAGGTAGTGAGAGATATCTTCCATTTCCATAATGTTGTATTACTTTATTACACCCGAGAGATGTGAGTATCTAAACACTATTTGTGAGGTGCTTGTATATGACCTCCGTGCTTGTCTATTGGTCTTTAGTGGAACAATTATTTGTTATAATTACTTTTATATTAGTGTTAAATGACCCCTAACTTGTCTTTTGAGTAGAATAAAAGCGCATTTGCTTGAGGACAAGCAAATCTCAAGTGTAAGGGTATATGATGAGGCGAAAAATGATCCGTTTTTAGGGGGTCATTTAAGCCCGAATCCGAATTTATTTGATCAAATATTGCCCTAAATCGTTCCTTTTGTGATTTTAGGTACTTGGAGAGTGAATTCTGGAAAAGAAGCCATTTTGGACGTTTTTGGAGCATAAAAGTGAAGAAAACGGCAAAGTCTCAATTTTCCATGCTGGGAACAGTACATGAAGGCGTCAAGAGTAACTCATGACGGCGTCAAATCCCAAGAATAAAAATCCGTAGTTGATGACGGCGTCACACAGGGCATCAGAAGTAGATCAAGGCCGTCCGAGGAAGTATTTGGCGGCGAGATGACGGCGTCACACCTTTGTTCTTGACGCCGTCACCCTGATTTTCCTATATATAGTTTTCTAGTTTTTCACATTAAAAAGAGAGAAGTTTTGGGAGAAACCCTAAAGACGAATTTGGTGCAACTTTTACAGGTTTTTCAAGGGTTCCAAACCCTTGATACCTTGCATTGTAATTGAGATAAGTGTTCTTCTAATTCAATCAATATGTCTATGTGTTGGTTGTCTATATCTTGTTCTTGTCTCAATTCCATTATGCTAGGCTAGATCTCTTTTGTGTTTGCTTAGATCTAATGAAACCTAGATATTGATTATGTGTTGATTACTTGTTTATTCTTGTCTTGGATGAATGATTTTATATGTTAGGCTTAAGAAAACTGGCAGATCTCCAAATGGTAACATGCTTGAACGTCTTAAGAAACATGAACCGAGGCGTACTAGGTCTTTATTGGTTGTATTTAATGCATGAGCCACTGTTTACAATCCCTATAGTTGTGCTGGGCATGGTGTAGGAGGAGATAAGAGCTCATAGAATTGGGGAGTTATGTATGCCACCCCATGAATGGTATTAAGGAATACGATCCGTCATCCATACAATTATAACAAGTAATTAACGTGTAAAAGATATCTAGGGAGTAGTGAAGTCTAAGTAAACACATTTTCTCCAATTACTGCTCACAACCTTAGTATAATTAGATTTATTTTCATTTTTAGTATTTTATTTTGATTGCATCTTAGTTTTGGGTTAGTTGAATAGCAACTAATTCCGCCCACTCTTCCAAAACCCGAGATTTTTACTTGCTTTCCATAAAATATAAAAATACAAAAATAATCATCCCTCACCTTTAGAACTAGTAATTAGGTTTTCTAATCCTAGCGACACTATTCCTAAGCTGAACGATCAATCCCCCGGTACTTGTCACTATACTATACTACAACGATCAGGTACACTGCCTGGTGGGGGTTGTAATCTTCTCGAGATCCCTCGAGAGGTAAAGCCTGTTGCGATTCCCACGCATCAGTAAGAGCTGTCTTTAACCCAAAAGGGAGCAAAATACACCTCTTGCCCTTGAACTTCTTATCTACTTCCATTCCAAGCCTCAACTCCAAATACGGCACTAAGGAGAATAAAAGAATGGCATAGTTAGACCCTGAACATAAGAGGGATAAAAGTGGACATATATTTTAACATCCCCCCTCAGTTTTATCCTGGTAAACATCACGCAGATTGATTTGTTCACACAAGAAATCATGCTGGGCAGTAGGCAGACCTTTGGTCAGAATGTCTGCATGTTGGTGTTGTGAGTTTACCTAAATAGACTCAATAACACCATTTGCAATTTTCTCTCTCACTAAATGCAAGTCAATCTCAAGGTGCTTAGTTCTTTCATGGAAAACAGGGTTAGCTGCAATTTTGATTGCAGCTTTGTTATCACAGAAAATTTTTGCAGGTAAGGAATTTTTAATACCCAATTCATTTAAAATTTTCAAGACCCAAACAACTTCACAAGTAACTGAGGCCATGGCCCTATATTCTGCCTCAGCAGAGGAAGTGGCCAAGGTCTTTTGTTTCTTGCTTTTCCAGGCAATTAAAGAGTTACCAAAAAATAACATGTAACCAGTTACAGACCTTCTAGTGGAGGGGCATTTGGCCCAGTCAGCATCCACACAGGCCTTAAGACCAAGGTCATCATTTTTATTAAAAGTAATTCCTTTACCTGGTGACCCTTTTAAGTATCTAAGAACCCTTAAAGCAAGTTTGATATGAGATTGAAGGGGCTTATGCATGAACTGACTTAAGGAAGACACAGAATAAGAGATATCAGGTCTAGTTAAAGTGAGATAGATCAACTTCCCTAGCAGCCTTTGATAGCCAGTGAGGTCAGTGAGTGGGAGATCTTCTTTTTCCACAGCTCTATTTTTCCTGTTCTTCCTTTTTTTTTTCTAACAATATCTGAGATAACAAGGTTAGTTTCAATAGGAGTGACTGCAGGTTTGCTTGCAAGCAAGCCGTACTCTGCGAGTAACTCCAAGCAGTACTTCCTCTGGTTTAAACATAACCCAGAGTCAGTTTCAATGACTTCAATGCCCAGAAAGTACCTTAATTTACCCAGGTCCTTGATTTGAAATTTAGTTTTCAGAAAGGTTTTAAACTTCTCAATTTCACCCACATTATTTCCTGTTAGAACAATGTCATCAACATACACAAGGAGGGCTATAAAAAGATCTCCTTGTGTTTTGATAAAAAGAGAGTAGTCACTTTTGGACTGCTCAAAACCGTTCTCTTTTAACGCACCAGTGAGTTTCTCATTCCACTTTCTAGGGGCTTACTTAAGCCCATACAAGGATTTGTTGAGTTTGCAAACTCTTTTATCATCCTTGTTGAAATAACCCTCAGGGAGAGTCATATACACATCCTCATCCAAATCACCATACAAGAATGCATTATTTATATCCAGTTGGTATAAATCCCAACCTTTGTTAACTGCTAGAGAGATAATGCATCTTACAATTGTCATTTTTACAACTGGTGAGAAGGTTTCATCATAATCCACACCTTCCTTTTGACCATAACCTTTTGTAACAAGTCTAGCTTTGTATCTTTCAATTTCACCAGTGGATTTGAGTTTGAGTTTCCAAACCCACTTGTTACCAATAGGTTTTCTCCCAACTGGTAACTCAGTAATGGTAAAAGTTTCGTTTTCATATAATGCTTCCATTTCCTTGTTCATGGCACCCTTCCAATTTGGATTTTGGAAGGCCTCATGAACATTTTTTGGTTCAGAGACTTGACATAGATTAGAAACAAAACAAAGGTTTTCAGATGAGAGGTTAGAATAATTGACGACCTTTTCAATCCCATATTTAACTTTTCCTTCAACCACATAGTCTTGAAATTTCTGTGGCATTATAGAGTTTCTTTTTGACCTTCTACAATCCTCAGAAACTTCATTAGAATCATTAGGATCCTCTGATTCAAGTAAGGTTGCTGTTCTGGGTTGTCTACCTTCACTACTTGATTCAAACAAGTTCCCAGACTGAAGGTGTCTGTCTCCATTGTTTGACTCAGGTAGTGTAGCTGACGGGACAGAGCAACCTTCCTTACTTGAACCATTTGGACTGGCAGCTGCATCTGAATCAGAATTATCACAAGAATGATGAGTGTTATCTGTTCCAGGAGTACTACTAAGTCCATGAGAATCTTCATCAAGAAGTTTTTCATCATTGGAAGGATCATGGAAGGTATAAGGAGTATCAAAAAAATTCAAGTGATCTGTACCCCCACAATCAGCCAACTCCTCTTTTTCTAATTTATTCATTTTGTAAGGAAAGATATTTTCATAAAATCTTACATCTCTAGAATAAAAAATGTGTTTATCTTCTAAAGACAGGAGTTTGTAAGCCTTTTTTTCATAAGCGTACCCAATAAGAATACATTTAGTAGCCCTGCTACTCAATTTGTCTGAGATGTTCAGATTGGTAGCAAAGCAAAGACAACCATAACATCTCAGGTTTTTTAAGGATGGTTTAAAGCCAAATAAAACTTCAAAAGGGGATTTACCTTTAAAAACAGAGGAAGGAAGTCTATTGATTAAAAACGCGGCAGTAAGGATACATTCAGTCCAGTAGCATAGAGGAATTCCCCCCTGAAAAAGAAGAGATCGAGCAACATTCAACAGGTGTCTATGCTTTCTTTCTGCCACATCGTTTTGTTGTGGTGTGTAAGAGCAGGAGGTTTGGTGCAAGACACCCTTTGAATCAAAGAATCCTTGAAGGGTATGGTTAGTAAACTCAGTCCCATTATCACTACGAAACACTTTGATTTTAGCATTAAATTGAGTATGAAACATGTTGAAGAAAAATATAACATATTTGCCAACATCAGATTTATTTCTTAACAGATATACCCACACAGCTCTAGAAACATCATCTACAATTGTGAGGAAATATCTAAAACCATCCCTGCTGGGAATCCTATAGGGACCCCAGACATCGAGATGTATGATGTCCCCAATATTAGTGGCTTTGTGATCACTAAGGGGAAAGGGTTCCCTAGTTTGCTTGGCCTTATGGTAAATCTCACATGGAGGTGAAGATTCATTTTTGTTTAATTTTTGGTCTGAGCTAAGTATATTTAAAACTTGGTCAGCAGGGTGACCAAGTCTGTGATGCCAGGTGTATTTAGATAAAGAGCAGGTAAAGGAAGATTTACCCTTAGAGGTATTGGCATCAAGATAGTACAGACCATTTGACTGGCTACCAGTCCCCATACTTGTCATGTTTCCCAAGTCCTGAATATAACATTTTTCTTTATCAAATCCAATAAACAAATTGCTATCTCTAGCAAGTTTGTAAACAGAAATTAGATTAACAGAGTATTCTGGAACAACTAAAACATCATACAAGGTGATATGATCATTGAGTTTAAGATTCCCAATTTTTTAAATTTTTGCAGAGCTCCCATTAGGATGCTCAACAGTGAGTTTTAAGTCACTGATGTCAACCACAGAGTCAAGAAGATCCTCAGAGAGAACCATATGTTGGTTTGCACCAGAGTCTATAATCCATTTTACAAATTCCTCATAAGTTTTAAATCTACTTAAGAGGGAAGAAATACCTGACATATTAGCATGAATATTGCCAGATCCTGTTTTGTCACTGATAAGATTCATTAGTTGCATAATTTATTCCTGAGTAAATGGTGAGGAAGTACTAGCTTGAGGACTATCACTACTACCATTATCATTTACGAAGGCATTGTTACTGGAGGTTCTTTTCTTAGCCCATTTTTTCTTAAGATGTTCAGGATAACCAATGATTTTAAAGCATCTGTCTTTTGTGTGTCCTGTGTAGCCACACTCCCCACAAATGACAGGGTTTTTATTAGGAGTTTTAGCCACAAAAGAAGATATTTGGTTTTTTTTGAAGAGTTTGTGAAAACAGAGTTTTTGTGAGACTCTTCTCTGACAATAAGAGAAAATGCAGTTTTAACATCTGGTAGAGGCTCAGTGGTCAAGATAGTACTTCTAAGTGTCATATATGCATCATCAAGCCCCATTAAAAACTGCATTAATCTGATTAAATCATTATGATTTTTTAAATCTTTTGCACCTTCACAGGTACAATTTGAAAGTTTAACTATAGCATCATATTGTTTCCAAAGGGAACTGAGTTTCTGATAATAGTCAGAGACATCAGATCAATTTTGCCTGAGAGAATTAATTTGATGATACAAATTGTATATGACACTACCATTCACTTTATCATAAGTTTCCTTGAGTTCATCCCACATCTCCTTTGGATTTTTTGAAAAAATTTGCCCCATGTAAAGTTCTTGTGAGATAGACCCAAGGATCCAGGAAAGAACAACAGAGTTGCACATGTCCCATTGAATAGCCAATGAGGCATCAGTTGGTCTCCTACACTTTCCATTAACAAAACCAAGTTTGTTTTTATTTTGTAAAGCAATTGTCATGGAGATACTCCAGACATTATAGTTATCAGTACCACTTAGTTTAATAGGAATGATAGGAGAGCCATTTGTATCATTAGGGTGAAGAAACAATTCATCACCAAAAATTAATTTACTAGCTACACTAGCAACAACAACAGCCCCAGAAGGGGGAGTGTTGGTACCCTCAGTCATAAAAAAAATTTATCTTATCAGGAAAGTGAACCAGACCAACAAATTGATATTAATTCACAAAAGAGCCCTGATTCTACCAAAATCAGGTAGGAAAAGATAGTTACAGTGATGTAATGGCAGCGGAAGTCGAAGGATAGAAAAACCCCAAAAAATTAGGGTTTGTAAAAAAACCTAATTTCTTTGATTCAGAATAGATCCGTCCAAAAAACAGCACCAATCAACCACGTTAATTAACACACCTTGATCAATCCCCCAATGAGTTGAAACCCTAACCGTTTCAAACAACACCAGGCTAACCAAGAAAAAAAATAACCCGATGAACCTTAACCAATGAACTCCTTGACTTAATCAAGCACAGATCACCGTGGAACCACCGATGTAATAGAACAACTTCTTCAATTAATAGAATCAAGAGCAACCCGCTCCGATACCATGTAGAAATAACAATGAACCAACTTATTTATTATTCTGAGAATGATAATACAAGACTCAAGTGAGTTCTTTACAACAAGAAGCATAAGCAGCAGCTTATATAGAGAAGAAAAAGAAAACTAAAACGGCTCTTTTGATAAGACTAAACGACTCTATTGATAGCTTCCATACTAAGAAGACATATAGCCTAACCTACTCTTCCAAAGACAAAAAAAAACAGCCAGGCGTGGGTAAGAGCTGTCTTTAACCCAAAAGGGAGCAAAATACACCTCTAGCCCTTGAACTTCTTATCTACTTCCATTCCAAGCCTCAACTCCAAATACAACACTAAGGAGAATAAAAGAATGGCATAGTTAGACCCTGAACATAAGAGGGATAAAAGTGGACATATATTTTAACATATATCAATATCAGAACCATCATGATTGCCAACATCTGAATAATAGCAAAGAGTGGTAGGAATGTGCCATATATGAATGCTTTGATCAAATTCAACTTCATTGATACTCCATAGAAAAGTGTCACACTCATTCTTTTGTAGCGAAAAAAATACTTTTATGAGTACATAACTCATTCAGATTTGAGTTGACAACCATATACTCGCGAAACTGAGAGTAAATTAATTCTTTTAGGCTGTCAGAAACTTCGTTGTATGTCTTGTAACGATGTTGTTCGCGAACCTTATCTATTTTTAAAAATATTTGAGTTTTTAAGAAACAAGCGGGTCTCTCATTAAGGGCAACACTTAGCAGGTCAAACTGTGCAATGGAACCGGACCAACTTTGTTTATTCGGTTGCTTTAAGAATGGGAATATGAGGATTTTTCGAGTGAGGTTTTGTTGGATCAACCAATGATCTATCCAATCAGAGCGCAGCATGGTTATTACTGCAAAGATTTCCATTATCAATGCAGTACCGAGTAATAGGCAAGTAATGACGATGTCAATTAAGTGGTAATCGTTGATATTACAAATAAAATGGAACCCCAAAGGTACTAGAAGAAGGACAAAAATGTTAGTAATGCGAAACAAAAGCCCGTTAAAAGTATAAACCACATTAGCCTTGGTGTAAAATGTTAGTAATGCGAAACAAAAGCCCGTTAAATGTATAAACCACAATAGCCTTGGTGTAAAGCATGTCAAATGCAAATCCAAGTTCAATCTCGACAGCACGGAAAGCATTGCTTGATGCAAGATGGCGGAAGTAGGATTGACTATATTCTCTATCCTCAAAAGTAAGGATGAGATCAACAAATAGCCGTTTGAATGTTTGAAATAGTTTAGAGTAAATTTCATAAATCGTCCCTGGGTCCCACGAAATATTTTTTCTCGGATCCTCTCCCCGTGGTTTATACCCGTAACGGGTTTGGTCCCTCTGGCTAACGCTCGTTAGTTTTTTCCGTTAGCTAACAACCGTTTGCAATAAACATTTGCACCGTTAGTCCTTTATACTAACGGCCGTTTATACTTAACACAATTTTTTTTTTAAATTAAAAAAAATAAAAATAAAAATTAAAAAATTAAAAAATTGGCTTTCTTATAATTTTTTTTCTAAATATCTTAAAAATTTATACACGTTTTTATACACATTTCTATACACGTTTAATACACACGTTTTTATACACACATTTTTATACAAATTTTATACACGTTTTATACACATGATTTTATACACATATTTTTATACACACATTTTTATGTACACGTTTTTATACACTCATTTTTATACACACGTTTTTACACACGTTTTTATACACACGTTTTTATATACACGTTTTTATACACACTTTTTTATACACACGTTTTTATACACATGCTTTTATACACACATTTTTATACACACGTTTTTATACACACGCTTTTTAAAACGTGTCTAAAACGTGTATAAGAATATGTGTATAAATGTGTACGTGTGTAACAACGTGTATAAATGTGTACATGTGTTCAAATGTGTAAAAATATGTGTATAAAACCGCGTGTAAAAACGTGTGTATAAAAACGTGTGTAAAAACGTATGTATAAAAACGTGTGTAAACACATGTGTATAAAAAAGTGTATAAAAATGTGTATATAAAAACGTGTGTATAAAAATGTGTGTAAAAACGTGTGTATAAAAATGAGTGTGTGAAAACGTAACACGTGTGTATAAAAAAGTGTGTATAAAAATGTGTATATAAAAACGTGTGTATAAAAATGTGTGTAAAAACGTGTGTATAAAAATGAGTGTGTGAAAACGTGTGTATAAAAACATGTGTAAATACGTGTGTATAAAAAAGTGTGTATAAAAATGTGTATATATAAACGTGTGTATAAAAATGTGTGTAAAAACGTGTGTATAAAAATGAGTGTATAAAAACATGTATATAAAAAAGTGTGTAAATTTTAAAGATATTTAGAAAAAAAATTATAAGAAAACCAATTTTTTAATTTTTTTTATTTATTTTAATTTTAATTTTTTTAATTTAAAAAAAAAAACAAAAAACAAACAAATTTTGTGTTAAGTATAAACGGCCGTTAGTATAAAGGACTAACGGTGCAAATGTTTGTTGCAAACGGTCGTTAGCTAACGGAAAAAACTAACGAGCGTTAGCCAGAGGGACCAAACCCGTTATGGGTATAAACCACGGGGAGAGGATCCGAGAAATCTTTCGAGGGACCAAATCCGTTAAACCACAGGGACGATTTATGAAATTTACTCAATAGTTTATAATACACAATGACAAATTTACCCTCGTATTTAACAGTCAAACTCGGTCAAACTAATGACGTTATTAACTTTGGACTGAACTTGTTACGGGTCGTCGGGTTTTGGACTAGTTCCGTTACTTTTTAAACTATTGGACCAAAATCATTACACCCGGTAAACCACGAGGACCAAAAATGTAGTTAACTCAAAAGAATATTGACTGTATGGGAGAGAGTTCAGCGACCTCCTCCACGTTTACATCAAACCTTTGTGACTTTTTTAACTGGTAATCCTCCAAAAACTTAGGATAATTGGGACCTGCGTCAGGAGGACCAAGCATCGAGTCATGAAGGTTCTCAGTGTTTGCTAACCGAAGAGCCTTAATACGTTCAAAACACTTGATGAAACCGGCTAAGTAAACCAGTACACTTAGTTTAGGGAGATCAGAACAGCCTGGCCAGGACAACAAGAAGATATAATGAGCTACTGCAAACTGAAACACAATCTCAACAAAGTGCCTTAATGAAAGCTCGTTATCTTCCAATGCAAACGCGGTAATAGAATCTGGACCACCAAGGTGAAGGAGAAGAAAAGGTGCCCAAAAGGACATGAGTTCACTTGTGTTTTGTTTGTGAACATTTTCCGAACTGAAATGAGAGGTGTTGTTGCATACGTCTAAGGCGGTTCGGGTAATAACACCAAGCGCTGCTGATGCAACAGCTAATTCTAATAAGTAGGCAAACCAGAGAGCCATTCTAACTCGTGTTATTGGGTTGTATTTCCGAACATTTCCTAGTAGACTTAAGGTGATCTGTGAAACAAGACTGATCACAATAAGTCCACGTAGGGCCCACTCGTTCCACATATGCTTAACGTCATCTGGTACCACTAAGAATAGCTTTCTGTGATCTGAAAGAGTTATCAAACCTATAACTGGAAAGAAGTTAAAACAGAACATTAACACAGAAAGAACATTGATATAGAGGAAAAAAAGAGCATGGATCAAACCTATAACTAAGGTTGTTACCATATGCCAAATTGAAAGTAACAGAACATTGCTATGGAAAGTAAATTACAAGATTTACCAATGGACATCATCTTCCTTCCAGATTCTTGAATTAAATGGTTATAATTGGTTTTGTGATTGCAGTAGACACTCATATAGCTTGGATATTCAGTTTATCAGTTATATATGCAAGAGCAATCTGCATATGTTGTGGTTTCTGAATTAGTGGGAAAATTCATTACAATTTCTTAGTAAATATGAGAATGTCTCGAAGTGGAATGTCAAACTTTTCCCAGGAGATATAATCGTTATTTTAACAGACAAAGACAAACAGAGATTCATACACGCACACAAAGGTGTGGGTTGGTGGTGATGTTAGCATAAGATAAAACTACGCGTTAATTGATACCTCGTGATACAATGGGGTTTGCATAAAGACATTATATGTATTAGAAAGTGACAGTAGATCAAATTGATATTAGCCTATTAAACTATCAGTGGTAACCAAAACTTCAGCTACTCATTATATATATTATTGACTTTGATTGTAAATTATGTGGATTTGACAAATTCACTTTTCTGGGAATGGGCTTTGCTGATATGTTATCAAATTCGAAATCCAGTGATAATTTCGACATCTGTCAACTCGCATTAGATACCATAAATTCAGTCTATATTCCAGTATCTTCAAATTGGCTTCTGTTCATATAATGATCACAAAAAAAAGAAAAAGAGAAAAACAAACCTGTTTTTAATGAAATAAGAGAGATTTAATTTAACCAGCAATAGTCTTTTTAATAGTTTTAGGTAAGACCCACATGATGACGTCATTCTACAAAAGTCTTCTCTCTTGTAAATTTCTTCCTAATTACATCTTGTTGACTTAATCAATTAAGATATCAATCTTATTGCTTGAAGTTTCTTGAACTCAGGTTGCACATTTTAGACATGAAAGCATCAATTTACTCGTATATTATATGAAATTGCCAGTTGAAATGAACGGAACTTAACTTAATAAACTTCTTCAATTAGCAAAAGTGGCACTATGTTCCATAAGTGCAGCATGCTACAATTTGATCATGTCTTCTCTGCGTACCACATCTAAGTAATGTCGGGTAGCAAAACTCGAGTATGCTAGCATTATAAGGGTGTGTAATAGCTGTTTCCTATAAAGGCTTATTGGTTGTTTGCCTAGAAATTTTAAGTTTTTTTAGAGGAAGACATGGGACCTGATAAAATAACTCGTATCCAACTGTCTGTTATGTTAAAATTACCAATATTAGCCAACATAACAGTCAACCATATGTAGTCCTGGCATTTCTCCCAACTAGCTAGTTATAAAAAGATAAGCTTAATGAAGAGCTGCAAAACTGGACTACATAAATATGATCAGTAAACTATACTGCAACTGGCAGGCAAGAATGTAGTCTCGACAAGCATTGTCGATAATCTTCTCCAGAGATGTAAACTGCAGCAAGGCTTATAATCTTACAATATACATAGCAACTTCAAAACAAAATACAATTTAACTGCAACTACACATCAGCGGGGTGCAAAATCGAACAAGTTGACGAGTAATAGCTACCAAACTGTTTTCCAATATAATAGTTAATGATTTCTACTGATATACTCCATTCTAACAAACACCTGGTGTGGGCTACTATATATGAAATGCTCATTATCATATGGGTCAATTAAAGAGTATGCAGGCGGCATAGTTGTGGTTTGGCCAAATTGCAGTCCTAGTGGTTTTGAAAGCGCAGGCGGCCTCCCAATCAGAAAGTTTCGAGTTTATTTTTGCCTATGGGCGAAGTGAAATGACTAAAATATAAAATTTAAAGAAACCACCTGGGTGCTGGTATTGAGTTTGGTGTTAGATAAGAGCTCTGTTTTACCGGATTGTCCCAGCTACAAAGAAGGTGGAGATCAAGGTTAAGGGAAAGGCAATCTTGGAATTGAAGTGGTGATTAATACTCGTTTGTCCTAGTAAATTGGCGATGAGTAATCTTTTAAACCAATGTCAATACCACTTATGTGCGCCTCCTGAGTGTGTAAATCACATAAATGGTAAAAGACACATCTTTGGTAAACGGGTTGAAATCTGACCCGTATGTAATGTGTCGAAACACATGTAGCATCTTGCATGTCAGGTAGGTACTTCAAAGAAGAGATGCATAATGTAAGCATCAAGAACATTTTCAGTGATCAAAGCATATGTCAAGTTTTTCTAACAAAGATGTGCTTTAACCGCAGCAAAGTTTCTTATCTTACTGTACGCATCTCAGTTTCAAAAGACAGCAATCTATTCTTAATCTGTTGGAAATCCAAAAATTTTATACAAACAAGCTGAAGAGTAATAATAGCTACACAGTGTGCCGGTATAATAGTAAATGATTTCTACTCATGCATTTCATCAAACACCTGGTGGGTGTCTCCTAGATGAAAGCTATTTATCTAAATAAAAGACATGGATTTATCACAGATTATTCAATAAAACGACCAAATAAATAATTATAATAAAGGTTTTTTATTAGACTACCATGACCATTCGATACGAGGCCCAACACGACTCCCAAACACGCACAAGGCCCCACCATGTTGTGATAGAGGGAGGTCTTGGAACATAATCAAGTCTCCTGCTTCTTGATCTAAATCTTCATCCCAAACAAGTCTTACACCCGTATTTCACTTGTCTTATAATGCAACCATATCATATCTGACTCATCGATTCTAATTGGCTTATCCTCAAAATATTCATCATAGTAGTATGGATAGTATCCTCCCAAAGAAGCTCCATCAAAGTTGTTTATAGAGTATCCAAAATATCTGGAAGGTATTTTTCTCTTAAAAACAACACAAATTCCATATCCCCTTAACTTACTGAAGCTCCAATCTGATGGCAATTCAACCTTTACCTGATTTCCCAAACTTTTATTTGTAAACCAATTTGGAATGCTATTTCCATCATAAAACATATTCATTCTCATAATGGAACTTCCTGGAAAACCGAACAATCCAAATCTGTTATCCGCATACCGAAGGAAAGAAGAAAATCGAGAGCCTTGGGAAGTTACAGATGAGTCGAGACATTGAGTCTCCGATGTCGACACCTTAAACAATTTTGGACAATTGTTGAGATAAGTCTCCCTTGTGCTCATGATTGGGTTTGATCCCATAATTGAACTTAAGGAGGTGCAATCAGATGCATCAATTTCTAGTAAGCTAGGTGGAAGTTCGGGCAACACTTCCAGCTTCTTGCAACCATCAAGTGTAAGTTGACTCAAACTTCCAGGCAAACTAGTAAAATTGTTCCCTTGCAAGTATAGACGCTCTAGACATGATAAGCCTCCAATGCCATCAGGCACTTGAACTAAATTGCAGTAGCTTAGATCCAGTTCCTTTAACATATGTAAACCTGCCAATGAAACTGATCTTTGGGGATGTTGTTGGTTCCATATGAAACCAGAGATTGAAGTCCAGCATCTAGACCAAAAGGCTTCAGGAAAACTCCCAACCCGTGTGCAGTCTTTCAGATTTAAGACAGCAAGCTTATTAAGCATTCCAATAGACGGGTGAACTGTAGCCAAATTCACACAACCTTCAAAATCTAGCTCTTCAAGATTTGTAATCTCTGAGAAGTCAGGGGTGGTTGTTAGGTTGCAGCAGTACCTTAGCTTCATGACTTTCAACCTTCTTAAGCACTGGCATCAATAGAAAAAAGATAAGTTTGTATATCATTAGGTGTCGAACACAAACACATGTATGAACAAGTAAATACCTTTGGTGTTGTCCAAAGTTGTTTTATGCGGCTGTAAGACAAGTCGATGGCAACAATGTTTTCCGGATAAAAATCAGAAGGTAAGGACTCTAAAGGCAATCCATGCCAATAAAGCAACCTTAATTTATTGGACAACAAATCCAGTCTTCCAGAGAAGTTTACTGCAAATGGCTGCCAACGTCCTTTGACTTTTGGAAAGCATATTTTTAGTATCCGCAAGTTTTTCATACATGTAAGAGCTTGTCCATCTATGGGAATATTTTGACAGTTTTTCTTTAGCAAAAGGGCAAGAACTTCAACTTCTTCCGCTACCTAGATACAAATAACAGATCATCAGATTGTATTTGCTTTTATTTAAAAAAAAAAAAAAAAAAAAAAAAAAAAAAAAAGAAGCAATTGCTTATACTCAAATAGTCAAATGTAATGTTTATGTTGAAAAAGGAATCATATGCCACTTAATACCTTGTTTTCATTCAGTATATCGTCCTTATCGTCCTCTGATGAAATCCACAATCTTCTGCTGTGATTCCCAGGCATCCTGAATTCTTCACGAACAATTTCCCTTGCCATGCTTTGAATCAATTCATGCATTTGAAGACAATCTTTGGATACTGTTATTAGGAACTTATCAGCTAGAACTTCAATAATAGCATTTGCAAAACAATGACTGTTGTGTAGTACACTTGCAGCAATATCTTTATTTTCCCCAATGAAGGCACATGCAATGTCAAGAAACATTCTTTTCTGACAAGATTCCAAGCTATCAAAACTTGGTCGCAGTTTTTGTACTATCTCTGAATTAGGATATGTTTGGAGTCTTTCCAATTCGCTTATCCAAAAATCTATAGATTTTTCATACAATGATCGACCAATAACTTTGAGAGCCAAAGGGTGACCATGCAAATATTTCACAATCTGGGAAGCAAATTCTTCAAAATCTTCTGTAGGATGCCTTTCACCAAATGCATTCAAACTAAAGAGCTCAAGAGCTTTATAATCATCCAAAGACTCCATTTCATAAATTTCATCCACTTTATGAGACCTTAGCAATTGTTTGTCCTTACCAGTGAAAATAATAAGGCTTCCAGGATAAAACCAATCATGTGAACCTGCAAGTGCTTCTAACTGCTCCACGTTATTCACATCATCCAAAACAAGCACGATCCGCTTACATGCCATCCTTTGCCTTATTACCATAGAACCTTCTCCAACACTTGATATCTTCAGATCATCTGTTTTCAGAATCTTACCAATCATTTGCATCTGGACTTGTGTTAGGCCTTGTTGTTTTTCAACTCCTTGGACATTATCACAAAAGCAACTCCCGTCGAAGTGGGTATGCATCGAGTTATAGACAGCTTTGGCAAGAGTAGTCTTTCCTATTCCACTTATACCACATATTCCAACCATGTTAACCTTATCTGACCCAACGAAGCGTGACAAGTTTAATTTGTTGAAATGGAAATCGATGCCAACAAGGTTCTCACCAACATGTAAGGTTCCGTCACATAATTTTTTGAGAATTTCTCTGGAGATGGAATCGATGAACTTGTACTCATACCTGTTAAACACAAAGAGACAATAAGTAAGAGAAACTGCATAGTGTTAAGCTTTAGTAGAGCTACAAGACTAATTACACAAAAACAAGAAATTTACCCATTTGTCATGTCCTGGAGATCCCATCCAGATAAGTTAGCCGCCATGGATAGAGCTTCCCTCCATTCATCCACCTCTGTTCTATTTGAAACATCATGTTTGGCAAACGCTTTTGCGTAACTCCTTTTTTGTCTCCTCACAACATCAGGCTTGGCATCATAAAAGATAATCCGAACCTCATGTTTGGGATCTTCAATCTGCTTGCACTCAAGTATTTTGACAAGTTCCCTCAGACACCATGTTGAAGAAGCGTAATTTTTGGAGAAGATAACTATCAAAAATCTTGATTCTTCAATGGCTTTGTAGAGTTGAGGAGATATCTCTTCTCCTTTAGGCAACTCTCTGTCATCTCTAAAAGCATGAATTCCTTTTTGCTTGAAATCATTGAACATATGATCCATGAAGTTTTTGCGGATATCTTCACCTCTGAAACTTACAAAGACATCATATTTCCACCGATGAGGAATGGACGTAGTAGCCATTTTCAATAATGAGATCGATCTGCGTTTACAAGTACAGTAAACGTTTTCATAAAGTAAAAATACAGATGAAACACTGAATCAGTACCAATTAAGAATCCATGAGTAAGTGGGTGTTTGTTTAAGCTTATATGCGGGCTTATGAACTTATTTGATTTCCGGCTTATATTTCATAAGCCTCGATTTTTCAGCTTATTTTGAAACTCGTAAAAAAAAATAAGCTCATAAGCCCACATATAAGCTTAAACAAACACCCCCTATGTAGAGCATAAAAGAATCAAACATGTGAGTGCTTTTGTGTTATAACATGTAACATGTAGACAGGACAAACATGCTAATTAATTGTTTATATATATGTTAGCTGTTAAAAAAGAAAGAATGTAGAACATATCAAGCAAAAGATAGATAGTGAAAACAATATATTATTATAATTCGGGCCACACAAATCTAAAACTACAACTAACTTAAATGGTCGTAGAAATTACAAATACGAAAGTCCGACATATGAACCCAACATACATATAATAACCACAGAAGGTATGCAAATACAAAAATGAAAACCCGGCCATGGTCAACACTTAATAAGATATGCAAATACAAAAATGAAACAATAAAAAGTAATTAACTGGAAACAGAATAAAAGATGACTTACAATAAAGAGTTACTGTTATAAGATGGATGGAAGTCTTTGAAATGAATTTGATTGAATGCGATCAAAATGGAAGTACAGTTGAGTTTGAAAGAGTAAAGGTAAGTGCTTGGTTGACTCCAAGTCAACTTTTATTTCACTTATAGTCCCTCACTTTTAAGATATGAGAAAATTCAGCTATCATTTGTCACGTACATGATCAAAACATTTCGACCCAAAACTGAAAAACCACCAATAACCAAAATGTCCTCCAAAGTAATATCGACTTCACCCCAAACAAACATAAATGTTTTACTCTCATGACACCATACATATGTGTAACTCTTCTCCTTATATACATCCTAATCTAATACAAATACTAATATATGTGTAACTCTTATACAAATCCACTAACACATTATGGACAGCTAAAGATGTTGCGTTTTAAAATCCAAACCCCATCTAAGAATTGAATTCGTTAGGCGGTGATCAATTGTGGCGATTGTTTTGATGCGGGTGGAGGCGATTGATTGTTTTGAAACCAGAGGTTAGGTTATTAATTAAAATGTTCAAGTGTGATGGCATGGAATGCCACGTAGGAATACTTCGGTAAAACAGATAATAGTTTCACCGAACCATAACAAGACCCATAAATCCAATGTAGAAAAATTTTGGTACCCAGATCATTCATACACGTAACTTATTTGCTTTGAACAGATATTTCACGTGTCCTTAAACTAGTTATATATCTGAAAGATAGCACTTTGGTATATGTCCGAAATAAGCCAATATGGCCTGAAAGTGTGTAACAAGTCAAGGAAATTGGTGTCTTGAGAATTTCTTAACTGTCTAAAGTTGAATAAATTAGTATTTCAGATATTAATACAATTCCTGCAAACAAAAACGATCCAAGATCTTTTGTTCATAAACTATTACACAAAATTTCAAGATCCATTATCTGATGAACAAAATCCGAAGTCTAAGCTGGAGTGTTTAGCATCGATTTTTGTTCTCGACACGTGAATGCCGTTGCTTCAATTAGTTTATTTTGAACAGTTGAACCCCTATCACTCGTCATTCCTTGGTGCTTTTCATATCCCTATGTAACACCTCATAAGATTTAAGAATAGATGAACGAGCATTTGCTATTTCTACAAGTGTTTCTAGCGCTGCACAACAAAGGAAACAATGATTTATTTTAACACTAGTCAGGGAAAATGATGAACAAGAACAGATATCGTTATGCTCAGAGTTCGACAATTTCTATAAATAGCTATCTGAATTCACCTGTCTCAAATGTAAGTTGAGAGGCCCGAAGCTTGGGTGAAACTAAAGTCCCAAACATTGATAGTACCTTTGCTCGTTCTTTCTGAAGCTGCATACATAAAATAGAAGATAGCAAGGGAGTCACAATCATAAAATACTTAGCAGCTCTTCGTTTAATGAAAATAGCAACTTGGTGGTTACTTGTCAAATTATCATACTTCCACTGTTGGTTAAAAAAAACTCACTCACAGGATTCTCTATTTTACGTGGTGATGCATTGATTTCAGATCCGTTGCTTTCTCTTGGTGATGCATTAGTAACATATTCAATGCTGCTTTCCGGTGAACTCTCCTGGTTTCCTTTATGAACAAAGAAACCTTTATAAGTAGTCAGTAAATATAACAGATCCTTCCATTAAAACTTTGCACAAAGTTGCGATAATTAAAACTTTTCTTGGAGTTTAATCCTTCCATATGATAAACGAAGAAGTTAGACTTCAAAAAATATCATGGATTTAAGAATTATGAATTAGCAATATCATCAAAATTTGCAAAAATCGACAGATATAATTAAAAATTACAAATAAGTAACAAACTCAACATCAATTATGTATATAGAAAAAATGTGTTCGCATTTGGTTTCAAAAGGCTGAAACATCTCTCATTTGGAATGAAAGACGAGAATTCTTGCTTGTAGATACAAGCTTCTCAATAAGATTTGAGGCTAAAATAGTCTCCGATGTCAAACTGAACTTCTTTACGAGAAACAAAAGACATTTTTCATTAGTGAAGTTAGCTTGGAAAAATCATGGATTTTGATAAGGAACATGTGTTACTATATGTTGTTTTACTATGATAACCAGTTTGCATGAAGCAATATAAGCACTGCCCTAAAAAATATTATCAAACCGTTGTCGTGCGCAATATAGATAATTACATATGTTTACCAGAATCGCTTTGGCTGCTAATATTTTCTTTTAACTGCTCATCTTCCTCGTTGTTTTCCTTCTCCAAAGAGGAGTCTTTATTGTCAGGAGATGCCCATTTGCACAAATTGAACTTTGGCGACTTTGTCATGATGCTACCTAAAACAGAGGTGTAACTAATTAACACTTTTTCTACACCTGTTAGTATGACATTTCTGAGCCTAAATCACCAGATAACACATAAGTGTGACATTGAAAGATCATTTAGTAGCCGCTTCTCATGAAAGTTGCATCAATTATTTTTTGGGGGCGACTATGACAAGGTTGTCATATTGACATAAACATTAGATAAAAGTTATTAGGCTACCATTTCAAATTACAGATAAAATTTAGTTTGGTTGACAACTATGATCATTTCAGTATAGAGACATTTGACTAATCACATATTCTTAAAAAATTACGTCACACGTTGAATTGTCTGGGACACAGAATGTGCAGTATATTTCATATTTACATATCACGTCATCTCTAAGTATGTAACTAAGGATTTTACAATTTTCAGATTATACAATGTGCATTAGCCAAAACTTGCTTATGATGACTTTTACATTTAGACCCCCGAAACTTTACAACCTGATCTAACGACCCTTTAGTGACAAAAAGTACTTGACTTTTCTTTAAATTAAGCAAAATAGTTGAGCTAAACTGTTATTTCCTTTAGATATCTCAGCAAACAAAAAAGGGTGTCTGATAAGTTTCTCATGATCCGATCTCCATTCACTTGTCATCAAAACTAACAAAGGAAAGTTTTTTAATAAGTCTACACCTTCAAAGAAGGCAATTGCTTGTGAACCAAAGAATAGGACATAAACTACCGGGCAAAACTAGGTCGGATCCAATTTCTATGGCTGTGTGAATCGAAGTTCGATGTTTACATTAAAACTTAAGAAAAAAATGGGAGGGTAGGGTGGGTTGGCAATAAGTCAAACGGGCAGATCATTCATTCATGTATCATGTTGAAACAGGTTGATTACACTAGACATTTTCTATATTATCAGTGTACCAAATAGGCAAATATGATTAGAAAATCGATATAACTTCAATACAAATCTAGATTTCTGAATAAGATGAAAATACACTTGACCCCTTTACTTTTTACAAATTTGATTTTACACATATACCGAACCGGCATTTTCATTTTGGCTTATTACTAGTGTTAACTTTTTCGGCCTTTGCCATGGAAGGTGAACTTATACATGACATTTTCACAAAAAGGCTCGATCGTGAATATACACATATCATATCCTACGTTCTGAAGTTCTAAGACTAAACTAATCGAGCAAATGATTCAAGATACGTGTGGTTAAGGTTGAAGGGAAGATGGTACCATCTTGGTCATGAGTAATGTCTACTGTGGTAGCAGCAGAATGAGGTTGAAGGTTAAGCAATGCGGTGTTTACACGTGAACCACCCATCAAATATCGAGCACCAGCTAATTCTAACCATCCCTGAATTACATGGGATTATTAAACCCAAAACACAATCCACTTTTTTTTTGTCGAAATATAGACAAAACACAATCTCTACTGCGGTAGGAGCTGAATGGGGTGTTTGTTTAAGCTTAATTGGCTGGCTTGTTAAAATTTTGAGGTAGGTATAATCTGTCTACGGTTGTTATTTATAAGCTCAAACTTTCTGGATTTTCAAAGGTTGAATAAGCCTGGCAAATAAGCTTAATGAGATGTTTGTTTCGGCTTATATAGTTATTTGGTTTTTGGCTTATGTTTCATAAGCTCACTTTATGTGGCTTATTCCGAAACTTTCCGGCTTATACATATTTATTATGTCGGAATAAGCTTATATAAGACAAAAAGTTGCAAAACTAAGGGGCAAAACTAGGTTGGATCCAATTTCTATGGCTGTGTGAATTTAAGTTTATGATTTGCAGATGTTTATGTCCAGGCATACACGTTAACAAACTATTACTTCATCTCTTTTAGGCAGAGGTAGAAAACAATGGGAGAGTCGGGTGGGTTGGCAATAAGTCCAACGGGCAGATCTTTCATTCATGTTGAAACAGGTCGACTACACAACAAACATTTTCTATATGATCAGTGTATCAAATATGATTAGAAAATTGATATTACTTGAATAAAAATCTAAATTTCTGAATAAGATGAAAATATACTTGACCCATTTACTTTTTAAAATATACCAAACTGGCATCTACATGAATTTTCATTTTGGCTTATTACTAATGTCAACTATTTTAGCCTTTGCCATGGAAGGTGAACCGTGAACATACATGACATTTTCACAAAAAGGCTCGATAGTTATCTCTCGTGAGTATATACGGGGGCGTTTGTTTTGGCTTATATAGCCAGCTTATGGCTTATTTGGTTTTGGTCTTATGTTTCATAATCTCATTTTTGTGGCTTATTTTGAAACTTTTCGGCTTATATAAGCCTATAAGAAACTTACATAAGCCGAAAAGATTCAAAATAAGCCATATAAGAAACTTATATAAGCCGAAAAGATTCAAAATAAGCCACAAAAAGTTAGCTTATGAAACATAAGCCCAAAATCAAATAAGCCATAAGCCGGCTATAGTAACCTGTTGAAAGTTTTCTTAACGCTTATACATATCATATCCTATAATCCTATATTCTGAAGTAATACTTAGGGTGTGCCTTATGTGAACCCCATACAAAAACCAATTCGAAAAATCATATGGTTAAGGTTAAAGGGAATTACCATCTTGCTCGTGAGTAATCTCTACAGTGGTAGCAGCAGAATGGGGTTGAAGGTTAAGCAATGCGGTGTTTACACGTGAAGCGCCCATCAAATAGCGAGCACCTGCTAATTCCATCCATCCCTGAATTACATAGGATTATTATTAAGACCAAAACACAATCCACTTCTTTTTGTCCAAAACACAGCCAAAAACAATCCTAAGCACAAGTTCCTAGAATAATAATCGCAAATCACAACCAGTGGTAAAATTGGAAAATAAATAAATTTGTTTCGTGGCAAGCATAAATAAGGGAGTGTTTGTTTCAGCTTATTTCGCCGCCATGTTAAATTTTTGAAGCAGTTTCAAAACTTTCGGGTTTACTAGAGGTATAATCTGTCTACATTTTAACTCCCCAATACTCTGCTACAGTGGGATTGGGTGTTGTTTATAAGCTCAAACTTTTTTGGCTTATGAGTTTTTCAAAGTTGAATAAGCCGGGCAAATAAGCTTAAGGGGGTGTTTGTTTCGGCTTATAGGTTATCTGGTTTTTCTATGTTTCATAAGCTCATTTTTTGTGGCTTATTTTTGAAACTTTCCGGCTTATATATATTTATTATGTCAGAATAAGCTTATATAAGCCAAAAAGATGCAAAATAAGCACAAAAAACAAAACCAAATAAGCTATAAGCCAGCTATAAACACGCCCTTTATTTAAATCAAATGATGAATGAATGAATTAAGTACCTGATGAATGAATTAAAACAGAAGTGAAACTAATTAACACTTTTCGACACTTGTAAGCATGACATTTCTGAGCCTAAATCACCGGACAACGCATAACTGTGACAAATATAAGAAAGAAAACTATAATGAGGATCTAAAGATTGAAAGATCATCTTTAGTCCCCGCGTCTCATGAAAGTTGCAACAATTATCATTTTGAGGCGACTATGACAAGGTTTCCTTATTGACATAATCTTTAGATATAAGTTACTAGGCTACCATCTTAAACTACAGGTTCAATTTAGTTTGGTTGACAACGATGTCCATCTCAATATAGACATTTAACTATAATCACATTCTTACAAATTAAGTCACACGTTGAATTGTCTAGGACATAGAATGTGCAGTATATTTCATATTTACATATTTACATATCACATCATCTCTAAGTATGTAACTAAGGATTTTACATTTTTCATGTTATACAATGTGCAGTAGCTAAAACTTGCTTAAAATGACTTTCACAATTTGATCTAACAACCCTTCAGTGACAAAAAGTACTTAACTTTTCGTTAAATTAAGCAAAATAGTTGAACTAAACTATTATTTCCTTTAGATATCTCACCAAACAAAAAAGGGTGTCTGATAAGTTTCTAACAAAGTAAAGCTGTTTAATAAGTCTATACCTTCAAAAGAGGCAAAACTAGGTCGGATCCAATTTCTAAGGCTGTGTGAAATGAACTAGAACTATTACTTGATCTCTTTTAGGCAGAGGTAGAAAACACTGGGAGAGTCAGGTGGGTTGGCAGTTAAGTCAAACGGGCAGATCTTTCATTCATGTTGAAACAGGTCGATTACACAACAGACATTTTCTATATAATCAATGTACCAAATATGATTAGAAAATCGATATTATTTCAATAAAAATCTAAATAAGATGAAAATACACTTGATGAGAGACTTGACCCATTTACTTTTTACAATTTTGATTTTACACATATACTGAACCGGCACCTACATAAACTTTCATTTTTGCTTATTACTAGTGTCAACTTTTTTAGCCTTTGCCATGGAAGGTGAACATAGGGGGTGCTTATGAGCCTTTTTGTTTTTCGGCTTATAATTCATAAGCCCAATTTTCCGGCTTATTTTAAGACTTGTGAGCTTATATAAGTTTATTATGATATGATAAACTTATAAGTCTCAAAATAAGCTGGAAAATTGGGGCCTTGTGAAATATAAGCCGAAATCTAATAAGCCCACATATTAGCTTAAACAAACACCCCCTATACATGACATTTTCAGAAAAAGGCTTGATAGTGAATATATACATATCATATCCTACTTTATGAAGTAATACTAAACTAATCGAGCAAATCATTCAAGATACTTGTGGTTAAGGTTAAAGGGAAGATGGTACCATCCTGGTGGTTAGTAATCTCTACTGTGGTAGTAGCAGCGGAATGGGGTTGAAGGTTAAGCAATGCGGTGTTTACACGTGAAGCGCCCATCGAATAGCGAGCACCTGCTAATTCCATCCATCCCTGAATTACATAGGATTATTATTAAGCCCAAAAAAACACACTCCACTTTTGTTTGTCGAAATATAGAGACAAAAACAATCTGAAGCACAATTTCCTAGAATAATAATCGCACATCAGAACCAGTGGTAAAATCGGAAAATAAATAAGTTTGTTTCGTGGCAAGCATAAATAAGGGAGTGTTTGTTTCAGCTTATTTAGCCACCTTGTTAAATTTTTGAAGCAGTCTCCAAACTTTCGGGTTTACTAGGGGTATAATCTGTCTACATTCTAACTCCCAAATACTCCGCTACAGTGGGATTGGGTGTTGTTTATAAGCTCAAACTTTTTGGCTTATGAGTTTTTCAAAAGTTGAATAAGCCGGGCAAATAAGCTTAATGGGGTGTTTGTAGGTTATCTAGTTTCCGGCTTATTTGGCTTATGACTTTTTGGCTTATTTAAATTTATTTTGAAATTTTCCGGCTTATAGGTTATCTAGTTTTTGACTTATGTTTCATAAGCTCAATTTTTGTCGCTTATTTTGAAACTTTCTAGCTTATATATATTTATTATGTCAGAATAAGCTTATATAAAGGTGTGTTTGTTTAAGCTTATATGTGGGCTTATGAGCTTATTTGATTTCGGCTTACATTTCATAAGCCCGGCTTATTTTGAAACATGTGAACTTGCCAAAAAAATTGGGACTTATGAAATATAAGCCGAAAAACAAATAAGCTCATAAGCCACATATAAACTTAAACAAAGCCAAAAACCAAATAAGCCATATGCCAAAATAAACACCCCCTTTATTAAAATGAAATGATAAAGTGAAACAGAAGAAATAATAAGATGTCGGAATAAGCCAAGAAGTTGCAAAATAAGCACAAAAAAATGAGGCCCAAAACCAAATAAACCAAAAGCCAGCTATATAAGACGAAACAAACACCCCTTAAATAAACACCCCCTTTATTAAAAAGAAATGATAAATGAATGAATGAATTAAGCTTATATGTTGGCTTATGAGCTTATTTGATTTCGGCTTATATTTCATAAGCCCGGCTTATTTTGAGACATGTGAACTGGCCAAAGAAATTGGGACTTATGAAATATAAGCCAGAAAACAAATAAGCTCATAAGCGACATATAAGCTTAAAAAAGCCAAAAAAAAAAAAGTTGCAAAATAAGCACAAAAAACAAAACCAAATAAGCCATAAGCCAGCAATATAAGGCGAAACAAAAACCCCTTTAAATAAACACCCCCTTTACTAAAATGAAATGAATGAATGAAATACCTGACGAAGAAGAGTGTTGGATAAAGAATCGATTAATACCAAATAATGAATCAATGAATTTTATTATTATTATTATTATTATTATTATTAATTTCTTGGTTTTGATGATCTACTCCTGCTACTTGTTCTTCCATGGTATTTGTGTTTTTATGAGACTGAGATGATGATGATGATATTGGTGAGTGAGTTTGGCTCTCATGCTAAATTGTACCCCTTTCTTATTCACCTTTTCACATTTTCTATCCTTTACTTTTATCATTTCACCTTTTATATATTTATGAGTTTCGTATGTGTCAATTCGTGTTCAGGCTTTTTTTTTTTTTTTTTTTTTTTTTTAATTCCATCCATCCCTGAATTACCGTAGGTTTATTATTAAGCCCAAAACACAATCCACTTTTTTTTGTCCAAAACACAGCCAAAAACAATCCTAAGCACAAGTTCCTAGAATAATCACACCAGTGGCGGAGCCAAAGAATCTAGTTAGAGGGGGCAATCGAGTACAACATTTTTTGTAAGCAGTAAAATTTTCAAAATGTTTGGGTCGGGTCGGGTATTGCTTAAAACAAAATTCACTATATTAGTTGTTAAGGCAATGCATACCAACTACAGGTGTGTGTATGTTGATAAATGAAATCAAATCAAAGCTAAATTTGGTACTGTCAAAATTGAAGATGTAATTTTAACAAGTTAATTTGTGCTACATGGTTATTTTATGTTGGTTAGTTATACTAAGAGTAGATGTACTTGTATGTAAGTTTGGTTTTAGAAAAATATGAACTTGAAAGAAGGAAAAAGTATAAAACATTTTTCAAAGTTGAGGGCACATCTCATTTATGTACGAGGGCACACTTGTAAATTCACCTTATTTCTAATGCTTTCCTGCTAAAATTGCATACGAAAGTACCATCTGCACAAACTCTGTTGAGGGCACAGCCCCCCATATCTAACCATATGGCTCCGCCCCTGAATCACACATCACAACCAGTGGTAAAATCGGAAAATAAATAAGTTTGTTTCGGGGCAAGCATAATAAATAAGGGAGTGTTTGTTTCAGCTTCGGGTTTACTAGGGGTATAATCTGTCTACATTCTAACTCCCTAATACTCCGCTACAGTGGGATTGGGTGTTGTTGTTTATAAGCTCAAACCTTTTGGCTTATGAGTTTTTCAAAAGTAGAATAAGCTTATATAAAGGGGTGTTTGTTTAAGCTTATATGTGGGCTTATGAGCTTATTTCATAAAAGCTTAAACAAAGCCAAAAAGTTGCAAAATAAGCCACAAAAAGTGAGCTTATGAAACATAACCCCAAAAACCAAATAACCCAAAAGCCAGCTATATAAGACGAAACAAAAACCCCTTTAAATAAACACCCCCTTTATTAAAATGAAATGATAAAGTGATGAATTACCTGACGAAGAAGAGTGTTGGACAATGAATCGATTAATACCAAATAGTGAATCAAGGAAATTTATTAATGTGTTTTCTACTTCTTGGTTTTGATGATCTACTTGTTCTTCCATGGTGGTAAATCTCAGTGACTATTATTTGTGGTTTTATGATTCATTCAATTCAATTTAACGACTGAGGTGATGATATTGGTGAGTGACTTTGGCTTTCTAGCCCCCTTTCTTATTCACTTTTCACATTTTGCACCCTTTATTATACTTTAGTAACAAAAAATAAACGGGGGTGTTGTTTAAGGCTTATACGTGGTTTATGAGCTTATTTGTGTTTCGCTTTATAAGTATTACATAAGCCCCAATTTTTCAGCTTATATTGAGACTTGTTGGTTTATATAAGTTTATTATAGTATGATAAACTTATATAAGCCCAAAAACCTTAAAATAAGCCGGAAAATTAAGGCTTATGAAATATAAGTCGAAATCAAATAAGCTTATAAGCTCACATACAAGCTTAAACAAATAAAAGAAAAAACATAAAATGAGAAGAATAACAAGTAACTATAACAATACATTTGAGATTCATAATCGTTAGATCTTTTTCTTTAGCCGCCCGATACGCCTCTTGAGCGGTTTCCCATTTCATACGATACTCGGATGCCATAGCCTCCCCGAATTGGATTGATGAGCTCGTTCCTCCGGTACTCGCTCCCCCGGTATTTGTCGTGCTCCGGACTTGGCTTTCTTCGAAGCATGTTTTTTGCCCATCGTATGTGGTTGAGCATCTTGACCGAATAACGCCTCGTTTGTTTGGCTTGGGACATCGCCGGTTAAATCAACCCCTTCCGGTGTGTCCCATTTTTTATAAGCAAGCAAAACCTCCCACACATCCTTGTTATTAAAAGGTGCATCTTTATGCTCATGATGGTACATTTTTCTAGCATGTTTCATGTTATCCAACTCATTTTCCCCACTTTTTTCCAAATATTTTGCACGTTTGTTGAACGCGTTAAACTTTGTGCAATCACGGTTCAACGTTTTCTACTTGCTTGTTAACATATTCTTGTTGCGTGGTTGAAATTGAGTCTATTGAACTCGTTGATAACCCGTCTCCAAAACATATAGCAAGCTTGTGCACGCCCAACTTGTGGATCCTCGTTAAAGCATCTTTGAATTAAAAAAAAAAAAAAAAAAAAAAAAAAAGGTTGTATGTTAATTGGTTATTTATAGTGGTAGAACAAACGTTTTTTTTTTTTTTTTTTTTTTTTTTTTTTTTTTTTTTTTTAATTCAAAGATGCTTTAACGCAGCTTTAACCTCATAACTCTCCCATTAACGCTCACCCTTAACTCACCAACACGGTGTGGTAACTCGGCCTTAACATAGCGAAAGTTAAGGCATAACTCATGTTGAAAGTCACCATACCGTGTGCTTTTAGAGTTATTGAACTTAACAACTCAAATGATATTGGTGAGTTTGGCTCTCTTGCTAAATTATACCCCTTTATATTTAATTTTTTTAAAATTTGTATCCTTCTTTTGATTAGTTTTGTACGTGCCAATTTGTGATTAGAAAGTTTGGCAACCCCTTTAGTCCAATCGAATTCGACATATAGTTTGATATATCGTATTGAACATATACTTTTCAATCAGGAATTTTTCTTTATAAAAGAAGCGCAATTAAAGATTGGTTACCTGTGTTATACATCAGTAGCCCATAGGTGTTGGGTTTGGAGGATTTCAAGTACCTCTTTTGCTAATGTTGTTTAGTTGATCTGATCATATGACGCAAGCTGGGAAGTGTCACAATATTTATATCCAATTCCAATATAGTTGAAATCAAATTAAATAAATTAACACCAACCAAAATTCATACGCTGTCTCAAATTGTAAACTGAATTCCAAAGAAAATACTTTCGTACCTTGTAGTCACTATTAACTTTGGCCGAGTTAACAGCGGAGCTATTCTTAATCGCACCGATAGCTTTACGTGACGTCGCCTGAGTTCTCATTCTTCCAGTTTCTTTTCCTTGCTTGCTCACAGAAATTATCTACTAAGTAGCCGAAGTTTCATTTCCAGCCCACTTCTTGACACAATAAACACTATATGACGTCGATGCCCACGATTTAGCTAAAAAACTAAAATTGCAAGTTAATAAATAATGTATGTATAGCATCGTGTTTTTGTAAATAACATACATATATTAAAACAAACGAAGTAGCTTAATTTACGCTTCCGTTTACTGATAAGTTGTAGATTTATAGGTTAAGAATATTTCCGAAGAAATACCGGTGAAAGTATTTCCCCGGGTCATGGTCCCAGCGAAGGTTGAATGGAATCGTGATTTTGGTTCGTGAATCGTGTAGTGAATAATGAAAATAAGAGAGATTTGATGGTAGTTTTAACTACGGAAAGTAAAACGATATTAAAAAGCATAAAATAAAACACAAGAAATAATAACGAAGAGCTTTAAAAACCTAAAACGCAATCTAAACTAAAAAAGCAAAATCTAATTTAGAAACTACGTACAAGCGCAAAATAAAAAGTGAGTTTAAAGCGAATCTAATCCTACGGGCATTAAAATGATTTTCCTACGTTACAAAAGATAAAAGAAAATTACGGGAAAAAGAAAAATATTTTTTCGACTTTTTATTTATTTATTATGAATTAAAAACTATTTAAAACAAAATAAATGTTTAAAAATACTAAAATTAATCAAATAATTTTGAAACTTTTTCTAAAATTACTTAAAACTAATTTGAACTTAAGAAAAATATAAAATTTAGAAAAGCTACTAGTAATAAGTCAAGACAGTTAATAAGCTAAATGAAAAATAAATACTAAAAGAATTAATGAAGAGATGTGTGACAAGAAAGCCCAAAGGCAAGAGTGGTTCTATGTGAGGTGTTGGGAGCAGAGGGTCCAGGTTTTTATTAAAACTTTATTTATTTATTTATTTATTTTTTATTATTATTATTATTTTTTTCTTTGAAAAACTGAAAATGAAAATGAGAATATTTTGTGAAAACAACTTTTATGAAAATTGAAAATAAGCTGAGATTAGAACTTAGATGCAAAACAGTTTTGTAAGGGCAACATGAAAAGTTAAAGTAGAAAACGAGTGGTTAAGCATAACCTTGAGCCAAAACTTATAAAAAGCTTAACACTTAATCCTAACACTAACCTAATGCATCTACCTAGTCCAAATGAGCAACTAAAAATTGAACAGATAAGCAATTAAGAGGCACAAAAAGTATAATAATGAAACTGATTTTAAGACAAATACTCCCTATGGGGGCATATGAGGTGAAAGTGGACTGAAGGCTAATTATGGCAATCCAAAAATCTACTAAAAGCTTAAGCTAATGGGACTAAAAACTCTAACCAATGATCAAATAAGCTTAAACTTATTTAAGGAAACCTAAATACGTACAACTAAACTAAGTAAACTACCTCTAATAAGCTATATTATTACTGAAAACTTTATTCTAAAAAGCAGAAAAGCCAACAAGCTATAAAAAAACAATAACTGAAACAAAGGTTCAAACAGTCTACAAGCCTACTAATAAGCCAATGCACAATCTCCTAAGCTGCTAATCCATAAGTGAAAAATTAAATCAATGACCAAGCAAGGAACATGTAAACCAAATCTCAAACAGTTATGGTCTTATGAGTGGCTTCTAAAATAGCTTATAAAGTAAGCTGTTGGGACACAAATGATGTGCAGGGCAACAGTGGGTGAGCTGACTTGCAGGCTATTTAAAAAAACAAAATGGATTTGGGCAAATATCTAACTGATGGCAGATGGCAAAATGGGTTGAAACTGAGCAGAGGTATGCAAGTCTCCTGAGGTGTATACAAGCTACCTAAAAGCTATAAAAAACAATAAGCTAGAGTACCAAATAAATACTATAACGAGCTGGTACTACTACATTCTTATGATCCAAAAATCAAATCCTAATAAGCTAAAACCTTTGAGCACAGAACTTGGAAACATGTAAAATAGACTCATTTGAACCAACCTAAGCAACCAAAAACACCTTAATTCAGTAGAATCAAAAAGAGACTGTTTAACTAAATGTAAGAACATGTAAATTGAGAAATCCTTTGCAAAACCTACGAAACTAATCAAAGATGCTAAAATTGACTTTTAAACAACTCAAATGACTACAATGAAGCTGTAACAAATCAATTCATGAACTAAACTTTACAAGGACAGGTTGTCACAAACACTCCTTTAAGCGCTTTAAAAACAGATTATAAGGCTTGAAATTACTAAACCAAGCTGATGTTTAGGTAACACATGACAAACTAACTATAATAAGTCATATAGAGCAATAAGCAACAACTAACGAACATTAAATGATGAGCAATGAGCACAAAAACAGTTGTTAAGCTAAAATTTAGATGAAGAATGAGAATAAGTAAGCTAACCTCAAAACGAAGTAGCTTGTCAGACCATTGAGCTCTTTGAGTTTTATGTTGACTATCATTGAGTTTTATGGAATTAATAGATGAAACAGTAACTATCCAACTAATAAGCTCACAGAAGATTTAAAAGGTTAAATGGGCTTATGTAACAGTAATTAGTGCTTATAGATGAAAATTATGAAAGCTTGAAAGGTAAATTCAGACAAAACTTTTAAATTGAAAACTGAGATTATATTGATTAAAAATCGATTACAAAGCTGAGTTAAAATGAAAATAAGCTGAGAATTACACTACTTAAAACAGAAAGACATAAGCTAAAATCTACTACTAGAAGCTAATGACTTCAAAGTGTGAATGAGGAGGAGTATAAATAGCAAGTTGAGGAGAGAGGTCTTTAGTGCTTCAGAAGGCTCCAGAAGCTCTTATTTCATCCCTTGGATCAAATGGTGTGAGGTGGCAATCAGAAGGATCCAATGATGTGTTTGCTAAGTGTCCACAAGGTCTGACTAAGCTTGAATATTCTCTCAGTCACGCTCCAAACATGTGGGATAGCTTCTAGAACATTTAATTTATGGTTAATTGGTGATTGGTAATTTCTAGGGTTCATGTGGCTGGGGATGATGGTGTACGGGGTTAAAAAGGGAAAATATTATTTTTATTTGTGGTTTTGACCAAAGTGGTGAGTGGGCCGGGTATGAGATTTTTGAAAGTGGGCTTTGTGTTTTGTTTGTGGACTTGGATTGGACTAAATTTGAGATTTAGTATTATTTAGATTTAGGATTTTAGGCATGAGTAAAGTAAGGGACAAAAAGTGTAATTTCTGATTCTCGAAGGACTACTTATTCCAAATCTTCCAAAATACTTCCAAGGGTTGAATTTGTCAAATGATGAATCTTCAAGGATAACTTTGACAAATTGAGCATAAATCCTTCCTCAGCCTCGGCTTTTGATCTCTTTCCATTATCCCGTGCTCGTGTTTGTCCGTTTTGATCTTTATTTTGTCCATATTCACAATATCCGTACTTGCATACACATAAACACAAAAACACAACATATTTGGCATATTTGGTCAGTTTTTGGTCTTATTTGCTCCGGTTTTGGTCTTATAAAAGGTGTGTAAATTAATACACACCATTTACTTTCAACCCATAACACCTTTTGTTCAAAGTTATGTATCTTAATAGATGTACTTATTTAATGCGTTGCCCCGCCTAATTTAGGCTTTGGGCTACTTTCAATCCATTAGACTCATTTGCTTTTAATCATGTAGCACATAAACCCTAATTAGGGTTCTTGATTTGAAGATTGCAATTGATTCTTGTTCGGGCTAGAATCACAAAGGTATGTTTACTATTTATTATTGATTAATTAATTATATGTTATATGATCTTGTTATAACGCTTCCGCATATGCTCTCTTGATGTGTTTGGTTTAGTTTATATGATTGTCATGATATTATAATTCCAACAGTGGCATCTAGAGCCGTTATAATATGTAATTAATTATTGAAACGCATAAAAATTGAATCTTGATTCGTTTAATTACATGTTTTTAGGGTTTTTCGATTCCTAACCCTATTTTTTTTATTTGGGTCGTTTGACCTTATTAGTTATTTAGGGTTTTGGTTTTGATTTTTAATATGATTAGAAACTCTAGGATGTCATGTAATTGGTTATGCGTTTTAGTAAATGATCTTGGTGCAATATGTTAATTGTTAAGCATAATCCATGAAAAGTGCATATTTGCATGGATTTTATTTAAATAGTTTAAATTGGATATATGAATTAATTGTTAAGTTATATCGAAACATGTAAATTTATTAATAGATGTCGAATTGGGGAAGACTCCAATATTAAGTAATCAATTATGTGCTATGTGGTATTTGTTTAGTTTTGGCTTACGCAATCGATTTATCGATGCTTGGGGCTCTTTTTCCTAGAAGAAGAAAGCCTTAATTGAATAAATATATTATACACCTAGACTTGATTATTAATAGGACTATTGAATAAGATTTGCATGTGGCTACATGTTTATACATATTTAATTGTTATGATTATGCATATGTTTATTTGGTTATTTTATTTTTTATTATGTATTACTTGTTTTTGTTTATTATTATGTTAGACATGTTTATAAACGAAAAAGGGTAATTTTTGAATAGAAAAATAATATGGACTAAATAAATGGCGAAATTGTTTTGGTTTTAAGAGTTTAAATTTCAAAGGATTGGTTGATCGATGTTTTTGTACATAGTGTGCGAAAGGCGGACCGAAAGTTGCCATACAATGTGCTTGTAGAGAGGGGTTATTAAAGACCATGCACCTACCGGTTCTCTACAACCGCTTGTGTGCCGACTCTAGACTTACCTATATCACTATATTACGTACATTGTCATCTTAAGGGTGAATTCACCACAATTTCACAATGATTATCTGAAACACTAAGCCTTATGGCTTATGCAAAAGTACGATATAGTGGACGATAATTGTTGGTAATTCTTTAATTGGTGAACCCGATACCTCAATCAAAACTTTGCTTTTTTACTCTTAGTGAATTGGTAAATAAAATTGTTTTGTAAAACCAATGTTATGAAGTTGTATGCATGCTTCTTCATACATTATTTTGATTACACGTCAAAATTAATACCCTTATAAAATTAAGTCAAATGCCATCTAATTAAGAACACTTGAAGTTGTAGTTTACGTCATGTGAGAGCTTGGCTAGATTGCAATGGAGAGGTAAATTTCATAATTTCATTGCTAGCAGATCAACTGATGTAATGGATTTTTGATTTTGCAGTTTTTAAGTTAGACGACTTAAATTGAGTAGGAAGTGAGATCTTGGACTCAAGGCATTAAGATGGGGATGAAACATGCTTACATTACAAAGGTTTCGTGAATGTAAATCCCATAATGATCTAGGAATTGCAATATGATATTGGCAATTATTGTTCGACAATTACCTTGTTGAATACTATCATTACTAGCAGATCAACTGATGTAGTGGTACTATGTCAATTTGGATCCTAGCTTTAAGAAAATAATACGGTTTATATGAATATTTACCAATGGGTATTTTATTTTCTTAAAGATCTAATTATCGAAAATACTGAAATTGAATTTTGTAATTCGTTTTAATGTATTAATGCAACGTTCAAACCGTAAACGCACTTTGGGCTTTGGTAAATTGATCTAGTTCTGTTTTCAAACAAATGTTTGATTAAGAATAATTTACTTAAAAGACAAAAGAAGTCTCCTTTCTATGAAAGAAGAGTGAGATACAATCCTATTCCTTTTCATGAATGAGAAAGGATAATAGGAATATTAGATATGTCTAAATTCTAATATAACTCATAGCAAATTTTTTTAATAGTTAAGAAAATTGCGAATATTTTCCATAGAGATTTTATCATCCTCATTCGGTGATTAAATTCTTAGTAACAAATATGATATTTGGTTAACAGAAAATTATGTATGACATTTAATGAGTTATTATAATTAGAAGCTAGACTAATTACCGCAAAATGGTAAAAGACAAACAAGTTAATTCATCTAGTTATTTTGACTATTTAAAAGGTGCTACATACATTGTGAGATGGTAGACTTGTTAAGGAAGAAATTGCATGCCCAAATTTTCAAGTTAATAGCATTTGGTGGATAGTCCATCATTTACGTAGTAGAATACACTCTTTAGTACATAAGTAATTGTTACGTATGGACATTCAAAATAATACCTAGGACATGTAATTTGAAAATAATATAAAGGTTTTTGTTTGTGCTTGGGTTTGTGTCGAGGACTGGCCCAACAGAAAGGAAGAAAAGAAAATGTAATAAGGGTCCGTTGGGTTGTTTTGAGATGTGGGCCGAGGCCCATGCTATCAGTGTATGTTTAGTTAAGTTTTTGTTTAATTTTTCATAAGCTCGATAAATAAATAAACTTGTTCAATAAACTGTCGATACATAAGCTTAGTAATGTTAATAGTTTTAATAAAAGCAAAAATTTAGCCCGTAAAAACGGTTAATTAAGTTGTGATTATTGATTACCCATCGTTAAAATTAAGAGGGAAATTTCACGGGATATTACAGAAGGCACATTGCATAACATTATAGTACATACCATACATTAATTTCAATAATAGTTTACATCATTACAAAACAATTTTTGTACAACTCTTTAAACTAAAAGTGTCTCCATATTGAAATCTTATTGTCTTGAAAACATGATAGTAAGGTACCAAATAGTCTGACTCCAATAAATGTGCCCTCAAATACTTTAACAATGTTCACCTAAAAATGGTACTAGAAAACGTCAACATAATGTTGGTGAGCTCGTAGGTTTGAAAGTTAAACCACGAAGCTGTGAATAATATAATATAGCACAACAGTGGGCGAGATATACAAATGTGAGCACATAGTAAATATCGCAAACTATCTCGGATTGCAAATACATATAATTGGTCCACACATAGTCAGGGTGCCGCTTCCCAAATGATATACTGGGTGCCACTTCCCAAATGATATATTGGGTGCCACTTCCCAAAATTATTTGAGCACATTCAAGCCAAGTCACACAAATTGGAATTTACACAATAAGACACATATTGCAAATCAAAGCACACATATTGTCCAAAAACATGAAAACAGTGGATCACATCATGAAAACATTCGAAAGCATTGAGTATCATTTCCACCCCAAGGTAAAGCATATTAAAAAGTGGGGCTACGAGAACTCACCGTAGTCTCAGCAACGCAATATCAACAACAATAACTGGTATGGAACAACACAACGATCCTAACAGTAGCACAGCTCAACAGTCAAGGGTAGCCTAGCATAACAGCAGCTAGAATCTCACAGCATGACGGAATCAGCATGACCTAATAATATAAAGACTAGTCTTAACATATATTCCATAAAATAATCTAAGGCGTAAAAGTTTCCAAAACTTAACTATTCCCATTCCCATAGTTATTCCAATTACATTACCAAAATAATATCGTTTTATCCTTTTATTAGAGTTTGGTATCATCACTTGTGTTACAGTAGGAAGACACTGACTCTAGAGTACACATGCCAAACGAAGAACGAACAATGAAGATGTCGCGAATAATAAGACAAAAAGTCAAGAAGAGATGATGGAGATAACCTAAAGTGATCCCACATAGCAAACACACCAAATAAAAAGGATAGACTGGTAGTCGTCGATATTTTCCCATAACCCCATTTAATTTCATGAAACATACTTGTATATGTTTAAATAGAAATTCGCCAGGACTCATCCGTTTAGAGGACGTCTCCAAGTCGAATGACTTATTTAATTTCCAAATAAGTTTAAACAACAAATGTTATAAATATTATTGTTCGTTAGATATTATTTCCATTGTTGTCCGTAGCGGCTCGAATACATTAAATTCATAATGAGTCTAATGTACTTAAGTCGTTTCGCGCCCAAGTGTCCATAATATCTAAAGTCCAATAATATTTCAAGTTAGAATATACTTCATGTTGCAAAATCCCAAATAATCCGACTACCAATCAACAACCGGCTAAATAATCCAACAAATGATCTCATATAGTATACTAGGATAAACGTGCCTCGAAACATCTAGTAACCCTTGTTTTTTCCGTTTTCATTTCAAAATTAAATAATTACACTTTAACTCTCCTTTTAGTGATATATAAAATAATTAACAAATAAGTTTTGTAAATTACTATTTCTAATAAGTATGTTTATTACTTATTTTCTTTTAGTTTTTATCACGTCAAATTGTGTCACGAGTTATATTTCCGTTTTGAGTCACATCTCCATATCAATCCCTCGGTCATAACGCCGGGTCAAAAATCAATTATGTCAATAATGTCAAGTTACTAGTCATAAGTCCATTATAGGCTATCGAGGTCACACCAAGACCACAGGGTCTCGGCCAACACACGACATGGACAGAACATCACAATGTCGAGTCCAAGTCACAATCAACCACAATAATATTCAGCCAGATCTAACCCTACGGCTCAAGTTCCAAGTCATAATAACCACCATATTATCACAAATCAATCCGACCAAATAATCTTACCTCGCCGAGACCACAGGGTCTCGGCTGTGACTCTACGCCGCGAGCAAGACAACACAAACGGACAAAACTCTAACCAAAAGACATAACCAAATCCTAGCTACCCATGATTGACCGAAACCCATGAGTGGGTTCAGTTCCAGCCGCGACCCAAGGTGACCCAACAAACAAACCAAGTTATTATTCGTTTTCTGTTTGATTTAAACCCATCGATCTACCTTACAAGAAAACAATCAAAATACAATCAAAATACGGCGGCGGTGGTGGCTCGTGAATGGTTATATAGCGCGTACATTACAGATCAAAGACAAGGAAGGTGAAATAAGGGTGAGTTTGTTGTTGTTTCGAAGGTGGGGTGACGGTGTCGTGTGGTAGTGGTGGTGGCCATGTATGGTGTGACGGCGGCAGAGTTAAGGGGGAGAATGAAATATTAGGGTTTGAGAAAAATGAAGGTGTATACTGTATAGGGTTATATTAATAGAAATGAGGAGGTGTGAGGGGTTATATGTGGCACCTTTTATTAAACTTTCATTATAAAACATGTTTCGGGTTTGTTTAACACAGTAAAAATTATCAAGAGCCGTTTTAAGTTGCGCCAATATTTTTAAATTTGTTTTTCCATTGAAAATGGCCATAAATACGTTTATATTCGTTCTAAATGTATAAGATTAATTGTTTCACATTTTTATTAGGTTCAGACTCATGCCGATTCGCGTTGTGCTCTACTTTCACGTTTCACGAGAAAACCTCTCGTTTTCAGTTCATATGATGTCCAAAAAGCTCGGAAAATATATAATAGGCAATAATAAACATATTTTATTATCTAAATGAGTACTAGAAGTCACCGGTTTTCATAAAATAGTTTTAAGTTTTATAAACAAGTATTGCCTTAAAATGCTGGTTGCTACAGTTAGACTTTTAATTGCTTTTATGTGAAAAATAAGTGGCCATTATATCAACTAGATGTAAATAATGCTTTCCTTTATGGTAATTTAGATGAGGATATTTATATGACTATTCCTCAAGGTTTTTCTGATTCATCTAATAAGAATAAAGTTTGTAAGCTCACAAAATCTTTATATGGTCTTAAACAAGCACCTAAAAAGTGGAATGAAAAGCTTGTTAGTGTTCTTAAAGAAAATGGTTTCGTGCGGTCTATAAATGATCATTCTTTATTCACAAAAACCAAAGATAAAAAGTTTATCGCCTTATTGGTTTATGTTGATGAAATTGATTGGTTTAAGATTTTTCTCAACACTAAATTTAATATAAAAGATTTTGGGTTCTCTTAAATACTTTATGGGAATTGAAGTTTTGAAAAATGGAAATGAGATATGTCTCACTCAAAGGAAATATTGTTTAGAACTGCTTAAAGAATTTGGTCTTCTTGGGTGTAAACGAGTGTTTACTCCCATGGAACCAAATTCAGTTCTTCCATTTATTTCAACTAAAGATAATCCTTTGCTTGATAACATTACTGGATATCAAATGTTACTTGTTAAACTCATTTATCTGACCCATACCAGACCTGATATTGCATATTATGTTCATTTTTTTGCTCAATATATGCACTCACCTTTAAAGTCTCATCTAGGTTCTGGCTTAAATGACTAAGGTATTTGAAAGGTGCTCCAGGTAAAGGCATTAGGTATTGTTATTCAAGTAGTGATAATGTTTTGGAAGGATACAGTGATGTAGATTGGGCAAAATGCTTAAAAACCAGAAAATCTGTGACCGGTTACTGTATCTATTTCAACAAATGTCTTATTTCATGGAAAAGTAAAAAACAAAATAGTCTTTCAAAATCATCTACTAAAGCTGAATATAGATCTATGTCTTCAGCTGCTCGTGAAATTATTTGGATTCAAAAACTGATAGCTGATTTGAACACAAAAATCACTCTTCCTGTTGTTCTATTTTGTTATAACAAATCTGCTTTGCAATTGACTATAAATCCAGTTTTCCATGAAAGATCAAAACACTTTGAAATAGATGTGCACTTTATCAGAGAGAAAATTGCAAAAGGAGTTCTAAGTACTAAAAAGATTGGTTCTCAAGACCAAATTGCAGACATTTTAACCAAACATCTTCCAGTTTATCAGCATAAATTTTTATATGATAAAGTAACTATGTTTGATATGTTTAGTTGTCAGATTAAGGGGGAATGTTCAAATAAGCAGTAATTTGACATCTATACATATCACTTATTATCTTTTGCTTATTTTCCTTTTTAGTTTTTTATGTTTTGTAGGTAATAAAGTAGAGGGTCTGATCCTACGAAATGGATACTTATAAGAAGAGTAAGTAGAAGTTTGGGCAGCTTATGGATACTTCTACATAGCTTAAGGACAAAAGTGAATGATCCTAGCCTATATAATCATCTCATCTGCTTGGGTTATGTTGGAACAATCGATACATCAATTCTCTCTCAAAAATCTGTTAATGCTTCTTTCTTTCATTCATATTGTTCTATCATTTTGATCAGTCTCTTCGCTGTAATCATTTGATTATTATTGTTTTAACAGTAATCTGATCTTGTATTCTTCGCTTATTGATAGTTGGTAATCTGTGCCAAGTATTGAGTTTTATCAGTTAATAAAAGATTGTTTGAGGTTTTAGATTATCTTTGATACCATCTGTCACACCCCCAATTTACCTGACGTGCAGCAGAATGGAATGCCTGAGGGTGTAACTGTCATAGCATCACAAACAAGGATATATTGAACGACCTAAAGTGTCGTTTTAAAAATACGTCGTTTGATTCATTCAAAATATTCAGAGTTATAAAGACATAGGTCCCAAAAGTTGGAAAAGTTTACGGAAACATGTTTAATACAATCAAACGACATTTAAACATAAGTGCAAGAAAGTCCGAATGAGCCGCGTCATCCATGTTACACAAAATGACTCCATGCATGCCATGAGAATATGCCTTAGTTACCTGAGAAATACATTGCGAAAACGGTCAACATAAAGTTGGTGAATAATCATAGGTTTATAGATAAATCGTATGTACATAAACCACAAGTATAAAGTAAGGTGACAAAATGTCAAAAAGCTACATTGTCTCTTAAGCTCATGGCCCCGAAGCTAGACGTACTAAAATTGGCCCCAAAGGAGTGGTTACCAGTCACTCAAATATTAGACATGAAATGCATTCGTTTTCCTTATGGAGCAACCCAAACACGAATGGAGGAGTCACCCTCAATAGATCTATTCATTCACTCTCGCTTGGCAATATAATTAACGGTCCATGATAATAAAGGGGACTTGAAGTGGTAGTACTAGCAACTTAAGCAATGTACGGAATTTAATACTTGGGCATGTACAAAAATAATTGTGCAATGTATTCTCCCCCGTGGGATTTGAAATCAAATAAGTAATTAAAACGGGCCTATGAAGACTCACCTCGAAATGATGGTACAAAGATGATACAATGATGGTAAAGTAGTCGGGACAATGAGGTGCGAACACTAGCCGCAACCTAAATGAATAATCGTGATCTAATTTAGAACATGTCGTGATGTAAATGAATGCACATGCACATGATACCTATACCACTCGTAACTTGGAAATACTAGTTATTGTCAAATAAAATACTTTCCATACTTAGGAAAAATAAGTCCAAATAGAGTTATAAAAACTTGTCGTAATATATATCGTATAAAAATGTTAGTGTTATATTCCTCGTCTTGAAAACCTTAAAATAATGTCTAGTAGTCGCGTAATAAACCTTGAGTCGTACGTACTTCGTTAGTTAAAAATAAACTCCTTGAATAAGAAATCTAGAAAATATGTCATTTAGTACGTAGTTATATTATTTTCTAGTAGTGACTATATATATATATATATATATATATATATATATATATATATATATATATATATATATATATATATATATATATATATATATATATATATATATATATATATATATATATAATTTTGACGATTTTAAAACGCGTATAACTTGGTCGTTTTAAGCTCATTTTCCTCGTTCTTTGACTAAATCCTTGTAAAAATAACTTGATTTTGTAAAAGTTAGAAATTTGGCCAGAGCTTCCGCGCCTATTTTTAAATAACCATTTTCCTATACTAAACCTCTTTAAAATCAACTTCAAAACTATCCCACTCTTCCGCCAATTTCTTCAACATCAATATATTTCAAAGATACTCATAAAAACATAAAAAAATGTAATCTTGAAGAACAATGACTAATAATAAATATAAACTTCTATTAGAACCCATGGAACAATAGCTTTTGTAAATCAACCGACGATGATTCAAGGCTTGTTTAAATTCATTTTTCTTATCTAATAAACTTGTCAAACATATTCTTACTTGTTTTTAACATGAAAAACCACAAACATGATCCTAGGTGATATATATAGTTTAAAAGAATAATTAAATTAAATAAACACATAAACATTTAAAATAAATGTGTAAATACATTATGGAAAGTAAGAAAAATATGGTTTTTTTTTTACTTACTTGAAGGTATGAGATTAAATAGATGATCAAGAACAAATAAACCCCCAAGGACCACTCCAAATTAATATGTAGTTAATATATAACCCGTAATTGATCGAAAAGTACATGAAACTATCGAAATCGAACTTCTTTTTCTCTTTTTCTTGCTTGGTCGAAAGTTTTGGAAATAGAGAGTATCGGTGAATCTTTTTGAAGTGTAATGAAAAAGTGTATGTGTAGTTTAGTTTGTATATACAAAATATCTTATGTCTTTATATTATATAAATAAGTAAGTAATTGCATTTATGGAACTTTAGTCAAAACAAGGAAAAGGGAATGGGGTTTTGTTGGTCTGCCGAAATTAGGGGGAGAGGGGAGAATGGGATTGGTGATGTTGTGTAAGATTTTGTCTCCCAAAAATTGATAATATATATTTATTAGTTAGATATTTATTAATTCAGTATTGAGTTAGCTAGAAATAAATTTTAACGGAGTTAAGCGGGACATAATAAAGTCATAAAAATTATAAAAATATGTCGGGTACAAGTATTGAGTAATTTGGAAAATTATTGTTTAGTTTTTACGAAAACCGTCGTAAATAAATTAGGCGTACGATATAAATTAAATAAATTTCAAAAACACCGGGTAAATTAATATTTTAATTTTTATATAATTAAAACGAATATAAAAATACATTGGGATCATAGTCGGGAGTGTCGGACGTGTTAATCACATTATTGATCGTTTGTTAACGTTTATATAGAAATAATTATACGTAAAAGTTAATTATACCAAAAGTACTAATTTAAATATCCTACGAGTGCAATAGTATGCAAGTGCCATAATGATGATATGCAGACTATTTCTAGTCCGTATGAAATGTCCCAATGATAATGCATGAATTCGCTCCTGAACCAATACGGTTACGCGAATTTTGAATACCCGTAAACTAAGTTTACGATGAAATGAGTAATGCACATGAATAGTGGTTTTCTCTCGGAAATGAATAGTTGTAACACCCCCAATTCATGGATGCAGCGGAATTCGAACTGGGTGTTACTCGACGGCACAATAGTCACAATAATAGAAAACGAACTCCAATTGAGTCGTTTTAAAAGATTTATCATTCAAATTATATAAATATCAGAGATTACAAAATGAGGTCCCAGATGGTTCCATGTTTACAAATCACATTAAGTTTTGAATGATAATAAAATTTATAGCCCTCTTGAATATCCGTGCCCTTCCGTACCATCCTTGATCGTCATGAACCTGAAATACATGCTTGAGAGGTCAACACAAAGGTTGAGTGGAATTCGTAGAGTTTGTTAAATCGTTTGAACACAATAATCGTAGTGTGAGCTATAGACTCACACTCATAGTTAGAAAACAAAATCGTTATTTATTTCACTAAGCTCATGCAACCAAAGCATTAACATCGAACCAACAAAATTGGCATTATAGAAGCCCTACCAAGGTACTTTTGCCATTATACCGCTAAATCTCAAATATAGTGCATTTGTGTGAACTCATCGTTGTTCAACACAAATGGGATCCGTCAATCCCAATAGATCTATTCACAATATTCGCGCTCACTAAAGGTAGTGACTAATGGTTCATGATATAGGGACTTCGAACATGGCAATCGTTACTTAGTGATAATAAAACATCGTCGTGAAGCATACATTAGAAAGCATTGTGTTCGAGTAGAAAAATAATAGCATGTATTCCCCCCATGGGTTTGTAAAATAGTTAAACAATAGAAAGTGGGGCTACGAACTCACCTTAAGTTATGTAGTGAGTAGTAAATGTGATGGTCGAATCGCGAAGGTTACTACGAGCAACCTATAATCGAATGTTGCGACTTAGGATCGGAGTAAATAATATGAATAAGTGCCTATATATATATCTTGCATTTAGTCCATGATGTGGTATGATGTATAGTATAAGTCTTTGAAAGAAAGATTCATGAAACATGTATGTTTTGGTATATCGTTTACTACCGTTCGGGCCGACATAATTCAGAAGTCATATTAGTAAGCGTTCGAGGAGCCAGGACACTTTAATTCGTAAATCCACAACTCAACTCGACGGCTTACATAATGAACTCCTCACATGAGGCTCCCTACTATTGTAGTAGTTGATGAAATATATAGATATTAGTTTTGATCCGAAAAGTTACATGTCCGATATTTGAATATACTTAGGAAAGTTTATTAGTACATGAAGATTGTTATTAGGGGTAGTTTCATAAGTCTTGTATGACCATTTTCTCTTTGTAATATCTCATGGTTCCTTTTTAAGTGAAGTAGATCCAAATTGCTTGTTCAATATATCGCCAATTCCTTGTTTCATGTTTACGCCTATGTAAATTTACTTGGTCATTTCGTCATGGCCTAGCCATGACCTTTGGTCCTTGTTCCAAGGTCATGAGACACAACCTTGGCTCTATCCATGGTGGTGGTCTTGATTATAGGTCATAAGACCTCTTGTTCCTTTTAAAGTAATACCATAATATAGTGACTTTGGTCTAAAAATGGGCTGTTTAGAATTTGAAGAATTTTATCACTCGGAAAGCGTTTTCAGGGCTCGAGCTTCTTTATTCCAGAACGAAAACGTCGTTCCGGACAACTTTCGTGTTTTAACTTTTTGATGAATCGGACCAGAAGTGGGACTTTCAAAACCCAAATTTGATCAGAATGGTATTTGGCAGTTTGCCGCAAAGTTTTGGTAACTTCAAATGGGCGTAACTTTTGACTCGTATACTCGTTTTAGGTGGTTCAAATTGCTATGGTTTCCTTGTTAAGTCCTCTACTGTAATATGTAATGATCCAACATCATATTTTTACCATTTTGATCAGGTCTTACCAAGAAAGTCACTAGTTTACTTGTTTTAGTAACTTGTTGTATCAATCATGTACAATAACTTGTTTTACTCACTTTTATACATCATGGACATGAATACAAGACATAATATAGCATGAATAATATGTAAATAACATGAACATGATTATTCAACAAGAAGCATGTTAGGGTTTGGCTTACAACTTTTGGCTTTCAAAGATGAAAGGAAGTTAACATGTAAGGATAGGACTTTGATAGACTTTAACTTCAACCCACTTCACTTCATGCAATCTTTCTACTCTTGTAATCTTGAAAGAGAGATGATGAAAGTTGAGGTGACTTGAGTAGATTCAAACTCAAGAGAAATCACCAAGGTTCTAAAGATTGGAAGTAGTTTGATGAATCAAAACCAAACTAGTGTTTATGTGTTGTTATGCTCTTGATCTCTTGGATAAAATTGGAAGTAAATGAGCTAAGGATGAGATGATGGTTTGTGTTATGTGTTTGTGGACGAAATAGGAGGGGGAGGGGGGTATTTATATGGTTTTTGAGGAGGTTAGGAAGCTTACTAGGAAAGTGTTTCAACTTGGTGACCAAGTTGTAATTAAGTGATGATCTAAGGGTAATTTCATGAGATGAAGCCACCTATGGGATGACTCCCCCCTCCTAGGGCGGTTCATGAGCTTGGAGAGCAAGGGTTAGACTTTTCTTGGTATTATCCAAGATACTTGGTTAGTTTTGACTCCGGGAAATGCCAATCGTAAATGATTAAGCCTCAAAACGTAAAACCGGGTGTCGTAAAATTATGGAACTTGAAAGTATTGTTAAACATGTCCATATAGTCCATAATAAAATATAAAATGAGTGGTAGGTTCTATCGGGTGCTAAAACCCTGCTAAAAACTGGAAACACGGGTCTAAAACGCGTAATACGTAAAACGTACGAATATTGCGTAAAATTGAGAAAAGTAAAATGTTACTTTTCTAATGTGATAAAAAATGATTTAAAATGACTTATAATGTCTAGACTGGGCTCAGTCTAGTGTCGGTTGGTATTAAATGTCTTTTAGACATCAAACCGTAAGCCTAAAAATCACGAAATGACTTATAACATCAAGGGATGATTTTTGGTCAATGGAGGAGGGAGAAAATATGTTGACTTTTTCTAATAAGTTGAAAACTTAAATAGTCTTAGAAACGCGTTTTGTGGTCTAACGGTTAATCGCCCATACGGTTAAGCGTGCTCATGTGAGAGTAGTACTGGCTTGGGTGACCTGCTGGGAAAAGTAATTAATCTGAAAATGCGAATTGTTACAATAGTGTCATGTGAATAGTGAAATTTTTTATTGTTTCTCGGAATATCAAATTGACCTAAAAAATGATGAATAGTAAAATGATGAATAGTGATCAATGAATAGTAATTGGTGAATAGTAATATGTTGAGGTTTGGAAAAATGACCTGAAATCATTGGGTGTGATAGTCGCCCATCCAAAAAGGAATTCAGTCCCTGAATTCAGCTAGTGTTGGTCTCGGAAATTGGCTTGGTGAAAAGTTGTGGATACTTTAGTCACATTTGGTCTTCTCGTTCCCAAGTAAACTCGGGTCCTCTTCGAGAATTCCAGCGAACTTTCACGATCGGAATTCGACTCTGCTTCAATTGTTTGATCTCGCGGTCCATAATTTCAACTGGTTCTTCCACAAAGTTAAGCTTGTCATCGAGTTGTATTTCTTCTAATGGTATAATGGCAGACTCGTCCGAAAGACATTTCTTGAGGTTCGAGACATGAAACGTGTTGTGTACGTTGCTGAGTTCTGACGGAAGTTCAAGTTTGTAAGCTACCAGACCAATCCTTTCCAGTATCTTAAATGGACCAATGTATCTCGGGTTCAACTTCCCGCGTTTTCCAAATCGTATCACGCCCTTCCAAGGCGAGACTTTCAACATGACTTTGTCTCCGACCTGAAATTCCAATGGTTTGCGTCGAACATCTGCGTAGCTTTTCTGTCGACTTCTAGCAGTTTCGAGTCTCTCTCGAATCTGAATTATCTTTTCTGTCGTTTCTTGAACCATCTCCGGGCCAGTGCATTGTACATCACCGACTTCGGCCCAACAAACTGGAGATCGACACTTACGACCATAAAGTGCCTCGAATGGTGCTGCTTTAATGCTCGAATGGTAACTGTTGTTATAAGAAAACTCGATCAACGGAAAATGGTTAGCCCAACCATTTCCAAAGTCAATCACACATGCCCTAAGCATGTCCTCAAGTGTCTGAATAGTTCTCTCGCTCTGACCATCGGTCTGAGGATGGTAAGCAGTGCTCACGTCTGACTTGGATCCAAAAGAATCTTGTAATGACCGCCAAAAGTTTGATGTAAAATGACTATCTCTGTCGGAAATGATGGAAACTGGTGCACCGTGTCTTGAGACTATTTCCTTGACATAGAGTCTAGCAAGTTGTTCCATGGAATAAGTCTCTCTAATGGGTATGAAATGAGCTGATTTGGTAAGAAGATCAACAATTACCCAAATAGCATCGTAACCTCCTGTCGTCTTGGGAAGTTTAGTGACAAAGTCCATTGTAATACGTTCCCACTTCCATTGTGGAATCTCTGGTTGTTGAAGTAGTCCTGACGGTTTCTGGTACTCGGCTTTCACTTTCGCACAAGTAAGGCATTTGCTGACGTAAGTAGCAATTTCCGCTTTCATGTTCGGCCACCAATAAAGCTTTTTGAGATCCTGATACATCTTATCAGAACCTGGATGAATAGAGTACTTCGACTTGTGTGATTCATGCATAATCAGTTCTCGTATCCCTCCATAGAGTGGTATCCAACTTCGGTCCTTGAAGCATAACACTCCATCTGATCTCTTTACAAAGCCATTTTTGTTTTCTGGCATACCATAAAGTTTCTCATGTGGTCGATTTTCTTCCTTGAGAGCCTCAATCTGAGCTTCTAGAATTTTCGATGGTAATGGCGAAATGATTGTCATTCCCAATGACCTAACCCTCAAAGGTTTGAGTCATTCTTTTCGGCTAAGTGCATCTGCTACAACATTCGCTTTTCCTGGGTGATATCGGATTTCACAATCGTAATCACTCAACAACTCTAGCCAACGACGTTGTCTCATATTGAGTTCTTTATGGTCAAGTATATGTTGTAAGCTCTTGTGATCGGTAAAAATTACGCACTTGGTACCATAAAGATAGTGTCTCCAAATCTTGAGTGCAAAAACTACCGCACCCAACTCCAAGTCGTGCGTAGTGTAATTCTTCTCGTGTGTCTTAAGCTGTCTACATGCATAAGCTATCACCTTCTCGTTTTGCATTAGCACAGCTCCAAGTCCTTGATGCGAAGCATCGCAATATACCACAAAGTTCTCAATACCTTCTGGTAGTGACAAAATCGGTGCGCTACAAAGTTTCTGTTTCAATAACTGAAATGCGGACTCTTGTTTCTCTCCCCACTCGTACTTTTGATTCTTTTGTGTTAGCTTAGTCAACGACTTCGCTATCTTAGAAAACCCTTCGATAAACCTTCTGTAATATCCTGCAAGTCCTAGGAATTGACGAATTTCCGTAGGAGACTTGGGCGTAGCCCAATCCTTAACTGCCTCGATTTTTGCTGGGTCGACTTGTAAACCTTGGCTATCAATAACATGGCCAAGAAATTGAACTCTTCGTATCCAAAAATCACACTTTGAAAATTTGGCATACAATTGCTCCTTCTTGAGTAGTTCTAGAATTGTTCTGAGATGTTCTTCGTGCTCTTCCTTACTCTTGGAATAAATCAAGATATCGTCAATGAATACGATCACAAACTTATCAAGATACGGTTTGCACACCCTATTCATGAGATCCATAAATACCGCAGGTGCGTTGGTTAATCCGAAAGGCATTACTTGAAACTCATAATGACCATAACGTGTTCTAAATGCCGTCTTCGGGATATCCTCTTCTCGAACTCTAAGTTGATGGTAATCGGATCTTAAATCAATCTTGGAATAAAAACTGAAACCTTGTAACTGGTCGAACAAGTCGTCGATTCTGGGGAGTGGATAACGGTTCTTCACCGTTAACTTGTTCAGCTCATGATAGTCGATGCACATTCTGAAAGTTTCATCCTTCTTCTTCACAAACAAAACCGGTGCTCCCCAAGGCGAGGAACTCGGTCTAATGAATCCTTTGTCCAAAAGTTCTTGTAATTGGTTCGACAATTCTTGCATTTCCGAAGGTGCAAGTCGATACGGTGCTCGTGCAATTGGTGCAGCTCCTGGCACTAATTCAATTTGAAACTCAACTTGGCGTGTAGGCGGAAGTCCTGGCAATTCTTCCGGAAAAACTTCTGGAAATTCCTTAACAATTGGCACATCTTCAAGTCGTTTTTCATCCGACTTCTTCTCCGTGATGTGAGCCAAGAATGCATAACAACCCTTCTTTATGTACTTCTCGGTTTTAATGCACGATATAATACTGAGTCTAGTTCCACTTCGCTCTCCACAAACAACCAAAGTTTCACCGTTATAAGGAAGGTGAACAACTTTCTCATCACAAATAATTCTTGCTCGATGCCGAGATAACCAATCCATACCGATAACAACGTCGAAACTTCCAAGTTCTACGGGCATAAGGTCTATATTGAATGGGTGGTTCAGGAAATTTATAGTGCAACCACGGACAATGGTGTTGGTGTTAACTAAAGACCCATCGGCTAATTCAACGATACAGGAAATGTCTAATGGGGTTGGTTCTATGTTAAGTAAAGGTGCAAATGCAATAGAAACAAAACTTCTATCCGCTCCTGAATCAAATAAAATGGATGCATAACGATTATTAACGAGGAACGTACCCGCAACAACATTCGGGTCTTCTTTAACATCTTCTCCTCCCATAACATAAGCTCTTCCTCGAGCCCTTCCATCTTGATTTCCAGTTCCTTGATTCTTCTTCTGTGGGCAATCACCCCTAAAGTGTCCAATTTCTCCACAGCCAAAACATGTTACAGGTGGCCTCTGATTGTCAACCAAGATTGGAAATTTGCAATCTTTGATGTGGTGACCAATCTTCTTGCAGTTACCACATGGATTTGGGCAACGTCCTGGGTTATGGTGTTTCTGACACCTTTCACACTTGGGTAGGTTACCCTCATATCCTTTCCTTTCAGTTGGCCCTGCAGCATAGGCCCTTGCCACTTCTTGCCTCTTAGGTGGTGGCTGAATAGCATTTCCACCTTGGTTGTAGTCAAACCTCCTCTTGTTGTTGTTATTGTTTGGGTTGTTGTTTCGGTTATTGGGATAGTTGCGGTTTCGATTGTTGTTATAGTTGTTGTTGTTTCGAGTGTTGTTGTAGTTGGTGTTGTTTGAATGGTTATTATTGTTGACAGCAGATTTTCCTTTTACCACTTGAACCATGAGTTTCTGAGTTATACGGATAGCCTCTTCCATTGTTTGAGGATCAAAAGAAATCACATCCCCTCGAATACTTTCAGGCAATCCACCAATGAAGTTTTCCATCTTTTTCTCATCGTCAGGAACCATAGTTGGACATAGTACAACCAACTCTTGAAACTTCCTGATGTAGGTCTCGATGTCATCGCCTATAGTTACCAGCTCATATAATTCTGTTTCCAACTTTTGCACCTCAGTACGAGGACAAAACTTCTTTGTCATCAATTTCTTGAATTGATCCCAGGTGAGCTTGTGAGCATTTTCCATACCAATGGGCTGAGCATAAGAATTCCACCAAGACATAGCTTCATCATGAAGCATACCTGTAGCAAATTTTACCTTGCTGACATCCGGGCATCCGCACATGAGGAATACATTCTCAGTCTTTTCAAACCAGCGGATCAAAGCAACCGCTCCTTCAGTGCCCTTAAACTTGATAGGATCACTAATCTTGAAATCCTTCCATGTACATTCACGCCTAGCAGTGGGTGGTTCAACGGCCTCTGTATTAGAAACAGCCTCAGCAGCCCTAGCAGCAACCTCAGCTCTCTCGACTTCCAGAGTTTCTGCTATACTATCCCTGACCAACTTGCGGATAGCGGCTTGAGTCATAGCGGGTGTTTCTGGTGTAGCCTTACCCTTCCTTGGTGCCATACTTCTGATAAATCACAATGGAAAATAACCATGAGAAAAATCATAATAGAAATAGTCATCGTACCAAAGGTATACACCCACAACATGTATATATATACAACCACAACGAGTAATAACACAACCAGGACATGTACGAGTACAACCACAACATGTATGTTGAGCCCCTAACTGATCCTCTAAGGTAACAGTTGTAGGCCCCCTAGCAGCAGCTGCTCTCGAACTCTCACCTAGGTGGTATACTGGTCGTGGATGAAGGTCAGCAGTCTCGGTAGTAGGTGAATCTGGGGTGGTAAACCTTGCACGCTTCCTAGCAACTAGAGTGGTCTTACTACGGGGAAACATAAGTCTTGGTTCTGAAGGAATAGTGGTAGCAGGGGATGATATGTCAGTAGGTACACGGGTAACCTCAGGTGGTGCAATAGGGGAGACATGAGGAGTAGGAGCCGTCTCTTCCTCCTCAAAAGGCTCGGTATCATCACTTGGTGCCAAAGGTGGCAACACTGGAACAAGAGGAATGGGTGGTGGTGAAAAAGCAGTGAAAGACAAAGAACCCTCAACATCCAAGTCTGAGACAGAATAAAGTATGACAATGTTCGGGTCTGAAGACATAACTCTTGTGATAATTAAGGTGAATTAAAAATAAATAACCCGTATAATGGAATCACCTAGAAATAAGTAAATATGCACTTATGATGAAATGATGAGATGCTATGATGATGTGGTTATAGTCTAGGGTCCATGATGCATCCTAGTTCGCTATAACCTTAGCTCTGATGCCAATCTGTCACACCCCCAATTTACCTGACTTGCAGCGGAATGGAATGCCTGAGGGTGTAACTGTCATAGCATCACAAACAAGGATATATTGAACGACCTAAAGTGTCGTTTTAAAAATACGTCGTTTGATTCATTCAAAATATTCAGAGTTATAAAGACATAGGTCCCAAAAGTTGGAAAAGTTTACGGAAACATGTTTAATACAATCAAACGACATTTAAACATAAGTGCAAGAAAGTCCGAATGAGCCGCGTCATCCATGTTACACAAAATGACTCCATGCATGCCATGAGAATATGCCTTAGTTACCTGAGAAATACATTGCGAAAACGGTCAACATAAAGTTGGTGAATAATCATAGGTTTATAGATAAATCGTATGTACATAAACCACAAGTATAAAGTAAGGTGACAAAATGTCAAAAAGCTACATTGTCTCTTAAGCTCATGGCCCCGAAGCTAGACGTACTAAAATTGGCCCCAAAGGAGTGGTTACCAGTCACTCAAATATTAGACATGAAATGCATTCGTTTTCCTTATGGAGCAACCCAAACACGAATGGAGGAGTCACCCTCAATAGATCTATTCATTCACTCTCGCTTGGCAATATAATTAACGGTCCATGATAATAAAGGGGACTTGAAGTGGTAGTACTAGCAACTTAAGCAATGTACGGAATTTAATACTTGGGCATGTACAAAAATAATTGTGCAATGTATTCTCCCCCGTGGGATTTGAAATCAAATAAGTAATTAAAACGGGCCTATGAAGACTCACCTCGAAATGATGGTACAAAGATGATACAATGATGGTAAAGTAGTCGGGACAATGAGGTGCGAACACTAGCCGCAACCTAAATGAATAATCGTGATCTAATTTAGAACATGTCGTGATGTAAATGAATGCACATGCACATGATACCTATACCACTCGTAACTTGGAAATACTAGTTATTGTCAAATAAAATACTTTCCATACTTAGGAAAAATAAGTCCAAATAGAATTATAAAAACTTGTCGTAATATATATCGTATAAAAATGTTAGTGTTATATTCCTCGTCTTGAAAACCTTAAAATAATGTCTAGTAGTCGCGTAATAAACCTTGAGTCGTACGTACTTCGTTAGTTAAAAATAAACTCCTTGAATAAGAAATCTAGAAAATATGTCATTTAGTACGTAGTTATATTATTTTCTAGTAGTGACTATATATATATATATATATATATATATATATATATATATATATATATATATATATATATATATATATATATATATATATATATATATATATATATATAATTTTGACGATTTTAAAACGCGTATAACTTGGTCGTTTTAAGCTCATTTTCCTCGTTCTTTGACTAAATCCTTGTAAAAATAACTTGATTTTGTAAAAGTTAGAAATTTGGCCAGAGCTTCCGCGCCTATTTTTAAATAACCATTTTCCTATACTAAACCTCTTTAAAATCAACTTCAAAACTATCCCACTCTTCCGCCAATTTCTTCAACATCAATATATTTCAAAGATACTCATAAAAACATAAAAAAATGTAATCTTGAAGAACAATGACTAATAATAAATATAAACTTCTATTAGAACCCATGGAACAATAGCTTTTTTAAATCAACCGACGATGATTCAAGGCTTGTTTAAATTCATTTTTCTTATCTAATAAACTTGTCAAACATATTCTTACTTGTTTTTAACATGAAAAACCACAAACATGATCCTAGGTGATATATATAGTTTAAAAGAATAATTAAATTAAATAAACACATAAACATTTAAAATAAATGTGTAAATACATTATGGAAAGTAAGAAAAATATGGTTTTTTTTTTACTTACTTGAAGGTATGAGATTAAATAGATGATCAAGAACAAATAAACCCCCAAGGACCACTCCAAATTAATATGTAGTTAATATATAACCCGTAATTGATCGAAAAGTACATGAAACTATTGAAATCGAACTTCTTTTTCTCTTTTTCTTGCTTGGTCGAAAGTTTTGGAAATAGAGAGTATCGGTGAATCTTTTTGAAGTGTAATGAAAAAGTGTATGTGTAGTTTAGTTTGTATATACAAAATATCTTATGTCTTTATATTATATAAATAAGTAAGTAATTGCATTTATGGAACTTTAGTCAAAACAAGGAAAAGGGAATGGGGTTTTGTTGGTCTGCCGAAATTAGGGGGAGAGGGGAGAATGGGATTGGTGATGTTGTGTAAGATTTTGTCTCCCAAAAATTGATAATATTTATTTATTAGTTAGATATTTATTAATTCAGTATTGAGTTAGCTAGAAATAAATTTTAACGGAGTTAACCGGGACATAATAAAGTCATAAAAATTATAAAAATATGTCGGGTACAAGTATTGAGTAATTTGGAAAATTATTGTTTAGTTTTTACGAAAACCGTCGTAAATAAATTAGGCGTACGATATAAATTAAATAAATTTCAAAAACACCGGGTAAATTAATATTTTAATTTTTATATAATTAAAACGAATATAAAAATACATTGGGATCATAGTCGGGAGTGTCGGACGTGTTAATCACATTATTGATCGTTTGTTAACGTTTATATAGAAATAATTATACGTAAAAGTTAATTATACCAAAAGTACTAATTTAAATATCCTACGAGTGGAATAGTATGCAAGTGCCATAATGATGATATGCAGACTATTTCTAGTCCGTATGAAATGTCCCAATGATAATGCATGAATTCGCTCCTGAACCAATACGGTTACGCGAATTTCGAATACCCGTAAACTAAGTTTACGATGAAATGAGTAATGCACATGAATAGTGGTTTTCTCTCGGAAATGAATAGTGTCATGTGAGTTGTGAAATTTTTGATTGTTTCTCGGAATATCAAATTGACCTCAAAAATGATGAATAGTAAAATGATGAATAGTGATCAATGAATAGTAATTGGTGAATAGTAATATGTTGAGGTTTGGAAAAATGACCTGAAATCGTGGGGTGTGATACCATCGTACACAGTCCCTTGCTAATATAAATAAAACACTCAATATTTTGATTAAAACTTTATCTACATAGGGACCAATCCCCACCCTTCATCTCAATTTGATCAAATGGATGACATTAAACCCATCATTTTATCAAATCCATTTTCATTTTTTTTTCAAATATTAATACTCGTATCTTTCGAATCGGCAATCGTTATGCAAAAATAAATTTACCAGCACGACGATCATTTAACTATGTTTCTATAAATATGAACTTTGATATACTTTCGACAATTTTTCTTTTTCTTTTCTTTTTTCACACTTTTCACTTTTTTTTCCTTTCTTTTTTCCTCATTGTTGAAACTTGCATGAAAAATTACATGTGTTTAAACACTAATTTGAATATTTTTAATAAAATCACATGTGATTTTTCAAACACGTATCTTAATCACATGTGATTTTTTCCACACGTGATCTCAATCACATGTGATTTTCATAAACGAACTACTATAATCTATTAGAATATTCAAATTAGTGTTTAATCATATGTGATTTCTCATGCTATTTTCAAATACGAAGAAAAAGGAAAGAAAAAACGACGGAAAAACGAAAAAAAAATAGTTTATCGAAAGTATATCAGAATGCCCGTCTATATACATATAATTAAATGCTGGTCGTGACGGTATAATTTGTTTTGTCTAGCGATTATCATTTCACGAGATGTTTAAATAATAAAAAATATGAGAAATATAAAAATGTTTTTAATCTCTACCATTGATTTTTTTAAATGGATGGTAGAGATTAGTCATTCTGTATACAAAAAATGTTTGGTATACAAATTAAGGGCATGTTTGGTATGTGAAAGGATTAGAATCGGATTTAGATTTTGTAATGGTTTGAAAAAATAGTAGGAGAGAGAAAAGAAATGATAGTATAAAATATTTGTTTGTTTTATTAGATATAATTTGGAATGGTTTTGAAGTTTTATATTATTATATACAATATTATTTAATTTATTAATATAATGTATTTATCTAATAAATAGTCAAGACACGTGTATAGTCAAGTTGAGCTAGATGATGACTTCTTTAAGAAAAGACAAAAACTAACAAACACTATAGGCATTTTATTAAATATACTAGTGAAGTTTTATGGCCGTGCTAAGCACGGCCCAAGAGTATATAATTTTGATAATTTGTAAGTTTAATTAATATCTATTTAATGCAATTTGTAAGAGGGCAGGGAGTCGTAACGCAAAAGTGCGTTATTGCCTACATGGCATCTCAACAACGGCGTTATCGCGTTAAGACTAATTCCCATTCGTTTGCGTTGGACCTGCGTTTCCATTTACGTTAACATGGTAACGCGCGTTGTGGCATATACATTTGATTTTCAAAACAGCCCTTGTATTAAATTTGTAGTTACCGTTTGCGTTTAAGTTTGAAGGTTTGCGTTGTGATTTTACGTTTGTGTGTTTACGTTTGTAGGTTTGCGTTTGTGGGTCTACGTTTGGGGGTCTACGTTTGTGGTTTGTGATTTTACGTTTGTGTGTGTGTGCAGGCAGGGCACGAAGAAGAAGAAGAAGAGTTTTTTTTTTTTTTTTTTTTTTTTTTTTTGATTAACAGATAGTGTGTAGTGTGGTATGGGCTGGATTAACATGTAGTGTGGTTGGGCTGGATACTATTGGACCAAACACAACATATAGTTTGGTTAAACACTTAATAGTTTTGTATTTATTATTAATTTTTTTTATATAAATGTTATTTGTATTTTAGTTTAATGAATGAAATAATAGTTAATGGTTTTTAATGAATGAAATATTAGTTGACGGTATAATTTGTAAATTGTTATTTTAAAAAAATGTAGGGCCCTGAAAGTAGTGTTATTGGGTGTTATGATTTGGTATTTTTTGTGTTATGTTATTTGGTGTAAAAATGATGTGGCGCTGACGTGACAGTGGTGTTGGTATTATTTGGTGTTATTACCAATGTTTTCAAAATCGTGAATCGGTCCCGAGGCGGTCGAGGGCCGTGTAGCGATTTTTGGCCGATTAATCACCGATTCCAAGGTCCAAGGCCGATTAATCGGCCGATTACCTTGTAATTCGCTCCAAGATCCAAGGCCGTTCAGCTTGTAAGATCGTGAGTTATCAAATCATCTCAAAATCTTGTTTCCAAAGCAATATTTCAAAGTTGAAACTTACTCACAGCATGTATTTTGAACTTGAGCAAAACGTTAAAAACACCTTTTTTTTTTGAATACTTTTCTAGTTAATATTTATTTGATATCATAAAATAAGCTATTTCCAAACAAATTTATATACCTATAGCGATATTCTTACCAAGTTGGTTATGTTTTTCATTAATCTCATAAGTTCTATCCATGTAAAAACCATCTTTTATTTCGTAAAAATAAATTAAAGAAAATAAAAATCATTAAAAACAACTTGCAATCTCATTTTTTATTTGCACACATCAATTTGTGCAATAAATAGTTATATTTTTATTATATAAATAGATATATATTTATTATATGCTTCACGAAAAGGAGATGATTTGCACACTACCTCAATTGATTGAGACACTTCAATTTAGTGTGTGTATTTACATTTATACCCTCACATGGGTGAAAATATAAAGGTAACTGTGAGGATATAAATGTTCAAACACATTAAATTAGAGTGTCCTAATCAATTGAGAAAATGTGCAAATCATCTCCCTTCACGAAATTGTATTTTCGAGTGCAAAGAAGAAACGAAATTGACTCCACTAATTCCCTTTTAGAATTAGTATAAGAAATAGAAAAAAGGACTCCCAAGTCCCAACCATTTGACTTTGACACATCAATGATCAATCAACCATACGCTTCTTATTCACTTTTGTACTATAGTAAATTGAGGCCATGCCTCTGAGAGGACAGTGGCAGTCATGTTTCTGAAATCATTCATACCTCTTAAATTCACCAATAATATCATTCCACCTCATTTCACCTCATTCATACTTTTTCCATACCTCCCAACCCCATTTTAGTGGCAACCATACCTTTTTCATACCTCCCAACTTTTTTTTTCCATAAATTAAATTAAACAATTTAATTAAAACATAAATATTTCATTAATAACTAAAAGAAAATTACATAATACTTAATAATAAAAAAAACATAATTAAAAGAAAATTACATTATTCTTAAAAAAAATGAAATAACTAATCATCGAGATATGTTAAGTTTTGAGTCTCTACGTGGTCCGTAAGATCATATAGGAGTCGGTAATGCATTTGTTCGTCGATTAACTCCGGTAATACACTATCGTCATAAACTAGCGCGACTGGCGGATCCATTATATGAACCGGTGATATTGCAACTCGATCGTCTTTTAAAATCATATTGTGAAATATGATACACGTATAAACGAGTTGTCGAATCTTGTCAACCGACATTGCCCGGAGAGGACGAGCGAGAATCATCCATTTATTTTTAAGACGATCAAAAGCTCGCTCGATATCTTTTCTTGCAGACTCTTGTAGCTTCTTGAATCTCTTTTCCTTCAGTTCAACCGGATGCTTATATGCTTTAACAAACGTTGACCATGTAGGACAATTACGCCATGGGAAATGTGTACAATCAATGCTACCAAGCATTCCAGGAATGTGATGTTTATCTTCATGGAACTCGTATAAGCGTGCAATGTCATGGGATGTCGGCCTACGTAAGAACTCTCGACCATATAATTGAATAATCGCTTGGCAAAAATGATCAAGGCATTCTCCTATAAAAAAATTAATAATAATAACTTTAAAAAATATATATAACGCTGACTTTATAAAAAATATATATAACACTAACGATTCGGACGAAGAAAAAGATAAAACCATTGTAAAAATATGTGAATTGGTTATATATGTGAATTGTATTGTTTGTGTTAAAAATGTATGTGTTTTAGTTTAATATATATAGGGAAGAGTCTTTGAGCCATTGTTGCGGAGACTTGAATCCGAGCCGGCCCCGGTTTTCATCCGGCTGTTACTCCAGCGAGTATTCTCGTGTGGAGGCAGAACGGTTTCCGGGCGGAAGTCGTTGAATCCCCACTACGCCAGCATGGGCCCGGTTAAGACAACATAGTCTGGGTATGTGGTGGATGAGGTCCTGCCTTTGGCAGGTGTGACTCTCTAAACCAAATAAATTGAAAGTCACCTTCCAAAAAAAAAATTTATAAAATAAATATATATAGGTGGTTGTTCATGATGCAACGAATGATGGATTCTAGCCTTTTAGGGTATTGTGTACAGTGGCGGAGCCAGGAAACTAGGTTGTGGGGGGCAACAATTTTTTTTCCCCTACACATGTGAGCGCAAAAATAGAAACGATAATATGAAATCTTTAAGCATACAAAACATAGTGTATTTATTTTTATTTTTATTTTTTCGTAAATATTGGCATTGCTAGGGAATGTGATAGATTAGGCATCGAGAAAAAAAAAAGTTTTGAGCATGAGTTGAAACCAGTCGAGTCGGGTTTGATTAAAGTAAATATAAATGCTCTATTTTAAATAGTGAGCAAAGGAATTAAATACGAAATGTAATGCAAATTAGTGAAATTATATTAAACCTCTTGCCAGTTTTGAATAACTTTTTTTTTTTTTTGAATAACTTAATTTACAATGTATGATATTTTATCAAAACCTTAAACATTTTTAAGATTGAAGAAGCATATATCGTTAGAAATTTACAACTAGAAAATCTGAAAATCATGTTAACAAAATCATACTAAATTGTTACACACTTACAAATTATATACTAAAAGTCAAAAGATCATTAAATTATATACTAATTAAATATTGGGGAAATGATGCCTACATTTAAATGTAAGCAATTGCCTACATTCTTTTTGAAAAAAGTTTATAAAATGTACAGTTCAGGGGCAATAAACTCCTTATACAGTTCAGTCTCTGTCTCTATCTTTTTTTACAAAGGAAAGTAGGTAACTTGCCTACTTTATAAAGTAGCCATCATATCCCCAATTAAATTATATACTAATGTTGTTAACAGTTTAACATAATGTATTTACATATTAAGTTACATCCTGAGTTCTGAAACAACTATATTACTATGTTATTTGCTAAAAAGTGAGATAAAGAGGTATCACGTATATATTATACAATATTTATTATATACTGTAGTAATTAATAAATTAAGTGAACAAAGCTTTTCCCATTTCCCAATTCCCAACCCTCCATGTTCCTTCCCACTTCCCCACTTCCCCACTTCCAGTTACTTCTTCATTTTTTCCGATGAACAAAACAGATTGAAAACATTTTCGAAATTAAAGAGTACTTTGATTCTTGTTAACTTGAGAGCGTGAGGGCACTCGCTTTATTAGCCTGAGGGCACTGGTCCTTTTTGTTACCAATTTGGCTTTTTCTCCTACATATTTTAGGTTTCGACGGAAGCTTGGTTGGGGGCAACGCCCCCCACTACCTTACACATGGCTCCGCCCCTGATTGTGTAGTGGTGAAATGATCAAATTTGACAGAAAGCTTTGCGTTTCTAAACGTAAAATTTTAATTACCTTATTGAAGTTTTGAAATAAAAAAGATGAATTCTTTAGTTACTTTTGTCTTGTGTATTTTGTTTTTTGTATGCAGAGATAGAAAAGTTGACAAGAGGTGCTAGAAGCCTAGAAGCCTTCAAAAGGAAGAAGAATTGTGGCTAGCTACATTACCATTTTAAGTTTATCAACAATGTACCCAAGGTGTAAACATTTTCGATTTAAATTTTGGTTTTCTTCCAATATTTCTTTTGCTAATTTTTATTGTTAAGTTTTCTTCACTGATTCCTTAATCATCATTATTTGTATTACAAAGTGTCATAGACGGACCCACATGGGAGTCGGGTGTGGCACGGGCAATACCCAAATTTAGTTCACGAAGTGTAAATTTTTATAAAATATGACTTTTTTGGGCTCGTGCAACACCCAATTTTACCTAATAAATTCTTTATCGGACAACTATATTACTCATAGTCATAAAAAATATTTTGTGCAACACCCTCTCAAAAATCCTGGATCCGTCCTTGCAAAGTGTTACTGCAAACATTCATTCCACAAGCATTATATCTTTAATTGTTTTGTTTTTATTCCTAAGTCTGGAATTACATCTAATTATGAGTTTTCTTTGTTCGGATTGATGCTTTGGGTTTTTGTGATTGTTTTCTCAGGTTTAACAGGTTATGTATGATAAGAAGATGATTTATATTCTGGAAGGGAAGCTTTGATTGTTCATTTTCTTGGAGGAAGATCTAACCTTGTTACCGCACTATCCACACCGAACGAATCAGGGGAGTATTTGATTTCATTCTTTTACCTGTTTTACTTTTACATTCTTTAATTGAACATTGGGGACAATGTTCATCCTAAGTGTAAGGGGAAGGTAAATGATGATACCTTATAGGATACAACTGCACTTGAGTTTGTCTGTTTGATGGTAGGTGTGTAATAAAACTAAGAGAAATACTTGTTAGTGTAATTTTAGCGCGAAATTTAAAATTTTTTACAACATTTAGGAGTGAAACTTTAGCCTTAACAAGCGTCTCATGGATAGGAGATCGTATGACTAGCACAAAACCGTACTATTCAGAAAAATTTTCCACCCAAATATGTGAGGTTCGCCTTTAGATTTGATAGGAAAAGCATTTACTTTTAGTGCTTATGAGTGTACCGGTAGCATTTAGATTCTAGAACTTACGTTAGTGATGCATCCCGAGACCGCTAGTGAGACTACATTCGTGTGGTAGGATTTACTACATGATAAGAGGCATTAGGATCACCCTTGTGTTAAACCTGTATCATAATTATTTGACCATTTAAGTCATATTACTTGGCTAGTAAAGTCAATTAATTTTTCCCACACCTTAGCGTTATACTCATTTTTAGTACACGAAACCCCTAGTACACCCCTCCGAGCCTATCTTTTCGTTTCTAACTTTAAGCATCTTACTTAAAGGAAGAATTTGCTACAACCCACTTAAATGTACACCCAAATCGCCTTAGCCTTCCGTGTATGCACTCATCTTTAGTGTATTATTGTTATTTGTTTAAACCCTTAGTTAATTATCTAAATTGATTACATGGTTGCTAAGTCGAGTCATATCCTTATATATATTGTTTTGGGACGATTGGGACTCATGGGTAAAGTACTAATGTTATGAAGTAATGGGGAAGAACATTATATATTACCCCCATATGGGTGTTAATCTTAAAAGTACTCCAAGTGTTTTGATTATCTTAATTCGAGTCATTAGATTAGTTTATTGTAAAGTATGTAAAAATTCAAGTGTAAGGGGAATGTTCATTTCCTATGATGTATTATTTTGGATGGTAGGGTAAAAGTGTATGAAAAAAAATCAAAAAAATCAAAAAAATCAAGAAAAAAAGAAAAAAAAAATAGAAAAAGAAAAGAGAAAAAAACATAAGGACTACCATCCCATTTCATTCTATGTTTATTTTATGTTTTTGTTATTTTTGATTTATTAGCTTAAGTCGAGTCTAGTCTTGGCTTAGCAACGCCATACTGTACATGTAATTAACCAAGATGATTAACTCGCCACCAGTAAAGATTGCTTATATCCAACAAAACCGTGTATTCCATATCCCTACACCTAACGTTATAACCCTTTCAAAGACCTCTTTGATAGTTTATCCTAGGTACTTACGCCATGTGGTGGAGGTTTGATCATTTCCCAAGCCTATGGTAATCTATTTTGTTATGACAGGTAGTGAGAGATGTTTTCCATTTCCATATTGTGATATATACTTTATTACACCCGAGAGATGTGAGTATCTAAACACTATTTGTGAGGTGCTAGTATATGACCTCCGTGCTTGTCTTTGGTCTTTAGTGGAACGATTATTTGTTGTAATTATTTTTATATTAGTGTTAAATAACCCCTAACTTGTATTTTGATTAGAATAAAATCGCATTTGCTTGAGGACAAGCAAATCTCAAGTGTAAGGGTATATGATGAGGCGAAAAATGAGCCGTTTTTAGGGGTTCATTTAAGCTCGAATTTGAATTTATTTGATCAAATATTGCCCTAAATCGTTCCTTTTGTCATTTTAGGTACTTTTGGAGTGAAATTCAGAAAAGGAAGCATTTTGGATGTTTTTGGAGCATAAAAGTGAAGAAAACGGAAAAGTCTTAATTTTCCTTGCTGGGAACAGTACCTGACGGCGTCACAAGATTCTACATGACGGCGTCAAGAGTAACACAAGAGGTGGAAGTGGATAAAGTCCGTGACGGTCCAGTGAAAACGTGACGGCGTCACCCAAGGCCGTCACGTGTAAAATTAAAGAGTGATGGCCTAGACGACTTCCTAAAGGCATCACGTAGGCCGTCACGTGTTAACTTGTTTTGGTCATAACTTTTGCATACGAACTCGGATTTAGGTGATTCAAAAGCCCACACAAAGAGGACGAAGAAATATACAATTTGGTGAAGAAAAGTTGGTCATGACGCCGTCACTCCTTACGGGGTGACGCCGTCAAGCCTTGCCAACAGAAAACTTGCCTATAAATATAACATCATAACTTCACTTTTTATAAGCCCTAAACCCTAAGGTCGATTCCTGGGTTTAGGTAGGTGCTTTTCCAGCAACTTAGACGGTTTCAATCACTCCATAAACATCATGTATTGGTTTTTTGTTTCTATCTTAATCTTGTTTTCCATTATCATTGTTGCTTGCTCTTCTTTGCTGATGTTTCGCTAAATCACCTTGTGTCTACTTATGTTTATGTGAAACTTGTATATAATTGATTAGATCTTATTGATTCCTTGTTGATATTTGTGTCTATCTTCATCAATTAGGGTGTGACACTTCGATAGGTCTAGTTGATTTAGTTTATAATTCTTGATTCCTATTGTCTCTTGTTTGGTTGATTGTATTGGATGTTAGGCTTAAGAAAACTGGCAGACTTCCAATGGTGACATGCTTGAACGTCTTAAGAAACATGAACCAATGCGTACTAGGTTATTATGGTTGTATTTAATGCATGAGCGAATTCTAATGATCCCATGTTAGGAGCTTCTTACAGGCTCGACATAGGAGTGAAGTAGGAGCTTATAGAGTTGGGGAAGTACGTACGCCACCCCACGAATGATATTAAGGAATATAACCCGTCAATTAAAACAAGGTGTGACAATTCAATAGGTAGAACTGGATAGCTAGCAAGGAGTAACATATCATAGGTAGACATGCTTCACTTACCTTGTAGAACCTTAGTTTATTTTTCTTGCACATTAGTTTAATTAGTAGCTTTTGGGTTAGTTGATTAGCAACTAATTCCGCCCCTCCTTCCAATACCCGAGATTTTTACTTGCTTTTCATAAAATATAAAAATACAAAAAGAATCATCCTTCACCTTTAGACCTAGTTAGATCAATTTCAATTCTAACGTCACTATTCTTGAGTTGAACGATCAATCACCCGGTACTTGTCACTATACTATACTACAACGATCAGGTGACTGGTGGGGGTTGTAAGCTTCTCGAGATCCCTTGAGAGGTAAAGCCTGGTGCAATTCCCACGCATCAGATGACGAATTATATTCCTTAAACAAGATTATTTTCTCACAACGTTGGTTTATTTTGAAAACAATCCTTTAAAAAGAAAATAATTACTAGATGTGTAATTCGATTATTCTCCGGCTTTTACCCTTCAAATAATAAAACTACAAATCTAAATAATTTGACTAATTATTAATCGCAATCCCTTTTTATTAATTCACACTTAAATCACAAATCCATATCACTTAACAAACACTAAAAGACTACTTGCTACTCATCTCAATTAAACTAACAAAAACAAATATTCAAACAAACATGATTATTAATAAACTAATTATATAAAAGTGAAAAGGAATAGAAAATAGAACCCGATCTAAGAGATGAGACGAAATTAACCATCCGATTTTATAAACTTGTCAAATTATAAAGTTTATTTCTTTAATAGTTTTAATATTACCAAGTAGTAAATAAAGTTTTTGACTTTAATCACTAATTAGCTTTATAAAAACTAGAAAAGCTATAAGCTTTATTAATAAGTAAGCTTATAAAACCCTTAAGTTGCGGCCTTAGATGTTGAAAATGATGAGAAACTAATAAAAATCAAAACTTTATGAAAAATTAGTACAAATAATATATAATATGAACCAATTAAACTATGGAAGAAGCTTATTGGTTAAGGAAGTACTAATCAAAATACTAAACCTTAATCAAAACAAGCTAAGATAAAGGTAGGAGATTAAAACTTTATGGCAAAAACTTAATAGATCTAAAATAAACTAAGTATATGAAAAGAAATAAACTAAATAGATTTATTAAGAAAAAGTTTAAAATTAAAAGAGACTAATTGATTTATGCTAAAAATTACTAGATTTAATAACACTAAAGAGAATATGAAAAGAAATAAAGTATAAAAAAATGTTTATTCAATAAGCTAATCTGATAAGTTTCAAAAAACTATTAAGTTAAAATAGATTTTTAGATAAAAGAAAATAGAATAAAAGAAATAGATAAGAAGAGTAATAAGCTAAGTTGGACCATTAAAAAAAACATCATCTTTATTCAATTTGAAATAAGGTGTACAATAAGCTTTTAAAAATAAACTACAAATATTAAGCTATTACAAAGAAATAAATCTACTATCTAATTTATTTATCCTACACTTCTACTTCTAAAAATAAAAGTAAAAGTGTGTGTGTGAAAAATGATGTAAGGAAAAGCTTCTCATAGCATTGGATTTGGTGATGTATTTATAGCCAATGTTTGGAATATCTTGGCAGTTTGAGCTTCACGTGCAAGTCTTCAAGAGCAAAATATTCAATGTGATGTTCTCTTTAAAAATATATTTGATGCTCAGAAATCAAGGAGGCTTCACATGCTCTACCAGTACCACACTCCAATTAATATAAACAAAAAGCTCTTTTCTTTATTTTGTAGCAGCATGAGAGTAAAAAGCTTGGGATCACTTTGGCTTTGATAACTTTTATTCTTTATTTGTTTTGTCACCATTCGATGGGCTAGTGAGTTTGGACTTCACGTGGCCAGCTTTCAAGATTATTTCTTTTTCTCTTCTTTTGTCGCATGCTGGCTATCAAATAAAAGTGCCTCACGTGACACTTGTGTATTCAAATGGTTAATCTCTTGTTATTTCTTCACATGCCTCCTAGTGACAAAGATTTCAATTTGCAAATATAGCAGCTGGTCAAAAAATTATTCCACTTTGTAAATATCAAGCGCCAGTCTTCATCATAAATTGCATTTCAATCTTTTGTCGCTAGCCTCAAGAGAAGACAACATGACCCACTTTCTATATATATATTTTTTTCTCTTCTCCATTTGGCCGAATGCCTAAAAGATAACAACAGTAGCACGTGGCAATGGTCTTTTATTTCCGTGGCTAGTCTTTAAATGCAATTCATTGTTGGACTTTAGTGCATAGCTCCTTGTTTCATTTGAGAATGCCAAGTGCCTATATATATTGCGTACATGGGCCTTATCTTAAATATCATTGGGCCATTGGACAACTTGCTTCAATATTCATCAACTTGGGTCGGTGCTGCTGCACGAGCTGGTCTTGGATTTCATTTGTCGAACATTGGACTTATAATTTGTGCTCATTCCAATCCCGTGCTTGTTTTTGCCCTTTTTGTCTTTCTTTTTGTCCTTTTTCAAGATATCCATACCTGTACGGCTGTACATGCATAAACACAAAAACACACTATATTTGGCATTTTAAGTCGGTTTTTGGTCATTTTAGTCCGGTTAAATTAGGCAAAATGTATGTGTAATTACACACACACCAAGAACAATTGCCATATTCCTAAGAAGTTGATTTAGTCAAAAACAAAGATGCGAAGCACGTTGATCATTTTTCACTCACCTAATTAGACGTGTTACCTAAATAAGATGTGTTTGATAGACAACATTTTCACATTGTTTAAAATGTGTGACAATGAAACATGTTTTGTTGGTTTATGGAGGTTTTCATGTCGTTACCCTAGAAAAGTAGTACTCCCTTTGTCTCAAAATATAAGTATATTTTTACTTTTTAAACTCTTTTTATTACAACTTTTACCTTAATTATTTATTTCTATGTTATATAATACTTAATGCGAAATATAAATGGATTTGTGTTTTAAATATATTTTCATTTGTATACTTTTCATCAAGTATAGTCGTGGAAAAAAAGACTTTGAAAAGTCACAATTGACTTATATTTTAAGACGGAGAGAGTAATTCAATTTTTCATGTTTAACTAGTTTAGAACCCGTGTTTGAAGAATGTATTCAATAATAAGAAAAATTAAAAAAAAAATGATAAGTATTTCCAACCAAATATTTTAAATTAAAGGAAAAAAATTAAATGGGTATACATTTGTTTTTATAAGTACATCTGAAATGTATGATTATTATTATTAAATTTTTTTATTTCTCATTTAATCTTAACTGCTCATGCATTTTATAAGAACTCAATAAATATTGTCATTTTGTGGTCACTAAATAAAGTGTAAATCTTAATAATTGAAATTATAAAAGCGTTTTTAATTGAAGTATTAACACAGTGAGAAACATATAACTCTCAACAGGGGACACACTTATTATCACAAATATTATATTATATGTACCATTAAATGATCTTCTAACCAGATTTGTCAACTATTTAAAATGGCGTATCATCAAATAATGTTCAAAAAGTATCAATAGATTAATATCGGTGTCGGTTGAGTTGATTAAACAAATATAAAACCGTATTTGTGATGTGTTACTAAACAAACATCTAGTTAAATAGTTTGTTAAACGTTTCATTGGTGCATCATTCAAGTTTAGAGTGCTAAGTTGTAGGGAAGACGAATAACACATTATTCGTCTGTCATCTCAACGTTACCTCATCATTTTCCAATAAGACACAAATAACTAAAACCCTTTCTTTAAAAAATAAATAAATAAATAGAAAATAAAAATAAAAATTGATTGGGTGCCACAAAAAATACCCACCACTCAAAAAAGAGTAAACTACAAAGATGGTCCCTGTGGTATGTGCTGACTTTCACTCTTGGTCCTTTGACTTTTTTTTTTGCATATACAGTCCCTAACTTTGAAACCCCTAACACTAAAAGTCCCTTGACCAAACGGTGTTATGTTTGACTGTTAAATACCCCTCATGTGACTTCCCTATATAGTTTGGTCAAATGTTATTTCACATAAAACACATACCCCACAAACCACTACTGCTGCTCACTCCATCTTCTTCGCCTCCACCACCGCTGCACACTCCGTCTTCTTCGCCTCCACCATCGGTGCTCAACTCACTACACCACCGCCATATTCTCTATACCATCGCTAAACTACCCCGTCGCCGCCTACAAAAATAACTTCTACCCTACAAAACCACTTCGCCGGAAAATAACCACCACCATCACCTACAAAATCACTTCTAACACAATCATCATCTCAATTGAAACCCTTTATTGGTGGCAAAGGGTGGTACGGTTTGCTGGTCCCTCTTAATTTGGAGCCTTTGCTACCAGATCTTGATAATGTATATCGAATTATAATTTTTTTTTTCGGGATATGTGTAAGCACAATTATAGTGAAATAATGAAGCTTTAAGGATTAATCTTCACAAGGTACACCTACCGTAATGTACAGTAATCATTTCTTGAAATTAAATCTCCTTTAAAGGAGATCTCATCAATTTGTTTTTTTTTTCTTTCTTTCTTCGGATTGTTTCCTGTTATTTTTATTTAATTGATTGCAATAAAATCAAACTGACATTATTGTATATGTTTTAGTATATTTGATAATTGATGTAGTGATTTGGTGATTGGTATGAAGGATCACAGTGGTGTTACGGTGATGATGATAATTTTTAAATGGAAAATATTGTTTATTTGCCTAGTTTTGTTTCATGATTTTGTTCAAGAAAATTGGGTTATTTGGCTATTTGAGTAGTGTTTATTTTTGAAATATTTATGTGTTTTGAAGTGTAAATTAAGTACACATGAAAAGGTACAATATAAAAGGATTACGGGTGTTTGATTGAGGTGGTCCGAAATTGATGGAGATGGCCGGAAAAATTGGTATCTCAAAATAATGATTGTGGGAGTTGGTGTTTGTGGTTAAATATGAAAAAAGAAAAAATTATGGTTGGATTGGTAGTGATGGGAGTTTATTAAAGATGAAGAAAGGTAGTGGTGGTGGGCTCAAGAAAAATATAAAATGACGAATTCACCCTTTCACATGAGAAGTGTTTAACGGTCAAATGTAACGTCATTTGGTCAAAGGACTACGAGTTTTAAGGGTTTCAGAGTTAGGGACTGTATGTGCAAAAAAAAAGTCAAAGGACCAAGAGTGAAAGTCAGCACATACCACAAGGACCATCTTTGTAGTTTACTCCTCAAAAAATAAATAAATGAATAAAAATAAAAAAACAATACAAGTGATTGAAATGGCTAAGGAACAAACGGCGGACGAATAACATGAGGCACGGTGCAGTACAACGTGTTGTTTGTCCATTGTTGTGTCTTTGGTGGACGAATATGTAACACCCCCAACTTAAATATGGCAGCTGACGTAGCTGGGGGTATTACGCAAAAGGAACCATGCACATTTATAGCTAACGACCACAACACGGGACGTTTATAAATGTTTCAAAACATATCATTCGAGTTTACAAACCATTTAGAGTTCAAAGACTCTTTATCAAAGTAGCAGCGGAAAAGTAAATAGAGTTTACAGCGGAAAATAACAAAGTTTAGAAGCGGAAGTAACAAACGACACACAAAAGGTTTTACGAATGACATGCAAATAAAGATAGTAAAGATGGTTAAGTTGCCTTGACAGAAAGCCTCCTCAGTCCAAGCCACTCCACCATGCCCCAAAATATTATGCTCCAAAGCTAATTATTAGTAATAGTAATACCTGAAACACATGCTTAAAAGTCAACACAAAGATTGAGTGTAATTCATAGGTTTAAATAAATAAGGTTGAGCACAAGATTTTAATCAGGTGATATAAGCAACATATGCAAATACCGGGTAATCAGGGTAACATACAATATATAGAGGCATCCCAGTGCATATAATATTGTTGATGATGCTAAGCTCATGACACGCAAAACGTTAACCAATCCATCATAAGTCGACAATAACCGCGAAATTTCATAATATAATAGTGCCCCCAAGGACGGGTATTTGCCATATACCCAGCAAAATCGAATATAGTACACCACAATTTGCTTATCTGGCAAAAGGAGTGGTAAGGTCAATTCCTATAAGCCTATATCCCTATATTCGCGCTCACTCGCAAGTGATTAATGGATCATGATCTGAGGGTCTTGCATGGCAAGATAAGCTACTTAGCACATCCTCACGAAAGCATACCAATCAGGAAAAGCATAACAAAAACACTGGTGCTCAGAAAACATTTAAAAGCATGTATCTCACTCCAAGAGTTTATAAACAATTAAAAAGATTAAAAGTGGAGATATGAATCACACCTTAAAGCAGCAGGAAACGAGATATAATAACCAAGCAAGTAATATGTCACGTCAAGTAATCCTCAGCACAACCTAATCAATATAAATGGCATAACTCATAAATAATACTCGAATGTCTCAACAAACAATACTTGAACAAAAGGTTTCAATAACAATGGCGTTTGAAGAAAATAGATTTTAAAAGTCTCGTGTGGAAGACAAGAAAATTAGAAAATGAACATGTCGGCAAAAGTGAACGATAACCCAAGAAATATGAAAGTAGACGAAAGAGTAACTCGAAGAAGATATCGAAAAGAAAATGAATACACACTCAAATAAACGACAACATGTAAATAACTAGTCTCGGCTTTTCCCATTTCCCAAATATAACGTCGAAACCAATATAAGTTGAAAAGGTTTTTTTTATCTATTTAGCAAATCTTAAACGGTTAAAGTTTATAAAAGATTTTATGAAATTTCGGCATAACTTGCCCGTTTATACAACGTTTTCCCCGAGTCAACGACTCTTAAATATCTTATATATCGCTAAATGTCGCAAGTTATAATATACAATTGAACACATTATTCGTGTTAACTTTAGTTGTTTAGTTTTATCGACCATTTTGTATTGTTAGTACCAAAGGGTCCATAATGTCTAAATAACCATCTCGTAAATCCAATGCGCCCAATCCTTGTCCATCACAAATAACGTCACAATATCAATATCCGGATCCAAGTCCGATGTCACAATCCACTTAACTATATCAATTGGTTTTATTGTTTCACATTTATTAGTTCACGTTTATGATTATCGTCAAGTTATATTATCGTTAAGTTATATATATATATATATATATATATATATATATATATATATATATATATATATATATATATATATATATATATATATATATATATATATATCGTTAAGTTTCCCGTTTCAAAATATTTAGCCGAAACCTAGACAAGTCACGGCTCGAACCCGAGACCAACAATCCAAACAATCCGAAACAAACATCACACCACCAATAACAACACCACCCAAGTCCAAATCCACATCCAAAACTACTCGGCTCCAAATCTAAATCCAAAACGAACACAAACAAATCCTCAACAACCTAATCCTAGCAGAATCCAAAACCAATAACAACACCACCCAAGTCCAAATCCACATCCAAAACTACTAATAAAACACAGTTTTTAGCCTTCTATTGCAATATCTTGAGCTATTATTGTGACACCTGTCCACACAAGAGTTTTGAATTCGTCATTTGGATGGCTGTATGGTCAACCAGGAAAGAATTTGATACATTCCAAATGAGATATGATACAACTTTGGCAAGCACAATTCTTTCCTAAGATATCTTCAGCTATCATTAATTGCATGCGTTTGAAACATATACTGTTCGTTTTTAATTTGACAACCTTCTAAGCATTCAAACGGCAAAGTCTTTAAATTGATTTACTTATTTTTTAAACCCATCTTTTTAAGCATCAATTTTTAGTGGGGTGTTTTTTTCTAATTAGTCAACCCCGGTAATTTAGCAAATGTATTTAAAAGGCTTAATTAATTATTTACAACTCATGCATTTAAATGGGCCTTCTAATAAAATTTCAATTTTAGTTTGAAATTTTTGTTTGCTCCCCTGCAAGCTTTGCGTATAGTTAACTTTTCATAATTTGTGTTAAAAACAAAATTAATTTAATAGAAATGAGCTATGTTTTTTATATGTACTTTTTCATTCTTATTTTTTTATTTTTATTTTCTTTTCTTTTCTTTTTGCATGTTTATTCTTTCGTTGTTCATTATCATCAATATATAAAGGTAATGCATACTAATATTTGATTATATAATATATAAAGGTTATGAGCATCAAAGTCAGGTATGTTTGGAGTATGGTAACATCCAAATTGACAAATTTTCATTAGCAAAGAAGTTTCTTGCTAAACTTTAAAGATTAAAACTTAAATCCATTTAGTATTTTGACATAGTCGATATATTCCTCATATGTTATTGTTATGGTACTTTGTGATTTCGGTTAGTTTTTCTTTCTAATCATGCTCTTTTTAATGTATAAGATGTTTTTTTATACTTTCTAAACCTTTTAATATGCTTTCGATTAACGATAGTTACATTTCAAATTGTTTTGGTTTATCTCATTTCTTGCTATTTTTAGATGAATTTATGGGAAGAGGATATACAATCACACTTCTATTGTTTGATCAACCATGTTTTGCTATCTAATTCATGTTTAATCACCTTTTGTTTAGTCTAATTTATATTTCTTTTTACTTGGTTCTTTTCATTTGGTCGTGATATAGAATTGGTTGTGCTACACCCAAATATTAGTACATGTATATTTAACAACTACTACAGTATAATTTTTCATATATACATATCATTCATGGTGGTACACCTAAATATGTAAAATATTCAAAAAAGAAACTTCAAGAAACCTATAAGAGGACTAGGTGTGGTGAGGAGGTAACCCTTCTCATTTGGGCACTAGGGGTGACACCATCATCTTAACAAACCTTCCCTTACAACCCTCCTCACTCACAACTAACTACAACTTACTCATTTGGTCTCCACCACTTAAAACTTTATTTTTCTATTCAAATTATCAAATAAACTAAATTCATTTCATTAAAAATAAAATTACATTACAGCATACTAAATTACACACAACTAAAAATAACGTTAGGAAAAAAAAATAGTTGAACGGGAATATTACCATTCAAATTAATTGGGCTCCATCTCCAAACAGTTCTTTTGTCAGAAGTTCACCTCGCCGTGCAGGTGAGGAGGATGGTTTTGGCGAGTGATGAGGAAGTCATGTGGTGTTGTGGCGAGGGATGAGTAGTTGCCATGGTGGCAACAACGAGCTACAACGAGATCACACCTTCCCCTCTAAGAGACACGGTTTTTATCAGTTTGTTTTTCTTATTTTTTGTTTGTTAGTTTAATTTTTTTTACGTGTTAAACTTTATATTTTTTTCCATACTTCAATATTGTAGTTTTATAATAAAAAAATTACTGTATAAAAATAAAAAAGAAATTAAACAAAATTAAAATAACAAAACAAAGTACAAATAGTGTTTTAAGGAGTCTTTATAACCTATCCTAAGAATAATCCTTGATTTTGTGGGACTCTTGCAACTTACAATTACTCGTTATTCTTGTTGAGACATTGGACTGTAAGGCTAGATATAACCTGGTCTTTTTAATTCATCGAGGTTGGAAGCCCGCGCGTTGCGGCGGGGTGTTGTGCTAAAGAAGGAGGTTCCGTTGCATTTAGTAAGTGTTGTCTTTAAGTATAAAGTATCTTTATTGCTTATGCGGAGTTTCATAAATTAGTTTGATTTTCGATAATGTATATAAAAATGTAGTTGTAAAAATGTTTGTAAGTATTGGCTCTTGGAGTAAGTATGAGAATATATACAATATATTCATATGAGAGTTGGCTCAACTTTGGCTAAAGTACGATCGAAGTGGGAATAAATACAAGTCGAATTGTATTTATTAGATTCGTTTGATTTCATGGTGTGAAAATATACATACAATATATATTTATCAAAGTCGTGGTTAAATAATATATTAGGACAATATATTATTTATAGTTTACGTCGACGTGGTCGCCATATAAAATATGTGTTTAGACAAATCTATTTAGCGAAAAATGGTAAAAATAACATAAGTTTATTAACTTACAAAAGTTTTAGGATGAAAAGTGTTCAAGTGTTCAACCTTGAGGGATTGAAGTTGTAAAAACTATATAAGTTACAAACTTATAAAGATTTTTAGAAAATGTCAAGTGGTTTAAAGTTGAGGGGTTGAAAATGTAACAATTTATATAAGTTATACAACTTATAAAAGTTTTTAAGAAAAGTAGCAAGTTACTCAAATTGGAGGGGCTGAAACTGTCAAAAGCCAAAGTTGCAAAAATAACAAAAATTGGGCAAAGTGCCATTGCTAAGGATTAAACTCAAGACCTCTTGCTTACAACACCAACGACACAACCAACTGAGCTAATGGTGTTTCTTGGTTTCATTTTTCCTTTAACTGTATTTAATGTTACTTATCATTGATTTATTTTGTGTTAAATTTCACTTTTTTTTTTTTTTTTTTGGTTTTCTCTTTCTCCAAGTGAGCACTTGGGTTCCATTCGTGTAAACCAAACCGAGCTCAAAATAACTCCAATTTATCCTTGTGTTTACCACGACTCAAAACAAAATGAAACCCAACTCGTTCAAAACGAAACAAAAACCTTAATCCGTTTTGTGAAATTTTTCAATAGTTCTTTTACGCTAAAAACATTTAAAATATAGTTTGATTATTAATAAGCACTTGGTAAAATGGGTTGGGCTTTATAGCTCGTTTATGTGTTTGGTTCGTGTATATGTAGTTTTTGTTGATGAAGTTTATTCGTTGCATGACCACACAAGTTTTGACAATACCACGTTAGTTATGCTACGGATGCATGGGATCGACTATATCGAATGAGCATGCATACGACATGAAATTTTAAAGAACCCTAACAATGAAGTTATGCTAGCATCGAAATGGGTTTGGAGACTTACGACACCAGAAGGTGGTGAGGGACGACCGAAGCATGTGAACAAGGGATGGACGAGAAACGAAGTTAAGCTTCAACTTCAACTCTGCTTCTTCCTTCTTCCTCCTCTCGCGACAGTAGTAAACGAAATGGGTTACAATTTATGTTTTGTCTTTGTTTTTGATTCGTGGTGAGAACAGATGGTAGTGTGCATGGGTTTATAAAGGGAAGCTAGCATATGTTTAAAAATATAGTCAATTGGAGTTGGTAATGTGGCAGCGAGAATTTTGGGATGACACAAAGAAGAAGACACTAGATTTTTGAGTGAAATGATGCACCATGATGAAGAGGGTATGGATTGGTAGAAGTGTAATGATGAAGTCAATGGAGAGTAAGTAGCATAATTCGTCCTTGTGCAAATCTCCGACGAGAAGGAGACAAAGAAACCATGGTTTTGCGCTGAGGTCTTTGGCACAAAAGGGAAGGTCAATCCCTCTTAAACATGTGTTCAAATGCCTGCTTCATGATCATCCTTGTGGTGTCTTTGCCGTGAAGAAGAAAACAAAAATGATCATGGTTATTTTGTTTGGCTCGTTTGGATAGGTTTGAAGGTCAAAGCAATGTTAAAAACGTGTTAGAAAACATCTAAGGATCGCTTGAAGTCGTTTAGAGTTGGTACAATACATAGAGCTAGGACAACAGAAATAATATAAAGGTTTTTGTTTGTGCTTGGGTTTGTGTCGAGGACTGGCCCAACAGAAAGGAAGAAAAGAAAATGTAATAAGGGTCCGTTGGGTTGTTTTGAGATGTGGGCCGAGGCCCATGCTATCAGTGTATGTTTAGTTAAGTTTTTGTTTAATTTTTCATAAGCTCGATAAATAAATAAACTTGTTCAATAAACTGTCGATACGTAAGCTTAGTAATGTTAATAGTTTTAATAAAAGCAAAGATTTAGCCCGTAAAAACGGTTAATTAAGTTGTGATTATAGATTACCCATCGTTAAAATTAAGAGGGAAATTTCACGGTATATTACAGAAGGCACATTGCATAACATTATAGTACATACCATACATTAATTTCAATAATAGTTTACATCATTACAAAACAATTTTTGTACAACTCTTTAAAGTAAAAGTGTCTCCATATTGAAATCTTATTGTCTTGAAAACATGATAGTAAGGTACCAAATAGTCTGACTCCAATAAATGTGCCCTCAAATACTTTAACAATGTTCACCTAAAAATGGTACTAGAAAACGTCAACATAATGTTGGTGAGCTCGTAGGTTTGAAAGTTAAACCACGAAGCTGTGAATAATATAATATAGCACAACAGTGGGCGAGATATACAAATGTGAGCACATAGTAAATATCGCAAACTATCTCAGACTGCAAATACATATAATTGGTCCACACATAGTCAGGGTGCCACTTCCCAAATGATATACTGGGTGCCACTTCCCAAATGATATATTGGGTGCCACTTCCCAAAATTATTTGAGCACATTCAAGCCAAGTCACACAAATTGGAATTTACACAGTAAGACACATATTGCAAATCAAAGCACACATATTGTCCAAAAACATGAAAACAGTGGATCACATCATGAAAACATTCGAAAGCATTGAGTATCATTTCCACCCCAAGATAAAGCATATTAAAAAGTGGGGCTACTAGAACTCACCTTAGTCTCAGCAACGCAATATCAACAACAATAACTGGTATGGAACAACACAACGATCCTAACAGTAGCACAGCTCAATAGTCAAGGGTAGCCTAGCATAACAGCAGCTAGAATCTCACAGCATGACGGAATCGGCATGACCTAATAATATAAAGACTAGTCTTAACATATATTCCATAAAATAATCTAAGGCGTAAAAGTTTCCAAAACTTAACTATTCCCATTCCCATAGTTATTCCAATTACATTACCAAAATAATATCGTTTTATCCTTTTATTAGAGTTTGGTATCATCGCTTGTGTTACGGTAGGAAGACACTGACTCTAGAGTACACATGCCAAACGAAGAACGAACAATGAAGATGTCGAGAATAATAAGACAATAAGAAGAGATGATGGAGATAACCTAAAGTGATCCCACATAGCAAACACACCAAATAAAAAGGATAGACTAGTAGTCGTCGATATTTTCCCATAACCCCATTTAATTTCATGAAACATACTTGTATATGTTTAAATAGAAATTCGCCATGACTCATCCGTTTAGAGGACGTCTCCAAGTCAAATGACTTAATTAATTTCCAAATAAGTTTAGACAACAAATGTTATAAATATTATTGTCCATTAGACATTATTTCCATTGTTATCCGTATCGGCTCGAATACATTAAATTCATAATGAGTCTAAAGTCCAGTAATATTCCAAGTTAGAATATACTTCCCAAGTTCGGTGTTGCAAAATCTTAAATAATCCGACTACCAATCAACAACCAGTTAAATAATCCAACAAATGACTCCATATAGTATACTAGGATAAAAGTGCCTCAAAACATCTAATAACCTTCGCGTTTTTCTGTTTTCATTCCAAAATTAAATAATTACACTTTAACTCTCCTTTTAGTGATATATAAAATAATTAACAAATAAGTTTTGTAAATTACTATTTCTAATAAGTATGTTATTACTTATTTTCTTTTAATTTTTATCACGTCAAATTGTGTCACGAGTTATATTTCCATTTCGAGCCACATCTCCATATCAATCCCTCATTCATAACGCCGGGTCAAAAGTCAATTATGTCAATAATGTCCAAGTTACTATTCATAAGTCCATTATAGGCTATCGAGGTCACACCGAGACCACGGGGTCTCGGCCAACAGACGACATGGACAAAACATCACAATGTCGAGTCCAAGTCACAATCAACCACAATAATACTCGGCCGGATCTAATTCTATGGCTCGAGTTAAGTCATAATAACCACCATATTATCACAAATCAATCGGACTAAATAATCTTACCTCGCCGAGACCACGAGGTTTCGGCTGTGATTCTACACCACGAGCAAGACAACACAAACGGACAAAACTCTAACCAAAAGACATAACCAAATCCTAGCTACCCATGATTGACTGAAACCCAAGGTGACCCAACAAACAAACCAAGTTATTGTTCATTTTCTGTTTGATTTAAACCCATCGATCTACCTTACCTTACTAACCAAAATAAGAAAACAATCAAAATACGGCGGCGGTGGTGGCTCGTGAATGGTTATATAGCGCGTACATTACAGATCGAAGACAAGGAAGGTGAAATAAGGGTGGGTTTGTTATTGTTTCGAAGGTGGGGATGGCGGTGTCGTGTGGTAGTGGTGGTGGCCATGTATGGTGTGACGGCGGTTGAGTTAAGGGGGGGGGGGGGGAGAGAGAGAAATGAAGGTGTGTAGGGTTATATTATCATAAATGAGGAGGTGTGAGGGGTTGGTTATATGTGGCAGCTTTTATTAAACTTTCATTATAACATGTTTTGAGTAAAAATTTTTGAGAGCCGTTTTAAGTTGCGCCAATATTTTTAAATTTGTTTTTCCATTAAAAATGACCATAAATACGTTTATATTCGTTCTAAATGTCTAAGATTAATTATTTCACGTCTTTATTAGGTTCAGACTTGTGCCGACTCGCGTTGTGCTCTACTTCCACGTTTCACAAGAAAACCTCTCGTTTTCAGTTCAAATGATGTCCAAAAAGCTCGGAAAATATATAATAGATAATAATAATAAACATATTTTATTATCTAAATGAGTACTAGAAGTCACGGGTTTTCATAAATAGTTTTAAGTTTTATAAAATAGTATTGCCCTAAAATGCCGGTTGCTACGGTTAGACTTTTAATTGCTATTTATGTGAAAAATAAGTGGCCATTATATCAACTAGATGTAAATAATGTTTTCCTTTATGGTGATTTAGATGAGGATATTTATATGACTATTCCTCAAGGTTTTTCTGATTCATCTAATAAGAATAAAGTTTGTAAGCTCACTAAATCTTTATATGGTCTTAAACAAGCACCCAGAAAGTGGAATGAAAAGCTTGTTAGTGTTCTTAAAAAAAATGGTTTCGTGCGGTCTATAAATGATCATTCTTTATTCATAAAAACCAAAGATAAAAAGTTAATCGCCTTATTGGTTTATGCTGATGACATTGTTATCACAGGAAACTGTGATAATGAAATTGATCAGTTTAAGATTTTTCTCAACACTAAGTTTAATATAAAAGATTTGGGTGCTCTCAAATACTTTCTGGGAATTGAAGTTTTGAAAAATGGAAATAATATATGTGTCACTCAAAGGAAATATTGTTTAGAACTGCTTAAAGAATTTGGTCTTCTTGGGTGTAAACCAGTGTTTACTCCCATGGAACCAAATTCAGTTCTTCCTTTTATTCCAACTAAAGATAATCCTTTACTTGATAACATTACTGGATATCAAATGTTACTTGGTAAACTCATTTATCTGACCCATACCAGACCTGATATTGCATATTCTGTTAACTATTTTGCTCAATATATGCACTCACCTTTAAATCTCATCTAGCTTCTGCCTTAAATGTTCTAAGGTATTTGAAAGGTGCTCCAGGTAAAGGTATTAGGTATTGTTATTCAAGTAGTGATAATGTTTTGGAAGGATACTGTTGATACAAAAGTTGGGCGTACCTGGTTGTTGGGCTTTGCTCTTATATCAATTCGTTCCTTAGCACTTTGTTACCTGCGTACTAAGAAAAATAAGACAACACCGTTAGGCTTATCGAGGGATTGTCTCCCCCGATTAGACTCCGGCGTGAGAGTAAGTAATCGAATTTAGGTTTTGGTTGAAGAGTTTAGGGATTATGTCAATCGTACCTTGAATGAGAATCGTATGATTCTATATATAGGGGCTAAGAAACCGTGTTTCTTGCTCCTTACTCTTCGCACGCATGGTGCTTATCCGAGGTAAGGATATCTATTCCTTGAATAGATAATCCTTATCGGATATCCGGTGAGTTAGATTGGGCCTTTGGGCTTCGTGAGCCCAAGCGTTGATACCACGGCCCATACCATTTGTCATGGTAGCCCATTCGTGATGGGCTTAGGTGTAAGTAATGTCTATCATTTGGGCTTGCGGCCCAAATATAGGCTATACGTCATCATGTCCCCCCAGTCTAGTATGCGCGGCACGTAGCCGCGGGTACTAGACTTAATGTAAGCAGCGGTAAGCGTGGCGGGAGAATGAACAAATTGTTACCGCCTTTTTGGAGGTGCAATGCACCTAACAGGTTCAAAATAGTTACCTCGGTAATCGGGGGTGGTGTCCACGTTTCACTTGGGATTCGGAAAAAGTGCATGTACCTCTTCACCTTCTAGCCACACATTTCACTGTGAGTGGGTTCCACGTGGATAGGGATTAGGGTTTTACTACCCCTATATAAGGGTCACCGCCCCCCTTTTTTACACACACAGTAAAAACACACATAGCTACTATTCACCTTCTTCTTCATTTCTAAAGCGTTTTTTGCAGAAAACCTTTTAAGCCTCGTAGGTAATTTGTGCGTCTGCTTAGGTTTAAGATGAAAATTGTCGCTCAGTTGGATGAGTTTCGCTCTGCGATGTCCGTCGAGGATGTAATGCATTTTTCTTCCGACTATTTCGTGCCTTTGGATGTACATCCAGAGGCGCCAGATGTCGATGCGTGTATAGCCGACTTCCCCGAAGGGAAGATAGGTTTATACACGAAATTTTTTGAGTACGCTAATTACCGCGTACCTATTTCTGTATTTCTGAGCGACTTGCTCAATCACTATCGCCTTCACATCTCTCAGCTGCACTGTATAGGTGCGGCGAAGGTGTCGAATTTTGAGATAAACTGCCGTTTATTGGCGATAGAACCCACCGTGGACTTGTTCCGCTCCTTTTACCACTCAACGTGGTCAAACGGTTGGGTATCCTTTGCGAAGCGCCCGGGGGCGTTTCAGTGTTACACGGAAAAGGTTGACGCACTCAAGAATTGGAGGGAATATTTCTTTTGGGTAGACGACGTGGTCTTTCCCTCCGATTTTGAGTTTTATACTCAGTCGTCCTTACCAAGGGATGGGCGCCCCGCACCCGGTTCATATAGGATTGCTGACGCGCAGACGTTAAATGCCAATCGATTGGCCATTAACCCTTATCCGGAGGAGTTTTTGGTTCATGTAGGATTGAGTCGCGCGTATTTTGGCGCAGCAGATGAGGTTCCCACTTTCCTAAGTGAGGATGGCCGGGGTGGGTGTTCATCCTTTGTAATTTGTTAGTAAGTTTTTCTTTCTTTTTTCTTCGCGCATTTGCCAACTAATCTTTCGTTGCTTTTCTTGCTTCATTGTTATATGTGCAGAGATGGACTTGTTCGCGGTGGTGAAGCTCGACAAGCCAAAGCAGGTCACTATAGGGGTTCGTCCGTTGAGGGAAGGGGAGACACCCCTACTTGACGCGACCGCGGGGCATTTGACTGTTCTGCCCTCGGCCACCCCTGAGAGTACGCCCCCACTCGTGGTGGCGCCTGTGCAAACTGTAGCTCCCGAGGTGGTGGAGGAGCCTACTGAGAAGGCGGCGCCTGAATTGGAGGTGGCGCACGAAGAGGCGCGCTCAGGGTCATCTGATAGCATTCGGATTCTGAAGCCTGAGGAAGTGCTGAGAGAGGAGGTTGCGCAAAGTTCGAAGCGCAAGGCTGAGGCTGGTGGGAGTAATAATAGGAAGAGGCGCCGCCACGTCATTGGAGACGCGGAGTCGAACGCTGAGGAGACTTCGACCTCTGGCGCTCGATTGAAGGTGGATGACGCTTCCCCATTTTTGTAAGTATAAATTAGTGGTTCTCTCTCTTTTTCCCTCTTTATGCTATTATTACTTGTTGTAATTATTGTCTTTGTTGCGCAGGGATGATGGCGCAAAGGATGATGAAGTCTCCTCTCCACAGAATGAAAACAAGGAGGGAGGTACCTTTGCTGCTGATGGTGGTGAGGCGCAGCAACTGCTTGATGAGTTGGCTGCGACTACTGCCCGTCAGGCTGAGCTGGTGGCGCAGCTGAAGGGAAAGCGTGCTGGGGAGAGTCGTGCTCTAGCCCAGAAGGAGGAGGAGCTGGAAAAACTTCGCGCGCAACTGGCGGGCGTGCAAGTTGAGCTTGGGGAGTCAAGGGCGTATGGGGAGAAGATCGCTCAGGACAAGATGAGCATCTTGGCTGATCTGCTATATGCGAGGGCGAAGCTCGAGCAGATAAAGGCCAAGACGTCGTGGTCTGTGTCGTTCCTTGAAGGAAAAAGGTCTGAGCATTATGCTAGGCTTCAAGAATTCAAGGAAAACATGGAGAAGACGCTTGTGGCGTATGAGGAGAAGCTGCGCGCCCTTAGCATTGAGTACGACGAGGAGCTGTATCCTCATCTCATGTCTGTGATTGCTGAGCGCAGGTATTCTTACACCCTTATCTTTTAAAATTGTTTTCTTCACTCCATTGTTTATCTTATCTTGTTACCACTTTGTGAATGCAGGTGGTTGATCAGCCATGGGCTTCGTCTGGCAGCTCTAAGTACTTTAGAGTCTGCGGAGGTGGTGGAGGCCTTTGGGAAGGTTGTCCACTGCGCGATGGCGCGTGGCCATTCGCAGGCCATGGAGGAGCTCCGCGAGGCCAAGTTGTTCGAGAAGGATTTGGCGGAGATTCCTGGTTATAGCGCCACAGCGTACGATGAGCTGGTGCAGGCGATGGCGGGGTTGAAGGTGCTTGAGCTGCCCCATATCGGGAAATTGGAGCGTGACCAAGATGACCCCATTGATGTGCTCATGGCGGGTTTGACGTTGCAGCGTCATCTTGGAGAGAATGCAAAAGAGGAGTTAGATTATTATCTAAAGCCTGATCTCTCGCAGCTTCAAGTTCCAGTTTTTGCGCGGCCCCGTGATATTCTCAAGCCCTTTGCTTTGGAGAAGGAAATCCCTTTAAAGGAGGTGCTGGAGCGTCACGAGCAAAGAGTTGCCGTGAAAAAGGGTATTAAGGGCAAGGCTGTGATGTGCGGCATCGGTGCTGCGCACCTTCCTCGATCTGATGGCGTGCCTGTGAGTGTTCCTACTGTTTCGCTTAAGGATGCTATAACCTTGAGGAAACTGAAGGAGGCGGGGAGTTCCGCCGCACCAGAAGAGAGCCATGATCACCGCCATAGTATATAGGTTATTTTGTAAATGTATGTATTTTCCTTGTAATTTTAATAAATGTGGAATAAGATACATTTTGTTATAAGTTCGTAACTTAAATGTGTTTGCATTGTTTGCTGTTGATTTTTTACTAAGTCTTTTAAGCGCGTGACTTAAATATACTTGCATTGTTTGCTAAGTTTTATTATTTGACCAAGTGTCTTGGCTCGTTATGTTGCTAAGCTTGTACGGTGTACTTGGTATATGCGCGTCCGTCGTGGGATGCGCATGCGAATCTTACCTCAACGTCTCGAGAGTAAGGCGCTTAGCAAGGATTCGTGATCCAATGTTGATGGGTTTGCAACCCTCTTATTCAACAAGTCAATTAGTAGGTTAACTTATCCTCTATGCCGTCGTGGGTCTTTAAGTGGTGCATGCACGCCATGTAGGCAAAAATATAAGATAGACAATATTGACATATATGCAATAAAGTAAAAGTGCGCTATGGAGTTAGCTAGAAACCATAACATTTTATTAATACTTGCAAGTTTATTGAAAAAATGGAAAAATAAAATTCCTAAAAGAGAAAAGAAAGACAAACACTTATTGGACACCTCGTAGGGTGTTTGTGTGTTTGTATGAGGGCCGTAGCCTAAAAGTAACATTTTTTGAGATTGCAGATGTTCCAAGTGCGCGCCAGGTCGTGACCTTCCATATCGCGCAACCTGTATGCGCCGTTGCCGAGCGCGTCTGTGACCTCGTAGGGTCCTTCCCATTTGGGTCCGAGTTTGCCTGTGTCTTCTGCGTGGCTTGCATCATTGGCGCGATAAACAAAGTCCCCTGGTCTAAATGAAGTGTTCTTGACTTTTGCATCATAATACTTCTTCATTTTTGCCTTGGCCTTTGCTTCTCGTATAGCTGCACGTTCGCGTCTTTCTTCCAGTATATCTAAGTCTATGCGCCGCTCTTCGTCATTTGTCGTGACGTTGACTTCTGCCGTGCGTATAGTAGGCATTCCTATCTCAGCTGGTATGACGGCTTCTGTTCCATAGACTAAGGAAAATGGCGTATCGCCAGTACTGGTTTTGATTGTCGTGCGATGCGCCCACAAGACATGCGAGAGCTCATCTACCCATCTTCCTTTGTGTCTGTCTAGGCGCGCTTTTATTCCTTCGCCTAGACTGCGATTGGCGCGCTCAACTAGGCCATTGGTTTGTGGGTGTTTGACTGAAGCAAAGTGTTGTGTTATGTTCAAATTGGTGCACCAATCTTTGAATGGGTTGTCACAGAATTGTTTTCCGTTGTCTGATACGATCTCGCCTGGTAGGCCGAAGCGACAGACAATATTGTCCCAGACAAAGCGCTTGACTTGGTTTCCCGTAATGTTCACCACAGCTTTTGCTTCGATCCACTTTGTAAAATAATCTATGGCTACGATGAGGAATTTTACTCCTCCCGCTGCGACGGGAAAAGGTCCTGCGATGTCGATACCCCATTTGTAAAATGGCCATGGTGAGGTGATTGGTGTTAGCTCGTGCTGTGGTCGGCGCGGAATAGGTCTATGTACTTGGCAGTTGCTGCACTTTCTTATTAGGTCGCGTGCATCGCGGTGCATTGTTGGCCAATAGTATCCTGCCCTTAAAGCGCTTGCCACCACGGATCGTGGCCCCGAGTGCATACTACATGGCCCAGCGTGAAGTTCGCGGAGTACATAGTCTGCTTGAAGGGGTCCAACACATCTGAGCCATGGTTGTAAGAAAGATCGCCGATAGAGTACGTTGTCGCGGAATTCGAATCGTTGCGCTGTGCGCCGTATTCTTCGAGCGTCTTTATTATCTTGGGGTAGGGTTCCCTTGCTAATAAATTCGATGATAGGTGTCATCCACGTAGGATCTTGTTCTTCTATCACCGTCGATATCTCCATATCAAGGATTGACTTGTTCTATAGGGTTTCCACCAATACCTGTTTTGAAAGGTGTGCGAAGCTTGTGGATGCGATCTTGCTGAGTGCGTCCGCCTTTCTGTTTTCCCCTCTAGGTACTTGCTTTATTGTGAACCTATCGAAGTTTTTGATCAAAGATTTTGTCTTATCTAGGTATTGGATCATGTGGTCATCCTTGGCTTCGTATTCTCCTAACACGTGGTTAGCGACTAGCCGAGCATCTACATTTGCTTCTAGGTTGCGTACACCCATTTGGATTGCGATGCGTAGTCCAGCTAGTAGGGCTTCATATTCTGCCTCATTGTTTGTGGCTGTGAATTCGAAGCGTAGCGCATAGGTGAATTCCATGCCTTCTGGATTTGTAAGAATAAGTCCTGCGCCTGATCCATCTGCGCATGTGGATCCATCGGTGAACAGTGTCCATGGTTCTTGTAGATCCGTTTTTGCTGCAGATGTTGGGCTGTCGCCCTCTGGCTTCTCCACGATGAAATCAGCTAAGACTTGTCCTTTGATAGCAGTGCGCGGCCTGTATGAGATGTTGTACTCACTTAGCATTACACTCCATTTTTGTAAGCGTCCTGATGCGTCTGGTTTAGAGATAACTTGTTTAATTGGCTGATCAGTGATTACCGCAATTGGATGCGCTTGGAAGTATCTGCGCAGTCTTTTGGCGGCGAACACTAAAGCCAAGACCAGCTTTTCCATGGCACTGTAGTTAACCTCTGTTTTCTTTAAGGCTTTGCTTACGAAGTATATGGGTGTCTGGACGGAGTCTCTGTCTGTCAATAATACTGGGCTGACTGCTCCGTGGGTTGCTGAAAATACATGATTAGTTCTTCCCCTTGTCGCGGTGCGACTAGTTTGGGAAGAGATGCCAGATGGTGTTTGAGTTGTTGGAAAGCTTCTTCCGCTTCATTGGTCCAGCGAAAGTCTCCCTTTTTTGTACACTTCGTGAGTGTTTTAAAGAGAGGAAGGGACTTGTCTGCTGACTTAGATAAGAAGCGATTCAGCCCCGCTAGCTTTCCATTCAGTGACTGGACTTCTTTGAGTGTGCGCGGGGAGGGGAGATCAATAACAGCCTTCGTCTTCTCTGGGCATGGTTTGATTCCATCGGGTTCTATTAAGTATCCGAGGAACATGCCTTCAGTCGCGCCGAAGGTGCACTTTTTGGGATTCAGTTTCATGTTTATCCGACCCAGCGTTCGGAATGTTTCCTCGATGTCGCGCACCAACTCATCCTCTGTATGGCTTTTTATAACAAGGTCGTCAACATAAACTTCCAAGTTGCGGCCTACTTGTTTTTCGAAAGCTGTGTCCACCAGCCGTTGGTATGTCGCGCCTGCGTTCTTTAAGCCAAAAGGCATTTTGGTGTAGCAGTATACCCCTTGACTGGTGTGGAAAGCTGTTTTTTCTTCATCTTCCACTGCCATTTGGATCTGATGGTACCCTTTATATGCGTCTAGGAAGCACTTGAAGGGGTATCCACATAAGGATTCAACCTTCCAATCTATTTCTGGCAACGGATAGCAGTCCTGCGGGCATGCTTTATTGAGGTCCGTGAAGTCCACACACATCCTCCAGCTACCATCGCTCTTCTTTACCATAACTGGGTTAGAGAGCCAGTCGTGGTAGTACACTTCGCGCATGATGCCCGCATCTACTAACTTGTGTACTTCCTCCAAAATAGCTTTTGCACGATCTGGAGCCTGGCCGCGCTTCTTTTGTCGTATTCGAGGGTATCCTTGTCGGATTTGTAGCTTGTGCTCTGTGATAGAGCGAGGCACTCCTGTCATATGCTTTGGTTCCCATGCAAAGATGTCTAGGTTCTTTTGCAAGAGTGCGCATACGGCTGCTTTACCTTTGTCAGATAAAGATCCTCCAATTGAAACTTGTTGTTCCGGATAGTCTGGGTGGATAGCGACCTTTAAGTTTGGCGATTTTTCCGTGCGCTGTTCTGGAATAGTATCTGCCTCAGTTGTCACTGCGATGCATTCTCTTGGTGGTACCGTTGTGTTATAGAGAGTAACCACTCCTCCTTCAACTGGGAATTTAAGCATTCCGTGTGCTGTGGATGGTACTGCGCGCATGGATGATATTCCTGGTCTTCCAATTATACCATTGTATGGTGAAGGAGACTTGATTACCATAAAATTTATCCATGCCGCAGTTGAGTGTTGCTCATCTCCTACGACCACCAATAAGCGTAGCTGCCCCATGGGCCAAATCTTTTCTCCTGTAAATCCTGTTAGTGACATTGTGGCTGGTATCAACTGACTTTGGATTTCAGGTCGCAGCCTTTTGAAGCAGTGATCATACATGATGTCTGCGGATGCTCCTCCATCAATATACATGCGGTGGATGTCGTGTCCCCCTGCATGTATTTCAATGGTCAGAGGTTCCACGACTGCGTTGTCCGCGGCTATTGTAGGGAAGGATATCTCTTTTTCTGGAGAGAATTTTTGGCTGACTCTCTGCTTTATCTTGCGCTGCCATGATTGTATCATGTATATAGTCTCAGCCTTTTCCTTTGGGAGTTCTTTCTTGCCCCCATTTTTAGGTCTATCTTTCCCTTCTTTGATGTTCTTTACGAGGTGGTCCATCCTTCCTTCTCTGACTAATTTTTCGATCAGTTGTTTCAGTTGGACGCACTCGTTGGTTGTATGGCCCTTTTGGCCGTGGTACTCGCAGTATCCACCACCTAGGCGCTTTTCTTCTGCCGTGCGCATTGGTGGTGGTCTTGGGAAGTTCGCACCTTCTGTTGCAAATATCTCCCTTGGAGTTTTTGTTAGAGGAGTATACTTGTCGTTGTCTCTTCCACTGCGGTAATTCCTGCTGCGGTTGTGTTGATCATTGGGTTGTTTCCGCGGCTGTTCTTGTTGCCGATAATTTGAATATCCTTTCTTGCTGTCCGCAGCAGCTGCTTCTCCTTGTATAAAGGATCTGGTGCGTTTTGTTAGTTCATCGAAAGACTGTGGAACTCTATCATTGAGCTTCCGGATGAGTTCTGGATTATTAATTCCATTCATGAACCCTGAAATTTTTAGTATTTCGGGACATGCTTTGACTTGTATACACTCATCCTTGAAGCGCTCCATAAAGGCACTGGTTGATTCCCCTTGCCGTTGCTTCACCCTTGCCAATTCCACAGGATTTTTAGCGCACTTCTTTCGCTGGGTGAAGTTGTGGCGGAATGCTTTTCGTAATTCCTCAAAGCCACCTATACTCCTACGTGGGAGTTTGCTAAACCATGTGCGCGCGTTCCCTACCAATGTGGAATTAAACATGTGACACCACACAGGCTGTGGCCAATTTTCGATAGTTGCGGCTGACTCGAAAATTTTTAGGTGGTCGTCCGGGTCACTTGTTCCATCATATGTCTTCACATTAGCGGGCATGCGCCTGCGCTTGTCATCTGAGTAATCACTTATGCGACGTGTGAACGCATCAATTTTATGGCGTCGCCATGGGAGAGACATATCTTCGTTCTCTTCCTCGCGACGTCTTCCTTTTGATTTCCAGTGCCCTGTTTCTTTATCCTCGTTGTCCGAGGAATCGCTGGAGGAGGGATAATCTCTCCTTCGGCGTTTGCGCCTGCTCCTTTCAGAAGAGGAGCCTGAGGGATCTCTGCTTGGGGATCTTCTTCTACCCAATCTGTCTTGGATCCGCCTACTCCTGGGATTGGACTATCCTTGGCTCGGCGAATGCTGAGGGCCTAATCGATCATGTATTCCCCGACTGCCCAGTCTGGAATGGACATTGGTGCGCCTACCGCTGTTTCCAGAATTTTGTGAGTCAGACACCGTACCCAACCTGTCATGGACATTGGTACGTTCTGTACGTCTTCCTCGTGGGTGACGAGGTGGTGATGGTTCACGTTCCGGACCAAAATTAAGTCGGGTTTGTAGATCCGCACCTGCTCTTCTTGCCGCCTCTTCCTGCATGAGGGCGGTTAGGGTTTCATAATTTTGGGATACAAAATTACCCAAAGTTAGATCGGGTATGTCCTCAGTCGTTGCAAGGATCTCTGCCTCAGTATGGGACGCCTGGTTTCGTTCAGGCGCGCCAGGCGGCGCAGTGTTGTTCACTACAGGTGTAGCCTGATGAGGAGTGGTGAAGAGGGTGCGTTGGAGTTCCTCAACGCTTGGGACCACTGAAGAGATTATAGGTAGTTCCATTGTTGGAATAGGCTGGGTTGTTCCCGCCCCTTGGTGATCAGGTGCGCTGGTTGTCCCAGCAACCTGTTTAGAGGTCGAATCTTGTCGATTCTTCTTTTGATGGTCACGTTTTTCTGACTGCGGACTCCGCTGGCTCGAATTCTTGTGTTTCGTCATTCTAGTTCGTTGTAGGGTCCCACGGATGGCGCCACTTGTTGATACAAAAGTTGGGCGTACCTGGTTGTTGGGCTTTGCTCTTATATCAATTCGTTCCTTAGCACTTTGTTACCTGCATACTAAGAAAAATAAGACAACACCGTTAGGCTTATCGAGGGATTGTCTCCCCCGATTAGACTCCGGCGTGAGAGTAAGTAATCGAATTTAGGTTTTGGTTGAAGAGTTTAGGGATTATGTCAATCGTACCTTGAATGAGAATCGTATGATTCTATATATAGGGGCTAAGAAACCGTGTTTCTTGCTCCTTACTCTTCGCACGCATGGTGCTTATCCGAGGTAAGGATATTTATTCCTTGAATAGATAATCCTTATCGGATATCCGGTGAGTTAGATTGGGCCTTTGGGCTTCGTGAGCCCAAGCGTTGATACCACGGCCCATACCTGTGGAAAACTAGAAGGGGGGGTTGAATAGTTTTACGTCTTTTTAATTTTATTATGAAAACTTAGTTTATTTTTAAAAAACTTGTTTGCCTTTAAAACTTCGATTCAATCTTATGTGAACTCAAATCTTGAACAATATGAACAAGTATATCTAAGTATGAACAATAATAATAATGTAAGCTAAGTATGTGAAATCAACACATGCATAATATAAACAATTATAGCTATATACGAGAGATAAGTACGTAATTGTTTATTTTATAATCCTTAGTTATATTTTGTATAAAAACTATACTTGATCGAAATGATCAATTATATGTATGTAACCTTTTTAGTTTGATTGTAAAAAACTTTGTTTTGTGAATGAAACTTTCGTTTGATCTTTAAGTAAAATCAATACTAGCACTATATGAGCAACTATATATATACGTCTACGTCTACAAATGTAATAACGATATAAGCAAGATAATAAGTAAGATATGGAAAGATCTAACCGCGAGACAAAGGATTTATAGTGGTTCGGCTACAAGGACACCTTCCTTGCCCTACTCCACTCCTCGAGTCACCTACTCGAGAGTTTTCTTCACTATGTCAACAAGCTCCTTATGGCGGAGAAACCTTACACACCAATATACACACCAATTTACACACCAATCTACACACCAATCTACACACCAATCTTTACACCAATCTACACACCAATCTTCACACCAATCTTCTTCACACCTAGCTTTTACACACCAATCTTCTACACACCTTCTTCTACACACCAATCTTCACAACTACTTCACACCAACTATCTTTACTACAATCTAGTTCACACCTATCTTCTACACACCAATTATCTTCACTACAATCTACTAGCCAATCACACAATCTATATTCCTAACACAACTATCTACAATCAAATATTCACAACACACTACACAAAGATATATGTAAATATTCTTGATGATGCACCAACAACTTGGATGTGGAGGTCACAACAAGTTGTAATACTTCTTGTCTTGGAGGATAGAAGTATTCTTCTCTTGCACTTGAGAGGATGATGTAAGAATCACTTTGAAACAAAGGATTATGTATTTATGATCAAAGGATTTAGAGAATAGAAATGGGGATCTAGAACAGAAAGTTTAGGAGTGCAAAAGGTGGGGAAAAAATCCAGGTTTAAGGTGATATTTATAGGCAAAAGAATCTGACAGAGGAGCGTGGCCGGTCCCCTTAAATCATGGCCGGCCCCCTTAAAATTAAGGGGACCGCCCTTTATAATTAAGGGGGCCGCCCAGCTGAAACGACCAGATTCTTTGTCTTTTCGAGGGGAAAGTTTATTTGGTGAAAAACTAACTGTTTTTGGTTAAAAATTTGAATTCATATATTTAGTATGAATAAAACATTTTTCTTTATTACCAAAAGTGTTTTTCAAAAATATATAATATGTTTATATAATTAAATAAACTTTGCATTAGTTAATTAAATACCCCTTTGATCATAAATTGCACTAAACACTTTGTTTATTCATACCTTAAGTGATTTGGATGTAAAGAAAACTATTAATCACTAAATACTTGTTTATGTCACAAGTTTTAGTTCTATGAGTTTATATTTTGTGATAATCAAAACATAGAGATATTGATAACATGTTAATAATGTTTTTAGGCATTAATTTATGTCAACAATCTCCCCCTTTTTGATTATTACAAAACCTTAAACTCAATATATCTAAAACTTGTTTTTAGACAAGTATTATAGAGTTTACATTTCTCTTCTCCCCCTTTTTGTAAAATCAAAAAGGTTAAGCCGAGTAAGCTTCGCGAGGGAAGTTTAAACGGGTAGAATGCTCCCCCTTGATGTATGCTCCCCCTCATTTGAGAGCACCAAGGGAACGAGCTATGGAGATCTTTGCTACAAAAATATTTTAAGAGAGCAAGATACACATATATGCAAGGCAACAATTATGCAACTAAACAAAGATTCATTCAAGCATTATAGAAATGAAAAGCATTACAACACTCAATATGCTTGAAGCATATTGATAAAAATAACACAAAGGAAAAGACATAGTCCTATATTGCCTAAGAGAGCACTTGGACTTGCTTTCAACCAAAGGTTGGTTGATTCGTATTTGAAAGTGAACATCATAAGCATATGGTATGCTTAGATGGTTGATGATGGAGTGTTTGGATTAATGGAGGTTGTTGGATTAATGGAGGTATATGTTCGGGTCATGAATGTTGGATAGTTTGGTGGTGGAGAGTTTGTAGCGGAAGAGGTTGATTGAGGTTTTGGATGTTGTTCAAGTGAGGGTATTGGATGTGATCTAGTGAGAAGAAATTCAATCCAAGTGAAGTGTTCATTGAATGCAATCGTTTTTAGGAGAAAGATGCAACAAGGTTAATTATTGACATGCTTCTCAAGTTGATTTATGTTGTGTGGTGATGAGGGTGATCTAGATGAAGGTGAATCCAAATTGCGTTGAGCAAGATGTAAGACTAAAAGAGCACTAAGCTCATGGGCTTCTTTTAGCGCCTCAACGAATTTCAAGTGTTCGGAGGAAGGTGATGGTGGTGGAGCATGATAATTGTCTTGGATGAGGGTTTGAACATGCAACATAGGAATGGCATGTGAAGTAGTAGGATGTGGTGGTGATACTCTTGGTGGTGGAGACATGTTTGAGCTTGGGTAATCATGAAAACATGATATGGGTGGAAGACATTCTTCATGAGTGGATGGTGTTTTTGTTGAATGAGCAACATGTAAAGTGTTGGTAATGAGGTTGGGATTATTGTTTTGGGATTGTGCATGCTCATCATAAGAAGGAACATTAGTCGAAGCACGAATGGATGATTTGTTGTTAAATGGATCATATGTGTGAGAGTGAGGTTTAGGTGTTGGTTGATTATGAACAACATCGCTTGAGTTGTGAAAAGATTATGAGGTTTGAGTGTAATGGAGAAGGATATGGGTGAGTAAAGGTTTTTGATATGTAATGTTCGTGAGAAGGAGAGTGAGGTGTTAGGTAAGTAATGTTTGAAAACATAGGTGGAATTTGGTGTTGAATGTTTGACAACGTCATTTGGTTTGACGGATTTTTAAAGGAAGTTAGGCTTTCTTCTCCAAACAAGTTTCTTGGTGGTTTTGGTTTAATGGGAGAGGAAATGATGAGATGAGTGGAGATTGAGAGGAATGAGAGTGTTTATAATGTAGGATTGGTGGGATCAAGGATGGATAAACTTTGATGGAAGGTTTAGGATAGAATAGGTTTGTGAATTTTGGGAAGTGTAGGATGAAATGGGCTAAAAAATAGAAAAGAGAAACAACACATTCGACCATCAGATGGCCGGTCCCCTTAATTGGAGGCCGGTCCCCTTAATAATTAAGGGGGCCGCCTTATGATTTAAGGGGGCCGCCCATCTGGTGATTCCCAGATTGCCAGAAAAGGGTTTTTGGTAGTGCGTTGCAGAAAGGTTGTGTTTTTTGTTTCAAACAAGTCCAACTCTTTGAGGCAATTAAACATAGACTAATTATGTAGGCAATTATGTAGCTAAAGCATGTTAACCAAAGAGATTAAGTAATCAAGCAATTTCATCTAGCATGCAAACATACTCATCTAGCAAGCAAAATATAAGTGCTAGGAAACAATAAGCAACATCAAGTATTTCATAACTACATAACTAGGAGGATTAATCCTAATGTGTATTATGATAGCATGGGTTTCTAGACTTGTTACAAACGAAGTCTTAATAGATAAACCATGGCCCTCTTGATTTGATTTAGTTCACTTATAAGTGTCATTTATATAAATATAGATGACAAATATGAGATCACCATGCATGATTTAAAGAGACGTTTTTAGCATTATTCAACCATGTTTGAAAGTAGGTTTTCATGTAGATATGAGAGTTAATTGAATAAAATAGATTCGGTTTTACTTCAAAATGTGTTAATGAAAGGTAAATAAAATTTTCTCAATCTTTGGTTTTGATTAAAACAAAATTGTGGATATTTATTGTGAAAACATCTTATTTAAAAGTGGGATAGTTATTTGAAAAACTATTTTCCAAAATGTGAGGTTTTTGCATATTTTTAAAGATATTAGATTTTTGACAACAAATATCATTAATCATATATTTTAAAAGATGTTTGTTATAGATCTCATGCTCAAGAGGATTGGTTAAGCCTACTATTATCTCATGCTATCGTTTCTACATATCCTATGATCCTAAAGGAAGTGATGACGAAAATTAATATGTAGGATGCGAGAGTGTTGAATGGGGTATAACCTAACATCTATAGTTCCTTTGATTTCGCACGCTTATCTGACTTAATGCCATAGTCTACAAGAGCTTGTTTCATCCATAGTTTTCTTACGCGAGGAATCTAATCCTACTTCTATATTAACGATTTATCCACTTAACTCATTTCACTTCATCACCATGAGTTTCCTAATAGTGGATATAGAAGATTTCCATTTTCTATTTTGTTCGGCAATGAACAATTTTATCTTATTCCTAGGAAAGTCAACCAATGATGTTTCTAGGTTATAAGAATATAAGCAATTATGTACTAAGCATTAATCTAACTAATCATTTATCTAAGCATGCAAATTATAGTGATGAACTTAAAAGAAACGTGTACCTTTTAGTCTTCAATGGAATATCTTCAAGCACTTCAAGTGACCATGTTGACTTATAGAAGTCATTAGTCCAACTTCTTCCAAGATTGACAACTTAGCCACTTGGTCCCTGTGACAACCGGCAGTTTAGGGAGCCATTTTAAAAATCCGCATTTCGATATAAGTTCGTTTATAATTTTTATTTGAAATTTTCATTTCACAACGAACTTGTAAGACCTATTTTATGGAAATTTTATTTAATGACGTTATGGTATTCGTGAATTATGTTCATAATTTGTTTTTGATTATGTGATCGGTGATGTATATTTGAATTCTCACTTGGTACTACGTTGACTTTGGCACTAGGATTACCTAACATAGTTTTATGATTCGTCTTAACGAGTCCGTTATATATTTTAATTAATTTCGAGAGGTTCTCGTGTGATATGGAAATTTTAAAATGAGTTCGGGTTCGGGCCACGTGTTTTTACATCCACCCACATTACCCGCTCAATGGTAATAATATCCTTATTATTATTATTATTATTATTACATCTATTATTATTATTATTAATTCATTTAACAAAAAAAAAAAAAAAGAGAAAAGTTACATAAGGGTCCGTTTGGCCGGATGTAACCACACACACACAACACTAACTTTTCATCTCTCTCTCTCTCAAACTCTCTCTTCCTCACAAACCCTAACCCTAGCCGCCGATCCAATAATCCGGCCACCACAACGTGACCGCCGACCACCACACTAAAACACCACCACCATCTTACTCCTCTCCTTCTCCTCTTTCTTTTGAGCTAAAACACGCGCCATAACTCCCCCATTAACACCAAATCCGAACCAAATAATCTCAAGGTCATCATCATTTTCGTGTTCTTTCTTGAAGTACCATTCGATTTCATATTGTTTTGGAAGGTAGGATGAGTTTTAACTCAATTTATGGGTTCGAACCGTGACTCTTGGTCACGAATCGAGGAGATCCGAATGGGTTTTTAACTAAAAACGTGATAAGCTTATGGATCTTGGATGAAAAACGTTTTCTATTAAGTTTGGTATCCGGGTTGGTTTATTTTTTCGTCGGGTCGAGGTGTACCCGAGGGTGTTGCCCTCGGATGGTGCTTGTTTGGCCGAATCTTTGGCCTTTGACATTTCTTGGTGTTCGAATGAGGTGTTTGGAACCTCATTTTGGTTGCTTGACCGGTTATTGATGGTTATGGTTAACCATGGTTGTCGAGGATTTCTTAGCCGACCACCCTTGTGTGTCGTGTAGTTAGATGGCTCGATGCCATCTTGTTTTGACTCTCGTGAGTCGCGGCCTCTCGGCCATATATGGTTATTGAAGCCGAGTGCTATGTTGGTTGCCGAATAGACCATTTGGGTCGAATGGCAAAATTTTTCTTGTTTAGCTCTTGTGAGCTAGTAAGTGCTTGTGATACTTGTGTTTAGTTCGAGTCCTCGCGACTCGTAGTATTGAGCCGAGACTCAAGTGAGTCGAGGGCTCGGGTCGACTTGGTAAACCGACCCACACATTAACTTGGTTAATGTTATTATTTGTCTAGTGTGAACAAGTTGTTATATTAATATTGGTTATTATTGTTATTGTTATATTGTCGTGGTATTTATTTCTCGGCCGAACACTTTGGGTCGAATTGGATATTGGATTGGTTATTGGTTATTGTTATGATTTGATATTGAGAAGTTGTTGTCGATTGGGATGTGATATGAGGACCGGTTATGAGACGGTCGTTAGATGACGGAGATAGGTTAGTCGGGTACCGTAGTCGGACCTTATTGTTGTAGCCCGTGGTTGAGATTGTGATTGGACGGAGATTATTATTTATGACTTTGGTTTATTATCGGACTTGGACAATGAGCCGAGAGTCATGACTCGGACATATGACCATTTCGTGTAACTCAATAAATATTAAAAGTAAAACGAGAATAATAAAACTCGTAATAATAATTATTAGTAATATGAACGTTTATACGAAAGTATATACGTGAATAACGTATATATAACTATATAAACGCGTATATTAATAATAATAATAATCACGAGTCGTATTATAAATAATACGATTAGATACATATTAGGCTACGAAAGTGGCGTAATATTAATTAAACGTATTATTACTATTAGAAATTGTGTTATAAACGGGAAACTCCCGACAATTATGAAACGTTTAATAAAAAGTCATTTCGGATATATATAACGAATAAATTTATTGAGTTAGGCGAAATTGTTGTCACTCGGGTCCAGGTAAGTTATTATTTGCGACATTCGTGTTGTCTCGGATATATGACGACTAATATAGACGTTTTCTATAAGTAAATAACCACCCAACCGTAAGGTTGAGCCGGGTTGTTTGATTATATGAAACGAATATATTAGTGGGCATCGTATCCTACGACGCCCATAGGTTGTAGTATATGTAAAGGGTAATAGATTGCGAGTGTATATATCGGGAAATCTGGCCAATTTGACGATATATACGAGGAATTTATTAAACTGAGATATATACTATATAGTAATTACGTGCTATGTGCTTTATATGTGCTTTAGATTGGGTGTAATCTTGGAACGGTATATTACGTAAATAAATATGAGGATTATCAAATCGACGGATTTGGTAAACTTTGGCGATTTATTTAAATGATATATTGGGCTAATATTAGATCTATAGTTTATTATATGTTCTATGTGCGATCTTGTTGGTTTGTTTTGAGTCGACCCACCACCCGTATGGATACCAAACGCAAATACACCAAACTAATACGAAATGGATTTTCGGTAATAAAACGGATTCTCGTCCGGGTTTGGGAATATTATATATTTGAGGAAATGATTTCTGAAAGAGTTAATATGGTTAGGTCGTGCCAAGTCCGTAGTTGCTGTTTCGTGAGTTATCATACATCTTATTGCTACCTACCTCGTCTTGCTATATTTCTGGACTTGAGGTGAGTCATAGCCCCACTTTTTACTCTTGAACTATGTTTTCAACGATTGGGGTGGGAAACGTGCAAATCATTTTACGTGGACTATTATCGCTTTTATATGCTTTCTAAACTTGCTATGCCTATGGACTAGGATCTATTGTCAGCTTTAGTCACACCTTTTGTGTGTACTATTCAAGGTTGGCTTATTTGGTTATTTGGATTGTCAGCTTTAGTCACATATATGTTGTGTGTACTATTCAAGGTTGACTTATTTAGATACTGTAGTGTGCACCTATAGGTTATTATTACTTCGGAGGTTATCCGAGTATTGGTATTGCGGGGGTTACCCGAATACTTATGTTGTTACGGAAGGGTATCCGTGTGTTTTGGTTATTACGGAAGGGTTTCCGTGTGTTATGATTGAGAGCGGAGGGTATCCGCAGACTTTTAGCGAATCCTTAGTCTAGCTAGCAAGCGTTTTGCGTTCATGTCCACTATATTATTAGTTGAATTTAAACCTATGATCTCACCAGCGAAAGCTGACTTTTAGCACGTTTTCTCAGGTAATTAAGTGTTGAGGTGCATGCTTGGATTGGAAGGCTCGGCTGTGGCACACGGTTATGGATCTATATTTTCTAAACTCTGATAATTAAATTTGGACCTATTGTTATTTATTTTGGGCCTGACTCTGAATGATGTTGGGATAAATGTAAACCTTAAAACCCCGGATTTGGTTGTGTTTTTATTATGTTTACTCTATCTCGTTCTATATTGTCTTGTGTTGGATACCAATCCCCATAGCACCCCGAAAGCTTGTTGAGTCTTCCGCTGTATCGAATTTTGGGGGTGTTACAGATTGGTATCAGAGCCAAGGTTATAGAGAACTAGGTAAATAAATGCCTAAACTATAACCGTATTTTTATAGAAAATGATCCTTGACTACCGCCCGCCAGCCCGCCAAGCCGAAGCATCTTCTATTATTTGAGGTATTATGAGATATTTGAGATGATTTGAGGTTTATGGATTTAGTATTAAGATGGCGTTCTTGAGGATTTATATGGTCTATATGTTTTATAAACATTTTTAGAAATGCGGTGTTTGAAATTCCTTTATTAAGATTATATGGTACTATTTGATGTGCATATTTGGTACGATTTTATGAGTTGTGATTTAAGTTGTTTTGAAACACTTACACCTACCCTACGCCGTTGTCACATACTATGGCCTCCCATATGCCCGATGTCGTCGAGGACATTCTTACTGCACCGGTTTCACCTGCACAGTTCACTATGGCATCTGATGACCCGTACCAGATGGCCATGTCTTCAGCTATTGTGTCACAGGCAGCTTCTACTTCAGCACTACCTGCTGCATCTACGCAGGGACCCTCATCTTCTCTAGGGCTCCCTGGTACATCGAGGCAGCTTACTCTTCATTAGGCTTTGGCTCGTGTGGCACCACGCTTTGCCCACCGAGCTAAAGCACGCATGTCGGTACGCCCTACTCCATCACCTTTACAGATTGATGCTCATTCTCTTCTGTCTGAGGCGCCACCCACATCATTGCGTCGTCGTCCTAGATCACCTACTACATCTCCACATGGTTCACCTAGTAGGAGACGACGAGTGATGAGGTACTCTTCCGATGAGGAGGAGGAGTACGAGGGTGAGGATGAGGCTGATGACCCTGAGCGGGAGGATGACCCTCAGGAGGCTGAGCATGGTGATGATGATGACCCTGAGGAGGAGGATGACCCTCAGGAGGATGAGATGCCTGATGATGATGATGAGTTAGCACCACCAGCTCAGGCTGAGGAGCCTGATTCACCTGTACACCCGATTGAGCCCGATTCACCTGATCATCCGTTCTTGTTTGAGTTGCCACCTGGTAGTCCCGTTGAGTCGGATGCATCGTCTGAGGTTTCTGCTGAGCATGCAGAGTTGGGTGAGGTTGGCAGGTTGTGGGCTCGGATTACTGAGCTTAGTGACAGAGTTGCACTCGTATCTGATCGACTTGAGAGAGTTATTGGAGAGTTTTTAGCAGATTTGAGAGTTGATTTGACTATCGCTGTGGGCAGGGCTACTGAGCTGAGGAGAGTTATGATGGATGTTCATGAGCATATCGATAGTTTGCAGCGAGGATTCGTTACTGCTCGTGAGGCCGACCGCAAGCTTTGGCAAAGGAATGCCGAGCTAGAGAAGGAGGTGGCTGACCTCAAGAGAGACCGAGACACCCATAGCGTGGAGTTAGGATCGTTATGGAAGGATCTTGATGGCTTGAGGCAGGAGTTGAGGATTCTCCGTCAGCCCCGTGGCTAGTTGCTTGAGTTATATTATCTTGTTGCTTTCTTAGCCGAGGAGTGTTCGGTTAGAAAAGCTAGTTATCATATTTTGATGTATTTGGTGTGGTATTCGTCTCTTTTGGAACGATTAGTATGTTTTGTGTTATCCGTTGGTTGGAACGATGTTAGATCGCTATTGTATGGTTGATGGTGGTTAGTATATGGTATTATGTGATTTTGGGTGTTATGGAAATTGAGTCCTTATTCGCTTATTATTACATAGCGTGTCGTTGCCATTCTTACTATGACTTGATTTCGTTGAGATGTTTTGTTAAGCATGTCGATAAGTTCTAATGGAGATTCATGAACTCGTGTGATGTTATAGATCAATGGCACCCCGTCGAAACCCTGTTAGGTCTACCAGGACTGGTCCTGCTGTGACTACTCCTACTCCTGCTCGTCGAGGTCGTCGACCTACTCGAAATGTTGAAACCCCTACTCCTGACAACCTGGACACCACTAACCGTAACAACAGGAATCAAAATGTCGATGTTCAGGGAGACAATGGTCATGTTCCACTTAATGCACCTAATGTGGATCAAGCAATGATCAACCAACTCGTGGAGCAAAGAGTTGCTGAACTACTCGCTGAGTCAAATCATTCCAACAATTCTGCTGGAACTTTTCCACCTGTTCGTGCTAATGGATGTCAATACAAGGAATTCAAGATTTGTGGACCCATTGAGTTTGGTGGAAATGAAGGAGTGGTTTACTTAGTTAGATGGATTGAGAAGACTGAGTCAGTGTTTAATGTCAGTGGTTGTGCGGAGAATGCGAAGGTAAAGTTTGCTTCTTTTACTTTCAAGGATGAAGCTCTGACTTGGTGGAACAACTACCGAAATGCAGTTGGGAGTGATGTAGCATATACTGTGACTTGGGAGCAATTTAAGTCCTTGTTGATTCAGACTTATTGCCCAAGGAATGAGGTCAAGAAGCTAGAGATTGAGTTTTGGAATCACAAGGTGAAAGGTAATGATATGGCGACTTACAATCGTCGTTACCAGGAGTTGGCCTTGTTGTGCCCAGATATGGTGAAAACCGAGACTCAAAAGATTGAGAGGTATACTGATGGATTACCTGTAGCTACGAGGAATGATGTAATTTCTGCTAGGCCTATAAACATCCATGAGGCAATCACAATTGCTCAACAACTTATGGATTCGTTGGAATTAGAAGAAGCTGATAAGGAGAAGAATGGAAAGAGAAAGAGAGACCGTCACTCTAAGAGTAATGATCACCGAAGCAAGAGACAAGCTAAGGCTTATGCTATTGGGAATGGAGACAAGAAGAATCAGAACGGTGACGCACCCAAGTGTGATCGTTGCCATCAGCATCACACTGGATGGTGTAGTGTGAAATGCCAGAATTGCTCAAAGAAAGGACATACAGCTAGGGACTGTAGAGCTTGACCTCTTGCAATGGTTCAAGCTACTCCTGAGATGAGAAACAAGGCAGATGTTACCTGTTATGGATGTGGGAAGAAGGGACACTATAGGAATGAGTGTAGAGAATCGCGGAACCGTGGAAATCAAGGCTCGGGTGGTAATGGGTACAATTATGGAAACCGTGGAGCTGGAGGAAATCGTGGACGACAAGATAATGGGGACCAACGTGTGGAAGCTGGAGCTGCTCAAGGAAGAGTGTATGCGCTCGGGAACGAGAGAGGAGAAGATCCGAACGTCGTTACTGGTACGTTCCTCCTCAATAATCGTTATGCTTCCATACTGTTTGATACTGGTACCGATAGGAGTTTTGTGTCCACTACATTTGCACCCTTACTAGACAAACCCCCGATGGCCTTAGGAATTGGATATGATATTGAGTTAGCTAATGGAAACCTAGAAAGGATTAATACCATCATTCGCGGTTGTACGTTAAATTTCTTGAACCACCCCTTCAACATAGATCTTCTACCCGTCACGTTAGGAAGTTTTGATGTAATCATTGGTATGGATTGGTTGTCGAAGTATCGTGCTCACATACTTTGCGACGAGAAGATCGTGCGTGTACCATACGGAAAGGAGGTCCTAAATATACTAGGAGACCGAAAGGATTCTAGGAGCCCATCCCGATTAGCGGTGATTTCTTGCACTAAGTTACCGAAGCTAATGGAGAAGGGATGTTATCTTTTCTTAGCTCAAATTTCTGAGAAGGGAGAGACGAAGAAAAAGGAAATGTGCATTGGAGATGTGCCTATAGTTCGTGATTTTCCTGATGTGTTTCCCGATGATTTGCCGGGAATCCCACCAAGTAGACAAGTGGAGTTTCAGATTGAGTTGACACCTGGTGCTGCACCTGTAGCACGAGCACCTTATCGTCTTGCACCTACCGAACTGGAAGAATTGTCGAAACAATTGGCGGAGTTAGCCGAAAAGGGATTCATAAGACCAAGTTCTTCACCTTGGGGAGCCCCAGTCTTGTTTGTGAAGAAGAAGGATGGATCGTTTCGTATGTGTATTGACTATAGAGAGTTGAATAAGTTAACGGTGAAGAATCGATACCCGTTACCTAGGATCGATGATTTGTTCGATCAACTTCAAGGATCAAGTGTGTATTCGAAGATCGATTTGAGATCGGGATATCATCAACTTCGAGTTCGTGAGGAGGATATTCCGAAAACGGCTTTCAGAACCCGTTACGGGCATTACGAGTTTCAGGTGATGCCGTTTGGGTTGACTAACGCACCAGCAATATTCATGGATCTCATGAATCGTGTGTGTAAGCCATACTTGGATAAGTTCGTGATTGTATTCATCGATGACATTCTGATTTATTCAAAGAGTGAGAAAGAGCATGAGGAGCATTTAAGACTCATTTTGGAATTGCTCAGGAAGGAGAAACTTTATGCCAAGTTTTCGAAATGTGAATTTTGGATTCCGACTGTACAATTTTTGGGTCACGTGATTGATAGACAAGGAGTCCACGTGGATCCTGCAAAAATTGAAGCAATAAAAGATTGGGCTGCACCTACAACCCCAACCGAAGTTCATCAATTTTTGGGTTTAGCTGGCTATTACCGAAGATTCATCGAGGGATTTTCGAAGATAGCTAAACCATTGACCAAATTGACTCAAAAGAGTGTTACGTATGAATGGGGAGATAAAGAAGAGGAAGCGTTTCAATTGCTTAAGAAAATGTTGTGTAGTGCTCCTATCTTAGCGTTACCAGAAGGTAACGAGGATTTCGTCGTCTATTGCGACGCCTCACATAAAGGTTTAGGAGCCGTGTTAATGCAACGAGAGAAGGTGATAGCTTATGCTTCCCGACAGCTCAAAAAGCATGAGAAAAACTACACTACCCATGATTTGGAGCTCGGTGCTGTGGTTTTTGCTTTAAGAATATGGAGACATTACTTGTACGGAACCAAGTGTGTTGTATTTACTGACCATAAAAGTCTACAACACATCTTGAATCAAAAAGAGCTCAACATGAGACAACGACGTTGGATCGAGTTGCTAAGCGATTATGATTGTGAAATTCGCTACCATCCTGGTAAAGCAAACGTTGTTGCTGATGCTCTTAGTCGAAAGGAAAGAATACCACCATTACGAGTTAAGTCATTGGGAATGACTATCGTATCGCCATTACCATCTCAAATACTCGAAGCTCAAACGGAAGCATTGAAAGCAGAAAATAGATCTGCCGAGAACATATTTGGGATGGCTGATAATGAGAAAGGATTTGTTAAGCGTTCGGATGGATTATTATGTTTTGGAGATCGGATTTGGGTACCGTTACATGGAGAAATTCGAGAATTGATTATGCATGAGTCGCATAAGTCAAAGTACTCCATTCACCCTGGTTCCGATAAAATGTACCAAGATCTTAAGAAGTTCTATTGGTGGCCAAATATGAAGGCAAATATAGCATCGTATGTTAGTAAGTGCTTGACATGCGCCAAGGTTAAGGCTGAACACCAGAGACCGTCAGGACTACTAAAGCAACCAGAACTTCCAGTCTGGAAATGGGAGCGGATTACTATGGACTTCATTACCAAATTACCGAGGACGGCTAGCGGTTGTGACGCTATTTGGGTAATTGTGGACCGTCTGTCAAAGTCTGCTCATTTCCTAGCTATTAGTGAAGATGATAGTGTGGATAAGCTTACAAGGTTATATGTGAAGGAAATTATTTCGCGTCATGGAGTCCCGATATCTATTATTTCGGATCGTGATAGTCGTTTTACGTCAGCTTTGTGGCGATCACTTCAAACGGCTTTGGGGACGAGGCTTGATATGAGTACTGCATATCATCCCCAAACCGACGGTCAAAGTGAGAGGACCATTCAGACGTTAGAGGATATGCTTCGTGCATGCATCATAGACTTTGGTAAAGGCTGGGAGAAGTATTTGCCCCTTGCGGAATTCTCCTATAATAACAGCTACCACACAAGTCTTAAGGCTGCACCATTCGAAGCTTTGTATGGCAGAAAGTGTCGTTCGCCTATTGGTTGGGCAGAAGTTGGAGATAGTCAACTTACAGGCCCTGAGCTTATTTTAGAAACTACCGAGAAAGTAACTCAGATTCGTGATCGGTTGCAAGCCGCCAGAGATAGGCAGAAGAGCTACGCCGATCAGAGACGTAAACCTTTAGAGTTCCAGGTTGGAGACAAAGTGATGCTGAAAGTCTCGCCTTGGAAAGGTGTAATACGTTTCGGGAAACGTGGTAAACTCAACCCGCGCTACATTGGACCATTCTTGATCTTAGAAAGAATTGGGCCCGTGGCTTATAGGTTGGAATTACCGTCTGAACTGAGCAAAGTTCATGACGTGTTTCACGTGAGTAATTTGAAGAAATGTCTTTCTGATGAAATGCCCGTCATTCCAATGAGGGACATTCGTATTGATGAGAAATTGAATTTCGTGGAGGAGCCGATCGAGATTTTAGATCGTGAAGTTAAACGACTCAAGAGGAGTCGCATTCCGCTCGTCAAGGTTCGTTGGAACTCCCGACATGGACCAGAATTTACGTGGGAACGTGAGGACGAGTTCAGGAAGAGATATCCGAAGCTTTTCACTTCGTAGATGGACATTTTTCCGAGTGAAACCCGGGACGGGTTTCCTTCTGAGACGGGGAGGATGTGACAACCGGCAGTTTAGGGAGCCATTTTAAAAATCCGCATTTCGATATAAGTTCGTTTATAATTTTTATTTGAAATTTTCATTTCACAACGAACTTGTAAGACCTATTTTATGGAAATTTTATTTAATGACGTTATGGTATTCGTGAATTATGTTCATAATTCGTTTTTGATTATGTGATCGGTGATGTATATTTGAATTCTCACTTGGTACTACGTTGACTTTGGCACTAGGATTACCTAACATAGTTTTATGATTCGTCTTAACGAGTCCGTTATATATTTTAATTAATTTCGAGAGGTTCTCGTGTGATATGGAAATTTTAAAATGAGTTCGGGTTCGGGCCACGTGTTTTTACATCCACCCACATTACCCGCTCAATGGTAATAATATCCTTATTATTATTATTATTATTATTACATCTATTATTATTATTATTAATTCATTTAACAAAAAAAAAAAAAAGAGAAAAGTTACATAAGGGTCCGTTTGGCCGGATGTAACCACACACACACAACACTAACTTTTCATCTCTCTCTCTCTCAAACTCTCTCTTCCTCACAAACCCTAACCCTAGCCGCCGGTCCAATAATCCGGCCACCACAACGTGACCGCCGACCACCACACTAAAACACCACCACCATCTTACTCCTCTCCTTCTCCTCTTTCTTTTGAGCTAAAACACGCGCCATAACTCCCCCATTAACACCAAATCCGAACCAAATAATCTCAAGGTCATCATCATTTTCGTGTTCTTTCTTGAAGTACCATTCGATTTCATATTGTTTTGGAAGGTAGGATGAGTTTTAACTCAATTTATGGGTTCGAACCGTGACTCTTGGTCACGAATCGAGGAGATCCGAATGGGTTTTTAACTAAAAACGTGATAAGCTTATGGATCTTGGATGAAAAACGTTTTCTATTAAGTTTGGTATCCGGGTTGGTTTATTTTTTCGTCGGGTCGAGGTGTACCCGAGGGTGTTGCCCTCGGATGGTGCTTGTTTGGCCGAATCTTTGGCCTTTGACATTTCTTGGTGTTCGAATGAGGTGTTTGGAACCTCATTTTGGTTGCTTGACCGGTTATTGATGGTTATGGTTAACCATGGTTGTCGAGGATTTCTTAGCCGACCACCCTTGTGTGTCGTGTAGTTAGATGGCTCGATGCCATCTTGTTTTGACTCTCGTGAGTCGCGGCCTCTCGGCCATATATGGTTATTGAAGCCGAGTGCTATGTTGGTTGCCGAATAGACCATTTGGGTCGAATGGCAAAATTTTTCTTGTTTAGCTCTTGTGAGCTAGTAAGTGCTTGTGATACTTGTGTTTAGTTCGAGTCCTCGCGACTCGTAGTATTGAGCCGAGACTCAAGTGAGTCGAGGGCTCGGGTCGACTTGGTAAACCGACCCACACATTAACTTGGTTAATGTTATTATTTGTCTAGTGTGAACAAGTTGTTATATTAATATTGGTTATTATTGTTATTGTTATATTGTCGTGGTATTTATTTCTCGGCCGAACACTTTGGGTCGAATTGGATATTGGATTGGTTATTGGTTATTGATTATGATTTGATATTGAGAAGTTGTTGTCGATTGGGATGTGATATGAGGACCGGTTATGAGACGGTCGTTAGATGACGGAGATAGGTTAGTCGGGTACCGTAGTCGGACCTTATTGTTGTAGCCCGTGGTTGAGATTGTGATTGGACGGAGATTATTATTTATGACTTTGGTTTATTATCGGACTTGGACAAAGAGCCGAGAGTCATGACTCGGACATATGACCATTTCGTGTAACTCAATAAATATTAAAAGTAAAACGAGAATAATAAAACTCGTAATAATAATTATTAGTAATATGAACGTTTATACGAAAGTATATACGTGAATAACGTATATATAACTATATAAACGCGTATATTAATAATAATAATAATCACGAGTCGTATTATAAATAATACGATTAGATACATATTAGGCTACGAAAGTGGCGTAATATTAATTAAACGTATTATTACTATTAGAAATTGTGTTATAAACGGGAAACTCCCGACAATTATGAAACGTTTAATAAAAAGTCATTTCGGATATATATAACGAATAAATTTATTGAGTTAGGCGAAATTGTTGTCACTCGGGTCCAGGTAAGTTATTATTTGCGACATTCGTGTTGTCTCGGATATATGACGACTAATATAGACGTTTTCTATAAGTAAATAACCACCCAACCGTAAGGTTGAGCCGGGTTGTTTGATTATATGAAACGAATATATTAGTGGGCATCGTATCCTACGACGCCCATAGGTTGTAGTATATGTAAAGGGTAATAGATTGCGAGTGTATATATCGGGAAATCTGGCCAATTTGACGATATATACGAGGAATTTATTAAACTGAGATATATACTATATAGTAATTACGTGCTATGTGCTTTATATGTGCTTTAGATTGGGTGTAATCTTGGAACGGTATATTACGTAAATAAATATGAGGATTATCAAATCGACGGATTTGGTAAACTTTGGCGATTTATTTAAATGATATATTGGGCTAATATTAGATCTATAGTTTATTATATGTTCTATGTGCGATCTTGTTGGTTTGTTTTGAGTCGACCCACCACCCGTATGGATACCAAACGCAAATACACCAAACTAATACGAAATGGATTTTCGGTAATAAAACGGATTCTCGTCCGGGTTTGGGAATATTATATATTTGAGGAAATGATTTCTGAAAGAGTTAATATGGTTAGGTCGTGCCAAGTCCGTAGTTGCTGTTTCGTGAGTTATCATACATCTTATTGCTACCTACCTCGTCTTGCTATATTTCTGGACTTGAGGTGAGTCATAGCCCCACTTTTTACTCTTGAACTATGTTTTCAACGATTGGGGTGAGAAACGTGCAAATCATTTTACGTGGACTATTATCGCTTTTATATGCTTTCTAAACTTGCTATGCGTATGGACTAGGATCTATTGTCAGCTTTAGTCACACCTTTTGTGTGTACTATTCAAGGTTGGCTTATTTGGTTATTTGGATTGTCAGCTTTAGTCACATATATGTTGTGTGTACTATTCAAGGTTGACTTATTTAGATACTGTAGTGTGCACCTATAGGTTATTATTACTTCGGAGGTTATCCGAGTATTGGTATTGCGGGGGTTACCCGAATACTTATGTTGTTACGGAAGGGTATCCGTGTGTTTTGGTTATTACGGAAGGGTTTCCGTGTGTTATGATTGAGAGCGGAGGGTATCCGCAGACTTTTAGCGAATCCTTAGTCTAGCTAGCAAGCGTTTTGCGTTCATGTCCACTATATTATTAGTTGAATTTAAACCTATGATCTCACCAGCGAAAGCTGACTTTTAGCACGTTTTCTCAGGTAATTAAGTGTTGAGGTGCATGCTTGGATTGGAAGGCTCGGCTGTGGCACACGGTTATGGATCTATATTTTCTAAACTCTGATAATTAAATTTGGACCTATTGTTATTTATTTTGGGCCTGACTCTGAATGATGTTGGGATAAATGTAAACCTTAAAACCCCGGATTTGGTTGTGTTTTTATTATGTTTACTCTATCTCGTTCTATATTGTCTTGTGTTGGATACCAATCCCCGTAGCACCCCGAAAGCTTGTTGAGTCTTCCGCTGTATCGAATTTTGGGGGTGTTACAGTCCCCATTGTCTCATTGGTCCAAAGTTGTTTGGTCCAAACATATTTAACATTTGGCTAGAATGCATGTATGGTGGTAATATTTCCCAAGGATTGTAACTTGGTAGATAATTCCACATTTGATTTCTAGTGTTATTGTAATTTTGTCAATTTTGATTTCTTCTAGGTTGAGGTGTTTTAGATCTTGGATGATGATTGTTAGGTTTTCTTGGTGGTGGAGTTTTAGATCTTAATTTAGGTTTAGAAAATCCGGTTTTGACTTTTAATGATGGTTTATAAAAACTTTTTACTTCCACATCACTTGCAATAGGTATTTTTCTATCTTCTCTAAGTATATACTTAGGTTTTGACTCTAATGGTTTTTGTTTACTAGATTCACATTCAAACTTTATATTTTTATTTTCACTAGTTGAAACATTAGTTGAGGTTAGTCCTAAACCGGTTTTGTCTCCCGAAGTTTCTTGAACACTTATTATTTTCTTAAGTGGGTTACTACTATTTTTAAACTTGTCAAGTTTGAAAATTTCATCTTTAAGTTTTTCGTTTTCATTTTTAACCTCTATGCATGTTTTACATTCTATAAGAACTTCTTTTCCTTTTTCCAAATGTTGTAGTCTAATTTTTAATTCGAGTGCTTCATTTTCTAATAGATTGTTAATATGTTTTAGTGACTTATTTTTAGCTATAACTTTTTGACCTAATTTGCGTAACCTATTATATTCACTATCTAGGTCTTTTTCGTCTAATGATAAATTTTCGTCACTAAAGTATTTGGTTTCGGAACGTACCTCGCTTGATGTCTTAGCCATAAGACATTTCTCCTCATTTGTGATTTCTTTCTCATCGTCATCGCTATCATTCCAAGCTCCTCCAACAAACGCCTTTTGATTTTGATTTCTTGACATCATTGGGCATTTTCCGATGAGATGATTTGGATCACCACATTTGAAGCACTTCCTATCACTTTTGCCATTTTTGTCATCTTTATTTCTTTGGTTTGCTTTCCTTTCATCATACGGTTGTCTAACCAATCTTCCTCGCCATTTGAGGAATTTCTTGAAGTCTCTTATGGCCGTCGCATATTCTTCGTCATCACTTTCGGAGGTTGAGCTATCCTCGTTACTAGATTCCTTCCTAGCTTTCAACGCAATTGACTTGCTTTGCTCTCTTTTTCCATTGACCATCTCGGAGTCTTTCTTTATTATTGCTTCGTAGACTTTCAGGTTGCCGATCAACTCATCAAGTTGAAGAGTTGACAAGTTCTTCGATTCTTCAATCGCCGTAACTTTAGCTCGCCATTTTGGATGAAGAGCCCTAAGAAATTTCCTAACAAAATTCTTACTAGAAAAATTCTCATCAAGTGCTTTTAAACTTGTGATAATAGTGTTAAATCTAGCAAAAGCATTATCTATTGATTCCTCCTCCGGAATCGTAAATTGTTCATATTGTTGAACAAGAAGATCTATTTTGTTATCTTTAACTTGACTATTACCTTGGTGAGTGATTAGTAAAGAATCCCAAATCTCTTTTGCGGTTTTACACATAAAAATTCTTTCATATTCTTTGCGTGGTAACGCATTATAAATAACCATTTTAGCCTCATTATTTTTTGATAGTTTCTTTTTCAAATCATCATTTTGTTTTTCAAAAGATACAATTTCATCCTTTTTAGTTTCAAAATTATATTGAATAGGAGGAAAATCACCAAAGGTAATAACATGCCAAAGATCTAGATCCTTTGATTTCACATAAGTTTCGAATCGATTTTTCCAATATAAAAATCCATCACTTTCAAATAGTGGTGGTCTTTGCATAGTTTGCCCTTCTAAATATTTTTCAGATTCCATAGATCGTTACAAGTTTTAAAATACAATATATTTTAAAAATCTTGCTAGACGTGGCTCTGGTACCAATTGTGGAAAACTAGAAGGGGGGGTTGAATAGTTTTACGTCTTTTTAATTTTATTATGAAAACTTAGTTTATTTTTAAAAAACTTGTTTGCCTTTAAAACTTCGATTCAATCTTATGTGAACTCAAATCTTGAACAATATGAACAAGTATATCTAAGTATGAACAATAATAATAATGTAAGCTAAGTATGTGAAATCAACACATGCATAATATAAACAATTATAGCTATATACGAGAGATAAGTACGTAATTGTTTATTTTATAATCCTTAGTTATATTTTGTATAAAAACTATACTTGATCGAAATGATCAATTATATGTATGTAACCTTTTTAGTTTGATTGTAAAAAACTTTGTTTTGTGAATGAAACTTTCGTTTGATCTTTAAGTAAAATCAATACTAGCACTATATGAGCAACTATATATATACGTCTACGTCTACAAATGTAATAACGATATAAGCAAGATAATAAGTAAGATATGGAAAGATCTAACCGCGAGACAAAGGATTTATAGTGGTTCGGCTACAAGGACACCTTCCTTGCCCTACTCCACTCCTCGAGTCACCTACTCGAGAGTTTTCTTCACTATGTCAACAAGCTCCTTATGGCGGAGAAACCTTACACACCAATATACACACTAATTTACACACCAATCTACACACCAATCTACACACCAATCTTCACACCAATCTACACACCAATCTTCACACCAATCTTCTTCACACCTAGCTTTTACACACCAATCTTCTACACACCTTCTTCTACACACCAATCTTCACAACTACTTCACACCAACTATCTTTACTACAATCTAGTTCACACCTATCTTCTACACACCAATTATCTTCACTACAATCTACTAGCCAATCACACAATCTATATTCCTAACACAACTATCTACAATCAAATATTCACAACACACTACACAAAGATATATGTAAATATTCTTGATGATGCACCAACAACTTGGATGTGGAGGTCACAACAAGTTGTAATACTTCTTGTCTTGGAGGATAGAAGTATTCTTCTCTTGCACTTGAGAGGATGATGTAAGAATCACTTTGAAACAAAGGATTATGTATTTATGATCAAAGGATTTAGAGAATAGAAATGGGGATCTAGAACAGAAAGTTTAGGAGTGCAAAAGGTGGGGAAAAAATCCAGGTTTAAGGTGATATTTATAGGCAAAAGAATCTGACAGAGGAGCGTGGCCGGTCCCCTTAAATCATGGCCGGCCCCCTTAAAATTAAGGGGACCGCCCTTTATAATTAAGGGGGCCGCCCAGCTGAAACGGCCAGATTCTTTGTCTTTTAGTGGGGAAAGTTTATTTGGTGAAAAACTAACTGTTTTTGGTTAAAAATTTGAATTCATATATTTAGTATGAATAAAACATTTTTCTTTATTACCAAAAGTGTTTTTCAAAAATATATAATATGTTTATATAATTAAATAAACTTTGCATTAGTTAATTAAATACCCCTTTGATCATAAATTGCACTAAACACTTTGTTTATTCATACCTTAAGTGATTTGGATGTAAAGAAAACTATTAATCACTAAATACTTGTTTATGTCACAAGTTTTAGTTCTATGAGTTTATATTTTGTGATAATCAAAACATAGAGATATTGATAACATGTTAATAATGTTTTTAGGCATTAATTTATGTCAACAATACCATTTGTCATGGTAGCCCATTCGTGATGGGCTTAGGTGTAAGTAATGTCTATCATTTGGGCTTGCGGCCCAAATATAGGCTATACGTCATCAGATACAGTGATGTAGATTGGGCAAAATGCTTAAAAACTAGAAAATCTGTGACTGGTTACTATATCTATTTCATGGAAAAGTAAAAAAACAAAATACTCTTTCTAAATCATCTACTGAAGCTGAAACTGAATATAGATCTATGTCTTTAGTTGCTTGTGAAATTATTTAGATTCAAAAATTGTGTTAGCTGATTTGAACACAAAAATCACTCTTCGTTGTTCTATTTTGTGATAACAAATCTGCTTTGCAATTGACTATAAATCCAGTTTTCAATGAAAGATCAAAACACTTTGAAATAGATGTGCACTTTATCAGAGAGAAAATTGCAAAAGGAGTTCTGAGTACCAAAAAGATTGGTTCTCAAGACCAAATTGTAGACATTTTAACCAAACATCTTCCAGTTTATCAGCATTCATTTTTATGTGATAAACTAAGGGAATGTTCAAATAAGCAGTAATTTGACATGAAAACATATTACTTATTATCTTTTGCTTATTTTCTTTTTTAGTTTTTTATGTTTTGTAGGTAATAAAGTAGAGGGTTTGATCATGTGCAAATGGATACTTATAAGAAGAGTAAGGAGAAGTTTGGGCAGCTTATGGATACTTCTACATAGCTTAAGGACTAAAGTGAATGATCTTAGCCTATATAATCATCTCATCTGCTTGGGTTATGTTGGAACAATCGATACATCAATTCTCTCTCAAAAATCTGTTAATGCTTCTTTCTTGCATTCATATTACTTTATCATCTTGATCAGTCTCTTCACTGTAATCGTTTGATTACTATTGTTTTAACAATAATCTGATCTTGTATTCTTCGCTTATTGATAGTTGGTAATCTGTGCCAACTATTGAGTTTTATCAGTAAATAAAAGATTGTTTGAGGTTTTAGATTATCTTTGATACCATCGTACACAGTCCCTTGCTAATATAAATAAAACACTCAATATTTTGATTAAAACTTTATCTACATAGGGGCCAATCCCCACCCTCCATCTTCATTTGATCAAATGGATGGCATTAAACCCGCCATTTTAACAAATTCATTTTCATTTTTTTTGCAAATATTAATACTCGTATCTTTAAAACCGGCAATCGTTATGCGAAAATAAATATACCAGCACGACAATCATTTAACTATGTTTCTATAAATATGCACTTTGATATACTTTCGACAATTTTTTTTTTTCACATTTGTTACTTTTTTTTCCTCGTAGTTGAAACTTGCATAAAAAATCATATGTGTTTAAACACTAATTTGAATATTTCTAATGAAATCACATATGATTTTTCAAACACGTATCTTAATCACATGTGATTTTTCCCACACGTGATCTCAATCACATGTGATATTCATAAACGAACTACTATAATCTATTAGAATATTCAAATTAGTGTTTAATCATATGTGATTTCTCATGCTATTATCAAATACGAAGAAAAAGGAAAGAAAAAACGATGGAAAAACGAAAAAAGGTTTATCGAAAGTATATCAGAATGCCCGTCTATATACAGATAATTAAACGCTGGTCGTGACTGTATAATTTGTTTTGTCTAGCGATTATCATTTCATGAGATGTTTAAATAATAAAAAATATGAGAAATATAAAAATATTTTTAATCTCTACCATTGATTTTTTTAGATGGATGGTGGAGATTAGGTATACAAAAAATGTTTGGTATACAAATTAACTCTCCCCCCATATTTAATTTAAGACCCTTTAAATGTTTAATGGATTTAAATTTTGGGCCCTTCCGAAAAGTGAGGCCCTATGCAGTTATGCACAAGCTAATATCCAGGGCCTGGTATTCTACGGCCATGAGGCTAAATGTAATGGTAAATTCACAATGAAATGTCTTCCTCTCACCACCAAGTCGTGCTATTAAATACATCCTCACCACCGCAGTTGTCTCCCTTATTTTTCTTTTTGTTGATAATATGGTGGTGTGCATAAGCGTTGTTTTAACACCCGACTCGACCAGATATCTGTTCAACAGATTCCGGTAAAAATGGTCAAATTAATCTGGTTTTTTGATTTTCGAAACCCAGCTAGACCCGCTGGGTTTAAGGCTACCTGGTTCAACTCGGTTCTCGAGATCCAAACCGGGTTTTGTTTTTTTTCCTTCTTTTACAAATAACACAAGTTAAATATATGTAATTGCAACGTAATTTTATATTTACATGTCACCTTTTTGGTGAATATATGTTTAGGCTCAATATATCAATAGCCATGATATATATACGTTTTGTTTTTTTTTTTTTTTTTTTTTTTTTTTTTTTTGAAATGAGATTATTTTTGTAGAAAAACCGGATTGACACATTGGTTGAACCGGTTGAATCGGTGTAACACCCCCAAATTTATGTTTTAGCAGCGGAAAAGTGATTTGGGTGTTACGGGGAGGATCAAAGTTATAATCACATAAAACAGCTTAAAAGAAGCGTTTTGAAAGTTATTTGTCATTCAAATAATATTTTTGATAAAAGATGAAACGTTTGATTTAAAATCTCATTAAAAGATATAAAGGCTTGTAAGAATGACATATTTGATTTTTACACCATAATTTATCAGCGTAATAAATGTCCGCTCTGTTAATTACCTGAGATACACATGCTTAAAAATGTCAACACAAAGGTTGGTGAGTTCATAGAGTTTTATGGAAAACCATTTATTTTAATAGATTCAGGAATATTCAATAATAATAATTGTAATAAATACTAACAATGATAGAACAAGTATTGAGTGATGTTGATTATAATCACAGATAAATCATATAGATATTCAATCGAATTCAAATAATGGATCAATATCCTAACATGAGATGGAAACTCATGATACTAATGTAGTGAGATTTATAATTCAAGTCTGGTCAAATACCTATACAGCTGTATCTAAATATATGTTGAATACATATATTTTCTTATGGATATTGCCCCAAGCCTCATGACATGCAAAACGTTAACACTGAGATGGTTATCAAGTCAATGTTAATATTGCCCTCTTGTAATAGGTGATTTGCCAATTCCTATTTTTACTCAAATATAGTGTATCACGACTAATACGACTAACCACATGCATGTGGCATTCCGTCAAGTATTAGTGGGATAGGATGTCAAGCCTTAACAGGTTTCGAAGCTGTTCACTATATTCACGCTCTCATACAAGTGATTAATGGCTCTTGATTAAGGGACTTTATGGATATAAAGGTAACTTAGGCAATATCAAGGTAACGATGTAACTAGAGTATTGGTGCTCTTCATAGCAATTATTTCTGTTGAAACATAGAAATATCATATAGAGATAATAGAATCATTCAGGATGTTATAGTATAGTCAAGTATCATGCCACAATAATCATTTTGGAAGCATTATCATATGAGTTCAGTATTTCAGTTAAGTAATTCGCCAGTAACATATATATATATATATATATATATATATATATATATATATATATATATATATATATATATATATATATATATATATCACATCTTAAGTCATAAATTTTATCAGATAACTATTAATAAGGAAATTGATTTGAATCATGTAATTTATTCATATACTTATAAAATTATCAAAGTATATGTAAGCATGTATCTCCCCCACAGAGTTAAAACAAGTATTGGAAATTGGGGCTATGACTCACCTTGATTGATACTGGAATGATGAAAAGTAAAGTCGGATGAGATTATGAGAATGATTATGGAAACGTCTTTAATACGGAACCTGATAAATAAATTTATCTGAGAATCTAACCAAATACTATTTGGTAAATGAATAACGATTAATCGTTATGATGAAAAGATGATATGCGAATGAAATTCTTATATTTATAATAATATGACAAGTTATGTTATTATTTCTAAAGTTTTTCCTTTTTAACCATGATGATAATATCGTTATATATATTATTAACGTAAAACTAACTAATATATAAATAAAATGTAATGAAAATGCATATGACGTGATGGGGTGACGTAAAATAGAAAATAAAATAAGAATGTCAAATATAATATGTGGGTCCTTGTCCTTTTTCTAGTTTTACACTTTTTATTCTAACGGCGTTAGCGTTACACCGTTAATCCTTTTTATATAATAATTTTCATTTATAGTCCACTACATGTCCAATATAGCATTCTAAGCTTGGAATATTAAATAATATCAATTTTTATCCTAAACTTTCTATTTTGGCAGTTTCAGTCCAAGTTTAAATGGTTTGGCAGATTTAGTCCTTCTAGGCGTTGTCGCGTTACATTTTTAGTCCAAACGTTCAAAAATTATGGGAAAAATTATATTAAATTTTCTGGAGCTTATTGAAGCTTATTAAAACTTATTTCAACTGCTTATTTGCAAAAATAGCTTATTTTTCAATAAATGGGCTTTAACGAGATAAATTAAAGGCCCGTTAACGTTTAACGATCCATGAGCGTGGAGACAAGTTGGGCTTATCCCTAGGCTCATTTTTAATGTTATAAAATCATATCAAAAGAGCTTTTTGGTCCAGCTTATATGGAGTGCTTATTTTCAGCTTATTGGGCTTTTCAGTCCATTAAGCTTTTATAACTAGTTTTTGATAATGGATTTAATCACTTTACTTTGGCCAATTTGAGGGGTTTAAACGAGCTTATCATTACAATTTATAAACATGAAACTTTTAGTTTGTAACAAAGAGAAACAGATTGTGTAAAAATAATAGGTTGTTGTTAAGTCGGATTTGGTTTTATGGGGTCATCTTAGTTGCGATTTGGAGCAGTTTTCTGGGTAAAAAGACTTGTAAAAATTCTAAGTTTTTCAGTTTCATCTCCTTTGGGTCGATTCACTTTAGTCATTTTAGAGGGTCGAGACGTGATTGTTTTTACAAGTTATCTATATGAAAGTTGAGCTAGTCATGGCGTCTATGAGTTCATGTAAAAATATAGATGGGTCGTTAAATGAATTTGAGTTTTACAAGGCCATTTTAGTCGCTACTTGAAACAGTTTTTACTAGTAACACTTAGTTAAATTTTCTAAGTTTTCACTATATATACTTTTTACGTATAGTACGAATTGAGTTCTATGGATTCATGTAACGTAAAAATAAACGTGAAACAAGTGTGCTACGTAACTCCTAGGCCATCCAAGATAGAGGCCAATCACATTTGTGGTTCTATATGTTTGTACGTTCGTATAAAATATATATGAAACTAAATACGTTCGACATGAACTAGAAAATGATGCATGGACAAGAAATATTGAACAAGAGGAGATCAAGGAGGGTTCTTAGGTACTTACTACACCTCTAGGGTGGTGAGTGGACGAGCAAGAATGAGTAGAACAAGAGGAACAATCCCATGAATGGCTAGAACCAATATACGAGTTATATTAAACTCCATAACCTTCGAATGAGACCCAAATGAAATGGAAAAACTTCCTGGTCGTTTGTGACTTGTTTAAGAGTTGAGAGGAACTTAAAAATGTAGAAAGGAGTGAAGTGTGAGGGGTGGTGAAAGAGTAGTAGGTTATACGTTATATATATATAACGTATGAATTCATATTAAGTTTCAAAACATTCTCACATGTTCTAACTATTGAGTGTCAGAGATGTTGGGATATCATTTGAGATTTTTACTGTATAACAAGGACTTTAAAGGTTGTGAGAGTGAGGGAAAATAAATGGGAATTGAGTTGTGTTTTAAAATATGTCGACTAGGACATATATACATACACGATTTGGAAAATAGTGTAGAACTTGATCCATAGCTGATGAAAATCAATATTAAATTATGAAACAATGCTTGAAATATTATTAGAATCATTTAGAAACAAACCAGGATTAAAACGGTTGAGTTTTGAATTATTTATATGTCAAATGGGTTGTTTTTGGAGCGAACACTTTGCCTTCCGGAAATGTATTCAACATTCGTATCTAGAGCTAATATTTGGCGTCCTACTTCTTTGGTGGGTTGACAATTAGGTGGTATAAAAATACGTATACGTTGTGTTTAGAATTTGAAAGAAAAACGGGGCGTTTGGAGGGGGTCTGCTCGACTAGAAATTGAAAATAAAAAGGAAAGTTGGGCTTGTGTGATGGGCTGAGGAATAGTAACGATGGGATGATGTTGGGTTGGTGAACTTTGGCACGATTTTAGTGTTATTAGTGAGTAATTAAATTTCGTGTTACACGTTGTGAGCTCGTCCCGTTATTTGGTAATTTTTGTGATAATGTTTTCGTGTCAAAATAATATAATAAAGAAAATTTTAAATTTTCCTGTAAAAATGGTGATTAAAATTAATGAAGGAGATTAATATATAACTAAACATTGTTAATTATATGGATTTTTGTAGTTCGCTACAATCGGATAACCAAATGAACCGGTGACTTGAATAGGTCAATCGTTTTCAAGATATTGCATGCGCTCATGTTTTGTAAAGAGTTAAATAATTGTGTGTGTGTGTGTGTGAGTATATTGTGGGGTCTATTTCTATTTAAGTAGGGTGTGTTTTAGGAGATGAAATTGATGATCTTATTACAATTATTTGGTCGTGAAGTTGTTGGTGGAGAAAAAGATCGATGTGGCAATGATGAATGTGGTCATGATTACATCCGGATCGAACTAAAGTTTTGGAAAGTTTGTCCAAAAGCATGTTTAATATAAGTTTAATGTTTGTACTTTGGATCTTATACTTAGCGATGGTGTCAAATGAGGTTTTGAACGATATACAGTAGTTAGGAAAGTGATGAGCTAAATCACGTATAGAAATTAACAAACGTACGGATAGTAGGGCCATGTTGTACATTTGACCATAATATGACACTACACATTCATGGTACTAGTAGGGCCGTTTTCGTGATTTTAAAGGAGTTGAGCGGGAAGTGAAAAATGGGGCCTCTATTAAAAAGCTAAATAAAATATTTTAAAACGTACAATGATAACTATAAAGAGTTATTGTATAAAACATTAGTTATTTTTCAAAAACTTTTTGTGAAAAATCTGTCTTTTTTCATGGATAAAAGGGTAAATACCCGGTAAAATAAGAAATCTTTGTCTTTATTCATATAAATAACATCTTTCAAGTTTTATGCATTGAATGTAAATTTTGGCGACGTAAAAATTTTGGGCCTCATAAAACTGGGCCTAGGCGGTCAGCCACCTTTGAGAACAGCCATGGATGTAGTGGCAGAGGCACAAATTTGTCACATGATATGCACTTTTTTTATAGAAATTTGAAATGGGTATGCACTTAGTATTAAACTTTGAAATATGTGAAGAAAAAAATTCGTTTTTACACTAGTAATAGACGTTTTTAAGGTAGGGCTAATGGCATCAAAATGTATCATAGTTGTCACTTATTCCTTTTATATGTATCGAACAATTTTTTTTGCTATTATGTGTACTAAACTTAATTTTTTGGGCATTATTGTGTACTTAATGACCATTTTACCCCTCATTTTATTAACATAGGAGGGGCAAAATGGTCATAACACAAAAATGACCAAAAAATCAAGTTTAGTACATATAATAGCAAAAAAAAAAAAAAAAAAAAAAAAAAAAAAAAAAAAAAAAAAAAATGTTCGATATATATAGAAGAAAATGATGACAACTATGATACTAAAGGCCATTAGCCCTTTAAGGTATGCACGTCGCCTTAAGCATGTCCGCCCGAGCCTGGATAATAGCACGCACCAAACCTCATCGTTAAAGCCTTAGAATACAATTTTGATATAATCCTGTTTCAAATGAAAGACAGTAAATCACAAACATATATTGAAAAAGGATTCTGGCGATATGATGAATGAGCCTTTTTGGTATCAAGAAAGATTTATAAGAAAGATTTAGATAAAACAAATGAAGTCATATTTGTTCATGGTATCAAGAAGTGTACAAATATATGAATATAAATTCTTTATCTACAGAACTAACAATAAGTAACAAAAGAATGTGGGAGCCTAGCTATATCACAGTTATGTGCATTACAGGACTCTGATTTTAGCTCTAGCATGACACTGAGACACCTGGAGGCTGGAACTGCTCGGTGATGCCCAAATGTGCCATCAGTAGCCAAACATGAGTCAAAAACTCGCCCCCTTTTCTAAGCTGTTGCTAGTGGTGAAATCCTCTGCAGTGAGTAGCAGCATAAGCTAAGATCTCGATCCATACTTGACTCATGACTTTCCACATACGCTTTTTTTCCATCTTTTTCAAAGATAATGCGAGCCTGCAACCGTTAAACTGTGCAGATTTACATCGATGCCCCTTCAGGCCTTCACTTTACTAGGCAGCACTTCAAGAGAATCAACTTCCAACAGCTTTAGACATGCTTCAACTTTTTCGGTAATAAGACCTTTTTCTTTGAAAAAACGCATTGCTTCAGCACAGGTGTCGTGATACCTGATCATGCCAATACCTATTGGCAACATCACAGGGTATGTCACAAGAAGATACATCAGATAGTCAGATATGTGCTTGCTTTCCATGCGACATATATCAATATCAGAACCATCTTGATTGCCAACATCTGAATAATAGCAAAGAGTGGTAGGAATGTGCCATATAAGAATGTTTTGATCAAATTCAACTTCATTGATACTCCATAGAAAAGCGTCACACTCATTCTTTTGTAGCGAAAAACTACCTTTATGAGTACATAACTCATTAAGATTTGAGTTGACAACCATATACTCGCGAAACTGAAAGTAAATTAATTCTTTTAGGTTGTCAGAAACTTCGTTGTATTTCTTGTAACGATGTTGTTCGCGAACCTTATCTATTTTTAAAAATATTTGAGTTTTTAAGAAACAAGCGGGTCTCTCATTAAGGGCAACACTTAGCAGGTCAAACTGTGCAATGGAACCGGACCACCTTTGTTTATTCGGTTGCTTTAAGAATGGGAATATGAGGATTTTTCGAGTGAGCTTTTGTTGGATCAACCAATGATCTATCCAATCAGAGCGCAGCATGGTTATTACCGCAAAGATTTCCATTATCAATGCAGTACCGAGTAATAGGCAAGTAATGACGATGTCAATTAAGTGGTAATCGTTGATATTACAAAGAAAATGGAAGCCCAAAGGTACTAGAAGAAGGACAAAAATGTTAGTAATGCGAAACAAAAGCCCGTTAAATGTATAAACCACATTAGCCTTAGTGTAAAGCATGTCAAACGCAAATCCAAGTTCAATCTCGACAGCACGGAAAGCATTGCTTGATGCAAGATGGTGGAAGTAGGATTGACTATATTCTCTATCCTCAAAAGTAAGGATGAGATCAACAAATAGCCGTTTGAATGTTTGAAATAGTTTATAAGCTTCAGATATCTCTTTACCTTCTTCAGGATATAAAAGAACATTGATTGTATGGGAGAGTTCAGCGACCTCCTCCACGTTTACATCAAACCCTTGTGACTTTTTTAACTGGTAATCCTTCAGAAACTTAGGATAATTGGGACCTGTGTCAGGAGGACCAAGCATCGAGTCACGAAGGTTCTCAGTGTTTGCTAACCGTAGAGCCTTAATACGTTCAAAACACTTGATGAAACCGGCTAAGTAAACCAGTACACTTAGTTTAGGGAGATCCGAACAGCCTGGCCAGGACAACAAGAAGATATAATGAGCTACTGCAAACTGAAACACAATCTCTACAAAGTGCCTTAACGAAAGCTCGTTATCTTCCAATGCAAAGGCGGTAATAGAATCTGGACCACCAAGGTGAAGGAGGAGAAAAGGTGCCCAAAAGGATATGAGTTCACTTGTGTTTTGTTTGTGAGCATATTCCGAACTGAAATGAGAGGTGTTGTTGCATACGTCTAAGGCGGTTCTGGTAATTAATAACACCAAGTGCTGCAGATTCATACAGAGATTCATACACGCACACAAAGACAAACAGAGATTCATACACGAACACAAAGGTGTGGGTTGGTGGTGATGTTAGCATAAGATAAAACTACGCGTTAATTGATACCTCCTGATACAATGGGGTTTGCATAAAGACATTATATGTATTGACATGTAGTCCTAATGAGTTCCTTTTTCTTTAACTTGTAAAAATTTAGTTTCTCTAACTTATAGGATTAGAAAGTGACAGTAGATCAGATTGATATTAGCCTATCAAACTATCAGTGGTAACCAAAACTTCAGCTACTCACTATATTGACTTTGATTGTAAATTATGTGGATTTAATATCTTATCAACTTAGCAATCCGATGATAATTTCGACATATGTTAACTCGCATTAGATATCTTAAATTCAGTTGATATTCCAGTATCTTCAAATTGGTTTCTGTTCATATGATGCCCCCCAAAAAAAAGGAACAACAACTATTTTTTAGGAAATAACAGAAATTTAATAGCATTATTCTCTCTTGTAAATTTCTCCCTAATTACATCAATTTCCTCGTATATTACATGAATTTACCAGTTAAAATGAACGAAACTTTGATAAACTTCTTACATTAGCAAAAGTGGAACTGTGTTCCATAAGTGCCGCAAGCTATTTGATCATGTTGAGTGGATGGGCCTAATAATAGATATAGTAGCACGTATAGACGGATTCTTAAATTTCTTAACAAAAACGCGAGTACGTTAGCATTATAAGGGTGTGTAATAGCCTGTTTCCTATAAAGGCTCTTATTGGTTACGGAGTATTTGTTTCTAATATTTTCCTAGAAAATTTAAGTTTTGCTAGAGGAAGACATAGGACCTGATAAAATAACTCATATCCAACTGTCTGTTATGTTAAAATTACCAATATTAATCATCAATTGGCATATTTGTTTCGACAATGCTCTCACATTGTCTCTTTAAAAATGCATATTAGCCTACATAACAGTCAACTATATCTAGTCCTGGCATTTCTCCCCAACTAGCTAGTTACAAAAGATAAGCTTAATAAAGAGCTGCAAAACTGGATTACATAAATATGATCAGTAAACTATACCTCAACTGGCAGGCAAGAACGTAGTCTCGACAAGCATGGTCGTAATCTTTTCCAGAGATGTAAACTGCAACAAGGCAAAAGAAAACACATTGTTCTTAACTGCAAACAGTTTGCCATTATAGTAGTCAATGATTTCTTCTGACATACTCCACTCTAACGAACACCTGGTGTACGATACATGAAAAGTTCATGTTGCAAAAACCATTGTTGTGGTTTCGCCAAACTGCATTGGCAGTCCTATTGGTTTTGAAAGTGCAGGCAGCCATGAGAAAGTCTCAAGTTTATTTTTCTCTATTGGGGAAGTGAAATGACTAAAATGCCCATTCTTCCCCTTTGAATTTTATTTATTTTTAAATAAAAATTAAAGAGCAATGAATTTTCCTACCACCCCACTTGGTTTTCAGTTAGACTATCACCACTAGCAGAAAGTACAATGATATCCATATCGTCTCAAGAAACCATTAGGGCGAGGGTAATGAAACAGAAGATAACAACCTGGGTTAAGTGAAGTGAAGGAACAAGCTATTGACACTTTCTCTGTTTATCCGTATGGTGTTTAATACTCACACAAATTGTAAAAGATGTAATTTTGGGAACGGGTTGAAATCTGACCCATATGTAAATGGGTCGAAATACATGTAATATGTCCAGGCAGCTACCTCAAGGAACGGATCTTGCGCTATTAGTGCAACAAAGAACAGATGCACAAGGCATGTATCAAGTTTTTCCAGCACAAAATTTACATGTTGCCTCAATTGTTGGTTGAGCTGGCATTGGAAAGAGCACACTTTCCAAAGACGGTGCATGTTTTAACATGATACCATACAGTCACGTAATTGCTACGATATTAATTTCCAAAGACAAACTACAGCATGGTTTATTATCTTACGGTACAAATCGCAACTTCAAAACACAACATCAATTCTTAATACATCGTAAAATCCAAAAAAATCTACATACAGGCTGTAGAGTAAATAGCAAATGATTTCTACTCGTGCATTTCATCAAACACCTGGTGGGTGTCTCCTACATGGATTTATCAAAGATTATTCTGGTTAATAAAAAGACCAAATCAAAATTACAAAATCTACAACAGACATGTAAATGATTTATCCTACCATGTCCAGTTGATTCCTCCTCCATAGATCCTAAACAGGCACTTGGCCCCACCATGTTGTGATAGAGGGAGGTCTTGGAACATAATCAAGTCTGCTTCTTGATCTAAATCTTCATCAAAAACAAGTCTTATAATGCAACCATATCATATCTGACTCATCGATTCTTTGCTTTCTTCAAATACCATATGTCACTTGTCCTATAATGCAACCATATCATATCTGACTCATCGATTCTTATTGGCTTATCCTTAAAATAATCCCGATAGTAGTATGGATAGCGTCCTCTCAAATCATCTCCATCAAAGTTGTTTACAGAGTATCCAAAATCTGTGGAAGGTTTTTTTCTCTTAAAAACAACACAAATTCCATATCCCCTTAACTTACTGAAGCTCCAATCTGATGGCAATTCAACCGTTACCTGATTTCCCAAACTTTTATTTGTAAACCAATTTGGAATGCTATTTCCATCATATATTATATCCAATTCCTTAATGGAACTTCCTGTCAAACGGAACAATCCACATCTGTTATGCGCATACCGAAGGAAAGAAGAAAATTGAGAGCCTTGGGAAGTTACAGATGAGTCGAGACATTGAGTCGCCGATGTCGACACCTTAAACAATTTTGGACAATTGTTGAGACAAGTGGACCTTTTGCTCGTGATTAGGTTTGATCCCTTAATTGAACATAAGGAGGTGCAATCAGATGCATCAAGAAAATGTAGGCTATGTGGAAGTTCGGGCAACACTTCCAGCTTCTTGCAACCATCAACATCAAGCAATTCAAGACTAGAAAGTTGACTCAAACTTCCCGACACTTCTCTTAAGGAGGTGCAATCAGATGCATGAATTTCTAGTAAGCTAGGTGGAAGTTTGGGCAACACTTCCAGCTTCTTGCAACCATTAACATCAAGCCAATTAAGACTAGAAAGTTGACTCAAACTTCCAGGCAAGCTAGTAAAATTGTTCCCTTCCAAGTTTAGTTTTTTTAGACATGATAAGCCTCCAATACCATCGGGCACTTGAACTAAATTGCAGTAGCTGAAATTCAGGGACTTCAACATATTTAAACCTGCCAATGAAACTGATCTTTGGGGATGTTGTTTGTTCCATATGAAACCAGAGATTGAAGTCCAGCATCTGGACCAAAAGGCTTCAGGAAAACTCCCAACCCGTGTGCAGTCTTTCAGATTTAAGACAACAAGCTTATTAAGCATTCCAATAGATGGGTGAACTGAAGCCAAATTCACACAACCTTCAAAATCTAGCTCTTCAAGATTTGTAATCTCTGAGAAGTCAGGGGTGGTTGTTAGGTTACAACAGTACCTTAGCTTCATTATTTTCAACCTTCTTAAGCACTGGCATCAATAGAAAAAAGATTAGTTCTTATTTCTCGAGGTGTCAAATATGAACACATGTATGAACAAGTAAATACCTTTGGTGTAGTCCAAAGTTGCATTATGTTGCTGTAAGAGAGGTCGATGACAACAATGTTTTCTGGATAGAAATCTGAAGGTAAGCACTCGAAAGGACATCCATGCCAACAAAACAAGCTTAGCTCATTGGACAAAAAATCCAAACTTCCTGAGTACTTCACATTGTAGCCCTTCAATTCCAGTTTCTGATCAAATTCTTCCTCGGCATAAATTTTCAGGATCCGCAAATTTTTCATAAGTGCAAAAGAATTAGCGTTTATGTGAAACTCTTGACTAGATTTCCTTAACAAAAGGACTAGAACTTCAATTGCTTCAGTCATTGCCACCTGGAAAAGCAAGAACATGTAACTTAAATTAGAAAGAGTAACATATGCAATTGTGTATACTTTTATATTAATATGAAGGTAAAGAAGAATATGCCACTTCTTACTTTCTTTTCACTCAATGCAGATGATATACACAATCTTCTTTGTTTCCCAGTCAGGATAAATTCTTCACGAACAATTTCCCTTGCCATGCTTTGAATCAATTCATGCATTTGAAGACGCATATTATATGCAGATATTGTTATTAGGAACTTATTAGCTAGAACTTCAATAATAGCGTTTGCAGAACAGTCACCGCTGTCTAGTATACTTGCAGCAAAATCTTTATTTTCCCCAATGAACACACATGCAATGTCAAGAAACATTCTTTTCTGATCAGATGCCAAGCTATCAAAACTTGGTCGAAGTTTTTGTACTATCTCTGAATTAGGATATGTTTGGAGTCTAATCAACTCGCCTTTCCAAACATCCGCAGATTTTTCACACAATAATCCACCAAAAATTTTGAGAGCCAACGGGTGACCTTGCAAATGTATTATAACTTTTGAAGCGAGCTCTTCAAAATCTTCTGTAGGATGCCTTTTGCCAAACGCATATAAACTAAAGAGCTCAAAAGCTTCACACTCGTCTAAATTCCCCATTTCATGGATTTCATCCACTCTATGTGATGTTAGCAACTGTTTATCTTTAGCCGTGAAAATAATCAAACTTCCTGGGAAAAACCAATCAGGTGAACCTGCTAGTGCTTCTAACTGCTTCACGTTATTCACATCATCCAAAACAAGCAGGATTGGGTTACATGCCATCCTTTGCTTTATTACCATAGAACCTTCTCCAACACTTGATATCTTCAGATCTGTTTTCAGAATCTTACCAATCATTTGCATCTGGACTTGAGTTAGGCTTTGTTTTTCTTCAACTTCTTTGACATCTTCGCAAAAGCAACTTCTTTCAAAGTGGATATACATCAAGTTATATATAGCTTTGGCAACGGTTGTCTTTCCTATTCCACTTATACCACAAATACCAAGCATATTAACCTTATGTGACCCAACGAAGCGTGACAAGTTTAATTTCTCGAAATGGAAATCGATGCCAACAAGGTTCTCACCAACATGTAAGGGTCCATCACATAATGTTTTGAGGATTTCTCTGGAAATGGAATCGATGAACTTGGACTCAAACCTGTTAACCACAAAGACACAATAAGTAAGAGAAACTACATAGTGTTAAGCTTTAGTAGAGCTACAAGACTAATACACAAAAACAAGAATTTTACCCATTTGCCATGTCCTCAAGATCCCATCCAGATAAGTTAGCTGCCATGGATAAAGCTTCCTTCCATTTATCCACCTCTTTTCTGTTTGAAACTTGATGTTTGGCAAACGCTTCAGCATAGCTCTCAGTTTGTTTCCTCACGACATCCGGTTTAACATCATAAAAGATTATTTGAACCTCGTGTTTAGGCTTTCCCATTTGCTTACACTCGAGTATTTTGACAAGTTCCTTGAGACACCATGATGAAGAAGCATAATCTTTGGAGAAGATAACTATCAAAAACCTTGATTCTTCAATGGCTTTGTAGAGATGGGGAGATATCTCTTCTCCTTTAGGCAGCTCGTTGTCATCTCTAAAAGCATGAATTCCTTTTTGCTTGAAATCAGTGAACATATGATCCATGAACTTTTTGCGGATATCTTCACCTCTAAAACTCACAAAGACATCATATCTCCATCGATGGGCAATGGAAGAAGCAGCCATTATCAATAACGAGATCGAACTGTGTCTACAAGTAAAGAGCATCAGGAAGAGTAGAGCTAATAGTACAAAGAATCCATGACTAAGATTTTTAGTCATCAATCTGCCCTAAAACAAATATATATAACTTGGAATAATGAATGTAACATGAAACAATATAAAAAAGTAAAACGACTTGCAGTTTATGGATGGATGGAAGCTCAAATTAAAAAAGAATAAAGGCAGGTGGGTTTGTAGAAAGAATGTATGATTGCATTTCATAAAATGTGATTAAATTATTTTCTGTTGTTGTTCATGCTATGTAAATATTTGGACACTATAGTATTTTCCTTAAATCTTCCTTAAATCTGTCGAAAATTTGGAATTTCATAAAGTTTTGGGTTTATTAATAAGTTGTTTAGTTATTTAGACCTTGTTATCTATCCCATAATTGGAGTATGAAAATTACAGTTTAGCAAAGTAATTTGGATACTTTTTCATTTTTTTTAATAATGAAAAGTATATACTACTATTAATTACAAAAGAAGATAACAAATAACAAATTGGACACTAATTTTCCTCAGATGTGTCCAAAATTTGGGTTATTAAATTGGAGATTAAGATCTAATTAGTTGTGTAGTTATTTAGACCTTGTCATATAGCCCATTGGATCGATTATTAAATTGACAAGTTATAAAATGAGATAGTATTAAAAGTAATTATATTATAAGCTACAATGTTAAATTTCAACTATTATTTTGTGGAAAATAACACCTGATAACATTATAACATCATCAGAAAACACGTGTCAAACTGAATAATTCAAGGGTCATACTTTTCTAATACATATCTTCACCAAAAATAACACTTCTTTTTAAATGGTCATGCAACAAAAAATCCAAACAATTCATTTATTTTGTTTTAAGTGATACAAAACAAAATTATTGTGAGGTATACTGTGAGGTATGTTTGTATAAAGTGAAATATTTTTATGTGATTGGTTAAGCGATAACAATTACGTCTTTAATGGTGGTGTGTTAAAAAGGTAATGTAGTGCTCTGGGTGCAGGTGATGGTCAGAACACATAAGAGACACTTTACTCACTTTGATATAAAGAAGCCTATAATATTAAATTTAAAAAACTAGCAAATTTGGGAAATGAATAATATCTAATCAGAATTTTGGGTTTTTTTATTTTTTATTTTATTTTATTTTTTTTAATTCCTAGGCGAGGGGTACAACATAACTTCAGCCAAATGACAGACAACAATAATTCGGGCCATACAAATATGACAATCCAGCGATCAAAAGACCAAAACCAAACAAACATACTCATAATCACTCTTTTACCCGAGTAACCCAACAACTACTGCACAAATAGTTTTACTAATAAGTTGTTTAGTACGTTATGGGTCTTTAGATCAAATAATAACTTTTAATATTTTGAAATGAAGTATAGTTAGCAAACAGAGATAGAACAATGAGTTATAAGATGAGCAAAACTATAAGAAAAGCAACTTGAGATAGAATGACTTACAATTTAACGATGGATATATTCTTTGGGAGATTTGGTACCTGATTGAATGCAATAAAAATGAAAAGAGATCAAATGAAGTTAAAAAGAGTAAAGGCAAGGCAAGTGGGTTGACTCCATGTCAACTTAGATTCACTTTCAGTCCCTCGGTTTTGATAAGTTGGCAAATTTGTATGTAACTAGTATTTTCCAGGTGATGTCGAGGATATTTCCTCATATTATGATCGCCAACAAGGGAAAGAAACCGCGTTGCATTCTTAGATACTTATATCTAGCTTTTTAATAACTCGGTTACCTCTTTTAACAAGACCTGAAGTCTTATCATATTTGGATTTTTATAACTTTATCTTCCATGAAGTGAATCAAAGGATTAAAGTGAATGGGATGACATTTCGAAACGAGGTGGGAAACCCGCGTGTTACCGCGGAGTTTTTGTATACGCAAGTTAGCCAAAACAGATTGGAAACAAAGTTTGTATATAAATGCAACATTGCTAAACAAATAAATGATTCAACAATATTAACATCGTCGGATCCATAAAAGAAGGCTCATGCCCATTAAAATTATATGAATACAAAAATACAAACTATTCAGTTGTTTAATGAGTAATACGTAACTAATAAACAAAAAATATATGTGGAAACATTCTTGTAACAGACATATTTCTTTTCCTATCATTCTTGTAACAACTTGTCATGGCATGTCAGTATCACCGAGCCTCCAGGTCTTTATAGTCGACTTTTTCTTGTATGACGAACCCCATTCTGGAAATCAAACAAACAAAAGGGTAAGCGTAGTAGATGATTACAATATTACGATTGATATGAATACTTTAAATTTAATATCAATGAAATGGTTGTGTTTCAGTCTAGTACATTAAGTGGTAAATACTATCCCAACTCTCCACGCCAATACCCAAACACGCCTTATGCACCATATTATCCAAACAATGATATCCTAAACACCCCTTATGCACCTGTAAGCAGCCTTTATCAGTAATTTTACTTGAGATTGTTTTAGCAGCATTTTAAATAGCACCTTCAATGCCACAACATGATTGCCATGTTCCAGAAGAAAGATGTCATTCATATACAATCTTAAACAAAATCGATAATCCAAACAAAGATGATAAATCGTAACTGATAAAAATACAAAGATGGAAATTCAACTTAATACAGCAAAATATAATATTATAATATGTTAAGCATGGTTATTAGATCTAATTTACTTACCCTCTTATCTCTTGCTATATAGACATGACCGAATTTCCCCTTCCTAATGTCAAAGTCAGAATTCTGTAAGAAAAAGAAACTATCCTGAAGTCTGATGGGTTTACAGAAAAACCATGTATTGAGCCCATCATTTATGTTGGCCCTTCACCACAACCTGACCCGTTTTGAGCCGTCAGCCAACGCACACCCCTTATTGCGGTTGGTGGCATACCCGTGATCCCTAAGGATGTTCTCAACTTGCAAAATACCAATAGAGGAAAAGTTTATAATATGGTCACTACACCTAAGATCACCTTTGACTTTTTTATATTCAAATGTCTATTATGACTCATGACCCAACAAATATGACTCGCAAATCCTGAGACCTCTAGGTATAGGGCACAACTAATTTATTCAAATTTCTGTTATGACTCATGACCCAACAAAAGTGAACAGTATAAGAAGAAAGAGACGTTTACATGACATGAATGACATTACCTGAAGAAACCTGTTTAGAGGTATGAGAATAAACTGCATAGACAGTTCAGCAGGATCTATGAAGTTTTATGCCTTTGACTTGGCTATTAACATCCCGATAGTAACTCAATCCTGTATACCTTACCGTCCTTACAAAAAATAAACACCTCGATAGTAACTGAATCGTGTATGCCCTGCAGAAAAGAGCAACACAAATTAGTCATCGAAAAATGTTTCCTAAAAAAAGGGAATCCACAACTTTTTAATTTTGAGTAAAGGTCTACAAAGTTATACCACATTAAACCGTTTGACCAATGTTATTTATAATTAGAAAAAACAATCACACAATTTATTTCACTAATAGCAGTTAAGTATGAACTGGCTGTAGTTACATTATCTGTTGTTCGTCTTCTTTTTGATAATTCAGAATGAAGCTCCAAAGGGCAGTTATTTAAGTTTATATAAGCTGAAGGACTAATGGGATTTAGCCTAGGAATAGCTCTTTTTTTTGTTCGCATATCTAAAAAGTCTAACTAACATCCTACGTCACCCATCTATCAGTAAATAAGAAATTAATTTTACCTGAGCCACTGAGAAACATTTTGGACGTATGCGTACAAACAACCTTGTCATAAGCACATTTTTGTGTCCTCATGGAATTCTGATCCATCTCAGTCCAAGATTTTTTACTCCCTTTCAGGCGGCATAAAACTTAAGCACCATACGAAAGATAGATCAGCCAATTCATAATTTACTTAAACTCAGCCGGAAAAGATAGATAGTAAGTCACAAAAACCCATAATACAAACAAAGATAAACTCATTTACGGGATTTAAGTTCTGCAAGTCTTCTACCCAAATTATCCTTGTCAACCCATCAATCCTCTTCACACCGACTGCATGGCCCTTGGCCTGTAGCAATCCAACCGACACGTGTAAGGTTATAAAGTTAGTATCTATTTTTCAAAAGTATTTATAATATGATGGAAATGATAATGTACAATAAAGCGGTCCACTACATACCATATGACAATACACTAAAGTGGTCCACTACCGTGCCAAGAGATTCATCACAGTTTCTCATAGTCAGTACCGCCACCATTCTCAATATCATACCATCAACATCAGAACAAAACAATGAGATAGAGCATTTGCCATGGCTGCAACTTCAGTAAGCTGCTGTGCCAAGATGCAAACGACCTCATCTTTAGTGCTCCCCCCCCCCCCCCCCCCCCCCCCCTAGACTCATCATTGCCTAGTGTATCCCTGTATCAAATCGACCAAAAAAAACGCCATTTGTAATATAACACAGCACATACATTGCTAAAAGGTGCCATACTTTATTTATACAGGCGGTTTTCAAAATAGCTTTGGGCTAACTGAAATGGTTTTGATATGTGCAGAAGCCACACTTTTTCTCATATATCATGATATTAATTAAAGAGTAAGAAAAATACTGGACCGAGTCAGAGCAGCAGCAAATAATGGCCAACAAAACATGATATCTTCAAAACGATAGCGGATTCACAGGCTCTATAAGTATTAGATAAAGGAAAACTTGCCACAGATTAGCTGACGCCTTGGCTGCGCACGTGGAGGTTGCTGAGGCGACCGTTTGTCGCACTCTAACATCCTTCCATTATCTCAGTAGTAACACTTCATCCTGCTGAACAAACACTACAACACTCTTTATCCGTGTAAGCGCAAACAAAAACAATTGTAAATTAAATTTGTTAAACAAACAAATTTACAACTCTAAGTTTTGTTTTATAAAAGCCTTTGGTAACAAAAACAGAAACAAACCCAAACTTTTTAACATTTTATTAAAACTAAAAGAAATTTATGAAAAACAAAACTCACAAAACCAATCAAGCTTTTATCGAGTTAGTTGAGGTCACATTAGTACCAAATATGTCTTCACTGCACATGCGGAGGTTGCTGAGGCAACTGTTTGCTACGCTCTACCGTCCTTCGACGTTCTGCACCAAGACAACATATTTAAAGAATCATCAGACCCAAGTGAAACGTGCAACCAACAACCAAACCATCTATATCATCACTTCCCGTCACCACACACAAGGACGGAACTTTTAAGGGGCCGAGGGGGGTTGCGGCCCCCCCAAAATTTTTGACCCTATGTATAATTTATACATCTTATTTCTAATTTTAGCCATTTTAATACAAAACTTTCAAAGTTGTGTATATCGGCCCCCTTAAAATAAATATCTTGCAAGTTGGCCCCTCCAACAAAAATGTTCAAGTTCCGTCTCTGACCACACACTTACCACGGCAGCAACCACAATCATTATAAGCAAAGAAAGTTTAGAACTTTTAAAATCAGTAATCTACAATGTAGCAAATGCTCCCCCACACAATCAACAAACAATCTTTATAAATAAATAAAAAGATACCCAATACACAAAACATAAAAAATATCATATAGGGGTGTCATAAAACCCGACCGGGTTCGGGTCAACTCGGGTCAAAAATCATATTCGGGTCAATCGGGTCAACCCGAATTGACCCGAGTTCTAAACAAGGTCGGGTTCGGGTTTAATATATATCTCTTGCTCGGGTTCGGGTCAACCCAAATTGACCCGAGTTTGAATTTTTTTTTTTTTTTTTTTTCTAATGTAAACTTTGTAGGCTTTTCTTTTATTAAAAGGTCCATGTAGAGAAACGTTCCAAAGTCAAGCCCGTGTAAATATGTAATGTAAGTTCATCATACATTTACATTAAAAAAAAAAAAAAAAAAAAAAAAAAAAAAAAAAAAAAAAAAAAAAACGCACCTAACTTCTAAAGAACAAGACTGACGTTTCAAACTTTATGCATATCATTTACAAATTAAAGTTACAGGTGTACTCTTTTTTTGGCATGAGTACTATTTTTTGGTGTATAAAAGTTATAGAATGAATAAGTGATGAATATTTGCAACAAAGGAACAAAATAATGTTGAGAACTATATAAACCAATCAAAGATGTGATCTGCTGATCACTAATTCACTATATCTTTTAAGAATGGAATAATGGATAGTCATGTGTTATGGTAAAACTTTATATTCATTATTAAAATACAAACCGAGTGAATCAGATTTCTTATAAAAAAAGAAAAAAAAAATTGTAAACGGCCAGACCCGAACCCGAGTTGACCCGACCCGAATTGCCATGGTGGCGAGGGATGAGTAGTTGCCATGGTGGCAACGGCGAGCTACAACGAGATCACACCTTCCTCTCTAAGAGACACGGTTTTTATCAGTTTGTTTTTCGTATTTTTTGTTTGTTAGTTTATTTTTTTTTACGTGTTAAACTTTATATTTTTTTTCCGTACTTCAGTATTGTAGTTTTATAATAAAAAGATTATAAAAATAAAAAAGAAATTAAACAAAATTAAAATAACAAAACAAAGTACAAATAGTGTTTTAAGGAGTCTTTATAAACTATCTTAAGAATAATCCTTGATTTTGTGGGACCCTTGCAACTTAAAATTACTCGTTATTCTTGTTGAGACATGTAAGGCTAGATATAACCCGGTTTTTTTTAATTCATCGAGGTTGGAAGCCCGCCCGTTGCGGCGGGGTGTTGTGCTAAAGAAGGAGATTCCGTTGCATTTAGTAAGTGGTGTAAACTGGAAATGGTGGGAAGAAAAGTCTAATAATTAAACATTCTGATAGTGTTTTCCATACAAAAGGCTTACATTCATTTGCCGCATAAATGTTATACAAAAAATCAGCCTCACATCCGAATGTGCATCTGCTACAGAAAGTGGTATTGCAATGTAAGCCTCATTGCAAGACCAAGGACCTTCACACCAATCTTATCTGCCATTAGTGTATCTCTCTAGTTGTATGCAGTCTTCTAGTCTCATTGATAGGTGACGGCATATTAACGTTGACAACAGACAAACTCGGGCCTGGTTAGTTAAAAAAAGAAAGAAAAAGGGAAATGATGAGCACATATGAAAACAATACCAACTAAACTGGGCAAAAAGACAGAAGTAACAACGGGACAGATTAAGTACATAAATAAAAGCAACGGTATTTACCCTAGGCCAACATCCGTGTATAATTATTGTTTTCCTGTGAGCGCATGCCACTTATTCCAGCACCTGTGCCTGCATTTGAAACAAATAAATGAACAAACGTTAGCATACCACTATTTTCAGCGGTCCAAGATAAAAAAAAAAAAAAAAAAAAAAAAAAAAAGACGTGGGAATGCGCAAGCCCAAGCACATAGACAACAGGCATGGTACGTACCTCGGGGGACATACCAGTCGCGGTCATTGTTTGTTTGACCTCAAGTCAGTTGACCCAATGTTGCTACTTATACCTAAGATAAAATAATTGAGGAAAGACTACCATAAGTTTAACCATTAAGCATACACTGTATTTAACAATCTACGAAGATGAAAACTAATACCGCAAGTTATCTCGAGTAGCTGGCCGCTGATGCCTGTTACTGGAAGGCCCAAATAGCCCAAAACTCTATCCAAAACACTTGTGGTTGCAATTCTACAGAATCCGCAATATGAGCATTTATTAAGCCTAAGCATTTTCAGGTCCTAATCTTACATCAGGTCAAGGTTTTCCATAAACTGCAATGTAGACTCAGGATCAGTTATCGACAAACAGAAAATATAAGCAATCCCAAACACTGACATACCTTATTTTTCTGCCTTAAGAGGTTATTTTCCTGTTGCCCTTCTTCACAGCACTCGCCATCCTCACGAAAAAGTACGCTGCAAAAGCAAGCCACAACAATCGATAAATAATCATAACAGTTAAAAGATGTATATTAAGATGTGATACACTGATAAATTGGTCAAATGTAGAACGTAACAACAATATTAATTCTCTCTTTCCCAAGAATAAGGCAATAACTAAGTGTTTTTTCAATTAATTTAATTACCGTATAGTGTTTCGCGTCATTGCTACTTCTACATGCATATATAATGAAAAGTTACAATGAAAAAACACATTATACGGTAATTTTTCCTTAAGGGGTTTGATTAAGTTTAGCTAGCAAGACATAGCGTAGTTATAGTAGTAACAATTTAACGGAAACTAACGTCAGGGTTCATATGATTAGAATACTGACCATGTGTAATAACTATACGACATATAGCACATACGATGAAGAGCCGCTTTCGGAAAAATTTGTCAACGGGTCAACCCAACCCAACGTAACCTGACCTACAATATATTAAGAACTTTTTTCTCTGCATTATTTTAGCTCATTTGGATATCCCTGTTTCACCCAAACAAACCAACAGAGGTATAAAGGAAATGCAAATTGACCCGGTTTTGTCCATTTGGGCAAAAGTGACCCTGTCTAATATAAATCACATAAATGCATAACACGGAGAATAGTAAAAGTAGTTTCAATGTATAAAGAAAGGGGGAGATATCTATGGCAGACACATCTTCAAGTAACACCCATTCTCTCTGATTAAGGTCTAAGACATCCTCATCGCCATCACCATCATCATAGAGTACCTAAAAATATATAGAACCGAACAGTAGTCATTATAAAAATTATACGAAAAATGTAAACCAACACATTGGGGTAGATATTTGTCAAATTTCACACCTTGTGCTTCATTTTACTACGATCAAAGGATTCCACGACTCCTTTGTAATAACTGCAGCAATAAAATGACAGTCATTTGGGTTGTTTTAATTAGCACAAAAGGCAAGCACCATAGCATTCGGTCAGCTACTTTGGTACTTACCTTTTATCTGCAGCTTATAGGCCGCATTAAGAATAATTTTAGACTATTTTAACTTTACATTATCTTTAAGCATGTTTAAGAGAAAAACAACACAATACAAATACAAAAACAAAACCTACTTAAAATCTGGTCCAACACGATTCAGAGCACGAAACCCAATATTGTCTTTGAAACTCCTAACTCCACCTATTCCACAAAACAACAGACACTATATATCATAAACCGTATAAACCAATAAACAAATAAAACACATTCCAAATTTTTTTAAAAAGGTGATTTACCAAGCTCCTATGCCATATCTACAAAAAAGTCAGCCAAATCCCTGAAAAATGATATATAAATTATCAGATTCCGACTACTACCAACAATAAACTATATTGGTGTAAGCGTTTATCTAGCTCAACTGATACTTAGTGCTGACTTCAAATCTCTGAACCTGGGCTTTTCTTTTCTTCGTTTTAAAAAACAGGGTTGAACATAATTAAGTGTCTAAGCTTGCAGGTTTTTATTATATAAGCACACTGTACATGTAGCAAATACGAAGGATCATACTTACATTGGGGAGTTTGAAGGACACGCTTGTTCCTGTTACAGTGTGTTAATGAGAAGCTGCTAAAGCGCAAGAAATCACACTATGGGACTGCATAAACCCAAAAATTGTCTTATAAGCATCATGTCCAAATCAGAACTAAAATATTCAATTTCTTATGAAATAAAAGTAGCCGTTATTTAGCAAACACCCAAAATAAATTTGTAAATAAAAAGCACCCTCTAAATACAAACACCCTCTAAATACCCTGCAAACATGTAAACAAAAAACACGAAAACATGCCGTTTCCGCGATCATTAACATATATTCCATAATCAGATCATTTTCATCATAAAAACATACATCTTTTGCGATCATGAACATATCTTCCGGGGACTGGTAGCCATCCAACGTTCTAGCCAACTCCATACATTTCTTCTATCATTGATGAACATACTAAGTAATTAGGAATATATAATCAGTGTGTGCAAAAATACTCGACACAAAGAAACAATTCTTGGATACCAATACAACCACCTGAGAAAACGTACATAAAAACTTCTTATATCCTAAATTTTTTAAAACAATATGATGTGCAAATGGCCTATGTGTGCAGGTCTGTAGAAAAACCCAAAAAAAATCACTAATTGGTCGAAATCCCAAAATTACAATAAAACCCTAATTCCGAAAATTCTAAATGGAAGCAGAATTTGTTTGATAATTGGTAAATTAAATACAATAACATAAAATTTATAGCTAATTAATGCATCAGGGTGATTTCGCCTAATTTTTTTATGAAAGTGTTTAGCATAATCAATCAAATTAATAAAAAACACAAACTAAGTGAAAGAAACATTAGGTTGGTGTCTGATTTGGATGCGATGGGTCTGTGTTTTGTGTTTTGTGGATGTGGATTGAGAAAGTCGAAGAAACATCTAGGACCGTGTATGTGTGAGGGAGTGGAAGAATAACACTCTGTTCCGACTTTATTTTTTGGAATGAATTGAAAAGGTTTGGGATGGTAATAAAAAAAATTTGCCTTAAAAGGACAGTAAATTACATCAAAATTACTCTTCTAATTTATTTCTCAAATTGGGATGAAATGAAATGAAATGAAGTTGATTTTAAAGCTATTTTTACCTTGCTGAATGTTATATTGTATAATATAATTACACATCATGTAATTGACTGTATTTTACAATCTCTATATGCAAAAGTGCTTTAAAAAAAAAGTTAAAATGTTATTACTTTTTTTTATATTGGATAAGGAGATTCACTTACTCTACCTTGTTGACGGTGCATAGTCTCCCATCACCGCTTTTTCATGATGATTTATTGATAGGTTTCATCTATCATTGATGTCATGTCCAAAAACATGTCACATATTTTTCAACAAGGCATTGATGATAGATGAAACTCGAACCACAATGAGATGGAGCGGTTTGCTCATCCTTATCCAACAAAAAACAATACTACTTGTAACACTTTAGTGCATTTTATTGAGATTTAGCATGCAAATATAAAAGTTTGATGTCAAAAGTACCTAGTAATAATAATAAAGTGATTAAATAATACTCTATAAATAAAATAGTAAAGTACCAATAGTAAAATCACATATGAAATATTCACGTGACAAAAAAATCTCATGGGATTCTGTATGGATCACATGGGCTTCTATATAAATCATAAGGGATCAAAGAGAATCACATGGGATTTCGCTACAGCACCCGCTGCTCTAGCTAAGTGTCCACCCTTTCCAAGTGTGATTTCTACGTTATGTATGGTCGTGCCTAAGGGCATATCGGTTGAAGTAGATTCTTCTTTTTTATCAATCAAAACCCCTTCCCAAACTGTACAAGCTTCTTCCAAAGCATACGGCTTTCTGGAAGTAGATGGTGAGCATTTCGTCGCTTACTACGCCCTTCCTCATCTCTGGGTGCCTAGGTATCCACCGTAAGCCTTTCTAGGATTCCGTATGAATCTCAAGGGATTCATTGTAAATCCCATGAGATTCTTTCGTGCATCACATAGGATTTTTTAGTATTTTAGTATATAACAAATATTATACAGAACATTAAAAAAACTAACAAAAAAAAGTTTGAGTTATAAAAGCAAAAATAGAATCAAACAATATCTTTGTACCTAACAAATTGTCTTCCAAAAAAAATGTTAGTACACAACATTCAAAAAGCCTCAAATAAATATTGTATACTAAAAACACATTGTATATCATATATGTTTGATACCTTGTGGCTATAAGTATTGCATACTAAAAACTGATTTGGTTAGTTATTGTATACTGTACATTACACTTCTTTCTCTATATATAGCCACATGATTGTATTTTGTAACACAACTTTGAAGTTAAAACAACCTAATGAAATACTTTAAAATTGTTAAAAGAAAATTTGTAATATGAAACACCCTATGTGACTTCACAGCAAACTAAGAAAAGCAATAAAACAAAGTGTCTTTTTCTCTCTAACACAAGACCAGTCAAACTCATTACTGTATCACTTCATCTTCCTCATCAAAATGCATCTCATCGAAAAATTGTAACTTATACATGCTTCGCCAGTTTACCCAACAATATCAAAATTATCACAACTAACTCAATCTCAAACCCTAACTAACTTAACTAACTCACACTCACAGTAATGAATCTAGAAGGATCAAGTATCCACGACTCAACTAAAGTAGCCACGTGGAAGATGACGTGGCAGCCGGAGCAAGCTACAAGGAGTGAGTCGTAGTCTGTGACGTCACCGTAGGCGAGTTCGAGAGAGGGTGAGGGAGGAGGTAGAGAGGTGAGATCGCTGGCACGTCGGACGAACGTGCGGACGGTGTGGTTGTGGTTGAGGAGCAGATTGGACCGGAAGTTGATGACGTGGAGGATGAAATGGAGGAGATCGAAGTCGCCGGAAAACTTTGTGGTGAGAGAAAATGAGAGTGTGTGTGTGTGAGATTAAGAAATGAAATGAAATGAGTAACTAAGGGTTGTACCGACCCTTAGTTAGTATTTAGTGATATTACAAACATGCCCTTCCATAGTTAACTATATTAAAATAACAATTAAACTGCACCATTAGATTTAAAAGGAATTGATGGTTGAGATCAAGGGATATGTTCTTTAGAAAAATCTTGTTTCGTATTGAACTTTTGTCATTTGTTTGTATTGAATGGTATATAAAATATTTTATCATCTCAGTTAGATGAGACTCAGAAATATTTTATCATACAGATTCCCTGTATAACCCACTAGTTAATATGGTAAATTAGATGAGTAATCGCACGTAACCTCGCAAGTTCATTGATTTTTCTAGTCTTTCATAGCTAACTCATTAAACCTTTTGTTTGAACAGTAGTTTTTTTTCGCACTCTATATCACGTATCTCACAATTTATCTCAAAAATGACTTAAGCGAAGCTTGAACCCATAACCTTCTAGTTAATTGGCAACTCGTCAATTTATTTATTTAATATGATGTATGTTTATTATTCAAATGCCAACATTGTCCTTTTCCTTATGAAGAAATGAAATGTGTTTGACTCAAAACATAATTACTTTGATACTTTCCTATTGAAAAGTATGAAATTTATTAGTGGATGTGAGACTCATATACAAATGTGGGAGTTTTAGTATTCATCACGAATCTCATAGGATGATAAATGTGTACGGGAAAGGTTTTCTTGAACCTCAATGAAAATACATGTAGGTCCACCTACTTTAAGGTGATGTAGACTCATGTGATGTAAGGTTATTGATGTTGACATATAAGCAAAAAGTACTCTACAGGGCATCCTGTGAATTTTGAAGGCTTGTACCATATTTCAATTAAGACTATAACAACATGTTTTTACAGCAGTTTTAGCAAATACTAATATTTTAGTATCAAACTCGTATAAAAATAACGCATTGTTTTTCACGAATTTGGTATGGACAAGCACATTCCAGAAAATAGCATGGTAAAAATGAACGCATGGTCAGCAAAGTTCATCCCACATTGGATTGAAGAAGTCATACATGGCAGTCTGTTCAAATAAGCAGTAATTTGACATCTAAACATATCACTTATTATCTTTTGCTTATTTTCTTTTTTAGTTTTTTATGTTTTGTACGTAATAAAGTAGAGGGTCTGATCGTGTGCAAATGGATACTTCTACATAGCTTAAGGACTAAAGTGAATGATCCTAGCCTATATAATCATCTCATCTGCTTGGGTTATGTTGGAACAATCGATACATCAATTCTCTCTCAAAGAGCTATTAATGCTTCTTTCTTTCATTCATATTTTTTTATCATCTTGACCAGTCTCTTCACTGTAATCGTTTGATTATTATTGTTTTAACAATAAACTGATCTTGTATTCTTTGCTTATTGATAGTTGGTAATCTGTGCCAACTATTGAGTTTTATCAGCTAATAAAAGATTGTTTGAGGTTTTAGCTTATCTTTGATACCATCGTACATGGTACCAGAGCAATAGGCTGTTGATTATTATCGATTTGAATTTCTAGCATTTCCAAGAAATTTGGGGATCTTGTCTTCCTAATTCATCCGGTGGTAATTAATTGTGTTATGGGACATCTGTGGTGGTTATTTTGGAGATCTGGTATATTTGGGCTTTGATTTGAAGAAAATTAGGGTTTGTTCTTGAAACCCTAATTTACTAATAATTGGGGCTTTTGTTCTTTGAGTATTCTCTGGCTTATTTGGTTCATAATCAACCCTTAACTAAGTGAATTAAGGGTGATTGTGATTGGATCTTTATTCTTTCCGCTTTATATTGCACTGTAAATCTTTTTTCATTAAGAATAACAATATTTGAGTTTTGTGGGTGCAAACGGGTAAATTAACATATTGATATGCCACCATTTTAGTGGTACGAATACCTGCTCTGGTTTACCCCAGACCACAAAATTAGTACTAGTTGATTCTTGGGTGTGAGTTTATTTTATATTCTGTTCTTTATTAGATTGAAGGAGGATAGGTTAGGATAGCTTTGGAGATTGATATGGGAATTGGTGGTTATTTGTGATTGAAGGAGTTTGGTGATAATTGTTTCTGTTTGTTTAGTTGTCTGCTTTGTTTTTCTCTTATCTGTTCTCTAATTCTTTTATTATCTGGTTTATAAGTCTACTTTGTTTATCTTGTTTGTTTATTCATTATGACTAGTGATGATATTGTTAAAGAATTCTGATGTTGGTTCATCCTCTGAATTAAAACTTACTTTTGGTGATTCTATTTATCTGCATCCTAATGATACTAGTGGTACTCTTATTGTGTCTGTTAAACTAACTAGAACTGAAAATTATAAAATATGGAGTATTGATATGACATTTGCTTTAAGGAATACTAACAAACTTGGATTTATTGATGGAACTTGTAAAAGAGATAATTCTAATCCTGGACTTGCTAATCAATGGGACACATGTAATTTTGTGGTTGTTACTTGGATCTTAAACTCTTTGAGTCCTGAGTTGTTTGTTGCTACTATTTACTGTAAAACTACTTATGAGATGTGGAAGGACTTACAAGATACTTATGATAAAGTTGGTGGTTCTGATGTCTTCAACAGACATAAAAATATTAACTCTTTGAATCAAAATGGGTCCTCTCTTGCTGATTATTACAATAGTCTTAATTCTTTAAACAATTTGATTTAATGATAAGTTTACCTGCTTGTACCTGTGACGCTACAAAACATTTTGAAAAACATACTCAGTTAATCAGGTTAATGCAGTTTTTAATGGGTCTTGATGACACATATGTGTCAATCAGAAGTAATATTTTAACTAGAGACCCTTTGCCATCTGTTAAAACAGCTTTTTCTGTAGTCTCGGGGGAAGAATCACATAGGAATTTTTCCTCTGGGACTAGTACTGTTAAACCTAATGCTTCTACTTTTGCATCAAAAATTTTTTATAACAAGAAAAGGTTTAATAACAATAATCATAACAACAAATGTTCAAGTAATACTTCTGGTAATAATTCTAACAACAGAGGACCTAATCCTAATTTAAAATGTAGTAATTGCAACAAGATTGGTCATACTATTGATAGGTGTTTTAAACTTGTTGGTTATCCTCTTGGTTATGTTAAGAGAAACTTTAATGCTAATACTAAGTCTGTTACCAGTAATAATGCTTCTGCTGAGGTTTATAATACTACTGATAATAGTACTAGCAATACTCATGTCTCTTTGTCTAATGAACAGCTTGCTAGGCTTATGAGCTTGCTTAATGATAACAATGTTTCTTCTGCTAATGCCAATATGGCAGGTAAAAGTCTTAAATGGAATTTTGTTAATGGCATTGTTAAATTTAATCTAAATCTTAAAAACTATTTTAATGGTAACACAAATTTTATAATTGGAAACATTAGTCTTGGTTGGATTGTTGATTCATGAGCAAATCAACATATGACTGTTTCTTCAAAGTTTTTGATAAATATAATTGATATTTCAAATCTTGTTCTTACTCTTGGTCACCCAAATGGTACTCAAGCTACTATCACTAAAATTGGAGATTTGAAAATCAATAATAATATATGATGTTCTTGTTGTTCTTGAATACACTGTTAGTCTTCTTTCTATTTATAAATTAGCAAGAGACAGTAAAATGTTTGTTGGATTTGATGATAATCATTGTTATATTCAAGATTTAAAGGAAAAGGGGAATGTGGGGATTGGTAACCAATGCTGTCACACCCCCAATTTACCTGACTTGCAGCGGAATGGAATACCTGGGGGTGTCTGTCATAGCACCACAATTACAGTTACATTGAACGACCTAAAGTGTCGTTTGGAAAATACTGCATTTGATCATTGAAATAATCCAGAGTTTACAAAATGAGGTCCCCAAAATGTGTTGCAAGTTTATGAAAACAAGTCATACTAGATCAAACGTTTACATAAGTGCATGAAATAACGATGAGACGCGTCGACTCCGCGACTCCATGAAGGTCCAAATGCATGTCACATGAGCTACCTTAATAACCTGAAATACATTGCTAAAACGTCAACACGAATGTTGGTGAATTCCATAGGTTTGTAAAATGTAATGATGTACGGCCACCACAAGTAAAAGTGCAAGATAAAAATCTCATGAAAATTGTACAATTGACCTTAAGCTCATGACACCGAAGCTATGACTGATGAAACTATGCCCCTCCTGAATGTTCTGCCGAAACACTCAAATGTAAAAGACATGAAATGCATCCGCTTACTGTTGGTAATCACTACCACGGATGGAGGCGTCACCCTCGATAGATCTATCCACTCACTCTCGCTTACCGGTAAATTAACGGTTCATGATGATACAGGGGACTTATCACATGGCAAGGTAACTTAAGCAATGTACATATGTTTGAATACTTGGGCTCGTACTAAAATGATTTATGCAATGTATTCCCCCCGTGGGATTTGAAAACAATCAAAAATGTTGAATTGAAAACGGGGCTATGAAAACTCACCTTAACTGATGAAACTGTGATGAAGTGAAATGAACAACAATGAACAATTAGCTGCCGCAACCCAATATGATGGTACCATGAACATGTAATGAGCTGAAAAACAAGGCGCGCACACTAGCCGCAACCTAATGTGAATGATGAACGATCTACTTTAGATCATGAAATTATGTTATGAATGTCCATGCACATGTTTCCTATACCACTCTACTCTTTGAAAAACACTTGTTGTTATCAAAAGTATATATTCCAAGACTTAGGAAAATATGGCTATTAGAAAAATAAACTAGTTGTAATATATATACTTATATATATATCGTATGTACCAATGTTTATGTTGAAATCCTCGGTTTGAAATCCTTGAAGTAACGCCTTGTACTAATGAAAATATACTTGTAATAACTAATACTTCATTAGTTATAAAATTTGGTACTTGGTATTATTTCTAGCTTCTAAAAGTACTACGTAGTTTTAGTGTCAATTTTACTAAAAGCTGTCAAAATAAAATGGGTTTTGCCGATATTCAAACGTGAATATCTTTGTCGTTATATGTCCGTTTTACTTGTTCTTTATATCCACGGTTACATCTTAGTATGTAGTAATACATTTTGGAAAACTCGGCTCCTCCGGGTTACGTCTAAAGCCTCTTTTTGTGCGACGAAAAACGTCCAACAGCATGTATTTTTCCGGAAAATAGTTTTCGTCAATAAACTTGCAAAAATCATAACTTCTTCGTTATAAACTCTTTTTAATCCGTTCTTTCGCCTACGGATTCGTTTTTGAAAGTATTTTCTAAAAATTTTTCCAAAGTTTCCTTGGTGTTTACTGATTTTCTAGAAATTAACAAAATGGGACAGCATGTTTATAAACTTGTTAGAAATCCATTTCCAAGGTTCAAAACTAGTTTTTACTTCAACAAAATCTCTTGCAAACACCACAAATCTATACTAATCCTACCATACACCTTCTTAGGGTGCCATGGGTTCCTAATTACTAGTAATCAAGTTAATTTAACAAAGGAACACCTAAATCACAATCTAGGGTTTGTATGTTCAAAAAGTCTTCAAAAATAAAGTGGTATAACTAGTTTGTGCATGAAATTAATCATGAATACTATAAGATACATGTGTTAATTAGATGAAAACATAAAAATAAATTTGAATACTCACTTTGAAATAATAGGTGATTAGATGATGAGAAATCTTGGATTACTTGTGTGTTTGATGCAATATTCTTGATTAGAACCACAAAATGAACAACTTTGGTGCTTTAAACTTTTGAAAACCTTCACTTGATCATGGATTTGGATTATGGTCGTGGTTTGATGGAGATGAGATGAGAAAACTTGAACTTTGATCCAAAAATTATATAAGTGTATTGTTATATTAGGTTTGTAGATATTTTGGTCAAGTATAATGTATTATATTCTCACATAAATGCATAAGGTTAGTAAACTTGGTTCATTTTGCCTAGGAGAGGACTTTGAGGGCTGGTTTCAAAGAGCAAGGGGAAGAGAAATCGGTTTTGACTTGCTTAAGATAAGTTAGTGTAGTATTAGTTGTAGTTTTGGTGTAAGTATTAGTTATAATCGGGTACCGGGTTTGCTAGAAATAAATGTTAACGAAGTTAACCGGGACTTAATAAAGTCATAAAAATGTTAAAAATATGTTGGGTACAGTTACTGAGTGTTCGGGTGATTATTGTTTAGTTTTCACGAAAACCGTCGTTATATTCATAAGCTTACGTTATAAATAAAATAAATTTCCAAAATACTGGGTAACTGAATGTTATAACTTTTATGATGATAAAATGGATATAAAAATATGTCGGGACCATTGTGGGAATATTTAGATATATTCGTCGCGTATAAACCGTGTGTTAACGTTTATTTATAAATAATTATAAGGAAAACGTTAAATGTATCAAATATATAAATTTGAAAATCCTAAGAGTGGTATAACATGTAAATGACCTACTGATGATATGCAGACTATCTCCAGTCCGTATGAAATGTCATTACTGATAATGAAATGAATTCGCACCTGAACCAATACGGTTACGCGAATTTGAACACCCGTAAACTAAATTTACGATGAAATGTGTAATGCACGTGAATGATGAAATCTTTTCCCGCAATGAATAGTGTTCCGTGAATAGTAAAATTTCTGAATGCTTCTCGGAATGTCAAACTGACACCAAAAATGATGAATAGTAAACTGATGAATAGTGTTTTGATGAATAGTGTTTTGATGAATAGTGTTTTTCCAAAGTTCGGGAAATGACCTGAAATGACTTGAAATGGTGAGTTGTCACAGTCTTCCCCTCTAAAAGGAACTTCGTCCCGAAGTTCAGTTTATGTTGGTATCTGAGAATGTATTGGTGAAAAGGTGATGATATTCGAGAATTCCAGCGAACTCTAACGATAGGAATTCGACTCTGATTCAACTGTTTGACCACATGGTCCATGGTTTCTTTTGGTTCTCTTACAAGGTCTGAGATTGTCATTTGGGTTGGATCCCTTCCAATGGAATCATGAGTGACTCATCTGAAAGTCATTTCTGGGGATCTGAAAATGTCAAAATATAAATGGTCCAGTGTATATTGGTGTAACTTTCCAAGTTTTCTGAACAATAACATGCCTTTCCTAGGCAGAACTTTCTGCATAACTCTGCTTACCAACTTGAAATTTTAATGGTTTACAATTTATTGAACTTGTAACTGATTCTTGACTTGTAGGAAATTTCTGGTTATCTCATGAATGCCTACTGAACTAGTGAGTTGAGCTTTTTCTGAGTTTGGCCCATCAATAGATGGTCTGCGCTTCTTAATGTTTTAAATGTGATACTGGTAATATATACTGCTGAATTCTGCCAGAACTCAAGTTTGTATGCTAGTTGGTCGATTCTAAAATTGAATCTTAAATGGTCCAATATGCTAAAGGTTCTACTTCTCTTGTTATCCAATTTGTATCATGCCAATCCAAGGCAATGCTTTTAACTTAATTTGTTCTCCTACTTGAATCTGGATGGTTTGTTGTTCAGGATATCCAATCCAAATGATGTGTGTTACGTACCAACCTAACTTCTGCCAGTTTCCCGTTGTTGGTGTGATAACTATTGTTGTAGATGAATTTGATTTATGTTGAGTGATTAGTCCAACCATTTCTAGGGTCAATCACTCATGCTCTGAGCATACCTTCCTATGTTTGAATTGTTCTCTCGCTTTGACCATCGTTCTGAGGATGATAGGTGATGTTCACATCTAAATGGGTTTCTGAAGGAAATCCTGAAATGATTACCTGAAGTCCACGGTGAATTCGGTTTTCTTAACAGGAACAACTGAAATGGGTACAATAAACCTTTGTGACTAATTCCACAACGTTCGGTCCTTCGAACTTGGCGTTATCTGAAAGGAATAGAATATAGGTAACAATTTGATTCCTTGTGTTTTGTTCCAACGAATGATAAGACATATGTTTTTCTTTGTCTATTGGGTTTGGTCTCCACTACTGAAGTTCGTGATTAATTTGTGATGTCCTTCCTAATTCCTTCATCACATATACCAATATTCTTTACTGTCAAGTCACAAAATCCTAAATGCATAAGCGATGTTGTAGGGAAGTTGGTTCTGGAAATTTGTCTCGCGATTATGAGTTTTGGTTGAAATCTTTTTCTGAATAAACGAATTTAGAAAATGGAGCAAATGATTTACTGGGTAATATTTTTCTTGATGATTCAAAATCCAGTAGTTATGAAATAGGAACTGTTTTCAAACATGTTGTGATTAAGACTACTTACCAAAGTTTGATGTCTATGTATATTTCTCATTGTACAATAGTGTTGCTAAAGTTTGACCAAAAAGGATCGCACTTGTTCAAAATAGGAATTTCAGAAATCATTTTTCCACAAGGTATGTGATTTATGTAAACGCATCAACTTTATTTAAAAGTGAAAACACTGAAAAGGATAAAATGGTAGAATAGGAAATGTTCGCTTAAATGCATAGATGTCTAACACTTAGTTCCTGAGGTTGGATAATGTCTATTGATGGTTATCTGGCATAACTACAAGCATAGGTATTTAGACTAACTTAAGTCCTGAAATTGTTTATCGTTGTAATAGACAAGACGAAGGTATCACTTGATGTTGTGCCGATGAATGTCTATTCTGTTTTCCCATGTAGATGAGGAGATATGTTCTGGTTTGATCCCTTGCTTGGTATGAAGGTGAGGTTATCTGAAATTTCTAGTGACATAAGGCCCTAGAGGAAATTACATCGATATTCTTGTTTCAAACAATTGTCCTTTGTGAAAACTTACTGCAAGAAAGTTTTTGTATAGATGAGGCCATGTTTAAATGAAATGCTCTACAGTCTCAATTAGAAGCTTGGTTTATTTCTATTGTGTTGTCCTGCGGACATCTATATTGAGTTCAATCCTGTAGCTCAGTCTAGCTAGTACCTTTAAATGATAGAATTTGACAACTAAGTTAGAGATGGTGATTCGGATGTTCTTGCAGTATCTTAGAATTTGTTGTTGAGTTATGAATTCTCTCACTATATACTTCTAGTCCTGGTTAGTAGTTCTGTAATCCTTTCGTTGCTTCTATTGTATAGAGGAATCCTACATGTAATTGATATGGAAAGTCTCTTCTAGGGAAGTCAATGGGAAAAATCCAACTTAATGGCTAAGTGAGTGACAGGTAGGGTAAGTATCCAGGGATAGTTCGGCAAAATGGATGTTTATGAATGAGTTCCTTTGTTTACAAAACTTTTAAATAAAGATTGTTATCAACAATCCTTTGAAAAAAAAGTAATTATTTCCTTCACGGCATAATCCTTCCTGAATTTTACATAGGTGATCAGGCTATGTATAATTGAGGACTAATGATGCGATGTTGGATTTTGTCAAAATATCATAACTTTTATCAAAAGTTTTAGATGGTGTTCAACGCATTGTTATAAAAATGGTGTCCTGATGTTTTCTTTCAAGTAACATAAAAATTGCTTCGCGTAATAATAGTAAATACTTGGTGTAATGACAGAAAATCAATTTATAGGATGGTAATAAAATAGCTTACTTCAGAAATTTTTCTGTAAAACGGTTTCCCCATATGATAGTAAAATAGCTTGAATGGTGTATTGGATACGTGGGTGAATCTTGTCGAATGGTAATAGTCTACTAATTCGTCAAAAAAACGAAATCAACCTAATTCCTGATGAGACAATGCTAAAATGTTGCGAAATGATTGAAGTCTGAGCAATTGGGATAGAAAATGGAGTAAACGATGGTTATGATTATCACCTAGGTAACAAAGGATAAATACTACATTGGATAGGAAAGTGCTTAATACCACTAGGTCATGTCATCGTACCAACGGTAAGTACAAAAGGAAAGATACAACCCTAAAGGGCTCGAACTACGGTTTATATATTGAAACAAAGCTCCTGCTACTAAAGTATTGATGTTATCCTTGATGTTGCTAATATCCTGACTGTTCTCTTTCAACAGCTCACGCTATTCCTCGAGCGATTTAGTCTTGATTCCAAGTTCCTGATTTTTCCTTGTTCCTTAGTTCCGGGCAGTCATTCTTGAGATGCCCTAACTTTCCACATTTGAAGCAACTCCCTGGGGTCTTCTGATTTGTGAGTTTCCTACAATCCTTAGTCCAATGACCCCGCTTCTCGCACACCCCACACGTTTTACTGCAATGACCTCGGTGATGTTGATTACACAGGTTGTAGTAAGGTAACTTTCCAATATACCTTCTCTTTGTATGCGGTTCTGCAGCAAAGGCTGTATTCACTTCTTGTTATTTGGGTGATTGTTGAGCAGCATTGCAACCTAGATTGTTGTTCCACTTCCTCTTGTTGTCACTGTTGTTTCCTGATGTCTCGGCGTGAACTATGAGTTCCTTTGCCTCGATCGCCATTTTGATAATGTACTTTTCAAGTTTCTTGCTTTCCGGTTCATCCATTGCAGGACCTAGTCGTGTTGATTCATAAAAATGAGTAGTGTACTTGTCAACATCATTTCCTACCATGATAAAGTTTAGTGTTTCCTGTTCCCTTGCTCGTAATTCACTTCCTATACAAAATATTATACCCATCATCCTTCTTAGTTTCTCCCAAGAGTGTGAGTAGGCAGTATCAACTCCTACCATCTTAATAGGTTTGGTCCACCATTCCTGGGCATGATCCTGAAAAGTGCATGTGGCGAACTTAACCTTGTATTCCTTACGACAGTCGCCACATTGAAATATTGTTTCTATGTCTTTGAACCATTTGAGAAATTCCTTTATGTTTCTAGTTCCGCTAAAGGAGGGAGGATTGCACCCCATAAATTCCACATGAGTAAGTTCCTTAGTGAGGGCGGTGGCTATGTTCTTGGCAATGACTTGTCCAACAGCAGCTTGCGTCATGTTTGGAGTGGTTTGCTTAAATTTCTCTTCATCAAATCATAAGTGACCATGAGGGTATATAGTTAATCAAAGCCATCATATTCACAACACATGAATATAATACATGAAAATTTCGGTCTACTTGAACCGGTATCACAAATAGCACAACCATTTCTTACATAGTAGAGTCACACTTGATATATTTGTTTGTACAACAATCAAAAGACAACAAGTTCTTTAGACTATGTCCCACACCTTCTGTGGCTAGGATAATAGTAAAAGCTAGTGAGGATATAAGTCTGGTCCAGGGACTTCCTGGTGTCCCTCTGTGTGAAATCAGGTTTGTGGCATCATAAGGTCGAGATAGTCCTGAAGTGGTGTCTGAAGTTGTGCATCTATTAAATCTTAGATAATGTAGGTTCTGAACCATTCCTGAAGAATCTGCGGATGTTTCTGTTGAGTCCGTGATATTGGTATTTTCTACTAGATGTCATCTAGTTCATGGCAAGTGGGAATGGAAAAGGAAATGACAATGATGGTACTAGTGAATGGAATACTACCCTCTTTCGCGCTACCTCGCGACATCCAAAAGGTAAAACTAAAGTACACACTGTGGGAACGCCAATAGTGTAATAAGTAACTGATGGTGGTGATAGTACCTGAGTAGTAAGTGCCCTACTAGTGATGGAAAGAAAACACACTATCTTCCTTGCAATAAGTGTCACAACTCACCATTTCAGGTCATTTCCCGAACTTTGGAAAAACACTATTCATCAAACACTATTCATCAAAACACTATTCATCAGTTTACTATTCATCATTTTTGGTGTCAGTTTGACATTCAGAGAAGCATTCAAAAATTTTACTATTCACGGAACACTATTCATTGCGGGAAAAGATTTCATCATTCACGTGCATTACACATTTCATCGTAAATTTAGTTTACAGGTATTCAAATTCGCGTAACCGGATTGGTTTAGGTGCGAATTCATTTCATTATCAGTAAGGACACTGCATACGGACTAGAGACAGTCTGCATATCATCAGTAGGTCATTTACATGTTATACCACTCTTAGGATTTTCAAATTTATATATTTGATACATTTAACGTTTTCCTTATAATTATTTGTAAATAAACGTTAACACACGGTTTATACGCGACGAATATATCTAAATATTCCCACAATGGTCCCGACATATTTTTTTTATATCCATTTTAACATCATAAAAGTTATAACATTCAGTTACCCAGTATTTTGGAAATTTATTTTATTTATAACGTGAGCTTATGAATATTACGACGGTTTTCGTGAAAACTAAACAATAATCACCCGAACACTCAGTAATTGTACCCAACATATTTTTAACATTTTCATGACTTTATTAAGTCCCGGTTAACTTTCTTAATATTTATTTCTAGCAAACCCGGTACCCGATTATAACTAAACTAACTAAATCTCTACACTAATACTACACTAGGAATTAATTAACAACTCAAATCACAATTTGCTTCTTTCTTTTTATACAAAAACCACACCATAGACCACATGACTTATTTTCTTAATCTCTAGCTTCATGTGCCATTATGTATACATATTATACTATATACTTATACTAGATAATTACATAAACCACCTAAACATAACACTTATACTTTTTGAGAATCAAAAGCTCATTTCTCATCTTCCCCATCATAAAACCCACGACCATAAACCAAACTCCATGATCAAGTGATGATCTTTCATAGTTTAAAGCACCAAAGTTATTCATTTTATGGTTCTAATCAAGAATATTGCATCAAAAACACAAGAAATCCAAGGTTTCTCATCATTTAATCACCTCTTATTTCAAAGTGAGTATTCAAATTTATTTTTATGTTTTCATCTAATTAACACATGTATCTTATAGTATTCATGATTAATTTCATGCACAAGCTAGCTATACCACATTATTTTGTTAACTTTTTGAACATACAAACCCTAGATTTTTATTTAGGTGTTCCTTTGTTAAATTAACATGATTACTAGTGATTAGGAACCCATGGCACCCTAAGAAGGTGTATGGTAGGATTAGATTAGCTATGTGGTGATTACAAGAGATTTGGTTGAAGTAGAAACTAGTTTTGGACATGAAAAATGGATTTCTAACAAGTATATATACATGCTGTCCCATTTTGGTAAAATCTGGAAAATCAGTAAACACAAATGAAACTTTGGCAAAATTTTTAGAAAATACTTTCAAAAACGAAGCCGTGGGCGAAAGAATGGATTAAAACGAGTTTATAACGAAGGAGATATGATTTTTGCAAGTTTAACGACGAAAACTATTTTCTGAAAATTTTACATGCTGTCCCACGATTTTCAATGGGCAATCTGAGGTGTAAAACTTGATCTAGCCATCCCGACTTATCAAAAATATATTAGTATGTTGTCCCACGATTTCGGGGATATAAAGAACGTAGAAAACAAGCTTATAACGACCAAGATATACACGTTTCAAAATCGGCGAAACTCTATTTATTTCCATCAGCTTTTTAGCAAAATATTACTAAGTATAGAAAAACAGTTTTAGTAATACATCATGTTGAGAGCCAATTTACTCATTGATAAACTCATTTTTGGAAAATTTACATCATTGACAAAAAGTTAGTTCACCCAGCCTAGTTTTCAAAACATCCAGCCGTTTGTCAAAAGGATTTATAACGAACAACTTATGGACTTCCAAACTTTCCCGAAAACTGCCCAGAATCTGCCAAAACAGCCCAAACACCACACTTGACGGCTAATTATCTTTATGATCGAGACCTGTATGGACAAACTTCACTTCTGTGACTTTTTAGATATGGTGAAAATCTTCTTAAAACTACTGAGCTTCTTTCCTAACTCTTAATATTCACTATTTCACGTCTAGTTTTGCGAGACCATTTTGTCACTAATAGAAATAATACTTCTACGTACTAAATTCTAGATTTTCTAGAAATATTAACCAAGTACCCAATTTCATAACTAATGATGTATTAGTGATTACAAGTATATTTTCATTACTACAAGGCGTTATGTCAAGGATTTCAAACCGAGGATTTCAACACAAACATTGGTACATACGATATATATATAAGTATATATATTACAACTAGTTTATTTTTCTAATAGCCATATTTTCCTAAGTCTTGGAATATATACTTTTGATAACAACAAGTGTTTTTCAAAGAGTAGAGTGGTATAGGAAACATGTGCATGGACATTCATAACATCATTTCATGATCTAAAGTAGATCGTTCATCATTCATATTAGGTTGCGGCTAGTGTGCGCGCCTTGTTTTTCAGCTCATTACATGTTCATGGTACCATCATATTGGGTTGCGGCAGCTAATTGTTCATTGGTGTTCATTTCATTTCATCACAGTATCATCAGCTAGAGGTGAGTTTTCATAGCCCCGTTTTCAATTCAACATTTTTGATTGTTTTCAAATCCCACGGGGGGAATACATTGCATCAATCATTTTAGTACGAGCCCAAGTATTCAAACATGTACATTGCTTAAGTTACCTTGCCATGTGATAAGTCCCCTGTAACATCATGAACCGTTAATTTACCGTTAAGCGAGAGTGAGTGGATAGATCTATCGAGGGTGACGCCTCCATCCGTGGTAGTGATTACCAACAGTAAGCGGATGCATGTCATGTCTTTTACATTTGAATGTTTCGGCAGAACATTCAGGAGGGGCATAGAGTTTCATCAGTCATAGCTTCGGTGTCATGAGCTTATGGTCAATTGTACAATTTTCATGAGATTTTTATCTTGCACTTTTACTTGTGGTGGCCGTACATCATTACATTTTACAAACCTATGGAATTCACCAACATTCGTGTTGACGTTTTAGCAATGTATTTCAGGTTATTAAGGTAGCTCATGTGACATGCATTTGGACCTTCATGGAGTCGCGGAGTCGACGCGTCTCATCATTATTTCATGCACTTATGTAAACATTTGATCTAGTAGGACTTGTTTTCATAAACTTGCAACACATTTTGGGGACCTCATTTTGTAAACTCTGGATTATTTCAATGATCAAATGCAGTATTTTCCAAACGACACTTTAGGTCGTTCAATGTAACTGTAACTGTGGTGCTATGATAGACACCCCCAGGTATTCCATTCCGCTGCAAGTCAGGTAAATTGGGGGTGTGACAGATTGGCATCAGAGCTAAGGTTATAGCGAACTAGGATGTATCTTGGACCCTAGACTATAACCACATCAGCATAGCATCTCATCATTTCATCATAAGTGCATAATCATGATACATGTTGTTTCATACATACCCTGTGCGAGTTATTTATACTCATATCCGTATATGTATATCATTTTATTGACCTGGTTCACAAGTGACATGTCTTCAGATACTCACCCTGACATCCTTTTATCGGATTCCGACATTGAAGATGCCTTGTCATCTTCCACTACCATTATACCACCAGTTGCATTTACACCACCATTAGCACTATTGATTTGCCATAGGAACAGGGTTTTCCTATCATTCAGCCCGTACATAGAATGCCTTTTTGGTAGTGTATTCAAAATTAATCTTAATGGACTTATTAGGATGCTTATTGCAAGGAAGATAGTGTGTTTTCTTTCCATCACTAGTAGGGCACTTACTACTCAGGTACTATCACCACCATCAGTTACTTATTACACTATTGGCCTTCCCACAGTGTGTACTTTAGTTTTACCTTTTGGATGTCGCGAGGTAGCGCGAAAGAGGGTAATATTTCATTCACTAGTACCATCATTGTCATTTCCTTTTCCATTCCCACTTGCCATGAACTAGATGACATCTAGTAGATAATACCAATAACACGGACTCAACAGAAACATCCGCAGATTCTTCAGGAATGGTTCAGAACCTACATTATCTAAGATTTGATAGATGCGCAACTTCAGACACCACTTCAGGACTATCTCGACCTTATGATGCCACAAACCTGATTTCACACAGAGGGACACCAGGAAGTCCCTAGACCAGATTTATATCCTCACTAGCTTTTACTATTATCCTAGCCACAGAAGGTGTGGAACAACAATCTAGGTTGAAATGCTGCTCAACAATCACCCAAAGGACAAGAAATGAATAGAGCCTTTGCTGCAGAACCGCACACAAAGAGAAGGTATATTGGAAAGTTACCTTACTACAACCTGTGTAATCAATATCACCAAGGTCATTGCAGTAAAACGTGTGGAGTGTGCAAGAAGCAGGGTCATCGGACTGAAAATTGTAGGAAACTCACAAATCAGAAAATCCCAGGGAATTGCTTCAAATGTGGAAACTTTGGGCATTTCAAGAATGACTGCCCGGAACTAAGGAACAAGGAAAAATCAGGAACTTGGAATCAAGACTGAATCGCTCGAGGAATAGCGTGAGTTGTTGAAAGAGAACCGTCAGGATATTAGCAACATCAAGGATAACAACAATGCTTCAGCAGGAGGAGCTTTGTTTCGATATATAAACCGTAGTTCGAGCCTTTAGGGTTGTATCTTTCCTTTTGTACTTACCGTTGGTACGATGACATGACCTAGGGGCATTAAGCACTTTCCTATCCAATGTAGTATCTATCCTTTGTTACCTAGGTGATAATCATAACCTTCGTTTACTCCATTTTCTATCCCAATTGCTCAGACTTCAATCGTTTCGCAACATTTTAGCATTGTCTCATCAGGAATTAGGTTGATTTCGTTTTTGACGAATTAGTAGACTATTACCATTCGACAAGATTCACCCACGTATCCAATACACCATTCAAGCTATTTTACTATCATATGGGGAAACTGCTTTACAGAAAAATTTCTGAAGTAAGCTATTTTTTTAACATCCTATAAATTGATTTTCTGTCATTACACCAAGTATTTATTATTGTTACGCGAAGCAATTTTCATGTTACTTGAAAGAAAATATCAGGACACCATTTTTATAACAATGCGTTGAACACCATCTAAAACTTTTGATAAAAGTTATGATATTTTGACAAAATCCAACATCGCATCATTTGTCCTCAATTATACATAGCCTGATCACCTATGTAAAATTCAAGAAGGATTATGCCATGAAGGAAATAATTACCTTTTCAAAGGATTGATAATGACAATCTTCATCCAAAAGTTTTGTAAACAAAGGAACTCTTTCATAAACATCCCTTTTGCCGAACTATCCTTGGATACTTACCCCACCAGTCACTCATTCAGACATTAAGTTGGATTTTCCCATTGACTTCCCTAAGAGAGACTTTCCATATCAATTACATGCAGGATTCCTCTATACAATAAAAGCAATGAAAGGATTACAGAACTAGAAGTATATAGTGAGAGAATTCATAACTCAACAACAATCCTAAGATACTGCGAGACCATCTGAATCACCATCTCTGACTTAGTTGTCAAATTCTATCATTTAAAGGTACTAGCTAGACTGAGCTACAGGATTGAACTCAATATAGATGTCCGCAGGACAACACAATAGAAATAAACCAAGCTTCTAATTGAGACTATAGAGCATTTCATTTAAACATGGCCTCATCTATACAAAACCTTTTCTGCAGTAAGTTTTCACAAAGGACAATTGTTTGAAACAAGAATATCAATGTAGATTCCTCTAAGGCATTATGTTTAGAAATTTCAGATAACCTCACCTTCATACCAAGCAAGGGATCAAGCCAGAACATATCTCCTCATCTACATGGGAAAACATAATAGACATTCATCGACACAACATCAAGTGATACCTTCGTCTTGTCTATTACAACGATAAACAATTTCAGGACTTAAGTTAGTCTAAATACCTATGCTTGTAGTTGTGCCAGATAACCACCAATAGACATTATCCAACTTCAGGAACTAAGTGTTAGACATCTATGCATTTAAGCGAACATTTCCTATTCTACCATTTTATCCTTGTTAGTGTTTTCACTTTTAAATAAAGTTGATGCGTTTACATAAATCACATACCTTGTGGAAAAATGATTTCTGAAATTCCTATTTTGAACAAGTACGATCCTTTTTGGTCAATCTTTAGCAACACTATGGTACAATGAGAAATATACATAAACATCAAACTTTGGTAAGCAGTCTTAATCACAGCATGTTTGAAAACATTTTTCTACTTCATAACTACTGAAATTTTGAATCCTCAGGAAAAATATTACTTAGTAAATCATTTGCTCCATTTTTCTAAGTTCGTTTATTCAGAAAAAGATTTCAACCAAAACTCACAATCGCGAGACAAATATCCAGAACCAACTTCTCTACAACATCGCTTATGCATTTAGGATTTTTGACTGGACAATAGAGAATATTTGGAATATGTGATGAAGGAATTAGGAGGAACATCACAAATTGATCACGAACTTCAGTAGTGAAGACCAAACCCACTAGACAAAGAAGGACATATGTCTTATCATCCGTTGGAACAAAACACAAGGAATCAAATTGTTACCTATATTCTATCCCTTCAGATAACGCCAAGTTCGATGGACCGAATGTTATGGAATTAGTCACAAAGGTTTATTGTACCCATTTCAGTTGTTCCTGTTAAGAAAACCGAATTCACCGCGGACTTCAGGTAATCATTTCAGGATTTCCTTCAGAAACCCATTTAGATGTGAACATCACCTATCACCCTCAGACCAATGGTCAAAGCGAGAGAACAATTCAAACATATGAAAGTATACTCAGAGCGTGAGTGATTAACCCTAGAAATGGTTGGACTAATCACTCAACATAAATCAAATTCATCTACAACAATAGTTATCACAACAACAACGGGAAACTGGCAGAAGTTAGGTTGGTACATAACACACATCATTTGGATTGGATATCCTGAACAACAAACCATCCAGATTCAAGTGGGAGAACAAACTAAGTTAAAAGCTATGCCTTGGATTGGCATGATACAAATTGGATAACAAGAGAAGTTGAACCTTTAGCATATTGGACCATTTAAGATTCATTTTAGAATCGACCAACTAGCATACAAACTTGAGTTCTGGCATAATTCAGCAGTATATATTACCAGTACCACATTTAAAACATTAAGAAGCGCAGACCATCGATTGATGGGCCAAACTCAGAAAAAGCTCAACTCACTAGTTCAGTAGGCATTCATGAGATAACCAGAAATTTCCTACAAGTCAAAAAACAGTTACAAGTTCAATAAGTCGTAAACCATTAAAACTTCAAGTTCTGCAGAGTTATGCAGAAAGTTCTGCCTAGGAAAGGCATGTTATCGTTCAGAAAACTTGGAAAGTTACACCAATATACACTGGACCATTTAATATTCTGACAGAGAAGGCATAGTGGCCGTCAGACTTGAACATTGTCAGAGAACAACAGGATTACACGAACATATTTCACATTTTCAGATCCCCAAAAATGACTTTCAGATGAGTCACTCATGATTCCATTGGAAGGGATCCAACCCAAATGACAATCTCAGACCTTGTAAGAGAACCAACAGAAATCATGGACCGTGTGGTCAAACAGTTGAATCAGAGTTGAATTCCTATCGTTAGAGTTCGCTGGAATTCTCGAATATCATCACCTTTTCACATATATGTTTTCAGAAACCAACATAAACTGAACTTCGGGACGAAGTTCCTTTTAGAGGGGAAGACTGTCACAACTCACCATTTCAGGTCATTTCCCGAACTTTGGAAAAACACTATTCATCAAACACTATTCATCAAAACACTATTCATCATTTTTGGTGTCAGTTTGACATTCAGAGAAGCATTCAAAAATTTTACTATTCACGGAACACTATTCATTGCGGGAAAAGATTTCATCATTCACGTGCATTACACATTTCATCGTAAATTTAGTTTACAGGTATTCAAATTCGCGTAACCGGATTGGTTTAGGTGCGAATTCATTTCATTATCAGTAAGGACACTGCATACGGACTAGAGACAGTCTGCATATCATCAGTAGGTCATTTACATGTTATACCACTCTTAGGATTTTCAAATTTATATATTTGATACATTTAACGTTTTCCTTATAATTATTTGTAAATAAACGTTAACACACGGTTTATACGCGACGAATATATCTAAATATTCCCACAATGGTCCCGACATATTTTTTTTATATCCATTTTAACATCATAAAAGTTATAACATTCAGTTACCCAGTATTTTGGAAATTTATTTTATTTATAACGTGAGCTTATGAATATTACGACGGTTTTCGTGAAAACTAAACAATAATCACCCGAACACTCAGTAATTGTACCCAACATATTTTTAACATTTTCATGACTTTATTAAGTCCCGGTTAACTTTCTTAATATTTATTTCTAGCAAACCCGGTACCCGATTATAACTAAACTAACTAAATCTCTACACTAATACTACACTAGGAATTAATTAACAACTCAAATCACAATTTGCTTCTTTCTTTTTATACAAAAACCACACCATAGACCACATGACTTATTTTCTTAATCTCTAGCTTCATGTGCCATTATGTATACATATTATACTATATACTTATACTAGATAATTACATAAACCACCTAAACATAACACTTATACTTTTTGAGAATCAAAAGCTCATTTCTCATCTTCCCCATCATAAAACCCACGACCATAAACCAAACTCCATGATCAAGTGATGATCTTTCATAGTTTAAAGCACCAAAGTTATTCATTTTATGGTTCTAATCAAGAATATTGCATCAAAAACACAAGAAATCCAAGGTTTCTCATCATTTAATCACCTCTTATTTCAAAGTGAGTATTCAAATTTATTTTTATGTTTTCATCTAATTAACACATGTATCTTATAGTATTCATGATTAATTTCATGCACAAGCTAGCTATACCACATTATTTTGTTAACTTTTTGAACATACAAACCCTAGATTTTTATTTAGGTGTTCCTTTGTTAAATTAACATGATTACTAGTGATTAGGAACCCATGGCACCCTAAGAAGGTGTATGGTAGGATTAGATTAGCTATGTGGTGATTACAAGAGATTTGGTTGAAGTAGAAACTAGTTTTGGACATGAAAAATGGATTTCTAACAAGTATATATACATGCTGTCCCATTTTGGTAAAATCTGGAAAATCAGTAAACACAAATGAAACTTTGGCAAAATTTTTAGAAAATACTTTCAAAAACGAAGCCGTGGGCGAAAGAATGGATTAAAACGAGTTTATAACGAAGGAGATATGATTTTTGCAAGTTTAACGACGAAAACTATTTTCTGAAAATTTTACATGCTGTCCCACGATTTTCAATGGGCAATCTGAGGTGTAAAACTTGATCTAGCCATCCCGACTTATCAAAAATATATTAGTATGTTGTCCCACGATTTCGGGGATATAAAGAACGTAGAAAACAAGCTTATAACGACCAAGATATACACGTTTCAAAATCGGCGAAACTCTATTTATTTCCATCAGCTTTTTAGCAAAATATTACTAAGTATAGAAAAACAGTTTTAGTAATACATCATGTTGAGAGCCAATTTACTCATTGATAAACTCATTTTTGGAAAATTTACATCATTGACAAAAAGTTAGTTCACCCAGCCTAGTTTTCAAAACATCCAGCCGTTTGTCAAAAGGATTTATAACGAACAACTTATGGACTTCCAAACTTTCCCGAAAACTGCCCAGAATCTGCCAAAACAGCCCAAACACCACACTTGACGGCTAATTATCTTTATGATCGAGACCTGTATGGACAAACTTCACTTCTGTGACTTTTTAGATATGGTGAAAATCTTCTTAAAACTACTGAGCTTCTTTCCTAACTCTTAATATTCACTATTTCACGTCTAGTTTTGCGAGACCATTTTGTCACTAATAGAAATAATACTTCTACGTACTAAATTCTAGATTTTCTAGAAATATTAACCAAGTACCCAATTTCATAACTAATGATGTATTAGTGATTACAAGTATATTTTCATTACTACAAGGCGTTATGTCAAGGATTTCAAACCGAGGATTTCAACACAAACATTGGTACATACGATATATATATAAGTATATATATTACAACTAGTTTATTTTTCTAATAGCCATATTTTCCTAAGTCTTGGAATATATACTTTTGATAACAACAAGTGTTTTTCAAAGAGTAGAGTGGTATAGGAAACATGTGCATGGACATTCATAACATCATTTCATGATCTAAAGTAGATCGTTCATCATTCATATTAGGTTGCGGCTAGTGTGCGCGCCTTGTTTTTCAGCTCATTACATGTTCATGGTACCATCATATTGGGTTGCGGCAGCTAATTGTTCATTGGTGTTCATTTCATTTCATCACAGTATCATCAGCTAGAGGTGAGTTTTCATAGCCCCGTTTTCAATTCAACATTTTTGATTGTTTTCAAATCCCACGGGGGGAATACATTGCATCAATCATTTTAGTACGAGCCCAAGTATTCAAACATGTACATTGCTTAAGTTACCTTGCCATGTGATAAGTCCCCTGTAACATCATGAACCGTTAATTTACCGTTAAGCGAGAGTGAGTGGATAGATCTATCGAGGGTGACGCCTCCATCCGTGGTAGTGATTACCAACAGTAAGCGGATGCATGTCATGTCTTTTACATTTGAATGTTTCGGCAGAACATTCAGGAGGGGCATAGAGTTTCATCAGTCATAGCTTCGGTGTCATGAGCTTATGGTCAATTGTACAATTTTCATGAGATTTTTATCTTGCACTTTTACTTGTGGTGGCCGTACATCATTACATTTTACAAACCTATGGAATTCACCAACATTCGTGTTGACGTTTTAGCAATGTATTTCAGGTTATTAAGGTAGCTCATGTGACATGCATTTGGACCTTCATGGAGTCGCGGAGTCGACGCGTCTCATCATTATTTCATGCACTTATGTAAACATTTGATCTAGTAGGACTTGTTTTCATAAACTTGCAACACATTTTGGGGACCTCATTTTGTAAACTCTGGATTATTTCAATGATCAAATGCAGTATTTTCCAAACGACACTTTAGGTCGTTCAATGTAACTGTAACTGTGGTGCTATGATAGACACCCCCAGGTATTCCATTCCGCTGCAAGTCAGGTAAATTGGGGGTGTGACAGATTGGCATCAGAGCTAAGGTTATAGCGAACTAGGATGTATCTTGGACCCTAGACTATAACCACATCAGCATAGCATCTCATCATTTCATCATAAGTGCATAATCATGATACATGTTGTTTCATACATACCCTGTGCGAGTTATTTATACTCATATCCGTATATGTATATCATTTTATTGACCTGGTTCACAAGTGACATGTCTTCAGATACTCACCCTGACATCCTTTTATCGGATTCCGACATTGAAGATGCCTTGTCATCTTCCACTACCATTATACCACCAGTTGCATTTACACCACCATTAGCACTATTGATTTGCCATAGGAACAGGGTTTTCCTATCATTCAGCCCGTACATAGAATGCCTTTTTGGTAGTGTATTCAAAATTAATCTTAATGGACTTATTAGGATGCTTATTGCAAGGAAGATAGTGTGTTTTCTTTCCATCACTAGTAGGGCACTTACTACTCAGGTACTATCACCACCATCAGTTACTTATTACACTATTGGCCTTCCCACAGTGTGTACTTTAGTTTTACCTTTTGGATGTCGCGAGGTAGCGCGAAAGAGGGTAATATTTCATTCACTAGTACCATCATTGTCATTTCCTTTTCCATTCCCACTTGCCATGAACTAGATGACATCTAGTAGATAATACCAATAACACGGACTCAACAGAAACATCCGCAGATTCTTCAGGAATGGTTCAGAACCTACATTATCTAAGATTTGATAGATGCGCAACTTCAGACACCACTTCAGGACTATCTCGACCTTATGATGCCACAAACCTGATTTCACACAGAGGGACACCAGGAAGTCCCTAGACCAGATTTATATCCTCACTAGCTTTTACTATTATCCTAGCCACAGAAGGTGTGGAACAACAATCTAGGTTGAAATGCTGCTCAACAATCACCCAAAGGACAAGAAATGAATAGAGCCTTTGCTGCAGAACCGCACACAAAGAGAAGGTATATTGGAAAGTTACCTTACTACAACCTGTGTAATCAATATCACCAAGGTCATTGCAGTAAAACGTGTGGAGTGTGCAAGAAGCAGGGTCATCGGACTGAAAATTGTAGGAAACTCACAAATCAGAAAATCCCAGGGAATTGCTTCAAATGTGGAAACTTTGGGCATTTCAAGAATGACTGCCCGGAACTAAGGAACAAGGAAAAATCAGGAACTTGGAATCAAGACTGAATCGCTCGAGGAATAGCGTGAGTTGTTGAAAGAGAACCGTCAGGATATTAGCAACATCAAGGATAACAACAATGCTTCAGCAGGAGGAGCTTTGTTTCGATATATAAACCGTAGTTCGAGCCTTTAGGGTTGTATCTTTCCTTTTGTACTTACCGTTGGTACGATGACATGACCTAGGGGCATTAAGCACTTTCCTATCCAATGTAGTATCTATCCTTTGTTACCTAGGTGATAATCATAACCTTCGTTTACTCCATTTTCTATCCCAATTGCTCAGACTTCAATCGTTTCGCAACATTTTAGCATTGTCTCATCAGGAATTAGGTTGATTTCGTTTTTGACGAATTAGTAGACTATTACCATTCGACAAGATTCACCCACGTATCCAATACACCATTCAAGCTATTTTACTATCATATGGGGAAACTGCTTTACAGAAAAATTTCTGATGTAAGCTATTTTTTTAACATCCTATAAATTGATTTTCTGTCATTACACCAAGTATTTATTATTGTTACGCGAAGCAATTTTCATGTTACTTGAAAGAAAATATCAGGACACCATTTTTATAACAATGCGTTGAACACCATCTAAAACTTTTGATAAAAGTTATGATATTTTGACAAAATCCAACATCGCATCATTTGTCCTCAATTATACATAGCCTGATCACCTATGTAAAATTCAAGAAGGATTATGCCATGAAGGAAATAATTACCTTTTCAAAGGATTGATAATGACAATCTTCATCCAAAAGTTTTGTAAACAAAGGAACTCTTTCATAAACATCCCTTTTGCCGAACTATCCTTGGATACTTACCCCACCAGTCACTCATTCAGACATTAAGTTGGATTTTCCCATTGACTTCCCTAAGAGAGACTTTCCATATCAATTACATGCAGGATTCCTCTATACAATAAAAGCAATGAAAGGATTACAGAACTAGAAGTATATAGTGAGAGAATTCATAACTCAACAACAATCCTAAGATACTGCGAGACCATCTGAATCACCATCTCTGACTTAGTTGTCAAATTCTATCATTTAAATGTACTAGCTAGACTGAGCTACAGGATTGAACTCAATATAGATGTCCGCAGGACAACACAATAGAAATAAACCAAGCTTCTAATTGAGACTATAGAGCATTTCATTTAAACATGGCCTCATCTATACAAAACCTTTTCTGCAGTAAGTTTTCACAAAGGACAATTGTTTGAAACAAGAATATCAATGTAGATTCCTCTAAGGCATTATGTTTAGAAATTTCAGATAACCTCACCTTCATACCAAGCAAGGGATCAAGCCAGAACATATCTCCTCATCTACATGGGAAAACATAATAGACATTCATCGACACAACATCAAGTGATACCTTCGTCTTGTCTATTACAACGATAAACAATTTCAGGACTTAAGTTAGTCTAAATACCTATGCTTGTAGTTGTGCCAGATAACCACCAATAGACATTATCCAACTTCAGGAACTAAGTGTTAGACATCTATGCATTTAAGCGAACATTTCCTATTCTACCATTTTATCCTTGTTAGTGTTTTCACTTTTAAATAAAGTTGATGCGTTTACATAAATCACATACCTTGTGGAAAAATGATTTCTGAAATTCCTATTTTGAACAAGTACGATCCTTTTTGGTCAATCTTTAGCAACACTATGGTACAATGAGAAATATACATAAACATCAAACTTTGGTAAGCAGTCTTAATCACAGCATGTTTGAAAACATTTTTCTACTTCATAACTACTGAAATTTTGAATCCTCAGGAAAAATATTACTTAGTAAATCATTTGCTCCATTTTTCTAAGTTCGTTTATTCAGAAAAAGATTTCAACCAAAACTCACAATCGCGAGACAAATATCCAGAACCAACTTCTCTACAACATCGCTTATGCATTTAGGATTTTTGACTGGACAATAGAGAATATTTGGAATATGTGATGAAGGAATTAGGAGGAACATCACAAATTGATCACGAACTTCAGTAGTGAAGACCAAACCCACTAGACAAAGAAGGACATATGTCTTATCATCCGTTGGAACAAAACACAAGGAATCAAATTGTTACCTATATTCTATCCCTTCAGATAACGCCAAGTTCGAAGGACCGAATGTTATGGAATTAGTCACAAAGGTTTATTGTACCCATTTCAGTTGTTCCTGTTAAGAAAACCGAATTCACCGCGGACTTCAGGTAATCATTTCAGGATTTCCTTCAGAAACCCATTTAGATGTGAACATCACCTATCACCCTCAGACCAATGGTCAAAGCGAGAGAACAATTCAAACATATGAAAGTATACTCAGAGCGTGAGTGATTAACCCTAGAAATGGTTGGACTAATCACTCAACATAAATCAAATTCATCTACAACAATAGTTATCACAACAACAACGGGAAACTGGCAGAAGTTAGGTTGGTACATAACACACATCATTTGGATTGGATATCCTGAACAACAAACCATCCAGATTCAAGTGGGAGAACAAACTAAGTTAAAAGCTATGCCTTGGATTGGCATGATACAAATTGGATAACAAGAGAAGTTGAACCTTTAGCATATTGGACCATTTAAGATTCATTTTAGAATCGACCAACTAGCATACAAACTTGAGTTCTGGCATAATTCAGCAGTATATATTACCAGTACCACATTTAAAACATTAAGAAGCGCAGACCATCGATTGATGGGCCAAACTCAGAAAAAGCTCAACTCACTAGTTCAGTAGGCATTCATGAGATAACCAGAAATTTCCTACAAGTCAAAAAACAGTTACAAGTTCAATAAGTCGTAAACCATTAAAACTTCAAGTTCTGCAGAGTTATGCAGAAAGTTCTGCCTAGGAAAGGCATGTTATCGTTCAGAAAACTTGGAAAGTTACACCAATATACACTGGACCATTTAATATTCTGACAGAGAAGGCATAGTGGCCGTCAGACTTGAACATTGTTAGAGAACAACAGGATTACACGAACATATTTCACATTTTCAGATCCCCAAAAATGACTTTCAGATGAGTCACTCATGATTCCATTGGAAGGGATCCAACCCAAATGACAATCTCAGACCTTGTAAGAGAACCAACAGAAATCATGGACCGTGTGGTCAAACAGTTGAATCAGAGTTGAATTCCTATCGTTAGAGTTCGCTGGAATTCTCGAATATCATCACCTTTTCACATATATGTTTTCAGAAACCAACATAAACTGAACTTCGGGACGAAGTTCCTTTTAGAGGGGAAGACTGTCACAACTCACCATTTCAGGTCATTTCCCGAACTTTGGAAAAACACTATTCATCAAACACTATTCATCAAAACACTATTCATCAGTTTACTATTCATCATTTTTGGTGTCAGTTTGACATTCAGAGAAGCATTCAAAAATTTTACTATTCACGGAACACTATTCATTGCGGGAAAAGATTTCATCATTCACGTGCATTACACATTTCATCGTAAATTTAGTTTACAGGTATTCAAATTCGCGTAACCGGATTGGTTTAGGTGCGAATTCATTTCATTATCAGTAAGGACACTGCATACGGACTAGAGACAGTCTGCATATCATCAGTAGGTCATTTACATGTTATACCACTCTTAGGATTTTCAAATTTATATATTTGATACATTTAACGTTTTCCTTATAATTATTTGTAAATAAACGTTAACACACGGTTTATACGCGACGAATATATCTAGATATTCCCACAATGTTCCCGACATATTTTTTTTATATCCATTTTAACATCATAAAAGTTATAACATTCAGTTACCCAGTATTTTGGAAATTTATTTTATTTATAACGTGAGCTTATGAATATTACGACGGTTTTCGTGAAAACTAAACAATAATCACCCGAACACTCAGTAATTGTACCCAACATATTTTTAACATTTTCATGACTTTATTAAGTCCCGGTTAACTTTCTTAATATTTATTTCTAGCAAACCCGGTACCCGATTATAACTAAACTAACTAAATCTCTACACTAATACTACACTAGGAATTAATTAACAACTCAAATCACAATTTGCTTCTTTCTTTTTATACAAAAACCACACCATAGACCACATGACTTATTTTCTTAATCTCTAGCTTCATGTGCCATTATGTATACATATTATACTATATACTTATACTAGATAATTACATAAACCACCTAAACATAACACTTATACTTTTTGAGAATCAAAAGCTCATTTCTCATCTTCCCCATCATAAAACCCACGACCATAAACCAAACTCCATGATCAAGTGATGATCTTTCATAGTTTAAAGCACCAAAGTTATTCATTTTATGGTTCTAATCAAGAATATTGCATCAAAAACACAAGAAATCCAAGGTTTCTCATCATTTAATCACCTCTTATTTCAAAGTGAGTATTCAAATTTATTTTTATGTTTTCATCTAATTAACACATGTATCTTATAGTATTCATGATTAATTTCATGCACAAGCTAGCTATACCACATTATTTTGTTAACTTTTTGAACATACAAACCCTAGATTTTTATTTAGGTGTTCCTTTGTTAAATTAACATGATTACTAGTGATTAGGAACCCATGGCACCCTAAGAAGGTGTATGGTAGGATTAGATTAGCTATGTGGTGATTACAAGAGATTTGGTTGAAGTAGAAACTAGTTTTGGACATGAAAAATGGATTTCTAACAAGTATATATACATGCTGTCCCATTTTGGTAAAATCTGGAAAATCAGTAAACACAAATGAAACTTTGGCAAAATTTTTAGAAAATACTTTCAAAAACGAAGCCGTGGGCGAAAGAATGGATTAAAACGAGTTTATAACGAAGGAGATATGATTTTTGCAAGTTTAACGACGAAAACTATTTTCTGAAAATTTTACATGCTGTCCCACGATTTTCAATGGGCAATCTGAGGTGTAAAACTTGATCTAGCCATCCCGACTTATCAAAAATATATTAGTATGTTGTCCCACGATTTCGGGGATATAAAGAACGTAGAAAACAAGCTTATAACGACCAAGATATACACGTTTCAAAATCGGCGAAACTCTATTTATTTCCATCAGCTTTTTAGCAAAATATTACTAAGTATAGAAAAACAGTTTTAGTAATACATCATGTTGAGAGCCAATTTACTCATTGATAAACTCATTTTTGGAAAATTTACATCATTGACAAAAAGTTAGTTCACCCAGCCTAGTTTTCAAAACATCCAGCCGTTTGTCAAAAGGATTTATAACGAACAACTTATGGACTTCCAAACTTTCCCGAAAACTGCCCAGAATCTGCCAAAACAGCCCAAACACCACACTTGACGGCTAATTATCTTTATGATCGAGACCTGTATGGACAAACTTCACTTCTGTGACTTTTTAGATATGGTGAAAATCTTCTTAAAACTACTGAGCTTCTTTCCTAACTCTTAATATTCACTATTTCACGTCTAGTTTTGCGAGACCATTTTGTCACTAATAGAAATAATACTTCTACGTACTAAATTCTAGATTTTCTAGAAATATTAACCAAGTACCCAATTTCATAACTAATGATGTATTAGTGATTACAAGTATATTTTCATTACTACAAGGCGTTATGTCAAGGATTTCAAACCGAGGATTTCAACACAAACATTGGTACATACGATATATATATAAGTATATATATTACAACTAGTTTATTTTTCTAATAGCCATATTTTCCTAAGTCTTGGAATATATACTTTTGATAACAACAAGTGTTTTTCAAAGAGTAGAGTGGTATAGGAAACATGTGCATGGACATTCATAACATCATTTCATGATCTAAAGTAGATCGTTCATCATTCATATTAGGTTGCGGCTAGTGTGCGCGCCTTGTTTTTCAGCTCATTACATGTTCATGGTACCATCATATTGGGTTGCGGCAGCTAATTGTTCATTGGTGTTCATTTCATTTCATCACAGTATCATCAGCTAGAGGTGAGTTTTCATAGCCCCGTTTTCAATTCAACATTTTTGATTGTTTTCAAATCCCACGGGGGGAATACATTGCATCAATCATTTTAGTACGAGCCCAAGTATTCAAACATGTACATTGCTTAAGTTACCTTGCCATGTGATAAGTCCCCTGTAACATCATGAACCGTTAATTTACCGTTAAGCGAGAGTGAGTGGATAGATCTATCGAGGGTGACGCCTCCATCCGTGGTAGTGATTACCAACAGTAAGCGGATGCATGTCATGTCTTTTACATTTGAATGTTTCGGCAGAACATTCAGGAGGGGCATAGAGTTTCATCAGTCATAGCTTCGGTGTCATGAGCTTATGGTCAATTGTACAATTTTCATGAGATTTTTATCTTGCACTTTTACTTGTGGTGGCCGTACATCATTACATTTTACAAACCTATGGAATTCACCAACATTCGTGTTGACGTTTTAGCAATGTATTTCAGGTTATTAAGGTAGCTCATGTGACATGCATTTGGACCTTCATGGAGTCGCGGAGTCGACGCGTCTCATCATTATTTCATGCACTTATGTAAACATTTGATCTAGTAGGACTTGTTTTCATAAACTTGCAACACATTTTGGGGACCTCATTTTGTAAACTCTGGATTATTTCAATGATCAAATGCAGTATTTTCCAAACGACACTTTAGGTCGTTCAATGTAACTGTAACTGTGGTGCTATGATAGACACCCCCAGGTATTCCATTCCGCTGCAAGTCAGGTAAATTGGGGGTGTGACAATAAGCATCCTAATAAGTCCATTAAGATTAATTCTGAATACACTACCAAAAGGCATTCTATGTACGGGCTGAATGATAGGAAAACCCTGTTCCTATGGTAAATCAATAGTACTAATGGTGGTGTAAATGCAACTGGTGGTATAATGGTAGTGGAAGATGACAAGGCATCTTCAATGTCGGAATCCGATAAAAGAATGTCAGGGTGAGTATCTGGAGACATGTCACTTGTGAACCAGGTCAATAAAATGATATACATATACGGATATGAGTATAAATAACTCGCACAGGGTATGTATAAAACAACATGTATCATGATTATGCACTTATGATGAAATGATGAGATGCTATGCTGATGTGGTTATAGTCTAGGGTCCAAGATACATCCTAGTTCGCTATAACCTTAGCTCTGATGCCAATCTGTCACACCCCCAATTTACCTGACTTGCAGCGGAATGGAATACCTGGGGGTGTCTGTCATAGCACCACAGTTACAGTTACATTGAACGACCTAAAGTGTCGTTTGGAAAATACTGCATTTGATCATTGAAATAATCCAGAGTTTACAAAATGTGTTGCAAGTTTATGAAAACAAGTCATACTAGATCAAACGTTTACATAAGTGCATGAAATAATGATGAGACGTGTCGACTCCGCGACTCCATGAAGGTCCAAATGCATGTCACATGAGCTACCTTAATAACCTGAAATACATTGCTAAAACGTCAACACGAATGTTGGTGAATTCCATAGGTTTGTAAAATGTAATGATGTACGGACACCACAAGTAAAAGTGCAAGATAAAAATCTCATGAAAATTGTACAATTGACCTTAAGCTCATGACACCGAAGCTATGACTGATGAAACTATGCCCCTCCTGAATGTTCTGCCGAAACACTCAAATGTAAAAGACATGAAATGCATCCGCTTACTGTTGGTAATCACTACCACGGATGGAGGCGTCACCCTCGATAGATCTATTCACTCACTCTCGCTTACCGGTAAATTAACGGTTCATGATGATACAGGGGACTTATCACATGGCAAGGTAACTTAAGCAATGTACATATGTTTGAATACTTGGGCTTGTACTAAAATGATTTATGCAATGTATTCCCCCCGTGGGATTTGAAAACAATCAAAAATTTTGAATTGAAAACGGGGCTATGAAAACTCACCTTAACTGATGAAACTGTGATGAAGTGAAATGAACAACAATGAGCAATTAGCTGCCGAAACCCAATATGATGGTACCATGAACATGTAATGAGCTGAAAAACAAGGCGCGCACACTAGCCGCAACCTAATGTGAATGATGAACGATCTACTTTAGATCATGAAATGATGTTATGAATGTCCATGCACATGTTTCCTATACCACTCTACTCTTTGAAAAACACTTGTTGTTATCAAAAGTATATATTCCAAGACTTAGGAAAATATGGCTATTAGAAAAATAAACTAGTTGTAATATATATACTTATATATATATCGTATGTACCAATGTTTGTGTTGAAATCCTCGGTTTGAAATCCTTGAAGTAACGCCTTGTACTAGTGAAAATATACTTGTAATAACTAATACTTCATTAGTTATAAAATTTGGTACTTGGTATTATTTCTAGCTTCTAAAAGTACTACGTAGTTTTAGTGTCAATTTTACTAAAAGCTGTCAAAATAAAATGGGTTTTGCCGATATTCAAACGTGAATATCTTTGTCGTTATATGTCCGTTTTACTTGTTCTTTATATCCACGGTTACATCTTAGTATGTAGTAATACATTTTGGAAAACTCGGCTCCTCCGGGTTACGTCTAAAGCCTCTTTTTGTGCGACGAAAAACGTCCAACAGCATGTATTTTTCTGGAAAATAGTTTTCGTCAATAAACTTGCAAAAATCATAACTTCTTCGTTATAAACTCTTTTTAATCCGTTCTTTCGCCTACGGATTCGTTTTTGAAAGTATTTTCTAAAAATTTTGCCAAAGTTTCCTTGGTGTTTACTGATTTTCCAGAAATTAACAAAATGGGACAGCATGTTTATAAACTTGTTAGAAATCCATTTCCAAGGTTCAAAACTAGTTTTTACTTCAACCAAATCTCTTGCAAACACCACAAATCTATACTAATCTTACCATACACCTTCTTAGGGTGCCATGGGTTCCTAATGACTAGTAATCAAGTTAATTTAACAAAGGAACACCTAAATCACAATCTAGGGTTTGTATGTTCAAAAAGTTTTCAAAAATAAAGTGGTATAACTAGTTTGTGCATGAAATTAATCATGAATACTATAAGATACATGTGTTAATTAGATGAAAACATAAAAATAAATTTGAATACTCACTTTGAAATAATAGGTGATTAGATGATGAGAAATCTTGGATTACTTGTGTGTTTGATGCAATATTCTTGATTAGAACCACAAAATGAACAACTTTGGTGCTTTAAACTTTTGAAAACCTTCACTTGATCATGGATTTGGATTATGGTCGTGGTTTGATGGAGATGAGATGAGAAAACTTGAACTTTGATCCAAAAATTATATAAGTGTATTGTTATATTAGGTTTGTAGATATTTTGGTCAAGTATAATGTATTATATTCTCACATAAATGCATAAGGTTAGTAAACTTGGTTCATTTTGCCTAGGAGAGGACTTTGAGGGCTGGTTTCAAAGAGCAAGGGGAAGAGAAATCGGTTTTGACTTGCTTAAGATAAGTTAGTGTAGTATTAGTTGTAGTTTTGGTGTAAGTATTAGTTATAATCGGGTACCGGGTTTGCTAGAAATAAATGTTAACGAAGTTAACCGGGACTTAATAAAGTCATAAAAATGTTAAAAATATGTTGGGTACAGTTACTGAGTGTTCGGGTGATTATTGTTTAGTTTTCACGAAAACCGTCGTTATATTCATAAGCTTACGTTATAAATAAAATAAATTTCCAAAATACTGGGTAACTGAATGTTATAACTTTTATGATGATAAAATGGATATAAAAATATGTCGGGACCATTGTGGGAATATTTAGATATATTCGTCGCGTATAAACCGTGTGTTAACGTTTATTTATAAATAATTATAAGGAAAACGTTAAATGTATCAAATATATAAATTTGAAAATCCTAAGAGTGGTATAACATGTAAATGACCTACTGATGATATGCAGACTATCTCCAGTCCGTATGAAATGTCATTACTGATAATGAAATGAATTCGCACCTGAACCAATACGGTTACGCGAATTTGAACACCCGTAAACTAAATTTACGATGAAATGTGTAATGCACGATTGCACGTGAATGATGAAATCTTTTCCCGCAATGAATAGTGTTCCGTGAATAGTAAAATTTCTGAATGCTTCTCGGAATGTCAAACTGACACCAAAAATGATGAATAGTAAACTGATGAATAGTGTTTTGATGAATAGTGTTTGATGAATAGTGTTTTTCCAAAGTTCGGGAAATGACCTGAAATGACTTGAAATGGTGAGTTGTGACAAATGCAATGGTCTATATGTGTTTAATGTTGACAATGCTTGTAAGATTGTTTCTAGTAATTGCATTGCTACTTGTTTTGTCTCTAAATATTTGTGGCACCAAAGACTTGGTCATCCCTCTGATCAAGTTTTGAATGTTTTAAAAAAACAGTCTTAATCTAGATAGTCATTCAACTTCTGATAATTTCTATGATACTTGTAATAAAGCTAAACAAACTAAAGAGCCCTTTCCATTAAGTGCATAACTCTACTAAAATTGGTCAATTGGTTCATTTAGATGTTTAGGGTCCTTATAGAGTCACTAGCAGGGATGCTTATAAATATTTTCTAACTGTTGTTGATGACTATTCTAGAGCTATTTGGGTGTATATGTTAAAAGGGAAAGAAGATGTTTATGATTCCATTGTCAGTTATGTCAATATGATTAAAAATCACTTTGAAACCAATGTGAAAACTTTTAGAAGTGATAATGGATCATAATTTGTTAATAATAGACTTCAAAATTTTTTAAATTACAATGGAATACTTCATCAGACCTCATGTGTATATAGTCCTCAACAAAATGGCATTGTTGAACGGAAACATAGGCATCTTCTAAATGTGGCTAGATCCCTTATGTTTCAGGGGGAATTACCTTTATATTTTTGGTCTGATTGTATTATAACTACTGTTCATCTTATTAACAAGACTCCTTCTTCTGTGTTGTTTGGCAAATCTCCTTTATTTTATGTGTATGGGCATGATCCTTCACTCTCTCACTTTAAGGTTTTTTGTTGTCTTTGTTATGCTACAGTTTTAAATAACGGTGGTAAATTTAGTAGCAGATCTGAAAAAAAGTGTTTTCATAAGGTATTCTAATGAGAAAAAAGGTTAAAAACTTTTAAGTCTTGAAACTAAACAGATTTTTTATTCAAGAGATGTTAAATTCTATGAAACAGTGTTTCCTTTTAAAATAAAAAATAATTTTAAAGATCAAAATTTTGAAACTAGAACAACAAAAGATTTAAATCATAAAAAAAATTTTGACACTGAAAATCCTAAAAGACCCGATGATGAAGGGAGAGTGCCTTCCAATGATGATGGCTTAGAGTCTAATTCTCAACATGAGAATGATGATAACTCTAATGCAACTACCAAGGATGAAAATAACACTCTGTTCTGACTTTATTTTTTAAAGCTATTTTTACCCGAGCATCCCGTTGAATGTTATATTGTATAATATAATATAATATAATTACACATCATGTAATTGACTGTATTTTACAATCTCTATATGCAAAAGTGTTTTGAAAAAAAGTTAAAAAGTTATTACTTTTTTTATATTGGATAAGGAGATTCACTTGCTCTACCTTGTTGACAGTGCATAGTCTCCCATCAACGTTTTTTCATGATGAATTATTGATTGGTTTCATCTATCATTGATGTCATGTCCAAAAACATGTCACACATTTTTCGACAAGGCATTGATGATAGATGAAACTCGAACCACAATGAGATGGAGCGGTTTGCTCATCCTTATCCAACAAAAAACAATACTACTTGCAACACCTTTTTCCAAATACTCTTGCACGTAGAGATCGTAAAAAAAAACAATTAGCTTTGAAAATATAATGTTAACATAAAAAAAATTATAAAGATACAAAATTCTTTTCAAAATTTCTGTTATCATTGTTTTCGCATTGAAAATACAGTCAATCGGCATCATCTACATTTTTGAATTAGTATTATGAAAAACTCACCGCAAGATATACAACATACACAAAAATGATGGTTTTAAATCTGCCAAAGTGTGTATCCTCCTTTAATCCAGCAAGCAAGGGGAATAAAACAAAGTCACCAAATCACGTGCTAACACTTGTATAGTTACAAGGGGATCAATAGTTCCAAGTTGGAACATTTGGTTGTAAGGACAAAAATACCACATCACCTCCTCACATTGGAGGGTGTGTTCATCAGTTAAAGTTCAAATACTTATCTATATTCTCTCTCTAGATTAATAAGTGTCCACACCCATTCTCTCTTTCTAGATTAATATACATTAAGGATAATTATGGGACAACATTACCTATTAATAATAGTACACAACCGATTGAATGCCAAGTTATAAGGTACAAAGTTCGTTGTCAACCTGAATAATTCGGTTTGCTTTGTTATCATGGAAGATCATTTCAAGAAATTTCCATAAAGAACTAGGCGTGGCTTTGAGGTCGAGGATCACACTTTCTAATCTCTCCCGGATCATGCTATAAATAAATAATACAACGAGGGAATCAAGTTGATCATGATCGGGGCGCTAGTTGAAAGCGTGGGGCCCTCAATGATTCAAAGAACCTTGGGTATATAACAATGTCATCTAAAGAGTTCACACCATGTGTTATAATTGAGCTTGTCAAGATCAAGTGTCATGACAAGCTTGATAATGCATGCGAAAGCTTTGTCAAGCATCAAGAAGGTTGGTTTTGACTTTTGAGGATGGTGGTAGGGGTGGTAATCAAGGTCGTCAACAACTATGGATTGGCTAAAAGAGCTTGCGAACGATCGCATGTAGCAACGAGGGTTTAAGATGAAAAGTCTTAGGCCCTACATCAAGGTGCTATGCCCCTCAACTTCCCCAGGCGCCCTTCTGGCCAATGCACTGCCGCCCAATATCATGGGGGCGTCACATTGGTGCGCTTTTATTAGGAAAGTTTAAATGTTTGTTTAGGTCACTTTTTATTTAATTAGGTTTATTTTCCTCCAAGTTTTATATCGTTACAAATATAAGGTTTTTGAATTTTGTAATCATGTTTTTATTTAATTAGGTTTATTTTCCTCCATATTTTATGTTGACACATACGCACTTGCTGATAACTTTTTAATGATTCACTTCGTTATTGGCTCAATTAAAATAGACTTGAACTATGTCATATAGTTGTTTACTTGTTTAAATTGTTAAATTAAGTAATAAAGATGAAGTATAGAGGTGAGATCCTTGCAAAACATGTATCCTTTAAAAAACAAATAAGTCAATTTCAACCATCCATCCACCTTTCATCTAATGACTAAGATCAAACTAAAAAATAAAAAAGGGAGGGCAAAATTGGCATTTTAGCAAATTTAATATAAAAACCCACTTTCCACCTTTTTTAAAAAAAACAACATATCTTGCAAACGGTAAATTTTCAAGATACAAAAAATACACCATTGCGACGAGAATTAAATCATCTTTCTATAGATATGCATTGTTATATACTTTCGACGAATTTTTTTTTCAAAATTTCCATCCAGAAAAATCCCACGGGATTCGTAAAAAAATCCCATGGGATTCGTAAAAAGACGATTTTTTTTTCAAAATTTTCGTCCAGAAAAATCTCACTGGATTCGTAAAGAAATCCCACGGGATTCATAAAAAGAGGATTTTTTTTTCACGATTTCCGCCAAGAAAAATCCCACGGGATTCGTAAAAAAATCCCACAGGATTCATAAAAAGACAAACTTTTTTTTCAAAATTTCCGTCCAAAAAAATCCCACGTGATTTATACAAAAGTCCCCCGGGATTCGTAAAAAATTGTTAGGAATACGATTATTTATATGAAGAGTCGGTCACCCCGAGTACTGTTTAGCATATTGTAGCTCGTAGAAATTATCATATTAGTTAGTATGTAGAGTAGTATTAGTTAGTATTTGTGGAGTCGGGTCGGGTCTCTTACCCACTGTCAGCCCGCTCTACATCCCGTTTCAAGGGGCGTTTGCATTGTAACTATATATACCCTTTCCCACCCATGGGAAAGGGTTGGACCTTCATTTGCAATCTAACCTTTCACAAGTTTTCACATACAAGGCTCCCACTTCTCTCATCTTATTCTCTCTCTAACATCTCACTAGAAATTACATCTCTTATCATCCTAAATCACATAATCATCCATGTTCTTATATTAGAGTTTATTACAATTGGTATCAAGAGCCATGGTTCTATCCTAGGATTCATGGTATGCTCGAATTTATAGTATGGTTTGTGGTTTGTGGGTGGTTCGACCTATTCTAGTTGTTTTCACTCGAATTTGTTCTTGTTAGGTGTTTATCTCGACATTCTTCTTGTATTTTCTTGTTTATTAGTTGTGTAGACACCTTGTTGTAACCTTTGTTTAGTCATTTCATCACTTGGGTAGACATTGGTGACATTTCGAGTACCTTTTCTTGCCAGCGAGTTGGCATCTCTTGGTAGAGAGTTGGCAGTTGTGTGTAGCGAGTTGAGCTTAGAGATTTGGCGGTTTGCCATTTTGGGACATACGGACAAATCGCTACGAAAGGGACACTTTTGTCTCATTATTAGCGAGTTGTCAGATTTTGGAGTTTTGTGGATCTGGCGAGTTGTTAATTAGCGAGTTGTGCATTAGCGAGTTGATATCCAGCGAGTTGATTAGTTGCAAGTTGATTGGTTAGCGTTTTGCCTGATAGCGAGTTGAGGCTTCAGCGAGTTGATTTCAGCAATTTGAGTATAGCGAGTTGAGCAGTCAGCGGCTTGTCAGATTGGAGACTTTGGAGTCTTGTGGATCTAGCGAGTTGTGTATTAGCGAGTTAAATTATAGGGAGTTGAGGCTTCAGCGATTTGAGTTTAGCGTGTTGACATATTCCAGCGAGTTGGCTCCTGTTCAGCGAGTTGACTATAGTATTAGCGAATTGTTGATCACACTTGTGCAAGTTGTGCTACTAAGTCTAATCTATTCACCTCATCATGACAAGTACTCAATCTAATACTATTCTGAGTTCAACTGGACTATCTCAAAACTCTGATGGAGCTGCTAAATGCTTCAAGCTACTTCACACCCACATTGTAAGACTCTTTGAAAAATCAGGCTACTTAGGAGGGTATCAACGTGCATTTGTGACGCTCTTTGGACATGACCTTGAATCATTCACAGTCACCATGAATCTATACCTAGATCAACTACAACGACAAATTAACAAAGCTGACTTCTCTGGTAACAGTTGTATGGCTGCTTTGGAGGTGATTCTTAAGCAATTCCAAGCATTCATTGACTCAAGATTCACAATGGAATATGACCATGACTCTCATATGACTAGTAGATGGTTTGTTGATCACACTGGATTAGATGTGGATGCCTTCAGAGTCACTTTACTTCAAATTTCGGCAAATGTCAAGAAGTTTATCAAGGAACGTACACACCTCACATCTACCAGTGAGACTGCTGCTGCTGAATGTACTTTCATTGAATCTCCTGATACTCTCTCTACACATGTGGAGTATGAATTACATCAACAGGTCACAGAACAACATCCTGCCTCAGTGGTTCATGCTATTAACTGCAACAAGGATCCTGATCAGGATTTACCCATCTATGATTCGTATCCATTGGAAGAGACTGATAATAAAGTCACGTCTAATTCAATCTACACGAATCCTATTTGGGAAAACTGTGATCAGGATACTACAGTGGATGATGTGTTAAATCCTTTTTTCAAACAAACTCATAAAATCAAATGAAACGGTTGAGATGCACGTTTTTAAAGAATTGTCCAACAGATTTTCTCAATTAGAAAAGCACTGCATTTCTCTTGAAATTGCAATGCAACAAAATGAAGAACAATTTTTAATCAACCAACCATGTAAGTATTCAGAACTACCTGAACTTAGCGAATATTTCATGATTAACGAGTTAAAAGCTCAAATTGAAACCAAGGATCAAACAATCAACCGCCTCAAGCAACATATTAATGTTATGAAGGCCATGTGTAGTAACCATAAGGTCAATACCACACACAACAGCAACACTGACTCAAATAATCATGCTGTGCTGGTTCATATGGTAAAAGTGTTGCAGAACGAAAATGAATCTTTGAAAAGACACAGGAAAACACTTAGTGAGTTTATCAAAGATGAGAAATGTAAAACTGCTCCATACACAATGTCTTTGATATCACTTATGTAACACCCCCAATTCATGGTTGCAGCGGAATTCGAACTGGGTGTTACTCGACGGCACAATAGTCACAATAATAGAAAACGAACTCCAATTGAGTCGTTTTGAAAGATTTATCATTCAAATTATATAAATATCAGAGTTTACAAAATGAGGTCCCAATTGGTTCCATGTTTACAAATCACATTAAGTGAGTTTTTGAATGATAATAAAATTTATAGCCCTCTTGAGTATCCGTGTCCTTCCGTGCCATCCTTGATCGTCATGAACCTGAAATACATGCTTGAGAGGTCAACACAAAGGTTGAGTGATATTCATAGAGTTTGTTAAATCGTTTGAACACAATATGTTGGTAGTGTGAGTTATAAGCTCACACCAATGTTTGGAAACAAAATCGTTATTTATTTCACTAAGCTTATGACACCAAAACGTTAACGTGTACCAATATCGATCGGCAGATTTATCCCGGTAGGTACTTTGCTAACATACCTATATCTCAAATATTAATGCATTTGTTTGAACTTAGTCAATACAAATGGGATTCGTCAATCCCAATAGGCCTATTATTAATATTCGCGCTCACTATTGCTAGTGACTAAATGGTTCATAATAAAGGATCTCGGTTTAGCAAGGTTGGTACTTAGTGATAATAAAACATCGTCGTGAAGCATACATTAGAAAGCATTGTATTCGATTTAGAAATAGCATGTATTCCCCCCAAGGAATTGTAAAACAATTAAGTTATGGAAAGTGGGGCTATGAACTCACCTTAAGTAGGATAGCAAGTAATGAAGGTGATGGTTGGATCGTGTAGGTTTCTATGAGCAACCTATAATAGAATGTCGCGACTTAGGATTTGAGTAATGAATATAACGGAGTGCCTATATATATATATCTTGCATCTAGTCCATGATGTGGTATGATGTATGTTGTAAGTCTTTGAAAGAAAGATTCATGAAACATGTATGTTTTGGTATATCGTTCACTACCGTTCGGGCCGACATAATTCAGAAGTCATGTTAGTAAGCGTTCGAGGAGCCAGGACACTTTAACTCGTAAATCCACAACTCAACTCGACGGCTTACATGATGAACTCCTCACATAAAGCTCCCTACTATTGTAGTAGTTGATAAAATATATAGATATAAGTTTTGATTCGAAAAGTTACTTGTCCGATATTTGAATAAACTTAGGAAAGTTTATTAGTACATGAAGATTGTTATTAGGGGAAGTTTCATAAGTCTTGAATGACCATTTTCTCTTGGTAATATCTCATGGTTTCCTTTTAGGTGAAGTAAATCCAAATTGCTTGTTCATGTTATCGCCTAATTCATTGTTTCATGTTTACGCCTATGTAAGTTGTTATGGTCGTTTCGTCATGGCCTAGCCATGACCTTTGGTCCTTGTTCCAAGGTCATGAGACCCAACCTTGGCTCTAGCCATGGTGGTGGTCTTGATTATAGGTCATAAGACCTCTTGTTCCTTTCAAAGTATAACCATAATCTAGTGACTTTCGCCTAAAAATGGGCTGTTTAGAATTTGAAGAATTTTATCACTCGGAAAGCATTTTTAGGTCTCGAGCTTCTTTGTTCCTGAATGAAAACGTCGTTCCGGACAACTTTCGTGTTTTAACTTTTTGATGAATCGGACCAGAAGTATGACTTTCAAAAACTCAGAATGCAAGACAGGAAGGTTTGGGCAGTTTTGCCGGAAATCTTTGGTAACTTCAAATTGGCGTAACTTTTGACTCGTTTACTCGTTTTAGGTGGTTCAAATTGCTATGGTTTCCTTGTTAAGTCCTCTACTGTATTATGTAATAATCCAATATCATATTTTTACCATTTTGATCAGGTTATACCAACAAATTCACTAATTTGCTTGTTTTAGTAACTTGTTTCAACAATCGATAACAATAACTTGTTTTGGTCATTTTTATACATCATGGACATGATAACAAGACAATATATAGCACAAATAATATGTAAATAACATGAACATGATTATTTAACAAGAATCAAGTTAGGGTTTGGCTCACAACTTTTGGCTTTCAAAGATGAAAGGAAGTTAACATGTAAGGATAGGACTTTGATAGACTTGCTTCAACCCTTTTTCACTTCATGCAATCTTTCTACCCTTGGTATTCTTGAAAGATGGATGATGAAGGTTTAGGTGAATTGAGTGGATTTAAACTCAAGAGAATTCACCAAAGTATATGAGGTTATGGAAGTATTTGATGAATGATAACCTAACTAGAGTTTCAACCTTGAACTAGCACTTGAATCTTGCATGAAACTTGGAAGGAAAAGAGCAAAGGGAATGGTGTTGGTGTGTGTGGAAGTGGACGGCAAAGAAAGGGAGGGGAAGGGCTTTATATGCCTTTGAGGAGGTTAGAAATGTTGACTAGTCCAACCTTGGAGGCCAAGGTGAACACATGGACTAATCTTAAGGCCTTTAAGCTTGAGATCAAGCCACCTAGTGTGAAAACCCCCCCTATGGCGGTTCATATGGCTTAGGAAGGATGAGGTGGTTCTTGCTTGATATTATCCAAGATATTGGATGAGTTTTGACTCCGGGAAATGCCAATCGTAAATGATTAAGCCTCAAAACGTAAAACCGGGTGTCGTAAAATTATGGAATTTGAAAGTATGGTTAAACATGTCCATATAGTCCATAATAAAATATAAAATGAGTGGTAGGTTCTATCGGGTGCCAAAACCCTGCTAAAAGCTTGAAACACGGGTCTAAAACGCGTAATACGTAAAATGTACGAATTTTGCGTAAAACTGAGAAAAGTAAAATGTTACTTTTCTAATATGATATAAATGATTTAAAATGACTTATAATGTCTAGACTGGGCTCAGTCTAGTGTCGGTTGGTGTTAAATGTCTTTTAGACATCAAACCGTAAGCCTAAAAATCAAGAAATGACTTTTGGTCAAAGGAGGAGGGAAAAATTATGTTGACTTTTTCTAATAAGTTTGAAAACTCAAAACGTCTTAGAAACTCGTTTTGTGGTCTAACGGTTAATCGCCCATTTGGTTAAGCGTGCTCTTGTGAGAGTAGTATCGACATGGGTGACCTGCTGGGAAGTCATTGGTCATGTTTTTCTCAATCACGATTAATTCTCAAATAAATCATGAGTGTGTCAAACAGTTTTCTGATGCGGGGTCACTTAACGTGGTCGAGTTTCGTTGTACGTAGAATTTCTGAATGACGTTTTACCCTAAAACGTGTAATTCCTTAATAACTTTCACGAAAATGATCTGACGAATGTCAAACATTTAATTTGCCATGGAAATGATTTATCAATCGAGAATATCAAATAAAAATCAACTTTCGGGAAAGTTTCGGGAAAAATGAATAGTAAAAGTGAATAGTGAAATTTTCCGGGAATGGTAATTAACCTGAATTTGCGAATTGTTACAGTCTCTACCCCTTACGGGGAACTTCGTCCCGAAGTTCTTTGTGTGTCATATGTTGGAGTGGTGTCGATGAAAAGGTGTGGTTTACTTATGAGGACTAAAGTCTGGGATTACTAGTGATGTAGTTTGATTTGATGTAGTTTGATTTGTCTCAGAACATGGTGTGTCAATAGAGATTGATAACATGGTTGAATATCAGTAGAGATCCATATAATAGTCGAATATCAAAGAAAATTGATATAGCAGTCGATTATTAATAGAAATTGATATAGTAGTTGTACAGAAATTGATATAGTTAAATATCAAAATGGAAATTGATATAGTTGTCAAGTATCAATAGCAATTGATATAACAGTTGAACAACAATAGCAATTTACATAGGAATCCAATAAATGGAAATTGATATAGTAGTGGAATATCAATGGAAATTTGGGATAGTAGTCGCAATCATATTCTAGTAGGTAATCGGTTGTTGTACCTAGTGTTTATGTCATGGTTTGAAGCGATGTTGGTGAAAAGATAGGATTTCTTGTGGCGAATATAATGTAGGTATCATGCCATACCCGAGCAATGTAATGTAGGTATCATGCCATACCCGAGCAATGTAATGTAGGTATCAAGCCATACCCGAGCAATGTAATGTAGGTATCAAGCCATACCCGAGCAATGTAATGTAGGTTTCAAGCCATACCCGAGCAATGTAATGTAGGTTGACTTCATACTTATGTTATTTCGGATACAAATAAGCCCACTTGTTTATAATTCTTTATTTACATAGAGAGGCATCCCAAACAATGTAACTAAAGGAATATAAACGTATGGTTCGATGATTTATAATTTCTTTATTTAAATAAAAAGGCATCCCAATCCATTCAAATAAGGACATTATAAATCATCCTACTTAAGAATTCCCGACACAACATTCATACTTTGCCGGTGAGTTACAAGGCAGTGTATTACGAGATGATACTGGTATTCCAAAAGTACAAGATGAATATTCAAACTTGTAAAGCTGATAAGGGTGCTTGTGGTATAACTAAGGATGATTTGAGCTTTAAAAGTGCATCAAGATCTGTTAATGAGCTTGTGGTTCCAACGGTTGTGAAGATAATGTTATGATATGTTGATGAACAAAAGTGTGTAGTGTATGCTTAACATTAATACTCTTGGGTATAGATGTTGAGTTTGTTTTGAAAATCTTAAGAGATTTTAAAAGTTTATGATGGAATGGTATCCTAAACAGGATGGTACTTCTACAGGATGAAGAGAATAATTGGTAACTATCCCAAGATAGTAGTTCGGATTATCTCATAAATGAAAAATTTCAAGAATGAATTTAGATCATACAAATAAGGTGTTAAGATCTCGCTGAGTGGTAAGACACTATCGTGTCTCTAGATTGTTTTAATGTATTCTGGTGGTTTATCGTGTTCATGTAGGAAATCAACCTAAACATTACCCTAGTACAACTACTCTCAGTATTTGAAAATTTTAAGTCGAATATAGTTAGTCAGACTATATTCCACTGTCCCTAGGTTAAATATAGGTGACTAGTCTATATTTAGCCGAGGTTCGATAAAATTTTCAAATACCTAAATTAGGTATACTTGTGATATGTTCGTTGCTTTCGGGAAACTGTCCATTAAACAAAGGCGATGTCAAACCCTTCAGTTGCAAGTCCCGTTCCTACAAGACTTGTAACGTATGTTTTTCATATTCCATTGCATAGAAGGTAGTAAGGGTAGATACGTATGGAAAGGAAATTTTAAGTAGTTCTAAAATAGAACATACTTGGCCAGGATCACGAACTTTTAATAATGAAGGTTTCATCAGAAAACTTTGATGAATGTAGAGAAAGTTCAGCTTTTGTCGATGATGGATTAGTTTGTCCTTTAGAAATCTCATATTTCTTGTTTGGAAATCGTTAGATTGTGATGGGTTTTTGATATCATAAGAAATGATATTGATGAGGTCGTGAAATAATTCCAGAGACCATTGCACAAATCACAATGTCTCGGAAGTAGGTTAGACCATTGTGCAATTCACAATGTCTAGGAAGTAGGTTAAACCATTAGATGACTCAAAACATTTGAGAAATGATTAAGACCATTGTATAATACAATGTCTTGGAAAATGAATGAGACCATTGTATCTCACAATGTCTTGGAAAATGAATGAGACCATTGTATCTCACAATGTCTTGAAAAATGAATGAGACCATTGTATCTCGCAATGTCTTGGAAAATGAATGAGACCATTGTATCTCCCAATGTCTTGGAAAATGAATGTTGGAGTAGGAACATGATTGGGAGAGTGTGGCTATGTCGAAATGCCTTAGAATAGGCATACACAGATATGTTTAGTTCATTGTTTAGATAAATGATTGAAAATAAACCGAGTTTATATATCAATATACTAATATGTTTATGTAGCATAAAATGCCTAGTGTGTATATATCAATATACTTATATGTGTTCATGTAGCATAAAATGCCTAGTGTGTATATATCAATATACTTATATGTGTTCATGTAGCATAAAATGCTTAGTGTGTATATATCAATATACTAATATGTTTGTGAAGCATAACATGCTTACTAAGTCCATAATCGTCTGGAGGATGGAAGACACGGAGAGCGGAAGGCTATAAAATGTTTTTGTTTGTGATTGTAGTTATAGTTTAGGTCTCACTTAGACCCGTTTCTCTAAAACCATGGCTCTGATACCAATCTGTAACACCCCCAATTCATGGTTGCAGCGGAATTCGAACTGGGTGTTACTCGACGGCACAATAGTCACAATAATAGAAAACGAACTCCAATTGAGTCGTTTTGAAAGATTTATCATTCAAATTATATAAATATCAGAGTTTACAAAATGAGGTCCCAATTGGTTCCATGTTTACAAATCACATTAAGTGAGTTTTTGAATGATAATAAAATTTATAGCCCTCTTGAGTATCCGTGTCCTTCCGTGCCATCCTTGATCGTCATGAACCTGAAATACATGCTTGAGAGGTCAACACAAAGGTTGAGTGATATTCATAGAGTTTGTTAAATCGTTTGAACACAATATGTTGGTAGTGTGAGTTATAAGCTCACACCAATGTTTGGAAACAAAATCGTTATTTATTTCACTAAGCTTATGACACCAAAACGTTAACGTGTACCAATATCGATCGGCAGATTTATCCCGGTAGGTACTTTGCTAACATACCTATATCTCAAATATTAATGCATTTGTTTGAACTTAGTCAATACAAATGGGATTCGTCAATCCCAATAGGCCTATTATTAATATTCGCGCTCACTATTGCTAGTGACTAAATGGTTCATAATAAAGGATCTCGGTTTAGCAAGGTTGGTACTTAGTGATAATAAAACATCGTCGTGAAGCATACATTAGAAAGCATTGTATTCGATTTAGAAATAGCATGTATTCCCCCCAAGGAATTGTAAAACAATTAAGTTATGGAAAGTGGGGCTATGAACTCACCTTAAGTAGGATAGCAAGTAATGAAGGTGATGGTTGGATCGTGTAGGTTTCTATGAGCAACCTATAATAGAATGTCGCGACTTAGGATTTGAGTAATGAATATAACGGAGTGCCTATATATATATATCTTGCATCTAGTCCATGATGTGGTATGATGTATGTTGTAAGTCTTTGAAAGAAAGATTCATGAAACATGTATGTTTTGGTATATCGTTCACTACCGTTCGGGCCGACATAATTCAGAAGTCATGTTAGTAAGCGTTCGAGGAGCCAGGACACTTTAACTCGTAAATCCACAACTCAACTCGACGGCTTACATGATGAACTCCTCACATAAAGCTCCCTACTATTGTAGTAGTTGATAAAATATATAGATATAAGTTTTGATTCGAAAAGTTACTTGTCCGATATTTGAATAAACTTAGGAAAGTTTATTAGTACATGAAGATTGTTATTAGGGGAAGTTTCATAAGTCTTGAATGACCATTTTCTCTTGGTAATATCTCATGGTTTCCTTTTAGGTGAAGTAAATCCAAATTGCTTGTTCATGTTATCGCCTAATTCATTGTTTCATGTTTACGCCTATGTAAGTTGTTATGGTCGTTTCGTCATGGCCTAGCCATGACCTTTGGTCCTTGTTCCAAGGTCATGAGACCCAACCTTGGCTCTAGCCATGGTGGTGGTCTTGATTATAGGTCATAAGACCTCTTGTTCCTTTCAAAGTATAACCATAATCTAGTGACTTTCGCCTAAAAATGGGCTGTTTAGAATTTGAAGAATTTTATCACTCGGAAAGCATTTTTAGGTCTCGAGCTTCTTTGTTCCTGAACGAAAACGTCGTTCCGGACAACTTTCGTGTTTTAACTTTTTGATGAATCGGACCAGAAGTATGACTTTCAAAAACTCAGAATGCAAGACAGGAAGGTTTGGGCAGTTTTGCCGGAAATCTTTGGTAACTTCAAATTGGCGTAACTTTTGACTCGTTTACTCGTTTTAGGTGGTTCAAATTGCTATGGTTTCCTTGTTAAGTCCTCTACTGTATTATGTAATAATCCAATATCATATTTTTACCATTTTGATCAGGTTATACCAACAAATTCACTAATTTGCTTGTTTTAGTAACTTGTTTCAACAATCGATAACAATAACTTGTTTTGGTCATTTTTATACATCATGGACATGATAACAAGACAATATATAGCACAAATAATATGTAAATAACATGAACATGATTATTTAACAAGAATCAAGTTAGGGTTTGGCTCACAACTTTTGGCTTTCAAAGATGAAAGGAAGTTAACATGTAAGGATAGGACTTTGATAGACTTGCTTCAACCCTTTTTCACTTCATGCAATCTTTCTACCCTTGGTATTCTTGAAAGATGGATGATGAAGGTTTAGGTGAATTGAGTGTATTTAAACTCAAGAGAATTCACCAAAGTATATGAGGTTATGGAAGTATTTGATGAATGATAACCTAACTAGAGTTTCAACCTTGAACTAGCACTTGAATCTTGCATGAAACTTGGAAGGAAAAGAGCAAAGGGAATGGTGTTGGTGTGTGTGGAAGTGGACGGCAAAGAAAGGGAGGGGAAGGGCTTTATATGCCTTTGAGGAGGTTAGAAATGTTGACTAGTCCAACCTTGGAGGCCAAGGTGAACACATGGACTAATCTTAAGGCCTTTAAGCTTGAGATCAAGCCACCTAGTGTGAAAACCCCCCCCTATGGCGGTTCATATGGCTTAGGAAGGATGAGGTGGTTCTTGCTTGATATTATCCAAGATATTGGATGAGTTTTGTGTAACACCCCCAATTCATGGATGCAGCGGAATTCGAACTGGGTGTTACTTGACGGCACAATAGTCACAATAATAGAAAACGATCTCTAACCGAGTTGTATTAAAAAGATTTATCATTCAAATTATATAAATATCAGAGGTTACAAAATGAGGTCCCAATTGGTTCAATGTTTACAAATCACATTAAGTGAGTTTTTGAATGATAATAAAATTTATAGCCCTCTTGAGTATCCGTGCCCTTCCGTACCATCCTTGATCGTCATGAACCTGAAATACATGCTTGAGAGGTCAACACAAAGGTTGAGTGGAATTCGTAGAGTTTAGTTAAATTGTTTGAACACAAAAGGTTGGTAGTGTGAGTTATAGGCTCACACCAATGTTTGGAAAACAAAATCGTTATTTATTTCACTAAGCTCATGCAACCAAAACATTAACATCGAACCAACAAAATTGGCATTATAGAAGCCCTATCAAGGTACTTTTGCCGTTATACCGCTAAATCTCAAATATTAATGCATTTGTGTGAACTCATCATTGTTCAACACAAATGGGATTCGTCAATCCCAATAGATCTATTCACAATATTCGCGCTCACTAATGGTAGTGACTAATGGTTCATGATATAGGGACTTCGAACATGGCAATCGTTACTTAGTGATAATAAAACATCATCGTGAAGCATACATTAGAAAGCATCGTGTTCGAGTAGAAAAATAATAGCATGTATTCCCCCCATGGGTTTGTAAAATAGTTAAACAATAGAAAGTGGGGCTACGAACTCACCTTAAGTAGAATAGCAAGTAATGAAGGTGATGGTTGGATCGTGTAGGTTTCTATGAGCAACCTATAATAGAATGTTGCGACTTAGGATCGGAGTAAAGAATATAACGGAGTGCCTATATATATATCTTGAATTTAGTCCATGATGTGGTATGATGTATATTGTATGTCCTTGAAAGAAAAGATTCATGAACATGTATGTTTTGTATATCGTTTACTACCGTTCGGGCTGACATATTTCAGAAGTCATGTTAGTAAGCGTTCGAGGAGCCAGGACACTTTAACTCGTAAATCCACAACTCAACTCGACGGCTTACATAATGAACTCCTCACATGAGGCTCCCTACTATCGTAGTAGTTGATAAAATATATAGATATAAGTTTTGATCCGAAAAGTTACTTGTCCGATATTTGAATAAACTTAGGAAAGTTTATTAGTACATGAAGATTGTTATTAGGGGTAGTTTCATAAGTCTTATATGACCATTTTCTCTTGGTAATATCTCATGGTTTCCTTTTAAGTGAAGTAGATCCAAATTGCTTGTTCATGATATCGCCTAATCCATTGTTTCATGTTTACGCCTATGTAAGTTGTTATGGTCATTTCGTCATGGCCTAGCCATGACCTTTAGTCCTTGTTTCAAGGTCATGAGACACAACCTTGGCTCTAGCCATGGTTGTGGTCTTGATTATAGGTCATAAGACCTCTTGTTCCTTTCATAGTATAACCATAATCTAGTGACTTTCGCCTAAAAATGGGCTGTTTAGAATTTGAAGAATTTTATCACTCGGAAAGCATTTTTAGGTCTCGAGCTTCTTTATTCCTGAACGAAAACGGCGTTCCGGACAACTTTCGTGTTTTAACTTTTTGATGAATCGGACCAGAAGTGGGACTTTCAAAACCCAAATTTGATCAGAATGGTATTTGGCAGTTTTGCCGGAAATGTTTGGTATTTTCAAATGGGCGTAACTTTTGACTCGTGTACTCGTTTTGGGTGATTCAAATTGCTATGTTTTCCTTGTTAAGTCCTCTTTAACAGTAAGTAAGTGTCAAATATCCAAGTTATACTATTGTGGTCGTGGTTTTCCATAAAAATCACTAGTTTGCTTGTTTGCTTGTCATAAGTTAACATATGTATACCAATACTCGTTTTACCCATTTTTATACATCATGGACATGATCACAAGACAAAATATAGCATGAATGATATGTAAATAACATGAATATGATATTTAGCAAGAAGTATGTTAGGGTTTGGCTTACAACTTTTGGCTTTCAAAGATGAAAGGAAGTTAACATGTAAGGATAGGACTTTGATAGACTTGCTTCAACCCACTTCACTTCATGCAATCTTTCTACCCTTGTAATCTTGAAAGATGGATGATGAAGGTTGAGGTGACTTGAGTGGATTCAAACTCAAGAGAATCACCAAGAGTTTCAAAAGGATTTGAAGTAGTTTGATGAATCAAAACCAAACTAGGGTTTATGTGTTGATATAGCACTTGATTCTTGAATAAAACTTGAAGTAGAGGGAAAATTAGGAGTGTGTTTGTGTGTTTGAGGTTATGAACGACCAAGAGAGGTTGAGGAGGGTTATATAGGTCCTTGAGGAGGTGCTAGGAAAGTGTTAGGAAGTTTCCTTTGAGGAGGTGCAAATATTAGGATATTTAGGAAGCTTACATGAGAAGTTTTACACATGTAACCATCCTAAGTGATCAAGGCTTCATCACAAGCCAACAAGGCTTGTGACTTGCTCAAAAATTTCGTGCATAGCTTATCTTGGATGACTAGATATGATTCTTGATGTTATCTTGCTTTTACGGAGTGAGTTTTGGTCCCGTTAATCGCAAACCGTAAGTTGTTAGGCCACGAAACGTAAAACCGGGTATCGTAAAATTATGAAACTTTAAAGTATTGTTAGACATGTCCATATGTCCCATAATAAAATATAAAATGAGTGGTAGGTTCCATTTGGGTGGTAAACCCTGCTAAAAACTGGAAACACGGGTCTAAAACGCGTAATACGTAAAATGTACGAATTTTGCGTAAAATTGAGAAAAGTAAAATGTTACTTTTCTAATAGGATAAAAATGATTTAAAATGTCTTATAATGTCTTGACTGGGCTCAGTCTAGTGTCGGTTGGTATTAAATGTCTTTTAGACATCAAACCGTAAGCCTAAAAATCACGAAATGACTTATAAAATCAAGGAATGATTTTTGGTCAAAGGAGGAGGGAAAAATTATGTTGACTTTTTCTAATAAGTTTGAAAACTCAAAACGTCTTAGAAACTCGTTTTGTGGTCTAACGGTTAATCGCCCATTCGGTTAAGCGTGCTCATGTGAGAGTAGTACCGACATGGGTGACCTGCTGGGAAAAGTAATTAATCTGAAAATTCGAGTTGTTACATTTTGACTCCGGGAAATGCCAATCGTAAATGATTAAGCCTCAAAACGTAAAACCGGGTGTCGTAAAATTATGGAATTTGAAAGTATGGTTAAACATGTCCATATAGTCCATAATAAAATATAAAATGAGTGGTAGGTTCTATCGGGTGCCAAAACCCTGCTAAAAGCTGGAAACACGGGTCTAAAACGCGTAATACGTAAAATGTACGAATTTTGCGTAAAACTGAGAAAAGTAAAATGTTACTTTTCTAATATGATATAAATGATTTAAAATGACTTATAATGTCTAGACTGGGCTCAGTCTAGTGTCGGTTGGTGTTAAATGTCTTTTAGACATCAAACCGTAAGCCTAAAAATCAAGAAATGACTTTTGGTCAAAGGAGGAGGGAAAAATTATGTTGACTTTTTCTAATAAGTTTGAAAACTCAAAACGTCTTAGAAACTCGTTTTGTGGTCTAACGGTTAATCGCCCATTTGGTTAAGCGTGCTCTTGTGAGAGTAGTATCGACATGGGTGACCTGCTGGGAAGTCATTGGTCATGTTTTTCTCAATCACGATTAATTCTCAAATAAATCATGAGTGTGTCAAACAGTTTTCTGATGCGGGGTCACTTAACGTGGTCGAGTTTCGTTGTACGTAGAATTTCTGAATGACGTTTTACCCTAAAACGTGTAATTCCTTAATAACTTTCACGAAAATGATCTGACGAATGTCAAACATTTAATTTGCCATGGAAATGATTTATCAATCGAGAATATCAAATAAAAATCAACTTTCGGGAAAGTTTCGGGAAAAATGAATAGTAAAAGTGAATAGTGAAATTTTCCGGGAATGGTAATTAACCTGAATTTGCGAATTGTTACAACTTAATGATGAAGTCAATACTAAACTTCAGAAGAAAAACCTCGAGATTACCACATTAAAACATGAAGTGTGCAAATTAAACATGAAAAATGTGAACACTAAGTTTGATAATTCTTCCACTATGCAAACACCTTTGAACCAGTCATATAGAAAACCCAGATCTACTAGGCAATTGTCTGCTTTTCGTTCTAATAGATCCAAGGTTAACATATCTAGGTGTGTTCCTCAAACTGATACTAAACAAGAATTATTAAAACCAGTCACTTCACAACATCATCATAAGGGTATGTCACTTCTCAAGAACCCCACCTGGAAAGACAAACATCTCATTGGTAGGTCAGATGATAAGCACTTCAAAACTTGCTTTATGTGGGTCGCTACTGGTAGAATCTTTAAGATGATTGGGTGTAGTTGGATACCAATGAGAGTTATGGAAAACCCCAAGGATTACGGTATGACCACCACTGCACGAGACTCTAATAACACTAACACACATCAAAACAAGCACTATTGTCATGTTGGTGTAGGGTCTTCTGGTCCTTATGCTGGATCCCCATATGAGAACCTCAAAGTTTGGCCAGCTAAATGCCCTCTCTATACAGAAACAGGAACTCTGGCAATCAGACGAGGTTGAACAGTGCATGATGACTCCTGGTTACTCTCTTATCAGGACTCGGACTTCAGGGATGGTAATGAGTTTGAACGACTGGGTTTGTTCACTCGGTACCTTTGTACATATATATATTTGTTTATACCAATAAATGTAGTAATATATTACCTTTAAACCCTTATGGTTTACAATTTTTGCATTGGCATGTCTTCTGGCATCGATAACATTTACGTTCCTAGAAATGTCATTCAATAGTGGCACGGGTTCTTAAATGAAGTTCGAACAGAAGTTGAAAACCTGCCATCACGGCTTGCTATTATCTCTGATAGCGACCCTCTCTCTCTCTCACGTCATACGCATGCATCCTTCATTCAATCAACATCCTATGTGTAGGTTTTACACTTCGGTCATTGATTGAGGGGGAGAGTCCTTTTCTGTTTCATGCATGGGGTTAATACTTATGCATCCATGTCAATATATGTGCTAATATCTGTGGTGTTCATTCGTAAGCATATATCATGATTTAATTATTCTTAATATGTCTCAGTTGAGTTGCTTGTCATGGAGAGGGGCTGATAGGTCATTTTGTGTAAGATAAAAGGAATTCATATTAGTAGAGGGTCTGTTTTGTCATTTTTTACTAAGTTAAAAGGAGCTCAATTAAATAGAGGGTCTGTTTTGTCATTCTTTTAAAGTAAAAAAAAGGGGTATAAATATTTGTTTTTATTAGCGAGTTGTGGTTGTCTCACTAATCGCTCCAACCCGCTGCCCCCCCCCCCCCCTCATCTTTTATTGTTTCCCTCTCGTGTTGCTTCTTCAGGTTTTGATCCTATATCTGTGTTATAATCATTGCCTAATCTTGTCAAACCTGTTTATGCGATCATTCTTTTATGCCTAGGTCGTCCCTTTCCGTGATTAAGTGGTGTATACTCGTTGGTGTGTAATTTGTATTGGGTTTTTGCATGATTATCCGGTATGATACTATACCACTCGCTGTTCTTTGTTTATCTCATCGTATATGCATTGCTTGTGATTTAGCCCTATATTGTTCCTCTCGAATTATTTGGGTTGTGGGTGATAATGTTGTCAAGATTGTGATGAATAAGTCTGTTGGTATGTTTATGTGATGTTTTAACTTGCTAGATTACCAGCGTAGGTGGTATCTTGATTGGGTATAGAGTATGCTCGTCATAGCGAGTTGGTCTGTGTTCTTGGTGGCGAGTTGATGAAAATTTCTTGGTAGCGTGTTGAGGTGATATAATAACGAGTTGACCAAAGATTAATATAGCGAGTTGGTGCAACATCTTGGTAGCGTGTTGATGAGGCCAATAGGTAGCGAGTTGATCTAATTTATCACAGCGAGTTGACCAATGTGTGTTATAGCGAGTTGACCATTATTTGTTATAGCGAGTTGGTGCAATAACTTGGTAGCGTGTTGATGAGGTCACTAGGTAGCGATTTGATCAAAATACTGATAGCGTGTTGACTATCTCATCAGTATAGCGAGATGATCAATGTTCATTATAGCGAGTTGTTGTGACTTCTTGACAGCGTGTTGATAAGTTTTCGTGGTAGTGTGTTGAACCAATTCATAAGTAGCGTGCTGTCCATAAGTCGTGTGAGCAAATTGCTTCATATATTGCGTATTGATCGTTACCTTTGCTAGCATATTAACTAGGGTCTATTTTCTTATCTTTTGGATGTTTGCTAATTGTGGTTTTACTCCAAAGTACATGGTGTCTAAAATCGCTTGCTGATGTCAGTGGTCTTTCCCATATATGTCTCTTTGCTGTATGTGCTACACTTAATGGATATGTAATATTTAGTGGCATATCTGAGTCATGTGTCTCACGTGTCATCAATCTGGGATGTGTGCTTTATTCTTTCTATTATTGTATGCACAACTTACAAGTCTCATCCCTTGCTCAGCTGCTCTCTATTGTCACTATTTGAGTATCCCGTACTGATGTCCGCTCTAACCACTAACTATGTATGTGTGTCTATTGTGGTGTGTTATTTTGGTTGTGCAGAGTAATGGCAGATGCAAATATTCCCACCGAGTTGGAGTTAGTTACACAGCCTCCCACTCGCACAGATGATGAGATACTGCCACACAGTGAATGGGTATCTATTGGGAAGAGCAACTTATATATTGACATTGATAAACCTCAGAACAATCCCACATACAAGATTGCCGTAGACATCTTGAAAAACACATCCTTCTTCAAGGCATTCACGGTTTCCTCATCGATTCCATCCATATACATCCAACAATTCTGGAACACCATGACTCATAACAAGGAAAGCAACGCTTATCGGTGTCAACTCGATGAACAATGGTTCGTAATCAACAAGGAAACGCTCAGGAATGCTCTCCAGATCAACCCAATCATTCCAAACAAACCTTTCTCATCCCCACCAAACCCTGAAGCCCTTCTACAGTTTGTGAATGATCTAGGGTACCCCAATGAGTTCATCACACTTTCATCCATGTCCACTAATGAAATGTACCAACCCTGGAGAGTCCTGATCACGCTTATCAACTTATGTCTCACTGGGAAGACATCGGGACATGAGAGACTGCGCGCTCCTGCACTGCAAATATTGTGGGGTATTGTGAAAGGGAAAGATATTGACTTTGCTGAACGTATATGGGAGGAATTTGCTCACTCCATTAATACTTTCTTAGATGATAAGATGAAGCTGGAGGCTCACAAAGAAAGCAAAAAATGGAAATCCAAGTCTTTAATTCCTAGTATCAAATTTACTAAGCTGATCATACTTCATCTACAACAACGTCACATCCTAAACCCTAGACCTGATTCCTCAGTGCACCTGGCATCCGATGAACACTATGTGGGAAATCTCAAGTTTGTTGCTAAGGGGACGGATCATGAAGTGTTTGGAATGAATATACCTAAAGCTCTTGTCTCCAACAACATCCTTGAAGCACCTTACTACAAGAACTATCTGAACAAAGTTGACTTGTATCACAAACAATCCACCGTCAAGTCCACCACAACCAAAGCTGTATCTAAGAAACGAAAAAAGGTTTCAACCACTGAGATGGCATCTGGGGGTACAACGAAACACAAAAGAACTAAAACTGTCAGCAAACCCGGGTCCAAGAAACCTAAGAAAGCCAAAGCTACAGTTTTAGATGAACACCCACAAGAAGTACTGTCTCCAACTGAAGCTGCTGATATTCAAAAGGCTGTCGAGGAGAGTCTCAAAACCAGCAAGACACATCCTGGTCCACCATTGACTGGTGTCAGCATTAATGAGCCGGTACCTGAGAAGCTTAAGAAACTACCTGATACGGTCGGGAAAGGAAAGAGTGTTGTTACTATGTGTGTAGGTCTTTAGAAAAACCTAAAAAAAATCACTAATTGCTCGAAATCCCAAAATTACAATAAAACAACAAAAACTCCAAATTACAATAAAACCCTAATTCCCAAAATTCTAAATAGAAGCAGCATTTGTTTGATTATTGGTAAATTAAATACAATAACATAAAATTTGTAGCTAATTAATACATCAAGGTGTCTGATTTCAAAGTGTTTAGCATAATCAATAAAATTACCTGATTTACCCTATCTAACCGCTTCCCTCAACGACAGCCCCAACATAATAATACATTAGGTTGGTGTCTAATTTGGATGCGACGGGTCTGTGTTTTGTGGATGTGGATTGAGAGAGTGGAAGAAACATCTAGGACTGTGTATATGTGAGGGAGTGGAAGTCTAGGGATGGCAACGGGGCGGGTTTGGGGCGGGGCGGCCATACCAAAGTTCTCCCCATCAGGGATTTAATCGGGGCGATTGTCCCCTAACCCGCCCCAATCCCCATCAGGGATTTAATCGGGGCGATTGTCCCCCAAACCAGCCCGTATTAATCGGGGATCTTATTGGGGTGTCCTCTTTGTGTGCAATTCTCGACCAAAACGCACCATTTCACAATTATTGTTATTTTTAGACAGTTAGAAATAACGAACCTATTAACAATCAATTACAAACAAGCCATATTAAGTTTTCAACGATAGTATTATGTATAAATAATGATAAATTATACCGCCAAAAATTAAAATTTAAAAATATGACACTAAATGACTTTTTATAATCACAATTTTGCATTTTTACAAATATTAAAAAACTAACAATATTAGAGTAATAATTTTTTATTATGTAAATACTAACAAAATAGTATATAAGTATAGATATATTTGTATATGTGTATATATTAATCGGGTGGGGCGGGGCGGGGCGAGGATACCCCGCTTTCCGCCCCAAACCCGATTAAAATCCCCGTTTAATCCCCAAACCCGCCCCGTAACCTGATTAGCATGCCCCGCCCCGCCCCAATTAGTTCGGGTTTCGGGTTTCCCCGTCGGGTTCGGGTTTTTTGCCATCCCTAAGTGGAAGAATAAGTGTGGGAGGTAGCAATTCACTGTAGTAACCATTTTGGCCAGGTCGGGTAAGAAACAAAGTTTTACCCGAGCATTCCCCTGAATGTTATATTGTATAATATAATAATTATACATCATGTAATTGACTGTATTTTCAATCTATCTATATATGCAAAAGTGCTTTAAAAAAAAGTTAAAAAGTTATTACTTTTTTTATATTGGATAAGGAGATCCACTTGCTCTACCTTGTTGACGGTGCGAAGTCTCCCATCACTTTTTTTTCATGATGATTTATTGATAGGTTTCATCTATCATTGATGTCATGTCCAAAAACATGTCACACATTTTTCGACAAGGCATTGATGATAGATGAAACTCGAACCACGAAGAAAAAAAAGATTACTGGAAACTTATACAGTGAATGAAATGGAGCGGTTTGCTCATCCTTATCCAACAAAAAACAATACTACTTGTAACACCTTTTTCCTAAGTACTCTTGCGCGTAGAGATCGTAAAAAAAACAACTAGCTTTGAAAATATAATGTTAACATAAAAAAATTATAAAGATACAAAATTCTTTTCAAAATTTTTGTTATCATTGTTTACGCATTGAAAATACAGTCAATCGGCATCATCTACATTTTTGAATTAGTATTATGAAAAACTCACCACAAGATATACAACAGACACAAAAATGATGGTTTTAAATCTGCCAAAATATGTATCCTCCTTTAATCCATCAAGCAAGGGGAATAAAACAAAGTCATCAAATCATGTGCTAACACTTGTATAGTTGCAAGGGGATCAATAGTTCCAAGTTGGAACATTTGGTTGTAAGGATATAAATACCACATCACCTCCTCACATTGGAAGGTGTGTTCATTAGTTAAAGTTCAAATACTTATCTATATTCTCTCTCTAGATTAATAAGTGTTCACACCTTGTGCTTCATTTACTACGATCAAAGGATTCCACGACTCCTTTGTAATAACTGCAGCAATAAAATGACAGTCATTTGGGTTGTTTTAATTAGCACAAACTAAAACTGCTGACAAAAGGCAAGCACCATAGCATTCGGTCAGCTACTTTGGTACTTACCTTTTATCTGCAGCTTATAGGCCGCATTAAGAATAATTTTAGACTATTTTAACTTTACATTATCTTTAAGCATGTTTAAGGGAAAAACAACACAATACAAATACAAAAACAAAACCTACTTAAAATCTGGTCCAACACGATTCAGAGCATGAAACCCAATATTTTCTTTGAAACTCCTAACTCCACCTATTCCACAAAACAACAGACACTATATATCATAAACCGTATAAACCAATAAACAAATAAAACACATTCCAAATTTTTTTTAAAAGGTGATTTACCAAGCTCCTATGCCATATCTACCAAAAAGTCAGCTAAATCCCTGAAAAATGATATATAAATTATCAGATTCCGACTACTACAAACAATAAACTATATTGGTGTAAGCGTTTATCTAGCTCAACTGATACTTAGTGCTGACTTCAAATCTCTAAACCTGGGTTTTTCTTTTCTTCGTTTTAAAAAACAGGCCTGAACATAATTAAGTGTCTTAGCTTGTAGGTTTTTATTATATAAACAATTTTGTTAGCATCATTGAGTTTAATCATACTGTGACAGTTACCTATGTTATTATTCTAATTCTAGATAGTTTAAAGTATTAAGCACCCAAGACCCTGTTCCGTGTATGCCATCTTCTATAAGCACACTCTACATGTAGCAAATGCGAAGGATCATACTTACATTGGGGAGTTTGAAGGACACGCTTGTTCCTGTTACAGTGTGTTAATGAGAAGCTGCTAAAGCGCAAGAAATCACACTATGGGACTGCATAAACCCAAAAATTGTCTTATAAGCATCATGTCCAAATCAGAACTACAATATTCAATTTCTTATGAAATAAAAGTAGCCGTTATTTAGCAAACACCCAAAATAAATTTGTAAACAAAAAACACCCTCTAAATACCCTGCGAACAAGTAAACAAAAAACACGAAAACATGCCGCTTCCGCGATCATTAACATATATTCCATAATCAGATCATTTTCATCATAAAAACATACCTCTTTTGCGATCATTAACATATCTTCCAGGGACTGGTAGCCATCCAACGTTCTAGCCAACTCCATACATTTCTTCCACACACAGTCTAGCTGGACTAAGTAATTAGGAATATATGATCAGTGTGTGCAAAAATACTCGACACAAAGAAACAATTCTTGGATACCAATACAACCACCATTGACCTCACAAAACGTACATAAAAACTTCTTATATCCTAAAATTTCCACGACTCCTATTACTAACACAGAATAATAATCTATCCAACAAACATAAGGATAACACAAAACAAACCCAAATTACAATAAAACCCTAATTTCCAAAATTCTAAATCGAAGCAGAATTTGTTTGATTATTGGTAAATTAAATACAATAAAATAAAATTTATAGCTAATTAATGCATCAGGGTGATTTCGCCCAATTTTTTTAGGATTTGCTTAGAATTTTTTTATAAAAGTGTTTAGCATAATCAATAAAATTAATAGAAAACACAAACTAAGTGAAAAAAAAATCTAACCGCTTCCCTCAACGACAGCCCCAACATAATAATACATTATGTTGGTGTCTGATTTGGATGCGACGGGTCTGTGATTTATGTTTTGTGGATGTGGATTGAGAGAGTGGAAGAAACATCTAGGATTGTGTATGTGTGAGGGAGTGGAAGAATAAGTGTGGGAGGTAGCAATTCACTGTTCCTCTCCTCACAAAGACACTGTAGTAACCATTTTGGCCGGGTCGGGTAGGGTAAGCAGGAACCGCACCGCAATCCGTAAATCCCAAAAAAACCGCAAAATCCGCACAACAAAAACTGATCCACAACAAAAACCGATGGTGCGGTTCTTGAAATTAGAAAAACCGCATTTTGCGGTGTGGGTTGGGTTTTCACCGAAAAACCGCACCAAACCGCACCGCACCACTCCTTCATATAAATGTTTTTATTTATGTTTTTATAATAAATTATTTCAAACACATTTTAATTGTTAATTATTATCTAAGTTTTTACGTTTTATAACTTTATTTTTCTTTCAATTTATCATCGAAGTTTATAAAAGTCTTCATCTCATTCGACTTTTACTATTGTATTGATTTATAATTTCATACTAATACACGTCATTTTGAATATATGTTTCAACACATCATGTAACCTTATGATATATTTATTCTATGATAAATATATATCAAAAATTATAATTTGAAGGGAAAAAAATGAAAAAAAAAACTTTGACCCAAAAAACCGCAAAAACCCACAAAACCAACCCGCAAAACCGCAAAAACCGCGCGGATGTGGATTCTCATTTTTTAAAAACCGCAATTACGGATGCAGGGTGGTTTTTACCAAAAACCGCACCAACCCGCAGCATGCTCACCCCTAAGGACGGGTAAGAAACAAAGTTTTACCTGAGCATCCCGCTGAATGTTATATTGTATAATATAATATAATATAATGTTATATTATATAATATAGTATAATTACACATCATGTAATTGACTGTATTTTACAATCTTTATATGCAAAAGTGCCTTAAAAAAGTTAAAAAGTTATTACTTTTTTATATTGGATAAGGAGATTCACTTGCTCTACCTTGTTGACGGTGCATAGTCTCCCATCATCGTTTTTTCATGATGATTTATTGTTCGGTTTCATCTATCATTGATGTCATGTCAAAAAACATTTCTCCTGTTCCTCTCCTCACAAAGACACTGTAGTAACCATTTTGGCCGGGTCGGGTAAGAAACAAAGTAATAACGTAAATTTAGAAGACCCGTTGACACCGGGTAATTTTTTAAAGAAATAGAGAAATGAGATGATAAGAAAAGTAATAACGTAAATTTATTCCATATAAAATATGAAACAAAGAATATATAAAATATGAAACAAAGAATGAGACAATGAATTATTATAAAATAAGAAATTTCTTATGTTACAATTACACTAACAAACATCCAAGATTGGAGTCTCCAAAATTTATTGTGTTGAGTAGCAAAAGACATGTGTGAGTGCCCATCGATTTACAACCATAGCGTTGCCGAATCTAAAATTGATTGACTCGAAAACAAAATGATGTGTGTGAGCGCTTATCGATTCAAAACCTAATCCTTGCGATGATGATAAACCTTCAAGTACTTCTCTACATGTAACCATTGTATGGAAGAAATGATTGTTAAACAAAATGATAAGCTAATCAGTCATCATCATCTACTTCTTCATGTTGCCGACTTTTTCTTCTTACTTTAAGTAAGAATAGGAACATCCTCCATTTCAAGGTCCTTGCTCTTCTTTTTTGTTTAATTATCACTCCTATTCCTGTGCTTGAATTCTTTTATTCTTTCTTGATTTAGTTTCAACCTTAGTTTATTTGCCATTCGCCTTTGCTTCATCGTTTTTACCTTTCTTTTTCTTGCTTTTTCACGTGGCGATTCAAAATCTTTTGATTTTTGTGCCTCGAGATGGGATAATAAACAAAAATACGTGTGATTCACCCTAAAATTAATGTCATAATCTTTGTGAATTGATAAACGACTAAACAATATTTCAGATCTATTTACTTGCATAATATATCCCTAAATGACCAGCTTTTTAAAAACTTGTAAAATAGTGCATCTTTAACCCATTAGAGCACATTTTCTAACTTTCAATAAGCTAATAATCACCTATTCGCCCAAACACTCCCTACGCCCATCAAGCTTATCGAACATTAGTAATTAATCCAATCCAAACAATGTACAACGCATTGCGAGTTAAAGTTGAAAATGGTTTCTACAGACTATTAAGAACACCCTATAATTATAAAGAATGCAATTGTTAGATAATTCCCCTGCCACTCACCATTTGCACCACTATTTCCATTGTTAAAGCCCCCAGAACCACCATACTGACCCGCGGTCCCCACTTAAAAACCAGATCCATTCGTTGAAACAGAATCTGGGTATTCTATCTTAGCTGCATTACCATTAAACATTCCACCCGAACATTCCATTCATAAGGAGCACAGTATAGGGATGAAACATGTGAAATGGAATTATGATTATCTGCTACAGGCTGCAATAAAAAACATTGTCCTGAACTTGACCACTGAATTATAGCCTCAGTGGTATGGATGGACACCCAAACTATGGTAGGCTCACCTTTACAACATCATCACATAAAAAACACTCAGATACATTTTAGCACTGAACTTGCGGATAATCTGTAACCACATAAGATTAGCAATAAGATAAACGAAATAACCATCATAAGATATGCTATAAAAACAACTACGGTAGTGAGAACTTACAGTTGCTTTAATGTATAAATCTCTGTGTATTGGGCATGAGCCTTTCCCAATACAAATCAGCTAATAAGGCTGTAAAATAAGGTAATCCAAACACCCCCTTAATCATATGAATGGATATACTTTTCTTCTGCCAAGTGATCAATTTCATTTTTTTCCCACTGGCCAGCATTGATGCAGTTAAGAAACGGATTCTTAAACTCCTCATACTCAGAAGAAAATTGTGCCTGCGTGGCTACCCTTGAACGCTTAGGTATGAAGTCCATAGCTGATTCAAAACCAAACATCATTGAACGGATGGCAAAACTCGCAAGAACTCTAGTTTAGTAAGGAAACAAAGAAAGAGAATAAAAAGCTTACATCATCAGAAGCCGTCATATGACGTCACTTGATACCTAAATTGTCAATACTATTATGAAGAACGTTGAAAAAGTTTCCCCAGAAAATAAATAAATATAAGTCAATTTAAGAATTTATTTATTCGTCAATATGAGGTTATAGTTCTATATATATCTGCAAGAAAATGGATTACCTCAGTAGTAACTCAGTAACCATGGTAAGTTTATCTTGTGAACATACACACCCCATAGAAAGTAGTACATTTGGATGACGGAGTCATTTAATAATATCAATTTGAAAGACACGCGTAATATATTAAGGATGTTGTGCTTATATATTTGAACCTACTGACTATCGAGAACCTTTAGTCTGAGGTTAATGTCGCTTACCTTTATTGTATTCTTGCAAAACCTTCTCACTGTATTGATTACCAAAATAAAATTTAACTGCTACATCATGATAGAAAAAGAAACAAAATGATCAAAAGGGAAAAATTACTAAATATGTTAATTCTTAAGCATCAAATATATGTAGTAACGCTTGAGAGTAATGAGGATTTACTACTTTTACGGATCCCAACAATTGGCAACAAAGATTTAAGGCCATTTTGAGGACCACTTTGCTCTATCGCTAAGATACGCTGAAATTTGACAATAGATACCAAACTTGTTGAACCACCTAAGCCTACTAATAAGATATCATACTTATATTAATGGTTCAAGTTGATAAATATTATTTCAGAATTAAAATGATTAGTGATACCCAGCACTAAAGATATTCAGAAGATGCAGTAACCAAACAACCCTTCAGAGAGTAATAACCAAAAAGCAGGAAACACATACAATTTTTGTTCCACACTACCAATATGTTCATGGAAAAGGTGTTGAGTTTAGTTATTAAAGAAACAATTCCAATATTTGCACTAAGCTGTAATTACACCTAATAATAGTACCTGTCCCGTTTGTAGCTTCCATATCCTGTTTTGAGCTTTACGTCTTTCCATCTCATATAGTCTTGTATTATGCTGTGTAAAGTGATATACAAAAAGTAAGATTTAGAAAGTATGTTGAAAAAAACGGACTGATATAGGAAACATGAAGGAAACTATGCGACCGAAACATGAACACAATACCACTTATTCGCAAGTCCTTAAAATATTGCACACACCTGCATCTCTGTTAGCTCCAGATATGAAATTCCAATCCTGAAATCATACAAATACCACCAAAGGTTATGGCTTATCAGGCTAGTCTACTACTTTGGGGTCAGGATGTTACATAAGGAAAACATTATACACGTAGAAGAACATACTTGCACTTGCGGAAACCAACCCTGGAGTTGCACCTTCTGAACCAATAGAACCCCAATCACATAATAACACACAATATTCACCTGTGCAACCAATATATTTTCAAGAACTTTATTATAAAGTAACAATACAAAAGCTACTATTAGTTAAAATTTGCCTGATATAAGTGCACCAGTTCTCCCGCTTGAGCAAAGATATAATCACATTCTCATTCCAATACAGGTGATAGCCAGCCCACTGGTAGATGCAGTGACCTGGCTGCCTGGAACCCCCAATGAAAATGATAAGATAGGAACGTACCAGTAGTGCAATAGGTTCAGCGTATGTATACCCTACCCCTTCCACATTTATGCAAGTGATGGCATCTCCTGCTACTCATAACGATGGTTCGCTTCCTTTACAGCCTCCGTCGATGGAAAACTTGGAGGGCACATCAAATTCCAATCCGCTCGACCTGCTGAGCCATTTTATTTTAGTTAACTATATTATCTTAACCTATTTGACCGCTCACACATAAAACATAACCTAAAAAAACTCATGAAGACAGAAATTTGTATAAAAATTGATATAAAAAATAGTTCCAAACACCTATGTATTCAGCTATAAAGACAAATCCAAATACCCCTGAATTCAGCAATTTAAAATACTCTGAAACACACCTGAATTAATAATAGCAAAGTAAAATCACAATGAGCCATACTTAAAAGTTTTAAGTAAGCAGATATTTACCGTTGGCATGTGTCCTGGATTTCTTTTCATCTTCCATGTTATCTACCCGTCCTGCAGGCCAGCACTACGACCTTCTTTTATTGTAATTGTTGCTTAAGTGAAAATAAAGCATGTTCTAAGATCCCTGCATTCAAGGGAAGGGAGGGATAAGAATTAAATGCATGTTTGGTTAATAATTTTCATGACATGTAATTCTCAAAATGAAAAGTTAGTAATATACTAATTTGGCTTAGGTAGTTGGCATGGTGGTGGCAACTGATAAGCATAATAAAGAAGCAATCGCATATGCCCCCAGCCAAAATCTCATAAGCTAGAAAAATAAGCTAAAACAAACACCCCTAAATAAGATCTTTCGGAAATGCGCCTCAACCCATAACCTGTTTGGGCTTTAAAACAGTTTACCTTTTGTATTTCATAATTTCATTTTAAAAATATTAAGCAACAAAGGCACACCATTGAAGTACACACTCTTAGTCCGCCATTACCAGATATCCTCTCAAAATTGTTGGTATCGGACAATCTCCTTGCCCATCAAATATGGTCTAAACAATGAAAACAAACCCACTTTGAACAGCTCATAACCAATAACAATTAGAACTTTTTTAACAATCAAACACTACCCATGTGATAAGAGAATAATAGACTTATGATCATACCTGAGTTCAAACAAACGGAATCAAGAAGCTCCTCGCATCAAGGGGAAACATCAATAACAAATAAATCAATTTATTCCCGCCCCTGATTTCAGTAACCATTATATTTTAGAAAATGGTGAACCACAATAAAAAGTATATAACAAAATTTAAACCACTTTAAACAAAAATCAATGATATAAATTTGTTCTTAGTACCTGATAAGTAATCATGAAGGTGATTTCCCCCATTTTTTTTCTAGGGTTCTGGCAAAACACAATTAAAATTAAACATAATCAATGGAAAATATGCTATAATACTTCTGCAACAAAATAATTGTAATTTACAACTAATAATTCAATCCATAAACATTAAAATCAAATAGGTACATACCAATGTTTGATGTTTACAGAAAACAATTGATGGCACAATGACGTAATCCAAATCGATTTGAATTGGTATAGCGTAGAAATCATTCTTCCGATTTGGATATGTGATATGGTTTTGAATTTTTGTTTTGGTTGTTCAATTACACATATAATAGGTGTAATTATTTTAGGATTATGATTGATGAGGAGTGTGGACAGGAAGCTGTAACTGAAGAGGAGCATATATCAAACGTAGGGAGGAAGTGATGGAGGTGTTGTTAATACTTTACAAAATTAAGGATCTTGAAGAGGAAGAATGATTGCCAACTGAAGCATTTGACTATTGTAACAAAATTGTGCAATGGAAAGATTGTACATTCTTGACAAATAAGGCAATCCACATCACAGCATTAAACCAATTTTTAATGCACCGTGCTTAGAAGAGCTTGTACAAAACCTTAGTTTATTAGATAAAATAGATAAAATAGATTACACATCATGTAATTGACAGTATTTTACAATCTCTATATGCAAAAGTGCTTTTAAAAAAAGTTTAAAAGTTATTACTTTTTTTATATTGGATAAGGAGATTCACTTGCTCTACCTTGTTGACGGTGCATAGTCTCCCATCACCGTTTTTTCATGATGATTTATTAATAGGTTTCATCTATCATTGATGTCATGTCCAAAAACATGTCACACATTTTTCGACAAGGCATTGATGATAGATGAAACTCGAACCACGAAGAAAAAAAAAAGATTACTGGAAACTTATACAGTGAATGAGATGGAGCGGTTTGCTCATCCTTATCCAACAAAAAACAATACTACTTGTAACACCTTTTTCCAAATTACTCTTGCACGTAGAGATCGTAAAAAAAAACAATTAGCTTTGAAAATATAATGTTAACATAAAAAAAAATTATAAAGATACAAAATTCTTTTCAAAATTTCTGTTATCATTGTTTTCGCATTGAAAATACAGTCAATCGGCGTCATCTACATTTTTGAATTAGTATTATGAAAAACTCACCACAAGATATACAACAGACAAAAAAAATGATGGTTTTAAATTTGCCAAAATATGTATCCTCCTTTAATCCAGCAAGCAAGGGGAATAAAACAAAGTCACCAAATCACGTGCTAATACTTGTATAGTTGCAAGGGGATCAATAGTTCCAAGTTGGAACATTTGGTTGTAAGGACATAAATACCACATCACCTCCTCACATTGGAGGGTGTGTTCATCGGTTAAAGTTCAAATACTTATCTATATTCTCTCTCTAGATTAATAAGTGTCCACACCCATTCTCTCTTTCTAGATTAATATACATTAAGGATAATTATGGGACAACATTACCTATTAATAATAGTACGCAACCGATTGAATGCCAAGTTATAAGGTACAAAGTTTGTTGTCAGCCTGAATAATTCGGTTTGCTTTGTTATCATGGAAGATCATTTCAAGAAATTTCCATAAAGAACTAGGCGTGGCTTTAAGGTCGAGGATCACACTTTCTAATCTCTCTCGGATCATGCTATAAATAAATGATACAACGAGGGAATCAAGTTGATCACACTTTCGATAGTATCAAGGGAATGACAACTAGATTTAAGCGGATGAGTAAATTCCTGTTGTGAATAAATAAATTCTAGTTCAAAAATTTCCTAAGTTGTATCTTTTTCTTGCATTTTACTTTAAGTTACGATGGATGTAACCTAAGTATAACAACTATCTTTCTATCGTATCGAAAAATCTACCTTGTAATATTTCCATAATAATCATAATCTATGTCAAATTTCAATTTCTATTCCATTTACCAAATAACAATATACTGTTATTACCCTAGAAATTTTTGACTCATCATTATAGTAGGAACAAAAATTTTCTACTTTATTCTTAAAAAGAAATTACGTGTTATATTATAAAAACAACGCGTTGAATACCATCTAAAATAATTTAAAAAAACATAAATACCACGGTAATTGAGCCAAGCATCACATCATTTAATCCTCAATTATACATAGCCTGATCAACTTTATCTAATTTAGGAAAAATCATGTTATGAAGGGAATAGTCATAATTTCAGATTTCCTAAAATAACAATCTTCATTTAAAAGCAAAATATAGAGATAAAATGAACTGTTCATAAATATTACATTGGACAAACCCCAATAAATACCTATCCTATCCCCTCATCATTATGAAGAGAAATCGACAAAAGCACAACTAGGAAAACCCTAATAATTCACAAAGACTGATAGAAAACTCAAATAGCGAAAATTTTATTCGAATCTGTGGAAATTAATAAATAAATAAATAATTAGCATCGGAAGTGCTAATGTTACAATAATTACAATGTAAATCATAGAATCTTCAATAGGTTGATCCGCTATGGCAACAAAGACCCCACCAACACAACACTAGCAAGAGCCACCACAATATGAATCACTCTAATTATGCTAAAAAATAAATATAAACAAATCATTAAAAACAATGACGAGACAAGTTCTTAAACATAAAAACAAAACAAGTTTTATTCGATATTCGTTAAAAAGTACATAGAAACACAACAAGGACTTAATTTAAAACAACCCTAACTCAAGATTATTACCCCCATATCTTGTCTACGGTAATGGCTAGGACCGTGAGGGGTACGACGAACAACAAGATCGAGACCAAGAATCCAAAGTCTTCATCTGGAACATACACTAAGTAGATAGCGGCAAGGACGATATACACAATCGCTAATATAGTGATGAGGTGCTGCATTTTGAGATGGGAAATGAGAGGAAAATGGTTGATGGAAGAAATGGAAATTAGAAAGGGGTATTTATAGGCTAAAATATAGCCGTTGGTTCACTATTCCCGACCGTTGGAATTCACTATTCCCGACCGTTGGAATACTGTGCACTAGCCGTTATTTTACTATTCATGACCACTATTTTCAATATTCACAACCCTTAAATACATCAGTTACTTGGTCTTGTCTAGTATAGATAAACCTAACTGAATCACGTTTCCTTAATTTTAATAATAAAAATCTCTCGACAACCCTCTGTTAAAAAATTCCCTACTCAAGTAATCACGATAAACTTGAATTTCGGGACGAAATTCAGAGTGACACGTGGTTACTGTAAAACCTCGCAAAAAACCATATAGTTAACAACGGTTAATTATATATTAATCTCTGTCATTATTTTAATCACCATTTTTACATAAAATTTTGAAATTTTTCTTATTATATTAAATGGTCATGATTACGATATTGCAAAATTCACCAAATGACGAAACAAGTTCTCGACACGTTTAACGAAACTTAAATATTTCACTAATCTTAATATATCCCTAAACTACATTTAATCGGGCCCTTAATTATTTCTTAGCCCAAATCTTTCCACGATCTGTTACTATTCATTAGCCCAAACTTTAAAGCTCAAATGTTAATCCTATTAATTTCATGTAGTCGATTAGTAACATGCTTCAAAACGCATCTCATACACTCAATTCTTAAACACGACACCAATATATTTTTGCACCGCCTCGTTTCTCACCTATCCAACTATAAGTATGCCAAATCTCAGGATCACATGTCGAGAATTGATATGTTTTTGAAGGGCAATTCATCCGGTCCAAAAACAAACCATTCGACATGACCAAAAATCCAAAACTAAACCATTTTGATTCCTGTGTGTTTCTATGAAATCCTAATAACATTTTAAGTCTCATTTCATGTTAAAAGTCGAATTACATCAGCTAGAAACCAAGTCCTATGCATTTCTCCAATTCGTGTACACAATTATATGGTTGTCGACATGTATAAATCACAAGGACAAATATCCTTATTTTAAGCTCACTCAAAGGTTTCCTAAAGTCATGGAATGAATGAGAAGCAAGCAACCCTCGTTTATTTACTGACAATACATAGTGTTTCTTGTTTCCTTGAAAATTTTGCACCATTACGTGTTAAAATTTCATGCTATATATACACAATTCTCATTCCCTTGTTTCCTTCATTCGACACACCCATAATAACTCCTTTATACTCTCAAAACCATCACTGATCGACTAGTAGTGTATCATTCGCAAGTTTGGAAGAAAACAAGTGTTATCGAGTTATATTTATAAATCGTTTCTTGGGTTTATAAGCTAACGTGGGATTTTTCTTGTGTTTCCTTCATCACTCTCAACTCTCTATCACCCTGGAGGTGTAGTAAGTTACCTTGAATCTATTTCCATTTCATTTCGAGCGTTATTTCATTTTCATGCATCACATATATTTCATATTCGAACGTATATATTTTGCTTATTTAATTACATGCATACTCACATATAGAACACTAAAAATGACTAGCCTCCCTTGTGGAAGGCCTAGGAGTCACGATACACACTCATTTCACTTTTATTTTCATGTTTCATGCATCATACAAACTCATTCCTAAACTATGTTTCAATCGTTAAAATCTGTTAAACACTTAGAAAATATTACCAAGTCTTTTGAATATATACAAACGTTCCAGCAGCCTAAGAAACGAACGTATATTTTGAAAATTAGTTTAACGAGCTTACTATATTTTTACACCATCTAATAGACCACCTAACTAGCTATCATTTTCGTATAAGTAACTTGTAAAAACGATCACGTCTCGATCCTCTAAAATGACCAAAGTGAATCGATCAACTCCGTATATACCACCAATCACAATTTCAAACTAAAATAAAAACATAGAAAAACTAAATTCGGTTTGGGCTTATTCAAAGCCCAACAAGAGTTAACGATCCATCAATCCACCAGGCCCATATGAAACAGTTTTAGAATCACAAAAATAGCCCAAGTCCAGGCCCAAAACTATTTTCATGCCCTCGCCTCTAAATTTCTTAACGGGCCTTGTTAGTATGCGTTAATTGGCCCATTGACACAAAAATAAGCTCTTTTCTATAAAAAGCAATTGAAATAAGTTATAATACACTTAATAAAGTTATAAAAATTTTTGGAATATTTTCTTATAACTTTTGTGTAAAAAGGACTAAACTTGTAACGCATTTTCACGTTAAAGGACTAAAACTGCCAACCTTTAAAAACTTGGACGGAAACTGTAAAAACAGAAACATTAGAGTAGAAATTGATATTATTTAAATTCCAAGCTCAGAAAGTTATTTTGGACAAGTAGTGGACTTTAAATGCAAATATTATAAAATAAGGACTAACGGTGCAACGCTAACGCCGTTAGAGTAAAAAGTGTAAAAATTGGAAAAAAGGACAAGGACCCACATATTATATTTGACATTCTTATTTTATTTTCTATTTTACGTCACCCCATCACATCATATGCATATTCATTACATTTTATTTATATATTAGTTAACTTTACGTTAATAATATATATAACTATATTTGAACTAATTATCTTTACGTAATATTATCATCTTGGTTAAGAAAGGAAAACTTTAGAAATCATAACATATCTCGTCATATTATTATACACATAAGAATTTCATTTGCACCTCATCTTTTCATCATAACGATAAATTTATTTATCAAAGAGTATTTGGTTAGATTCTCAGATAAATTTATTTATCAGGTTTTATACTAAAGCCGTTACCATAATCTCACCCGAATTTACTTTTCATCTTTTCCAGTATCACTTAAGGTGAGTTCTTAGCCCCGTTTTTATAATTGTTTTATAAATGTTTTGTGGGAGATACATACTCAACTACTACTTTTACTTTCACAAGTATTTTAAACTTTTACATATTATTGTGAGTTCTTAGCCGCGTTTTATAATTGTTTTATAAATGCTTTGGGGGAGATACATGCTCAACTACATGTTTTTATACTTTAAAAGTACTCGTTAAACTATTTACATATTACTGTGAGACCATAGCCCACCCTTTTATACAATTAATATCTCATGGAGAGATAACAGATATAAACATGATTATAAGTGACTTATCAACTGTATGTTGTACTTGATTTCTATTGCCTAAGTTTGCTATTGCTAAAAAGACCCTCATATCATGAACCTTAATCACTTGAAGGGTGAACGTAAATAGTTGTGGATAGATCTATTAGGGACTGGCAATCCCCGTTTGTGTCTGCCAGGATGGGCCACCAAACGCACTTTATTTAAACCTATAGGTTACTAGCAAAAACCTACCAGAGGGCCATTGTTACCTTACATCATATTTGATGACCAGTTAATCGTTGCGTGTCATGAGACTTAGAGCAATAGAGTAGTTGTGCTGTGGTCATGACACAGAACTACAATGACTGTTTTTATCTGTAACAATTCGCAATTTCAGGTTAATTACTTTTCCCGGAAAATTTCACTATTCACTTTTACTATTCATTTTTCCCGAAACTTGATTTTTATTTCTTGGGCTGAAGTGATAAATCATTTCCATGACAAACTAAAAGTTTGACATTCATAAGCTCATTTTCGTGAAAGTTATTAAGGAATTACACGGAATTACACGTTTTAGGGTAAAACGTCATTCAGAAATTCTACGTACAACGAAATTCGGTCGCGTTAATTTTCCCCGTATCAGAAAAATGTTTGACACACTCATGATTTATTTGAGAATAAATCATTACTGAGAAAAACATGACCAAAATAAGCCTCGGCCGTGAAAAACTGGAATTTTCAGTTTTTAAGCGTTTTTACTCAGCCGTAACCTTAGCCTATACCTGCACCGCATTTCTAAGACAATTTAAGTTTTCAACTTATTAGAAAAAGTCAACATATTTTTCCCTCCTCCATTGACCAAAAATCATTCCTTGATTTTATAAGTCATTTCGTGATTTTTAGGCTTACGGTTTGATGTCTAAAGGACATTTAATACCAACCGACACTAGACTGAGCCCAGTCTAGACATTATAAGTCATTTTAAGTCATTATCATTCTATTAGAAAAGTTACATTTAACTTTTCTCAATTTTACGCAATATTCGTACGTTTTGCGTATTACGCGTTTTAGACCCGTGTTTCCAGATTTAGCAGGGTTTGAGCTCCCAAATGGAACCAACCACTCATTTCATATTTTATTATGGAGTATTATGACATGTTTAACCATTCTCCCAAGTTTCGTATTTTTACGATACCCGGTTTTAAGTTTCGTGGCTTAACAGCTTACGGTTAGCATTTTACGGAGTCAAAACTTAGCTTAAACTCTTAGATATCATCCAAAAGTCACCAACTTGGCCACCACACAGCCCCAACCGACTTAGGGGGGGGATTAGTCACCATGTGATTCAATCTTGACCATTCATCTTAACTTGGGCACAAAGTTTCACCTAAACTTAACCATGGTTAATATATAACCCATGTATGGTTAGCTAACTTTCTCATACTATAAATAGCCACTCAAGAACACCTTCTTCTTCATCTTTTCATCCATAAAAACGAGCCAACACAAATCATAGCTCCATGATCCTTTGATCTTTAAGCTACAAGTTACATATCAAAGTTCAAGGCTTAGTTATTCTCTACATGAATCTTAAGTTTGTTTGGTGATTCCATGGTTGATTTAGGAGCTATACAAGGTTACTAGGGCTGAAGTTAAATGATTTTCACAAGGGTTAGATCAAGGCTAGCAAGGGTTACAAGAGTTGTGGTAAAGGGTTTACAAGCTTAGGTTTAGTGTCCTAGTTCCATACTTAACTTCCTTTCATCTTTGAAAGCCAAAAGTTGTGAGCCAAACCCTAACTTGATTCTTGTTAAATAATCATGTTCATGTTATTTACATATTATTTGTGCTATATATTGTCTTGTTATCATGTCCATGATGTATAAAAATGACCAAAACAAGTTATTGTTATTGATTGTTAAAACAATTTACTAAAACAAGCAAACTAGTGACTTTCTTGGTAAGACCTGATCAAAATGGTAAAAATATGATATTGGATCATTACATATTGTAGTAGAGGACTTAACAAGGAAACCATAGCAATTTGAACCACCCAAAACGAGTATACGAGTCAAAAGTTACGCCGATTTGAAGTTACCAAAGATTTCCGGCAAAACTGCCCAAACCTTCCTGTCTTGCATTCTGAGTTTTTGAAAGTCCCACTTCTGGTCCGATTCATCAAAAAGTTAAAACACGAAAGTTGTCCGGAACGACGTTTTCGTTCAGGAACAAAGAAGCTCGAGACCTAAAAATGCTTTCCGAGTGATAAAATTCTTCAAATTCTAAACAGCCCATTTTTAGGCGAAAGTCACTAGATTATGGTTATACTTTGAAAGGAACAAAAGGTCTCATGACCTTGGAACAAGGACCAAAGGTCATGGCTAGGCCATGACGAAATGACCATAACAACTTACATAGGCGTAAACATGAAACAATGAATTAGGCGATAACATGAACAAGCAATTTGGATCTACTTCACCTAAAAGGAAACCATGAGATATTACCAAGAGAAATTGGTCATTCAAGACTTATGAAACTTCCCCTAATAACAATCTTCATGTACTAATAAACTTTCCTAAGTTTATTCAAATTATCGGACAAGTAACTTTTCGGATCAAAACTTATACTTTATCAACTACTACAATAGTAGGGAGCCTCATGTGAGGAGTTCATTATGTAAGCCGTCGAGTTGAGTTGTGGATTTACGAGTTAAAGTGTCCTGGCTCCTCGAACGCTTACTAACATGACTTCTGAAATATGTCAGCCCGAACGGTAGTAAACGATATACAAAACATACATGTTCATGAATCTTTTCTTTCAAGGACATACAATATACATCATACCACATCATGGACTAAATGCAAGATATATATATAGGCACTCCGTTATATTCTCTACACAAATCCTAAGTCGCAACATTCTACTATAGGTTGCTTGTAGAAACCTTCACGATTCAACCGTTACATTCATTACTTGCTCTCTTACTTAAGGTGAGTTCATAGCCCCACTTTCCATTACTTAATTGTTTTACAATTCCTTGGGGGGAATACATGCTATTTCTAAATCGAATACAATGCTTTCTAATGTATGCTTCACGACGATGTTTTATTATCACTAAGTACCAACCTTGCTAAACCGAGATCCTTTATTATGAACCATTTAGTCACTAGCAATAGTGAGCGCGAATATTAATAATAGGCCTATTGGGATTGACGAATCCCATTTGTATTGACTAAGTTCAAACAAATGCATTAATATTTGAGATTTAGGTATGTTAGCAAAGTACCTACCGGGATAAATCTGCCGATCGATATTGGTACACATTAACGTTTTGGTGTCATAAGCTTAGTGAATTAACAACCTTTCCGGGCGTATAATAACGTAGCCTACCTGTTTTGTTTTCCAAACATTGGTGTGAGCCTATAACTCACACTACCAACATATTGTGTTCAAACGATTTAACAAACTCTATGAATATCACTCAACCTTTGTGTTGACCTCTCAAGCATGTATTTCAGGTTCATGACGATCAAGGATGGCACGGAAGGACACGGATACTCAAGAGGGCTATAAATTTTATTATCATTCAAAAACTCACTTAATGTGATTTGTAAACATGGAACCAATTGGGGCCTCATTTTGTAAACTCTGATATTTATATAATTTGAATGATAAATCTTTTAAAACGACTCAATTGGAGTTCGTTTTTTATTATTGTGACTATTGTGCCGTCGAGTAACACCCAGTTCGAATTCCGCTGCAACCATGAATTGGGGGTGTTACAGATTGGTATCAGAGCCATGGTTATAGAGAAACGGGTCTAATTGAGACCTAAACTATAACCACATTACAAGCAAAAACATTTTATAGCCTTCCGCTCTCCGTGTCTTCCATCCTCCAGACGATTATGGACTTAGTAAGCATGTTATGCTTCACAAACATATAAGTATATTGATATATACACACTAGGCATTTTATGCTACATGAACACATATAAGTATATTGATATATACACACTAGGCATTTTATGCTACATGAACATATTAGTATATTGATATATAAACTCGGTTTATTTTCAATCATTTATCTAAACAATGAACTAAACATATCTGTGTATGCCTATTCTAAGGCATTTCGACACAGCCACACTCTCCCAATCATGTTCCTACTCCAACATTATATGTCCAAGACATTGTAACTGATTACAATGGTCTCATTCATTTTTCAAGACATTGTGTGATACAATGGTCTCATTCATTTTTCAAGACATTGTGAGATACAATGGTCTCATTCATTTTTCAAGACATTGTGTGATACAATGGTCTCATTCATTTTTCAAGACATTGTGAGATACAATGGTCTCATTCATTTTTTTCAAGACATTGTGAGATACAATGGTCTCATTCATTTTTCAAGACATTGTGAGATACAATGGTCTCATTCATTTTTCAAGACATTGTGAGATACAATGGCCTCATTCATTTGCCAAGACATTGTGAGATACAATGGTCTCATTCATTTTCCAAGACATTGTATGATACAATGGTCTTAATCATTTCTCAAATGTTTTGAGTCACCTAATGGTTTAACCTACTTCCCAGACATTGTGAATTGCACAATGGTCTAACCTACTTCCGAGACATTGTGATTTGTGCAATGGTCTCTGGAATTATTTCACGACCTCATCAATATCATTTCTTATGATATCAAAAACCCATCACAATCTAACGATTTCCAAACAAGAAATATGAGATTTCTAAAGGACAACCTAATCCATCATCGAAAAAAGCTGAACTTTCTCTACATTCATTAAGGTTTTCTGATGAAACCTTCATTATTAAAAGTTCGTGATCCTGGCAAAGTATGTTCTATTTTAGAACTACTTAAAACTTCCTTTCCATACGTATCTACCCTTACTACCTTCTATGCAATGGAATATGAAAACATACGTTACAAGTCTAGTATGGACGGGACTTGCAACTTAAGGGTTGACATCGCCTTTGTTTAGTGAACAGTTTCCCGAAAGCAACGGACATATTACAAGTATACCTAATTTAGGTATTTGAAAATTTTATCGAACCTCGGCTAAATATAGACTAGTCACCTATATTTAACCTAGGGACAGTGGAATATAGTCTGACTAACTATATTCGACTTAAAATTTTCAAATACTGAGAGTAGTTGTACTAGGGTTATGTTTAGGTTGATTTCCTACATGAACACGATAAACCACCAGAATACATTAAAACAATCTAGAGACACGATAGTGTCTTACCACTCAGCGAGATATTAACACCTTATTTGTATGATCTAAATTCATTCTTGAAATTTTTCATTTATGAGATAATCCGAACTACTATCTTGGAATAGTTACCAATTATTCTCTTCATCCTGTAGAAGTACCATCCTGTTTAGGATACCATTCCATCATAAACTTTTAAAATCTCTTAAGATTTTCAAAACAAACTCAACATCTATATCCAATAGTATTAATGTTAAGCATACACTACACACTTTTGTTCATCAACATATCATAACATTATCTTCACAACCGTTGGAACCACAAGCTCATTAACAGATCTTGATGCACTTTTAAAGCTCAAATCATTCTTAGTTATACCACAAGCACCCTTATCAGCTTTACAAGTTTGAATATTCATCTTGTACTTTTGGAACACCAGTATCATCTCGTAATACACTACCTTGTAACTCACCGGCTAAGTATGAATGTTGTGTCGGGAATTCTTGAGTAGGATGATTTATAATGTCCTTATTTGAATGGATTGGGATGCCTTTTTATTTAAATAAAGAAATTATAAATCATCGAACCATACGTTTATATTCCTTTAATTACATTGTTTGGGATGCCTCTCTATGTAAATAAAGAATTATAAACAAGTGGGCTTATTTGTATCCGAAATAACATAAGTATGAAGTCAACCTACATTACATTGCTCGGGTATGGCATGATACCTACATTACATTGCTCGGGTATGGCATGATACCTACATTATATTCGCCACAAGAAATCCTATCTTTTCACCAACATCGCTTCAAACCATGACATAAACACTAGGTACAACAACCGATTACCTACTAGACTATGATTGCGACTACTATCCCAATTTCCATTTGTACGAGATTTACATGTTGGTTTTCATAATGATAGTGCAATAACAAACAAACTCATTGTGAAGCCATATAGCCATATACATGGGCAGCCATACAATTCAAACAGGACTTGGTCCAAACCACATGTTCAACATTTATTCCATCATTCGATTCCTATGTAAATTGCTATTGTTGTTCAACTGTTATATCAATTGCTATTGATACTTGACAACTATATCAATTTCCATTTTTGATATTCAACTATATCAATTTCTGTACAACTACTATATCAATTCCTATTAATATTCGACTGCTATATTAATTTCCCTTGATATTCGACTATTACCATACCTTCCCTACATAAAAGTAAGCCTCATCCTACACCATACACTGAAACGACAAATCAAACTACATCACTGGTAACCCCAGACTTTAGTCCTCATAAGTAACCACACCTTTTCATCGACACCACTCCAACATATGACACACAAAGAACTTCGGGACGAAGTTCCCCGTAAGGGGTAGAGACTGTAACAATTCGCAATTTCAGGTTAATTACTTTTCCCGGAAAATTTCACTATTCACTTTTACTATTCATTTTTCCCGAAACTTGATTTTTATTTCTTGGGCTGAAGTGATAAATCATTTCCATGACAAACTAAAAGTTTGACATTCATAAGCTCATTTTCGTGAAAGTTATTAAGGAATTACACGGAATTACACGTTTTAGGGTAAAACGTCATTCAGAAATTCTACGTACAACGAAATTCGGTCGCGTTAATTTTCCCCGTATCAGAAAAATGTTTGACACACTCATGATTTATTTGAGAATAAATCATGACTGAGAAAAACATGACCAAAATAAGCCTCGGCCGTGAAAAACTGGAATTTTCAGTTTTTAAGCGTTTTTACTCAGCCGTAACCTTAGCCTATACCTGCACCGCATTTCTAAGACAATTGAAGTTTTCAACTTATTAGAAAAAGTCAACATATTTTTCCCTCCTCCATTGACCAAAAATCATTCCTTGATTTTATAAGTCATTTCGTGATTTTTAGGCTTACGGTTTGATGTCTAAAGGACATTTAATACCAACCGACACTAGACTGAGCCCAGTCTAGACATTATAAGTCATTTTAAGTCATTATCATTCTATTAGAAAAGTTACATTTAACTTTTCTCAATTTTACGCAATATTCGTACGTTTTGCGTATTACGCGTTTTAGACCCGTGTTTCCAGATTTAGCAGGGTTTGAGCACCCAAATGGAACCAACCACTCATTTCATATTTTATTATGGAGTATTATGACATGTTTAACCATTCTCCCAAGTTTCGTATTTTTACGATACCCGGTTTTAAGTTTCGTGGCTTAACAGCTTACGGTTAGCATTTTACGGAGTCAAAAGTTAGCTTAAACTCTTAGATATCATCCAAAAGTCACCAACTTGGCCACCACACAGCCCCAACCGACTTAGGGGGGGGATTAGTCACCATGTGATTCAATCTTGACCATTCATCTTAACTTGGGCACAAAGTTTCACCTAAACTTAACCATGGTTAATATATAACCCATGTATGGTTAGCTAACTTTCTCATACTATAAATAGCCACTCAAGAACACCTTCTTCTTCATCTTTTCATCCATAAAAACGAGCCAACACAAATCATAGCTCCATGATCCTTTGATCTTTAAGCTACAAGTTACATATCAAAGTTCAAGGCTTAGTTATTCTCTACATGAATCTTAAGTTTGTTTGGTGATTCCATGGTTGATTTAGGAGCTATACAAGGTTACTAGGGCTGAAGTTAAATGATTTTCACAAGGGTTAGATCAAGGCTAGCAAGGGTTACAAGAGTTGTGGTAAAGGGTTTACAAGCTTAGGTTTAGTGTCCTAGTTCCATACTTAACTTCCTTTCATCTTTGAAAGCCAAAAGTTGTGAGCCAAACCCTAACTTGATTCTTGTTAAATAATCATGTTCATGTTATTTACATATTATTTGTGCTATATATTGTCTTGTTATCATGTCCATGATGTATAAAAATGACCAAAACAAGTTATTGTTATTGATTGTTAAAACAATTTACTAAAACAAGCAAACTAGTGACTTTCTTGGTAAGACCTGATCAAAATGGTAAAAATATGATATTGGATCATTACATATTGTAGTAGAGGACTTAACAAGGAAACCATAGCAATTTGAACCACCCAAAACGAGTATACGAGTCAAAAGTTACGCCAATTTGAAGTTACCAAAGATTTCCGGCAAAACTGCCCAAACCTTCCTGTCTTGCATTCTGAGTTTTTGAAAGTCCCACTTCTGGTCCGATTCATCAAAAAGTTAAAACACGAAAGTTGTCTGGAACGACGTTTTCGTTCAGGAATAAAGAAGCTCGAGACCTAAAAATGCTTTCCGAGTGATAAAATTCTTCAAATTCTAAACAGCCCATTTTTAGGCGAAAGTCACTAGATTATGGTTATACTTTGAAAGGAACAAAAGGTCTCATGACCTTGGAACAAGGACCAAAGGTCATGGCTAGGCCATGACGAAATGACCATAACAACTTACATAGGCGTAAACATGAAACAATGAATTAGGCGATAACATGAACAAGCAATTTGGATCTACTTCACCTAAAAGGAAACCATGAGATATTACCAAGAGAAATTGGTCATTCAAGACTTATGAAACTTCCCCTAATAACAATCTTCATGTACTAATAAACTTTCCTAAGTTTATTCAAATTATCGGACAAGTAACTTTTCGGATCAAAACTTATACTTTATCAACTACTACAATAGTAGGGAGCCTCATGTGAGGAGTTCATTATGTAAGCCGTCGAGTTGAGTTGTAGATTTACGAGTTAAAGTGTCCTGGCTCCTCGAACGCTTACTAACATGACTTCTGAAATATGTCAGCCCGAACGGTAGTAAACGATATACAAAACATACATGTTCATGAATCTTTTCTTTCAAGGACATACAATATACATCATACCACATCATGGACTAAATGCAAGATATATATATAGGCACTCCGTTATATTCTCTACACAAATCCTAAGTCGCAACATTCTACTATAGGTTGCTTGTAGAAACCTTCACGATTCAACCGTTACATTCATTACTTGCTCTCTTACTTAAGGTGAGTTCATAGCCCCACTTTCCATTACTTAATTGTTTTACAATTCCTTGGGGGGAATACATGCTATTTCTAAATCGAATACAATGCTTTCTAATGTATGCTTCACGACGATGTTTTATTATCACTAAGTACCAACCTTGCTAAACCGAGATCCTTTATTATGAACCATTTAGTCACTAGCAATAGTGAGCGCGAATATTAATAATAGGCCTATTGGGATTGACGAATCCCATTTGTATTGACTAAGTTCAAACAAATGCATTAATATTTGAGATTTAGGTATGTTAGCAAAGTACCTACCGGGATAAATCTGCCGATCGATATTGGTACACATTAACGTTTTGGTGTCATAAGCTTAGTGAATTAACAACCTTTCCGGGCGTATAATAACGTAGCCTACCTGTTTTGTTTTCCAAACATTGGTGTGAGCCTATAACTCACACTACCAACATATTGTGTTCAAACGATTTAACAAACTCTATGAATATCACTCAACCTTTGTGTTGACCTCTCAAGCATGTATTTCAGGTTCATGACGATCAAGGATGGCACGGAAGGACACGGATACTCAAGAGGGCTATAAATTTTATTATCATTCAAAAACTCACTTAATGTGATTTGTAAACATGGAACCAATTGGGACCTCATTTTGTAAACTCTGATATTTATATAATTTGAATGATAAATCTTTTAAAACGACTCAATTGGAGTTCGTTTTCTATTATTGTGACTATTGTGCCGTCGAGTAACACCCAGTTCGAATTCCGCTGCAACCATGAATTGGGGGTGTTACATTATCAAATGACAAACTTGCGTTCACTATATAGCAGAAAATCACTATTACTTAGCAAACCAACTACAACTTTGGTGTTGACCTAGTTAGGGCAAACCAACAAACTATTTTTGGTGTTGACCCAGTTAGGGCAAACCAACGAATTATTTTATGTTAACTTTGATTTTGATGAATCAACTGTTTTTTACTATAAACACTATGGATTTACTCACACTTTGATTTTGATAATAAATTGTTTATTATGACTACTATGGACTCACAAACTCTTTTAATTCTTGGAAATCAACTACTCTACTTATAAACTCTATGAACTCACCAACCTTTGTGTTGACACTTTTAGCATGTGTTTATCTCAGGTCCATAATGAGCAAGGATGGTACGGAGGAGCAAGGATTCTTAGAAAGGGTATAAATTTTACTATCATTCGAAAACTTATTTAACAAACTTTGAAACCACTGGGACCTCATTTTGAAAACTCTGATATTTATAAAATTCGAATGGTAAATCTTTTAACGACTAAAATAATGATCATTTTCTATTGAAAAACTGTTGTTCCATGAAGTAACACCAAACTAAATTCCGCTGCACATATTTTAAAATTGGGGGTGTTACGGTAACAGGCCCCCAAGATAGGTATTTGCCAATAACCTATGAAATCAAATAAAGCGCGTTTGGTGGTTTTCCCAACAAACCAAACGGGGATTGTCAATCCCTAATAGATCTATCCACAATTATTTACGTTCACACTACAAGTGATTAAGGTTCATGATCGGGGGACTTTTGGCAATAGTTAACTTAGGCAATAGTAATATCTAGCCGGTATCGCAATACCAATAAAAAGACGTGTGTTCATGTTTTAAGCATGTATCTCCCCACAAAATAGTTTAAAAGTGGGCTATGAACTCACAATAATATGTAAATAGTTAACGAGTACTTGTAAAAGTATAAAAACATGTAATTGAGCATGTATCTCCCCCAAAACATTTATAAAACAATTATAAAAAGAGTAAGAGAGGGGCTATGACTCACCATAGTGGAATGGTAGACAGAGTAAAGTACTGCTAGATGCAGAATAGGAATGGCTCTAAAAGACAACCTGAATAATATGGAAGTTTGAGATAAGTTTGACTTATCGAGAATAGTGATTTGAATAAATATCGGATGAAAAAATAGTTTTGTGGCAGAGGTGGCTTGTGTGATAAAATGCTTAAAGTTCAAGGACAAATTTATATACTATATAACTTGTCTTTAAGTATAAAGTATCGTTATTGCTTATGCGGAGTTTCATAAATTAGTTTGATTTTCGATAATGTATATAAAAATGTAGATGTAAAAATGTTTGTAAGTATTGGCTCTTGGAGTAAGTATGGGAATATATACAATATATTCATATAAGAGTTGGCTCAACTTTGGCTAAAGTACGATCGAAGTGGGAATAAATACAAGTCGAATTGTATTTATTAGATTCGTTTGATTTCAAGGTGTGAAAATATACATACAATATATATTTATCGAAGTCGTGGTTAAATAATATATTAGGACAATATATTATTTACAGTTTATGCCGACGTGGTCGCCATATAAAATATGTGTTTAGACAAATCTATTTTGCGAAAAATGGTAAAAATAACATAAGTTTATTAACTTACAAAAGTTTTAGAATGAAAAGTGTTCAAGTGTTCAACCTTGAGGGATTGAAGTTGTAAAAACTATATAAGTTACAAACTTATAAAGATTTTTAGAAGATGTCAAGTGGTTTAAAGTTGAGGGGTTGAAAATGTAACAATTTATATAAGTTATACAACTTATAAAAGTCTTTAAGAAAAGTAGCAAGTTACTCGAATTGGAGGAGCTGAAACTGTCAAAAGCAAAAGTTGCAAAAATAACAAAAATTGGGCGAAGTGCCACTGCCAAGGATCAAACTCAGGACCTCTTGCTCACAAAACCAACGACACAACCAACTGAACTAATGGTGTTTCTTTGTTTAAGTATTCCTTTAACTGTATTTAATGTTATTTATCATTGATTTATTTTGTGTTAAATTTCACTTGTCAAAAAAAATCAGTCGTGGCTTGCATGTATCATTTGAGTTTGTGTTTCTTTTCAAAAACTGTTTTCTCTTCTCCAAATGAGCACTTGGGTTCCATCAAACAGAGCTCAAAATAACTCCAATTTATCCTTGTGTTTACCACGACTCATAACAAAATGAAACCCAACTCGTTCAAAACGAAACAAAAACCTTAATCCGTTTTGTGAAATTTTTCAATAGTTCTTTTACGCTAAAAACATTTAAAATGTAGTTTGATTATTAATAAGCACTTGGTAAAATGGGTTGGGCTTTATAGCTCGTTTATGTGTTTGGTTTGGGTTCGCGATATTAACCTGATAAGATATAAGCTTGTAACATACTGTATATAAGTATCTCATCGCTTGAAAATAAGCTACAAGAAGAATTTTGTCTCGAATAAGTACGTGTGTACAAGAGCCAATACTTACGTTCGTGTATATGTAGTTTTTGTTGATGAAGTTTATTCGTTGCATGACCACACAAGTTTTGAGAATACCACGTTAGTTATGCTACGGATGCATGGAATCGACTATATCGAATGAGCATGCATACGACATGAAAGTTTTAAAGAACCCTAACAATGAATTTATGCTACGTATCGAAATGGGTTTGGAGACTTACGACACCAAAAGGTGGTGAGGGACGACCGAAGCATGTGAACAAGGGATGGACGAGAAACGAAGTTAAGCTTCAACTTCAACTCTGCTTCTTCCTTCTTCCTCCTCTCGCGACAGTAGTAAACGAAATGGGTTACAATTTATGTTTTGTCTTTGTTTTTGATTCGTGGTGAGAACAGATGGTAGTGTGCATGGGTTTATAAAGGGAAGCTAGCATATGTTTAAAAATATAGTCAATTGGAGTTGGTAATGTGGCAGCGAGAATTTTGGGATGACACAAAGAAGAAGACACTAGATTTTTTAGTGAAATGATGCACCATGATGAAGAGGGTATGGATTGGTAGAAGTGTAATGATGAAGTCAATGGAGAGTAAGTAGCATAATTCGTCCTTGTGCAAATCTCAGACGAGAAGGAGACAAAGAAACCATGGTTTTGCGCTGAGGTCTTTGGCACAAAAGGGAAGGTCAATCCCTCTTAAACATGTGTTCAAATGCCTGCTTCATGATCATCATTTGGAGTCAAAGAGTGAATAGGATAGTTGGTGCATGGTATCATCCTTGTGGTATCTTTGCCGAGAAGAAGAAACAAAAATGATCATGGTTATTTTGTTTGGCTCGTTTGGATAGGTTTGAAGGTCAAAGCAATGTTAAAAACGTGTTAGAAAACATCTAAGGATCGCTTGAAGTCGTTTAGAGTTGGTACAATACATAGAGCTAGGATAAAAATAGTTTTGAGTCTAGTTGGTATTGTGACAAACGGGGTTGGCTTTGGGTCTTTTTAGACTTGTAGATGATCGAGTTAAATAAAATAGTTTGTTGCTTACGATTCTCAGCTGAGAGGTGAATCAAGTTGTGCAGAAATATTCGTAGGTTGTTAAGGAAATTTGCGAGCAAACTAGCCAAAGTAAACATGCCTAGGACATGCAATTTGAAAATAATATAAAGGTTTTTGTTTGTGCTTGGGTTTGTGTCGAGGACTGGCCCAACAGAAAGGAAGAAAAGAAAATGTAATAAGGGTCCGTTGGGTTGTTTTGAGATGTGGGCCAATGCCCATGCTATTAGTGAATGTTTAGTTAAGTTTTTGTTTAATTTTTCATAAGCTCGATAAATAAATAAACTTGTTCAATAAACTGTCGATACGTAAGCTTAGTAATGTGAATAGTTTTAATAAAAGCAAAAATTTAGCTCGTAAAAACGATTAATTAAGTTGTGATTATAGATTACCCATCGTTAAAATTAAGAGGGAAATTTCACGGGGTATTACGGAAGGCACATTGCATAACATTATAGTACACACCATACATTAATTTCAATAATAGTTTACATCATTACAAAACAATTTTTGTATAACTCTTTAAAATAAAAGTGTCTCCATATTGAAATCTTATTGTCTTGAAAACATGGTAGTAAGGTACCAAATAGTCTGACTCCAATAAATGTGCCCTCAAATACTTTAACAATGTTCACCTAAAAATGGTACTAGAAAACGTCAACATAATGTTGGTGAGCTCGTAGGTTTGAAAGTTAAACCACGATGCTGTAAATAATATAATGTAGCACAACCTTGGGCGAGATATACAAATGTGAGCACATAGTAAAGATCGCAAACTATCTCAGACTGCAAATACATATAATTGGTCCGCCCATAGTCAGGGTGCCACTTCCCAAATGATATACTAGGTGCCACTTCCCAAAATGATATATTGGGTGCCACTTCCCAAAATTATTTGAGCACATTCAAAGTCACACAAATTAGAATTTACACAATAAGACACATATTGCAAATCAAAGCACACATATTGTCCAAAAACATGAAAACAGTGGATCACATCATGAAAACATTCGAAAGCATTGAGTACCATTTCCACCCCAAGGTAAAGCATATTAAAAAGTGGGGCTACGAGAACTCACCTTAGTCTCAGCAACGCAATATCAACAACAATAACTGGGATGGAACAACAGAACGATCCTAACAGTAGCACAGCTCAATAGTCAAGGGTAGCCTAGCATAACAGCAACTAGAATCTCACAGCATGACGGAATCGGCATGACCTAATAATATAAAGACTAGTCTTAACATATATTCCACAAAATAATCTAAGGCATAAAAGTTTCCAAAACTTAACTATTCCCATTCTCATAGTTATTCCAATTACATTACCAAAATAATATCGTTTTATCCTTTTATTAGAGTTTGGTATCATCGCTTGTGTTACGATAGGAAGACACTGACTCTAGAGTACACACGCCAAACGAAGAATGAACAATGAAGATGTCGCGAATAATAAGACAAAAAGTCAAGAAGAGATGATGGAGATAACCTAAAGTGATCCCACATAGCAAACACACCAAATAAAAAGGATAGACTGGTAGTCGTCGATATTTTCCCATAACCCCATTTAATTTCATGAAACATACTTGTATATGTTTAAATAGAAATTCGCCATGGCTCATCCGTTTAGAGGACGTCTGCGAGTCGAATGACTTAATTAATTTCCAAATAAGTTTAAACAACAAATGTTATAAATATTATTGTTCGTTAGACATTATTTTCATTGTTGTCCGTAGCGGCTCGAACACATTAAATTCATAATGAGTCTAATGTACTAAAGTCGTTCCGCGCCAAAGTGTCCATAATGTCTAAAGTCCAATAATATTCCAAGTTAGAATATACTTCCCAAGTTCGATGTTTCAAAATCCCAAATAATCCGACTACCAATCAACAACCGGCTAAATAATCCAACAAATGATCCCATATAGTATACTAGGATAAACGTGCCTCGAAACATCTAATAACCCTTTTTTTCTGTTTTCATTCCAAAATTAAATAATTACACTTTAACACTCCTTTTAGTGATATATAAAATAATTAACAAATAAGTTTTGTAAATTACTATTTCTAATAAGCATGTTTATTACTTATTGGGTTTTAGCCGTACAATAGCAACGAACTTTCATTTTTGTTCCATTTTGGTACGTGAACTTTTTTTGTTCCATTTAATGTAACGTACTTTTGTGTTTTGGGTTACCTTGGTACGTAATACTTTCTGTTACCGGCTACAAAGGTATTTTTGCTAATTGGACATGCCACGTAGGCATTCCACTTATAATACACATGTTTTTATAATCCATTTTCTTTATTTAGGATTCTTCCCCAATCTTAAAACACCAAAAAACGAAAAACCCTAACCCTAACAATCTAATTGAGCTGTTATAATCTATCTTGTAAACATAAAATGTCTTCCTCATCATCTAATCGATTCCGTCGTGATGCACCACCAACACATTGCGAATGTGAAGAACCAGTGGTTCTTCAAACCTCAAGAACCATTAATTTTCCACTGAGACATTTTCTGGGATGTGTAAATTACTATCAAGTAAGTTATAATTATTTTTTTTTTGTTAAATGTACAGGCATAAGCTTAGCTTTGGTGACTTTGTAGGGTTCAGAGTGTAAAACATTTCATTGGGTGGATCCTGATTTATCAAATGAGTACTACAAAAAAGAGGTTTTCAAGTTGATTAGAAAGGTTAAACTTCATGAAAACAAGATTGATGCAGATATATGCAGAATAAGTGAAATGCAAAGGTCTTTTGACTTTGAAAGGTCAACTATGTAGAAAGAAGCTATGGTTTTGCAAATGGAGTTGAAAGAAATGAAAGCAAGTGTAGTGTTTTATAGGAAGCTTGTTGTGTTCCTGTGTATGGTTGTTTTTATCTTGTTGCTAGTTAAGTAATGGAGATTGTAATGGTGATAATGAAAAGCTTATTTTGTTTATTGCATTTGGTGTTTTATGTTCTCTTTTCCTGCACATTATTGGACATTATTGGAGACAAAGACATAAAGTCAATTAACATATGCACACTCTTTTCCTACACATGGACCACACAGACAATAAAGAGTCATTGCACATGGAGGTATACATACATTGAACAAATAAACAAAATAAACTAGAATCTTGGATTCATTACTTTAATTGAAAATTTGTGGACATAAAGTCCACTATCCAAGACAATGTTTTAAAGTAGATATTGTCTAGTGTTAATACAGCTCATAGGCTGCACATCAAACATAAGTACAGAACACAAGACATTGTTTTTAAACTACACATGCTAAGGTTCTCTCAGAACATCCTCCACATCCCATGCCTTATCAGCACTTGAACCTGCACCATCTGCCCCAAAGTTGAATGGTTTCCCTTTTTTTGCAATTCTCTCAGATTTGGCTCTTCTTCTCATGCTAAAATTCTTAATCACACCAGCTGCAATTCCATCCTGAACAACCTTTGTAGTGTTATTTGTTGTACTTTGTTGGGTGGGAATCTCATCACCTTGACATTCTTGATCCATAGTAACTGTTTCTTCATTTTCTTGTGTTGGAATTTCATTACCCTGCAAATACATAAGGGGCTAGTAATAATCAAGTTAACTACACACCATTGTTAGTATAAATTAAGAATTCATACCTCAGGCATAAATTGTAGATACACTAGTTGGCTCTGCATCCATTAGCTCTGCACTATTTGGATCTGCATTATTTGGGAACACAAAGCTAGATCCAGCCTTCTTTCTTCCTGGTTTTCTCTTATCCACTATTGGTTTAGGCTGTTTTTCTTTTTTACAAGTTTTTTTGTTATGTCCCTTTTCCCAACAGTTTGAACAGGTCATCATTCTACCACTTCGGCTAATAATATTTACCCTTTCTGTGACATGTTTGATTCTTAGTTTCCTAGGCCTTCCTGGCATCTTTCTAAGGATTGGTGGTAAAGGAGGCTCATCAGAAGTACAAGGCCACATAGCTGAGCCACCAACTGGCCTAATGAAAAGGCTACAAGCATTTAACCACATCCTTCTAGAGTACCAAGCACTAACCCCTAAGACTGGATCTTTTTTCAGGAATCCAAATGCTGCTACAGCATGAACACATGGAATACCACTCAAATCCCACCACTTACAGGTACATTCCCTTTTCTCTATGTTAACACCAAATGATGCATCACCTTTCCTAACCTCATAAGTATTATCACCACAGGGATAGACTTCCTAGAATCTTTGGATATCTTTCAAATGTTCTATTTTTTTCCTAACAGATGGTGTAATAGTGTCTACTAGGTTAGAGGCTAAGTTATGCATGCTATACAACCTTTGCATCAAATAAACTCTTATTTCCTCTAACATTGTAATTATAGGCTTACCTCTAGGTATCCTTATGGCATTATGATATCCACTCCATCCAGTAGACAGTTCTTCAGAATCTGAGTAGTAGCTGATTTCCTCATCAGAAGAATCATCAGAGGAGATATAGATAAGTGGAAACCAACTCATGATGCTGTATGGGATTGTGTTTCTTGAAGAATATTGTTGATGAAAGATAAAAGAAGTTGAGCCCCCTTTTATATGCAAAGTCAAGGTCGAATTCTAATTAATGAAGGATATTTACTCCTACTTGTTTTGGTAGGTTGGAGGAGTAAATTTGGTTATTATCGGGTTGACTTTTGGAAGATATTTTTGTGAATAGTAACTTGGTTAAAAAGTTACTTTGAGTTAAGTTTTATGGGTTAATTTAAGTTGTAGCATACAACCCATATTATTGGAGTCATTGGAGTAATAAGGTGTGTATAATAGACACACAACAAATGGTTATTGATTCACCATGTCTAATCAACATAAGAATCAACTAGTCCAGAGCAAACGGCTACTGGTAAAGACTAATCAAATCCGTTTATGGTTGATAGTTTACCAAAAACTAGGTTATCAACTCACCATACATCCATGTGATCAAGAGTTGGCTAGTCCATAGCAAACGGCTAATGGTAAAGACATATCAAATCCGTTGATAGCTGGTAGTTTGCTAAAAACTATGATAAGAGCAGCAAATGTTCATGTTTTATTAACCACTGCTCTTTGATATTTTTGTGAAAATTTTACCACTGCTAGTTCATCAGTTACCACTGCAAGAGTAATTTTTCCACTGATGACTAGCCGTTACAACTGTTGTGTCAGTAATCTAATTTTTTACTAGCCGTTGTAAAATAACCGTCTTTCCTTATTAATAGGGTAAAATCTTTTGTGAATTATCTTCTTCCTTATTATAAATTATTCTTTTTCCAAAGATAATTCTTTCTAAAGATAATTCACATTGCGCAACCTCCTCAAACCCTATTAGTATAAATTCATTATCATACGGCTTGATTTTTATCTTGATTACTAACACTTTCATTCTCTTTTTCACAAATATCATGGCGATTCTAAAATTTGTCGAGGAGCACAACCAAGTGGCCTACTTACAAAAGTCGAATGAGAAGAGTGGCCCTGTTTTTCATCAGGATGTGGATTTTCTAAATACAACTCACATAAGGTATGCCTTAACTATTAATCCCACAATCTATGTCTCTTATATCAAACAGTTCTGGAACACTGTGGAGTCCATAACTCTTGAACAGGGAGACACACAAGAATCTGTGGATGCTCTAAGAGCCACAGTTGATGGGGGTAACTATTGAAGTTACTGAGTCATCCTTGAGGAGAATTCTCCAATTAGATGATCTCAATGGTATCGTCACATTACCTAATTCAGATATTTTTGCAAATATTGCTTTAATGGGGTATGATACATCTGAACAAAAAGTTACTTTTAAGAAAGGATGTTTTTGCCCACATTGGAGATTTTTCATTCATACTCTTTTAGGGTTATTATACAAAGATGTCACTAAAGTTTGTGTGAAATTTGTCCTAAGGTAACATAGTTTCAAAGTTGTCATCCAGGTTACTAAACTATAAACAGCAAAAAATCTGTGATTTTTACGTTTATACTTTTGGTATGTTAAGTAACATAAATGTCATGTCTTTACAAGTTCAATAACCTAGAGGACAAACTTTCATTTAGGTCAGTAACGTGGATGACAACTTTCATAAGTTTAGTAACCTAGATGACAACTTTGAAACTATATTACCTTAGAACAAATTTCACGCAAACTTTAGTAACATCTTTGTATAATAACCCTACTCTTTTACATTGCTTAAGTCCTAAGAAAACTTCTTTTGAACAATTTGCATCAACCATGGCTTATCCTTTGGTTTGTTTGGCAACAGATAGGACTTTCAATTTTTCAAAGTTTATTTTCAATAATATGAAAGGCAATGTAAAGAGTCTATATAAATTTTTGATGTATCCAAGGTTTGTGCAAGCAGTGTTAAATGAGTTTCAACTGCGACCTCACAACAGAATTTATGAACCTTCCACTCTTAAGCCAAAAGTTTTTCAAAATATGTCTAAGGCTTCAGAACTTTGGAATTGACAGGTTCATCCACTTTTCCCTCAAATGCTTGCTAAAATTTCTCAAGTACAGGGTGAGGATGCATCAATCCCAGTTGCATCACAAAACACACCCACTATTGTTGTTCCACCAATTCAACATACCCCTGCAGTCACTCACACTTATGAGAGAAGGTCTAAACAGCCAACTTCTCTCATCTCAACATTGCATGTTACTGATCCATTTGGTTTAGGAACAAGCAGTGGTGGTTCAAGGCTTCATCCTAGTCTAACTAGGGAAGAGTCTGAATCCATGCCTCATGATTCACCTCTCCCAGCTGGTTACACACCTGGAAGTGATGAAGGCAGTGTGCCACAAAATGAATTGATGGATATTTGTACAAAATTAGTCAAGCAGGTTCAAGCTCTGGAGAAAGATCTGGCACAGACTAAAGAACAACATGCCACAGAGCTGAAGACATTGAAGGATGAGATTCACAGATTGTAGAATAAAGTTGAGAATCTCAAGAAGAAAAGATCTCAGGTTGTATTATCATCATCTTCACCTTCAGATGAGTTTTTTGCAAGTTCTAGTAAAGTTTTGGGAGATTCTTCCAAACAGGGGAGGAAAATTGATGCAGAGCTTAAGGGGAGGAGTAAAAATTTTGATAAAGAGTTTGCTGAGCTTCCTGATTCTGATAATGCTCAAGCAAAAGATGATGATGCTGAGACTGAGGGGAGGAAATTGGATTTTGAAGATATGGATGCTGATGCAGGTTTTAACTTTGATGATTTAGTTGGAACTGCTCAACCAATTTCCACTGAAGCAGAACAAGTTCCCACTGAACAACAACTTACCACTGCAAGTTAAAATGTTCCCACTGCCAGTCAAGATATTACCACTGCAGAGGAAGAAGCTGCCAGAAGAAGATTAGTTAAAGGAAAGGCTATTGAATTTGCTTCAGATCAAGAGACAAGAAAGATTTCTAAGTTTGAACAAGCTCAGATTGACTTTGATCATAGGTTAGCAGAGCAACAACAAGCTGAAGAGTATGAAAGAAAGAAAAAGATTAAAGAAGATGAAGTTGCTAGCTTTATGGAAGCAACTAGGTTGGATAAACTTGAAGCTGTTATGGCAAAACCTATTTCAAGTGTCTCACCAACTGTCATGTATGAGAAACCTCCAGAATTTACCTATGTGCCTACAGAAGAAGAGATTGATTATTTGATTAACAATGATCAAATAATTAGGAAGAAGGCTATTGAATTGATTGCAAATACAACCTTGGATGAAGAACAAAGGTCTGCTCAACTTAAAGATTTCATTCTAATGAAAAATCAGCAGGCTCTTGACCAAATCATTGGAGATGCTAGAAAAGGTCAAAAGAAGCCGAGGAAACTTACAAAGGCACAGATTATCTCTGAGATGAAGACTTTTTGTTGTCATGTTGGTAATATGAAGATGGGTCAATTCAAAGGAATGTCACATGATCAGATTGAAGGTATTTACTATAGAATCAAAAGACAAGATAGTAAATTCATTCCAATGGATCAAGAACCATTATCTATGAAGACAAAAAGGACTGGAGTGAGTCTTGAATCAAAAGAAGCAAAGAAGTTGAAGACTCAAAAATCATCTCAAGAAGAAGAAGGTCCTAGCAAGTTGACTGAAGAGCAAGTTACAAACATGTTGTTCATAGAAACTGATGTGCTAAACATTGAACCTCTACAAGCAAAATATCCAGTAGTTGGTTGGGAAATCTTTTCTGATAATTTTGGTGCTGCTTGGAAGATCATCAGAAATGGAAATGTCACACACATTTGTAGAGACTTTGAAGACATTGTTAGATGTTGTGATAGAGAAGATTTGGATACCTTGTGGAAAATTGTTCAAGATCAGTTTAAGAAGGAAGAACTTGTTGATGTCAAAGCTAAGGAATTATGGGTTCACTTCAGAAGATTATATGAACCTGATCCAAGTGATAGGTATTGGAGATTTGAAGCTCATAGTACAAGAACTTTGTGGAAATTCTATGATTTAAGTTCTGTACATCATGTCTCTACTGAAGATGGAGTTGATGTTTTTATGTTGGCTGAGAAAGAATATCCATTGAGAGCTGGAGTATTAACAGTGATGTTGTCAGAGAAGCTTAGGTGTTGGGAAAGAACTGAAGTCATAGATGATTTGCTGCAAAGGATTTATGATCAAAGTGTAAGAGCTGATAGAGAGTTAAGAAGAATAAGATAAGTGTTTGGAAGAATTCCCATATCCTCATGTTTATTGATTACTTGAAGAAACTTATTGATTTATGTATTAATCATAAGTTAGGGGAGGATTGTTGGGAATTATGCTAACAGTTACCACGGATAAAGAAGAAGTTACAACTGCTGATGATTGTGCTTGAAGTGGAAACTCATTACCACTGCAAGAACAATATATTACCACTGATTATTAGATAACTGTTAGGAAATGCGTCTAGATAAATATAGAATGGATTTTGTGTATATCTTATTCTATTAGCTTTATACTTATCTTGTAGAAGAGGACTCCTTGGGCTATAAAAGGAGATCCTAGGTTAAAGGTTTCATATACGTTTTTCTTAGAGCTTCAAGGTGTAACCCTAGTGATATCAAGATCACTCGTATTATTATCATTAATAATATTAGAGCTAATAGTTTGTTTACATACATTGTTTATATACAACTGTCTTACTCACAATCAAACTTCTAAGTGTTACTAAGTAGATTCCGCATACTTAGTGATATAATTCAAAGTATCAATCTAACACAAGTTCAAGGTGTTTAGATCCATCAGAAAGGGATGATTAGGTTTGGAAAATGTGGAAAGCTAAACCCAAGATATGTTGGACCCTTCAAGATCATTGAAAGGATTGGTCCCATGGCATACAAACTTAAGCTACCTGAGGAACTCAGTAGAGTACACAACACCTTCCACGTGTCAAATTTGAAAAAGTGTTTATCGGATGAAACACTTGTGATTCCGTTGAAAGAGATCAGAATCGACGATAAGTTGAACTTTATTGAGGAACCCGTTGAGATTATGGATAGGGAGGTCAAACGACTTAAGCATAGTCGCATTCCCATTGTTAAGGTCAGATAGAACTCTAAGAGAGGACCCGAGTTCACCTGGGAGCGCGAGGATCAAATGCGTGCCAAATACCCACAACTATTTGATGAGACAACCCCGAGCACCGATTCAACTTTGGATTCCAGGACGAATCTAATCTAACGGGTGGGTACTGTAATACACCGTAAAATCCTAGGTCATTTATTAATGCTAATTTTGACACTTTTCTTAACTAAGCCATTTTTGCGAGCTAATTTGAAATTTTTATATGAGACACCGTTTGTTTAACACCCGATTATTTTTTATCACCGTTTGTTTGGCACCCGATTATGTTTTGTCACCTGATATCACCCGATTGTCACTCTTGGATGTCACCCAATGAGGTAAACACCGGTAACTCCCACTTGCGACCCAACACCCTATTTGGACACCGAGATATTATTAATATATATTGTTGACATAAATAATGCCTTAAAAACATTATTAAGTTTTTATCAATATCTCTATGTTTTGATCATTACAAAATATAACCTCAAAGAACTAAAACTTATGACATAAACAAGTATTTGGTGATTAATATTTCTCTTTACATCCAAATCACTTAAGGTATGAATAAACAAAGTGTTTAGTGCAATGTATGATCAAAGGGGTATTTAATTATCTAATACAAAGTTTATTTAATTATATAATCTTATTATATATTTTTGAAAAACACTTTTGGTAATAAGGAAAAATGTTTTAATCATACTAAATATATGATTTCAAATATTTAACCAAAATCAGTTAGTTTTTCACCAAATAAACTTTCCCCACTAAAAGACAAAGTTTCTGGCCGTTACAGTTGGGCGGCCCCCTTTATTATAAGGGGCGGCCCCCTTAATTTTAAGGGGGCCGGCCATGCTTTAAGGGGACCGGCCACACTCCTCTGTCAGAAACTTTTGCCTATAAATACCACCTTAAACCTGGATTTTTCCCCCACCTTTTGCACTCCAGAACTTTCTGTTCTAGATCTCCATTTCCAATCTATAAATCCTTTGATCATACATTCTTAAATCTTTGTTTCAAAGTGATCCATACATAATCCATTCAAGTGCAAGAGAAGAATACTTCTATCCCTCAAGACAAGAAGTATTACAACTAGTTGTGATCTCCACATCTAAGTTGTTTGAGCATCATCATTGATTATTATTTCATAGTGTGATTAGTTGTGAATATTTGTTAGAGAATAGTTGTGTAGATAGTAGAAGTTGATTAGTAGTGAAGTAGGATAGTTGTGAAGATTGGTGTGTAGAAGAAGGTGTGTAGAAGATTGGTGTGTAGAAGAAGGTGTGTAGAAGATTGGTGTGTAAAAGCTAGGTGTGAAGAAGATTGGTGTGAAGATTGGTGTGAAGATTGGTGTGTAGATTGGTGTGTAGATTGGTGTGTTAATTGGTGTGTATATTGGTGTGTAAGGTTTTCTCCGCCATACGGGAGCTTGTTGATATAGTGAAGAAAACTCTCGAGTTAGGTGCTCGGGGAGTGGAGTAGGGCAAGGAAGGTGCCTTGTAGCCGAACCACTATAAATCGCTTGTCTCTCGGTTTGATCTTTCCATCTTTTACTCATTTCATTACTTACATAATTATTGCTTCATAGTATATATATACTTAGTGTTGTTCATATTGTGTATAACTAGATTTCATATACCATCAAATCTATATTTTATAAATCAACGAAAACTTTTAAAACAATTTGTTTTATAACAATTAAAACGACGTAAAACTATTCAACCCCCCCCCTTATAGTTTTCCACATATATATAACGATAGGTATATATTAATTATTACAAATTTACTATTACTATGTATATATAAGCATATATATGCGTATGAAGACACCGTTTATACATTTATGGTTTTCACAAACCGACACCGACACCGAAGTTAAAGTCACAATTTTACTAATCACCGATACCCCATCCTATTCTTGGGCCGAACACAAACCACAAGCCCACCGACGAAAATATTATTTCGTTTTCTTTGGGCCGAAACACTCACAAGCCCCATGGTTTCTTTTGTTTGATTTAGTTGGGCCGAAACACTCACAAGCCCACATGGCTTGTTATGTATTTCTTTCTTTTATGTAGTATGCCACACGAAGCAGAAACCAACTCCTTTGCATTTTGAATATTACACATGTTTGTTTGCTTAGTTCCCTACTCACACGACACAACCTTACAACATTCTCTTTGACTTTGTTCCATGCGACAAAGAGCCACCATTTTGAGCCGTCAAACCAATGGTCAATCATAATATACACCAAGAGTTCTATTACCCAATGGATCGTATGTCTCATGTTCCCCAACAAGATTACCATACATGCTCTAAACCTCTATTGTTTAATACCCTATTAACCTAATCTACACTTAAGCTACTCCAAAGAAAGCCATTGTTGCTCCCTTAAACACCCTACTCGACATGACAAGAACACAAGCCAAGGGACAAGCTTGTGTCCACTCGAATGACAACTAAATAGCATGCTTCACAAGATCAAACACACAACTACTTTTACTACCCTATATAAGCCACATTTAATGCAAGATCTCACACACTCTCAAGTTCCACCAAAATTTTCAATCACAAACACTTTATTCCTTCCTTTTCTTTGGTTACTGTCGAGGAATCAAGGATCACGCAAGCAAGGTTTTGGGTTGAACGAGTTGGGTAACAAAGTATTGGATCAAGGGTCACCATACAAGGAGAGGGTATCACATTTTCTTGATCTCGTTGCTCACATTACACGAACATCCTCACCACCATAGTTGGTGTTGTAAGTTAACTATCACAAACATCCTCACCACGAGGAGAGTGTTTTATGTACGACGATGATGATTCCATGATTATGATTGTTCTTAACCCTCAAAAAGAATCTATCCCTCCTTCCGTAGAACTCGAAGACTCTCTAACAATGGGGGACGAGCATCTTAACACTATTCCGGCAACGGAATTGGACGAATTCAATAAGTCTAGTGTTGAGAACCTCGACTCAATCCCAAGTGAGTCTGAGGAGATTTCTAACGATGTTGAAAATAATCCTCTTGGTAATCATGTTGATATGAATGATATCCCGTTTGATGAAAATCGTGTTGAAATATTCTCCGATTCTGACGATGATGATTCTATATCTTGTGGAGAAATCGATTATGTTGAAGAAGTACCTTCTGAGCTCGTAAGTTCAAAAGGAGAGAATGAAGAAAATGTTGATACGGAAATACAAGATGAAGCTTTACGTGAAACATTATTGAATGTCAATCTTCTTATCTCTCGAATTGAGGCATTGAATGATCCTCCGATTTCTTCTCCTATCCCCAATATGGATAGTGATTTCTTACCCGAGCTTGAAATTTTTCGACTTGAAGAGACGAGTAGTGGCAGTCCCACTATTCATGCTGATATCTCTCTTCCGGATTATGAGTGTTTTCACTTTGAGATTGACTCTTTACCTATTTCCGATAATCCGTCACTTAACCCTCTTTTAGAGGATGTTGATCGATTTCTTGCTACGGATGACTTGATACCACCGGGTATTGAGAATGACGAGAATGATATTCTTTCCGATTTACTTTCTTCTCGTCCACCCGCGAAACCACCCGATAAAGATTTTGAATCCGGTACGAATGATGATATTTTTGAAGTGGTGGACGAAAGTTTTGAACAAGATGTTCCTTTTATCATCCAAGTGTTTAAACCGTTCTATACTTATACCATCATTTCTTCTTTCCACTCCACCGGGAGTGAGGACATCGTCTTTGACCCTGGCATATCCGTTTATCATGCAGGGTGTCCGTTTCATCTGCTCTCCCCAAGGACGAATTAATTCGGGGATCGAGTCAAGCTCATGTGACTCGGTGAACAAAAACAAGCAGTTCGTGGGAGGCACCCCATGCTTATCCAATTTCACCGTCTTAATTTCTATTTTCTAACAAATAACATGAGGAGGGGGTGCCTCTTCTACTCTTGTGTTCCGTGGTTGTTTGTGATGTTTGTCAGGATTTGCCTGAATAATGAAGACTCTCGTGCTCGTGGTTTTGCTTTTCTCCACTCGAGTTTCATCGTTCGCTGCTTATCCTATTTCCGTAAATCTTGTCGACTAACATTTATCTTTTGGCATAACTAATAAACGGCCTTAGATTTATGTAGGAGAACCCTTACCCGAAAAACATTGAGGACAATGTTTCGTTTTAGTCTGGGGGGGTGATCGTTCGATCTGATTTTTGCCTTGCACTTTGCTGTGAACTCTCGCAACTCCGTTTTTCCACCAAAAATAAAAAAATTGAAAAAAATTGAAAAATTTCAAAAATTTTGCTGAAAAAGTCATGAAAAAATACAAAAAGATGAGAAAAAGTTGAAAAAGTTGTACAAAAATATAATAAAGTTTGAATAAGTGTTTTGACACCTTGTTGACTTTCTTGCTGGCGAGAGTAGGAATAAATATTTTGACTTGACCGGGCGGGTTGAGCCCTAGCTTGTTCCCTTAACCAATGATGATCACATAAGCTTGTGCTAGTTTTGTACACAAGGAGCTATAAAATGCGAATTATTTTTTAAGAATCTGCAAGTTCCCGTACTTGACTTTATGCATGCGCAACTTAAAAGCTTTTGCTAGTCTTTTACATCAGGAGCTAGAAAACACGAATTCTTCTTCTAGAATTTGCAAGTTTCCGTAACTGACTTTATATATGCGTGGCTGATTATCGGCTAAGTATTCGCGGGTTTCATTATTTGGAATCTTAAATTGCGAAGAACGAGAAATGATAGAGTTTATTTAGAAGTTAGATGCTAAACATAGAGTAGTGGTTCTCTTTAGAGCTCATGAGAGGTACTTGTGGCTTTTTACTCCCATCAGATACGTCACCCATATATAATAGATGTTCTAGGTTAATTAGTGGTATTTCGGTTTGGATAATATTTAGTTGTTTATTTTCTTAAGAGAATTTTTGCTTTAGAAGTTGGGTACATATCAAGGAACATAAAAAATAAGAGCAAAAGTGAAAAAATCAAAAGTCAAAAGTTGATTATCTATGTGGTTTTGAAGCTACCCGATAAGCTTCCATTGATGTATTGAGAAAAGTAAAGAAAGAAAAAAAATGAAAAATATGAGAAAGTATGAAAAAAGTGAAAAATGAAAAAAGTGAAAGTTGAAGGTTATGATGAATAAGAGCTTATGTATAAATATGTTGTTGGCGCGTGAGGTGCATGTTTTTTATTAGTAATCAATCACATGAGGTGCACGTGTAGTACTCCGCAACTTATATCTATGATGTTGCATGTACCAAAACTTCCTTGATGTGGACCGAATTTCTATTGCAATGGTTCTTAAGAGAAAATGAATAACTACTTATCGTTTAAACTTAGGTGTCACTATCGGACTTAAAAGTATTGAAACGAGAAAATATGAAGCAATTCATTTCTCAACAAAAATAAAATATTGAGATACAAAAACCTAGGACATGGGAGTAAGGAGTTTCCACAAGTAACTATTATGAGTAGTGTTAGCATCTAATTTGTAGATAAGCTGTGATCTCGTTTGTACGCTTAGTTTGGGGACTCGTGAAAAATCAAGGATGACGATTTTTATCCGTATGGTCACTTCTTAATAGAAGTGTTTCTACTCGTGGACCCTAATAAATATTGCAAAATAATGAAAGTTCAACAAACCGTCACAAGTATGAAGAATGAAAAGTCCAGAAATAGAATAAAGGAATAAAAGAAAATTTTTGGAAAACGGAGCGTTTTAGGGAATAAATGATTTTATTACTTCTTTCGAACCTCCTTGCTACTTTTCAAAGTTAGTAAAAAGAGTTTTGAAATTATTTATCCCAAAAGCGTGAATTGATCACATTGCGTGAGGACACGGCAATACCTTAGTCGGGGGGATTTTGGTGTGTATTAATTTACACACCTTTTATAAGACCAAAAACCGGACTAATGAGACCAAAAACTAACTAATTATGCCAAAAATACGTTGTTTTTGTGTTTTTAAATGTGCAGGTAAGGATATTCTAGAAATGGACGATAATCATGGAAAATCAACAACACGAGCACGGGATTTGGAAAGAGTAGCAAAAGCCGAAGCCGGGGAAGAAATTATGGTCAAAAAGTCAAAGTCAACCTTGGAGAATCATTATTTGGCAAGATTATCCCTTGGATATCATTTTTTAGAATGGCAGAAGAGGTCCTTGATGTTTTGGCAATTTACAAAATCAGTCCTTGACATTTCATCAATTACATGAATGGTCCTTGTAATCTTACATCACCAAAAACTGAAAATAAAACCAACTTTGAGCCTGGTCCAAAGTTATACAACATCTAGCCCACTCCACATTCTCTTACCCAAAGCCTAAACGTAATAACTATACCCGGCCCACACACCCACCCACGGTCAAACCCACAACCACAAGGTCAAACAAATACTAAAATAAACTTACCCGCCCCCCAAATATTAACCCGTTCCTAGAAAATACTATTCACTGAATAGTAAATAAGAACCCTAATCCTCCAATTCAATTAATTACCGCAATTAAGGGCATAAGGGTCAAATCATTGAGTTTCTAGATCGTCAGAATGATGTCAGGGTGTGCCAGACTCAAACAAACACACGAGGGGACTACGTGGCATAAGTTGATTGGGTGAAACGCGTCATAGATCATGATCAAAGGGTCGATATTGAAAGGAAATGAATTAGATCATGATCTAAGGGCTCAGATGATATCAGAGGAAGCACAATTTCACAAGGATCGCAAGCATGGACTCTCTAGATCATTCCTCTCTTCACAGCTATAAAAAGAGGCCTTGTGTATCTGTTTTAGGTGTGGAGTCTTGGAGTAGCCAAGCTCTGCCAAAATTTCATTTGGTTGTAATAGCTTAAAACTTAGTGTAACTTTTACTTTTAATGCAATTAGTTTTATCTTTAAATCATTTAGCTTAATTATTCTTATTGCTTATTGTTCATTTCTTAAGTGTTTTATCAATTTAATTCAATCAGTTCCTCTTTTACATCTTAGTTTCTTACTTAGCTTAATTAGTATCTCATCATAATTCATGTCAAATCATTTGCAGAAAGTAAATAAAAATAAGTTTTCAATCTGTCTTTATAAGCTTTAGAACAAGCTCATTTAGTACCTTGAACTCATTAATGTTCGCAAAGTGCTCCTCCTTCTTCTCCTCAAGATACCTTACCGCCCAGGTAAGGTTAGCCCTAAACTGATGAAGATCCCCACGCGCTTGCTGCAGTTCAGCCATCGCGGTCAACTTCTCAGTAGTGACCTTGTCCGCGTGCGCTTTGAAGGACCCCACCTGCGCTTGCGCTTCAGCCAGCTGCGCACGGAGAAGAGCTATCTCCTCATCTTTTTGGGCGAGAGTGCTACTCTCCCCGACGTACCTCGTCTTCAACTGAGCAACTAGCTCAGTTTGACGCTCAGCAGTAGCAGCCAACTCCACCAATAATTGCTGCGCAGATACGCCTTCATCCACCTTTACTCCCTCCTCCTTGTTCTCATTCTGAGGAGGGACCACCATCTCCACGAAGGCCCCATCATCCTTCGCGGCATCGTCGCTACAATAAACAAGAAAAACAGTTAGCACATATTACGACAAGTAATAAAAAAATACATAGCATGAGATAGATCACTTACAGAAATGGAGAGGCCCTTGCAGCCTCCTTATCCGCGTCAGGGGCGGATGTCTCCTCCTCAGCAGATGACTCCGCATCCGCAATCAGATGGCGCCTCCTTTTGGAAGTACCGCTACTACCAGCCTCTCCTTTGCGCTTTAGCTTCCGCGCCACCTCCTCGGACTTCAACACCTCCTCAGGTTTCAGTATCTCCACGCTATCAGAAGATTCAGCGTGCACCTCCTCCACATGCGCCGTCTCCACAGTTGGCGCCACGCTCTGTACGGGTGTAACAAGGAAAGGCGGCGAATCTTCATGGCCAACAGGCCACAACACAGTCAGATGACCCACAGTCGCTTCCAAAGCGGTTGCTCATTCTCCCTCAGAGCGCGCACGCCAACGATCACCTGCTTCGGCTTCTCCAGCTTTACTACCGCAAACAAATCCATTTCTGTGCAACAGGAACAAACAGTGAAAACAGAGATTAGTTATTAAACGTGCGCATACAGAAAAACTTACATTATTGGAAGCGAACAATAAAAAGGGATGAACACCCACCCCGGCCTTCCTCATCAATGAAGGTTGGCACCTCGTCAGCACCCCCGAAATAGCTGCGACTCAACCCCACATGCACCAAAAACTCCTCAGGATAAGGGTTAATGGGGATGCGGTTGGCATCAATGGTCTGCGCATCTGTCAAACTATATGAACCGGGTGCGGGGCGCCCATACCTCGGCAACGTGTCTTGAGTATAAAACTCAAAGGGCGATGGAAACACCACATCATCAACCGAGAAAAAATACTCCCTCCAATGCCTCAGGGAGTCTACCTTCTCGGTATAGCACTGAAGGCTCCCCGCGCGCTTCGCAAAGGATACCCATCCATGCGACCACGTTGTAACAATTCGCATTTTCAGGTTAATTACCATTCCCGGAAAATTTCACTATTCACTTTTACTATTCATTTTTCCCGAAACTTTCCCGAAAGTTGATTTTTATTTGATATTCTCGAGTGATAAATCATTTCCATGGCAAATTAAATGTTTGACATTCGTCAGATCATTTTCGTGAAAGTTATTAAGGAATTACACGTTTTAGGGTAAAACGTCATTCAGAAATTCTACGTACAACGAAACTCGACCGCGTTAAGTGACCCCGCATCAGAAAAATGTTTGACACACTCATGATTTATTTGAGAATTAATCGTGACTGAGAAAAACATGACCAAAGACTTCCCAGCAGGTCACCCATGTCGGTACTAATCTCACATGAGCACGCTTAACCGAATGGGCGATTAACCGTTAGACCACAAAACGAGTTTCTAAGACATTTTCAGTTTTCAAAATTATTAGAAAAAGTCAACATAATTTTCCCTCCTCCATTGACCAAAAATCATCCCTTGATGTTATAAGTCATTTCGTGATTTTTAGACTTACGGTTTGATGTCTAAAAGACATTTAATACCAACCGACACTAGACTGAGCCCAGTCTAGACATTATAAGTCATTTTAAATCATTTATATCATATTAGAAAAGTAACATTTTACTTTTCTCAGTTTTACGCAATATTCGTACGATTTACGTATTACGCGTTTTAAGACCGTGTTTCCAGTTTTTAGCAGGGTTTTACCACCCAAATGGAACCTACCACTCATTTTATATTTTATTATGGGACATATGGACATGTCTAACAATACTTTAAAGTTTCATAATTTTACGACACCCGGTTTTACGTTTTGAGGCTTAATCATTTACGATTGGCATTTCCCGGAGTCAAAACTAACCAAGTATCTTGGATAATACCAAGAAAAGTCCACACTCTTGCTCTCCAAGTTCATGAACCGCCTATGGAGGGGGGAATTCACACTAGGTGGCTTGATCTTGTGCTTAAGGCCTTAAGATGGTTACAAGTGTTCACCTTGCTCTCCAAGGTTGGACTAGTCAATGAAATGTAACCTCCTCAAGACCCTATAAAAGCCCCCATTCCCCCCTTAATGCCGTGCACCTCCAACCTCCATAACCATCCCATTTTTAGCTCATTTCCTTCTAGTTTCATGCATGGTTCAAGTGATTCTTCAAGGTAGAAACCCTAGATAGGTTATCATTCATCAAACACTTCCATAACCTTATATACTTGGTGATTTCTCTTGAGTTTAAATCCACTCAAGTCACCTAAACCTTCATCATCCATCTTTCAAGAATACCAAGGGTAGAAAGATTGCATGAAGTGAAAAAGGGTTGAAGCAAGTCTATCAAAGTCCTATCCTTACATGTTAACTTCCTTTCATCTTTGAAAGCCAAAAGTTGTGAGCCAAACCCTAACTTGATTCTTGTTAAATAATCATGTTCATGTTATTTACATATTATTTGTGCTATATATTGTCTTGTTGTCATGTCCATGATGTATAAAAATGACCAAAACAAGTTATTGTTATTGATTGTTACAACAAGTTACTAAAACAAGTAAACTAGTGACTTTCTTGGTAAGACCTGATCAAAATGGTAAAAATAGGATGTTGGATCATTACATAATACAGTAGAGGACCTAACAAGGAAACCATAGCAATTTGAACCACCTAAAACGAGTATACGAGTCAAAAGTTACGCCGATTTGAAGTTACCAAAACTTTCCGGCAAAACTGCCTAAAAAGCTTCTGTGACAGAACTAAAACACGCAAAAAGTGGTCTTTCTGGTCCGATTCATGAAAAAGTTAAAACACGAAAGTTGTCCGGAATCATGTTTTCCTTCAGGAACAAAGAGGCTCGAGCCTTGAAAACACTTTCTGAGTAAGATATTTCACAATTTCTTAACAGCTATTTACATATAATAAGTCACTAAGTTATGGTTATACTTTAAAAGGAACAAGAGTTATTATGACCTATAAACAAGACCACCACCATGGCTAGAGCCAAGGTTGGGTCTCATGACCTTGAAACAAGGACCAAAGGTCATGGCTAGGCCATGACGAAATGACCATAACAACTTACATAGGCGTAAACATGAAACAATGAATTAGGCGATAACATGAACAAGCAATTTGGATCTACTTCACCTAAAAGGAAACCATGAGATATTACCAAGAGAAAATGGTCATTCAAAACTTATGAAACTTCCCCTAATAACAATCTTCATGTACTAATAAACTTTCCTAAGTTTATTCAAATTATCGGACAAGTAACTTTTCGAATCAAAACTTATATCTATATATTTTATCAACTACTACAATAGTAGGGAGCCTCATGTGAGGAGTTCATCATGTAAGCCGTCGAGTTGAGTTGTGGATTTACGAGTTAAAGTGTCCTGGCTCCTCGAACGCTTACTAACATGACTTCTGAATTATGTCGGCCCGAACGGTAGTGAACGATATACCAAAACATACATGTTTCATGAATCTTTCTTTCAAGGACATACAATATACATCATACCACATCATGGACTAAATGCAAGATATATATATAGGCACTACTTCATAGTCTTTACTCCGATCCTAAGTCGCGACATTCTATTATAGGTTGCTTGTAGAAACCTTCACGATTCAACCGTTACATTCATTACTTGCTATCTTACTTAAGGTGAGTTCATAGCCCCACTTTCCATTACTTAATTGTTTTACAATTCCTTGGGGGGAATACATGCTATTTCTAAATCGAATACAATGCTTTCTAATGTATGCTTCACGACGATGTTTTATTATCACTAAGTACCAACCTTGCTAAACCGAGATCCTTTATTATGAACCATTTAGTCACTAGCAATAGTGAGCGCGAATATTAATAATAGGCCTATTGGGATTGACGAATCCCATTTGTATTGACTAAGTTCAAACAAATGCATTAATATTTGAGATTTAGGTATGTTAGCAAAGTACCTACCGGGATAAATCTGCCGATCGATATTGATACACGTTAACGTTTTGGTGTCATAAGCTTAGTGAAATAAATAACGATTTTGTTTCCAAACATTGGTGTGAGCTTATAACTCACACTACCAACATATTGTGTTCAAACGATTTAACAAACTCTATGAATATCACTCAACCTTTGTGTTGACCTCTCAAGCATGTATTTCAGGTTCATGACGATCAAGGATGGCACGGAATGGCACGGATACTCAAGAGGGCTATAAATTTTATTATCATTCAAAAACTCATTTATTATACATTGTAAACATGGAACCATTTGGGACCTCATTTTGTAAACTCTGATATTTATATAATTTGAATGATAAATCTTTTAAAACGACTCAATTGGAGTTCATTTTCTATTATTGTGACTATTGTGCCGTCGAGTAACACCCAGTTCGAATTCCGCTGCAACCATGAATTGGGGGTGTTACAGATTGGTACCAGAGCCATGGTTATAGAGAAACGGGTCTAATTGAGACCTAAACTATAACCGCACATACAAGCAAAAACATTTTTATAGCCTTCCGCTCTCCGTGTCTTCCATCCTCCAGACGATTATGGATTTAGTAAGCATGTTATGATACATGAACATATTAGTATATTGATATATACACACTAAGCATTTTATGCTACATGAACACATATTAGTATATTGATATATACACACTAAGCATTTTATGCTACATGAACACATATTAGTATATTGATATATACACACTAAGCATTTTATGCTACATGAACACATATAAGTATATTGATATATACACACTAGGCATTTTATGCTACATGAACATATTAGTATATTGATATATAAACTCGGTTTATTTTCAATCATTTATGTAAACAATGGACTAAACATATCTGTGTATGCCTATACTACGGGCATTTCGACACAATCACATTCTCCCAATCATGTTCCTACTCCAACATCTTTGTCCAAGACATTGTGAGATACAATGGTCTCATTCATTTTTCAAGACATTGTGAGATACAATGGTCTCATTCACTTTTCAAGACATTGTGAGATACAATGGTCTCATTCATTTTCCAAGACATTGTGAGATACAATGGTCTCATTCATTTTCCAAGACATTGTGAGATACAATGGTCTCATTCATTTTTCAAAACATTGTGAGATACAATGGTCTCATTCATTTTTCAAGACATTGTGAGATACAATGACCTCATTCATTTTCCAAGACATTGTGAGATACAATGGTCTCATTCATTTTCCAAGACATTGTATGATACAATGGTCTTAATCATTTCTCAAATGTTTTGAGTCACATAATGGTTTAACCTACTTCCCAGACGTTGTGAATTGCACAATGGTCTAACCTACTTCCGAGACATTGTGATTTGTGCAATGGTCTCTGGAATTATTTCACGACCTCATCAATATCATTTCTTATGATATCAAAAAACCATCACAATCTAACGATTTCCAAACAAGAAATATGAGATTTCTAAAGGACAAACTAATCCATCATCGATAAAAGCTGAACTTTCTCTACATTCATCAAAGTTTTCTGATGAAACCTTCATTATTAAAAGTTCGTGATCCTGGCCAAGTATGTTCTATTTTAGAACTACTTAAAAACTTCCTTTCCATACGTATCTACCCTTACTACCTTCTATGCAATGGAATATGAAAACATACGTTACAAGTCTTGTATGGACGGGACTTGCAACTTAAGGGTTTGACATCGCCTTTGTTTAGTGAACAGTTTCCCAAAACCAACGGACATATCACAAGTATACCTAATTTAGGTATCTGAAAATTTTATCGAACCTTGGCTAAATATAGACTAGTCACCTATATTTAACCTAGGGACAGTGGAATATAGTCTGACTAACTATATTCGACTTAACATTTTCAAATACTGAGAGTAGTTGTACTAGGGTTATGTTTAGATTGATTTCCTACATGAACACGATAAACCACCAGAATACATTAAAACAATCTAGAGACACGATAGTGTCTTACCACTCAGCGAGATCTTAACACCTTATTTGTATGATCTAAATTCATTCTTGAAATTTTTCATTTATGAGATAATCCGAACTACTATCTTGGGATAGTTATCAATTATTCTCTTCATCCTGTAGAAGTACCATCCTGTTAAGGATACCATTCCACCATAAACTTTTAAAATCTCTTAAGATTTTCAAAACAAACTCAACATCTATACCTAAGAGTATTAATGTTAAGCATACACTACACACTTTTGTTCATCAACATATCATAACATTATCTTCACAACCGTTGGAACCACAAGCTCATTAACAGATCTTGATGCACTTTTAAAGCTCAAATCATCCATAGTTACACCACAAGCACCCTTATCAGCTTTACAAGTTTGAATATTCATCTTGTACTTTTGGAAACACCAGTATCATCTCGTAATACACTACCTTGTAACTCACCGGCTAAGTATGAATGTTGTGTCGGGAATTCTTGAGTAGGATGATTTATAATGTCCTTATTTGAATGGATTGGGATGCCTTTTTATTTAAATAAAGAAATTATAAATCATCGAACCATACGTTTATATTCCTTTAGTTACATTGTTTGGGATGCCTCTCTATGTAAATAAAGAATTATAAACAAGTGGGCTTATTTGTATCCGAAATAACATAAGTATGAAGTCAACCTACATTACATTGCTCGGGTATGGCTTGATACCTACATTACATTGCTCGGGTATGGCATGATACCTACATTACATTGCTCGGGTATGGCATGATACCTACATTATATTCACCACAAGAAATCCTATCTTTTCACCGACATCGCTTCAAACCATGACATAAACACTAGGTACAACAACCGATTACCTACTAGACTATGATTGCGACTACTATCCCAATTTCCATTGATATTCCACTACTATATCAATTTCCATTTATTGGATTCCTATGTAAATTGCTATTGTTGTTCAACTGTTATATCAATTGCTATTGATACTTGACAACTATATCAATTTCCATTTTGATATTTAACTATATCAATTTCTGTACAACTACTATATCAATTTCTATTAATAATCGACTGCTACATCAAATTTCTTTGATATTCGACTATTATATGGATCTCTACTGATATTCAACCATGTTATCAATCTCAATTGACACACCATATTCTGAGACAAATCAAACTACATCACTAGTAATTCCAGACTTTGGTCCTCATAAGTAACCACACCTTTTCATCGACACCACTCCAACATATGACACACATAGAACTTCGGGACGAAGTTCCCCGTAAGGGGTAGAGACTGTAACAATTCGCATTTTCAGGTTAATTACCATTCCCGGAAAATTTCACTATTCACTTTTACTATTCATTTTTCCCGAAACTTTCCCGAAAGTTGATTTTTATTTGATATTCTCGAGTGATAAATCATTTCCATGGCAAATTAAATGTTTGACATTCGTCAGATCATTTTCGTGAAAGTTATTAAGGAATTACACGTTTTAGGGTAAAACGTCATTCAGAAATTCTACGTACAACGAAACTCGACCGCGTTAAGTGACCCCGCATCAGAAAAATGTTTGACACTCTCATGATTTATTTGAGAATTAATCGTGACTGAGAAAAACATGACCAAAGACTTCCCAGCAGGTCACCCATGTCGGTACTAATCTCACATGAGCACGCTTAACCGAATGGGCGATTAACCGTTAGACCACAAAACGAGTTTCTAAGACATTTTCAGTTTTCAAAATTATTAGAAAAAGTCAACATAATTTTCCCTCCTCCATTGACCAAAAATCATCCCTTGATGTTATAAGTCATTTCGTGATTTTTAGACTTACGGTTTGATGTCTAAAAGACATTTAATACCAACCGACACTAGACTGAGCCCAGTCTAGACATTATAAGTCATTTTAAATCATTTATATCATATTAGAAAAGTAACATTTTACTTTTCTCAGTTTTACGCAATATTCGTACGATTTACGTATTACGCGTTTTAAGACCGTGTTTCCAGTTTTTAGCAGGGTTTTACCACCCAAATGGAACCTACCACTCATTTTATATTTTATTATGGGACATATGGACATGTCTAACAATACTTTAAAGTTTCATAATTTTACGACACCCGGTTTTACGTTTTGAGGCTTAATCATTTACGATTGGCATTTCCCGGAGTCAAAACTAACAAAGTATCTTGGATAATACCAAGAAAAGTCCACACTCTTGCTCTCCAAGTTCATGAACCGCCTATGGAGGGGGGAATTCACACTAGGTGGCTTGATCTTGTGCTTAAGGCCTTAAGATGGTTACAAGTGTTCACCTTGCTCTCCAAGGTTGGACTAGTCAATGAAATGTAACCTCCTCAAGACCCTATAAAAGCCCCCATTCCCCCCTTAATGCCGTGCACCTCCAACCTCCATAACCATCCCATTTTTAGCTCATTTCCTTCTAGTTTCATGCATGGTTCAAGTGATTCTTCAAGGTAGAAACCCTAGATAGGTTATCATTCATCAAACACTTCCATAACCTTATATACTTGGTGATTTCTCTTGAGTTTAAATCCACTCAAGTCACCTAAACCTTCATCATCCATCTTTCAAGAATACCAAGGGTAGAAAGATTGCATGAAGTGAAAAAGGGTTGAAGCAAGTCTATCATAGTCCTATCCTTACATGTTAACTTCCTTTCATCTTTGAAAGCCAAAAGTTGTGAGCCAAACCCTAACTTGATTCTTGTTAAATAATCATGTTCATGTTATTTACATATTATTTGTGCTATATATTGTCTTGTTGTCATGTCCATGATGTATAAAAATGACCAAAACAAGTTATTGTTATTGATTGTTACAGCAAGTTACTAAAACAAGTAAACTAGTGACTTTCTTGGTAAGACCTGATCAAAATGGTAAAAATAGGATGTTGGATCATTACATAATACAGTAGAGGACCTAACAAGGAAACCATAGCAATTTGAACCACCTAAAACGAGTATACGAGTCAAAAGTTACGCCGATTTGAAGTTACCAAAACTTTCCGGCAAAACTGCCTAAAAAGCTTCTGTGACAGAACTAAAACACGCAAAAAGTGGTCTTTCTGGTCCGATTCATGAAAAAGTTAAAACACGAAAGTTGTCCGGAATCATGTTTTCCTTCAGTAACAAAGAGGCTCGAGCCTTGAAAACACTTTCTGAGTAAGATATTTCACAATTTCTTAACAGCTATTTACATATAATAAGTCACTAAGTTATGGTTATACTTTAAAAGGAACAAGAGTTATTATGACCTATAAACAAGACCACCACCATGGCTAGAGCCAAGGTTGGGTCTCATGACCTTGAAACAAGGACCAAAGGTCATGGCTAGGCCATGACGAAATGACCATAACAACTTACATAGGCGTAAACATGAAACAATGAATTAGGCGATAACATGAACAAGCAATTTGGATCTACTTCACCTAAAAGGAAACCATGAGATATTACCAAGAGAAAATGGTCATTCAAAACTTATGAAACTTCCCCTAATAACAATCTTCATGTACTAATAAACTTTCCTAAGTTTATTCAAATTATCGGACAAGTAACTTTTCGAATCAAAACTTATATCTATATATTTTATCAACTACTACAATAGTAGGGAGCCTCATGTGAGGAGTTCATCATGTAAGCCGTCGAGTTGAGTTGTGGATTTACGAGTTAAAGTGTCCTGGCTCCTCGAACGCTTACTAACATGACTTCTGAATTATGTCGGCCCGAACGGTAGTGAACGATATACCAAAACATACATGTTTCATGAATCTTTCTTTCAAGGACATACAATATACATCATACCACATCATGGACTAAATGCAAGATATATATATAGGCACTACTTCATAGTCTTTACTCCGATCCTAAGTCGCGACATTCTATTATAGGTTGCTTGTAGAAACCTTCACGATTCAACCGTTACATTCATTACTTGCTATCTTACTTAAGGTGAGTTCATAGCCCCACTTTCCATTACTTAATTGTTTTACAATTCCTTGGGGGGAATACATGCTATTTCTAAATCGAATACAATGCTTTCTAATGTATGCTTCACGACGATGTTTTATTATCACTAAGTACCAACCTTGCTAAACCGAGATCCTTTATTATGAACCATTTAGTCACTAGCAATAGTGAGCGCGAATATTAATAATAGGCCTATTGGGATTGACGAATCCCATTTGTATTGACTAAGTTCAAACAAATGCATTAATATTTGAGATTTAGGTATGTTAGCAAAGTACCTACCGGGATAAATCTGCCGATCGATATTGATACACGTTAACGTTTTGGTGTCATAAGCTTAGTGAAATAAATAACGATTTTGTTTCCAAACATTGGTGTGAGCTTATAACTCACACTACCAACATATTGTGTTCAAACGATTTAACAAACTCTATGAATATCACTCAACCTTTGTGTTGACCTCTCAAGCATGTATTTCAGGTTCATGACGATCAAGGATGGCACGGAATGGCACGGATACTCAAGAGGGCTATAAATTTTATTATCATTCAAAAACTCATTTATTATACATTGTAAACATGGAACCATTTGGGACCTCATTTTGTAAACTCTGATATTTATATAATTTGAATGATAAATCTTTTAAAACGACTCAATTGGAGTTCATTTTCTATTATTGTGACTATTGTGCCGTCGAGTAACACCCAGTTCGAATTCCGCTGCAACCATGAATTGGGGGTGTTACACACGTTGTGTGGTAGAAGGCACGGAATAGGTCAACGGTTGGTTCTATCGCAAGTAAACGACAGTTTACTTCAAAATTCGATACCTTCGCCGCACCTATACAGTGCAGCTGTGAGATATGAAGGCGATAGAAATTGAGCAAATTGCTCAAGAAAATGGATATTGGTACACGATAATTAGCGTACTCAAAAAAGCGCGTGTATAGCCCTATTTTCCCTTCGGGGAAATCGGCTATACACGCATCGACGTCTGGAGCCTCTGGATGCACATCTAGAGGAATGAAGTAATCAGATGAAAACTGACGCACATCATCCTCACTCATCGCAGAGCGAAACTCATCCAACTGAGCAACCATTTTTTCAAAAAGCTATACTAAGAGGCGCACGCTCAATTACCTAATCAAACAGTTACTTTCTTGGCAAAAAACGCTTTGAAGAAATGTGCAATGGTGAATATGTGTTTTTACTGTGTGTTTTTGGGCAAATGGAGGCGGCGAATCTTATATAAGCAATCCAGATGAAGGCCACGTGGATCCCACTCATAAAACATGTGGCTAGAACCCGAAACGGTACATGCACTTTTTCCCGTTTTCCGAGGGACACGTGGACACAACCCCCAATTTTCGAGGCATTTCTTTGAAATATCTAGGACTAGGTACATTGTTCTCAATATTGGGCGGCAATATTCAATATTTCTCCCGCCACGCTTACCACTGTTTTGACTAGTCTAGCATCCGCGGCTACGAGCCGCGCAAACTAGACTGGGGGACATGATGACGTATAGTCTATATATGCTCCCCGAACCCAAATAATAAACATTACTAAGGCCAATAACCACCATGCATGGGCTATTATAACTTGGGCCGCATTAATAATGGGATTGGGCTCACGTAGACCCAAGCCCAATTTAACTATATACGGTAAAGATAAGGATCTCCTATCTATGGAATAGATATCCTTAACCCGGATAAGCACCACGTGTGTGAAACGTAAGGAGCACGAACCCTACAAGGATTCTGCGCCTATATAAGGAATGACATAATTCTCATTAAAGGTACGATTCACAAACCCTAAAACTCTTTAGGAGAACCTTAAACCGATTACTTACTCTCACGCCGGAGTCTAATCGTGGGAGACAATCCCGCGATATGCCTAACGGTGTTGTTTACTTTCTTAGTGCGCAGGTTTCAAGCATTAAGAAGCGAATTGGTATGAGAGCAAGAGCCCAAATTAGGAACGCCCAACTTTTGTACCAACAAAAGGCATGTATTTGAGGCAGGTTTTTGTGTACTTTATGTCTTACGGTTTTAAAAGATCTATGAGTTTAAGGTCATTATCGTGTATGCTTTTTTGGAAAACAAATTAAGAGGCAATGATTGTATATATAATACATTATTCAAACGTACGGATATTTCTCGAGTTTGTGCTTATTTATGGTTTGGCGGTGAAATCATAGAAGGGTTGAGTGAGAGACTTCAACCCAAAGTGTTGCAGCCATGTTAAAAAGGAAAAAAACTCTATTAATAGATCTCAGCATTGATTCTATTTATTTGTGAAGTTTGGCATTTTTGTTCTGCTGGTTCTATTGAAACAAAATATATATTAATCTTTCATTGCCACATGTTTTTGTTTTACTTGTTGTCTTAATCTTTTTGTAGTTGTTGTTCTATTTCAGTTTTTGATTGTTAGTTTTAAAACGTAAAGACGGATTTATGTACAAAAACGAAGTTTTTTTTAAAAAAAATTGTAACCTAAGAAACAATTTTTTTTAAGTATAGTTAACTGAAAATTTAAAAAACTCAAATGTGGTGTCAATTTGTCAAACTCTATTTTCTTGCATGACGAGCTGTATGTTGCTTTGTCTAGAGTGTTGGTTGTTATGTGTAAAACAGTTCCCAGATTAGGGTTAAGATAATCAATAAAGGTACCGGATATTCACTTGAAATCGTGGTATCACTTTCCAATAGAAACTATTCGACCCTATGCCTGGGTTACACGAATATCTCTATGGGATAAGACCAAGTGATGTTCTTGCTTTAGGCACAAACCAAGAACCAGATGCGTACTGAAGTGTTTAGGGTTTTTTGTTTAGTATATCATATGATGACTTACTTTCATGCATAATGATGTGATCTCTATTTATAATAGAGAATACTCAAACCCTAGCCCATGGTATTATGTATAATTAACGGCCCATTAATTATATCATAATAATTTCCATAATTATAGGATCAGTGGTTATCAGTGGAAACATTATCACTAGCAGTGGTAATGTTAACACTAGCAGTGGTAACAACAAACCTTGCAGTGGTAACAACAACCCTTGCAGTGGTAACAACAACCCTTGCAGTGGAAACAATAACCCTTGCAGTGGTAACGTTAACACATCAGTGGAAACACACTAGCAGCTGAATCAACTAGCAGCAGATTCACAACATAACCACTATTGAGACAGGGGATTCAGTGACCAAATAGGTGTATACTCCATACCTCAAAACCCATTACCAGGTGTGAATTGATCCCTCAAGTGCACTAAATTTTCAACAATCCTCCCCAAATTTAGTTCACTACCTTTGCATGAAAATTCAAACACAAACCAAAACAAGTGCATAAATGAAAATATCCTGAGGATTGAATTTCCACATTAGTACATATACTTTCAAATATTCGAGAATCAGGGTGTTCTAAGAATTGAACCCTTCAACCCATTTGAATACCTGATGATAAATACACACAAGTTTTCAAACACTAGAATACTCCTGACACTATACAAGCCATGTGTCCATATCCAATTCATAAATGTTGTAAAAGCTAAAAATCCAAAGCTTCCTGAAGCGGCAAAACTTCAACATTTACATAGGTGGTTCATCTTTAATTCATGCTCCTGCTTAGCACTTTTTCAAAGAAAATTAACCATTAAGAAGTGACGACTTCATCCTCCTTTCAGCAGGTAACAAGCACAACCTTGGGATGTTTGTAATACATGTGCTTCAGTCCACTAAATGATCAGCTTTCCACATTGAACTCAGCTTCCAAGTTTCCTTAGAAGGGAGTTGGGTATCCTTGCATTCAGTGACTAAGTTGGACTTAAACCCATCCCTGTAGCAGACTTCAAAACCAAGTCTCTAGCCAAACCCTTCGTCAAGTGATCAGCTAAGTTTTGTTGAGATTTAACAAACACTATAGATACCACCCCATTCATGATAAGCTCACGAATCATGCTATGCCTAACACCTAAGTGTCTAGACTTCCCATTGTACATCTGGCTATAAGCCTTTGCCAATGTAGCAGCACTATCACAAAGGATAGAAATAGGTGCTATAGGTTTAGACAACAATGGAATCTCAAGAAGAAAGTTTTTCAACCATTCAGCTTCTTTGCCAGCTGCAACTAAAGCCACAAATTCAGATTCCATGGTTGAACTGGTAATGCAAGTTTGTTTCTTGGATGCCCAAGAAATTGCACCTCCACCAAGTAGGAATACCCAGCCACTTGTAGACGAACTGTCTTCAGTGTTACTGATCCAACTTGCATCAGTATATCCTTCTAATACTGAAGGATAACCAGTATATGAGAGACTATAATCCATAGTTCTCTTCAAATACATAAAGACCCTCTGAATTGCTTGCCAATGATGAGCACTAGGATTACTAGTATACCTGCTCAGTTTACCCACAACAAAAGCAATATCAGGTCTTGTACAAGTCATGGCATACATCAAGCAGCCAATCACCCTAGAATACTCAAGTTGAGATACAGCTTTGCCAGTATTAGGCATTAGATTCTCACTTGTATCCATAGGAGTACTCACTGGAGTACACTCAAAGTAATTAAATTTCTTTAACACCTTCTCAATGTAATGAGACTGAGATATAGAAATTTTGTTACTTTCATGTTTAATCCTTATGCCAAGGATAACATCTGCCTCCCCCATATCCTTCATGGAGAACTTTGATGACAAAAATTCTTTTGTAAGATCAACTTGATTTTGGTCAGTGCCAAAGATCAACATGTCATCAACATATAGACAAATGATGACTCCTTTACCAGATTCATCAAATTTGCTATATACACATTTGTCAGCTTGATTAAGTAAATAACCACTAGACAAAATCACTTCATCAAACTTTTGATGCCATTGCTTAGGTGCCTGTTTTAGTCCATAAAGAGACTTAATCAGTTTACACACCTTGTTTTCATTGCCAGGCATGATGAAGCCCTGAGGTTGGTTCATGTAAACCTCCTCATCTAAATCACCATTCAAGAAAGCTGTCTTCACATCCATCTGATGAATAATCAGATTGTGAATTGATGCCAAAGCAATTAGCAATCTTATGGTACTGATACGTGCCACTGGAGCATAAGTATCAAAGTAGTCTATTCCTGACTTTTGTTTAAAGCCTTGAATAACTAATCTTGCCTTGAACTTTTCAACAGTTCCATCTACCTTCATTTTCTTTTTGAAAATCCATTTTCTACCTAAAGGTTTGCAACCAGGTGGTAGATCAGTCAACACATAAGTGTTATTGCCCATGATGGAGTCCATCTCATCATTAATTGCTTCTTTCCAGAAAGCAACATCATGGGACTTCATTGCTTCTTCAAATATTTTGGGATCATCCTCCACAATGAAGCAATAGGAGTATTGGTCAGAGACCTCACTCCTTGTACCTTCAATTAAGTATAATTGAAACTCAGGTCCAAATGACTTTGGAGTCCTCACCCTATTGCTCCTTCTGAGCTCAGGTTCAGGTTGTTGTTCCACAACCTCAGCAGGAAGCTCATCAGCAGGAACCTCATCAGCAGGAACCTCATCAGCAGGAACCTCTGAAACACCATTGTCATTGGTTCCATTTGGAATCCTTTGACTTGGTCTAGGGACAGATGAGAATCTGTTCTCATCAAATAGTGCATCCCTTGATTCAATTATTGAGTTAATTGAAACAGACTCATTAGGTTCTATAACATAAAACCTATATGCCTTGGAATGCTCAACATATCCAACAAAGATGCATTCAATGCCTCTTTCACCCAAAGTTTTCTGCTTTGGATCAGAGAGTCTTACAACAACCCTACAACCCCATATCCTAAGATAATTAAGGTTAGGTTTCTTTTTAGTCCAAAGTTCATAAGGGGTAACTTTGTTCCTTTTGTTGGGAACCCTATTTAATAAATAGCAAGCTGTTAACATAGCTTCACCCCAGAATCCTTGACTCAGCCCTGAATAGGACAACATGGAATTAACCATCTCCTTCAGCACCCTGTTTTTCCTTTCAGAAATACCATTTTGCTGAGGAGTATAAGGGGCAGTCGTTTCATGGATTATACCAACAGACTGAAAATACAGAGTATCCATGTACTCACCTCCCCTATTAGTCCTTAATCTTTTGATTAGAGACCCTTGTTGCAATTCAACTTCAGTTTTAAATACTTTAAATTTATCTAATGTTTCATCTTTAGAATGTAATAAATAAACATGACAAAACCTAGAAGCATCATCAATAAAAGTCACAAAGTATTTCTTATTCCCCAAAGAGGGAGTAGCATGTAAATCACAAAGATCACTGTGAATTAACTCCAAAACTTTAGTTTCACGTTTTACTCCTTGAAAAGGTTTCTTAGTTATCTTGTTCAACATACAAGTTTTACACTTTTCAGTGTTCACATCAAAGGCTGGAATTAACCCATCCTTAGACATATCTTGCATTCTTTTAAAATGTACATGGCCAAGTCTTGCATGCCAAAGGTTTGAATCATAAAGTTTAGATGTAGATATAAAAGCAGAATCAATATTATCATGAACAATATTAAGTCTGAACATTTGATTACATAAATAACCAAAACCAATAAACACACCATTTTTAGACAAAAAAAACTTATCAGATTCAATAACCTGTTTATAACCACAATTATTTAAAACACTACTAGAAACCAAATTCTTTCTAATATCAGGAACATGTAAAACATTAAATAAAGAAACAATCTTTCCAGAACTAAACTTCAACTCAACACATCCTTTTCCATGCACCAGGGCAGTTGACTCATTTCCCATGTGAAGAATAGAACCATCATTCATTGACTTGTAGGTCTTGAACCAGCTTCTATCTTTACACACATGAATTGTAGCTCCAGAGTCAACCCACCAAGCAACATCATCATCCTGCACAAAGTAAATATCAGATATATATGTAACATAATAAATCTTAAAAGACTTATTAAACACATTCTGACCTTTCAGAGAATTGGTGTTACCATTCCCTCCCCTGGTGCCTGATCCATTGGATTTGTTTCCAACTTTACCACCCTTGCAATCTTTCCTGAAGTGTCCAGGTTTCCCACACTTCTAACAAGTCACCTTAGGTTTCTTGTTAAGATCAGATTTGGTGTTATCTTGATGCTTACGCTTGCCCTTGTTGTCATTGTACTTGGTGGAGTTGTTATGCTCCACCATATTGACAACTGATGGACCAGTAGCAGTGCTACTCTTTGGCTTGTCAATGTCTTGAGCTTTGAGTGAATCCTCAATGCGCAAGTGACTGCCCAACTCAACAAGAGTTAACTCCTCCTTCTTATGCTTAAGCATATGCTTGAATTCTTTCCAAGAAGGAGGAAGTTTATCGATGATACAAGAGACTGAAATAGCCTCATCCATGTTCATCTTGTGTTGTGTGAATCGACCAAGTATACCAAGAAGTTCATTGTATTGTTCCATGACAGGTCTAGAATCAACCATTTTGTAATTGTTAAAATTACTTACAAGGAACTTCTTACTTGATGCATCCTCAGCCATATACTTGGCTTCCAAGGAATCCCATAGTTCTTGTGAAGTTTCAACATTCTGATAAATATCAAATAAAGTATCAGACATACCATTGAGAATTAAACCTCTGCAAACACAATCATCATTCTCCCATTTGCTTCTTGCTCTCATCTGCTCCATAGTAGCAGCTTCTCCAAAATCTTCTGGAATCTCAGTAGTAAGAACATACACCACGTTCATACTGGTCAGCAAGAATTGCATCTTCTTCTGCCATCTTCTGAAATCCACACCTTCAAACTTTTCCAACTTGGAAAAGTTAGCAGCTATTTGTCTCATAGCAGCAGCCATTGATTATCACTTAATAGTTTCTATTGATTGTTGGTTGTTATGTGTAAAACAGTTCCCAGATTAGGGTTAAGATAATCAATAAAGGTACCGGATATTCACTTGAAATCGTGGTATCACTTTCCAATAGAAACTATTCGACCCTATGCCTGGGTTACACGAATATCTCTATGGGATAAGACCAAGTGATGTTCTTGCTTTAGGCACAAACCAAGAACCAGATGCGTACTGAAGTGTTTAGGGTTTTTTGTTTAGTATATCATATGATGACTTACTTTCATGCATAATGATGTGATCTCTATTTATAATAGAGAATACTCAAACCCTAGCCCATGGTATTATGTATAATTAACGGCCCATTAATTATATCATAATAATTTCCATAATTATAGGATCAGTGGTTATCAGTGGAAACATTATCACTAGCAGTGGTAATGTTAACACTAGCAGTGGTAACAACAACCCTTGCAGTGGTAACAAAAACCCTTGCAGTGGTAACAACAACCCTTGCAGTGGAAACAATAACCCTTGCAGTGGTAACGTTAACACATCAGTGGAAACACACTAGCAGCTGAATCAACTAGCAGCAGATTCACAACATAACCACTATTGAGTCAGGGGATTCAGTGACCAAATGGGTGTATACTCCATACCTCCAAACCCATTACCAGGTGTGAATTGATCCCTCAAGTGCACTAAATTTTCCAACATATAGGATACCATGTACAACTACAAATGTATTAGTGAAGTTTGTCCTAGAGTTCACTCAAGAAGGAGTCTACACTTCAAATGTCGTGTATCAAGAATTTTTATGTAATGAATAACGTGCATTGTTGTAGTTATTTCATAATTGTTGTAATGTTTTATTTTTAGTATCACTAAATGTTTTTGTATGTTCTTTACTACATTTTAAGAATCTTTTTGAGTTGAATTATCTTATGCTAAAATCTCTTTCAATTACATTTTTATTATTTTACGTTTTATGTATAAACGTACACGAAACACTTAGCCAATATTATATCACAAGTATAATTGTTTGCTGCTAGAAAATTCCGTTGCTATGCACGGGTACTCGTTTAGTCATACTAATTAAAAAGATGTTTGATATGTGAACTTAACAAACATGATGTCATTTTATAAGAAACTTAAACTTCACAGACCACATTTAGTCAGTTTGTAAACCTTTTGAAATACAAAGAAAATAAAATAAAGGTGAGTGCAAGAATCGAATGGTGGCTCGTCACCCTTGCAAACAAAACATTTGCCACTATGCTAGGCTTTGACTTGTGTTTAATTTAACAAAAGTAAATATATAATACATTATGTGGCAGACCTCTATGGTAACAATTAAGGAATTGTTATTATTTAAAATAAAAATTAAATTTACCTAGAGCTATAATATCAAAATAGTAATCTACTAATAAAGAAACAGCTTAAGTATTTGGATGGAGTAATATAACCAATATAGACAGAAAGAAATATTCACGTATAAACCAACAAAAAATGTTCAGGTGAAGGGAAGAAAAACTAGAGCACATGATATAACAAGTCGAATAGGTCTAACAGTAAATTATTAATGCTAATTATTTCAGCAGATTATGTTGCAGGTTATACATGTGCATTCAAGATGAATTCATTACGGGTTGTTTTATGATATAGGCTACGGAAATTCATTCATCACAAATAGCAGATGCTGGAGCTCATTAATTGAAGGCTATTTATATTGGTTGATCGATATTGAACAAGTCAATTCATTCACATAAGGTTGAGAAACAAGTTTCGGCTAATTGAAAAAGGAACAAATGAAAACTACTAGCAAGGTTGAGGCACGGACCCTGTACACAGGTGCAATTTCAGGTATAAACTCGTTGTTTCCTCATAACTGCAATCCCTGTAGGAGAATAGAAGTATTAATTAATAGAGTGATTCAAACCCCTGAATATGATAAACATGTAAATATCTGACAGAGATCACGTACCTCTTGTTGTCTGGCCTTTATAAAAGAGGTTGGGTCTTCTGTTGCGTAACACAATCCAAAAGATGTGTCTATCACCTTTAACTTTGGAGTAGTTGATTTTCCACTTGTGAAAACCGTTATCTGTGGACAGTCTTTGATTTCCAAAGTATCTAATGATTGCCACAGAAAATCCTCCATCCCCAAGCAAAATCCCTTGAGTTTTGGAAGGTTAACAAGTTTTATGGATTTCAGAGAACGAAACACAACAACATCAGTAGCTCTAGTGTCAGAATCTTCTGCTTTCTTGACAATTACCTCCATCTTACGGCACCCACTAATTTCAAGCTCATGTAGTTGTAATAGACTGCGAACCATGCCACATGTGAAAACATGTTCAAGAAGCGCACATCCATTAATTAACACTTTTGTAAGGTTTGGAAAGTTCAATGTTATCCACCTACTGCTCTTCCATATATACCTCATACTAACAAGCCTTGCCAGAATCACTTCTTTTAGCTTTAGAAATACCACAACAGATTGCTTTTCATTCGTTTCATCATTTTCCAAATCTACTACTTCAAATATCTCCTGTACCTCAGATGACTCCCAGTGCTGACTTCCGATATGAAGCTTTTCTAGATTCTGCAGATTTATCAATTCATTGCATTGGAAAACAATGCCGCTCTTGAAAAATTGATTTACTTCAACTAGATTTGAAGAAGACCAAGGGAACTGAATTTCCTAATGAAGAAACACAAACGTAATTCATCATCAGGTAGATACATGACCAAAAACAAAATTAATTGCCAAATAATATAGGAAACAGAAATTGGTATGAACGAATAGACTACCAAATAATAAAAAAACAGAGATTAATTGATTTGTTGATGCAATTATGGTAATAACATACCTCAAGTGATGCATTGGATAATGGAAAGTTGAGACCACATTCAAGACTATGCTTTCCAATGCCTGTATGTATGTAGAGGAGCTTTGGAGTAATCGAGCGACCAGATGTGAAAGTCTTCATTTTTGGGCAACCATAGATCTTAACCTCATCCAATATTGACCATTGGAACTCATTCATCCCCAAGAAGAAACCTTCAACATTTGGTAAATCGGTTAGAGTAAGAGACTTTAGACGGGGAAAGAGAACATTTTCAGAATCGTGTTGTCCATCATCCTTCACAATCACTTGCATTGCATTACACTCTTCTATGGTCAACTCTACAAGCTGCTTGAGGCTATCAAGTGTGGAACTTGTAAATACATGTTCCAAAAGGTCACATTTGATAATCCGCAATATCTTTAAGTTGGGCAATTCAAGCAAAGTCATATTTGCGGACCTTGGAATTGTCAATCCACCAAGTATATCACCAGTTCCATCTCCAACATTAGCACTATCACTACCATTCTTGTTGACCCTTTTTATCTGAAATATCTCCCTTAGTGACTGGCAAGAGAATATTTTCAGCTCTTCAAGCTTTTGTAATTTTCCCACTGCACTGAATGGGATCAGAGTTGCTAACGTCTCACATCTATCGATCCATATCTTTCTGGAATATTGGCATAATAATGGAGAAGTAAAACCCACCTGAGAAGATTATGTGATATGAAATATTAGTGTACACATAATAATTAATAGAATTGACTGCTTTGTGGCTATAATAAAAATAGAACATGTCATCGATCAATACCAAGATGATAAACGAGAGTCTTAAAAAACACGTGTCACCCAATTAAAAGATCTCTACTATCACATATTTTATAATGTTTTAATCTTATTTATTTTTTACTCAATTTTCTATTCCATATGTTACACCTCTTCTATCTATACTTAACCGTCAATCCTTCGCTATTTTGTTTTGGCGGTTAGACCCATTTGCATACGTGTGATCTAATTAGGACATCGCCATTTTCGTCAATCTTATTACTCCGTACATCTTTTACGAACCATTTACATATGTTCATTATATATCCCTATATAAACTGGCCTTGATTTATCAGTTATCGTTTAGGGTTTAGATCCTCTGTAAATAGCGCATGCTTTATGTATGTACACAAATTTAGTGTAATTTTTTTTCCCCTTTAAAGAAAGTGTGCCTAAATAGATGTGGGAATAAGTTATTGGTTTGTGAAGAAGTGGGTCCTCCTTGTTGTCACTCACAGTTTAGGCATGTAATCAGGCATATTGGTATCTTTTTGAAATAATGCTCGTAAAATGAAAACCCACCTTTTTTGCAAGTTTAAATGTACTAGCTTTGTTGGTATATGTTGTATATATTTGAAGTCTTTTATTTTTGGGGGCAAACTCAAAAACGTTAAAAAATAGAAGAACAAATTAAGGCTTTCTAGTTTGTATCCTACTTTTGTTTTTGGGTAAAGGGTTTATACCCGGTGAATATATATCCTACTTTTGTTTGATTTGAAAAACCGCTGTTTTTAAAACCTAAACTATGTGTGTTTTCTTTAAAAATATTTGTTTAAAGAGTCTTGAACACTTTGGCGATAGAAATCTGTTGATAGTTTCGAGCTTGAAGAAGGAAGAGATAGTAGGGTCCTATTGAGAAATGTGGTCCACCTTCTGTTCTAACCGTATAAAGTAGCAAGTAGTCCTTTTTGGTATGGGATCTTACATTTTTGTCCAAACATAAGTACACGTGTTTAATTAGATTTACAAGAAGAGTTTAGTTTTACTACTACCACTCGCGAGAGAATGAGAAAGGGGAGTTAGTTAAGAACAGCCAGTGTAGTTTTCCAAAAGAGTCTTGTTACAATTTTGAGGTTCAGATTGTTTTGCCATTTAAATTGTTCGTTTTGTGAGTGTGTATAGGATTTGAGGATCGGTGATGTGATTTGGGTCAAATTTACGTTTTGCTAGTAGTTTTACGTAACAAACTGGAAACCTTCATTGATGAAGTCGCTTGCTTCTTCCATGGCCATTGCTTATAATACCTTTACCTAGCCTCACCTAAATGTAGGCACTTAAAACACATTTGTATCTTAGATATCCTCTCTCTTTTTTTTATTTTTTTATTTTATTTTTATTTATTTTTTTCTTCTGTTGCCATATTTAATTAGATTTAGTGAAAAGATACCGCTTTTCTTATTGGTGTTCAATTCATTTATTCTAGAGTATCTTGTGCTTGTTCCTAGTCTGGGAAAGAACTTTGGACCTTCTTTTTAGCACTTTGATATAACTGAAACCGAAATTGCTTTCATAATCTGGAAGTTAGGATTTTTGAATCTTTAATTGGGATGACTTCTTCCTTTTATTTGTGTTAAAATGTTTCATTGTCTTTCGCTTGATCTTGGTTACCGTTTATACTTTATAGTGGTATTTTTAAGGATTTATGTTGTTGATAGGATTTACTTGCTCTTTTGAGTGACATTGAACCATTCTATCAATATTTACTTTACAATTGAGATCATTACTTTCTTTTCGAGTTGATTGAGTATTGATGCATTGACTATTTGGGTTCTTGTAAGGTATCTTATGGTCATTTGTAACATGAACATCCTTACTGTCCATCCAAATGTGGCATTTTCTTGAGCAAGCCTGAGAATTTGGAGCTGTTCTTGCTAGTGTTTGTTTGGGTAGAGGGACTAGATAAATGTTATGTTTAGTCTCATGAGTTTTCAATATGAATAATCAGATCATCTTAGTTTTAGGAATCCGACTAATGCAAAGAGGTTCATATAGAGTTCAAATAAGAAGAAACTGTGTTGCATTACTGTTTCTTAGCTTCGTATAAACTCCAAACAGAGATCTAAGATCTTGAGTTCATTTTCACTTTTTTACTATTATCATCTTTCGGGTTCAGCTAATACGAGAATCTGACTGTGGATTTGATATAAGTGCTCCTATGTGACCCTATCTTTGTGATTAGAAGTACCAGGGTAGTGAGTTTCTTAAGATATCTGTATATACCTATTGATTAGTATCATTTTTGTTGTCCCACATCGTCTAGCAACTAAAGTTCGGCTCTTTCGTACGTGTATATAAAGACCACTCGTTTCCTCAGTTTTTTACATTTTTATCGAGCCTTGGTAATTTTCCTTCTTGAGACTTGCCACTTAATTCAATTGGTGAAAGAGGTGACGCCTGTGGTATCATCTCTTTTGGCTCTCTTGATCTCAAAAGAGGTAATGTTTTTCATTTATTCATTCATTCATAATTCTTCTTATCTGTTAACATATCTTTGCTTTTTAAGGAGTCTTTTAGGCTTTTTGTTTTCCTTTTAAAGATGTGGTTTATAATTAAGTGTCACGATCCCTGTTCCTGTTTTCTTTGTCTCTCTCTTTGTCTATGTATGTATGTGCGTTTGTGTGACAAGATGTGTATAGAGTCTAATATGTATACGGAGTTCATTGATTGAAAGTAATTAGATATAGGAATGGTAATGGAGTGTATATTCACCTCCCATAGCCGCACTCTCCCTGGTTTCCCCATTCCACACCTACCCTGTCTCCATCCCTTCGCTTTTAGGATCTATTTCATACCTATGTGACAGTCAAAACAATAACGTGTTAGTCTTCAGTTACACAAAAGGAAATATGAACACAATCACAAGCTCACAACAGGGTATATATAAACGCCGAGTGCAGGACAACATTTTTTTTTGGGTACCTGAAATTACCAGAACCTCGCTCGTCTGAATCACCCCACATCCGACCCTTATGCGAGAGTTGTTCAGGATTCTACAACCCTACGTCTGAATCATATTTTGTTTGTGATTTGTGGGTCTAGTTTGGTTCTGAGGACCGATAGGAGGGGAAAAGGCCTCAAACCCCAACACAAGTTCATTTTATTTACTTTTGTTTGAAATTGTCGGATTTAAAATACAAAAGATATGGAGAGAATAGAAGGACAAAACAAACTTTTTCATGACTTTTATATTTTCTTAACTTAAACAACTTTGTATTCATGAGTCTCAAGTCACTTCACATAAGTATCATGATTAAATTTTATGGATGTTCGTTGAGTATGTATTTATGCAATATGGGTTTTTTATATAGAATAACACTTGTGTTTTTGTAAAACTTCTATACATAGGGCCTAGGCCTAGGCTTTGGGGTAAATACTGAAACCGCAAAATTGAGTCAGACCATACCAATTCTGTTGGTTTTGTAATTGTCTGGTTTTGTGTTGATTCGAGCTGGTCAATTCTGTCCAGTTTAGATTATTAGTCCTATATGAGATTAACAGGTGGTCTTATATTCAACGGGTACTAACTGAGTTTCTTGAACCACTGGTTTGAGAATTACTTCCAGAAGGGTATCTAAATCTGCAATGCATAATAAAAACTTAAGTCTTGTAAGGGATCATTTAGTTACTAGTTTGTAGTATTGGTTTTTGAATATCAGTGATGGGCTGGTTGGGTAATGTGACTAAGAGTTGAAAAATGTTAAGCATGAGATGAAAGAGGTTTGAGTCGAGTTGGGCTGACGCACTCACTTCTTTAATGAGTTTTTTATATGATTAACGTGTTAAATATGATTAATCTGAACTAATTGATATGTAGTAATCTAAACTTTTCTATGCATTTGCATACATTTTGGATAATTTTCTGCTGTTTGACCTGTTTAATTAACTTTTTATTAACAGAACAGAATTTGATTGACCTAGGTCTGTTTAAAGTCTTCATTGTTCTAACCAGGTTTCCATTGTGAATTTCAGATCTCATGCGAATTGGGACGATCAACCTGCGATTGCTGTAACTCCTATCAACTGTGTCCCGTACTCAGGCCCACCTCCAAATCATTTTGATTCCGATATGGCACAACAGAATGATGTCAACATCCCTCTAAAGAATCAGCCAGCTATGATCTTTCTGCCTCAAACCACTGAGAAAGAATTGCAAGCCGTTTTAGCTGTCGCCAAACATGGAGTAGCGATGTCCGGGAGTGCTGCAAAAACTATAGGACCGCTTATCGGGTCAATTGACATTTCGGAATCTGACGAGGGTTTTCTGTTTCGTGTTGCTCTCCCAGGTGTTAAGAAGGACGAGAGTAAGTACCTTGCTATTATCATACTTTTTCCTAATAAAATAAATAACCAGTTTTAGTGTTTAGATAAAAAGTGATTTTGGTTGTGAGTTTCAGAATATAGACAGCCAAAATATAACCGTTCAAAAGGACGTCTGAGATTCACATTTAAACCCTTTAATCTTAAGTTTCTGGCCCGTATATTATAGTTTTTAGTCTTGTAATATTCAAGGGGGTGTTTTGTTTTTGCTTATTTTTTGGACTTATTAGCTTATGTTGCCAAAGTAAGCTCATTTTAGTGTTTGGATAAGCTTATAAGCTTACGGGTTGCTCACCCATATCTGCCCAAAATAAGCTTTAAAGTAAAATCCTATTTTGTCGAATACTCAAAACTGTGACTTTACATCATTGTCTACGAACTCGAAGTTCAAAATATATATCGGCTAATAGATATTAATTTTTTTAATTATTTTTTATGTACTGCAGCGTTCAAATGTGATATTCAGTCTGATGGGACAATTGCAATCCAAGGAGTAACACACACCGGGGAGAAAAAGGTTCATGCCCACGGCATTGTGTTTGAGATGCACACACAAAATCTTGGTCCACCTGGTGATTTCTCGGTCTCCTTCCAGTTAGGCGGTGATGTTGACCCTTCAACCTTGAAGCATGTGTTGGCTAATGGTGTGCTCGAGGGTGTTGTCAAGAAAAAACCAATCCAAAGGTCATGATCTTGTCCTCAGTCGTAGCTTTAGAAGATCTTTTTCGCTGTCTTGATGTAATATTGCAGTCAAAGATCATAGCCAGTTTCGGAAGATATGTTTTGTTGAAAGATTTGAATGCTTGAGCAGTTGGTCTTGTGGTTTTCTTGTCGTAATGGTGTGTCTTTTTATGCCATTCTTTCGGCTCCTTAAAACAAAAGAAAGTACAAGAAAGGTTTTAGGATTGAAACTTTGTGATTTTGCTTCCCTAACTGCATCTATGGGTATCTAGTTTAGTTAGGGTGGTTGGTTGTGTCATTTAAAACAAGCTGGAATCCTGATCTTAATATTAAGATACATGTTATTAAAACAACTGATTTTGAATCAAGAACTTTTAGCAAGTTTTGCAGCACATGTTATTAAAACAACTGATTTGAATCAACCCATATCCGACCCATAATTGAGGATGGTTCAGAACCCTACGTCTAAATCATATTTCTTTTGTGATTCTAGCTTTGTTGGTTTAGTTTGGTTGTGAGGACCATATGAGGGGAAAAGGCCTCAAACCACCAACACGCGTACTAGTACTCGCCCTATTATAGTTTTACCCTTACCATTACTACTCCCCCAAATTAATTTAGACAACTCATAACGTTTCTGTAATCTAGTGAAGACTATCTATATATATTGTGTGGATGATTGACTTTAACTTGGCAATAAGTGTAATATATTATTGATTCACTTTTATTTAAACCGCTTATTTGATTTTCAGCTTATTCTACAAGTTAATGAAATTTTGTTTTTTTAGTTTACTTAGACTCATGTCATTTTCTATTGTAACCAAATTATCTGTAGCCAATGAAATTGTGCATACATAGAAGAAAAAAAGAGCTCGAAATGAATGTAAGATGTCATTTGTTCAAAAAATATCCTACTTGGTTCAAAAAAGAGCTCGAAATGAATGTAAGGACCATGCTACTTATTTTCCATATGTTCCATTTTCCAAATATGAACCCAGTCGTTACTGCAAACTGAATGCAACCCATGAAACTATGTATTTCGAGTACTAGTTAAATACATTTGATGCTAAAAATCAATATAATTAAAAAACTATATATATATATATATATATATATATATATATATATATATATATATATATATATATATATATATATATATATTATAAATTAAATACATTGTTTAAGTTCATAATTAAATACTACATTAGATGCTAAAAATCTATATAATTAAAAAATATATATTATATATTATGTATTTTGAGTTTTTCGAATCAACCTGAAAACCTAACCCAATTGAAATTTGGTTTGATTCATTTTGAATTCGGTTCAAATTCTGTTTTGCCTCAAAAAAAATAAAAAATCTAACCCGACAACCCAAACCGAATAAACCGAGAAACGTGATAACCGAACTAATGATACTCCTAGTCTCAATTCGGTTTGGAGGTGCCATATGGTTTGGTCATGAAGCTACTTTACAATATACCGATGATTATCGTTGTGTATATCTCCAAAGGGTTAAAAAAAAAAATTACCTACAATAAAATGAGTCATATAGAATGAAAGTTTAGGTACTTAATTTTGCGATATGAGTGGGTTAGATTTGCTTTCACTGTTGTTGCAAATTCCTTATTGCAACCATTCTTGATTTATATATTTCAGAAGTGGCAATCATTTTTATGTCATAGTAATATGGATTTGAACATGTGTAGAATACTCGACGGTACAGGATCTCCTTTTTTCGAGGGGCCCAAATTTTAAGCCCTGGGAAACCACTATATTTGCAGAAAACATACTCAACAAATTATCACTATTGTTAAACCGAAACAATCACATCATGAAACTTGCTACTTTTAATTTCAAAAGACCAATACCAAGTTCGTAACTAAACGTAGAAAGTAACCAAAACTAACAATCACATATTTCCAAAATTGCTACAAGTTCATATCAAAAACCATAACTCCAATCACAAGGCATCATCATTGTCATAATTCATCAACCTGTAAACCAAAAGTTGACTTAACATCTTTTAATAACCACCTGTAATTGCTCTCTAATCAACTTCTTCTACTTCTCCTCCGACTCCTCCTTTTTAGACCCGCTCAATCAACTCCAAACCACCCTTTCAAATGGAGTGATTAGTCAGTAATAAAATGCAATACATTCGACTTTTTACGATAATGCCCTCTCCGAATATATTTTGATTTTCACGTGAGTGACTCTACGACATACTATTATTATATTGTTCTTACTTTGTCTCTCCAAAAAAAAAGTATATCTCCTTCCTCATCCTCAAAAATTTTCAGCAAAAGTCCATGTCTGATGCAAAATTTTCTATCTCAATGTAAATGAATTTAAGATTTTGATGCCCTGGGCCATTGCCCACCAGGCCTAGAACTTGTTATTGTGTGGATAATTGACCTTGACTTGGCAATAATCGTAATGTATTATTGATGGTGTGATTTCATTTAAACCAAATAATCTGATTTTCAACTTATTCTACAAGTTGATGAAATTTTGTTTTTTTTAGTTTACTTGGACTCAGGTCATTTTCTATTGTACCAAAATTATCTCCAGCCCAGATGTTACTCTTTTGTGTCCACATAATTCAGTTTGTAAATTGCCACGAAATTTAAGTTAGGGACCATGCTACTTAATTTTCCAAATTTGAACCCAATCGTTACGCGGAACTGAAAGCAACCCGTCACTCGTAAAAATTTGAGTTTAAATTGAACTCCTGCATACCTCGCATTATTGTAAACTAAAAAACGAGTGTGTGTTATTCTCTTTGTGATCAACCAAACATGAGTGCTTTTTCATTTTCTCATTTTTCCTCTTTCCACTTGTGCATACTTTTTGTTGTGGTCTTGTTTCATTCATGCTTATCTAATCAAAACTTTGATGATGTATTATGCATCAAAGAAGAGAGGCAAGTACTTCTCCAATTTAAACACCGTCTCATTGATGAAGGCGACCGACTTTCTTCTTGGGTTGATGAGAAGAATGATTGTTGCAAATGGGCGGGGATTGTTTGTGATAACATAACTGGTCATGTTCATGAGATTCATCTTCGTGGGCTTAATGGTCATTGTCATTTTGACGCAACAAAAGAAGAAGAAAAAGCCTCAAAGCAAAAGTTGAAAGGGGATTTAAGTCCATCCTTGTTGGGCCTCAAGCAACTCAAGCATTTGGACTTGAGCTGCAATGATTTTGGGTGGATCCAAATTCCTGAATTCATTGGTTCTCTTGGAAACTTGAGGTACCTTAACCTCTCGAGTTCCAATTTTAGTGGAATTATCCCTCCTCAATTGGGTAATATTTCGGAATTGCACACCCTTTGTCTAGGAAGTTTTCAAGATAGCTACTATGAAAGCACAAGGGTGATGAATATGGAGTGGTTGTCAAATCTCCGTTTGTTGCGCCACCTGGATATGAGTTGGGTAGACCTGAGCAAAGCAATGGACTGGTTTCAGGTGATCAACACCCTCCCTTCTTTGGCCGAACTACATCTTAGTTACAGTAATCTATTGGCTGCACATCCCCATGTTCCTACTCTTAATATCACATCCCTTATTTTGCTTGATCTTTCTGGAAACCAATTTACCAATAGTCTCATGCCACAATGGATATTTAGTATAACTAGTCTTGTTTCTTTGGATTTAAGTAAGTGTGATTTTAATGGCCTTATTCCTATTAGTAGTGCCCATAGTTTCCCTAACTTGACTTCTCTTAAGTGGCTTCACGTCTATGGGAACACTTTCATGAATTCTTCATTAGTATTGAAAGAGCTGTCTAGTGGCATTGGTAGCAATCTAATTTCGTTAGATATTCGTTTTTGTGATATATCGAGTACAGCTCTTGATTCCCTTCACAACTTGACTTCCCTTCTTAGCCTTGACCTGTCAATTAATATGCTCACCAACATAATACCTAAATCATTGGGTAACTTTTGTAATTTGAGAGATATAGATTTGTCATTCAACTATTTTCAAAACATTATCTTGACATATCTTCTTGAAAGTTTTCTTGAATGCAAATCACCACATTTGGAATCATTATCGATGCACTCATCAGGACTTTATGTTACAATTCCAGATTCCATAGGGCGATTATCTTTTCTTAGGACCTTAGATCTATCTGAGAATCAAATTTCTGGTCCTATTCTGTCACACCCCCAATTTACCTGACTTGCAGCGGAATTGAATGCCTGGGGGTGTAACTGTCATAGCACCACAACAAGGAAATATTGAACGACCTAAAGTGTCGTTTGGAAAATACATATCGTTTGATTTATTGAAAAGCATCAAGTGCTACAAAACATAGGTCCCCAACTGTTGAAATGTTTACAGAAAACAAGTTCTGAAAATGTCAAACGATAATTTACACAAGTGCATGAAAAAGGTCCAAAATGTAGTGCATCATCCCTGGTACACCCTAATGACTCCATGCATGTAATATGATGATGATGCCTTAGTTACCTGAAAATACATTGCAAAAACGGTCAACACGAATGTTGGTGAATAATCATAGGTTTATGAAATAACATGTTTGTACGGCCACCACAAGTATAAGTGCATGACAAAAGTCACGTAAAATAGTACAATAGACTTAAGCTCATGACACCGAAGCTATGACTGATGAAATTCTATGCCCCTCCCGAATGTTCTGCCAAACACTCATATGCAAAAGACATGACATGCATCCGCTTACTGTTGGTATCCACTACCACGGATGGAGGCGTCACCCTCGATAGATCTATCCACTCACTCTCGCTTAGCGGTAAATTAACGGTTCATGATGTTACAGGGGACTTATCACATGGCAGACAAGCTACTTAAGCTATGTACATAGGTTTTGATACTTGGGCTCGTACTGAAATGGTGCAAATGTATTCTCCCCCGTGGGATTTGAAAACAATAAAAATGTATACGGGGCTATGAATACTCACCTCAACTGATGATACTGCTATGAATAGAAATGAACAACAATGACCGGTTAACTGCTGCAACCTATAATGAATGATGCATGATCTCGTTAAGATCACCAAATGATGTTTATGAATGTCCATGCTCATGTTTCTATACCACTCTACTCTTTGGAAAAACACTTGTATTATCAAAAATATATATTCCAAGAATTTGGAAAATATTGCTATTAGAAAATATAAATGGCTAGTTATAATATATATACTTATATATATATAACGTAAGTTTCCATGTAAGCGTTGAAATACTCGGGTTGTAATCCTTGAAATGATGAAAACATACTCATAATAACTAGTACTACGTTAGTTATAAAGCTCGGTACTTGAAATTACTTCTAACTTGAAAATGCACTTCGTAGTTTTTGCGCCAAAATATATAAAAGCTGTCAATTAATAAAGGGTTTTAGCCGATATTGAAATGAGTATATCTTTTTCGTTACTTGTCCGTTTTACTTGTTCTTTATGTCCACGGTTTCGTCTTAGTATGTAGTAATATATTTTGGAAAGCTCGGCTCCTCCGGGTTACGTCTAAAGTCTCTTTTTGTCCAATGAAAAACGTCAAACAGCAAACATTTTCTGAAAAATACTTTTCGTCTACAATCTTGTAAAAATCATAACTCCTTCGTTATAGACTCTTTTTAATCCGTTCTTTCGCCTACGGATTCGTTTTTGAAAGTATTTTCTAAAAATTTTGCCAAAGTTTCCTTGGTGTTTACTAATTTTCCAGATTTTTACAAAACGGACCAGCATGTCCTAAACATGTTCCAAATCAAGTTTCCAAGGTTAAAAACCATTTTCTACCATCACCAATCCTCTTGTAATCACCACATGACTAATCTAATCTTACCATACACCTTCTTAGGGTGCCATGGACTCCTAACCAAGTTATTAGAGCTAGGGGATTCATAACAAGAAAGTTAGGGTTTGTATGTTTCAATTTAGCAAAAATAAAGTATAGTATAGCTACTTATACATGGTTTTTAGCATGATTCTTATGTAATACATGTAATAATAGGATGATTCATGAAAAAATAAAGATGAAAACTTACTTGATAATATGAGGTGATTATTGGATGATTAAACTTGTTGTTCTTGTGTTTTTGTTGCTTGTATCTTAACTAGAATCATAAAAGGAGTAAGATTGTAGCTTTAAGTTATGAAAAATAATTAGTTGATCATGGAGATCCTTGGTACCTTGTTGATGCCGTGGGTATGGAGGAGAGGAAGGAGAGAATGATCTTGAAAATTTGATCTAAAAGTAACTTATGATTTTAGGTAATTAGTAAAGTTAGGTTTATTAGGTTTATTAGTATTATAACTTAGGAGAATTAATGCAATGGGTTAAAATATGGGCACATGGCCGGTTTTACATGGGGTGAAGGGGGGGGGGGGGGGGTTAGGGTACTTAGGAATTATTTAGAAATCTAGTAAGAAATTTACACTAGAAAGCGTTTTTAGTTACGATCGGGTATCGGTTTTATTAGAAATAAATGTTCACGAAGTATACCGGGATGAAATTAATTATAATAATGTTAAAAACATATTAAAAATATGTTGGGTACATTTACTGAGTGATCGGGTGATTAATGTTTAGTTTTAACGAAAACCGACGCTAAATTCAAACGCGTACGTTAAAAATAAAATAAATTTCCAAAATACTGGGTAACTGAATGTTATAACTTTTATGATGTTAAAATGGATATAAAAATATGTCGGGACCATTGTGTGAATATTTAGATATATTCGTCGTGTATAAACCGGGTGTTAACGTTTATTATAATTACGTATACGTAAAAACGTTAAATGTACTGAATATGGAAATTTGAAAATCCTAAGAGTGGTATAACATGAAAATGTTGTTATGATGATATGCAGACTATCCCCAGTCCGTATGCAGTGTACTAAACACTAATGAAATGAATTCGCACCTAAACCCATCCGGTTACGCGAATTTGAATACCCGTAAACTAAATTTACGATGTAATGCATAATGCAACTGAATGGTGAAAACTTTTCCGGAAATGAATAGTGTTCGGTGAATAGTAAATTTCCAAAAAGTTTCTCAGAATATCAAACGGACCTCGAAAACGATGAATAGTAAAACGATGAATAGTGTTTTGATGAATAGTGATTTATGAATAGTAAAAAGTCGAAGTTTGGGAAAATGACCTGAAATGGTAAATGACGTGAAATGGTGAGTTGTGACATCCGCCCACCCAAATAGGAATTCAGTCCCTGAATTCAGCTAGTGTTGGTCTCTGGAATAGGTTTGGTGAAAAGGTGTGGATACTTGCGTTGCATTTGGTCCTCTCGTTCCCATGTAAACTCAGGACCTCTTCGAGAATTCCAGCGAACCTTAACGATCGGAATTCTACTCTGCTTTAACTGCTTGACCTCTCGGTCCATGATTTCAATCGGTTCCTCCACAAAGTGAAGCTTGTCATCTAGCTGAATCTCTTCTAATGGTATAACTGAAGACTCATCTGAAAGGCATTTCTTGAGGTTTGAGACATGAAATGTATTATGTACGTTGCTGAGTTCTGATGGTAGTTCAAGCTTGTAAGCTACTGGACCAATCCTTTCCAGTATCTTAAATGGACCAATGTATCTCGGGTTCAACTTCCCACGCTTTCCAAATCGTATCACGCCCTTCCAAGGCGAGACTTTTAACATGACCTTGTCTCCAACCTGGAATTCCAATGGTTTACGTCTAACATCTGCGTAGCTCTTCTGTCGACTTCTAGCTGTTTCAAGCCTTTCTCGAATCTGTATTATCTTTTCTGTTGTTTCCCTAACCATTTCTGGACCTGTGCATTGTACTTCTCCAACTTCTGCCCAACAAACTGGTGAACGACACTTACGACCATACAATGCCTCAAATGGTGCTGCTTTAATACTTGAATGGTAACTGTTGTTATAAGAGAACTCGATTAATGGCAAATGGTTAGCCCAACCATTCCCAAAGTCAATCACACACGCTCGCAGCATGTCTTCCAGTGTCTGAATAGTTCTCTCACTCTGACCATCGGTCTGTGGATGGTAAGCAGTGCTCATGTCTAACTTGGATCCAAAGGAATCTTGTAATGACTTCCAAAAGTTTGAAGTAAAACGACTGTCCCTGTCTGAAATGATAGAAACTGGTGCTCCATGCCTCGAGACTATTTCCTTGACATAAAGTCTGGCAAGCTGTTCCATGGAATAAGTCTCTCTAATGGGGATAAAATGTGCTGATTTAGTAAGACGATCAACAATTACCCATATTGCATCGAAACCTCCTGACGTCTTGGGTAGTTTAGTAACAAAGTCCATTGTAATACGTTCCCACTTCCATTGTGGAATTTCTGGCTGTTGGAGTAAACCTGACGGTTTCTGGTACTCGGCTTTCACTTTAGCACAAGTAAGGCATTTACTGACGTACGTAGCTATTTCTGCTTTCATGTTCGGCCACCAATACAGCTTTTTGAGATCCTGATACATCTTGTCAGAACCTGGGTGAATAGAGTACTTTGACTTATGTGATTCATGCATAATCAAATCTCGTACTCCACCATAGAGTGGTATCCAACTTCGCTCCCTGAAGCATAACACTCCATCTGCTCTCTTAACAAAGCCATTCTTGCTTTCCGGCATACCATAAAGTTTCTCCTGTGGCCGATTTTCCTCCTTGAGAGCCTCAATCTGAGCTTCCAAGATTTTTGATGGTAATGGTGAAATAATAGTCGTTCCTAATGACCTGACTCTCAAAGGTTTGAGTCGTTCCTTTCTGCTAAGTGCATCTGCTACGACATTTGCTTTTCCTGGGTGATATCGGATTTCACAATCGTAGTCACTCAACAATTCTAGCCAACGACGTTGTCTCATGTTAAGTTCCTTCTGATCAAGTATATGCTGTAAGCTCTTGTGGTCAGTAAAAATTACACATTTAGTACCATAAAGGTAGTGTCTCCAAATCTTGAGTGCAAAAACAACAGCACCCAACTCCAAGTCGTGTGTAGTGTAATTCTTCTCGTGTGTCTTAAGCTGTCTAGATGCATAAGCTATCACCTTCTCGTTTTGCATTAGCACAGCTCCAAGTCCTTTATGCAAAGCATCGCAATATACCACAAAGTTCTCAATACCTTCTGGTAGTGACAAAACCGGTGCACTACAAAGCTTCTGCTTCAACAACTGGAAAGCAGACTCTTGTTTCTCTCCCCACTCGTACTTCTGATTCTTCTGTGTCAGCTTAGTCAGCGACTTCGCTATCTTAGAAAACCCTTCGATAAACCTTCTGTAATATCCTGCAAGTCCTAAGAATTGACGAATTTCTGTAGGAGACTTGGGCGTAGCCCAATCCTTTACTGCCTCAATCTTTGCTGGGTCGACTTGTAATCCTTGGCTATCAATGACATGACCAAGAAATTGAACTCTTTGTATCCAAAAGTCACACTTTGAAAATTTGGCATACAATTGCTCCTTCTTGAGTAGTTCCAATATTGTTCTGAGGTGTGCTTCATGCTCTTCCTTGCTCTTGGAATAAATCAGGATATCGTCAATGAACACAATCACATACTTATCAAGATATGGTTTGCATACTCTGTTCATGAGATCCATGAATACAGCAGGTGCATTCGTTAATCCAAAAGGCATCACTTGAAACTCATAATGACCATAACGTGTTCTGAATGCTGTCTTCGGAATATCTTCTTCCCGAACTTTGAGTTGATGGTAACCTGATCTTAAATCAATCTTAGAATAAAAACAGGAACCTTGTAGCTGATCAAACAAGTCATCAATCCTAGGTAATGGATAACGATTCTTCACCGTTAACTTGTTCAGCTCACGATAGTCTATGCACATTCTAAAAGATCCATCCTTCTTCTTCACAAACAAAACCGGTGCTCCCCAAGGCGAAGAACTCGGTCTAATGAATCCTTTGTCTAAAAGCTCTTGCAACTGGTTAGACAATTCTTGCATTTCAGAAGGTGCAAGTCTATATGGTGCTCGTGCAATTGGTGCAGCTCCAGGCACCAACTCAATCTGAAACTCAACCTGACGTGTAGGTGGCAGTCCTGGTAATTCTTCCGGAAAAACTTCTGGAAATTCCTTAACAATTGGCACATCTTCAAGTCGTTTCTCATCCGACTTCTTCTCCGTTATGTGTGCCAAGAATGCATAACAACCCTTCTTTATGTACTTCACGGTTTTAATGCATGATATGATACTGAGTCTAGTTCCACTTCGCTCCCCGCGAACGACTAAAGTTTCACCTCCATAAGAAAGATGCACAACTTTCTCATCACAAATGATCCTTGCACGATGTCGAGACAACCAATCCATGCCGATAACGATGTCAAAACTTCCAAGTTCTATGGGCATAAGGTCTATATTGAATGGGTGATTAAGGAAATTGATGGTGCAACCACGGATAACTGTGTTTGTGTTAACTAAAGACCCATCGGCTAGTTCAACAATGTAGGGAATGTCTAAGGTAGTTGGTTCTATGTTAAGTAAGGGTGCAAATGTAATAGAAACAAAACTTCTATCCGCTCCTGAATCAAATAAAATGGATGCATAACGATTATTAACGAGGAACGTACCCGTAACAACATTCGGGTCCTCACGGGCATCTTCTCCTCCCATGACATAAGCCCTTCCTCGAGCTACTCCTCCCTGATTCCCAGCTCTTTGATCGTTCCTCTTCGGGCAATTGTACTGGAAATGACCCAACTCTCCACAACCATAACATGCTCCTGGTTGGTTCTGATTGATTACCCCTCGTGGTGCTTTGCAGTCCTTAGTCCAATGACCGACCCTTCCACAGTTCTGACAAGCTCTTGGACAATTCCCGGGGTTATGGTGAGTTCGGCATTTGTTACACTTGGGTAGTTTTCCAATATACCCTTTTCCCTCTGTTGGTCCTGCAGCATAAACCTTTGCCGCATCCTGCCTCTTTGGTGCTGGTTGATTAGCATTCCCACCTTGGTTATTATCAAACTTCCTCTTGTTGTTATTGTTGTTTTGGTTGTTGGGGTAGTTGCGGTTTCTGTTATTGTTATAGTTGTTGTTGTTGTTATTGTTTCGGTTGTTGTTGTAGTTGGTGTTGTTGGAACGGTTATTGTTGTTACTTGCAGCAGACTTTCCTTTCAACACTTGAACCATAAGCTTCTGAGTTATGCGAATGGCCTCCTCCATTGTTTGTGGGTCGAAAGACATCACATCCCCTCGGATGCTCTCGGGTAATCCCCCAGTAAAGTTCTCCATCTTCTTCTCATCGTCCGGAACCATAGTTGGACACAGTGTAGCCAACTCCTGAAACTTCCTGATATAAGTTTCAATATCATCTCCTTTAGTTACCAACTGGTAGAACTCTGTTTCTAGCTTTTGCACCTCAGTACGAGGGCAAAACTTCTTGGTCATCAACTTCTTGAATTCAGCCCATGTGAGTTTGTAAGCATTCTCCATGCCAATGGGCTGAGCATACGAATTCCACCAAGACATGGCTTCATCCAGCAGCATACCTGTAGCAAACTTAACCTTATGAACATCCTGACAACCACACATGAGAAAGACGTTCTCAGTCTTCTCAAACCAGCGGATTAAAGCAACCGCTCCCTCATTGCCCTTATACTTAATAGGATCACTAGTCTTGAAATCCTGCCAAGTACATTCACGCCTAACAGTGGGTTGAACCACTTCAACAACAGGTACAACAGGTGGAACCTCGGCAGCTCTTGCAGCAACTTCAGCTCTCTCAGTCTCTAGAGCTTCTGCTACACTATCCCTGACCAACTTGCGGATAGCTGCTTGTGTCATTGCGGGTGTTCCTGGTGTAGACTTTGCCTTCTTTGGTGCCATACTTCTGACAAATAATAATCGACAACAACCATGAGAAAACTATAATAGAAATAGTCATCGTACAAAAATATACACCCACAACATGTATATATACAACCACAACAAGTATAAATACATCCACGACATGTACGAGTACAACCACAACCTGTAATAATCCAACCACGACACGTATAGATACAACCACAACAAGTATAAATACGTTAACCATAAAGAGCAACCACGAAACATCATAAATATAATCACAACACATGAATACAATTCATGAAAATTTCGGCCAACATAGACCGATATATATATATAGCACAACATTTCCAACATAGTAGAGTCGCACTTGATATATTTGTTGGTACTACAACAAAAGACTACAAGTTCTTGAACTACGTCCCACACCTCGGGACTAGGAAATAGTAAAAGCTAATATAATACTAGTCTATGTCTATGCTCCTCCAGGTGCCCTAGATGGTCCAGGAGCTCCAGATGCTCCAGGCTCTCCCTTCAGGCGGCGAATCTCGCGATCCATCGCAACCACAATCTCCTCCAGATGCTGCACTCGTAACTGAGAAGAAACATCCCTGCCCTCCAAAACAACCAACCTCTCTCGAAGCAGTGCTAACTGATCTACCTGCTCCCATTGTGTCTCCTGCGTAGCCTGAGTTCTACCTCTAATCTCAGGTAACTCCTCTCTAAGCAGATTGAGCTGCTCCTCATGCCTCAACTGCCGGGACTCAAGGCCATGGTATGTAGTATCAATGCTAACCCTGCCCTGCACTAGATCCTCCACCTGCTCCTCAACTGTCTCCAGTCGAATAGTGATGATCTCATCAACTCGGTATCCCAACCTATCTACTTGCTCCTGCTGAGCACTCAACTGATCCTCTAAAGTGACAGCTGTAGGGCTCCTAGCCGCAGCTGCTCTGGAACTCTCACCTATGTGGTATACTGGTGGTGGTTCTGCTGATTCTGACTCTGTAGTGGTAGGTGAATATGAAGTGGTAAACCTTGCACGCTTCCTTGGCGGCAAGAGTGAGGTGGATACAGGGGTAGCAGTGGGTATGGCTGGTAGTGTAGGCACAGTAGGACTAGGTAGGGTCCTATAGGTAGATGTGGCGTAACGAACCTTCTTACTAGCAACCTGCATAGTCTTCTCCCTACGAAACATAAGTCTCGGCTCAGACTGGATAGTAGTGGTATGAGATGGTGTGTCTGTAGGCACTCGGGTAACATCTAATGGTACACTAGGATGGACAGGAGGAGTAGGGGCTGTCTCCTCCTCCTCAAAAGGTTCTGTGTCATCATCTGCCAAAAGTGGCAACTCAGGTACAATAGGGCTAGGTGGTGGTGAACGGACAGTAGAAGACATATAGTCTTCAATGGGTGGTGGTGAACGGGCTGTAGAAGACATAGAGTCTTCACTATCGGAATCTGAGATGGTGTACAGTACAACAACATTTGGGTTTGCAGACATGGTTCTGTGATAATCAGGGTGAAATAAAATGAATAACTCTGAATGAAATCACTATAAGCAATGAACATGCACATATGATGAAATGATGAGATGCTATGATAATGTGGTTATAGTCTAGGGTCAATGATACATCCTAGTTCTCTATAACCTTAGCTCTGATACCAATCTGTCACACCCCCAATTTACCTGACTTGCAGCGGAATTGAATGCCTGGGGGTGTAACTGTCATAGCACCACAACAAGGAAATATTGAACGACCTAAAGTGTCGTTTGGAAAATACATATCGTTTGATTTATTGAAAAGCATCAAGTGCTACAAAACATAGGTCCCCAACTGTTGAAATGTTTACAGAAAACAAGTTCTGAAAATGTCAAACGATAATTTACACAAGTGCATGAAAAAGGTCCAAAATGTAGTGCATCATCCCTGGTACACCCTAATGACTCCATGCATGTAATATGATGATGATGCCTTAGTTACCTGAAAATACATTGCAAAAACGGTCAACACGAATGTTGGTGAATAATCATAGGTTTATGAAATAACATGTTTGTACGGCCACCACAAGTATAAGTGCATGACAAAAGTCACGTAAAATAGTACAATAGACTTAAGCTCATGACACCGAAGCTATGACTGATGAAATTCTATGCCCCTCCCGAATGTTCTGCCAAACACTCATATGCAAAAGACATGACATGCATCCGCTTACTGTTGGTATCCACTACCACGGATGGAGGCGTCACCCTCGATAGATCTATCCACTCACTCTCGCTTAGCGGTAAATTAACGGTTCATGATGTTACAGGGGACTTATCACATGGCAGACAAGCTACTTAAGCTATGTACATAGGTTTTGATACTTGGGCTCGTACTGAAATGGTGCAAATGTATTCTCCCCCGTGGGATTTGAAAACAATAAAAATGTATACGGGGCTATGAATACTCACCTCAACTGATGATACTGCTATGAATAGAAATGAACAACAATGACCGGTTAACTGCTGCAACCTATAATGAATGATGCATGATCTCGTTAAGATCACCAAATGATGTTTATGAATGTCCATGCTCATGTTTCTATACCACTCTACTCTTTGGAAAAACACTTGTATTATCAAAAATATATATTCCAAGAATTTGGAAAATATTGCTATTAGAAAATATAAATGGCTAGTTATAATATATATACTTATATATATATAACGTAAGTTTCCATGTAAGCGTTGAAATACTCGGGTTGTAATCCTTGAAATGATGAAAACATACTCATAATAACTAGTACTACGTTAGTTATAAAGCTCGGTACTTGAAATTACTTCTAACTTGAAAATGCACTTCGTAGTTTTTGCGCCAAAATATATAAAAGCTGTCAATTAATAAAGGGTTTTAGCCGATATTGAAATGAGTATATCTTTTTCGTTACTTGTCCGTTTTACTTGTTCTTTATGTCCACGGTTTCGTCTTAGTATGTAGTAATATATTTTGGAAAGCTCGGCTCCTCCGGGTTACGTCTAAAGTCTCTTTTTGTCCAATGAAAAACGTCAAACAGCAAACATTTTCTGAAAAATACTTTTCGTCTACAATCTTGTAAAAATCATAACTCCTTCGTTATAGACTCTTTTTAATCCGTTCTTTCGCCAACGGATTCGTTTTTGAAAGTATTTTCTAAAAATTTTGCCAAAGTTTCCTTGGTGTTTACTGATTTTCCAGATTTTTACAAAACGGACCAGCATGTCCTAAACATGTTCCAAATCAAGTTTCCAAGGTTAAAAACCATTTTCTACCATCACCAATCCTCTTGTAATCACCACATGACTAATCTAATCTTACCATACACCTTCTTAGGGTGCCATGGACTCCTAACCAAGTTATTAGAGCTAGGGGATTCATAACAAGAAAGTTAGGGTTTGTATGTTTCAATTTAGCAAAAATAAAGTATAGTATAGCTACTTATACATGGTTTTTAGCATGATTCTTATGTAATACATGTAATAATAGGATGATTCATGAAAAAATAAAGATGAAAACTTACTTGATAATATGAGGTGATTATTGGATGATTAAACTTGTTGTTCTTGTGTTTTTGTTGCTTGTATCTTAACTAGAATCATAAAAGGAGTAAGATTGTAGCTTTAAGTTATGAAAAATAATTAGTTGATCATGGAGATCCTTGGTACCTTGTTGATGCCGTGGGTATGGAGGAGAGGAAGGAGAGAATGATCTTGAAAATTTGATCTAAAAGTAACTTATGATTTTAGGTAATTAGTAAAGTTAGGTTTATTAGGTTTATTAGTATTATAACTTAGGAGAATTAATGCAATGGGTTAAAATATGGGCACATGGCCGGTTTTACATGGGGTGAAGGGGGGGGGGTTAGGGTACTTAGGAATTATTTAGAAATCTAGTAAGAAATTTACACTAGAAAGCGTTTTTAGTTACGATCGGGTATCGGTTTTATTAGAAATAAATGTTCACGAAGTATACCGGGATGAAATTAATTATAATAATGTTAAAAACATATTAAAAATATGTTGGGTACATTTACTGAGTGATCGGGTGATTAATGTTTAGTTTTAACGAAAACCGACGCTAAATTCAAACGCGTACGTTAAAAATAAAATAAATTTCCAAAATACTGGGTAACTGAATGTTATAACTTTTATGATGTTAAAATGGATATAAAAATATGTCGGGACCATTGTGTGAATATTTAGATATATTCGTCGTGTATAAACCGGGTGTTAACGTTTATTATAATTACGTATACGTAAAAACGTTAAATGTACTGAATATGGAAATTTGAAAATCCTAAGAGTGGTATAACATGAAAATGTTGTTATGATGATATGCAGACTATCCCCAGTCCGTATGCAGTGTACTAAACACTAATGAAATGAATTCGCACCTAAACCCATCCGGTTACGCGAATTTGAATACCCGTAAACTAAATTTACGATGTAATGCATAATGCAACTGAATGGTGAAAACTTTTCCGGAAATGAATAGTGTTCGGTGAATAGTAAATTTCCAAAAAGTTTCTCAGAATATCAAACGGACCTCGAAAACGATGAATAGTAAAACGATGAATAGTGTTTTGATGAATAGTGATTTATGAATAGTAAAAAGTCGAAGTTTGGGAAAATGACCTGAAATGGTAAATGACGTGAAATGGTGAGTTGTGACATATTCCATTCTCGATTGGAAGATTATCAGTGTTGGAGGTTTTATATCTTAATGGTAACCAACTAAATGGCAGTCTTCCTGACTCAATTGGACGATTGTCATTGTTGAAAAATTTGGATCTTTCACATAACCAATTTAATGGCAGCCTTCCTAATAGCCTTGGTCAACTTTCAAAGTTGGAAGAATTAAGATTACATTCCAATTTTCTGACAGGTGTCGTAACAGAAACCCACTTTGTCAAACTAGTGCACTTGAAAAATCTATTTGGAAGCGGAAACAATTTAATCCTAAGACCTCGGTTTGCAAATTGGATTCCCCCTTTCCAGTTGGAGAGATTATATTTGAACTCTTGGAGTTTAGGGCCTCAATTTCCATCATGGCTTATATCGCAGAGGGAGTTAATAGAATTAGACATAAGCAACACAAGCATTTCTTCACCCATACCTGAGTCATTTTGGAGATCATTTCCTAATCTAGAACAATTAGATATGTCAAAAAATCAGATGCAAGGTACGTTAAATCTGTCGGGTATCCCTGCACTCTACTTACTCGACATAAGCTCTAACAGGTTTGGGGGGGAATTACCTGATATCTCAAATGGTTCAATTCTAGGATTTTTGGATCTATCAAATAATTTATTTGTGGGATCCTTACATCATTTATTGTGTTCGGATGGTGTGAAACTGACTGGTCCGCTTAATTTAGGAAATAACAATTTGTCGGGTGTCATTCCTGATTGCTGGGAAAATTGGCAGAGTTTGTGTTACTTAAACTTGGAAAATAATAATTTTTCCGGTGGGATTCCAAGAACATTGGGTCGTAGGCGTACAATAAAATCATTGAACATGCATGGGAACAAGCTAGAAGGGAAGTTACCTGTTTCTCTAATGAACCTGACAGACTTAGAGATCCTCGAACTTAGTGGAAATGAACTTGCTGGAAGCATTCCATCTTGGGTTGGGACAAAACTTTCTTCTTTGGTACTTCTCAACCTTAGATCCAACAAGTTTGTTGGAAAGATTCCTCACGAGCTTTGTTATCTTACACGTATTCAAATATTGGATCTTTCCAATAACAAGCTGATGGGCGATATTCCAAAATGTTTCAACAACTTTAGCATTCTTTCTGGGAAAGACACTGATAGTCAAATTGATAGTCTTCCTATATATGGAAAAAAAGTTATCAGTAGTGATTCATTGGTGATGAAGGGACATGAGTACATATACAGCACTATTCTTAATCTGGTGAGGTTGTTAGACCTTTCAAGTAACAATCTTGTTGGTCACATTCCAAGTGAGCTAACAACCCTCATCAAGTTACAATCATTGAATCTATCAGGAAATCATTTGGTTGGAAGGATCCCAGAGAAGATTGGAGCCTTGAAAGAACTTGAATCTTTTGATTTGTCACTGAACAAGCTTTCAGGGGAACTTCCTATGAGCTTGTCAAGCTTGAACTCGCTGAGTAGCTTCAACGTGTCTTACAACAATTTGACTGGTAAAATCCCATCAAGTACTCAACTTCAGAGCTTCAATGAGTCGTGCTTTGTTGGCAACAAACTTTGTGGAGATCCCCTCAGTGAGCCTTGTTCAAGAGTTGAAACACCTGATAGAGATCATGAAGAAGACGATGGGTCACATGGAGTGGACTGGGGCTTGATTATTAGCGTCGTGTCTGGATTCATTGTTGGTTTTTGGGTCATTTTGGCTCCTCTGATTGAAAGCAGGTCATGGAGGATTGCATATTTCCGTTTCTTGAGTGAACTCAGGTATATGATTTATGATGTTACGCATAAGATGTTTTCCAGGTGATCAAAAGTGTGGTCCTGCTGTAATATGTTTTTACTTTTATGTTGAAAATTATGAAGTACTGTTGTAGTAAAGTTGTAAGCTTGTATTTGAGAAGACTATTTTTATTTTGAATAATTATTTGAGTTGTTATATAAGGTTGAATAAGTTAAGCTAATTAACAACATGATTGTCGTATATAATCTCGCACAATTGTGTATTTTGACACTACAAATTAAATTTATAATCAGCGACCCATTTTCTGATAAATACTCGGAACTGAGACTTGCATCATGTTCTACAAACTCGAAGTTCAAGATATACGTATCAATTGGGAAAAAAAGTTTCATGCCCACGGCATGGTGTTTGAGATGTGCACACAAAATCTTCGTCCAACTGGTGATTTCTCGGTCTCCTTCCAGCTAGGCGCTCATGTTGACCTTTCAACCTTGGAGCATCTGCTAGCTAATTATGGTGTGCTCGAGGGTGTTGTCAAGAAAAAACTAATCCAAAGTTCATGATCTTGTCATCAGTCATAGCTATAGAAGAACTTGTTTGTTGTCTGGATGTATATTGCGGTCAAAGATCATAGCCAGTTTCGGAATATATGTTCTGTTGAATCATTTGAATGCTTGAGCAGTTGGCCTTGTGGTTTTCGGAAATGTCATTTAGGATTTTTCTTGTTGTAATGGTCTGTCTGTTTATGCCATTCTTTCGGCTCCTTAAACAAAAGAAAGTACAAGAAAGGTTTTAGGATTGAAACTTTCTGATTTTCCTTCACTAACTGTTTCGGTTTGGGATGTCTAGGAAAATTGTTTCGGGTGGCGGCGCAGCTTGTTGCCCGCTTACCTACTACCTTGATGTAAATCCTTTTAGAAATATAATGATGAGAGATAAAATTAGTGAATGAGTTAGGTTTTTGGTTGTTGCATCTTAAAAAACTGGAATTGATATCTTAATATGAATATACTTGTTATTAAAACATATGTAAACGTCATTTGACAATTCGTCCACCTGAGCCGGAACCAGGCCATGGATTTTTTTTTCTCTCTCTCTCTAAACCATGTGAATCATTTGATATCGCCGAGTTGGTAAAACCAGTCAACATGTTCTTTTTCTATTTAGTTCCTTTAAATTCTTTGAAATCACAGTTGAGTTGAGATTTAGGATGATTAACATTTTATCTTTGAATGATTGATGCTTAAATATATTTATTTTTGGATAATTTGACTACAAATTTCAAATTAAACTTCTAATTTCATGATTAAGTATAAGTTTAACACAAAGCCCTTGCAAACAACTATTTATGCAGTCATGCAGAAAACATACTGTAAACTGAAACAAGAACAGCAACAAGGTCATCCAAGTAACGAATTGAACGCAGTCTCAAGACTACATGAACCATGTTACTTTAAATTTCAATCGACTAATACCAAATTCATAACTAACGTACAAAAGATAAAACTAAACATATCTCCAAAACACCTACAAGCTCTGATCCAAAACCATAATTCCCGTCATGAGGCATGATCATCACCATAAGTTGACCTAATTTCCTGAATAACCACCGTTAGTTGCCCCATAATCAACTTCATTCGTTTAGCATAAAGCTTAAGTTGCCTAATCTTCAGCTTTTTTCATTTCTCTTCCAACTCTTCCCTTTTCATCCCATCAACCAACTCCAACCCACCCTTCACAATCTCCTCAACCAAAACCGGACCATCACTACTCCCACTATACTTCACAAACCGATTAACAATCATATTCTTAACCTCCTTCTTATCCACTCCGTTCGTACTCGTACTCACCACATTACGCTTACCATTACTAGTATTCCCTCAAATTTGTTTCGACAACCCGTAACCTTTCTGTTCATGACTTCCCGAAAAACTTATTTTCTCTCTACCTACATTGCTCTTCAACTTTTCTTCAACCTCCTAACTTTATCAATCAATTGCCACTACTAAACTCGACACGTAAAGACTTCTTAACAAACTCGTAAAAATCACCCATATCAGTCCTAAAATCAATCATACTTTTCTATATTACAATCTCCTCATCCTCATTGCACACCCTTTGAAACAGCAACAACTCACTTTTGGTTTTTTCGATCGTTTCCGCAGGCCGTTTTTGAGGTTTTGATGATATGGGTTTGGCGTTAGGGTCAAAAATGGTTGGTTTAATGATAGTTTTTGGTCATTTTAGGAGTTTAGGTTTTGGCTCTTGGTGTTGGATGCATGAATATGAACGGAATGAGTGATTGATGATTGTGATGCCATTGTAACAGTGACAAGAATATACTGCAAGATGAGTAATTTACCATATGATCACATTGTAAAAGGATCTATTATTTGGTATATGCAGATTAAAAAATATGTAAATACAGATCCACATATGATCACATTTGATTCCAGCTCGACCCGTTCACAACCCGGTCAGAATAACATTCTGTTTTTTTTTTTTTTTTTTTTTTTTATTTAACACTAAACCCCAATCGTATTGAGACTGTACAATCATTACAACAGTGTGTATGTGTGTATTTCTAAGTGGAGACAATACACAGCTTTTGCAGATTTGGCTTACCTCATAAGAGCGGAAACATGTTGTCATTGTCATTATCATCCATGTCTAGATACTTAAATCCAAGGGTACCAGCATTACCGTTCGGAGCCTGATACTTGAAGAATGGATTCACATAACATTTCATCTCATGGAAATTCACACTCGATTAAAGTCCACAAGTTTGTCAAAAACATTGCACCCACAACGCTGGATTCAAATGCAAAACAATCATAAGAAACACAAAGATCATTCACAAAGGACACAGTTCAGCCAAATTGTTATATTACCCACTGCATAAATTTAGGGAAAAATATGCATATACACAATCGAATAAAGTCCACTCTTGGCATTGAAAATTCACATCAGTCAAGTTTTATCTTTATTTTAGTTGTCCTTTCTTTCTTTATAGCTTAAAAACTACAATGTTAACAATTTTAAGCATTTTTCTCACAGTGGAAAGTCAAAAGTTGATTCATGCTTGATCAAAGGTAATACGATGCAAGATGCAGTCACTACAAGTGGTGTCAATTATAATTAACATGCCGTAGTACCAGAGCAAAAGCAAATTCTGCATCATGGGTATTTAATTGTGACCATCCTTAGCACACCCTAGTCAACACAACAGAGGTAACATTGGTTTCACAAAATAGAGACAATGTATCAACTATCAAGTACCCAATTGGAGCTAACCTTGGTAGAAAAAAGGGCTAATTACCCAAAAAATGTCTTATACTCGACACTTTGGGTTATTCTGTGAACCTACCTGAATGTTGTAAGTAAGTTTCCTCTTTTGTGAACCTAGCCTATGTTAATGGATAACAATTGCTCAGCCCCTAATGAGCTTCTTTGTTCAGACTCAATTAAAGAACTCAAGGTCCCAGATTCTTTTAATCCTTGCATAATCACTTATTCAAGTAGAAGATACAAAGAAGAGAATAAACTATTAGAATAAAGGGGTATATAAGATAAATATGAAAAAGAAAAAGGCACTGACCATCGGTGCATAAATACGAGTCAAAATTCCCTTCCTCAATAGTTTCATGTTTAGAGTTTTATCAGTCCATACAACATGTTCACGATACCTGCAAATTGGCAAATGTGTCAACGGCAGGTGAAGTCACTACTTAATGAACATGGAAAAATAGGCGGGTCTAAACAGGTAAAACTTTGCGTCGGGTTGGGTTGGATTGACCTCGAATGCTTTTGTCCAAATTTTAATATTTTTAATCCATTATTCGTGTGTATCAGATATGATTACAAAATGCAAACTACTTGAAAATAAGTTGGTTTATTGGACATAATTATTTGAGGCGTATGCAATAAATATTCAGTGACTTTCAACCTGGTTTCCCAGTTTGACCCATTTCTTTAGAGCTAACTTTTTTTTTAATAGCCGTATACTCACTTAGATGTAAAAACATAACCCAAATCGGCTCATTCATAAGTTAGTGTTGGTTGTTAGCTGTAAAACAGTTACCAGATTAGGGTTAAGATAATCAATAAAGGTACCGGATATTCACTTGAAATCGTGGTATCACTTTCCAATAGAAACTATTCGACCCTATGCCTGGGTTACACGAATATCTCTATGGGATAAGACCAAGTGATGTTCTTGCTTTAGGCACAAACCAAGAACCAGATGCGTATTGAAGTGTTTAGGGTTTTGTGTTTAGTATATCGTATGATCACTCTCTCCATGCAGAATGATGTGATCTCTATTTATAATAGAGAATACTCAAACCCTAGCCCATGGTATTATGTATAATTAACGGCCCATTAATTATAACATAATAATTTCCATAATAATAGGGATCAGTGGTTAAAACCTAGCAGCAGAATTGCTGATGCTATCAGCAGATTCTCACTAGCAGCAGAATCAACTAGCAGCAGAATCAGCTGTCAGCAGAATCCTATCAGCAGGATCAGCTAGCAGCAGAATCCTAGCAGCAGATTCACAACACTAGCAGCAGAGTCTGCTAGCAGTACTTTGATCAATACATAGCCACTATTGAGTCAGGGATTCAGTGACCAAATGGGTGTATACTCCATACCTCCAAACCCATTACCAGGTGTGAATTGATCCCTCAAGTGCACTAAATTTTCCAACAATCCTCCCAAATTTAGTTCACTACTTTTGCATGAAAAATCAAACACAAAACAAAACAAGTGCATAAATGAAAATATCCTGAGGATTGAATTTCCACATTAGTACATATACTTTCAAATATTCGAGAATCAGGGTGTTCTAACAATTGAACCCTTCAACCCATTTGAATACCTGATGATAAATACACACAAGTTTTCAAACACTAAAATACTCCTGACACTATACAAGCCATGTGTCCATATCCAATTCATAAATGTTGTAAAAGCTAAAAGTCCAAAGCTTCCTGAAGCGGCAAAACTTCAACATTTACATAGGTGGTTCATCTTTAATTCATGCTTCTGCTTAGCACTTTTTCAAAGAAAATTAACCATTAAGAAGTGAAGACTTCATCCTCCTTTCAGCAGGTAACAAGCACAACCTTGGGATGTTCGTGAAACATGTGCTTCAGTCCACTAAATGATCAGCTTTCCACATTGAACTCAGCTTCCAAGTTTCCTTATAAGGGAGTTGGGTATCCTTGCATTCAGTGACTAAGTTGGACTTAAACCCATCCCTGTAGCAGACTTCAAAACCAAGTCTCTAGCCAACCCCTTCGTCAAGTGATCAGCTAAGTTTTGTTGAGATTTAACAAACACTATAGATACCACCCCATTCATGATAAGCTCACGAATCATGCTATGCCTAACACCTAAGTGTCTAGACTTCCCATTGTACATCTGGCTATAAGCCTTTTCCAATGTAGCAGCACTATCACAACGGATAGAAATAGGTGCTATAGGTTTAGACCATAATGGAATCTCAAGAAGCAAGTTTTTCAACCATTCAGCTTCTTTTCCAGCAGCAGCTAAAGCCACAAATTCAGATTCCATGGTTGAACTGGTAATGCAAGTTTGTTTCTTGGATGCCCAAGAAATTGCACCTCCACCAAGTAGGAATACCCAGCCACTTGTAGACGAATTGTCTTCAGTGTTACTGATCCAACTTGCATCAGTATATCCTTCTAATATTGAAGGATAACCAGTATATGAGAGACTATAATCCATAGTTCTCTTCAAATACTTAAAGACCCTCTGAATTGCTTGCCAATGATGAGCACTAGGATTACTAGTATACCTGCTCAGTTTACCCACAGCAAAAGCAATATCAGGTCTTGTACAAGTCATGGCATACATCAAGCAGCCAATCACCCTAGAATACTCAAGTTGAGATACAGCTTTGCCAGTATTAGGCATTAGCTTCTCACTTGTATCCATAGGAGTACTCACTGGAGTACAATCAAAGTAATTAAATTTCTTTAACACCTTCTCAATGTAATGAGACTGAGATATAGAAATTTTGGTACTTTCATGTTTAATCCTTATGCCAAGGATAACATCTGCCTCCCCCATATCCTTCATGGAGAACTTTGATGACAAAAATTCTTTTGTAAGATCAACTTGATTTTGGTCAGTGCCAAAGATCAACATGTCATCAACATATGGACAAATGATGACTCCTTTACCTGATTCATCAAATTTGCTATATACACATTTGTCAGCCTGATTAAGTAAATAACCACTCGACAAAACCACTTCATCAAACTTTTGATGCCATTGCTTAGGTGCCTGTTTTAGTCCATAAAGAGACTTAATCAGTTTACATACCTTGTTTTCATTGCCAGGCATGATGAAGCCCTGAGGTTGGATCATGTAAACCTCCTCATCTAAATCACCATTCAAGAAAGCTGTCTTCACATCCATCTGATGTATAATCAGATTGTGAATTGATGCCAAAGCAATTAGCAATCTTATGGTACTGATACGTGCCACTGGAGCATAAGTATCAAAGTAGTCTATTCCTGACTTTTGTTTAAAGCCTTGAATAACTAATCTTGCCTTGAACTTTTCAACAGTTCCATCTACCTTCATTTTCTTTTTGAAAATCCGTTTGCTACCTAGAGGTTTGCAACCAGGTGGTAGATCAGTCAACACATAAGTGTTATTGCCCATGATAGAGTCCATCTCATCATTAATTGCTTCTTTCCAGAAAGCAACATCCTGGGACTTCATTGCTTCTTCAAATGTTTTGGGATCATCCTCCACAATGAAGCAATAGGAGTATTGGTCAGAGACCTCACTCCTTGTACCTTCAATTAAGTATAATTGAAACTCAGGTCCAAATGATTTTGGAGTCCTCACCCTATTGCTCCTTCTGAGCTCAGGTTCAGGTTGTTGTTCCACAACCTCAGCAGGAACCTCATCAGCAGGAACCTCACCAGCAGGAACCTAATCAGCAGGAACCTCTGAAACACCATTGTCATTGGTTCCATTTGGAATCCTTTGACTTGGTCTAGGGATAGATGAGAATCTGTTCTCATCAAATAGTGCATCCCTTGATTCAATTATTGAGTTAATTGAAACAGACTCATTAGGTTCTATAACATAAAACCTATATGCCTTGGAATGCTCAGCATATCCAACAAAGTTGCATTCAATGCCTCTTTCACCCAAGGTTTTCTGCTTTGGATCAGGGAGTCTTACAACAGCCTTACAACCACATATCCTAAGATAATTAAGGTTAGGTTTCTTTTTAGTCCAAAGTTCATAAGGGGTAACTTTGTTCCTTTTGTTGGGAACCCTATTTAATAAATAGCAAGCTGTTAACATAGCTTCACCCCAGAATCCTTGACTCAGCCCTGAATAGGACAACATGGAATTAACCATCTCCTTCAGCACCCTGTTTTTCCTTTCAGAAATACCATTTTGCTGAGGAGTATAAGGGGCAGTCGTTTCATGGATTATACCAACAGACTGAAAATACAGAGTATCCATGTACTCACCTCCCCTATCAGTCCTTAATCTTTTGATTAGAGACCCTTGTTGCAATTCAACTTCAGTTTTAAATACTTTAAATTTATCTAATGCTTCATCTTTAGAATGTAATAAATAAACATGACAAAACCTAGAAGCATCATCAATAAAAGTCACAAAGTATTTCTTATTCCCCAAAGAGGGAGTAGCATGTAAATCACAAAGATCACTGTGAATTAACTCCAAAACTTTAGTTTCACGTTTTACTCCTTGAAAAGGTTTCTTAGTTATCTTGTTCAACATACAAGTTTTACACTTTTCAGTATTCATATCAAAAGCTGGTATTAACCCATCCTTGGACATATCTTGCATTCTTTTAAAATGTACATGGCCAAGTCTTGCACGCCACAGATTTGAATCATAAAGTTTAGATGTAGATATAAAAGCAGAATCAATATTATCATGAATAATATTAAGTCTGAACATTTGATTACATAAATAACCAAAACCAATAAACACACCATTTTTAGACAAAACAAACTTATCAGATTCAATAACCTGTTTATAACCACAATTATTTAAAACACTACTAGAAACCAAATTCTTTCTAATATCAGGAACATGTAAAACATTAAATAAAGAAACAATCTTTCCAGAACTAAACTTCAACTCAACACATCCTTTTCCATGCACCAGGGCAGTTGACTCATTTCCCATGTGAAGAATAGAACCATCATTCATTGACTTGTAGGTCTTGAACCAGCTTCTATCTTTACACACATGAATTGTAGCTCCAGAGTCAACCCACCAAGCAACATCATCATCCTGCACAAAGTAAATATCAGATATATATGTAACATAATAAATCTTAAAAGACTTATTAAACACATTCTGACCTTTCAGAGAATTGGTGTTACCATTCCCTCCACTTGTGCCTGATCCATTGGATTTGTTTCCAACTTTACCACCCTTGCAATCTTTCCTGAAGTGTCCAGGTTTCCCACACTTCCAACAAGTCACCTTAGGTTTCTTGTTAAGATCAGATTTGGTGTTATCTTGATGCTTACGCTTGCCCTTGTTGTCATTGTACTTGGTGGAGTTGTTATGCTCCACCATATTGACAACTGATGGACCAGTAGCAGTGCTACTCTTTGGCTTGTCAATGTCTTGAGCTTTGAGTGAATCCTCAATGCGCAAGTGACTGCCCAACTCAACCAGAGTTAACTCCTCCTTCTTATGCTTAAGCATATGCTTGAATTCTTTCCAAGAAGGAGGAAGTTTATCGATGATACAAGAGACTGAAATAGCCTCATCCATGTTCATCTTGTGTTGTGTTAATCGACCAAGTATACCAAGAAGTTCATTGTATTGTTCCATGACAGGTCTAGAATCAACCATTTTGTAATTGTTAAAATTACTTACAAGGAACTTCTTACTTGATGCATCCTCAGCCATATACTTGGCTTCCAAGGAATCCCATAGTTCTTGTGAAGTTTCAACATTCTGATAAATATCAAATAAAGTATCAGACATACCATTGAGAATTAAACCTCTGCAAACATAATCATCATTCTCCCATTTGCTTCTTGCTCTCATCTGCTCCATAGTAGCAGCTTCTCCAAAATCTTCTGGAATCTCAGTAGTAAGAACATACACCACGTTCATACTGGTCAGCAAGAATTGCATCTTCTTCTGCCATCTTCTGAAATCCACACCTTCAAACTTTTCCAACTTGGAAAAGTTAGCAGCTATTTGTCTCATAGCAGCAGCCATTGATTATCACTAATAGTTTCTATTGATTGTTGGTGGTTAGCTGTAAAACAGTTACCAGATTAGGGTTAAGATAATCAATAAAGGTACCGGATATTCACTTGAAATCGTGGTATCACTTTCCAATAGAAACTATTCGACCCTATGCCTGGGTTACACGAATATCTCTATGGGATAAGACCAAGTGATGTTCTTGCTTTAGGCACAAACCAAGAACCAGATGCGTATTGAAGTGTTTAGGGTTTTGTGTTTAGTATATCGTATGATCACTCTCTCCATGCAGAATGATGTGATCTCTATTTATAATAGAGAATACTCAAACCCTAGCCCATGGTATTATGTATAATTAACTGCCCATTAATTATAACATAATAATTTCCATAATAATAGGGATCAGTGGTTAAAACCTAGTAGCAGAATTGCTGATGCTATCAGCAGATTCTCACTAGCAGCAGAATGCTATTAGCAGCAGAATCAACTAGCAGCAGAATCAGCTGTCAGCAGAATCCTATCAGTAGGATCAGCTAGCAGCAGAATCCTAGCAGCAGATTCACAACACTAGCAGCAGAGTCTGCTAGCAGTACTTTGATCAATACATAGCCACTATTGAGTCAGGGGATTCAGTGACCAAATGGGTGTATACTCCATACCTCCAAACCCATTACCAGGTGTGAATTGATCCCTCAAGTGCACTAAATTTTCCAACAGTTAGAAGGTCAAAAGTTCAACCTCCACTATTCTATTAGTGGAATGCATGGGTTCTAATCATTAAAATCTCTTTGACGATTATGAAAAAAAGACAAGCAATCTTACCAGCTTAGCATCTCCTCTTCTGTTGCAGTTGAAGCAATAATAAAAGCCTGCAGCAGCATAATCTGTGGATATTATTAACAATCTAAAGTAAGTAATATCCTAATTATAAAAACATTTTACATTCTAACCAGAGCAAACGAAACATGGCCATTGATTGAGATCAATGGAAATCGTTTGAAAGAAAGATATAATATTTTTTTAGGCCAATAATTAAGGTAGGATAAAAAAAAAAAAAAAAAAAAAAAAAAAAAAAAAAAACATACTGTTTAAAGCAATAGTAAAAGATGAACCCTCTGTTTAACAATTTCCATCAAGACACCAATTAATAGCATTATTTCCTTATTGTCTTAAGTAAAGATATTTTTTAAAAAACTTTTTTATAGATTCAAGCATCTAACTAATAGTATGAGGTCTATATACAAGTCTATTAGAAATGAAATTAAAGTTAGCAGTATCATCTTTTAACATCTTCTTTTGTAGGCTTGCAGCCACAGTGATCACGCGCGCCTTGATGTTAAATCTGAAAACTTGGTGTAGGTGTAATGCAAAACATCAACCTCATCCAGTTTGGTCTCCCTAAATACATAGAAGTTGGTAAAGAGGCATTGATAAAGTTTGATTTTAAAGAGAAATAATGTCTTCCCTAGTAAATATACAGCTAAAAGAAAATCAAACATATTTTCCCAGTCACGTGAATATTGAAATTTCCTTCTGGCAAGTTTTCAATCCACAACTACTTCCCTCAATCAACAGTCAACAAATCAATAGCAATAAACTTATACCCCATACTTCTCGAATACCAGTTACAATCAAATGAATTCAAATCACAACAAAATCAATTTAAAAAAAAAAAAAAAAAAGAAAAAAAAAAGAAAAAAAGACTATGGTTTAGTAAAAAGATACACCACTTTATAGTAAGAGCTTCATAATCCCAAATTCCCAATAATGAGTGGTGGTTGGGAATAAGGTGTGTGTTTGTGGGGTGGTGGTTTTGAAAATATTACTCCCTCCGTCCCAAAATTATTGTCCAGTTTGAATTTTCAAAGTCAAACTGGTTGAACTTTGACCATAAATATAATTTTTTATTATATAATAGTTGATGAAAAATTACACCATTGAAAAGTATACTTAAAGCACAATCCATTTATATATTTTGCATCAAATATTATATAACACCCACAAAAATATTTAAGGTCAAAGTTGAAAAACAAAGACTGAAAAAATCAATAGTGGATAATAAATTTGAGACGGGGGGAGTAATACACAAATACAGTAATTTTTTGCATATTTGTAACCTTTCAACAAAAATATTCATACAGATGTCTTCTCAAGCGTTCTCACAAGAATTTCTAGAATTGTAATTATTATTATGTCAACAAACAATATTATGTATATATTTTTCATAAGGGTGGTGGCAATGGCAGCGGTATGGGCATCGGTATGGCCCATACTGGCGGTGAACACCGCCGCCACCTAGGCGGTATGGGTGAGCGGTTTGGTTGGGTGGCATTTCATGATTCAACGGCATGAAGCATTTATCAAGTCGAACGTTGGAGCAAATTGTACCATTGGGGAAAAAAATCCTATATATACTAGACTTTAACATTACAATTGTATACTTCCAATTCAAATATACTAAAATCCTTCTATATCTCATACTTTTTTTAAAAAAAAGTGTAGCATGGATCAAAGAAAATCATGAGGTGTTTCATCGTCAACAAGAGGTTGTGGTCCGCAAAGTGAACCAAGTGTTGAACGCGAACTACCTCTATATGGTGACGATGATGATGATGTTGAGTTTGTTCCCGAAACGCAACCACAAACTCAAATCGGCACAAATGTTGGAGGAGGCGATGGAAAAAAACGTGCAAAGGATGAATTGGCCGAAAAGTTGATGGCGGCACAACTCGCTAATGCTGAAGAAAAGGCTATGATTCGGGCGATAAAGTTCTATAACGAGCTGCACGAGCACATAACTAATCCGGTTATGCGAGAAATCGCTCTTAAGAAAAAACGTGAGTACGCGGCGAAATATGGATGGCCTACCGATTTTTAGAAATAATTATGTTTTTTTTTCCAAGTATTATGTAATGTTCTTTTAATTATTAATAAAATATTTATGTTTTTATTAAATTGTTTAATATAATTTACGAAAATAAAAAACAAAATTAGTTGAGGTGTGGAATGAGGTGGAATGATATTATTGGTGGGTTGAGAGGAATAGGTTTTTTTCAGATGCATGATTGCCACCACCCTAAATATATAACGCATAATTTCAAAAAAATTTAGATGTAAATTTCATTTCTATAAAGCTCTTACTTTTCACCAATGTTTTAAAAACCGGTTTTTTTGTTAACCCGGTCGAGTCACCGGGTCACCGGGTTGCCGGTTCAACCGGTTCGACCGCCGGGTTGAACCGGTTTTGTGTACGTCAAAAAAGTGTAATGAACCATGTTACCAAACACTCATAAGATTATTACGAATTAAGAATTACAGTTAAATTGAACTATTTTAAAGTTGTTTTAAGTGATTATTTAACAATGCATGTAAGTGTAAATTTGTAATATCATGTCCCCGTCCTCTTAAACGTTACATGATACTTGTGTTCGTTGTGTAACTTGTAATTATATCAACATTTAGGATGAAAAACCATGGCAGTCTTATATGTTTTTAAAAGCATCAACCATATCAGTTACTCTAATAGATACACACTATATTCTTTGTCATGTTGTGGAAAATGAAAGAGTTTAATAATACAATAGGTGTTGGTGTTCTTCAAGGAGTGGCGTAAACATATAAATAACAAAGAATGTAACAGAAACAATACGTTTCATTTAGGCAAAATTGATTTGTTTCATTTGATAAATAAAGAAAAAGCGAAACCCGGCCGGTTCCGGTTCACCGGTTCAACCCGGGTCGAGTGAAACCCGGCAGTTCAATCCGGGTCTCTAATCGCCAAAAACCCGGTTAGTAACGAACCGGTTTCATCACCGGTTCCCGGTTGAACCGGCCGGGTCAACCCGGGTTTTAAAACACTGCTTTTCACTACTTATATGTCTTAAAAAGTGCAAAACAGTTCCAACAATTAATGCTAGGGTTCTACAGCAACCGGCTATGACCCAATTTTTATTTTCACACACCTTTGACTCAATATCGCCCATTATCATTGCCTTTATCTCTCTCGATTCTTCCAAATGCTGCCACATACATGCAGTTAGATTTTGGGTTTGATTATGTGCAGTGGCGGAGCCGGAAAAAGTGATGAGTGGGGGCATCGAAAAAAAATTGGTTAAGCAACATGTTGGTAAATATTATTTTTCATATAAGTTGAAACAAGTCGGATCGGGTCGGGTCAAGTGATTAATATAATTTACCATTTTCATATCAAAATAGCAGGGTCGGTGTCGCTTAAAGGTCATGTTTATTTATTTATTTATTTTAACTCAAATACATATTAGACGTAGATGTAGGTATCTGGTGAATTCTAATTGGTAACTTAAACTGATTTACGCTAAGAGAAAGACACATTTACTTGTATATTGTATCATACATAAAACACATGTTTAGCATATATAAAAAAAAAAATATGGGTCAGAAAGTATGTAGGACCGAAAGTAATGACTTTTATGTGATTCGGGAGGTCGAGGTTGATCAAAGTATATGATATCCATGTTTAGTTTAAAGAGAAAAAGAGTAGAGAGGGTGAAGAAAAAGGGTTTTATTAATATGAAGATAAGGTTACACAATTTCCCACACCCGTCATGGAGAGTCATGAGGGGTATTTATAGGCTCATCACATTACATGTTTTCCTAATCTACATAAGTAGTTCCTAAGGACACAACATGCTACATATCTAGTCCGATTCACGTATGTGACGTTATCTTTATAAAAGAGCGAGGCTAACAATCTCCCTCCAAGATATCGTCACACGTGAATGGTTACAATGACACCTATAAACAAAATAGATTACAATGATAATAAACTATGTTGACGTTGTTGAAGCGCAGAGTCTCTGTAGTCTAGATACTGAGGCAGACTTGAAGTTCTCTCTTCCGACGATCTCGGCGTTTGATCTTTGACACTGACGGCAAAGGTCTTTGTAGCTCTGAACTTCAACTGTAATGGTCTAGTTAGGTTATTAGTCCCTCCTAACTAGCGAGCCTTTACTTTCTTTTTCCTGCTCCCTCCTGAACCAACAACTCTCTTTTCATCACGCAGCGGATAAAGTAGATTCAATAGTGTAGAAACATGGTTGTCGTTCAGGGAGCATCATGACAATATAACTCACATAACATTGCATCCAAGTTGGTAATAAGCCCTGTTGTACACACACTACTTCTCCATTTACGATGTTAAGCACAATTCTCTCAGTCAATCCGATCACTGAAGACGAAACACTACTTCTTTCGGCATGTTCTTATCCCTCCTGATGGTTGCGAGTTATCGGAATCATCATAATGTTGTGTACATGTCGTATAATCACCTTGTACTTGATGCAATTTAGAAGCCATAACAGCTTGTTGAAGCATATTTTGTGAGTATATGTCGCAAAAATACTCTCAATACTTTTCTCTCAAATCAACCTGTAATCGAACCTCCTTTGAATTCACTGGCTACTAGTAAATGACCACATATGGAGACAACCCGATATGACCAATTTGAAAACGAAGTAAACATCCCATCTTGTAACTTAATGCTTGTACGATAGATGTGACTTAATACCTATACTGAGCACTACAACGTAACTTCTTTAAGTATGAGGTTGCACGAAATATTCACCACTCGAACAATCTACTACTTCGTGTGACACTGAGTACTACAATGTAACTCCTTTAAGTGATAGCTATACTGTGAGCACTACAACGTAACTCCTTTCATCAGTAATAACTAGATTGTCAAGACTAAATTTTTTTATTTGCGTAGACAAGTTATCTTCAAAAGTCGTGCATCCAACCACCCCTAGACTTTGAGATAAATAAGTACACTTTGTGAAATGCCACTTCAAAATCAAATCAATAATACCGTACAAAAACCCCGTAGTCATTTTGTTAAACGAAACAATTCTAGCCGTGAATAATGTATCCCCATGAAAATTTATAACACCAAAATACCACTCTTAGACCAAATAATTATCAAAATTTTATATCCAAATAATAAAATTCGGATAATCACTTTAGATATTCTAATTATAGTAGCATTACCATCTTTTCAGTCCATACTCAAAGTCCAGTACACAAGCCCAATACAAGAAGTGCACAGCCCAATTTGAAATTGAAGCCCATACGATATTCTGATCCAGTCCACATAATTTTACACATAATAATGCTTGTAACCCTAATATATTTTATTTCAAAACAACCCTAAAACACACTCTTCATTGTACTTTCCGCCCCCATCACATACACGCTCCTCTTCACCACATTTCAGATCATATCTCATGAAATCACATCTAACTTCTTCTTTCCCACATCAAACTCAGTCAACATGTACCAATCTCGTTTCTCATAATTGATATCATTACCAAAAATGGTCTCGGGTAGGTTTGTGGTTCTTACATGTCAAACGAACCAAAGAAAATGAAGTAACATACTTGTTATATTTCATTTCTTTTAGTTCGAATATTAATGAAGCTAAGCCTTCAACACGGATCTGTGATGTAATTTTTTAACTCAAAAAAATCTGTTGGGATATGAAGTCAAAGTACTGCTATGTCAAAGTACTGCTCAATAGTCAACATGCTGATCAAGGTCAAAGTACTGCTACTTATTGAAGATTATTCAAAGTACTTTGAAGAACAAGGACTTAAGTGCAATATTGATTAAAGGATTATTATGTAATATTGTATGAATATTCTAGAATTAGTTAGGGATAATTACTTGTCGTTCAAGTAGATGATGTAAACTGACTTAAGGTTATCTATAAAAGGAGCCTTATGATGGTATTAGAGGTATAAGTTTTAGACGAAGTCATAAAAAGTTTCTAAGAGTCTTAGAGTTTCATAAAACGATTATAGAGAAAGTTAGGGATTGTTAGTGAACCTGTAATTAGAGAGGCAAGTTTAAGAGTTGTTTTAATATTAACAAAGTTCTTCTTAGCTTTGTGTTAGTAGATTCAGCATACTTTACAAAGTAATATCATTGTTTCAATAATTAACTGTTTTGAGTTATTCAAGATTGTTAAAACCTTACAAGCTAGCTACAAAGTAGTTTGGTCAGAGTATACCGATCCAACAAGTGGTATCAGAGCTTGTGTTGGAAAGTCTGATTAAGAAGAAAACCTATTAAACCAATTCTACTACAAACCCTTAAAGATGTCGACAGATGTTGCACCTGCTCCATCCATCACTGCTGTCAGAATTCCTATTGTCAAGAAGGGAGAATATGATTTATGGGCCATGAAGATGAGGCAGTACATTGCCATCACAGACCATGCACTATGGGATGTGATCATCAATGGTAATTGATGAGTATGCAAATACTCATCATTTTAATACCCATTTTGATACATAAAAATGCTAAAATCGGCCAAAATTACTGCAGATATCCTTGGTTTGCATTTTATTGTGTTTCAGGTACCAAAGGTTGAAAACAAAGCAAAAATAGGCAATTTTGAGCAACTCGATAACAAACTGTGCGTTATGTGATACTAAAGGAGGAGTTAAGAACCCCGGGATATATTAAAGGTGTTCTGTTATATTAAACCTACATAAACCCTTAACCAATCCAACCCATATCATAAACCTTGGCCCAATCCAAACCTTAGCCCAGATCAACACCACACTTGTTTTAATAAAACCCAACCTCCATATCCTTCACCCTCTCCCAGAATATCACGAACCAAACAAATCCTCCACATCCTCCCAAACAAATCCAGCATATCCCACATCCCCCTAGCACCTTGTCCCATCTCCTCACACCAACACACCTGCTCCAGCCTCCATATTGTTCCCATAACTCATAGCCACGCTGGCAATCCTCACCCTTTTGGCGCCAAGAATTCCAATCTAGGGCTGAGATCACTCTAAGGACAATTCAATGGATAGAATTTGCTCCCAAGAAACACAAAACAGTCACCAAGTGTTTTCCCTCACAAAACAAGCACAAGCTATGAAGACCCCTAGTCATATTTTTAATATATATATAAGGCATATGTGAGCCTTGTGAGGCAGTTAATTTTTATGCTTTTCTGAATGTTTTTAATTCTCATGTAACCTTAGTTGTAATCTATTTTGCCTAGTTAATTTAAGCTTTCACGTTTTCATTTTGTGGCTTAGCTGAGTTTAAATCTGTCCCGACCAGTTTCTAGTTATTTGATTATGTTTGTTTACGCTTATTTCAGTTTAGTATAAGTTATATACAAGTTTCATGGCTTAATTTCCTGGATTTGCTGCATGGATTTGCTGCATGAATTTGCTGTTACACTTTGGATCGGGGTGTTTAGGTTAACTTGGAATTCTGAGATCTTAGGATAATTAGTGGTTAAAACCTGTTTGGATAACACATTTAGAGTTAAACTAATTTAGTCATAAGATAAAAACTAGTAGTTGCTAGTACGAAAGTCAAAAAGGCTTAGTATTTGAGTAATTGCATGAACCTGCTAAGACCAGTTAGCATAATCTTTAAATAGGTACAGAAGTTGTTTAGTTTGTTCAAATTTAGCCTCATATTAGTTTAGTACAACTGATTTAATCAACTAGAATCCTTCAAATATCACTTTAGACAAACTTTAGGATATCATGAAAAATCAAAATCTTCATAGCTGTTAGAATAGAGCAAATTTCTAGATCAATTTTAGGACTCAATACAGTTGGGAAATGAATAAAAGTTGTTGTTTTGTGTTCATTTGCTGCTTATAATTCATAATCAAGAAGAAAAGTCAGTTTTGGAAATCATTTGTTTAGGGAAAATCGAGCCCAAAGTGGCCTGTTTGACCCTTGTGTTACCCTGCACCAAGTTTTTTTTTTTACTTCCGACCCGTTTTTCCAAACCCCATAACAGGTTCATTCCTTGAGCTTATTGCTTGATTCTTGAGGTTTTAGAAAGCTAGTGGTACTAAGTTGTTAGATGTTAAGTTTATTTAATCTGTATTGCTTGTTTGCTAGATTAATTTTAGCTCCCTAGTTTTCCATTTGCTGCACATGTGTGCTGCTATTCAGTAGCAGCTGAACCTTGTTGATTTCCTGCCCCCTATGGGATTTTTGTTCATTAATTATTGTTAGGACGATAGTTTGAAATCATGTAAGTTCAGGTTTGCTTTGGTCTAAGCTTGTGTTTCAATTACTTTGGGCTTGAAAGTTACTGTGATAGTTACTAATCTCTTTAATATCATGTTAACTTGGAAACTCCATCTGTTGCAATTTCTTTGTCATTATTCGATACTTGTTGGTAATTGTTGTGATTGGCTTGTTTAAAGATTGTATTATTATTATATGTTTGTCTTGGTTTCAGCTTATAATTTACATTAAGTAGGCTTATAGGTACTGTGGTAATAGCAAAGTTCGTTAATCTCGGTATATAGCATTGCCTCATATCTGTTCATTTTCTTGATTGTCGAGCTTATTCGAAGGTTGTTTCAAGCTTATTATTTGTGGTTTTCTTGCTTTATCAAAGCTAGTTGGATTGCTTCAAGGATAGCTTGAGTTGTTGTTTGTTTTAGTTTATATAAACCATTTGGAAAAGTTACTTGTTTCAAAACCTCATTCTGGCTCAAATAAACCATCTAGTTAATATATAGTTGAAGTATTATACTAAAAAGCTTTAGATTTATTAAGATAGTCTTAGTACTTATTAGAATTTAATTAGTGTTAAATAGTTTTTAATCCACAACAATTATAATTTTTATCTAATAATTAATTTTCTTTTTTTTTCTTTTTCTAAATTTTTCTTTTGTCACATAGTACGTAGAAAAGTTAGTTGTATGCTCGTAGGGGTATCCGTACTTAAATTTCACTTTTTAACGTGCTCATATACGTTTATGAAACACTACTACAAAAAATGCTATGGGGACTGGTTAGAATGGCTCATGAAGAGTGGTTTTCGAACCACTCTCTGTGAGGGGGTATCTCTATAAACAAAACACAAAGAAACTAGTTCTACAACCGGTCCCCATTGAAAGCATTTAGACTTGTTTTATGCTAAGAACCTGTAACAATTCGCAATTTCAGGTTATTTTCTATTTTTGGAAAATTTTACTATTCATGTTACTATTCATTTTTACTATTCATTTCTTTTTGAAATTTTCCCGAAAGTTGATTTTTATTTCATATTCTCGAGTGATAAATCATTTCCATGGCAAAATAAATGTTTGACATTCGTCAGATCATTTTCGTGAAAGTTATTAAGGAATTACACGTAACTATACGTTTTAGGGTAAAACGTCAATCAGAAATTCTACGCACAACGAAATTTGATCCCGTCAGGTGACCCCACATCAGAAAAATGTTAAGCACGCTCATGATTTATTTGAGAATAAATCATGACTGAGAAAAATATGACCAGAATAAACCTCGGCCGTGAAAAACTGGAATTTTCAGTTTTACGCGTTTTTACTCAACTGTAACCCTAGCTTTTACCTGCACCGCATTTCTAAGACAATTTGAGCTTTCAACTTATTAAAATAAGTCAACATATTTTTCCCTCCTCCATTGACTAAAAATCATTCTTTGATTTTATAAATCATTTCGTGATTTTTAGGCTTCCGGTTTGATGTCTAAAAGACATTTAACACCAACCGACACCAGACTGAGCCCAGTCTAGACATTATAAATCATTTTAAATCATTTTTAGCATATTAGAAAAGTAACATTTTACTTTTCTCAGTTTTACGCAATATTCGTACATTTTACGTATTACGCGTTTTAGACCCGTGTTTCCAGCTTTTAGCAGGTTTTACCACCCAAATGGAACTTATCACCCATTTTATATTTTATTATGGGTCATATGAACATTTCTAACAATACTTTAAAGTTTCATAATTTTACGACACCCGGTTTTACGTTTTGAGGCCTAATCATTTACGGTTGGCATTTCCCGGAGTCAAAATGCATCTTTTAACCAAGGATAATACCAAGCCAAGCCACCTCCCCTCCTTATCTGTTTTTGAACCGCCTCTAGGGGGGGGAGTCACACCCTTGGTGGCTTGATCTCATGACTTGATGTCTAGGATGCATACATGTGGATTTCTTAGCAAAATATCCTAAGTTTTCTAACCTCCTCATGGACCTATATATACTCCCTCCCCTCTCCATTTGGCCGGCCATCCCAACACACCTAAACCATCTCACACTTAGCTTATTTCTTCTAATTTGTTGCAAGGACCAAGTGAAGTTCAAGTATAGAAACCCTAGATAGCTTATTTCTTACCAAAAATCTTCCAAAACCCTAACATACTTGGTGTTTTCTCTTGAGTTTAAATCTACTCAATACACCTCAACCTTTATCATCTATCTTTCAAGAATACTAAGAGTAGAAAGGTTGCTTGAAGTGAAAAGGGTTGAAGCTTGTCTATCAAAGTCCATTTCCTTACTAGTTACTCCTTTCTTTAATTAGAAAGCCTAAAGTTGTAAGCCTAAACCTAACATGCTTCTTGTTTATTTATCATGTTCATCTCATTTATATGTTATTCTTGCTATATTATGTGTTGTAATTATGTCCATGATGAATCATGATGAGTAAAAGATGTTGTTGTAATGACTTATTGAAACAAGTTACTAAAACAAGCAAACTAGTGAATATCTTGGTATAACCTGATCAAAATGGTAAAAATTTTATATTGGATTATTACATAATACAGTAGAGGACTTAAAAAGGAAACCGTAGCAATTTGAACCACCTAAAAAGAGTAAACGAGTCAAAAGTTATGGCGATTTGAAGTTACCAAAGGTTTCCGGCAAAACTACCTAAAAAGCTTCTGTGACAGAACTAAAACACGCAAAAAGTGGTCTTTCTGGTCCGATTCATGAAAAAGTTAAAACACGAAAGTTGTCCGGAATCATGTTTTCCTTCAGGAACAAAGAGGCTTGAGCCTTGAAAACACTTTCTGAGTAAGATATTTCACAATTTCTTAACAGCTATTTACATATTTTAAGTTACTAAGTTATTGTCATACTTTCAAAGGAATAAAAGGTATTATGACCTATAACCAAGACCACCACCATGGCTAGAACCAAGGTAGTGTCTCATGACCATGGAACAAGGACCAAAGGTCATGGCTAGGCCATGACGAAATGACCATAACAAGTTACATAGGCGTAAGCATGAAATAACGAATTTGGCGATAACATGAACAAGCAATATGAATCTACTTCACTTAAAAGGAAACCATGAGATTTTACCAAGACAAATGGTCATACAAAACTTATGAATCATACCCTAATAACAATCTTCATGTACAATAAACTTTCCTAAGTTTATCCAAATATCGGACATGTAACTTTTTCGGATCAAAACTTATATCTATATACTTCATCAACTACTACAATAGTAGGGAGCTTCATGTGAGGAGTTCATTATGTAAGCCGTCGAGATGAGTTGTGGATTTACGAGTTAAAGTGTCCTGGCTCCTCGAACGCTTACTAACATGACTTCTGAAATATGTTAGCCCGAACGGTAGTAAACGATATACCAAAACATACATGTTCATAAATCTTTCTTTCAAAGACTTACAAATATACATCATACCTCATCATGGACTAAATGCAAGATATGAATATAGGCACTCCGTTGTATTCTTTACACAAATCCTAAGTCGCAACATTCTATTATAGGTTGCTCGTAGAAACCTACACGATCAAACCATCACCTTCATTACTTGTTATCGCACTTAAGGTGAGTTCATAGCCCCACATTACATTACTCTAATGTTTTACAAACCCTTGGGGGGAATACATGCTATTTATAAACCGAACACAATGCTTTGAAACTGTATGCTGCCTGATTGTTTTATTATTACTAAGTACCTTCCTTGCCAATCCTAGGCCCCATCATGAACCATTTAATCACTAGTATTAGTGAGCGCGAGTATTGTGAATAGGCCTATTGGGATTGACGAATCCCATTTGTTTGAGCAGATTAGTTCAAACGAATGCACTATATTTGAACATTAAGTATGACGGCAAAGTACTTACCGGGGCAACATAACCGCCGATTGATATTGGTACCCGTTAACGTATTGGTTGCATGAGCTTAGTACATAATAATAACTGTTTTGTTTTCTAACATGAGTATGAGTCTAATTAACTCTTACTACCAACATATTGTGTTCAACATTTAAACAAACTCTATGAATATCACTCAACCTTTGTGTTGACCTCTTAAGCATGTATTTCAGGTCCATGATAATCAAGAATGGAGCGGGAAGGGCACGTACCGAAGGAAGAAGGCTATAAACAATTATGTCATTCAATATAAACATCATAGACTTTATATTGATGTGTTTTGAAATAATGAAACATTTTGGGACCTTACTATGTAACTCTGATATATTTGAATAAATATGAATGACAACTCTTTTTATTACGATTCATTTAGAGATCGTTTTCTATTATTATGACTGTTGTGCCGTCGAGTAACACCCAAGTTGAATTCCGCTGCATCATGAATTGGGGGTGTTACAGATTGGTACCAGAGCCATGGTTATAGAGAAACGGGTCTAAGTGAGACCTAAACTATAACTACAATAACAAGCAAAAACATTTTTATAGCCTTCCGCTCTTCATGCCTTCCATCCTCCAGAAGATTATGGACTTATTACACATGTTATTCTACATGAACATACTTGTATATTGTTACATGCACATTGACATAGTTTGAGCATTTTTCCATAAGCATTTGACTTATTTTTGACATCATAATACAAATTGTAGACATCATGTCCGCACCTCCATCTCCCGATCATCTTCCTGCTATGCCTGAGTATTTACCAATTCTTCCCGGACCCGATGATCCTTACTTTGAACCAATTGACTACGACGACGAGGAAGAACCTTACGAGGATCTAGATGTAGATTCGGACGAAGATCCTGAAATGGATATGAACATAAACATCGATGATTACGAAGAGGATCCTGAAATGGATGTTGACATCGAAGGCATCGATGAGGAAGCGGAGGAATTATTAGTGGTGCCACATTTATCACCATTAACCTCCCCACCTCCCGTTTCACCAATTTCATCCGAATCTAACCGTACCACTCCAGCTCAAGTTCCGAATTCTACTCACCAAACCGGCGAAACATCTACACCTACACATATGTTCGTGAACTCAGCTCAATACGAAATCTACTCTTTGAAACAAGCTCTCAACCTAACCCAACTCAAGGTTAAATGTATGGCAAGTCAAATGCACGAATGTATGTCCAAGGTAAATTCTGCTAGAATGGATGCCATGAATGCTCGAGACGAACTATATTGGTTTAAGCTTGACATGAGCTACGTGCAGCGTGACTCGACTCATGTTGGGGAAGAAGTCTTAAATCCTTTGACTGGCTTGGATAATGTCAAGGATAGGCTCACTTTGGTTGAGAGGGCCCAAGAACAGGATGCGGTACAAATTCATAAACTACTTCACCACCTAAATACCGCCGAAATCCGTTTAGATGTTGCAAACTTTGATAGGTATCAACTTATGAATGATTTGTGTGGAATGCAAACTCAAATGAGTTCCATACAACAGAGGCTATACCAAAAGAATGTCAAAGAATACCGTCCAAATGAAAGTGTAGACATGTTAGCAACACGCGGAAGCAATAATCCAACCGGACTACAACAATCTCCCAACCGACGTTAGACTAGTGTTATAGTACTAGTTATCTTTAGTACAACGTTGTAATTACTAACTGAAAGTATCAGTTAGTAAGTTTTGAATGAACTTGTAATAAGTTCGATTTTGTAAACAACGTTATATAAATAAAACTCTTGTTTTATATACTATCATGTGTTATGTGTTTAAAGTTCCAACATTTATTGCCCTATCATTCTTACCAAAATTGTGCTCGTCTCACAACTCTCTAATTACAACATATCTTTTGAACAATAGAATCATGGCGCCAAAGAAAAAGACCCCACCAACGATGACGCAGGCTGCCATCCGCAAACTAGTAAAGGACAGTATCAATGCAGCACTTGTTGCAGAACGTGCAGCCGTAGCTGCAGCAGCTGCAGCAGCTGCCGAAGCCACCACAGCTGCTGGTGCTGCTGATGCTGCAGCAGCCGCCGATGCTGCAGCAGCTGCTGATGATGCAGCAGCTGATGAAGCCGCCGTTGCTGCGGAAGCTGCAAGAATTGCCAGTCTTAACCTTGGAGGACCTACCCCTCCGGTGACCAATGTTACTACAGCACCAAAGGGTTGCTCGTTTATCTCCTACCTGAGATGTGAACCCATCAAATTCAATGGTACTGAAGGGGCTGTGGGTTTGACCCGTTGGTTCGAAAAGGCGGAGTCGGTGTTCTTGGTTAGTAAATGTATTGAGGCGGATAAAGTTCAGTATGCCACAAGTACTTTGTTGAATGAGGCATTGTCCTGGTGGAACTCAATTGCTCAACCCATGGGCATTGAGAATGCCTACAAAATTACTTGGGTTAATTTGAAACAAATGATGATTAAGGAATACTGTCCTAGGAGTGAGATACAAAAGTTGGAAGTTGAGTTCTGGGATCATAAGGTTAAGGGAAATGATATCATGACCTACAACCGTAGATTCCAGGAACTGAGGATACTTTGTCCAACAATGGTTTCCACAAAGGAAAAATTGTTGGAAAGATATATCTGGGGACTTCCCTCAAGCATACAGGGGAATGTGACTTCGGCAAGTCCGAAGGAACTTGATGAGGCAATACGGATGTCCCGTAGCCTCATGGATCAAGTGGTACGTATGTTGGAAACCCGCAAACAAAACAACCTCAACACCAACCACAACACCAACAATGCCAACAACAGCAATGCCAACAACCCCAACAACTCCAACTACCGTAACAACAACAACAACAAGAACAACAACAACAAACGACCACATGATGGTAACCATGGGAACAACAACAACAACAACAACAACAACCAAACCCGAAACAACAACCACCACAATCAACAGAACAAGAGACAGGAAGCCGCGACGGCTTATGTTGCTGCACCAGCTGGTGGTAGGTACGTGGGTAATCAACCACAATGTACCAAGTGCAATTACCATCACGAGGGTCCTTGCCCGGCCAAATGCCACAAGTGCCAAAAGCCCGGACATATTGCCAAAGATTGTAGGGGCAAGGGTATAGCTACTGGGGCTAACACACAGCCCATAGTTACCTGTTTCGGGTGTGGTGAAAGGGGACACTATAAGAACAACTGTCCTCAAAACCAAGGACCCCAAGGCGGAGGTGCTCGTGCTAGAGCCTATGTCATAGGAAAGGAAGAACCACACCAGGACCCGAACGTGGTTACCGGTACGTTCTTACTCAATAATATTCCTGTTAAAGTATTATTCGATTCTGGTGCTGATATGAGCTTTATATCTACTAGAATTGCGCCTTTACTTGATATTCCATCAATTACTTTAACCACTAGTTATAATGTTGAGCTAGCTACCGGTGACTTAGTAAAAACCAATACCGTAATCCCAAACTGTACCCTTACTCTCTTAGACCACCCCTTTAACATCAATCTTATGCCAATTGAACTCGGAAGTTTTGATGTAGTTATTGGCATGGATTGGTTGTCTAAACATCAAGCGAATATTATTTGTGGTGAAAGAGTTGTGCACATTCCATGTGACAATGAAACTTTGATCATTCGTGGTGATCAAAGTGGAACCCGAATAAACATCATCTCATGTATCAAAACCATAAAGTACATTGAGAAAGGATGTTATGCTTTCTTAGCCCACGTAACAGAAAAGAAAACCGATGAAAAACGTCTCGAAGATGTTCCTATTGCCCGTGAGTTTCCTGAAGTTTTCCCAGAAGACTTACCCGGACTACCACCAAATCGTCAAATAGAGTTCAGAATTGATTTAATACCAGGAGCAGCGCCAGTTGCCCGCGCACCTTACCGGCTAGCACCTTCAGAGATGCAAGAGCTAGCAAATCAATTACAAGAACTTGCGGACAAGGGATTTATTCGACCCAGTTCCTCACCTTGGGGAGCTCCAGTTTTGTTCGTGAAGAAGAAGGATGGGTCACTACGAATGTGTATTGACTATCGTGAGCTAAACAAATTAACCATAAAGAACCGATACCCACTACCAAGAATTGATGACTTATTCGATCAATTGCAAGGCTCAACCTTTTACTCAAAAATTGACCTACGATCAGGTTACCACCAAGTTAGAGTTCGTGATGAAGACATTCCAAAAACAGCCTTTAGGACACGATATGGTCACCATGAATTCTAGGTGATGCCCTTTGGGTTAACAAATGCACCGGCAGTATTCATGGATCTCATGAATCGTGTGTGTATGCCATATTTAGATAAATTCGTGATCGTATTCATAGACGACATTCTCATATATTCCAAAAACGAAGAGGAACACAAAGAACACCTGAGAACAATTTTAGGACTACTCAAAGAAGAGAAATTGTATGCACAGTTTTCCAAATGCGAATTTTGGATTCAATCCGTACAATTCCTTGGACATGTGATTGACAAAACCGGATTACATGTCGATCCCGCTAAAATTGAAGCTATCAAAAATTGGCCAACACCTACCACACCCACAGAAATTCGCCAATTTCTGGGTTTAGCCGGGTATTACCGAAGGTTTATTGAAGGATTTTCCTCAATAGCAAAGTCTTTGACTAAGCTAACTCAGAAAGACAAAAAATACGTATGGAATGAAAACGAAGAAAATGCTTTCCAAACCCTCAAACAGAAACTTTGTAGTGCTCCTATCCTAGCATTGCCCGATGGGATCGAAGATTTTGTAGTCTATTGTGATGCGTCGCACCAAGGGTTAGGTGCCGTGTTGATGCAACGCGATAAGGTCATGGCTTATGCATCAAGGCAACTCAAGGTTCATGAGGAAAATTACACCACTCATGACTTAGAGTTAGGAGCTGTGGTCTTTGCACTAAAAATCTGGAGGCACTATCTATACGGTACTAGATGTACTGTGTACACCGATCATAAGAGTCTACAACACATTTTAGACCAAAAAGAACTAAACATGAGACAACGTCGTTGGTTAGAATTACTAAGTGATTACGACTGCGACATTCGTTACCACCCAGGAAAAGCCAACGTAGTAGCCGACGCCCTAAGCCGAAAGGAACGAATTAAACCACTACGAGTCCGAGCCTTAGTTTTAACCATAAATTCCAACTTTCCTACTCAAATCCTTCACGCTCAAGCTGAGGCGGTGAAACAAGAAGACATCCAAAAGGAGAAGTTGGATGGCATGATACAGAAGAAATTCGAAACCCGTTCAGATGGAACTCTATGCTTCCAAGGTCGAAGTTGGTTACCACTTTATGGTGGCCTACGAGACTTGATCATGCATGAATCACATAAATCTAAATACTCCATACATCCAGGATCTGATAAGATGTATCATGATCTTAAGTTACTATATTGGTGGCCGAACATGAAGGCCGACATTGCAACATATGTTAGCAAATGTCTTACCTGCTCCAAAGTAAAAGCCGAACATCAAAAACCATCCGGTCCATTGCAACAACCAGAGATTCCTACTTGGAAATGGGAAAGAATTACTATGGACTTCATTACCAAACTCCCAAAGACATCAAGCGGTTATGACTCCATTTGGGTCATAGTTGATCGCCTCACAAAATCCGCACACTTTATACCAATCAAAGAGACTTACAAAATGGAACAACTAACCCGACTATATGTCAAAGAAATAGTCTCAAGACATGGTGCACCAATATCCATCATCTCCGACAGAGATGGTAGATTTACTTCCAATTTCTGGCAGTCACTCCAAGTCGCCTTTGGAACAAATCTAGACATGAGCACAGCGTACCACCCTCAGACCGATGGTCAGAGTGAACGAACCATCCAAACACTTGAAGACATGCTTCGAGCATGTATAATAGACTTTGGAAAAGGATGGGATACTCATCTACCATTAGTCGAATTTTCCTACAACAACAGCTATCATACAAGCATTCAAGCAGCTCCATTTGAAGCACTTTATGGTCGAAAGTGTCGTTCACCTGCTTGTTGGGCTGAAGTGGGAGAAGTTCAACTCACTGGACCAGAACTCATCCGTGAAACAACGGATAAGATTGTACAAATCAGAAGTCGATTACAAGCCGCAAGAGATCGACAGAAAAGTTATGCCGACACACGACGCAGACCCCTAGAATTCCAAGTCGGAGATAGGGTTATGCTAAAAGTATCACCTTGGAAAGGGTTGATACGATTCGGTAAACGGGGAAAACTAAACCCAAGATACATCGGACCATTCAAAATCCTAGCCAGGGTTGGTCCTGTGGCGTACAGACTTGAGCTTCCATCGGAACTAAGTAGTGTACACCCCACTTTCCATGTATCAAACCTAAAGAAATGCTTATCGGATGAATCACTTGTGATCCCATTCGATGAAATTCAACTCAATGACGATCTTCAATTTATTGAGGAACCTGTAGAAATCATGGACCGTGAGGTCAAACAACTCAAACAAAGCCGTATACCAATTATCAAAGTTCGTTGGAACTCACGACGTGGTCCTGAATACACATGGGAACGAGAGGACCAGATACGTAAGAAATACCCACATCTTTTTACCAACAAAGCTTCTACCTCCAACGTAAACTGATCTCCGGGACGGAGCTCTCGTATGGGGTGGAGACTGTAACAATTCGCAATTTCAGGTTATTTTCTATTTTTGGAAAATTTTACTATTCATGTTACTATTCATTTTTACTATTCATTTCTTTTTGAAATTTTCCCGAAAGTTGATTTTTATTTCATATTCTCGAGTGATAAATCATTTCCATGGCAAAATAAATGTTTGACATTCGTCAGATCATTTTCGTGAAAGTTATTAAGGAATTACACGTAACTATACGTTTTAGGGTAAAACGTCAATCAGAAATTCTACGCACAACGAAATTTGATCCCGTCAGGTGACCCCACATCAGAAAAATGTTAAGCACGCTCATGATTTATTTGAGAATAAATCATGACTGAGAAAAATATGACCAGAATAAACCTCGGCCGTGAAAAACTGGAATTTTCAGTTTTACGCGTTTTTACTCAACTGTAACCCTAGCTTTTACCTGCACCGCATTTCTAAGACAATTTGAGCTTTCAACTTATTAAAATAAGTCAACATATTTTTCCCTCCTCCATTGACTAAAAATCATTCTTTGATTTTATAAATCATTTCGTGATTTTTAGGCTTCCGGTTTGATGTCTAAAAGACATTTAACACCAACCGACACCAGACTGAGCCCAGTCTAGACATTATAAATCATTTTAAATCATTTTTAGCATATTAGAAAAGTAACATTTTACTTTTCTCAGTTTTACGCAATATTCGTACATTTTACGTATTACGCGTTTTAGACCCGTGTTTCCAGCTTTTAGCAGGTTTTACCACCCAAATGGAACTTATCACCCATTTTATATTTTATTATGGGTCATATGAACATTTCTAACAATACTTTAAAGTTTCATAATTTTACGACACCCGGTTTTACGTTTTGAGGCCTAATCATTTACGGTTGGCATTTCCCGGAGTCAAAATGCATCTTTTAACCAAGGATAATACCAAGCCAAGCCACCTCCCCTCCTTATCTGTTTTTGAACCGCCTCTAGGGGGGGGAGTCACACCCTTGGTGGCTTGATCTCATGACTTGATGTCTAGGATGCATACATGTGGATTTCTTAGCAAAATATCCTAAGTTTTCTAACCTCCTCATGGACCTATATATACTCCCTCCCCTCTCCATTTGGCCGGCCATCCCAACACACCTAAACCATCTCACACTTAGCTTATTTCTTCTAATTTTTTGCAAGGACCAAGTGAAGTTCAAGTATAGAAACCCTAGATAGCTTATTTCTTACCAAAAATCTTCCAAAACCCTAACATACTTGGTGTTTTCTCTTGAGTTTAAATCTACTCAATACACCTCAACCTTTATCATCTATCTTTCAAGAATACTAAGAGTAGAAAGGTTGCTTGAAGTGAAAAGGGTTGAAGCTTGTCTATCAAAGTCCATTTCCTTACTAGTTACTCCTTTCTTTAATTAGAAAGCCTAAAGTTGTAAGCCTAAACCTAACATGCTTCTTGTTTATTTATCATGTTCATCTCATTTATATGTTATTCTTGCTATATTATGTGTTGTAATTATGTCCATGATGAATCATGATGAGTAAAAGATGTTGTTGTAATGACTTATTGAAACAAGTTACTAAAACAAGCAAACTAGTGAATATCTTGGTATAACCTGATCAAAATGGTAAAAATTTTATATTGGATTATTACATAATACAGTAGAGGACTTAAAAAGGAAACCGTAGCAATTTGAACCACCTAAAAAGAGTAAACGAGTCAAAAGTTATGGCGATTTGAAGTTACCAAAGGTTTCCGGCAAAACTGCCTAAAAAGCTTCTGTGACAGAACTAAAACACGCAAAAAGTGGTCTTTCTGGTCCGATTCATGAAAAAGTTAAAACACGAAAGTTGTCCGGAATCATGTTTTCCTTCAGGAACAAAGAGGCTTGAGCCTTGAAAACACTTTCTGAGTAAGATATTTCACAATTTCTTAACAGCTATTTACATATTTTAAGTTACTAAGTTATTGTCATACTTTCAAAGGAATAAAAGGTATTATGACCTATAACCAAGACCACCACCATGGCTAGAACCAAGGTAGTGTCTCATGACCATGGAACAAGGACCAAAGGTCATGGCTAGGCCATGACGAAATGACCATAACAAGTTACATAGGCGTAAGCATGAAATAACGAATTTGGCGATAACATGAACAAGCAATATGAATCTACTTCACTTAAAAGGAAACCATGATATTTTACCAAGACAAATGGTCATACAAAACTTATGAATCATACCCTAATAACAATCTTCATGTACAATAAACTTTCCTAAGTTTATCCAAATATCGGACATGTAACTTTTTCGGATCAAAACTTATATCTATATACTTCATCAACTACTACAATAGTAGGGAGCTTCATGTGAGGAGTTCATTATGTAAGCCGTCGAGATGAGTTGTGGATTTACGAGTTAAAGTGTCCTGGCTCCTCGAACGCTTACTAACATGACTTCTGAAATATGTTAGCCCGAACGGTAGTAAACGATATACCAAAACATACATGTTCATAAATCTTTCTTTCAAAGACTTACAAATATACATCATACCTCATCATGGACTAAATGCAAGATATGAATATAGGCACTCCGTTGTATTCTTTACACAAATCCTAAGTCGCAACATTCTATTATAGGTTGCTCGTAGAAACCTACACGATCAAACCATCACCTTCATTACTTGTTATCGCACTTAAGGTGAGTTCATAGCCCCACATTACATTACTCTAATGTTTTACAAACCCTTGGGGGGAATACATGCTATTTATAAACCGAACACAATGCTTTGAAACTGTATGCTGCCTGATTGTTTTATTATTACTAAGTACCTTCCTTGCCAATCCTAGGCCCCATCATGAACCATTTAATCACTAGTATTAGTGAGCGCGAGTATTGTGAATAGGCCTATTGGGATTGACGAATCCCATTTGTTTGAGCAGATTAGTTCAAACGAATGCACTATATTTGAACATTAAGTATGACGGCAAAGTACTTACCGGGGCAACATAACCGCCGATTGATATTGGTACCCGTTAACGTATTGGTTGCATGAGCTTAGTACATAATAATAACTGTTTTGTTTTCTAACATGAGTATGAGTCTAATTAACTCTTACTACCAACATATTGTGTTCAACATTTAAACAAACTCTATGAATATCACTCAACCTTTGTGTTGACCTCTTAAGCATGTATTTCAGGTCCATGATAATCAAGAATGGAGCGGGAAGGGCACGTACCGAAGGAAGAAGGCTATAAACAATTATGTCATTCAATATAAACATCATAGACTTTATATTGATGTGTTTTGAAATAATGAAACATTTTGGGACCTTACTATGTAACTCTGATATATTTGAATAAATATGAATGACAACTCTTTTTATTACGATTCATTTAGAGATCGTTTTCTATTATTATGACTGTTGTGCCGTCGAGTAACACCCAAGTTGAATTCCGCTGCATCATGAATTGGGGGTGTTACAGAACCAATCTCTAAAATAAAGTAAACACACACTGGTTTCTATTATAAAACCAGTTCCATTAATATTTCTTTCTTTTAAAAAAAATTGGGGGCTATTTGGGATGGCTGATTGAAACTGCGGTTTATTATGGTTGTTTGGGATTGCTTATTGAGACTACTTACAATCAAGTGTTGGAAATTGCTTAGAGCTTATTGTAGTGGCTGTTTGGTATTGCTTATCGAAACTATTTATGTTAATAAGCAGTTACGAAAAGCAATACCAAACAGACCCTATAAGAAGCTCTAAGCAATAGCAAACGCTTGTAAGCAACCTCTATAAGCAATCCCAAACGACCCTAATATTATGTAAGCAGTTTCAATAAGCAATACCAAACAGCCCTATAAGCAGTTACTTTGCAATCCTAAAAAGCTATATATGCAGTTACGTCAATAATCAATACCAAACAGCCCTTGTAATCAATTAATCAAAAAGCAATCCTAAACAGTCCTATAAGCACTTCACTTACTTCAGTAATCAATTCTAGACAACCCTATAAATATATCACTGATAAGTAACCATCTCAAATTCATCAACTATAAATGAAGATCAACAATCTCCTTGAAATCTTGTACAACAATCACAAACAACCTCTATAACTGAAGGGAAATCAATAGTAGCTTGACACAAACTATAGGAATGGTAGCTCCCGTCGGAAGATCAAGGGAAAAAGGTGGAACCACATGCTCCCTCTCAGTCTTAAATACCAATTGCAACTGACTTTAACACCTAAGAAAATATTGTACAAGTACCTGATCGTTCAAGAAACAGAACTTGTTTAAAGAGTCGTTAAAAGTTAAACATATCATTAAAACAATCAGAAATATAAACAATTGGCGTACCATTTGTTCGTGTTTGCTAACACAAGCTTCAAGAGGTTCACATTCGACCGAATCCAGAACACCATACATATCTGTGTTCCTTGCAAAACTATACAGCAGGCACCTGCATTGCAGCAAATAGCAATCCCAAAAAGAAAAATAACAATAAGCACAGAAGGTTAATTATCAATACGAAAAGAATATAGTAACTTAAGCTGCAAAACATGGAAGAAGAAAGGGATGTTTGGTCTCTATGGTTTCAAAAATAGACGTCTTTAATCAACCATATAAAAATGAAAGCGATGGACACAAATTATCAATTATGGAACTGTTACTTGTAACTCTTCAGAAAATCATAATAATGCTTAGGACTATAAATTGATCCTTAAAGTAGTAAATGGTCAATTTAAAAACTTTCTTCAATTGCAACTATATAATGTAACAATTTTCAACAAACTTACGACATGAGGCAGTCATATGGTTTAGCACTTAGCAGTTCACCTGAAGTGCCATCAAGCCTATGAACATGGCATAAAAAAGGCATCACATGTAAGGGTTGTTTGCACAAGTACCTAAGATCATTTGAGAACTAGGAACTCATTAAAACGATCCTAACAATATATTCTTAAAACAATTATGAATCCTTAACGGAGTAAATAATACCATCGTCAGCCCATCACTTGTAGCATGAGCAACCTGTGAATTCACAAGACTTACAAAAACATTGGTAACTCTATCTTTAAACTCCAAAGTTTTTGCAATGGTTACGCGTCACCTTTGGTACTCCATAATGCGACGCTGACTCCGACCAGTGTTGACCATATCCACTACTCTAGAGTTCATTGACTCCCAATAACTTTCCTCCATTGGTAACCTCCAAAACATTTCCCCTGCAACTTCTAAGGCTGCAACCACCTCTTTGAACAACTCATCGCTTGATGTAAAGATGTCTGTTCTATTTATAAACAAAACAAACATGAGATAGTTCCATAAGCACATAAAAACACTCTTTGGGACATATATCCACCTTCCTAATGTTAAGAATGTGTCAAAAACTGAATCTTTTTTGGGTTATGTTTGGAACTTCGGTATTATAATAGTTCAAGTAAAGGTACCATGAGTTCATATATACCTGCAATTGAAGGCCGAAGAGAACCCCTGCAGGCTTCAGTCAAAGTTTGTAAATCAACTATCTGAACAAAATATCAAATACGGTTGAGATTTTGTGGTTTCTAATATGTGGATTCGAACTTCAAAACCAAGATCCGAAAATGAAGATTGCAAAAAATATCATTGAACAACAAAATTACCTTGTCTACACCTTGATTACAGACATATACCAAAGAATTAGCAAAGGACAAGTATGCCTTCAGTATCAGTGTTATTTACCTATGATAGCAAATCAATAAGTAATCAAAATCAATACTTTCATAAATATGACAGAAAGATACCTCAATTGTATTTCTGTTTGAGGCCGTCAATATGTCTCTGGGCGTCATGCTATGTCCTCTAATCATATCATCATAAACCGCGACAATGAAATGAACCTGTTTTGCCAAATAAAAGGTGATACATAGAGCAGAAAATCAAGTAACTGATATTGTTTAAATTGTTGAGTGAAAAAGATATAATTGGCTTGGATTGGATATACGAATATCATCACACCTCTATTCCATCTGGTTCAATTTGATCAAGTGCTTTTGCAGAACCTTAAACTGTTATCAAGCCTCCTACATTAAATTTCATCAGCTCTATTGAACCAGGTACTGTCTTAATGTTGTAGTCACCGCTGCTAACAGAAAAAAATATAAGAATTATTACCCACCGGCTGGTAATGGACTAACCGGTCAAGAAGGATCTGAATTGAAACAAGGAATTATTAGTACAATTTTGTTTCATCAACATATTACGCCCCTAAAATTTTACCAGCAAATAGCATATTATTGAATCATCCCAACTTAACTTCAACTCATTCTACTAATTAACTTGTAAAGGAATGCCATCAAGGTATTCTTAGTCAGCTGAACCACTTTGCAATTTTATGACCCATTTTGACTTTTAAACATTAGTTGACCCATAGTGACTCGGGCTCTCTTTGATTCATTAACAGACCATCACCCAAATGACTAGATGTTTCGCATATATATATGTCACCTAGAATAAGAAGTGCATGGTTAAAGGGATCACTTAAATACTTAATAAGAAACAAGTAGCAGTAGCCATAGTAACATATTTTAAGCCTTTATAAAGATAAGGTTATATACACTTTTCAACAATTTATAATCAGTGGTGGACATACAAAAAATTTCTTGGGAGGGCCGAAACAATTTTCTTAGAAGAACATTAGATGGGAGGGCCGAGATGAATAAATAAATAAATAAATAATTAACACATGAAATCGCAAAAAAAAAATACACTAACGGGCTTAGGCCTAGGGAGGCCGGGACCCTTCCCGGTCCCTTAATAGCTCCGCCCTTGTTTATAATACATTGTCGTGTTTAATAGACTACATGTCATACTCTAAAGCTAACCAAAAACATTAACTGTGTTGGAGTGAACATTATACTCTAAAAGTGGCAAAATTCATGTTAACCCATTGACTGCAATTGATATGTTCACCCATTGACTCTCAAGCAGCACAATCATTACTAACCCATCGAATCTGGTTATTGCAATTTCAATATATAGTTAACTAGTTGTTGAAAGCTAAAAATAGTTAGATAACCGTAAATTTATTTACTCGATATTAGCTATCTTATCAAATCTCCTTACCTAATTATTCAAACATGGTTATCTTGACCTTCGAGTACCTTAAAATGAGAACCAAAAATCATTTAACACAACCAGTAGAAACTTAATATCACAACTTTACTCAAAAAGTACGTCCAAACACCCCTTTTAGACTAAAAATGTTAGACGTAGAATTAAACCAAGCATATAAGATAAGATATAAAGGGCTAAAAGTACTAGTATTCTGTAGAAAATCAAATCAGACAATACCTTAAAATATCATTAGAAAGTTTCCTAAAAAGCTTTTGTAACTAGTCACATATAGTTGCTTCATTAACACATCAATGTCTCACAATCACAACATTAGTCCTCAATGGTTCATGAAACTAGAGATAATAATTTAGATACAATAATCAATATAGAACCTAATTCACAATTTTTAGCAGAACCTAATTCCATTCAATAAACAAATTAACAAAACCATAATTTTGGATTTGGGGTAATAACCTTAATTTCGACTTTCATCAAAGAACAAAGATGCTAAAATAATTATAATCGCAAATAAAATCGAAGATAAAAAAACACTATAGTACCTAATATACTCATAATGGCATGTTTTAGAATTTGACCCATGAGAACGATAGGATGTGGATCGGTGATGTGCGGTGCAATATGTGAGTGGTGGTGGTGGTGTGTGTTGGGAGAATAATAATTGTAATGGTTTTAAAATTCATGAAAGAGGTAAAGGGGGAAAAGACCCCGCTCAAATTTTGGAGGATAAAAACCGGGTTCCCAAAAACACATGTCTTTATATCTCCCATTTTTTTAATCTCCGGCTATTTTTTCTTATAAAAACCAGGTAATACTTAAACCGGTCTCTATTTAGGGGTATCTATGGGCTTTTTTGTAGTAGTGAAACACTCGTTTTTTTTTCCCTTTTAAGATAGTTTGCTTTGCATTATTGTTTCATGTACGTTACCTTATGCTCATTCGTTTAGTTTTACCTTTGCACGTTTCATGCACCACTATATCTCTTCACCATTCACATCACCCAATCACGAACTTGAACCGATTCACCATTTCACACCTCGTCGGGACTTAACGACCCGGGGAAACACTATACCTTTGGAGAATATGCGAGGTTTGACTACATTGACGGTCATTAGTCGAGTGGTTGATCTGAGCGTATCAGTAATATGCAAATTGAAGAACCATTGGAGATCCCTGGACAACCAACACCACCTAAGCCAACCTTACCAGCTGCTACCAAAAGAAATCAAGACAAGGCTCTCAATATACTGCTCTCTGCCATTCCTGATGGTCACTTGTTGAATTTTCATGATGCCAAGGATGCAAAAAAACTATGGGCTTCTATTAAAACAAGATTTAGAGGTAATGATGCTTCCAAGAAGATGCACAGGAACCTGTTGAAGCAGCAGTTTGAAACCTTCACTGTTGGTGAAAGAGAAAGTCTTGACTCTGCTTATGATAGATATGAAAATCTACTCAGCATGTTAGAGTTATATGGAGCTGAGGCAACAGTTGAAGATGCTAATTTGAAGTTCTTAAGGAGTTTGCCTTCTGCATGGCATGTGGTTGCTACCATGATTAGAGGACAACCTGGATTGGACACTATGGACTTTGATGATTTTTACAATAATCTAAAGGTATATGAGCATGAGATTAAGGGTAATAAAGGTTCAAGTTCTCACAACATTGCTTTTGTCTCCTCTGAAAACAGAAGCAGTACTTCCACTAAAAGTACCGCTCATCCTGTCCAAAGTACTGTTGTAGAAACACAGAATCCATGTACAACTTTGATCTCTACGACTTCATCACATACCCCCAATTCAGATGATGTTCTGTGTTCATTCTTTGCTCAACAAGCTACTCTACCTTACTTATCAAGAAGATCTTTTGTAAATTGATGATGATGCTATGGAAGAAATTGACATAAGATGGCAGGTTGCCATGATTGCTGCAAGGATCAAGAAGTTTATGAACAAAACAGGAAGAGGTATTGATTTCAAGGCTAAGCAAGGTATAGCATTTGACAAGTCCAAGATTGAATGTTTTAACTGTCAAAGGACTGGTCACTTTGCAAGGGAATGTAAGTTTGCAAAGTATCAAGCAAACAGGATGATTGAACAACCTAAACCCAAGGTTGAAAGAAAAGAAGTCCCTATTGCTGAGCCAAAGTCACAAGCCTTGGTTGCTCAAGAAGATCTATCAGAAGTTGATTGGAGTAAAGAATTTGATGATGAACCAGTAACCTATTCTATGGTTGCACTGGAAGAGATTGATTGGAGCACAGCTTTTGATGAGGAACCTGGATATGAAGCTTTGGAGTCAAGAGATGGTCTAGGAAGCTTTGATTGGAGCATGGAATGTGAAGAAGAATCTGTTCAGCTTGCTATGATGGCTACTTCACCAAGTTCATCCACTATCTCTGAGGTATGTTCCAAATGTAGTAACTCTTATCAAAAGATGCTTAAAGAATATGAAACAGAAAGAGATAACTATAGAAGGTCTAGGTCTGAGATAGCTGGTTATCAATTGACTTTAGAATCCATGGAAGCTAAGATAATCACACATGAGAATAATGAAGTAGCTTGGGCTGAAAAATATGAACACAAGATTATCAATTAAAGCTAAGTGAGTGGAAGTTAGGATGTAAAGTTTCTGAATTAGAAAAGGTCACTAAAGAAAGAGATAAGTTGCTAGAAAAACTTGTTGTTAGGAAAGAATCAGGTCTGTCACATGTTAGTTTTGTTGAGAAACAGAGAACAGCAAACATAAAAACTGGCCTAGGTTATGATTCAGAAGTACTTTCATCTAGGAACCAAGAATTAAATCTTTATCAGGAATCCTCAACCAGTGATGAAGAATTCATAAGTTTAGAAGGAAATACATCTAGTGATGAGGAATCACCTTGTTCAACACCTCCTGAGTTTAAGAAAAACAAAAGTTACAATGAAGTTCCTCTACCCCCAGGTAGTTTTCAACCACCTAGGACAGATGTCTCTTGCTATGGGGTAGATAACCTAGAGTTTAGGAAAAAGCTTAAAGGTCAATCAAATCCTGAGCCTTTAGGAGAATCTGTTGAAGCACCTAGGGATGATAATAAGGTTTCTGAATGTGAAAAAGATTTTTCAAAACAAGCAGTTCTTCCAAAAACTTCTCAAAGTACTGCTGATCATTCCGCAGTACCTACAAGAAACTCTTTTCAAAATACTGCTTATCATAGAAAACCTTTTGGGAATAGATTTGGGATGATGGGTCCAAAGTTATGCTTTGTATGTTATAGTCCTCATCACTTGATCAAGGACTGTGATTATCACTCAGAATACTTATACAAATACCCAAAGACCACATCTACAACCCATAAGCACAGAGAGAATAAACCAAGGGAGAATAAACCAGTTTGGAATTACACAAATAGGGTTAACCATAGTAATTTCTCAAAAGACTATAGGTACCCTCATCAGAAAAGACCATTCTCCAAATCCACAGTACCTTCACAAAGCCCTGGTCAAGCAGTACTTCCTCAAAGTACTGTTAGGAAGTTTCCCAATCAAGGTACTGCTAGCACTGACTCAAGTGTAAGACCTAAGAGATTCAATTCTTACAAACCTAGAAGGCCTTACAACTAAAGGAAATCTGCTAGAACATAGAACCCAACACCAAAAGTTATAACTAAGTGGGTTAAGAAAGAAAGTACTGTTGAAAGTGACAAAGTACTTTCAGAAAATAAGGGTGAAAAAGGGGTGTTGATAACAATTCAACACAAGTTTTGGAATCAAAAACAGTAATTCTTGATAGTATTTTCAAAAACAGTGGTGATTACATACTCAAAGAATTTGAGTATGTTACTCCACAAAGGGAACACAAGTCAGTAATGGCTTGGGTTCCTAAAAGGAACTAACCCTTTTCATTTTTATGCAGGGCAACCCAACAGAGGAGCTTAAAGATCATCTTATTGTGGATAGTGGTTGCTCTGGAAGTATGACAAGAGAAAATGAGCTCTTGTGAGATTTTAAGGCTTATATTGGAGGAAGAGTTGCATTTGGGAATGATCATGATGGAGGGAGAATCACTGGCAAAAGAACCATTAAGGCAGGATCTATTGATTTTGAGAATTTCAGATATGTGAAGGAGCTTAAATTCAACCTTTTATCAGTCTCTCAGATCTGTGACAAGAAGTACCCTGTATTGTTTCTTGACACAGAATGTTTTATTCTCTCCCTTGAGTTTAGATTAGAAGATGAAAACTTGGTAATGCTGAGAGCACCAAGAACCAATGATGTGTATAGCATAGATTTGAAGAACATCAATTCTGTTGAAAGGGCAACATGCTTGATTGCAAGAGAAACAATGGAGGAAGCACATCTATGGCACAGAAGACTAGGGCATGTTAATTTCAAAAACATCAATAAGTTGGTCAAAGGAAATTTAGTTAGAGGTTTACCTTCTAAAACATTCAAACTTGATCATTCATGTTTTGCTTGCAAGAAGGGTAAACAACAAAAGGCTTCATGTAAGAAGATTGAAGAAAGAACTATTAGGGAGCCTTTGGAGTTGCTGCATATGGACCTGTTTGGACCTGTCTCAGTTGTTAGCTTAAACAAGAAGAAGTACTGTTTGGTTATAACAGATTATTGTAGTAGATTTAGTTGGGTCTTTTTCTTGGGATTCAAAGATGAAACTTTTGATGCTATCCATGATCTTATAATAGCACTTGAAAATCAGTTAAGACTCACTGTTAGAGGAATTAGATGTGATAATGGGACTGAATTCAAGAATCAGCTTATGGACGACTTTTGTGCTAAGAAAGGAATTAAAAGAGAATTCAGTATTGCTAGAACTCCTCAGCAAAATGGAGTTGCAGAAAGGAAGAACAGAACTTTGATAGAAGCAGCAACGACAATGCTTGCAGACTCCCAATTACCTGTTCCATTCTGGGCTGAAGCTGTAAGTGCTGCATGTTATGTGCTAAATAGAGTGTCAGTGACAAAACCTCAGATGAAGACACCTTATGAGTTACTCATGGGAAAGAAGCTAAACATAAAGTTTATGAAACCTTTTGGATGTCCCCTGACTATCTTAAACATTGCTGATAATTTGGGAAAATTTGATGGTAAATCAGAAAAAGGATACTTATTAGGTTATTGTACAAATAGCAAAGGATTCAGAGTGTACAACAGGGCTACCAAGAAGGTTTAAGAATGTCTTCATGTTGAATTTCTAGAAGAACAAGAAAATCAAAAAGGTAAAGGTCCTGATTGGATGTTTGATCTTGATTTAATGTCTTCATCTATGAACTATGTACCTGTAAGGGAAGAAAATCAAGTTGTTCTTAATGAAGAAGAGTTACAATACATTGTTCATGGAGTTAACATAAGATCTGAAGATGATTCTGATGAAGCACCCAATGATGAGAAGAAAAGTACTGCTGCACCTCAAGGTACTGTTGATCCTTAAAGTACTGTTCCATCAAAGATCACAGTATCTGATGAAGACCAAGCTATCCAAGATGAACTTAATAGGATGCTTCTTCCAGAAACAATTGCCAAATCCTATGAAGATGATAAAAGAAGATCTTATGAAGCAGAAAAGAAGAAGGCTAAAGGCACTAACAGTACTTTGCCCCAAAGTACAGCTGATCCATTTGAAAGTACTTCTCAAGTTTTAGATACTTCAAATTGGAAGAATGCTGATGATTTACATGATCCAACCATGCCTGCCTTAGAAGATACTGATGATGAATTGGAACAAGAAGGCATTTTCTCAGATTCTAATGAAGACCCTGACCTCACAAATTTGGAAGATAATCTTGAAGTACCACCAACTCCTACTCTAAGAATTCACAAAGATCATCCAGTCAGTAAGATAATTGGACCTTCAAATTCAGGAGTACTTACAAGAACTAAAGCTAAGAATATGTCTCAACAACATACTTCTTTACTTAGCTTTATTTACAAGTAGAACAGGGTGAATCATAAGGATCAGAAATTATTTTCTTGCTTTCTGTCTCAAGAAGAACCTAAGACAATAAAACAAGCATTAGCCAAGGAGAGTTGGGTTGAAGCTATGCAAGAAGAACTCTTACAGTTTAAACTTCAAGAAGTATGGGTACTATGGGTATGTTTGGCAAAACTAGCTGTATGCTGTAAGCTGTAAACTCTAAGCTGTAAGCTGTAAACTGTAAACTGCAAAGCTATTAACATGAGCTATAAGCTGTATTTTTTTTGAATAAAAGTGTTTGGTAAACTAGCTGTTAACTATAATTATAAGAGGTAAAATGACATAAAAGGACCATATATAATTGAAAACAAATATAAAACAGAAATATATAAATTAATTATATTACTAATAATTGTAGTAATTTAAGACAACATACTTGTAATAGTCATTGACGACGTGCATTTCATATTGATGTAGCAATATCATCCCGGATTCGTTTCATCTCATTAGATGTTCCTTGAGAGACATTTTCAGTGTTTGTTTAATGGCCACGAACATCGTGAAGTTCATCAGGTAGTATGTAATTTAGAGAGAACAAACTTAAACTACGGAACTCTAAACAAAACCAAGCCATCCAACACCTAACATCTAACAAGTATGTCCAGGTTAAAATAAATATAGATGCCTAACATCATAATAAACCAAATGTAAGTTGAAAAGCCATTCCAATTTCAACATTTACACATAAATAAGTAAATAACCTAAAATCATCAATTATACGTAAATACACGTACATAACCTAACACAGTGATTAGAACCAAAAGAATCAACATATATACGTAAATAATCTAACAGCGCATAACCATTAAAACCAAAAGAATCATATCAAAATTGTGTTTAAGCAACTATACGTATCATGAAGCACATTATACGACGTAGCGACTAATTTCATGCATATTCAAGTATTACAAAACATGCATCAATATAATACATTAGGTAGTGTAAAGTAATCCTACACATTAGTTAACTGTTAACCAGTATGTATCCACCACGTCATTATAGAGTATTGCGATAACGAAAGACGTGCCTATTAGAGGGTATATGGGTAAATTTAGTTTTTAACAACCCTTTAGTATTTAGAACGCTCTATTGTGGAGCTGTTTATTTTGGAGCTGTTTGTTAAAGTTAAAAGCTTGTAACCTGCGTATCCAAACCGAGCTATTAAATTTGAAAGAGCTGTTTGTTAGAATTAAAAGCTAATAGCTCCTAAAAAGCTCTAAAAATGTGCTTGCCATACAGGGCCTATGTGATTTACCTGATGGTAAAAGGTTAATTGGAACAAAATGGGTTTTCAGAGTGAAAAGAGATGAAAGAGGGAATGTCATCAAGAATAAAGCAAGGTTAGTAGCTCAAGGATATAGACAAGAAGAAGGAGTAGACTATGATGAAGTATTTACTCCTGTGTCAAGGATTGAAGCCATAAGGCTATTTTTGGCTTTTGCATCTTATATGGGATTTCCTGTATATCATATGGATGTTAAAAGTGTTTTTCTATATGGCACTATCACAGAGGAAGTTTATGTTAAACAGCCTCCTGGTTTTGAAGATCCTGCACAACCAAACAAAGTCTACAAGGTTATCAAGGCTCTGTATGGCCTTCATCAAGCTCCTAGAGCATGGTATGAAAGACTTTCAAAATTTCTGTTACAACATGGTTACAGGAGAGGTGCTATTGACAAGACTTTGTTTATCAAAAGAGATAAGAAGGATATCATGCTTGTCCAAGTTTATGTAGATGATATTATTTTTGGTGCTACTAAGCAATCTATGGTGAAGGAATTTGAAGATCTTATGCAAAAAGAATTTCAGATGAGTTCAATGGGAGAATTAACATTCTTCTTGGGACTTCAAGTGCAACAATCAAGCAGTGGAATATTTATAAGTCAAGATAAGTATGTTGCAGATATTCTTAAGAGATTTAACTTCACTACTGTCAAGCCAGCATCCACACATGTTGATCCTAACAAGCCTTTGGGAAAAGATGAAGAAGGAGAAGATGTTGATGTCAAATTATACAGGTCTATGATTGGATGTCTAATTTACTTAACTGCATCTAGGCCTGACATTACTTTTGCTGTGTGTTTATGTGCAAGACATCAAGTTTAACCCAAGGTATCGCATTTGAATGCAGTCAAGAGGATCTTTAGGTACCTTAGGCAACAACCTAAGCTAAGGTTGTGGTATCCTAGGGAGTCCCCTTTTCATCTACAAGCCTTTTCAGATAGTGATTATGTTGGTGATAACTATGATAGAAGATCTACAACTGGAGGGTGTCAGTATCTTGGAAGTAGATTAGTCTCATGGCAATGCAAAAAGCAAACAATTGCAGCAATATCTTCCACAGAAGCAGAATATGTAGCTGCTGCAAGTTGTTGTGCATAAGTACTTTGGTTGCAAAATCATCTTTTGGATTATGGATTCAACTTCAAGAATACTCCTATCAATATTGATAATGAGAGTACCATTTGTATTGTGAAGAATCCAGTCTATCATTCCAAAACAAAGCACATTCAAATCAGACATCATTTTATCAGAGATTGCTATGAGCATAGGCTTATCAATGTGGTCAAATTCCATACAGATGATAATGTAGCAGATCTACTCACAAAGGGCTTTGATGTTTCAAGATTTACTTTTTTAGTTGTGAGTATTGGTATGATTAATAATTAAGCTATTTTTTAGGGGAGGCATTAGTAGTTAGTCATTAATTGGGGGGAGGCTACATGTATCATTCAACAGAAAAGATTTTTATTCATTATTATCAAGGAGTTACATTCATTCTTCCAAGAGATACAGATAACCATGACAAAGACACAAACAGGAAACACAGAGAACTACCACAAGCACCCTACACCAAATCTACCTAACCTACCCAACATACCCCTACTCCATTGGCCTTTTTCCTTTACCCTGATAACTTTGCTTTTCCTTTTGAGCAGTCTTTCTTTTGTCATCAAAAGAAGCTTGCTTGCTTGGGCAAGCCAGGCCAAGTACTTGTTTGGGAGGTCTCTCTTTTCTTGGAGCAGGCCACTTCATATTTTTTATGGCTGATTCAAGGGCTTGGGTCAAGGCATGTGGAAGTTCATTTGCCAAAGAAGAACCAGGAGCAGGGACAGACACTTTTTTCTTGGGTTTTGGATTGGTAGTGCTTGCTACATCAGTGATGGTGGAGGTTGATACATCCGGAGGAAAGTACCCACTCCATCCTGCATCATCATCAAAGTCAGAGTCAGAATTGTAAATGATCTCTGAATCTGTGGAGCCATCTGAATCAGATGAGATGTACACCAAAGGAAAGTGACTCATGTTGTTCACTAGGGTTTTTGGAAGAGTATTACAAGTGTTGATGAAAGAGATGTATAGGTGGAAAGTTTCTTTTATAGGCAAGATAAGTAATAAGGGGAATTAATGAAGCTCATTTAATTCTACTTGCCTTGGTAGTTTTGGGAATTAATTTGGCAAGATATTAATTATCTCGGGTTGACTTTCAAAGATATTTTGGTCAAATAGTCAACGCTAAAGATATTTTGATGGAAAAGTACTTTGCTCAACGTACTGCTTTGCTTTACAACTGAAAGTACTGCTCCATGTTCTATAGAAAGTACTGCTTAGTGTTCTAAAGGGTACGCTGACGTGTCAGAATACTATTCCAATAATCAAAAAGGCGGGTAACAAACTTTCGAAAGATATGGGGAAGATAACTTCCAAAAATAACGGTAAAATAATTAATTCACCGTGATTCTTTGTATATTATCCCTTTTCACTCATATCTTTTTTATTTATACACCCGTATACATTCACAACTATCATTCATCAAATCCACCAAGTTCATCAACGATTACCATTCTTCTCTCAAATCATTATCAAAATGGCACACCGACCAACCATCAACATACACAACATGATTGCAAACCTTGAGAAAACACAGAGGAACATTGACTTTCATGGAATCATTGATTTTCTTACCGGAACCACCATCAATTACTCGCTTTTGGTAAACCCAGAAATTATTGGACCTTGGATACAAGCGTTTTGGGCCACGGCTAGGTCTGAGATAGAAGATGGAGAGGATGTTATTCATGCTACAGTTGCTGGAAGAGCCATCCGTGTTACTGAGGCAACAATCAGGGAGGTTTTGCTATTTGATGATGAGGGAGGCTCTGTTTTGTTTGCTAAACAAGAAGTTTGGGGTACTCTGAGAAATATTGGGTATGAAGGTCCTTTGAACAGGATTACTTTTCAGAAAGCAATGGTAAGTCCTCATTGGAAGTATCTTATTCATGTTTTACTTCATTGCTTAAGTCCCAAAAGTACTGCTTGGGATCAATTTGGGCATGCCATAGCTTCTACATTAGTTGGCCTTGTTACCAATCAACCATTTAACTTCTCTTATATGATCCTTGATGGTATGATTGCACATATTAAGGCTGGATCACCTTTCCTGATGTATCCTAGATTTGTTCAACTTATCTTAGAGAATCCACTTGATGGGATACAAAAACTGTAACAATTCGCAATTTCAGGTTAATTACCATTCCCGGAAAATTTCACTATTCACTTTTACTATTCATTTTTCCCGAAACTTTCCCGAAAGTTGATTTTTATTTGATATTCTCGAGTGATAAATCATTTCCATGGCAAATTAAATGTTTGACATTCGTCAGATCATTTTCGTGAAAGTTATTAAGGAATTACACGTTTTAGGGTAAAACGTCATTCAGAAATTCTACGTACAACGAAACTCGACCGCGTTAAGTGACCCCGCATCAGAAAAATGTTTGACACACTCATGATTTATTTGAGAATTAATCGTGACTGAGAAAAACATGACCAAAGACTTCCCAGCAGGTCACCCATGTCGGTACTAATCTCACATGAGCACGCTTAACCGAATGGGCGATTAACCGTTAGACCACAAAACGAGTTTCTAAGACATTTTGAGTTTTCAAAATTATTAGAAAAAGTCAACATAATTTTCCCTCCTCCATTGACCAAAAATCATCCCTTGATGTTATAAGTCATTTCGTGATTTTTAGACTTACGGTTTGATGTCTAAAAGACATTTAATACCAACCGACACTAGACTGAGCCCAGCCTAGACATTATAAGTCATTTTAAATCATTTATATCATATTAGAAAAGTAACATTTTACTTTTCTCAGTTTTACGCAATATTCGTACGATTTACGTATTACGCGTTTTAAGACCGTGTTTCCAGTTTTTAGCAGGGTTTTACCATGCAAATGGAACCTACCACTCATTTTATATTTTATTATGGGACATATGGACATGTCTAACAAGACTTTAAAGTTTCATAATTTTACGACACCCGGTTTTACGTTTTGAGGCTTAATCATTTACGATTGGCATTTCCCGGAGTCAAAACTAACCAAGTATCTTGGATAATACCAAGAAAAGTCCACACTCTTGCTCTCCAAGTTCATGAACCGCCTATGGAGGGGGGAATTCACACTAGGTGGCTTGATCTTGTGCTTAAGGCCTTAAGATGGTTACAAGTGTTCACCTTGCTCTCCAAGGTTGGACTAGTCAATGAAATGTAACCTCCTCAAGACCCTATAAAAGCCCCCATTCCCCCCTTAATGCCGTGCACCTCCAACCTCCATAACCATCCCATTTTTAGCTCATTTCCTTCTAGTTTCATGCATGGTTCAAGTGATTCTTCAAGGTAGAAACCCTAGATAGGTTATCATTCATCACACACTTCCATAACCTTATATACTTGGTGATTTCTCTTGAGTTTAAATCCACTCAAGTCACCTAAACCTTCATCATCCATCTTTCAAGAATACCAAGGGTAGAAAGATTGCATGAAGTGAAAAAAGGGTTGAAGCAAGTCTATCAAAGTCCTATCCTTACATGTTAACTTCCTTTCATCTTTGAAAGCCAAAAGTTGTGAGCCAAACCCTAACTTGATTCTTGTTAAATAATCATGTTCATGTTATTTACATATTATTTGTGCTATATATTGTCTTGTTGTCATGTCCATGATGTATAAAAATGACCAAAACAAGTTATTGTTATTGATTGTTACAACAAGTTACTAAAACAAGTAAACTAGTGACTTTCTTGGTAAGACCTGATCAAAATGGTAAAAATAGGATGTTGGATCATTACATAATACAGTAGAGGACCTAACAAGGAAACCATAGCAATTTGAACCACCTAAAACGAGTATACGAGTCAAAAGTTACGCCGATTTGAAGTTACCAAAACTTTCCGGCAAAACTGCCTAAAAAGCTTCTGTGACAGAACTAAAACACGCAAAAAGTGGTCTTTCTGGTCCGATTCATGAAAAAGTTAAAACACGAAAGTTGTCCGGAATCATGTTTTCCTTCAGGAACAAAGAGGCTCGAGCCTTGAAAACACTTTCTGAGTAAGATATTTCACAATTTCTTAACAGCTATTTACATATATATAAGTCACTATACTATTGTTATACTTTCAAAGGAACAAGAGTTATTATGACCTATAACCAAGACCTCCACCATGGCTAGAGCCAAGATTGGGTCTCATGATCTTGGAACAAGGACCAAAGGTCATGGCTAGGCCACGACGAAATGACCATAACAAGTTACATAGGCGTAAACATGAAATAACGAATTTATGAAACTTCCCCTAATAACAATCTTCATGTACTAATAAACTTTCCTAAGTTTATTCAAATTATCGGACAAGTAACTTTTCGAATCAAAACTTATATCTATATATTTTATCAACTACTACAATAGTAGGGAGCCTCATGTGAGGAGTTCATCATGTAAGCCGTCGAGTTGAGTTGTGGATTTACGAGTTAAAGTGTCCTGGCTCCTCGAACGCTTACTAACATGACTTCTGAATTATGTCGGCCCGAACGGTAGTGAACGATATACCAAAACATACATGTTTCATGAATCTTTCTTTCAAGGACATACAATATACATCATACCACATCATGGACTAAATGCAAGATATATATATAGGCACTACTTCATAGTCTTTACTCCGATCCTAAGTCGCGACATTCTATTATAGGTTGCTTGTAGAAACCTTCACGATTCAACCGTTACATTCATTACTTGCTATCTTACTTAAGGTGAGTTCATAGCCCCACTTTCCATTACTTAATTGTTTTACAATTCCTTGGGGGGAATACATGCTATTTCTAAATCGAATACAATGCTTTCTAATGTATGCTTCACGACGATGTTTTATTATCACTAAGTACCAACCTTGCTAAACCGAGATCCTTTATTATGAACCATTTAGTCACTAGCAATAGTGAGCGCGAATATTAATAATAGGCCTATTGGGATTGACGAATCCCATTTGTATTGACTAAGTTCAAACAAATGCATTGATATTTGAGATTTAGGTATGTTAGCAAAGTACCTACCGGGATAAATCTGCCGATCGATATTGGTACACGTTAACGTTTTGGTGTCATAAGCTTAGTGAAATAAATAACGATTTTGTTTCCAAACATTGGTGTGAGCTTATAACTCACACTACCAACATATTGTGTTCAAACGATTTAACAAACTCTATGAATATCACTCAACCTTTGTGTTGACCTCTCAAGCATGTATTTCAGGTTCATGACGATCAAGGATGGCACGGAATGGCACGGATACTCAAGAGGGCTATAAATTTTATTATCATTCAAAAACTCATTTATTATACATTGTAAACATGGAACCATTTGGGACCTCATTTTGTAAACTCTGATATTTATATAATTTGAATGATAAATCTTTTAAAACGACTCAATTGGAGTTCATTTTCTATTATTGTGACTATTGTGCCGTCGAGTAACACCCAGTTCGAATTCTGCTGCAACCATGAATTGGGGGTGTTACAGATTGGTACCAGAGCCATGGTTATAGAGAAACGGGTCTAAGTGAGACCTAAACTATAACTACAATCACAAACAAAAACATTTTATAGCCTTCCGCTCTCTGTGTCTTCCATCCTCCAGACGATTATGGACTTAGTAAGCATGTTATGCTTCACAAACATATTAGTATATTCATATATACCCATTTTGAGCATTTCCCCGTAAGCATTAGTATATTGATATATAAACTCGGTTTATTTTCAATCATTTATCTAAAACAATGGACTAAACAGATCTGTGTATGTCTATTCTAAGGCATTTCGGCACAGCCACACTCTCCCAATCATGTTCCTACTCCAACATTATATGTCCAAGACATTGTAACTAATTACAATGGTCTCATTCATTTTTTCAAGACATTGTGAGATACAATGGTCTCATTCATTTTCCAAGACATTGTGAGATACAATGGTCTCATTCATTTTCCAAGACATTGTGAGATACAATGGTCTCATTCATTTTTTCAAGACATTGTGAGATACAATGGTCTCATTCATTTTCCAAGACATTGTGAGATACAATGGTCTCATTCATTTTCCAAGACATTGTGAGATACAATGGTCTCATTCATTTTACAAGACATTGTGAGATACAATGGTCTCATTCATTTTCCAAGACATTGTGAGATACAATGGCCTCATTCATTTTTCAAGACATTGTGAGATACAATGGTCTCATTCATTTCCAAGACATTGTATGATACAATGGTCTTAATCATTTCTCAAATGTTTTGAGTCACACAATGGCCTAACCTACTTCCCAGACATTGTGAATTGCACAATGGTCTAACCTACTTCCGAGACATTAAGTTTTGTGCAAATGGTCTCTAGAATTATTCCATCACATCATCAATATCATTTCTTATGATATCAAAAACCCGTCACAATCTATCGATTTCAAAACAAGAAATATGAGATTTCTAAAGGACAAACAAATCCATCACCTACAAAAGCTGAAGTTCAGCTTTACATTTATCAAAGTTTTCTTATGAAACCTTCATTATTAAAAGTTCGTGATCCTGGCCAAGTATGTTCTATTTTAGAACTACTTAAAACTTCCTTTCCATACGTACCTACCCTTACTATCTTCTATGCAATGGAATATGAAAACATACGTTACAAGTTTTGTATGGACGGGACTTGCAACTTAAGGGTTGACATCGCCTTTGTTTAGTGAACAGTTTCCCAAAACCAACGGACATATCACAAGTATACCTAATTTAGGTATTTGAAAATTTTATCGAACCTTGGCTAAATATAGACTAGTCACCTATATTTAACCTAGGGACAGTGGAATATAGTCTGACTAACTATATTCGACTTAAATTTTCAAATACTGAGAATAGTTGTACTAGGGTTATGTTTAGATTGATTTCCTACATGAACACGATAAACCACCAGAATACATTAAAACAATCTAGAGACACGATAGTGTCTTACCACTCAGCGAAATCTAACACCTTATTTGTATGATCTAAATTCATTCTTGAAATTTTTCATTTATGAGATAATCCGAACTACTATCTTGGAATAGTTATCAATTATTCTCTTCATCCTGTAGAAGTACTATCCTGTTTAGGTCCTAAGGATACCATTCCATCATAAACTTTTAAAATCTCTTAAGATTATTAAAGCAAACTCAACATCTATACCTAAGAGTATTAATGTTAAGCATACACTACACACTTTTGTTCATCAACATATCATAACATTATCTTCACAACCGTTGGAACCACAAGCTCGTTAACAGATCTTGATGCACTTTTAAAGCTCAAATCATCCTTAGTTACACCACAAGCACCCTTATCAGCTTTACAAGATTGAATATTCATCTTGTACTTTTGGAACACCAGTATCATCTCGTAATACCCTACCTTGTAACTCACCGACTAAGTATGAATGTTGTGTAGGATGATTTGTAATTATTTGAATGGATTGGGATGCCTTTTCCTTTAAATAAGGACATTGTAAATCACCAAACCATAAGTTTATATTTCCTTACTTACATTGTTTGGGATGCCTCTCTATGTAAATAAAGAATTATAAACAAGTGGGCTTATTTGTATCCGAAATAACATAAGTATGAAGTCAATAAACACTAGGTACAACAACCGATTACCTACTAGGCTATGATTGCAATTACTATCTCAATTCCTATTAATATTCGACTGCTATATCAATTTCCATTGATATTCGACTATTACCATACCTTTCCTACATAAAAGTAAGCCTCATCCTACACCATACACTAAAATGACAAATCAAATTACATCACCAGTAATCCCAGGCTTTAGTCCTCATAAGTAACCACACATCTTTATCGACACCACTCCAACATATGAAACACATAGAACTTCGGGACGAAGTTCCCCGTAAGGGGTAGAGACTGTAACAATTCGCAATTTCAGGTTAATTACCATTCCCGGAAAATTTCACTATTCACTTTTACTATTCATTTTTCCCGAAACTTTCCCGAAAGTTGATTTTTATTTGATATTCTCGAGTGATAAATCATTTCCATGGCAAATTAAATGTTTGACATTCGTCAGATCATTTTCGTGAAAGTTATTAAGGAATTACACGTTTTAGGGTAAAACGTCATTCAGAAATTCTACGTACAACGAAACTCGACCGCGTTAAGTGACCCCGCATCAGAAAAATGTTTGACACACTCATGATTTATTTGAGAATTAATCGTGACTGAGAAAAACATGACCAAAGACTTCCCAGCAGGTCACCCATGTCGGTACTAATCTCACATGAGCACGCTTAACCGAATGGGCGATTAACCGTTAGACCACAAAACGAGTTTCTAAGACATTTTGATTTTTCAAAATTATTAGAAAAAGTCAACATAATTTTCCCTCCTCCATTGACCAAAAATCATCCCTTGATGTTATAAGTCATTTCGTGATTTTTAGACTTACGGTTTGATGTCTAAAAGACATTTAATACCAACCGACACTAGACTGAGCCCAGTCTAGACATTATAAGTTATTTTAAATCATTTATATCATATTAGAAAAGTAACATTTTACTTTTCTCAGTTTTACGCAATATTCGTACGATTTACGTATTACGCGTTTTAAGACCGTGTTTCCAGTTTTTAGCAGGGTTTTACCACCCAAATGGAACCTACCACTCATTTTATATTTTATTATGGGACATATGGACATGTCTAACAATACTTTAAAGTTTCATAATTTTACGACACCCGGTTTTACGTTTTGAGGCTTAATCATTTACGATTGGCATTTCCCGGAGTCAAAACTAACCAAGTATCTTGGATAATACCAAGAAAAGTCCACACTCTTGCTCTCCAAGTTCATGAACCGCCTATGGAGGGGGGGATTCACACTAGGTGGCTTGATCTTGTGCTTAAGGCCTTAAGATGGTTACAAGTGTTCACCTTGCTCTCCAAGGTTGGACTAGTCAATGAAATGTAACCTCCTCAAGACCCTATAAAAGCCCCCATTCCCCCCTTAATGCCGTGCACCTCCAACCTCCATAACCATCCCATTTTTATCTCATTTCCTTCTAGTTTCATGCATGGTTCAAGTGATTCTTCAAGGTAGAAACCCTAGATAGGTTATCATTCATCAAACACTTCCATAACCTTATATACTTGGTGATTTCTCTTGAGTTTAAATCCACTCAAGTCACCTAAACCTTCATCATCCATCTTTCAAGAATACCAAGGGTAGAAAGATTGCATGAAGTGAAAAAGGGTTGAAGCAAGTCTATCAAAGTCCTATCCTTACATGTTAACTTCCTTTCATCTTTGAAAGCCAAAAGTTGTGTGCCAAACCCTAACTTGATTCTTGTTAAATAATCATGTTCATGTTATTTACATATTATTTGTGCTATATATTGTCTTGTTGTCATGTCCATGATGTATAAAAATGACCAAAACAAGTTATTGTTATTGATTGTTACAACAAGTTACTAAAACAAGTAAACTAGTGACTTTCTTGGTAAGACCTGATCAAAATGGTAAAAATAGGATGTTGGATCATTACATAATACAGTAGAGGACCTAACAAGGAAACCATAGCAATTTGAACCACCTAAAACGAGTATACGAGTCAAAAGTTACGCCGATTTGAAGTTACCAAAACTTTCCGGCAAAACTGCCTAAAAAGCTTCTGTGACAGAACTAAAACACGCAAAAAGTGGTCTTTCTGGTCCGATTCATGAAAAAGTTAAAACACGAAAGTTGTCCGGAATCATGTTTTCCTTCAGGAACAAAGAGGCTCGAGCCTTAAAAACACTTTCTGAGTAAGATATTTCACAATTTCTTAACAGCTATTTACATATAATAAGTCACTAAGTTATGGTTATACTTTAAAAGGAACAAGAGTTATTATGACCTATAAACAAGACCACCACCATGGCTAGAGCCAAGGTTGGGTCTCATGACCTTGAAACAAGGACCAAAGGTCATGGCTAGGCCATGACGAAATGACCATAACAACTTACATAGGCGTAAACATGAAACAATGAATTAGGCGATAACATGAACAAGCAATTTGGATCTACTTCACCTAAAAGGAAACCATGAGATATTACCAAGAGAAAATGGTCATTCAAAACTTATGAAACTTCCCCTAATAACAATCTTCATGTACTAATAAACTTTCCTAAGTTTATTCAAATTATCGGACAAGTAACTTTTCGAATCAAAACTTATATCTATATATTTTATCAACTACTACAATAGTAGGGAGCCTCATGTGAGGAGTTCATCATGTAATCCGTCGAGTTGAGTTGTGGATTTACGAGTTAAAGTGTCCTGGCTCCTCGAACGCTTACTAACATGACTTCTGAATTATGTCGGCCCGAACGGTAGTGAACGATATACCAAAACATACATGTTTCATGAATCTTTCTTTCAAGGACATACAATATACATCATACCACATCATGGACTAAATGCAAGATATATATATAGGCACTACTTCATAGTCTTTACTCCGATCCTAAGTCGCGACATTCTATTATAGGTTGCTTGTAGAAACCTTCACGATTCAACCGTTACATTCATTACTTGCTATCTTACTTAAGGTGAGTTCATAGCCCCACTTTCCATTACTTAATTGTTTTACAATTCCTTGGGGGGAATACATGCTATTTCTAAATCGAATACAATGCTTTCTAATGTATGCTTCACGACGATGTTTTATTATCACTAAGTACCAACCTTCCTAAACCGAGATCCTTTATTATGAACCATTTAGTCACTAGCAATAGTGAGCGCGAATATTAATAATAGGCCTATTGGGATTGACGAATCCCATTTGTATTGACTAAGTTCAAACAAATGCATTAATATTTGAGATTTAGGTATGTTAGCAAAGTACCTACCGGGATAAATCTGCCGATCGATATTGGTACACGTTAACGTTTTGGTGTCATAAGCTTAGTGAAATAAATAATGATTTTGTTTCCAAACATTGGTGTGAGCTTATAACTCACACTACCAACATATTGTGTTCAAACGATTTAACAAACTCTATGAATATCACTCAACCTTTGTGTTGACCTCTCAAGCATGTATTTCAGGTTCATGACGATCAAGGATGGCACGGAATGGCACGGATACTCAAGAGGGCTATAAATTTTATTATCATTCAAAAACTCATTTATTATACATTGTAAACATGGAACCATTTGGGACCTCATTTTGTAAACTCTGATATTTATATAATTTGAATGATAAATCTTTTAAAACGACTCAATTGGAGTTCATTTTCTATTATTGTGACTATTGTGCCGTCGAGTAACACCCAGTTCGAATTCCGCTGCAACCATGAATTGGGGGTGTTACAAAAACCTCAGGATTATATACCTACTGTTAGGATGCCACCTAAGGTGTTTACCTTTATGTTTCACAAGGGAGTTAATTTGAATGAAGATGATACTGGAATTCAATATTATGAAGATGCTCATCTATGGCATTATGCTGAAGTAGAGAACATTGCTCAACAAGATACTAATTATAAAGATATTACTAAGAGGAAAAGTGATGAGATTGAACAAGTTAATCTTGAAGTTGAGAATGATGCTGTTAAAAGTAGAGATACAGAAGAACTTGATTTAGAAGGAACTAATGTTCAAAGTACTGATGTACAAGGTACTGCTGCTATGGATATTGGAACTTCTACAGCTGGACCTTCTACAAAGACTTTTGAAGATGAAGCTGGTCCTTCAAATCCTATTCAACAAGAAGAAGTCAAGGAGCATACAGCAAGTGATGATGAGACTATAGCTCAGATTATGCTCAATTTGGATAGACCTTCAGGAGGTATACATATTTCTGAGCCTACACAACAAGTCTCTGAATCTTCTTCTGAATCTGAGGAATTAGATCCCAAAGACAAAGGTAAAGGGATCATGAAGCCAAAGAAGATTAAGAAGAAAAAGAAGAAGTTTACACTTGCACAGCTGAGAGAAATAGAGGTAGCAAAGAATGAAGAAATTGCTAGACAACAACAAGCTGTGTATGATGCAGAGTACTTGGAAGAGATAAGAAAGCCAGTTGATGTTACAAGAAGGCTTATGACTATTGCTCAAGAAAGAAACTGAATGATTAGTTTCTTGAAAAGAAGAGGATTCAAGAATTTACAAAAATTAAGATATCTAGAAGTGAAAGCTCTATGGGATGAAGTACAAGAGTCTATTAAGAAAGATTTAGAAAGTTTTGTTCCCATGGATGTTGATAAGGGAAAGAAATTAGAAGATATAAAGAAAGAACAAGCTGAGAAAAGAAAGTTGAAAAGGAAGAAAGCAGTTCAAGATGATCAATTGTCAAAGAGACTTAAAAGGATACATGAAGATACAATTGATGAACTGAAGAATTATTTCAGAGTGGTTGATTTTGAGAACAAGAAAACAGAAGCCTCTGGAAAGAAATCAAAGATTATCTCATTCTCTGAGGTTGAATCAAAAGAAGGGAACTATCTTATGTTCAACAGAGAAGATGAAAACTTCATAGTGTTTAATATGTTATGGGATGTTCTGCATTTAATTGACAGAGAAGATCTATATAATTTATACTTGCAAGTGCAGACATACTATGAGAATATTGAAGCAACAGGGGTGGGATTAATCTTACTTGGAGATTCAATAACCATCTGGGAAACAGAAGAAACAAGTAATGATACTCTGTGGAATGATCAAGAAAACTGGGAGATAACAAGATGGAGACTCTTTGAGTCATCAGGAGTTCATTCGCTTGAGATGGAAGATGGTACCATGATTCACATGTTAGCTGAAAGAAGATATCCTCTGATAAGAGAACTTATGATCAGGATGTTGGATCATGGAATGGAGATTGAAGATGAGACTGAATTAGCTTTTATGGTGATTAGGCTATTTATCAGGTGGACTAAATCAGAAGAATAATATTGCAAAATACTGGTATGATTTGTTTTGAATAATAAGTATTTTTCTCAAAGTACTGCAAGACAAACAGTACTTTACCAAAGTACTGCTAGCTGCATAAAACCAGTATAAGTCCTTTGTAAAATAAAAGTAAAAGTTTTTGATGTTTAAGATAAAGTAAATAAAAGGATTTGAAGATAAAAACATGGTGTTAGTACTTGTACTGCACATCAAATGGTAATCAACTCACCATGTCTAACAGATAAGAAAGAGTTTGACTCATCATGAGGGTACGGCTCTGATGTGATAATCAAATCCGTTTTTAGTTGACAATTTACTAAAAATTGTATGGTATTCAACTCACCATATCTGTAAAAGTGAAGAGTTGACTAGCCCACAAGAAAATGGCTTGTGGTAAAGGCTGTGGAAAACAATTTATGGTAATTAGTTCACCATGGTTGAGATCAAAGAACTAACTAGTCCAAAAGCAAACGGCTATTGGTAAAGACTACTCAAATCCGTTGATAGATGATGATTTGCTAAAAATCATATGGTTATCAATGTACCACGGTTGTTCTAACCTAAACATTGGCTACTCCAAAGTTAATGGCTTTGGTAAAGAGACATCAAAATCCATTAAAAGTTCAATGATTCACCTCTCACAGAAGTTAACACATCTGGAAGTGATGAGAACAGTATGAAACTTTAAAAGATTTGATGTACACTTTGTCAAAATGTTGCTGAGTTGCTGAGAAGATGATGATCAAGAGCACTTTGACATACAGCATTGAAAAGAGATAAAAGAAACAATTTTCCTGAATGATAATGATTTTGAAGATTCAAGAAACTAAAGAAACTTGAAATCAAGCAAGTGGAGTTCAAGTTAGGGGAGAATTGTTGGAATATGAAGTCAAAGTACTGCTCAATAGTCAACATGCTGATCAAGGTCAAAGTACTGCTACTTATTGAAGATTATTCAAAGTACTTCGAAGAACAAGGACTTAAGTGCAATATTGATTAAAGGATTATTATTTAATATTGTATGAATATTCTAGAATTATTTAGGGATAATTACTTGTCGTTCAAGTAGATGATGTAAACCGACTTAAGGTTATCTATAAAAGGAGCCTTATGATGGTATTAGAGGTACAAGTTTTAGACGAAGTCATAAAAAGTTTCTAAGAGTCTTAGAGTTTCATAAAACAATTTTAGAGAAAGTTAGGGATTGTTAGTGAACCTGTAATTAGAGAGGCTGGTTTAAGAGTTGTTTTAATATTAACAAAGTTCTTCTTAGCTTTGTGTTAGTAGATTCCGCATACTTTACAAAGTAATATCATTGTTTCAATAATTAACTGTTTTGAGTTTTTCAAGATTTTTAAAACCTTACAAGCTACAAAGTAGTTTGGTCAGAGTATATCGATCCAACAAAATCTTTACAAGATTATAAACAAAGTTGGAACATTTCTGAGATCTAGTGGCCATATACGTGTCATCGTTTCATTTATTGTTGATGTTGGATGGTGAAGTGGAGTGGATTTGTTGGTGTAGTTTTCGACTTATATGAGTAGGATAGTCTTGGGATTGGAAGTAGTTGTTGGAGTAGGATAAGATATAGGCTCGTTATGATCATCAGCTCGTTACTTTTCTATTCTGTTAAAGATAAGTGGACCGAAGTTGTTATAAACTAGAGGTCTACTTTGAGATGGTATATGGTTTGTGGTCTTGGTCTCTGCTTCATCTAATATTCTTTTTCTTTTCATTTGGTTACTTTACGCATAAAATCTTATGCATAAACCTGCTTGTAGACTTTTGCGTAAGATTCTTTATGCGTAAACATGAACTTTTGCGTAAACCTTCTCTTTTGCGTAAGAATTACGCGTAAGAAAAGGGTTGTATGCTTAAGTTGTGTCTTACGCATAACTTTCCAAGTTATGCGTAGTAAATCTGAAGACTTTCGCGTAAGAAGAGGGTTTTGACCATTTGACCATTTCCGGCATCCTTTTCCGACCAGATTCCGGCCAAAAATTCCGATTGCTTATTAACTGGCACCTTTTGACCCATGTTGACCATGAAGCTGACCACTAATATTTATTTTGACCACCAACAGATGAGACCACAATATGTTATTGGTACAAAAATGATGTCTTTAAAATAAAACTGTTATGCACCAATAAAAAATGACACAATAACAACTTTTGAAAAGCTGATAAAGTGGAGACAACATTCTTGACCATATTAAAGATACATAAAATTTGTTAATAAAACTGTTTCCACAAAAGAAAAAATTTCCAGGTCCGAAAAATATAGGTAGAAACAGCTTCAAAAACAATAAACGAACCACAAAAAAATCATCGAAACAAAACACCATAGCTCTGATACCAATTGTAGGACCGAAAGTAATGACTTTTATGTGATTCGGGAGGTCGAGGTTGATCAAATTATATGATATCCATGTTTAGTTTAGAGAGAGAAAGAGTAGAGAGAGGGTGAAAAAAAAGGGCTTTATTAATATGAAGATAAGGTTACACAATTTCCCACACCCCTCATGGAGAGTCATGAGGGGTATTTATAGGCTCATCACACTACATGTTTGCCTAATCTACATAAGTAGTCCCTAAGGACACAACATGCTACATATCTAGTCCGATTCACGTATGTGACGTTATCTTTACAAAAGAGCGAGGCTAACAAAGTAATTTGCCAATTTGTTACATTTTATGTAAGTAACGCGATGTGGTTATTTATCAAAACTCTAACTTGTAAAAATCTTATGAAACATATTATATTAGAAATCAAACTCAATAAAATTATGTATACTTTAAAAAGGTCCCACATTACCCACTTAACCAATTCCCAAAAACCCACTTCCCCACCTTCCCAGTTCCTACTCCATTATTTCTGACCAACTAACCGCAGAAAAGGTTTTTCACATTCAACTTGACTCTCTCACTTTGTCTAATCAGTTAATGCAGAGGGCACTCGACTTGTTATGCCGAGGGCACTTACGCTTTTTTCTAATATTTTGATATTTTTCCTACATAATATTTGTGTATGCAAGAATTCCGTCTAGGGCATCGGCCCCCACTAGTCACCACGTGGCTTCGCCCCTGATTTTTTTTCTCGTTTGAAGATTCGGTCTCAATCAAATTACAACTTCAATTATTCATCAATATAAGTAAAATTTCAATAAACGAGTACTAAAAATCTAACCAAAAACACTTAAATTAACTGGCCAACTAATTAATTCCAACGACATATGGGCTACTCTTATTAGCTTATACCCACAAACCAGATAATACAACTTACTAACTCCATACTTCGATTCCAAAATGCACTTAAAAAAATGCCAACCCCCTCCCGGCACAACGCGCGGGCGCCCACCCACCCACCTCGTTATATACAAAAGGGAAAAGTGGAAAACTGATCTAAGGGTCCGTTTGGTTTGTAGATGGATTTGTGATTAGGATTTGGAATTGGATTTGAATTTGATTTAAGATTTAAATTTAGATTTGAGGTAGTAGAGAGAAAATAAAATAAATTGAAATACTTTTATCTTTAAAGTAATGCACATTTAAAATTTATATTTTATTATGAATAAAATGAATAACAAAGAAATAAGTAGTTGTTTTGAAAAGGGAAATTGGCAAAAAAAAAAGGCATCATACTTGCCACCTTTTGTCATTGTATGTATCATACTTTTTTTTTTATTATAGCACTAACCTTTCTAAATCGTGTCATTGTGTGTACTTTGTGATTTTACCCCTACTTTTTTCAAATTTTGAAGGGTAAAATGGTCATTTCACATGGCCAAAGTACACACAATGACATGATTTAGAAAGGTTAGTGCTGTAATCAAAAATAAAAGTATGATACATACAATGACAAAAGGTGGCAAGTATGATGCCTTTTTTTGCCAATTTTCCTTTTGAAAACTGGGTCCACCTAAACCTCAAGTGTGACATATTTTTCTAAAAAGTAAGCAAGTGAGTCGGTGTTTGTGGATAGTAAATACTAAGGGAGTGGTTGGTTTGTGGGTGGTTTTAGATTTGGATTTGGATTAGGATTTAGATTTGGATTTGAATAAAAAAATTAAGGGTCCGTTTGGTTTGCAGATGGGTTTAGGATTAAGATTTGGATTTGGATTCAATAGATTTGGATTTGGATTTGGGTTTAGGTTTGAATTAAACAAGGAGAGAGAAAATAATGATTGATAAATTTATTTTGTATATTTGTTTAAAATAAAAAAGTTAAAAATAAAACTAAGGATGAATAATATGTGGTTGAGAGAAAAAAAAAAACATATGATTGGACATATTTCTAGAAAACCCACCGATGGAGAGTGGATTCAAAATTTTGAGTCAAATCCTTGTGTCATGGGTGTAGATTTGTACCAAACATATCTTTAGAAAAATCTTTCATGCCAAACCTATTAAAAACAGCCAACCAAACGGGCCCTAAGTATGATACAATTAAATATTATTTGTTATTTGAATAGATAAAATATTTAAAGTTAATATTTAATATCTAGAAAAGAAGAGAAAAAATGAATATATGGTGTAGACTAAAGAGGGGCCCACAAAAGGTACATGATGTGACAAAAACTTGCCAAAACCTTGACATACAGGTAGGATTACTACATACACCATTATTTTCTTTGAATCCAATCTTTGGGTCTCACATATTCAAACCAAAAACTTCTTCATATTAGTCATCATGCCCATATTCCATCCTTCCCCCTCAACCAAATGCACCCTAAAGTGCAAGTGAGTCGGAGTAATAGGGAGTAACTCCTGAATTTGAGGCCCGCAAACAACTAAATTTAACTTTCATCTTGCTCACATAAGCCATTAAAAGTGAAATAGATTCTATTTCACAAAATCATACTTGGGAGCTCATGGATTTACCTCCTGGTTGTAAACCACTAGGCTATAAATGGATCTTCAAGAAGAAGATGAAAGCCGACGGCACCATTGACAAGTACAAAGCAAGATTGGTAATCAACAGATTTAGACAACGAGAAGGTCTAGATTACTTTGATACATATTCGCCTGTTACGCGAATAACCTCGATCAGGATGATACTTGCCATTGCCGCTTTAAGAAATTTGGAAGTTCAGCAAATGGATGTGAAAACGGCTTTTCTAAACGAAGATTTAGAAGAAGAAATCTACATGAACCAACCTGAGGGTTTCATGGCTCATGGACAAGGGAACAAAGTTTGCAGGCTTGTTAAGTCATTATATGGCTTAAAGGAAGCTCTCAAACAATGGCATCAAAAATTTGACCACGCCATGCTAGAGAGTGGATTCAAAATTAATGAATGCAACAAGTGTCTTTATGTAAAAGACACAAGTAGTAGATATGTAATATTGTGTTTATATGTTGATGATATGCTTATCGTTGGCAGTAACGACAAGATGATCAAATCTACTAAAGACATGTTGAAATCAAAGTTTAACATGAAGGATATGGGTTTGGCTGATGTGATCCTTGGAATAAAGATCATACGAACTCAAAATGGACTTGTATTAAGTCAAGTACATTACGTGGAAAAAATTCTTAATACTCACAATGCGGGGGATTGCGGCCTAGCTAGAACTCCAATTGACACCGGTAAGCATCTATCTAAAAATAGAGGCATAGGTGTTGCCCAATTAAAGTATTCAAGAATTATTGGCATGTTAATGTACTTAATGACAAGTACCCGACCTGACTTAGCATATGCTTTTAGCAGGCTAAGTAGGTATACTAGTAATCCAAGTTATGCACATTGGGGAGCTATGACTAGGGTACTTCATTATTTGAGATACAGTCGCGATTATGGATTGCATTATGAAAGATATCCAGCTTTTATAGAAAGATACAGTGATGCAAATTGGATATCTGACATAAAGGATTTTAGATCGACTAGTGGATATGTGTTTACACTAGGAGGGGCGGCTATATCTTGGAAGTCTTCCAAGCAAACTGTTATAGCTAAGTCCACGATGGAATTAGAATTAATCACGTTAGATAAATGCGGACAAGAGGCGGAATGGCTACGTCAATTCATAGAGGACACACCAAGGTGTCCTAAACCGGTAACGGCCATTAGTATACATTGTGATAGTCAATCGACAATTGACAGAGCTCATAGCATAACGTATAATGGAAAGTCTAGACATATCTGCGTCGACATAATTTGATACGACAACTACTCTCAACAGGAGTTATCTCAATTGACTATGTGAAGTCAAAGGATAACATCGGGATCCGCTTATGAAAGGCTTAAGTAGAGAGTTAGATAGTAAGTCGTCTAAAGGAATAGGACTAAAGCTTTTGAAGGAATGAGTTTCTATGAAGGAAAACCTAACCTAGTTGACTGGAGATCCCAAGATCTGGGTTCAATAGGACAACCTAATTATAGAAATGTGGGGGAAGTCACGTCAATGTGGGGGAGTTACTAAAATGAAACATTATTTATAAGGGAATCTTGGTATTGGCTATCAAATTCTTTTAGTTAGGTTTTACTCCCACACCTACGTGCGCGCGTGCAGGGTAGGGGGGGTGCAGATGTTGGAATTTCTTGGCAAAAATGAGTTTGATGCTTCTGAACTCAACCTACGGACACGAATGCAGATCTGAAACTTCGCCTACGTGCGTATCTTTTTCGTCAGATTCGGGTCTTAGTTTCCATTTCTGTAAATCTATTTTAAGAATAAAGATATGCAAATAAGTTATTGTAATAACATATTTGTATGACGGTCTAATTTTGTAGCGTATTTTCTGTCTTGATGACCAAGATAGGTTTATACTATAAATTAAGCCAGTGCCTCATTCAGTTGACACATCTAGAAAACCATACTTTTTTGTATACGAGTTCCAGCAGCCTTTCGATCTGAAGCACACTAGTTTTTCCGTGAACTTTCAAGCAAGTTTGTCTAGTCCAGTTGTACAACAGCTTTGGACGTTGTACCCTGGAAAATAGACGGTGAATTTGTTTTAAGGGAATCGTGTTTAACACGAGCCTCGTTCCAACCTTTTACTGGTTTTATTTACTTATCGTTATATAGTGTCCGTCTTCTGCTTCTACTCCTTGCTGTCTGTGATTAATTTTCTGTCATTTAATTTTTGTTAATTTATTATTGCATATAATCTGACTAATTAATAAAAGTGTACACCGTTTCCCACACACTTGCGCTTTTTTCTATTATTTTGATATTTTTCCTACATACTATTTATGTATGTCTGCAAGAATTCCGTCTAAGGCATTGCCCCCCACTAGTCACCACGTGGCTCCGCCTCTGATTGTTGTGTGTGTGTGGTTTATTTTTTTTTCTTTTTTTTTTATTTATTTATTTTTTTTCGTTTGAAGATTCGGTCTCAATCAAATTACAACTTCAATTATTCATAAGTATAAGTAAGAGATGGCATACTAAAAATCTAACCCAAAAAACTTACATTAACTGGCCAACTAATTAATTCCAACGACATATGGGCTACTCTTATTAGCTTATGCCCACAAACCAGATGATACAACTTACTAACTCCATACTTTGATTCCAAAATGCACTTAAAAAAAATGCCACCCATGCACCCTAACTCCATACTTTGATTCCAAAATGCACTTAAAAAAAATGCCACCCATCCACCCTGTTATATACAAAAGGGAAAAGTGGAAAACTGATCTAAGGGCCCGTTTGGTTTGTAGATGGATTTGTGATTAGGATTTGAAATTTGATTTAAATTTGATTTAGGATTTAAATTTTGATTTAAGGTAGGAGAGAGAAAATAAAATAAAATGAAATACTTTTATCTTCTTTAAAGTAATGCATATTTAAATTTTAAAATTTTATTATGAATAAAATGAATAACAAAGAAATAAGTGCTTGTTGTGAAAACCGGGTATATCTAAATCTCAAATGTGACATATTTTTCTAAAAAGTAAGCAAGTGAGTCGGGGTTTGTGGAATGTGGATAGCAAATACTAACATTGTGTTATTCTCGAGTTGAGTAAAAGAGAGGAAGTAAAGTGAAAGTAAGAAAGTTTGTGTTCTCCAATTTTTTTAGGAAATAAATTGGTTATATTTTAATTATAAAATTTTCACTCCATTTTTGGAGTGAAAGTCACTTTACTTCCTCTTTTTTACTTTACTTCATCTTTTTTTTTTTTTTTACTTTCATTCATTTTTTTTTAATTTTTTTATTATTTTTTTTAACTCTAGAACGCAGCTTAAAGTAAGCAAGTGAGTTGGAGTAACAGGAGTAACTTCTGAATTTTGGGCTACAAACAACTAAATTTAACTTTAATACTGATTACATAATCCATCAACCAAACGCCATAACAAACTTTTGAACAAATTACAATTACAGTCCCTACATTATTAGAACTTACCAAAATGAACTTAATATACTCGAACTCAAAGCCTAACCACAACCTTGTCTTAACGAAACAAACATCCCAGTTCCCCACGCCTACAAAAACCACCAACCACTCACTAATCGTGTTTTTATTTTAATGAATTTAAAAAATGGCAACAAACAAGAGTGGGAAAGCAAGTATTTGTGCGTGTTGATTTAAATTTAAATTCAAAAATCCCCAAAAAAACCCATCTTTTTTCACTCTTTGACTTGTTGAGTCAAAACCCCCTTCTTCCATGGCTGCTCCTAACCTTCTTCTTCATTCCCCTTTTTTCATTTTTGTGTTTTTATATACTTTTATCGATTCCTTATCTGCTGTATGTTATTTTTAGTAGTTGTTTTTAAGTTTATGGTTAGTTGCTAAGATTGGAATTTGAATTTGTATGCTTAGATTGGTTCTTTAATATTGTTGTTTCATGAGATTGTGTTATTTTCAAAGATATTGTTCTAACCGTATAAAGTAGCAAGTAGTCCTTTTTGGTATGGGATCTTACAATTTTTGTCCAAACATAAGTACACGTGTTTAATTAGATTTACAAGAAGAGTTTAGTTTTACTACTACCACTCGCGAAAGAATGAGAAAGCGGGAGTTAGTTAAGAACAGCCAGTGTAGTTTTCCAAAAGAGTCTTGTTACAATTTTGAGGTTCAGATTGTTTTGCCATTTAAAATGTTTCATTGTCTTTCGCTTGATCTTGGTTACCGTTTATAGTGGTATTTTTAAGGATTTATGTTGTTGACAGGATTTACTTGCTCTTTTGAGTGACATTGAACCATTCTATCAATATTTACTTTACAATTGAGATCATTACTTTCTTTTCGAGTTGATTGAGTATTGATGCATTGACTATTTGGGTTCTTGTAAGGTATCTTATGGTCATTTGTAACATGAAAATCCTTACTGTCCATCCAAATGTGGCATTTTCTTGAGCAAGCCTGAGAATTTGGAGCTGTTCTTGCTAGTGTTTGTTTGGGTAAGATAAATGTTATGTTTAGTCTCATAAGTTTTCAATACGAATAATCAGATCATCTTAGTTTTAGGAACCCAACTAATGCAAAGAGGTTCATATAGAGTTCAAATAAGAAGAAACTGTGTTGCATTACTGTTTCTTAGCTTCGTATAAACTCCAAACAGAGATCTAAGATCTTCAGTTCATTTTCACTTTTTTACTATTATCATCTTTCGGGTTCAGCTAATACGAGAATCTGACTGTGGATTTGATATAAGTGCTCCTATGTGACCCTATCTTTGTGATTAGAAGTACCATGGTAGTGAGTTTCTTAAGATATCTGTATATACCTATTGATTAGTATCATTTTTGTTGTCCCACATCATCTAGCAACTAAAGTTCGGCTCTTTCTTACGCGTATATAAAGACCACTCGTTTCCTCAGTTTTTTACATTTTTATCGAGCCTTGGTAATTTTCCTTCTCGAGACTTGCCATTTAATTCAATTGGCAAAAGAGGTGACACCTGTGGTATCATCTCTTTTGACTCTCTTGATCTCAAAAGAGGTAATGTTTTTCATTTATTCATTCATTCATAATTCTTCTTATCTGTTAACATATCTTTGCTTTTTAAGGAGTCTTTTAGGCTTTTTGTTTTCCTTTTAAAGATGTGGTTTATAATTAAGTGTCACGATCCCTGTTCCTGTTTTCTTTGTCTCTCTCTTTGTCTATGTATGTATGTGCGTTTGTGTGACAAGATGTGTATAGAGTCTAATATGTATACGGAGTTCATTGATTGAAAGTAATTAGATATAGGAATGGTAATGGAGCGTATATTCGCCTCCCATAGCCGCGCTCTCCCTGGTTTCCCCATTCCACACCTACCCTGTCTCCATCCCTTCACTTTTAGGATCTATTTCATACCTATGTGACAGTCAAAACAATAACTTGTTAGTCTTCAGTTACACAAAAGGAAATATGAACACAATAACAAGCTCACAACAGGGAAGCCAGATATATATGTTACGCATTTTGTATAATGCTATATATAAACGCTGAGTGCTGGACAATATATATATATATTTTTTTTTGGGTACCTGAAATTACCTGAACCTCGCTCGTCTGAATCACCCCACATCCGACCCTTATGCGAGAGTTGTTCAGGATTCTACAACCCTACGTCTGAATCATATTTTGTTTGTGATTTGTGGGTCTAGTTTGGTTCTGAGGACCGATAGGAGGGGAAAAGGCCTCAAACCCCAACACAAGTTCATTTTATTTACTGTTGTTTGAAATTGTCGGATTTAAAATACAAAAGATATGGAGAGAATAGAAGGACAAAACAAACTTTTTCATGACTTTTATATTCATGAGTCTCAAGTCACTTCACATAAGTATCATGATTAAATTTTATGGATGTTCGTTGAGTATGTATTTATGCAATATGGGTTTTTTTATATAGAATAACACTTGTGTTTTTGTAAAACTTCTATACCTAGGGCCTAGGCCTAGGCCTTGGGGTAAATACTGAAACCGCAAAATTGAGTCAGACCATACCAATTCTGTTGGTTTTGTAATTGTCTGGTTTTGTGTTGATTCGAGCTGGTCAGTTCTGTCCAGTTTAGATTATTAGTCCTATATGAGATTAACAGGTGGTCTTATATTCAACGGGTACTAACTGAGTTTCTTGAACCACTGGTTTGAGAATTTATTTTAGAAAGGCCCACTGGTTTGAGAATTACTTCCAGAAGGATATCTAAATCTGCAATGCATAATAAAAATTTAAGTCTTGTAAGGGATCATTTAGTTACTAGTTTGTAGTATTGGTTTTTGAATATCAGTGATGGGCTGGTTGGGTAATGTGACTAAGAGTTGAAAATTGTTAAGCATGAGATGAAAGAGGTTTGAGTCGAGTTGGGCTGACACACTTACTTCTTTAATAAGTTTTTTATATGATTAACGTGTTCAATATGATTAATCTGAACTAATTGATATGTAGTAATCTAAACTTTTCTATGCATTTGCATACATTTTGGATAATTTTCTGCTGTTTGACCTGTTTAATTAACTTTTTATTAACAGAACAGAATAGAATTTGATTGACCTAGGTCTGTTTAAAGTCTTCATTGTTCTAACCAGGTTTCCATTGTGAATTTCAGATCTCATGCGAATTGGGACGATCAACCTGCGATTGCTGTAACTCCTATCAACTGTGTCCCGTACTCAGGCCCACCTCCAAATCATTTTGATTCCAATATGGCACAACAGAATGATGTCAACATCCCTCTAAAGAATCAGCCAGCTATGATCTTTCTGCCTCAAACCACTGAGAAAGAATTGCAAGCCGTTTTAGCTGTCGCCAAACATGGAGTAGCGGTGTCCGGGAGTGCTGCAAAAACTATAGGACCGCTTATCGGGTCAATTGATATTTCGGAATCTGACGAGGGTTTTCTGTTTCGTGTTGCTCTCCCAGGTGTTAAGAAGGACGAGAGTAAGTACCTTGCTATTATCATACTTTTTCCTAATAAAATAAATAACCAGTTTTAGTGTTTAGATAAAAAGTGATTTTGATTGTGAGTTTCGGAATATAGACAGCCAAAATCTTAACTATTTGAGATAACTGTAAAAGTCACATTTTTCAGTTTTTAAATGCACATCCATGTACCCTAATACCCCTATATAAAATCTTAACTATTATGAGTTATGGTGTACTTATACAGACTTGCATATATGACAACTTCAGAAGGACGTCTGAGATTCACATTTAAACCCTTTAATCTTAAGTTTCTGGCCCGTATATTATAGTTTTTAGTCTTGTAATATTCAAGGGGGTGTTTTGTTTTAGCTTATTTTTTGGACTTATTAGCTTATGTTGCCAAAGTAAGCTCATTTTAGTGTTTGGATAAGTTTATAAGCTTACGGGTTGCTCACGCCCAAAATAAGCGTTAAAGTAAAATCTTATTTTGTCGAATACTCAAAACTGTGACTTTACATCATTGTCTACGAACTCGAAGTTCAAAATATATATCGGCTAATAGATATTATTTTTAAATTTTTTTTTTTATGTACTGCAGCGTTCAAATGTGATATTCAGTCTGATGGGACCATTGCAATCCAAGGAGTAACACACACCGGGGAGAAAAAGGTTCATGCCCACGGCATGGTGTTTGAGATGCACACACAAAATCTTGGTCCACCTGGTGATTTCTCGGTCTCCTTCCAGTTAGGCGGTGATGTTGACCCTTCAACCTTGGAGCACGTGTTGGCTAATGGTGTGCGCGAGGGTGTTGTCAAGAAAAAACCAATCCAAAGGTCATGATCTTGTCCCCAGTCGTAGCTTTAGAGGATCTTTTTCGCCGTCTTGATGTAATATTGCAGTTAAAGATCATAGCCAGTTTCGGAAGATATGTTTTGTTGAAAGATTTGAATGCTTGAGCAGTTGGTCTTGCGGTTTTCTTGTTGTAATGGTCTGTCTGTTTATGCCATTCTTTCGGCTCCTTAAAACAAAAGAAAGTACAAGAAAGGTTTTAGGATTGAAACTTTGTGATTTTGCTTCCCTAACTGCATCTATGGGTATCTAGTTTAGGTTAGGGTGTTTGGCTGTGTCATTTAAAACAAGTTGGAATCATGATCTTAATATTAAGATACATGTTATTAAAACAACTGATTTTGAATCAAAAACATTTAGCAAGTTTTGCAGCACATGTTCGGGAAAACCAAACTCTATTTGAATCAACCCATATCCAACCCATAATTGAGGATGGTTCAGAACCCTACGTCTAAATCATATTTCTTTTGTGATTCTTGCTTTGTGGGTTTAGTTTGGTTGTGAGGACATGAGGGAAAAAGGCCTCAAACCACCAATACGCGTTCTAGTACTTGCCCTATTATAGTTTTACCCTTACCATTACTACTACTACTCCCCCAAATAATTTCGACAACTCGTAACCTTTCTGTAATCTAGTGAAGACTATCTATATAATATATTGGTGGATAATTGACTTTAACTTGACAATAAGTACAATATATTATTAATGCACTGACTTTATTTAAACTACTTAAAATGATTTTCAACTTATTCTTCAAGTTAATTAAATTTTGTTTTTTTAGTTTACTTAGACTCATGTCATTTTCTATTGTAACCAAATTATCTACAGCCAATGAAATTGTTGCATACATAGAAGAAAAAAAAGAGCTCGAAATAAATGTAAGATGTCATTTGTTCAAAAAATATCCTACTTGGGTCTATATAAATTAGGGCACGCTTGGTTTGTATAGGGGAATAACAATGGGAAAGGGAAAAGTAATATAAAAGGAATATAAAGGTAATTAAATTTATTACCCCCAAGTTAGTGGGTAATGACTCATTACCCAAAAGTGGGTAATGAGTGATTACATTATATAGTACCAATCATCATTCATCATTATTCAGTATGTTACCAATTCCTTATGGCCCATACCCCTTAACCAAGCACACCCTTAGTATGTTACCAATTACTTATTTTCCATATTTTCTATTTTCCAAATATGAACCCAGTAGTTACGGCAAACTGAATGCAATCCATGAAACTATGTATTTCGAGTACTAGTTAAATACATTTGATGCTAAAAATCTATATAATTAAAAAACTATATATATATATATATATATATATATATATATATATATATATATATATTATAAATTAAATACATTGTTTAAGTTCATAATTAAATACTACATTAGATGCTAAAAATCTTTATAATTAAAAAAATATATATTACTGTATATATTATGTATTTTGAGTTTTTCGAATCAACCTGAAAACCTAACCCAATTGAAATTCGGTTTGATTCATTTTGAATTCGGTTCAGATTCTGTTTTGGCTCAAAAAAAAATAAAAAATAAAAAAAATAAAAAAAAAGAAAAAAAAAAATCTAACCCGACAACCCGAACCGAATAAACCGAGAAACGTGATAACCGAACTGATAAACACTCCTAGTCTCAATTTGGTTTCGAGGTATCATAAGGTTTTGTGTTGGGCCATGAAGCTACTTTACTGTACCGATGATTATCGTTGTGTATATCTCTAAAGGGTTAAAAAAATTACCTACAATAAAATGAGTCAAATAGAATGAAAGTTTAGGTACTTAATTTTGCGAATGAGTGGGTTAGATTTGCTTTCACTGTTGTTGCAAATTCCTTATTGCAACCATTCTTGATTTATATATTTCAGAAGTGGAAATCATTTTTATGTCATAGTAATATTCAGGGCTGGATTTGAACATGTGCAGAATGCTCGACGGTACAGGATCTCCTTTTTTTGAGGGACCCAAAATTTTAAGCCCCGGGAAACCACTATATTTGCAGAAAACATACTCAACAAATTATCACTATTGTTAAACGTACCGAAATAATCACATCATGAAACTTGCTACTTTTAACTTCAAACGACCAATACCAAGTTTGTAACTAAACGTAGAAAGTGACCAAAACTAACAATCACATATTTCCGAAATTGCTACAAGTTCATATCAAAAACCATAATTCCAATCACAAGGCATCATCATTCTCATAATTCATCAACCGGTAAACCAAAAGTTGACTTAACATCTTTAATAACCACCTGTAATTGCTTTCTAATCAACTTATTCTACTTCTCCTCCGACTCCTCCTTTTTAGACCCGCTCAATCAACTCCGAACCAACCTCGACAATCTCCTCAACCAAAACCGCAAACCGATTAATATCCATACCATTCTCATACTCCTTCCCATCCATCACATTCGACTTCAAACCACTAACACCTGTACTAGTACTAGTACTCACCCTCTATGTTGCACGGGGACATATACGGAAACGGGGACTGGGACGAAAACGGGTACTTAGAAATGCCAATGTCCTAAAATTCAAGAAACGGGTATGGCCAGAACATTTGTGTATTTTTTATATAATTATTAATATTAATAAAATAAATAAACATCAAACATCCAACATCAACATGTTATCACCAAAATGTCATTATTTTATTTTAGAACAAAAAGGTAGGAGTCAAATAATATAAGAAACGCAAAATTGGGTCATGTGCTTCTGGTTAGCAATATTCTAAAATTCTACTTGTCAAAATTTGTTCAAGATTACTTGATAATGTGAAATATAAGATTGGATATATTAAAAAGTAAATACTCGTACTACAATGTATATTTGATTATTTTTTATAAATTAAGGAGTTAGGAATATATTGTTGAATAACTAACTCAACTTCGCTCACAAAATCGAACTTAATAAAGGTTCAAACCAAAAATATCAAAACAAATCGCTTTGAACAAAATATCAAAAGAAATTGGTGGGTAAGCCTATGGGTGGCAATTCGTGACCCGACACGAAACTCGACCTGAAACCGATACGAAAATTAGTGGGTTAAGTTTGAGGCAAACAAATTTCAGGTAGGTTTTGGGTCGACTCAATTGACCTGTTTAATAAACGGGTCAGGTTCGGTTTGAGGATAATTTAAACGGGTCGACCCGTCAACCCGATTAATTATTAAAATATATTTAAAAATATATATATTTATACTTTAGTTAACTAATACGGAGTAGTTGCATAAAAACTAAAAACGCTGGTTAGAATTTGTAAAGAACATTTAAAAAACTGAAAAGGCTATCTTGAAATTTGAAATGTCTTCATTTTTTCTTCTAGAGCCACGTCTTCATTCTTCATATTGTCAAACACCATACATAGATGATCTAACCATCTTAGTTTAACTTATAAGTTTGATCATTTTCTCCTAAAGTTATTCTACTATTCTGGCCAACAGTGACGTCAAATTCGGATTCGCCATCATCTACTTCACCATTTTACGTTTGTCATCATTTAAAGTAATTTGTTACAGTCTGCACTTCAGAAGTTCTACATAGACATATAAAAAGTCGACCTGTTTGACCCGCTCAAACCGCTAACCTGTTTAACCCGTTTAATTAAACGGGTTATATGGGTCGTGTTCAGGTTGAGAGGTTGAAAGTAAAAAGGTTAGGGTCGAGATGTCTGACCCGCTTATATAAACATGTCGGTTTTAGGGTGAATGTTCTTGACCCGCCAACCCAAACCCGCGAACACGAACCAGAATTGCCACCACTAGGTAAGCCTGTAATAATTTGTTAAATGAGGGTAATATAGTCAATTCACTATACTTCATCTTCTTAATCTAATTAGATACACCAGCATACCCATAGCATAACCATAACACCAACATCAAACCATTTAAATATAAAAAAAAATCACACCACCCAATCATAAATTCACAATTCATATCATGTAAACACCCGTTTTAATTTCTAGTTCCAACCCTAAACATGACACCCAATTCCACTAATTGCTTTCATCAATTAAATCCGTGAGATGTTGACTTTTCTAAATATACGAATATTCATGAGTCAATCATTTTTATGTAAAAGGTCAATAAACGTTTTATATCAATTATAATAGGATATTTTATTTCATTTATTATTATTATTATTATTATTATTATTATTATTATTATTATTATTATTATTATTATTATTATTATTATTATTTGAGTTAATTACATTTTTGGTCCTTGTGGTTTACCGGGTATAATGATTTTGGTCCAATAGATCTTGTCCAGAATCCGACAACCCGTAATAGGTTTGGTCCAATTTTTTGTTGACCGTTAATTTGACCAATTAAGACACGTGCAATGAGTAAGATACCCTCATGGACTAAAAGTGTTACACGCGACAAACCATAAGGACCAAAAATGCAGTTAACTCATACATTTATCAAACTGAAAAATAAACTTTTAACAACTAAAAACTTTTATAAATGTTAAAAACTCTCTAAAAAAATTGAAATAAATTCTGAAATTTTAATTACAGCTAAACTTAAGTAGGAACTAATTTCTTTTTAAAAAAGAAAGTGTATTTTAAAACTTAAGAAATAATTTTTAAAGATTTAGTTGCTAAAACTGCTTTTTAATCTATATACAGTACTACTAAAATACTCAGATTTTTATAAAATTTAGAATAGTTATAAAAAATGCTTATAATTTGACAGAAATTTGAAAACTAATTTTCTTAGAAAACATCTATTTTCTAATTACTTTTTAAATTGATACATGTTTTTATATACGTTTTATTACACGTTTTTATATATGTTTTTATCTACATTTTTATCTACGTTTTTATATACATTTTTATCAACATTTTTTATCTACGTGTATATATATATATATATATATATATATATATATATATATATATATATATATATATATATATATATATATATATATACACACACACGTTTTTATCTACATTTTTATCTATGTTTTTATCTACATTTTTATCTACGTTTTTATATACGTTTTTATCTACATTTGTATCTACGTTTTTATTTACGTTTTTATCTGCGTTTTTATATAAGGTCTTTTCTACGTCGATTAATGTCTATTAAGTCCACGTATGTTACCTCACCATCAACATACTTCCTCTTGGGTATGTCTGTTAATCTTCCACCAAGATGGATCATCATTGTAAACAAGTCTTAATACATTGCTTTTTCATCATCAAATAAAACTAATTCAGTACCAAATTAAATAAGCATAAAAAATGTGTTAATGCTTTTACCATAAACTGATTTAAAATCAAACTCTTCTCCATCACCTCTTATGTGCCAAAGCTGCATTGGCATACTCATGTTTCTTCTTGCTAACTCTATAATGAGGGTAGAAAGCAACTCGATTAGGGTTTTATTATAAGATTATTTTGGGTTTAATTGTTTTTTTTTTTTTTTTTTTTTTTTTTTTTTTTTTTTTTTTGTCGAGTTGGGTTTGTTACCAAAAAGGGACCGCTGCTTTTTGTCGTAGTTGGATTTGGATATAAAAAAGGGACCACAATGCGAAAGGACAAAACTGCCCTTGGTATTTTTTTCAACTAACGTAATGACACTAACCATCGTTAGTGCCAGGGACGAAATTGATCAAAAGGTTTCATTTTAGGGAGGCCGCTTGCACTTATGGAAGACCAGGGACCATTTCTGCAATTTTGCCAAACCACAGGGACGATTTTTGCAATTTACTCTAAAAAACGTATGTAAAAATGTATAGAAAAACATATAATATATATATATATATATATATATATATATATATATATATATATATATATATATATATATATATATATATATATATATATATAAAAGCATAAATAAAACATATATATTAAAGAGTGTGTATAAAAATGTGGACTAAAAATGAAACACCCGACAAACCACATGGACAAAAAATGATGTAGTTTACTCTCGTATTTAACAATATAGATGAAAAGACAAAAATGCCCCCTACCGTTAGTGCCAAAAACCATCGTTAGTGCCAGGGACCAAATTGATCAAAAGGTTTCATTTTAGGGAGGCCACTTGCACTTATGGAAGAACAGGGACCATTTCTGCAATTTTGCCAAACCACAGGGATGATTTTTGCAATTTACTCTAAAAAACGTATGTAAAAATGTATAGAAAATATATATATATATATATATATATATATATATATATATATATATATATATATATATATATATAAGCGTAAATAAAACATATTTATAAAAATGTGTGTATAAAAATGTGGACTAAAAGTGAAACACCCGACAAACCACATGGACCAAAAATGATGTAGTTTACTCTCGTATTTAACAATATAGATGAAAAGACAAAAATGCCCCCCTGGTAAATCATGATTGAATGTCTCATTTTCCTCTTTCTTCTTTGTGGTCTTTGAAACCAATGTCTGATCATGGCTAAGACTCACTAACATTCTCTTTGCCAGCATGCTCCCACTTGTAGATTTAACGGTCAAAATGAGTCAAACAAACGGTCAACAAAAAATTGGACCAAACCTGTTACGGGTCGTCGGACAAGATCCGTTATTTTTTAAACTATTGGACCAAAATCGTTATACCCGGTAAACCACAAGGACCAAAAATGTAATTAACTCTTATTATTTTTTTTGTATTTGTTTACCCTCTTTGCTGTTTAGAACTTTAGATGATTGTTGGATCTCTTTCTTTGGTGGGAACCCTTCTTTGGTCAGCAATGACGAATTTTCAACTTATTCTACACTACAAGTTAATGAATTTTTGTTTTTTTAGTTTACTTGGACACGGGTCACTTTCTATTGTGACAAAATTATCTCCGGCCAATGAAATTGTTGCATACATAAAAGAAAAAAAGAACTGGAAATAAATATATGATGTTACTCATTTGTGCCCACATAAATTAGTTTGTAAATTGTCACGAAAGTTTAGGGACCATGCTACGTATTTTCCACACGTTTCATTTTTCAAATTTGGACCCAGTCGTTACGCAGAACTGAATGCAACCCGTCACTCTTAAAAATTCATTTTAAATTGAACTCCTGCGTACATCAAGTTATTGTAAACAAAAAAAACGAGTGAGTTTTATTCTCTTTGTGATCAACCAATATGAGCGCTCTTTCATTTTCTCATTTCTCTTCATGCTACTTGTGCTTACTTCTTGTTGTTGCCTTGTTTCATTTATGCTTATCGAATCAAAACTCTGATGATTTATTATGCATAAAAGAAGAGAGGCAAGCACTTCTCGAGTTCAAGCACCATCTCATTGATGAAGGGGACCAGCTTGCTTCTTGGGTTGGTGAGAAAACTGATTGCTGCAAATGGTCTGGGATTGTTTGTGATAACATGACTGGTCATGTTATTCAGATTCATCTTCGTACACTTGATGGTCATTGTGAACGAGGTAATTTCGCTACACGAAAAATATTCGAAGAAGCCTCAAAGCAAAGGTTGAGAGGCGATTTAAGTCCGTCGTTGTTGGACCTGAAGCAACTCAAGCATTTGGACTTGAGCTGTAATGATTTTGGATCGACCCAAGTTCCTGAATTCATTGGTTCTCTTGGAAACTTGAGGTATCTTAACCTCTCGAGTTCCAATTTTAGTGGACTTATCCCTCCTAAATTGGGGAATCTATCGGACTTGCACACCCTTTGTCTAGGAAGTTTTCAAAATTGGTGGGGTAGGCTGAGTGGAAGAACAAGGGTGATGAATATGGAGTGGTTGTCAAATCTCCGTTTGTTGCGCCACCTGGATATGAGTTGGGTAGACCTGAGCAAAGCAATGGACTGGTTTCAGGTGATCAACACCCTCCCTTCTTTGGCCGAACTACATCTTAGTTACAGTAATCTATTGGCTGCACATCCCCATGTTCCTACTCTTAATATCACATCCCTTATTTTGCTTGATCTTTCTGGAAACCAATTTACCAATAGTCTCATGCCACAATGGATATTTAGTATAACTAGTCTTGTTTCTTTGGATTTAAGTAGGTGTGAGTTTAATGGCCTTATTCCTAGTAGTAGTGCTCATAGCTTCCATAACTTGACTTCTCTTAAGTGGTTTCATGTCTCTAGGAACACTTTCATGAATTCTTCATTAGTATTGAAAGAGTTGTCTAGTGGCATTGGTAGCAATCTAATTTCGTTAGATATTAGTCAGTGTGATATATCGAGTACGAGTCTTGATTCCCTTCACAACTTGACTTCCCTTGTTAGCCTTGACCTGTCAACTAATCAGCTCACCAACATAATACCTAAATCATTGGGTAACTTTTGTAATTTGAGAGAGATAAATCTGGCATTCAACTATTTTCAAAATTTTAGCTTGACATATCTTCTAGAATATTTTCTTGAATGCAAATCACCTCATTTGGAATCATTATCAACTCACATATCAGGACTTTCTGGTAGAATTCCAGATTCCATAGGGCGATTATCATTCTTGGAGGTTTTAGATCTTTCAGATAACCAACTAAGTGGAAGTCTTCCTGACTCGATTGGACGATTGTCATTGTTGAAAGAGTTGTATCTTTCATCTAACCAATTTAATGGCAGCCTCCCTAATAGCCTTGGTCAACTTTCAAAGCTGGAAGCATTAGTTTTTTCTTCCAATTTTCTGACAGGTGTCGTAATAGAAACCCACTTTGTCAAACTAGTGCACTTGAAAGTTCTGTATGGAGGAGGAAACAACTTAATCCTAAGACCTCGCCTTGCAAACTGGATTCCCCCTTTCCAGTTGGAGAGATTATTTTTGAACTCTTGGAGTTTAGGGCCTCAATTTCCATCATGGCTTTTATCGCAAAGGGAGTTATGGGAATTGGCCATAAGCAACACAAACATTTCTTCACCCATGCCTGAGTTGTTTTGGAGATCATTCCCCAATCTAGAGCATTTAGATATGTCAAAAAATCAGATGCAGGGTACGTTAAATCTGTCGGGTATCCCTTCACTTTACACACTCGACTTAAGCTCTAACAGGTTTGGGGGGGAATTACCTGATATCTCAAATAGTTCATTTCCAGTCTTTTTGGACCTATCAAATAATTTATTTGTGGGATCCTTACATCATTTATTGTGTTCGGATGGTGTGAAAGTGGTAGGTATGGTTAATTTAGGAAATAACAGTTTGTCAGGTGTCATTCCTGAGTGCTGGGAAAAGTGGCAGAGTTTGTATTACTTAAACTTGGAAAGTAATAAATTTTCCGGTGGGATTCCAAGAACATTGGGTCGTATGCGTGATATATATATGTTGAACATGGGTGGGAACAAGCTAGAAGGGAAATTACCAGCTTCTCTAATGAAGCTGACCCGGTTAGAGATCCTTGAACTTAGTGGAAATGAACTTGCTGGAAGCATTCCATCTTGGGTTGGGACAAAACTTTCTTCTTTGGAAATTCTCAACCTTAGATCCAACAAGTTTGTTGGAAAGATTCCTCACGAGCTTTGTTATCTTACACATATTCAAATATTGGATCTTTCCAATAACAAGCTGATGGGCGATATTCCAAAATGTTTCAACAACTTTAGTGTTCTTTCTGGAAAAGAAACTAACTCAGATGATCAAGGGTATTTTTCTTCAAACAAATTAATTATCTTTAGCGTTCCATTGGTGATGAAGGGACACGAGTACATGTACGACAGTATTCTTAAACTCGTGAGGTTGTTGGACCTTTCAAGTAACAAACTTGTTGGCCACATTCCAAGTGAGCTAACAACCCTCGTCAAGCTACAATCGTTGAATCTATCAGGAAATCATTTGACTGGAAGGATCCCGGAGAAGATTGGAGACCTGAAAGAACTTGAATCTTTTGATTTGTCACTGAACAAGCTTTCAGGGGAACTTCCTATGAGCTTGTCAAGCTTGAACCGGCTGAGTAGCTTCAACGTATCTCACAACAATTTGACAGGAAAAATCCCATCAAGTACTCAACTTCAGAGCTTAAATGAGTCGTGTTTTGTTGGCAACAAACTTTGTGGAGATCCCCTCAGTGATCCTTGTTCAAGAGTTGAAACACCTGATACAGATCATGAAGAAGACGATGGGTCACATGGAGTGGATTGGGGCTTGATTATTAGCGTCGTGTCTGGATTCATTGCTGGTTTTTGGGTCATTTTGGCTCCTCTGATAGTGAGCAGGTCATGGAGGATTGCATATTTTCGTTTCTTGAGCGAACTCGGGTATATGGTTTATGATGTTATGCATAAAATGTTTTCCAGTTTATCAAAAGTGTGGTCATGTTGTAATATGTTTTTACTTTTACTTTGAAAATTCTCAAGTACTGTTCTAGTAAAGTTGTAAGCCTGTATGTGAGGAAGACTATTTTTCACAACGAACTTGTAAGACCTATTTTATGGATATTTTTAATTAAAGATGTTATGGAATTCATGAATTATGTTCATAATTCATTTTTGATTTAATGCTCGGTGATGTATACTTGAATTCTCACTAGTACTACGTTGACTCCGGCACTAGAAAACCTAAAAGTTTAATAACTTATGAGTTTTAATACATTGGATGTTTAATAACGTATTTATTATAAATTTCAGTGGATTATATATAAAATCGTCAATTGGTGAATATAACGAGTTTTGGGGACGTTTAATATTGCTTAGTAAGTTTTTACTTACGTACGGGGGCGTTTTTATAAACTAATATTAGTAAATAAAAAGGTTTTGTGTGCTAAACATAAGAGAACTAAGTAGAGGGACTTAAAGTGTAAAATACCTATATTAAAACCCTAACCCTAAACTAATAACTCATTTCCATCTCATCTTTTCACCTCTTCTCCCTCTCCTCTCTTCCTCACCGCCGGCCACCCTTGCCCGGGCACCACCGCCGCACACCATCACACACCACCACCTCCAAAACACTCCCTACCTTCTCCTTGTTACATAGTGGTGATTCACGCGCCCAAGAACCTCCCGCCTCACCTCGTTCTACCACCTTCGACGTCACCCACACCTCCTCCACCATTTTTCTTGGGTTATCTTTATAGATCCGCGGGTAAGTGGGCATGAGGTGCCTCGTTTTTATTGAAAAACTTACCCAAACCTACGAAAAATTATTAATATGGATCGGATTTGGTAAGAAAATGATGAAAGGATATTGGGTTTTATTAAAACTTGGCTAAATCTTAGTTTGGTATCCGGGTTTTTGTGGTTTGGTCGAATTGTGATGCGTGGTCGACCCCCTAGCCGAGGCCCTCTCCTCGACTTCTTTTAGTTTCGGGTCGACGTGGCTTTTTGACCCATTTTTCTGGATGGTTGATGTAACACCCCCAATTCATGATGCAGCGGAATTCAACTTGGGTGTTACTCGACGGCACAACAGTCATAATAATAGAAAACGATCTCTAAACGAATCGTAATAAAAAGAGTTGTCATTCATATTTATTCAAATATATCAGAGTTACATAGTAAGGTCCCAAAATGTTCCATTGTTTCAAAACACATCAATATAAAGTCTATGATGTTTTTATTGAATGACATAATTGTTTATAGCCTTCTTTCTTCGGTACGTGCCCTTCCCGCTCCATTCTTGTTTATCATGGACCTGAAATACATGCTTAAGAGGTCAACACAAAGGTTGAGTGATATTCATAGAGTTTGTTTTAATGGTTGAACACAATATGTTGGTAGTAAGAGTTAATTAGACTCATACTCATGTTAGAAAACAAAACAGTTATTATTATGTACTAAGCTCATGCAACCAATACGTTAATGGGTACCAATATCAATCGGCGGTTATGTTGCCCCGGTAAGTACTTTGCCGTCATACTTAATGTTCAAATATAGTGCATTCGTTTGAACTAATCTGCTCAAACAAATGGGATTCGTCAATCCCAATAGGCCTATTCACAATACTCGCGCTCACTAATACTAGTGATTAAATGGTTCATGATGGGGCCTAGGATTGGCAAGGAAGGTACTTAGTAATAATAAAACAATCAGGCAGCATACAGTTTCAAAGCATTGTGTTCGGTTTATAAATAGCATGTATTCCCCCCAAGGGTTTGTAAAACATTAAAGTAATGTAATGTGGGGCTATGAACTCACCTTAAGTGCGATAGCAAGTAATGAAGGTGATGGTTTGATCGTGTAGGTTTCTACGAGCAACCTATAATAGAATGTTGCGACTTAGGATTTGTGTAAAGAATATAACGGAGTGCCTATATATATATATATATCTTGCATTTAGTCCATGATGAGGTATGATGTATATTTGTAAGTCTTTGAAAGAAAAATTTATGAACATGTACGTTTTGGTATATCGTTTACTACCGTTCGGGCTAACATATTTCAGAAGTCATGTTAGTAAGCGTTCGAGGAGCCAGGACACTTTAACTCGTAAATCCACAACTCATCTCGACGGCTTACATAATGAACTCCTCACATGAAGCTCCCTACTATTGTAGTAGTTGATGAAGTATATAGATATAAGTTTTGATCCGAAAAAGTTACATGTCCGATATTTGGATAAACTTAGGAAAGTTTATTGTACATGAAGATTGTTATTAGGGTATGATTTATAAGTTTTGTATGACCATTTGTCTTGGTAAAATCTCATGGTTTCCTTTTAAGTGAAGTAGATTCAAATTGCTTGTTCATGTTATCGCCAAATTCGTTATTTCATGTTTACGCCTATGTAACTTGTTATGGTCATTTCGTCATGGCCTAGCCATGACCTTTGGTCCTTGTTCCAAGATCATGAGACCCAATCTTGGCTCTAGCCATGGTGGAGGTCTTGGTTATAGGTCATAATAACTCTTGTTCCTTTGAAAGTATAACAATAGTATAGTGACTTATATATATGTAAATAGCTGTTAAGAAATTGTGAAATATCTTACTCAGAAAGTGTTTTCAAGGCTCGAGCCTCTTTGTACCTGAAGGAAAACATGATTCCGGACAACTTTCGTGTTTTAACTTTTTCATGAATCGGACCAGAAAGACCACTTTTTGCGTGTTTTAGTTCTGTCACAGAAGCTTTTTAGGCAGTTTTGCCGGAAAGTTTTGGTAACTTCAAATCGCCATAACTTTTGACTCGTTTACTCTTTTTAGGTGGTTCAAATTGCTACGGTTTCCTTTTTAAGTCCTCTACTGTAATATGTAATAATCCAATATCATATTTTTACCATTTTGATCAGGTCTTACCAAGAAATTCACTAATTTGCTTGTTTTAGTAATTTGTTTCAACCATTCATTACAACAACATCTTTTACTCATCTTTATACACCATGGACATTTATACAAGATATAATATAGCAAGAATAACATGTAAATGATATGAACATGAGAAATTAACAAGAAGCATGTTAGGTTTAGGCTTACAACTTTTGGCTTTCTAACTAAAGAAAGGAGTAACAAGTAAGGAAATGGACTTTGATAGACTTCTTCAACCCTTTTTCACTTCAAGCAACCTTTCTACCCTTGGTATTCTTGAAAGATGGATGATAAAGGTTGAGGTGAATTGAGTAGATTTAAACTCAAAAGAAATCACCAAGTATATTAGGGTTTGGAAGATTTTTGGTGGAAAATAAGCTAACTAGGGTTTCTATCTTGAACTTGCACTTGATCCTTGCTATAACTAGGAAGAAATAAAGCTAAGTGTGAAGTGTTTTGGTGTGTTGTGATGGCCGGCCATATGGGGGGAGAGGGGGGTATTTATATGCCTTTGAGGAGGTTACAAAGTATGACTTTGTCAAAGCTTCCTTAGCAAGATTTACACATGTACTCATCCAAGACCAAGTGATACAAGATCAAGCCACACAAGGGCATGACTCCCCCCCCCTAATGGCGGTTCACAAGTGCTAGGGGGGTGAGTTGGCTTGGCTTGGATGATAATATCTAGATATTATCTAGTTTTGACTCCGGGAAATGCCAACCGTAAATGATTAGGCCTTAAAACGTAAAACCGGGTGTCGTAAAATTATGAAACTTTAAAGTATTGTTAGAAATGTTCATAAGTCCCATAATAAAATATAAAATGGGTGATAAGTTCCATTTGGGTGGTAAAACCTGCTAAAAGCTGAAAACACGGGTCTAAAACGCGTAATACGTAAAATGTACGAATATTGCGTAAAACTGAGAAAAGTAAAATGTTACTTTTCTAATATGCCAAAAATGATTTAAAATGATTTATAATGTCTAGACTGGGCTCAGTCTGGTGTCGGTTGGTCTTAAATGTCTTTTAGACATCAAACCGGAAGCCTAAAAATCACGAAATGACTTATAAAATCAAAGAATGATTTTTAGTCAATGGAGGAGGGAAAACTATGTTGACTTATTTTAATAAGTTGAAAGCTCAAATCATCCTAGAAATGCGGTGCAGGTAAAGGCTAGGGTTACGGCTGAGTAAAAACGCGTAAAACTGAAAATTCCAGTTTTTCACGGCCGAGGTTTATTCTGGTCGTATATTTCTCAGTCATGATTTATTCTCAAATAAATCATGAGTGTGCTAAACATTTTTCTGATGTGGGGTCACCTGACGGGATCAAATTTCGTTGTGCGTAGAATTTCTGATTGACGTTTTACCCTAAAACGTATAGTTACGTGTAATTCCTTAATAACTTTCACGAAAATGATCTGACGAATGTCAAACATTTATTTTGCCATGGAAATGATTTATCACTCGAGAATATGAAATAAAAATCAACTTTCGGGAAGATTTCAAAAAGAAATGAATAGTAAAAATGAATAGTAACATGAATAGTAAAATTTTCCGAAAATAGAAAATAACCTGAAATTGCGAATTGTTACAGTCTCCACCCCATACGAGAGCTCCGTCCCGGAGATCAGTTTGCGTTGGAGGTAGAAGCTTTGTTGGTAAAAAGATGTCGGTATTTCTTACGTATCTGGTCCTCTCGTTCCCATGTGTATTCAGGACCACGTCGTGAGTTCCAACGAACTTTGATAATTGGTATACGGCTTTGTTTGAGTTGTTTGACCTCACGGTCCATGATTTCTACGGGTTCCTCAATAAATTGAAGATCGTCATTGAGTTGAATTTCATCGAATGGGATCACAAGTGATTCATCCGATAAGCATTTCTTTAGGTTAGATACATGGAAAGTGGGGTGTACACAACTTAGTTCCGATGGAAGCTCAAGTCTGTACGCCACAGGACCAACCCTGGCTAGGATTTTGAATGGTCCGATGTATCTTGGGTTTAGTTTTCCTCGTTTGCCGAATCGTATCAAACCTTTCCAAGGTGATACTTTTAGCATAACCCTATCTCAGACTTGGAATTCTAGGGGTCTGCGTCGTGTGTCGGCATAACTTTTCTGTCGATCTCTTGCGGCTTGTAATCGACTTCTGATTTGTACAATCTTATCCGTTGTTTCACGGATGAGTTCTGGTCCAGTGAGTTGAACTTCTCCCACTTCAGCCCAACAAGCAGGTGAACGACACTTTCGACCATAAAGTGCTTCAAATGGAGCTGCTTGAATGCTTGTATGATAGTTGTTGTTGTAGGAAAATTCGGCTAATGGTAGATGAGTATCCCATCCTTTTCCAAAGTCTATTATACATGCTCGAAGCATGTCTTCAAGTGTTTGGATGGTTCGTTCACTCTGACCATCGGTCTGAGGGTGGTACGCTGTACTCATGTCTAGATTTGTTCCAAAGGCGACTTGGAGTGACTGCCAGAAATTGGAAGTAAATCTACCATCTCTGTCGGATATGATGGATATTGGTGCACCATGTCTTGAGACTATTTCTTTGACGTATAGTCGGGTTAGTTGTTCCATTTTGTAAGTCTCTTTGATTGGTATAAAGTGTGCGGATTTTGTGAGGCGATCAACTATGACCCAAATGGAGTCATAACCGCTTGATGTCTTTGGGAGTTTGGTAATGAAGTCCATAGTAATTCTTTCCCATTTCCAAGTAGGAATCTCTGGTTGTTGCAATGGACCGGATGGTTTTTGATGTTCGGCTTTTACTTTGGAGCAGGTAAGACATTTGCTAACGTATGTTGCAATGTCGGCCTTCATGTTCGGCCACCAATATAGTAACTTAAGATCATGATACATCTTATCAGATCCTGGATGTATGGAGTATTTAGACTTATGTGATTCATGCATGATCAAGTCTCGTAGGCCACCATAAAGTGGTAACCAACTTCGACCTTGGAAGCATAGAGTTCCATCTGAACGGGTTTCGAATTTCTTCTGTATCATGCCATCCAACTTCTCCTTTTGGATGTCTTCTTGTTTCACCGCCTCAGCTTGAGCGTGAAGGATTTGAGTAGGAAAGTTTGAATTTATGGTTAAAACTAAGGCTCGGACTCGTAGTGGTTTAATCCGTTCCTTTCGGCTTAGGGCGTCGGCTACTACGTTGGCTTTTCCTGGGTGGTAACGGATGTCGCAGTCATAATCACTTAGTAATTCCAACCAACGACGTTGTCTCATGTTTAGTTCTTTTTGGTCTAAAATGTGTTGTAGACTCTTATGATCGGTGTACACAGTACATCTAGTACCGTATAGATAGTGCCTCCAGATTTTTAGTGCAAAGACCACAGCTCCTAACTCTAAGTCATGAGTGGTGTAATTTTCCTCATGAACCTTGAGTTGCCTTGATGCATAAGCCATGACCTTATCGCGTTGCATCAACACGGCACCTAACCCTTGGTGCGATGCATCACAATAGACTACAAAATCTTCGATCCCATCGGGCAATGCTAGGATAGGAGCACTACAAAGTTTCTGTTTGAGGGTTTGGAAAGCATTTTCTTCGTCTTCATTCCATACGTATTTCTTGTCTTTCTGAGTTAGCTTAGTCAAAGACTTTGCTATTGAGGAAAATCCTTCAATAAACCTTCGGTAATACCCTGCTAAACCCAGAAATTGGCGAATTTCTGTTGGTGTGGTAGGTGTTGGCCAATTTTTGATAGCTTCAATTTTAGCGGGATCGACATGTAAACCGGTCTTGTCAATCACATGCCCAAGGAATTGTACGGATTGAATCCAAAATTCACATTTGGAAAACTTTGCATACAATTTCTCTTCCTTGAGTAGTCCTAAAATTGTTCTCAGGTGTTCTTTGTGTTCCTCTTCGTTTTTGGAATATATGAGAATGTCGTCTATGAATACGATCACGAATTTGTCTAAATATGGCTTACACACACGATTCATGAGATCCATGAATACTGCCGGTGCATTTGTTAACCCAAAGGGCATCACTTGGAATTCATGGTGACCATATCGTGTCCTAAAGGCTGTTTTTGGAATGTCTTCATCACGAACTCTAACTTGGTGGTAACCTGATCGTAGGTCAATTTTTGAGTAAAAGGTTGAGCCTTGCAATTGATCGAATAAGTCATCAATTCTTGGTAGTGGGTATCGGTTCTTTATGGTTAATTTGTTTAGCTCACGATAGTCAATACACATTCGTAGTGACCCATCTTTCTTCTTCACGAACAAAACTGGAGCTCCCCAAGGTGAGGAACTGGGTCGAATAAATCCCTTGTCCGCAAGTTCTTGTAATTGATTTGATAGTTCTTGCATCTCTGAATGTGCTAGCCGGTAAGGTGCGCGGGCAACTGGCGCTGCTCCGGGTATTAAATCAATTCTGAACTCTATTTGACGATTTGGTGGTAGTCCGGGTAAGTCTTATGGGAAGACTTCAGGAAACTCACGGGCAATAGGAACATCTTCGAGACATTTTTCATCGGTTTTCTTTTCTGTTACGTGGGCTAAGAAAGCATAACATCCTTTCTCAATGTACTTTATGGTTTTGATACATGAGATGATGTTTATTCGGGTTCCACTTTGATCACCACGAATGATCAAAGTTTCATTGTCACATGGAATGTGCACAACTCTTTCACCACAAATAATATTAGCTTGATGTTTAGGCAACCAATCCATACCAATAACTACATCAAAACTTCCGAGTTCAATTGGCATAAGATTGATGTCAAAGGGGTGGTCTAAGAGAGTAAGGGTACAGTTTGGGATTACGGTATTGGTTTTTACTAAGTCACCGGTAGCTAGCTCAACATTATAACTAGTGGTTAAAGTAATTGATGGAATATCAAGTAAAGGCGCAATTCTAGTAGATATAAAGCTCATATCAGCACCAGAATCGAATAATACTTTAACAGGAATATTATTGAGTAAGAACGTACCGGTAACCACGTTCGGGTCCTGGTGTGGTTCTTCCTTTCCTATGACATAGGCTCTAGCACGAGCACCTCCGCCTTGGGGTCCTTGGTTTTGAGGACAGTTGTTTTTATAGTGTCCCCTTTCACCACACCCGAAACAGGTAACTATGGGCTGTGTGTTAGCCCCAGTAGCTATACCCTTGCCTCTACAATCTTTGGCAAGATGTCCGGGCTTTTGGCACTTGTGGCATTTGGCCGGGCAAGGACCTTCGTGATGGTAATTGCACTTGGTACATTGTGGTTGATTACCCACGTACCTACCACCAGCTGGTGCAGCAACATAAGCCGTCGCGGCTTCCTGTCTCTTGTTCTGTTGATTGTGGTGGTTGTTGTTTCGGGTTTGGTTGTTGTTGTTGTTGTTGTTGTTGTTCCCACGGTTACCATCATATGGTCGTTTGTTGTTGTTGTTCTTGTTGTTGTTGTTGTTACAGTAGTTGGAGTTGTTGGGGTTGTTGGCATTGCTGTTGTTGGCGTTGTTGGGGTTGTTGTTGGTGTTGAGGTTGTTTTGTTTGCGGGTTTCCAACATACGTACCACTTGATCCATGAGGCTACGGGACATCCATATAGCCTCATCAAGTTCCTTCGGATTTTCCGAAGTCACATTCCCCTGTATGCTTGAGGGAAGACCCCAGATATATCTTTCCAACAATTTTTCCTTTGTGGAAACCATTGTTGGACAAAGTATCCTCAGTTCCTGGAATCTACGGTTGTAGGTCATGATATCATTTCCCTTAACCTTATGATCCCAGAACTCAACTTCCAACTTTTGTATCTCACTCCGAGGACAGTATTCCTTGATCATCATTTGTTTCAAATTAGCCCAAGTAATTTTGTAGGCATTCTCAATGCCCATGGGTTGAGCAATTGAGTTCCACCAGGACAATGCCTCATTCAACAAAGTACTTGTGGCATACTGAACTTTATCCGCCTCAATACATTTACTAACCAAGAACACCGACTCCGCCTTTTCGAACCAACAGGTCAAACCCACAGCCCCTTCAGTACCATTGAATTTGATGGGTTCACATCTCAGGTAGGAAATAAACGAGCAACCCTTTGGTGCTGTAGTAACATTGGTCACCGGAGGGGTAGGTCCTCCAAGGTTAAGACTGGCAATTCTTGCAGCTTCCGCAGCAATGGCGGCTTCATCAGCTGTTGCAGCATCAGCAGCTGCTGCAGCATCGGCGGCTGCTGCAGCATCAGCAGCACCAGCAGCTGTGGTGGCTTCGGCAGCTGCTGCAACTGCTGCAGCTACGGCTGCTCGTTCTGCGACAAGTGCTGCATTGATGCTGTCCTTTACCAGTTTGCGGATGGCAGCCTGCGTCATCGTTGTTGGGGTCTTTTTCTTTGGCGCCATGATTCTATTGTTCAAAAGATATGTTGTAATTAGAGAGTTGTGAGATGAGCACAATTTTGGTAAGAATGATAGGACAATAAATGTTGGAACTTTAAACACATAACACATGATAGTATATAAAACAAGAGTTTTATTTATATAACGTTGTTTACAAAATCGAACTTATTACAAGTTCATTCAAAACTTACTAACTGATACTTTCAGTTAGTAATTACAACGTTGTACTAAAGATAACTAGTACTATAACACTAGTCTAACGTCGGTTGGGAGGTTGTTGTAGTCCGGTTGGATTATTACTTCCGCGTGTTGCTAACACGTCTACACTTTCATTTGGACGGTATTCTTTGACATTCTTTTGGTATAGCCTTTGTTGTATGGAACTCATTTGAGTTTGCATTCCACACAAATCATTCTTAAGTTGATACCTATCAAAGTTTGCAACATCTAAACGGATTTCGGCGGTATTTAGGTGGTGAAGTAGTTTATGAATTTGTACCGCATCCTGTTCTTGGGCCCTCTCAACCAAAGTGAGTCTATCCTTGACATTATCCAAGCCAGTCAAAGGATTTAAGACTTCTTCCCCAACATGAGTCGAGTCACGCTTCACGTAGCTCATGTCAAGCTTAAACCAATATAGTTCGTCTCGAGCATTCATGGCATCCATTCTAGCAGAATTTACCTTGGACATACATTCGTGCATTTGACTTTCCATACATTTAACCTTGATTTGGGTTAGGTTGAGAGCTTGTTTCAAAGAGTAGATTTCGTATTGAGCTGAGTTCACGAACATATGTGTAGATGTAGATGTTTCGCCGGTTTGGTGAGTAGAATTCGGAACTTGAGCTGGAGTGGTACGGTTAGATTCGGATGAAATTGGTGAAACAGGAGGTGGGGAGGTTAATGGTGATAAATGTGGCACCACTAATAATTCCTCCGCTTCCTCATTGATGCCTTCGATGTCAACATCCATTTCAGGATCCTCTTCGTAGTCATCGATGTTTATGTCCATATCCATTTCAGGATCTTCGTCCGAATCTACATCTAAATCCTCATAAGGTTCTTCCTCGTCGTCGTAGTCAATTGGTTCAAAATAAGGATCATCGGGTCCGGGAAGAATTGGTAAATACTCAGGCATAGCAGGAAGATGATCGGGAGATGGAGGTGCGGACATGATGTCTACAATTAGTATTTCGATGTCAAGATAAATCAAATGCTTATAGAAAAATGTTCAAACTATGTCAATGTGCATATAACAATATACAAATATGTTCATGTAGCATAACATGCGTAATAAGTCCATAATCTTCTGGAGGATGGAAGGCACGAAGAGCGGAAGGCTATAAAAATGTTTTTGCTTGTTATTGTAGTTATAGTTTAGGTCTCACTTAGACCCGTTTCTCTATAACCATGGCTCTGGTACCAATCTGTAACACCCCCAATTCATGATGCAGCGGAATTCAACTTGGGTGTTACTCGATGGCACAACAGTCATAATAATAGAAAACGATCTCTAAACGAATCGTAATAAAAAGAGTTGTCATTCATATTTATTCAAATATATCAGAGTTACATAGTAAGGTCCCAAAATGTTCCATTGTTTCAAAACACATCAATATAAAGTCTATGATGTTTTTATTGAATGACATAATTGTTTATAGCCTTCTTTCTTCGATACGTGCCCTTCCCGCTCCATTCTTGTTTATCATGGACCTGAAATACATGCTTAAGAGGTCAACACAAAGGTTGAGTGATATTCATAGAGTTTGTTTTAATGGTTGAACACAATATGTTGGTAGTAAGAGTTAATTAGACTCATACTCATGTTAGAAAACAAAACAGTTTTTATTATGTACTAAGCTCATGCAACCAATACGTTAACGGGTACCAATATCAATCGGCGGTTATGTTGCCCCGGTAAGTACTTTGCCGTCATACTTAATGTTCAAATATAGTGCATTCGTTTGAACTAATCTGCTCAAACAAATGGGATTCGTCAATCCCAATAGGCCTATTCACAATACTCGCGCTCACTAATACTAGTGATTAAATGGTTCATGATGGGGCCTAGGATTGGCAAGGAAGGTACTTAGTAATAATAAAACAATCAGGCAGCATACAGTTTCAAAGCATTGTGTTCGGTTTATAAATAGCATGTATTCCCCCCAAGGGTTTGTAAAACATTAAAGTAATGTAATGTGGGGCTATGAACTCACCTTAAGTGCGATAGCAAGTAATGAAGGTGATGGTTTGATCGTGTAGGTTTCTACGAGCAACCTATAATAGAATGTTGCGACTTAGGATTTGTGTAAAGAATATAACGGAGTGCCTATATATATATCTTTCATTTAGTCCATGATGAGGTATGATGTATATTTGTAAGTCTTTGAAAGAAAAATTTATGAACATGTACGTTTTGGTATATCGTTTACTACCGTTCGGGCTAACATATTTCAGAAGTCATGTTAGTAAGCGTTCGAGGAGCCAGGACACTTTAACTCGTAAATCCACAACTCATCTCGACGGCTTACATAATGAACTCCTCACATGAAGCTCCCTACTATTGTAGTAGTTGATGAAGTATATAGATATAAGTTTTGATCCGAAAAAGTTACATGTCCGATATTTGGATAAACTTAGGAAAGTTTATTGTACATGAAGATTGTTATTAGGGTATGATTTATACGTTTTGTATGACCATTTGTCTTGGTAAAATCTCATGGTTTCCTTTTAAGTGAAGTAGATTCAAATTGCTTGTTCATGTTATCGCCAAATTCGTTATTTCATGTTTACGCCTATGTAACTTGTTATGGTCATTTCGTCATGGCCTAGCCATGACCTTTGGTCCTTGTTCCAAGATCATGAGACCCAATCTTGGCTCTAGCCATGGTGGAGGTCTTGGTTATAGGTCATAATAACTCTTGTTCCTTTGAAAGTATAACAATAGTATAGTGACTTATATATATGTAAATAGCTGTTAAGAAATTGTGAAATATCTTACTCAGAAAGTGTTTTCAAGGCTCGAGCCTCTTTGTACCTGAAGGAAAACATGATTCCGGACAACTTTCGTGTTTTAACTTTTTCATGAATCGGACCAGAAAGACCACTTTTTGCGTGTTTTAGTTCTGTCACAGAAGCTTTTTAGGCAGTTTTGCCGGAAAGTTTTGGTAACTTCAAATCGCCATAACTTTTGACTCGTTTACTCTTTTTAGGTGGTTCAAATTGCTACGGTTTCCTTTTTAAGTCCTCTACTGTAATATGTAATAATCCAATATCATATTTTTACCATTTTGATCAGGTCTTACCAAGAAATTCACTAATTTGCTTGTTTTAGTAATTTGTTTCAACCATTCATTACAACAACATCTTTTACTCATCTTTATACACCATGGACATTTATACAAGATATAATATAGCAAGAATAACATGTAAATGATATGAACATGAGAAATTAACAAGAAGCATGTTAGGTTTAGGCTTACAACTTTTGGCTTTCTAACTAAAGAAAGGAGTAACAAGTAAGGAAATGGACTTTGATAGACTTCTTCAACCCTTTTTCACTTCAAGCAACCTTTCTACCCTTGGTATTCTTGAAAGATGGATGATAAAGGTTGAGGTGAATTGAGTAGATTTAAACTCAAAAGAAATCACCAAGTATATTAGGGTTTGGAAGATTTTTGGTGAAAAATAAGCTAACTAGGGTTTCTATCTTGAACTTGCACTTGATCCTTGCTATAACTAGGAAGAAATAAAGCTAAGTGTGAAGTGTTTTGGTGTGTTGTGATGGCCGGCCATATGGGGGGAGAGGGGGGTATTTATATGCCTTTGAGGAGGTTACAAAGTATGACTTTGTCAAAGCTTCCTTAGCAAGATTTACACATGTACTCATCCAAGACCAAGTGATACAAGATCAAGCCACACAAGGGCATGACTCCCCCCCCCTAATGGCGGTTCACAAGTGCTAGGGTGGTGAGTTGGCTTGGCTTGGATGATAATATCTAGATATTATCTAGTTTTGACTCCGGGAAATGCCAACCGTAAATGATTAGGCCTTAAAATGTAAAACCGGGTGTCGTAAAATTATGAAACTTTAAAGTATTGTTAGAAATGTTCATAAGTCCCATAATAAAATATAAAATGGGTGATAAGTTCCATTTGGGTGGTAAAACCTGCTAAAAGCTGAAAACACGGGTCTAAAACGCGTAATACGTAAAATGTACGAATATTGCGTAAAACTGAGAAAAGTAAAATGTTACTTTTCTAATATGCTAAAAATGATTTAAAATGATTTATAATGTCTAGACTGGGCTCAGTCTGGTGTCGGTTGGTCTTAAATGTCTTTTAGACATCAAACCGGAAGCCTAAAAATCACGAAATGACTTATAAAATCAAAGAATGATTTTTAGTCAATGGAGGAGGGAAAAATATGTTGACTTATTTTAATAAGTTGAAAGCTCAAATCATCCTAGAAATGCGGTGCAGGTAAAGGCTAGGGTTACGGCTGAGTAAAAACGCGTAAAACTGAAAATTCCAGTTTTTCACGGCCGAGGTTTATTCTGGTCATATTTTTCTCAGTCATGATTTATTCTCAAATAAATCATGAGTGTGCTAAACATTTTTCTGATGTGGGGTCACCTGACGGGATCAAATTTCGTTGTGCGTAGAATTTCTGATTGACGTTTTACCCTAAAACGTATAGTTACGTGTAATTCCTTAATAACTTTCACGAAAATGATCTGACGAATGTCAAACATTTATTTTGCCATGGAAATGATTTATCACTCGAGAATATGAAATAAAAATCAACTTTCGGGAAGATTTCAAAAAGAAATGAATAGTAAAAATGAATAGTAACATGAATAGTAAAATTTTCCGAAAATAGAAAATAACCTGAAATTGCGAATTGTTACAGTTGACCATTTGTGGTCATGGTGATTAATTGGTTCTTATTATTTTGGCCATGGTTTGGTTATTTTGTTGTGGCCGACCCTTGTGGGAATCGAAGACCCAAAATGGGTCGATTGGGGTCTTTTTGGTTCGAGCTCTCAAGAGCTAGCCGAGACCACAAAGGTCTCGGGTGGGACCCACACGAGTTGTGGTGAAGTTTTGACTCGGGTTGACTTGATATTTGACCCGAATACGGCTATTTTTGAGAACCGTGGTTGATGTCGAAATATATATATTTGACCCGAATACGGCTACTTTTATTTGTTATGATTATTTTTGGATATGTTGATTTGTTACTATTATTTTTGCGGCTTATTGGATTTTGAAACGGTTGACGAGTTATATTAGAACTCGTGGTATTATTTGAAGATGTGTTGACGAATTGTGGTATTGGGGACCGATTATGAGACGGTCACTTAGATTGACGGAGATAGGTTAGTCGGGTGCCGTAGTCGGACCCTATTGTTGTAGCACGTGGATTGAGATTGTGTTGGACGGAGATACTTTTGGTTATTATGACTTTTGTTATTTACTTTGGACTTGGACAATGAGCCGAGAGTCATGACTCGGACATATGACCATTTCGTATGACTCGATAACTATTACAATTAAAATGTAAATAATAAAACTCGTAATAATAATTATTGATAATATAAACGTTTATATGAATATATAGACGTGAATAATGGATATATAATTATATAGACGCGTATATTAATAATAATAATAATCACGAGTCGTATTATAAATAATACAATTAGATATATATATTAGGCTACGAAAGTGGCGTAATATTATTGAACGTATTATTATTATAAAATTTTGTTATAAAACGGGAAACTCCCGACAATTATTAAACGTGTAATAAAATGTCATTTTGGAGATATAACGGATAAACTTATCGAGTTCTGCGGAATCGTTGTCACTCGGGTCCAGGTAAGTTATTATTTGTGACTTTCGTGTTGTCACGGATATATGACGATTAATATAAACGTTTTATATAACTAAATAACCACTTAACCGTAGGGTTGAACCGGGTTATTTGGCTATATGAAATGAATATATTAATGGGCATTGTATCCTACGACGCCCATAGGTTGTAGTATATGTAAAGTGTAATAAATTGCGAGTGTATATATCAGGAAATCTGGCGAATTTGACGATATATACGAGGAATTTATTAAACTATGATATGTACTATATAGTAATTATGTGCTATGTGCTTTAGGTTGGGTGTAATCTTGGAACGGTATGTTACGTAAATAAATATGAGGATTATCATATCGACGGACTTGATAAACTTCGGCGATTTATTTAAATGATATATTGGGCTAATATTAGATCTATAGTTTATTTTATTATTCTATATGTGATCTTTTTGGTTTGTTTTGAGTCAACCCACCACCCGTATGGATACCAAACGCAAACATACCAAACTAATACGAAATGGATTTTCGGAAATAAAACGGATTCTCGTCCGGGTTTGGGTATATTATAAATTTGAGGAAATGATTTCTGAACGAGTTAATATTGTTAGGTCGTGCCAAGTCCGTAGTTGCTATTTTGTGAGTTATCATACATCTTATTTCTACCGACTTCTTCTTGCTATTTTTGGACTTGAGGTGAGTCATAGCCCCACCTTTTAATCTTGAACTATGTTTTCAATACTTGGGGTGAGAAACGTGCAAATCATTTTATGTGGACTATTATCGCTTTTATATTCTTTCTAAAACTTGCTATGCGTATGGACTAGGATGTATTGTCAACTTTAGTCACATATTTTTGTGTGTACTATTCAAAGTTGGCTTATTTGAATATTGGTGAATTGTCAACTTTAGTCACATAGTTTTTGTGTGTACTATTCAAGGTTGGCTTATTTGGTTATTGGTGAATTGTCAACTTTAGTCACATAGTTTCGTGTGTACTATTCAAGGTAGGCTTTTTTAGATACTATAGTGTGCACCTATAGGTTATTAATACTTCGGAGGTTATCCGAGTATTTATTGGTATTGCGGGGGTTACCCGAATATCTATGTTAGTACGGAGGGTATCCGTGTGTTATGTTGGAGCGGAGGGTATCCGCAGGCTTTTAGCGAATCCTTAGTCTAGCTAGCAAGCGTTTTACGTATATGTCCACTATATTGTTAGATGAATTTAAACCTATGATCTCACCAGCGAAAGCTGACTTTTAGCACGTTTTCTCAGGTAATTAAGTGTTGAGATGCATGCTTGGAATGGAAGGCTCGGCCAAGGCTCACGGTTTATGGATCTATTTTTCTAAACTCTGATAACTAAATTTGGACCTACTGTTATTTAATTTTGGGCCTGACTCTGAATGATGTTGGGATAAATGTAACCTTAAAACCCTGTTTGGTTGTGTTTTTATTATGTTTACTTTATCTCGTTCTATATTGTCTTGTGTTGGATACCAATCCCCGTAGCACCCCGAAAGCTTGTTGAGTCTTCCGCTGTATCAAATTTTGGGGGTGTTACAGAAACTTCCTACTTATTTAATGAGGGATCGCATAACATAATATTCTATGTAGTGTAGCCTAGCTGTACTCTCTTTTGATGTAGTTTTTTGCTTTCGGCTAGGTTTCTTTCTTTTGTGAGGTTGGCATGTCAATATCATGAGTTGTGGTTTAAAGCACAAAGGGTGTGTTCTTTGTCTATAGTTAATATGGTGCGTTACCATATTGCCTTAACCTTATTGCTTTTTAATATACTTGACCAGGGTAAAAACATTTTTACCCAAAAACAATTGTAGGTTTAGTTTTAGGCCTGTTTATTAGGCATATATATGTATCATTTTTTTTTTGGTATATATCCGAAATAAACCAATATGATATAAAAGTGAGTAACACGTCAAGGAAATTGGTGTCCTGAGAGAATTTCTTAGCCGTCTAAAGTCAAATAAATTAGTATTTCAGATATTAATACAATTGCTGCAAACAACAACAATCCAAGATCTTTTGCTCATAAACTATTATACAAAATTTCAAGATCCATTATCTGATGAACAAAATCCGAAGTCTAAGGTGGAGTGTTTAGCATCAATTTTCATTGCTTCAATTATTTTATTTTGGACAGTTGAACCCCTATCACTCGTCATTCCTTGGTGCTTTTCATATCCCTATGTAACACCTCATAAGATTTAAGAATAGATGAACGAGTAGTTGCTATTTCTACGAGTGTTTCTAGCGCTGCACAACAAAGGAAACAATTACTTCTTTTTAACACAAGTCAGGAAAAATGATGAACAAGCACATATATCGTTATGCTCGGAGTTCGAAAATTTTCTACAAATAGCTTTCTGAATTCACCTGTCTCAAATGTAAGTTGAGAGGCCTGAAGCTTGGGTGAAACTAAAGTCCCAAACATTCATAGTACCTTTGCTCATTCTTTCTAAAGCTGCATACATAAAATAGAAGATAGCAAGGGAGTCACAATCATAAAATACTTAGCAGCTCTTCATTTAATGAGAATAGCAACTTGGTGGTTACTTGTTAAATTATCATACTTCCACTGTTGGTTAAAAAAAACTAATGATTGTTCTTGCAACGATGTATATCTACTATTGTCAGAAAAGAAAGTTGAAACATATTGATTCACTCACAGAATTCTCTATTTTATGTGGTGATGCATTGATTTCAGATCCGTTGCTTTCTCTTGGTGATGCATTAGTAACAGATTCAATGCTGCTTTCCGGTGAACTCTCCTGGTTTCCGTTATGAACAAAGAAACCTTTATAAGCATCTCGTGTTTGTATTTTCTAAGAAACTTTCTTGCTCCTTTACCAAGCAGATGTGCTCATTTACTAAGCATCTCGTGTTTGTATGTTCTTCAATCTGTTTAACCTTAGCTTCAGTCATCTTGATTAATGCAACATTATCGTTACTATACTGAATAACCTCAGCTTCATGATTAACTTGAGCTCTCTGCAATTCCACATCAAACCAAACACACTTTTGAACATGTATGCCATGGACTCCTGTGATCAAATTGCTTAACCTAGAGCTTATACTTGCCATATTTCTTCAAACTTGCTTTAACTTTGTCAAATCGACTCAACCATTCAGAAACTCTAAAGACTTAAGTTTTGCAATTTACTTTGCACACATAATTAAACAACCAATTTCCTCGTACATTTTATGAAATTACCAATTAAAATGTATGAAACTTCCATTCACTTGACAAACTTCATCAATTAGTAAATGTGAAAGTAGGTTCAATATGTTGAGCATGTTACACTTTGACCATGTTAGATGTATGGGCCTAAATAATAAAAATAGAAACACATAAACACAGAGATAGACCAACGATTCGGTGTTGCACAAAATGTTTTGGGAAGTTCTTGCACAAATTTTCTTTTACCAAAAATAATAAGATTTGCACTGTTAAAAGGTTTATAACAAAACTAAAGTTGCAAAAGTAGGTAGTGCAAATATATTACCAGGCGTCACACATATCATAAAATGATATTTTTGGAAAAATTTACACTTCGTGATTGAAAATCTGGTGTGGCACGCCTCCCATGTAGAATAAGTGGCCCTACCTAAATATAGGCTTGTAAGTCAAATAAGTGACAAAGAAACACCCCTTAATATAGAACAACAAAATGGTCCTTTATAACAAAATAACATATTTTTTTAGCTTGAATGATGCAATAACGGGCTACACGAGATTTGTTTCTTTTGATGACGAAGTTTAGGGGTAACATTGTATTCTTTTGGGGACCTAAGGATTAAAGATGAAATGTTGAAAAAGAAAAAAAGAAGAAACGCGTGAATTAAATATGAGTGTGTATTTTCTTGACTTTGTATATCCTTTAGTCTTATTATTAATAAATGCCAGCCATAGGGGGAAAAGTGTCTTATCAGGAACTTTGACATTTCTCATATGTATGTTTACCATTAATTTCGTACATATCCATATACCATGTGGAAGCAGGCCCGATCTGACACATTTGATGCCTTGGGTGAGACATTAAAAAATCCCCTACGGCCCTACTATACTAAATGATGGGTTTACATACACACACAACTTGCATATCGATTTAATACAGGTAGGACAACTATTGTTTGGATAATAGTAGAATGTGTGCTCATAATACTATAGTTATGAAAAATTATCACCTAACCAACAAAATCATTTTTTAAGAGGAAACTACACATGTCAGAAAATAGTCATAATACTATAGTTATGAAACATAAACACACGTCAGAAGATGGTAAAAATAGTGTTTTGAAACCCGGGTCGACCTAGCCGAGTTAACCGGTTCGAACGGTTCCGACCAAAAAAACGAGTAAAAAAAACCTGGGTTTCTAAAACCGGGTTAACCGATTAGACATGCCGGTTTTTGAGTGACCCGAGTCAACCTGGTTCTCGAAACTCGGCCAGGTTTTGTTTTTTCAATTTTTTTTAATAAAAACCCGGGTTCACCCGGCGGTCGAACCGGTTGATCCGGAGGTTGAACCAGTTGACCCGGTCGAAAAAATTAAAAAAAAAATAATAAATTGAATATCGAGTTGACCCGGTGCCCGGTAACTCAACTGGGTCGATTTCGAACCCGGGTTTTAAAACATTGGCCAAAATTATATTGAAATGTGAAATTGAAAGAGAATAATGGAACTAGCTAATAAAATATCACAATAAGGTATTTAAGTAGTCAAACTTAACAGATTTTTTTAATGTAACTTATATAACTTTTTTTTTTAAGTAAAACATATTTTGACAAAAGATATCTATATTGGTTTATAAATTGTACCTTTAAAAGGAGAAACGATATAACCACAAAAGAAACTTTATAAGCACTTTTACAAAATGAGGTATTGCTGCATTTTTTTATATATTCTTTTTCTTCTAACTAATTAAACCAATCACAAAATGACACATCATTTTGTAAGAGTTTTTGTGAAAGTTCTTTTGTGGTTCTATCACTTCTTCTCTCTAATTAAAGCAATCACAAAATGACACATCATTTTAGTAGGGCCCGTTTGGTTTGTTGCTATAGTATCAGATTTGGTATGAGATAGAATAACAATTGATATAATTAAGTTTATCATTATCATTGTTTATGTTTGGATAACGAAGTATGGTATAAAAAAGTGTATAGATAATTAAATTTTGTAATGGAAAAGAGAATGGTCCACCGAATGGATTTCATAGACACCAAATTAGTGGGTAATGAGTCTATGTCTATGATATACCCATTTCATTCTTGGTCCACTAACCAAACACCTTTAATCGGTATGAAATCCATTCCTTCATTCCGATTGGGCTCTACCAAACACACCCTTGAGCAACATGATTGACCTAATTCTTTTTTTAATAGGATTGTTTTTGCAAAATTACTCCGAAATAAGTAATTCATTTATTATATAAAGGATAAGTTAGTTTAATTTTTAAACTAATTACATATTCCGGATTCCCACAATCACCTATTTTTTGAATGTTCCTTCTCTTCGCAAAGTATGGTCTCGGGTGTGTTTGGAATCGGGTATGTCTTCTAGTACTATATCATTGGATAATATTATGGCTTGGCTTCTTTCATCAGGTATGCCATTAGTATTATTTCAAAGCTTGTATTTGTTGCTTCATCGTACATGATTTGGCAAGAGAGGAACTCAAGGTTGTTTAAAAAGAAGAAGAGAACCGCGAATCAAGTCGTTGATGTTATTATTTCTACGGTTCGTCTCAAGTTACTAACTTTTCATTTCAAGAAGACGTCGAATGTGGAGCTCGTGCTAGCAAGATGGAAACTTCCTACTTATTTAATGAGGGATCGCATAACATAATATTCTATGTGGTGTAGCCTAGCTGTACTTTCTTTTGATGTAGTTTTTTGCTTTCGGCTAGGTTTCTTTCTTTTGTGAGGTTGGCATGTCAATATCATGAGTTGTGGTTTAAAGCACAAAGGGTGTGTTCTTTGTCTCTAGTTAACATGGTGCGTTACCATATTGCCTTAACCTTATTGCTTTTTAATATACTTGACCAGGGTAAAAACATTTTTACCCAAAAACAATTGTAGGTTTAGTTTTAGGCCTGTTTATTAGGCATATATATGTATCATTTTTCTTTTGGTATATATCCAAAATAAACCAATATGATATAAAAGTGAGTAACACGTTAAGGAAATTGGTGTCCTGCGAGAATTTCTTAGCTGTCTAGAGTCAAATAAATTAGTATTTCAGATATTAATACAATTGCTGCAAACAACAACAATCCAAGATCTTTTGCTCATAAACTATTACACAAAATTTCAAGATCCATTATCTGATGAACAAAATCCGAAGTCTAAGGTGGAGTGTTTAGCATCAATTTTCATTGCTTCAATTATTCTATTTTGGACAGTTGAACCCCTATCACTCGTCATTCCTTGGTGCTTTTCATATCCCTATGTAACACCTCATAAGATTTAAGAATAGATGAACGAGCAGTTTCTATTTCTACGAGTGTTTCTAGTGCTGCACAACAAAGGAAACAATTACTTCTTTTTAACACAAGTCAGGAAAAATGATGAACAAGAACAGATATCGTTATGCTCGGAGTTCGATAATTTTCTACAAATAGCTTTCTGAATTCACCTGTCTCAAATGTAAGTTGAGAGACCCGAAGCTTGGGTGAAACTAAAGTCCCAAACATTGATAGTACCTTTGCTCGTTCTTTCTGAAGCTGCATACATAAAATAGAAGATAGCAAGGGAGTCACAATCATAAAATACTTAGCAGCTCTTCGTTTAATCAAAATAGCAACTTGGTGGTTACATGTCAAATTAGCATACTTCCACTGTTGGTTAAAAAAAACTAATGATTGTTCTTGCAAAAATGTATTTCTAATATTGTCAGAAAAGAAAGTTGAAACAAACTTCAGAACCGTATTGATTCATTCTCAGGATTCTCTATTTTACGTGGTGATGCATTGATTTCAGATCCGTTGCTTTCTCTTGGTGATGCATTAGTAACAGATTCAATGCTGCTTTCCGGTGAACTCTCCTGGCTTCCTTTATGAACAAAGATACCTTTATAAGTAGTCAGTAAATATAACAGATCCTTCCATTCAAACTTCGCACAAAGTTGCGATAATTAAAACTTTTCTTGGAGTTTAATCCTTCCATATGATAAACGAAGAATTCAGACTTCAAAAAATATCATTGATTTAATGAATTAGCAATATTATCAAAATTTGCAAAAATCGACCGACATAAAAAATTACAAATAAGTAACAAACTCAACATCAATTATGTATGTGGAAAAAATGTGTTCGCATTTGGTTTCAAAAGGCTGAAACATCTCTCATTTGGAACGAAAGACGAGAATTCTTGCTTGTAGAGGCAAGTTTTTCAATAAAAATTGAGGTTAAAATAGTCTCCGAACTCAAGCTACACTTCTTTACAAGAAACAAAAGACAATTCTCATTTGTAAAGTTAGCTTGGAAAAATCATAGATTTTGATAAGAAATATGCATTACTATACGTTTTGCTATGATAATGAAGCAATATAAGCACTGCCCTATAAAATATTATCAAACCGTTGTGTGCGCATTATAGGTAATTACATATATTTACCAGAATCGCGTTGGCTGTTAATATTTTCTTTTAACTGCTCATCTTCCTCAATGTTTTCCTTCTCCAAAGAGTAGTCTTTATTGTCAGGAAATGCCCTATAAAATATTATCAAACCGTTGTCGTGCGCCATATAGGTAATTACTATGTTTTCTTTCAACTGCTCATCTTCCTTGATGTTTTCCTTCTCCAAAGAGGAGTCTTTATTGTCAGGAGATGCCCATTTGCACAAATTGAACTTTGGCGACTTTGTCATGATGCTACCTAAAACAGAGGTGAAACTAATTAACACTTTTCTACACCTGTTAGCATGGCATTTCTGAGCCTAAATCACCAGATAACACATAAGTGTTACATTGAAAGATCATTTAGTACCCGCTTCTCATGAAAGTTGCATCAATTATCATTTGGGGGCGACTATGACAAGGTTGTCATATTGACACAAACATTAGATAAAAGTTATTAGGCTACCATCACAAATTACAGATAAAATTTAGTTTGGTTGACAACGATGACCATTTCAATATAGACATTTGACTAATCACATATTCTTAAAAAATTATGTCACACGTTGAATTGTCTGGGACACAGAATGTGCAGTATATTTCATATTTACATATCACGTCATCTCTAAGTATGTAACTAAGGATTTTAAAATTTTCATGTTATACAATGTGCACTAGCTAAAACTTGCTTATGATGACTTTTAGATTTTGACCCTGAAACTTTACAACCTGATCTAACGGCGCTTTAGTGACAAAAAGTACTTGACTTTTCTTTAAATTAAGCAAAATAGTTGAGCTAAACTGTTATTTCCTTAGATATCTCAGCAAACAAAAAAGGGTGTCTGATAAGTTTCTCACGATCCGATCTCCATTCACTTGTCATCAAAACTAACAAAGGAAAGTTTTTTAATTAGTCTATACCTTCAAAGAAGGCAATTGCTTGTGAACCAAAGCTTAGGACATAAACTACCGGGCAAAACTAGGTCGGATCCAATTTCTATGGCTGTGTGAATCGAAGTTCGATGTTTACATTAAAACTTAAGAAACTAGAACTATTACTTAGTCTCTTTTAGGCAGAGAGATAAAAAATGGGAGGGTCGGGTGGGTTGGCAATAAGTCAAACGGGCAGATCATTCATTCATGTATCATGTTGAAACAGGTCGATTACACAACAGACATTTTCTATATTATCAGTGTACCAAATATGATTAGAAAATCGATATAACTTCAATACAAATCTAAATTTCTGAATAAGATGAAAATACACTTGACCCATTTACTTTTTACAATTTTGATTTTACACATATACCGAACCGACATTTTCATTTTGACTTATTACTAGTGTCAACTTTTTCAGCCTTTGCCATGGAAGGTGAACTTGTACATGACATTTTCACAAAAAGGCTCGATTGTGAATATACACATTCCTACGTTCTGAAATTGTAATACTAAACTAATCGAGCAAATGATTCAAGATACGTGTAGTTAAGGTTGAAGGGAAGATGGTACCATCTTGATCATGAGTAATGTCTACTGTGGTAGCAGCAGAATGAGGTTGAAGGTTAAGCAATGCGGTGTTTACACGTGAACCACCCATCGAATATCGAGCACCAGCTAATTACAAATTTCCAACCATCCCTGAATTACATAGGATTATTAAACCCAAAATACAATCAACTTTTTTTTGTCGAAATATAGAGACAAAAAACAATCTCTACTGTGGTAGGAGCTGAATGGGGTGTTTGTTTAAGCTTAATTGGCTGGCTTGTTAAAATTTTGAGGCAGGTATAATCTGTCTACAGTTGTTATTTATAAGCTCAAACTTTCTGGATTTTTAAAAGTTGAATAAGCCGGGCAAATAAGCTTAATGAGGTGTTTGTTTCAGATTATATAGTTATTTGGTTATGTTTCATAAGCTCACTTTATGTGGCTTATTCCGAAACTTTCTGGCTTATACATATTTATTATGTCGGAATAAGCTTATATAAGCCAAAAGTTGCAAAACTAAGGGGCAAAACTAGGTCGGATCCAATTTCTATGGCTGTGTGAATCTAAGTTTATGATTTGCAGAAGTTTACGTCGAGGCATACACGTTAACAAACTAGAATTATTACTTCATCTCATTTAGGTAGAGGTAGAAAACAAGAGTCGGGTGGGTTGGCAATAAGTCCAACGGGCAGGTCCGTCATTAATGTTGAATCCGGTTCGATTACACAACATACATTTTCTATAAAATCAGTGTACTAAATATGATCAAAAAATCGATATTATTTTAATAAAAATCAAAATTTCTGAATAAGATGAAAATACAGTTGACTCGTTTACTTTTTACAATTTTGATTTCACACATATACGGAACCGGCACCTACATAAATTGATGGATAGGAATTTCATCATTCATTTTCGCTTATTACTAGTGCCAACTCTTTTAGCCTTTGCCATGGAAGGTGAATATACATGAAATTTTCACAAAAAGGCTCAATAGTTATCCGGGGGCGGAAAGTTATGGTCACATATTTTAAAAATAGCCACATATTTTAAAAATTTTGCACTACAATTTTTTTCGCTAGGGGGGCACGTGCCCACCCTGCTCCCTCCTGTCTCCGCCAGTGTAGTTATCTCTCGTGAATATATGCATATCTTGTAACCTGTGCTTATACATATCATATCCTACAATCTGAAGTAACACTTAGGGTGTGCCTTATGTGAATGATTCATACAAAAACTAATCGAGCAAATCATTCAAGATATGTGTGGTTAAGGTAAAAGGGAATTAGCATTGTGGTCGTGAGTAATGTCTACCGTGGTAGCAGCAGAATGGGGTTGAAGGTTAAGCAATGCGGTGTTTACACGTGAAGCACCCATCGAATAGCAAGCACCAGCTAACTCCAACCATCCCTGAATTACATAGGATTATTATTAAGCCCAAAAAATAATAATCGCACATCACAACCAGTAGTAAAAATGTAAAATAAATAAGTTTGTTTCAGCTTAATTGGCCGGCTTGTTAAAATCTTGAGGTAAGGGTATAATCTGTCTACAGTTGTTATTTATAAGGTTAAACTTCGGATTTTCAAAAGTAGAATAAGCCGGGCAAATAAGCTTAATGGGGTGTTTATAAGCTTAAACTTTTTGGCTTATATTGAGACATGTGAACTTGCCAAAAAAATTGGGACTTATGAAATATAAGCCGAAAAACAAATAAGCTCATAAGCCACATATAAACTTAAAAAAAGCCAAAAACAAAATAAGCCATAAGCCAAAATAATAAGATGTCAGAATAAGCTTATATGAACACCCCCTTTATTAAAATCAAATGATAAAGGGAAACAGAAGAAATAATAAGATGTCAGAATAAGCTTATATAAGCCAAAAAGTTGCAAAATAAGCACAAATTGTTTGAATTATTATATCATGACAATTATATTAATAAACCATGAACATCAAAGTGAGCATAAGCGGAAGCAATTATAATAGATCGAATAACATGTAATTAATTAATCATTAATTTAAATAGTAAACATACCGTAGTGATTCTAGCCCGAACAAGAATCAATGCAATCTTCCGGAACCAATGAACCCTAATTAGGGTTTATAAGGATTATATGAATTACCCCTTACCTTTTTGTAATTCAATCCAAGAATCAAACAATAGTGTGTTTGATTCACGTTCTTGTACACACGTACTAATTCAAGGAAAAGTTTATGCAAGTAATAAACACAAAACAATTTTGGACACAAGAAAATCGAAACCCTTAGGGGTGTTCGGTTTTGGATCGACCAAGAAAAGACAAGGAGAAGAAAACACCAAGATGTGTGTGTACAAGTTATGAGAAAAACCTACACCTTGGGTTTGCTTATATACTACACATTACTTGGAGCTCAAGACACAAAGGAGGTGGATCCTCCCTTGGGCCGATCGGCTATGGTATCCCATAGGGGATTCCGGAACCTTCTTTTTTTTCCATGTATTGTCTAGTAATTAGTTTCCTAATCTTCGTTTAATAATTAATTAGTCATTAATCAATAATACTAATTATTATTTATTTGTTTTGTGTTTAATAATTAATTATAACATTTTATAAATAATTATTACATTTCCTCTTCATACGTATTGTGTGCAATCCCGTGATCTCAAGTTCGATCCTAACACACGACTATTATTATTTTGTCTATAAAACCAACAGCTCCCACTTAGACATATCATAATAGTGTGATCACATCGATTAGCGTCTTGCAACACGTCGATGCCTCTAGTACAACTTGAGTAAGGCTCCTGGAAAACCTTTTAATGATTTCCCATTATTATTATCCCTTTGTTTCTAATACCATGTTAAATAAGGATATGGATCTAGGTCATTCCTTAATTAACCATTCTGTTTCTCGTTTTTAGAAATTGACAAGATTACCAAATCTATTGAACCTTTCATAAAAGACCTTGGGCGTGGCCACGCAAACACCTTGACAACCCTACGAGGGGCCCAGCAGTATTAAACTCCAAAAATTAATTTGAAGGAACAAATTCTTTATTGATTACAAGCAAAACACACAAACTTTGTAACACTTCCGAAAACAACCCTTATGACTACCAGTTACGTATAGCGTTAAGTTGTTCCACAAAAATGTACTACATTCATGACCGTTATCTTGTATCTCAAGTCTAAGGATAACTTCTTATGATTTACTTAATGACAAGATCCATAAAGTAACATCATATAGTTGGGATAAGTCCTATATTCAGTATCATCGAATATCGTCTGAAATGACATGTCTACGCATCAATATACTTAAGTATATTATATCAACTTCAGATTTGTCTTAATTTAATAATATTCCCATATTATTAACTGACAATGGACAATTTAGAATAACTCTTATTCACGGATTTAAACATGCAAAAATAGGACAACAATAATTAATAACAGAAATAAACATACCAACATACTTTATTTCATTAAAATAATAATTGTTTACAATATCCTTTATCCAAATACTAATCACAGTTATGCATGAAACTACTAGCTAATTTAAGTCCAATTCCATTGGCCAATTCATTAAGCTTCTCTTTCGCCAAAGCCTTAGTGAACGGATCAGCTAAATTATCATCTGTGTGAACTTTCAGCAGATTTATTTCACCTTCGTCAACCTTTTCACGAACAAAGTGATACTTCCGTAGAAAATGTCTGGTGCCTCTCATGACTCCAGGTTCATTGGCAAATATGATTGCAGCAGAATTGTCACAATACATATTAATAGGTAATTCAATTGAAGGCATAACACCAAGCCCAGAAACGAATTTCCTAATCCAAACAGCCTCCATAGCAGCTTCTGAAGCAGCAATGTATTCAGCTTCTGTTGCAGACATCGCAATTGTACTCTGCTTCTTGCTCCTCCAGTCTACAGCTCCTCCATTGATAACAAAGACATAACCCGTCTGAGACTTCGAATCATCTTTATTACTTTGAAAGGATGCATCACATAAACCTAAACCTGTAACACAAAGTTCTGCAGCTGGATTTCCACCATATACCAAAAACATATCTTTTGTATTCCTTAAATACTTAAGAATATGTTTAACAGGAATCCAATGTTTTTCACCTGGATTCTGTTGAAATTGACTGGTAATATTTTGAGCAAACGCCACATCTGGCCTTGTGCACTTAACCGCATACATAATAGATCCCACAGCCGAAGCATAAGGAACTTTACTCATGCGAGCCACCTCAGCAGGTGTTGAAGCACAAAACTCATTACATAAGCCATGTTTTACTTCCATCGGCAAATATCCTTTCTTGGAATTTTGCATATTGAATCTTTTCAATATTTTGTCAATGTAAGCACTTTGACTTAATCCAATTAACCGCCTTGATCTATCTCTATAGATTATGATTCCAAGAATGTATGCAGCTTCTCCTAAATCTTTCAAAGAAAAGCACTTTCCAAGATATGCCTTTACTTCTTGCAAACTTGGAATGTCTTTTCCCATGATCAATATGTCATCAACATATAGAATTAGGAAAATTACATTATCACTCCCACTACCTTTGTGATACACACATGGCTCATCAAGATTTTGAGTGAATCCGAACTTTTTAATTTCAGCATCAAACCTCTTGTTCCATTGTCGTGATGCTTGCTTTAATCCATAAATGGATCTCTTAAGCTTGCAAACAAGATTTGGAAATTCTGGATTTTCAAACCCTTCTGGTTGTGCCATATAGATGTCTTCATCTAGATGACCATTTAAGAAAGCGGTTTTCACATCCATTTGTCAAATCTCATAGTCATAGTACGCTGCTATAGCTATGAGAATTCTTATAGCTCTTATGTCTGCTACAGGAGAAAACGTCTCCTCGTAATCTATTCCAAAAGTTTGAGTAAAACCTTTAGCAACTAGACGAGCCTTATAAATGTGTGCATATCCATCCATGTCAGTCTTGATTTTGTAAAGCCACTTACTCCCAACTACCTTGGCACCAGGAGGTAAGTCAACTTCTTCCCAGACTTCATTGTCATGCATGGATTGTATTTCCCCATCCATAGCAGCTTTCCATTTACCTTTTTGAGGGCTATTAATGGCAGCTCTATAACTAGTAGGTTCATTAAGATCCCCTAGTGTATGATGATCGACCTCTACATTAAGACATAGACGGTCAGGAGCTTTCACAGATCTCGAAGATCTGCGAATGGGAATTACTTCAACTTCCGGTGGAGGACCCAGACTTTCCGGTTCTATAGGAAGTGTGCTAGTGTTTTCTGAAGGCAATGCATTATTTAGATCATCTTCTAGATCATATACCCTCCCACTGATTTCTTGAACCACAAATTGTCACAACTCACCATTTCACGTCATTTACCATTTCAGGTCATTTTCCCAAACTTCGACTTTTTACTATTCATAAATCACTATTCATCAAAACACTATTCATCGTTTTACTATTCATCGTTTTCGAGGTCAATTTGATATTCTGAGAAACTTTTTGGAAATTTACTATTCACCGAACACTATTCATTTCCGGAAAAGTTTTCACCATTCACTTGCATACTCATTTCATCGTAAATTTAGTTTACGGGTATTCAAATTCGCGTAACCGGATTGGTTTAGGTGCGAATTCATTTCATTAGTGTTAAGTACACTGCATACGGATTGGGGATAGTCTGCATATCATCATAACAGCATTTTCATGTTATACCACTCTCAGGATTTTCAAATTTCTATATTCAGTACATTTAACGTTTTTACGTATAAGTATTTATAGTAAACGTTAACACCCGGTTTATACACGACGAATATATCTAAATATTCCCACAATGGTCCCGACATATTTTTATATCCATTTTAACATCATAAAAGTTATAACATTCAGTTACCCATTATTTTGGAAATTTATTTTATTTATAACGTACGCGTATGAATATAACGACGGTTTTCGTTAAAACTAAACAATAATCACCCGATCACTCAGTAAATGTACCCAACATATTTTTAATATGTTTTTAACATTTTTATAACTTTATTTCATCCCGGTAAACTTCGTGAATATTTATTTCTAATAAAACCGGTACCCGATCGTAACTAAAAACACAAACTAGTGCAAAATTCATACAAGTTTTCTAACCCCCCCCCCCTCCTACCATTGAAAAACCGGCCATGTGCCACCCTTTTTAACCCCTAGCATTAACTCATCATTATTTAACAAATAAACTTCTTATAACCTAACTTTACTAAAATCACAAAATCATAATCCAACTTTTTAACTAAGAACAATTTTCATCTTTCTCTTCTTCCTTCTCTTCAAACCCACGACCCATAATTGATCTCCATGATCAAGTGATCATTTTCCATAAAGTAAAACACTAAACTTGTTCATTTTACATGCCTAATCAAGAATCAAGCAACAAAAACACAAGAACATCAAGCATAATCATCCTATAATCATCTCATTTTATCAAGTAAGTTTTCATCTTTATTTTTTCATGGATCATCCTATTTTTACATGTATTTCATAAGTATCATGCTAAAAACCATGTACAAGTAGCTATACCACACTTTATTTTGTCTAAAAAGAAACATACAAACCCTAATTTTTTAGTTATGAATCCCCTTGCTCTAATAACTTGGTTAGGAGTCCATGGCACCCTAAGAAGGTGTATGGTAAGATTAGATTAGCCATGTGGTGATTACAGGAGGTTTGGTGATGGTAGAAATTAGTTTTTAACCTTGGAAACTTGATTTGGAACCTATTTTAGACATGCTGTTTCGTTTTGTAAAAATCTGGAAAATCAGTAAACACCAAGGGAACTTTGGCAAAATTTTTAGAAAATACTTTCAAAAACGAATCCGTAGGCGAAAGAACAGATTAAAAAGAGTCTATAACGAAGGAGTTATAAAAAGAGTCTATAACGAAGGAGTTATGATTTTTGCAAGATTGTAGACGAAAAGTATTTTTTCTGAAAATGTTTGTTGTTGGACGTTTTTCATTGGACAAAAAGGGACTTTAGACGTAACCCGGAGGAGCCGAGCTTTCCAAAATATATTACTACATACTAAGACGTAACCGTGGAAATAAAGAACAAGTAAAACGGACAAGTAACGACAAAAATATACACGTTTGAATATCGGCTAAAACCACTTTATATTTGACAGCTTTTATTAAATTTGGCGCAAAAACTACGAAGTACATTTTTGAGCTAGAAGTAATATCAAGTACCGAGCTTTATAACTAACGTAGTATTAGTTATTATGAGTATGTTTTCATCATTTCAAGGATTACAACCCGAGTATTTCAACGCTAACATGGAAACTTACGTTATATATATATATAAGTATATATATATTATAACTAGCTATTTATATTTTCTAATAGCAATATTTTTCCAAATTCTTGGAATATATATTTTTGATAATACAAGTGTTTTTCCAAAGAGTAGAGTGGTATAGAAACATGAGCATGGACATTCATAACATCATATTAGTGATCTAAACGAGATCATTCATCATTCATTTTAGGTTGCAGCAGTTAACCGATCATTGTTGTTCACTTCATTTCATATCAGTATCATCAGTTGAGGTGAGTTTTCATGGCCCCGTTTTCAATTACTTATTTGATTTCAAATCCCACGGGGGAGAATACATTGCATCAATTACTTTCGTACATGCCCAAGTATTACAAATTCCATACATTGCTTAAGTTGCCTTTATACCATATCATAACAAGTCCCCTTTTCAATATCATGGACCGTTAATTTCAAGTACTAAGCGAGAGTGAGTGAATAGATCTATTGAGGGTGACGCCTCCATTCGTGTTTGGGTTGCTCCAACGGGACGAATGCATTTCATGTCTTATCAAGTGAGTGTCTGGTAAACACTCTGTTGGGGCATTACAAAGTCTAGCTTCGGGGTCATGAGCTTAAGGGACAATGTAGCATTTTTGACATTTTTGTCGACTTACTTTATACTTGTGGCTTATGTACATACGATTTAACTTACAAACCTATGATTATTCACCAACATTCGTGTTGACTGTTTTCGCAATGTATTTTCAGGTAACTAAGGCATTATCATATTACATGCATGGAGTCACATTAGGGTGTGCCAGGGATGACGCACTACATTTTGGATTTTTCATGCACTTGTGTAAATTATCGTTTGACATTTCCTGAACTTGTTTTCTGTAAACGTTTCAACCTTTGGGGACCTATGTTTTGTAGCACTGGATGCTTTTAACTAAATCAAACGATATGTATTTTCCAAACGACACTTTAGGTCGTTCAATATTTCCTTGTTATGGTGCTATGACAGTTACACCCCCAGGCATTCCGTTCCGCTGCAAGTCAGGTAAATTGGGGGTGTGACACAAATTCACTTTCAAGAAAATCACCATATCTTGCAACAAACACTTTGTTCTCAGGTGGGTAGTAAAAGTAGTAACCCATAGTTTCCTTAGGGTATCCTACAAAAATGCATTTTACAGATCTTTGTTGGAGTTTATCTTGTGAGTCACGTTTAACATACGCCTCACAACCCCAGACCTTTAAATAAGACAAGTTCGGAGCTTTTCCAGTCCATATCTCATATGGTGTCTTATCAACCTTCTTGGTGGGAACCATATTCAAAATACGAACAGCTGATTCAAGAGCATAATCCCAAAAAGACAAAGGAAGATTAGTAAGATTATACATTGATCGAACCATGTCCAACAATGTACGATTTCTTCTCTCAGATACACCATTTTGCTGTGGAGTATATGGAGATGTGAGATTCTGGACAATTCCATTCTCAGTTAAGAAATCTTTAAAATCTTGACTAAGGTATTCACCACCTCGATCAGAACGAAGAGCTTTAATCTTCTTTCCCAATTGCAATTCTACTTCTGCTTTGAAAACTTTAAATGTTTCAAACACTTCATGTTTATGTTTAAGTAAATAAACATAACCATAACGGCTGAAATCATCCGTAAAACTTAAGAAGTAGACAGCACCTCTCCTTGACACATGTCTAAGTGGTCCACATACATCCGTGTGTTTTAAACCAAGTAGATCTGAAGCTCTTTCCATATTATTATGAAAAGGTTTCTTCGTCATCTTCCCAGAAATACAAGATTCGCATTTATCAAATGACTCATCAATGATATCGTTCAAAAGCCCTTCACGTTGTAGCTTTTACATGCGAGTCTTGCCTATATGGGCAAGTCTACAGTGCCAAAGGTAAGACGAATTCAAGTCATACTTCATTCTCTTACTTATGTTGTACATCGAATTATTATTATTGTTGGAAGTCACACAATTATTCATATCAATTCAAACACACCATTCACAGCAACAGCATTAAAATAAAATACACCATTTAAAGAAACAGAAATTTTATTGCCATCAATAGTATGAGAAAAACCAAGATCCAACAAACATGAAAAGGAAACAACACCTCTAATTATAGAAGGTGCATAATGACAATTGTTTAAACAAAGTACTAAACCCGAAGGTAAAACTAAATCAAACATTCCTATGGCTTCAACTGCTGCTTGTGCTCCATTTCCCACATGCAGAAATTGCTCCCCATAAGCTAGTCTCCTTTCCTCTCTAAACCCCTGCAGTGTATTACAAATATTAATACCACATCCAGTATCATATACCCAGGAATTTATTTCACGAGATAAAGTAAATAATTCAATGACAAATAAGTTACCTAAAGTGCTGGCGCCCATGTGTCCAGTCTTCTTAACCTTATTGTTTCGCATGTCATCGAGATAAAGAGGACAATTCCTCTTCCAATGGCCCATCACCTTGCAGTAATGGCATCCTTGATCCTTCTTTGGATTATTCTTGATAGGAGGGTTCTTCTTAGGTTGAGGTGGTTGATAAGCCATAACCTGCTTATTCTTATCAGCCTTCTTCTTTCCTTTACCCTTCTTCTTGTTCGCATTTGGCTTGTTAATTCTACCCCCTTGTATAGCAAGAACTTGGGGCGTAGGAGCCTTTGGTGTCAACCCTTTCTCATAATCAATGAGCAGTGCGTGCAATTCACTTACTGTCTTCCCCACGCAATGCATATTGAAGTTCCTTACAAAACCTTTAAAATCCTTGTTAAGGGACCTATTGATTAAGTTCACAGCCATATCATTGTCATAGGGTTTCTTAAGTGTTTGTAGTTGATCCATGAAACTTTTCATCTTCAACACACGAGCACTCACAGGTTCACCATCACCCTGCTTACAACCATGTAGAGCCTCCATCAAATTGTAAATCTCTACATTTGATGGTTTCTCATAGAGTTTCTTGAGTTCATCAATCATGTTCATGGGAAAATACTCCTCAAATTGAAGAGGTGTGGACATCGCCCCTAACATCATTGCGGCCACATCAATATGTTCCTTGCAATCAAGATTCCATTTGCCTTTAGCAGCTTCAGTAGCTGCCTCGCCTACAGGTTCTTCAGGACAAGGCTTTTTCAAGATTTCGAGTTGACCAGTCACTCGCAGGACAATCCTCAGTGAACGGTACCAATCATTGAAATTTTCCGAGCCAGTCAATTTTTCTCGTTCAAAATAATTTTTGAACACAGAACGAAAGTTGGTGTTATCAGTTTGAGCCATTTCTACAAATAAAGAAAGTTCAAAACATTAGTATTTTTGATAATACAATTTTTCAAGAAAATTAAAATACCCAAGGAAAATAAATCCATAGAATAGTCTTGAAAATTAGGATCCTCCATAAACATAGTTTCATCACATTCAGTTGATCTGCTAGTAATGATAGTATAATATGAGGTAACTTGTCGTACAAGTAATTGGCATAACATTTGTCCAATTCCTAGATATATGGGATTTACAATCATAAAACATTTGTATTGTAAGCATGTTTAGTCCCCATCTTAATGCCTTAAGTCCAAGTCTCACTTCCTACTCAATTTAAGTCGTCTAACTTAAAAACTGTAAATTCACAAATCCATCACATCAGTTGATCTGCTAGCAATGAATTTATTAAATTTACCTCTCCATTGCAATCTCGCCAAGTCTCACTTAACGTAAATTACAACTTCAAGTGTTCTTAATTAGATGGCATTCAACTTAATTTTATAAGGGTATAACTATTTTGATGTGATCAAAATAATGTATGAAGAAGCATGCATACAACTTCATAACATTGGTTTTACAAAACATTTTTATTACCAATTTGCTAAGAGTAAAATAACAAAGTTTTGATTGAGGTATCGGGTTCACCAATTAAAGAATAACCATCAATTATCGTCCACTATATCGTACTTTTGCATAAGCCCGAAAGCTTAGTGTTTCGGATAATCATTGTGGAATTGTGGATTATTCACCCTTAAGATGACAATGTACATGTAATGGTTGTTCGGTAAGTCTAATTTACACACAAACGAGCGTTAAGACAAAATGTTGTCTATCTAAGGCCACAATTTAATGCGTTGCCATCCTTATACCCATCTTATAGTGTGTAAACTTCGGTCGAGCCTATTTAATCATTACGTACAAAAACATCAATCAACCAATCCTTTGAAATTTTAACTCTTAAAAACCAAAACAATTTCGCCATTATTTAGTCCGTATTATTTTTTCTATTCAAAAAATTACCCTTTTCGTTTATATAAACATGTCTAACACAATAAATAAACAAAACAAGTAATATGCAATAAGAAAATAAAACAACTAAATAAACACATATACATAATCATAACAATTAAATATGTATAAAACATGTAGCCACATGCAAATCTGATGCGTGGGAATTGCACCAGGCTTTACCTCTCGAGGGATCTCGAGAAGCTTACAACCCCCACCAGGCAGTGTACCTGATCGTTGTAGTATAGTATAGTGACAAGTACCGGGGGATTGATCGTTCAGCTAGGAATAGTGTCGTTAGGATTGAAATTAATCTAACTAGGTCTAAAGGTGAAGGATGATTCTTTTTGTATTTTTATATTTTATGAAAAGCAAGTAAAAATCTCGGGTTTTGGAAGAAGGGGCGAAATTAGTTGCTAATCAACTAACCCAAAAGCTACTAATTAAACTAATGTGCAAGAAAACTAAACTAAGGTTCTACAAGATAAGTGAAGCATGTCTACCCATGATATGTTACTCCTTGCTAGCTATCCAATCCTACCTATTGAATTGTAACCTTGTTTTTATTGACGGGTTGTATTCCTTAATACCATTCATGGGGTGGCATACATAACTCCCCAATTCTATAAGCTCTTATCTCCTCCTACACCATGCCCAACACAACTATAGGGATTGTAAACAGTGGCTCATGCATTAAATACAACCAATAAAGACCTAGTACGCCTCGGTTCATGTTTCTTAAGACGTTCAAGCATGTTACCATTTGGAGATCTGCCAGTTTTCTTAAGCCTAACATATAAATCATTCAATCAAAACAAGAATCTGTGGAAAACTAGAAGGGGGGGGGGTTGAATAGTTTTACGTCTTTTTAATTGTTATAAAACAAATTGTTTAAAAGTTTTCGTTGATTTATAAAATATAGATTCGATGGTATATGAAATCTAGTTATACACAATATGAACAACACTAAGTATATATACTATGAAGCAATAATTATGTAAGTAATGAAATAAGTAAAGGATGGAAAGATCAAACCGAGAGACAAGCGATTTATAGTGGTTCGGCTACAAGGCACCTTCCTTGCCCTACTCCACTCCCCGAGCACCTAACTCGAGAGTTTTCTTCACTATATCAACAAGCTCCCTTATGGCGGAGAAAACCTTACACACCAATATACACACCAATTTACACACCAATTTACACACCAATCTTCACACCAATCTTCACACCAATCTACACGCCAATCTTCTTCACACCTAGCTTTTACACACCAATCTTCTACACACCTTATTCTACACACCAATCTTCACAACTATCCTACTTCACAACTAATCAACTTCTACTATCTACACAACTATTCTCTAACAAATATTCACAACTAATCACACTATGAAATAATAATTAATGATGATGCTCAAACAACTTAGATGTGGAGATCACAACTAGTTGTAATACTTCTTGTCTTGAGGGATAGAAGTATTCTTCTCTTGCACTTGAATGGATTATGTATGGATCACTTTGAAACAAAGATTTAAGAATGTATGATCAAAGGATTTATAGATTGGAAATGGAGATCTAGAACAGAAAGTTCTGGAGTGCAAAAGGTGGGGAAAAAATCCAGGTTTAAGGTGGTATTTATAGGCAAAAGTTTCTGACAGAGGAGCGTGGCCGGTCCCCTTAAAGCATGGCCGGCCCCCTTAAAATTAAGGGGGCCGCCCCTTATAATTAAGGGGGCCGCCCAACTGTAACGGCCAGAAAACTTGTCTTTTAGTGGGGAAAGTTTATTTGGTGAAAAACTAACTGATTTTGGTTAAATATTTGAAATCATATATTTAGTATGATTAAAACATTTTTCCTTATTACCAAAAATGTTTTTCAAAAATATATAATAAGATTATATAATTAAATAAACTTTGTATTAGTTAATTAAATACCCCTTTGATCATACATTGCACTAAACACTTTGTTTATTCATACCTTAAGTGATTTGGATGTAAAGAGAAATATTAATCACCAAATACTTGTTTATGTCATAAGTTTTAGTTCTTTGAGGTTATATTTTGTAATGATCAAAACATAGAGATATTGATAAAAACTTAACAATGTTTTTTAGGCATTATTTATGTCAACAATCTCCCCCTTTTTGATTATTACAAAACCTTAAACTCAAAGGATTTAAAACTTGTTATTAAACAAGTATTATAGAGTTTACCATTTCTCTTCTCCCCCTTTTTGTAAAATCAAAAAGGTTAGGCCGAATAATCTTCGTGAAAGAAGTTTAAACGGGTAGAGAACTCCCCCTTGATGTATGCTCCCCCTCGTTTGAGAGCACAAAGGGAACGAGCAATTGGAATCTTGGCTACAAAAATATTTTGAAGAGAACAACACACATATATATGCAAAAACAACAATTTGCAAGTAAAAATAGATTCATTCAAGCATGATAGAAATAAGTAACCTAATAACATTCAATATGCTTGTAGCATATTGATTACAATAAAACAAAATAAAAGATATAGTCCTATATTGCCTAAGAGAGCACTTGGACTTGCTTGCAACCCATGGTTGATTTGTTTTATTTGCTTGAAGGAAAACAAAAGCATGGAGCTTAGATGTTTGATTGAGGAGGATATGGGGTGTTGTATGGAACGGAAGAAGTGGATCTCACGATGTTGTATCGTGTTAATGGTGGTATTGGATGATCACGAGTGAGAAGATATTCAATCCAAGAGATATCTTCACTCAAGTAGAGGATTTGTTTTTGAAGGAATATGCAACAAGGGCAAAAGTGAGTGTGATTTGTAACTTGATCCAAGTTAAGAGAGTGGGGAAGGCAATTTGCATAGGGTGATGATGGAGGTAGCCCTTTGTTGCGTTGTGCAAGATGCATAGCAAGGAGATCACTAAGATCATGGGTTTGGTTTATTTCATCACGGAACTTTTGTTTTTCCGTGGCAATGTGAAGGGGATCATAGGTTTGGTATGGATGAGTTTGGTTTGAGTAGTTGGAATTGTAGTTTGATGGTTCATCAAACTTGCATGGATCATTATAAGTTTTTGGAGGTTGAGAGGTGTAGTTTGGCTTGAAGGAGGATGTTTGGCCAATGTTGTATGGTTTGTAAAGAGGATCAAATGAATGCCTTTGTTGGTTTGATGCAAAGTTTGGGAAATAAGAGGTTGGTGGGGAGGAATGATTTCCAACTACATTTGTGATGATGGATTTGTTTCGAGGACTTTTTCGTCGCCAAACGGGTTTTTCCGTCATCCTTGCTAGCCTTGAGGCTTTTGATTTTGGTTTGTTTGGAGAGTTCATGATGGGATGAATGGAGAGCTTTGAGGATTGGGGATATTTATAGTGTAAGATTTGTGTGTTTAAGGATGGATAAAGTTTGTTTGGAGGATTAGGACAAAATGTGTTGATGAAAAATGGGAAATGTAGGTTGAAATGGGCAAAAAAAAGCAGAAAAGATTCTGTAACCCCGACCATCAGATGGCCGGTCCCCTTAATTAGGGGGCGGTCCCCTTAAAATTAAGGGGGCCGCCTTACATAATTAAGGGGGCCACCCATCTGGTGATTTCCAGATTGCCAGAATTGGGTTTTTGGCAGAAAATTTGCAGAAAGGTTGTGTTTTTGGACTTGGATTCAAGCAAGTTCAATTCCTTTAGGCAATATAGCATCTAATCTAACATTAGATATCATGCAAAAACACATAGGCACAAGAGCAAATAATCAACACATAATAAGCAATAGGAGGTAAGTAAATGCAAGCACACTTAAGCTTCCTAAGGCACCTATCTTGAATTAAAGGCAAGGGCAATTAGTGAGTGAAAGACTAATGATGGATCAAGATGACACCATTAGTAGTGAATTTGTCCTAGTGAGTGTCTATATGCAACAAATGTGGAGTTGTGATTGTTTCGACACCTAGAAGCAAAAAGAAATAACGATCCTAAGAAACAATCCAAATGATCTCCTTGATTCAATTTATGCTCGATCATGAATGTCAAAGACATATATTAGATTATATACCTTGACAATTTATGTGAGAGTTTATGCATGATTTTGAAATACAATGTTTTTAGAATTAGTCAACAATGCAATGAAAATGATTTTCATGTGATTCCTAGATTGTGAGAATAAAGATTAGAGAGAATTGATTGAGTTTTAAAAAAAAAAAAATTATGCAAAGAAAATAAATTTTCTCAATCTTAAGTTTTGAGCGAAATAGATTCCTAGACTCAGAGAAGATGGAATGAAAGAAAAATAAATTTTCATGCAAGTATAACTTAGAATTAATTCAATGTAATTTAGTCAACTTGTTCCATCATTCCTAATCCTAAACGTAAGTGGTTGAATAATTCACGCTTAAGGGGTTTTGTGAATATATCCGCAATATTGTCTTCCGATGCAACCTTTTCTATAGATATATTTCCTTTTTGTACATTATCCCTAAGAAAATGGTGACGTATTTCTATGTGTTTAGTCCTAGAGTGTTGTACCGGATTTTTGCTTAAATCTATCGCACCTTTGTTATCGCACATAATGGGGACATTTTCTAACCTAATGCCATAGTCTACGAGAGCTTGTTTCATCCATAGTGCTTGTTGACATGCCTTTCCGGCGCTTACATATTCGGCTTCGGTGGTAGAAATAGCAAGAGCGGTTTGCTTTTTCGAAAACCAAGATGTTAGACAACATCCCATAAACGTGCAAATACCGCTAGCACTTTTTCTATCTACGTAGTCTCCCGCATGATCCGAATCCGCATAAACAATGGTTTCTATGCCGGATTCCTTAGGATACCATAATCCTAAGTGTATAGTGCCTTTAACGTATCGGAAGATACGCTTAACCGCTTCTAGGTGATAGGTTTTGGGATCCTCTTGAAAACGGGCACAAAGGCAGACACTAAACATGATATCGGGTCTACTTGCCGTCAAGTATAGTAAACTCCCTATCATTCCTCTATACTTGGTGTTATCTACGGACTCACCTTCATCGTCCTTTGTGAGCTTTACCTCCGTAGACATGGGTGTTTTCATAGGTTTTGAGTCTTCTAGGCCAAATTTCTTAAGCATTTCCTTAATGTACTTAGATTGGTTAAAGAATATTCCATCATCTAGTTGTTTTATTTGTAATCCTAGGAAGAAGTTGAGTTCACCCATCATACTCATCTCAAACTCATCATGCATGATTTTGGCAAACTCATCACACATGTCTTGACAAGTCGATCAAAATATAATGTCATCAACATATATTTGAACAATGATGAGATTTGGGTCTTTCCTTTTAGTGAAAAGAGTGTTATCTACCATTCCCATGGAATAATCATGTTTAATAAGAAAAGCTTTTAATCGATCATACCAAGCTTTGGGAGCTTGTTTGAGTCCATACAAAGCTTTCTTTAACTTATAAACATGATCAGGTTTTGCGAAGTCAATGAATCCTGGAGGTTGTGCCACATATACCTCCTCATTGATAAAACCGTTAAGGAATGCACTTTTCACATCCATTTGAAATAACTTAAAATCTAGAGCGCAAGCATAGGCAAGTAATATCCTAATTGATTCTAGTCTAGCTACGGGGGCATAAGTTTCATCATAATCAATTCCTTCTTGTTGATTATAACCTTGGGCAACTAACCTAGCTTTATTCCTAGTAACTATTCCATTCTCGTCTAACTTATTTCTATATACCCATTTGGTTCCTATGATGGTCATATTCTTTGGATTTGGGACTAGTTCCCAAACATCATTTGCCTTAAATTGATTTAATTCTTCTTGCATAGCCATAATCCAACTTTCATCCTTTAAAGCCTCACTAATATTCTTAGGTTCTATTGCTGAGAGGAAACAAAAGAAGTTGTTTTTATCTTGGGCTTGTGACCTAAGGGTTCTTTGGTTAAGATGTCCTATTATATTATCTAATGGATGTGATCTAGATTCTTTAATATTAATAGTTTCGTTATTTTCTAAGTGGATGTCTTCATTATCATTTCCTATGGGTTTTGTTTTACTAACCTCAATGGCTTCATCTTCGACTAAATTATCATCTTCTAAAGGTAGTGTTTTAGGAGGTGGTGGTGTTTCATCAAATGTTACATTTAGTGATTCCTCTACCTTCATGGAGTGTTTGTTAAGTATTATATATGCTTTACTATTTTGTGAGTATCCTAAAAATATTCCTTCATATGATTTTGGATCAAACTTAGTGAGGTAGTCCTTAGTGTTTAAAATATAGCATTTACTTCCAAATACCCTAAAGTAGCTTAAGTTTGGTTTTCTATTTCTTAATAACTCATAAGGAGTTTTTCCTAGAATTCTTCTAATTGATACCCTATTTAAAATATAAGTCGATGTATCTACGGCGTGACACCAAAATTTTTGTGGAATGGATTGTTCATTTAACATAGTTCTACTCATTTCTTGTAGTGACCTATTTTTTCTTTCTACTACCCCATTTGATTGAGGAGTACGAGGAGCGGAGAAATTGTGAGATATTCCATTTAACTCACAATATTTTCCGAATTGTATTTCGTTATCAAATTCCCTACCATGATCCGTCCTAATGGCAACTATTGAGCATCCTAATTTATTTTGAATCATTTTACTAAATATTTCGAATTTTTCAAAGGCTTGGGTTTTGTCACTTAAAAACCTAGTCCACGTGTATCGTGAGTAGTCATCTACTATTACTAAGGTATATGTGTTTCCTCCATAGCTCCGCACAGCGGATGGACCAAAAAGATCCATATGTAATAATTCTAGGCACCTAGTAGTGGATACTATATTCTTAGCTTTGTGACTAGCATGAGCTTGTTTTCCAATTTTGCATGCATCACAAAAATGCTTGTCATATTTTAGATTAGGCAAGTTTCTAACTAATTCCTTAGAGGCCAAAGATTGTATTTGTTTCATGTTAGCATGTCCTAATCTCCTATGCCACAATGTAGAGTTTTCATCTAGGGTCGTTAGGCATATCATATCTTCAGGTTTGTTTCCTAGTTTCATAACATATACTCCTCCTTTCCTAATACCTCTACCTATAATTTTTCCATTCTTAACTATTTCGCTATCTTCTTCCGAAAAGATAACTTTACATTTATTATAGCATATTTGGCCTACACTAAGTAAGTTATAAGTTAAATTATTAACATGTTCAACATTTTCAATAGTAAGTGAGTCTTGAGAAATCGTACCTTTGCCAATAATTTTTCCACGCAAGTTACTACCAAAGATAACGTTACCTCCGTTGTAAGCCTTATATGTAGAGAATAGCTTTCGGTTCCCTGTCATGTGCCTTGAGCATCCACTATCCTTGATCCATTCGTCAGGCTCCAAGTCAATTCCAAGGCATATTTCGTCGGTTGCTTTTGCCATGAAACACTTTTCTTCTCTTGGTTTTTCCACTTCTTCTTCGTCAGTATCACTCCATGTTCTACTAACAAATGCACCTTGATTATCATAACTCGGCGGCTTTAGACATTCACCAACGAGATGATTTGGACTTCCACATCTAAAGCATTTTCTTTTCACGTAATTGTCACTTCTATTTCTTTGGAACGATTTTCTATCGTCATGTGATGATCTAGTGAATCTTCCTCGTCTCTTGAAGAATTTCTTGAATTCTCTTACGGCCATTGCATATTCTTCGTCTTCACTTTCGTCACTTGAATCATCATCATCACTAGGTTCCTTTTTGGCTTTTAGAGCAATGGATTTAATTTGTTCTTTCTTGACTTTGACCGTTTCCGAATCTCTTCTTATAATTTCTTCATGAACCTTCAAATTGCCAATTAGTTCATCTAGTGATAACGTCATCAAGTTCTTTGATTCTTCAATTGCCGTGACCTTAGCTCGCCATTTTGGATGCAATGCCCTAAGAAATTTCCTAACACAATTTTTACTAGAAAATGTCTCATCAAGTGCTTTTAAACTTGTGATGATAGTGTTAAACTTAGCAAAAGCATTATCAATTGATTCCTCTTCCGGAATCGTAAATTGTTCATATTGTTGTACAAGAAGATCTATTTTATTATCTTTGACTTGGCTATTACCTTGGTGAGTGATTAGTAAAGAATCCCAAATTTCTTTTGCGGTTTTACACATAAAAATTCTTTCATATTCTTTGCGTGGTAATGCATTATAAATAACCATTTTAGCCTCATTATTTTTTGCTAGTTTCTTTTTCAAATCATCATTTTGTTTTTCAAAAACTACAATTTCATCCATTTTGATTTCAGCATTATATTGAATAGGGGGAAAATCACCAAAGGTAATAATATGCCAAAGATCAAGATCTTTTGATTTCACATACGTTTCGAATCTATTTTTCCAATATAAAAATCCATCACTTTCAAATAGTGGTGGTCTTTGCATAGATTGCCCTTCTAAATATTTTAAAGATTCCATAGATCGTTACAAGTTTTAAAATACAATATATTTTAAAATTCTTGCTAGACGTGGCTCTTGATACCAATTGTGGAAAACTAGAAGGGGGGGGGGTTGAATAGTTTTACGTCTTTTTAATTGTTATAAAACAAATTGTTTAAAAGTTTTCGTTGATTTATAAAATATAGATTCGATGGTATATGAAATCTAGTTATACACAATATGAACAACACTAAGTATATATACTATGAAGCAATAATTATGTAAGTAATGAAATAAGTAAAGGATGGAAAGATCAAACCGAGAGACAAGCGATTTATAGTGGTTCGGCTACAAGGCACCTTCCTTGCCCTACTCCACTCCCCGAGCACCTAACTCGAGAGTTTTCTTCACTATATCAACAAGCTCCCTTATGGCGGAGAAAACCTTACACACCAATATACACACCAATTTACACACCAATTTACACACCAATCTTCACACCAATCTTCACACCAATCTACACGCCAATCTTCTTCACACCTAGCTTTTACACACCAATCTTCTACACACCTTCTTCTACACACCAATCTTCACAACTATCCTACTTCACAACTAATCAACTTCTACTATCTACACAACTATTCTCTAACAAATATTCACAACTAATCACACTATGAAATAATAATTAATGATGATGTTCAAACAACTTAGATGTGGAGATCACAACTAGTTGTAATACTTCTTGTCTTGAGGGATAGAAGTATTCTTCTCTTGCACTTGAATGGATTATGTATGGATCACTTTGAAACAAAGATTTAAGAATGTATGATCAAAGGATTTATAGATTGGAAATGGAGATCTAGAACAGAAAGTTCTGGAGTGCAAAAGGTGGGGAAAAAATCCAGGTTTAAGGTGGTATTTATAGGCAAAAGTTTCTGACAGAGGAGCGTGGCCGGTCCCCTTAAAGCATGGCCGGCCCCCTTAAAATTAAGGGGGCCGCCCCTTATAATTAAGGGGGCCGCCCAACTGTAACGGCCAGAAAACTTGTCTTTTAGTGGGGAAAGTTTATTTGGTGAAAAACTAACTGATTTTGGTTAAATATTTGAAATCATATATTTAGTATGATTAAAACATTTTTCCTTATTACCAAAAATGTTTTTCAAAAATATATAATAAGATTATATAATTAAATAAACTTTGTATTAGTTAATTAAATACCCCTTTGATCATACATTGCACTAAACACTTTGTTTATTCATACCTTAAGTGATTTGGATGTAAAGAGAAATATTAATCACCAAATACTTGTTTATGTCATAAGTTTTAGTTCTTTGAGGTTATATTTTGTAATGATCAAAACATAGAGATATTGATAAAAACTTAACAATGTTTTTTAGGCATTATTTATGTCAATAGAATTAATAGGAAACAAGGATTATAGACTAAACCAACTAGATCTATTGAAGTTGTCACGCCTTAATTGATGGAGGTAGACACAACATCAACAAGAAATCAATGAGATCTAATCAATTATATACAAGTTTCACATAATCATAAGTAGACACAAGGTGAATTAGCAAATCATCATCAAAGAAGAGCAAACAACAATGATAATGGAAAACATAATTAAGATAGAATCATCAAACCAATACATGATGTTTATGGAGTGATTGAAACCCTCTAAGTTGCTGGAAAAACACCCACCTAAACCCAGGAATCGACCTTAGGGTTTAGGGCTTACAAAAAGTGAAGTTGTATTTATAGGCATGTTTTCTGTCGGCCCTTCGTGACGGCGTCAGCCCGTACTCTTGAGGCCATCAAGACCATTTTTTCACCAAATTGTAGATCTCTTCGTCCTCTTCGCGTGGGCTTTTGAATCACCTAAATCCGAGTTCGTATGCAAAAGTTATGACCAAAACAATATCAGCTACTCCGCGCGCAAGTTTTGACAAGTTTACACGTGACGGCCTTGGTGACGCCGTCATCAACCACGGTATTTTATTCTTGCTATCTGACGCCGTCAGGGTATAACTCTTGACGCCGTCACCTAGTGCTTCCAGCATGGAAAATTGATACTTTGCCGTTTTCTTCACTTTTATGCTCTAAAAACGTCCAAAATGGCTTCTTTTCCAGAATTCACTCTCCAAGTACCTAAAATCACAAAAGGAACGATTTAGGGCAATATTTGATCAAATAAATTCGGATTCGGGCTTAAATGACCCCCTAAAAACGGATCATTTTTCGCCTCATCAAAATCTTATTCAAAAGTCCTATTAATAATCAAATCTAGGCGTATAACGTATTAATTCAATTAGGGCTTTCTTTTTCTTAGAAAAAGAGCCACATACATCGATAAATCGATTGCGTAAGCCAAAATTAAATAAATACCACATAGCACATAATTGATTACTTAATATTGGAGTCTTCCCCAATTCGACATCTATTAAAATTTACATGTTTTAATATAACTTAACCATTAATATATATAAGCAATTTAAACAATTTAAATAACACAATAAAAATCCATGCAAATATGCACTTTTTCATGGATTTAGCTTAACAATTAACACATTGCACCAAGATCGTTTACTAAAACGCATAACAATTAAATGACATCTTAGGGTTTCTAATTAGATTTTATAAAAAATAAAAGCAAAACCCTAAAAAACCCCTTAGGTCATTCGACCCAAAATTAGGGTTAGGGATAAAAAAACATAAACCCTAAAAAAACATGTAACTTTACGAATCAAAATCCAATTTTTATTCATTGCGATAATTAATTACACATTATAACGGCTCTAGATGCCACTGTTGGAATTATTATATCATGACAATCATATTAATAAACCATGAACATCAAAGTGAGCATAAGCGGAAGCAATTATAATAGATCGAATAACATGTAATTAATTAATCATTAATTTAAATAGTAAACATACCGTAGTGATTCTAGCCCGAACAAGAATCAATGCAATCTTCCGGAACCAATGAACCCTAATTAGGGTTTATAAGGATTATATGAATTACCCCTTACCTTTTTGTAATACAATCCAAGAATCAAACAATAGTGTGTTTGATTCACGTTCTTGTACACACGTACTAATTCAAGGAAAAGTTTATGCAAGTAATAAACACAAAACAATTTTGGACACAAGAAAATCGAAACCCTTAGGGGTGTTCGGTTTTGGATCGACCAAGAAAAGACAAGGAGAAGAAAACACCAAGATGTGTGTGTACAAGTTATGAGAAAAACCTACACCTTGGGTTTGCTTATATACTACACATTACTTGGAGCTCTATCCCATAGGGGATTCCGGAACCTTCTTTTGTTTCCATGTATTGTCTAGTAATTAGTTTCCTAATCTTCGTTTAATAATTAATTAGTCATTAATCAATAATACTAATTATTATTTATTTGTTTTGTGTTTAATAATTAATTATAACATTTTATAAATAATTATTACATTTCCTCTTCATACGTATTGTGTGCAATCCCGTGATCTCAAGTTCGATCCTAACACACGACTATTATTATTTTGTCTATAAAACCAACACAAATAAACACCCCCTTTATTAAAAAGAAATGATGAATGAATGAATTACCTGACGAAGAAGAGTGCTGGATAAAGAATCGATTAATACCATCTAACCATCCAGTGAATCAAGGAAATTTATTAATGTTTCTTCTTCAATTTCTGATTTTGAAAATTTATTATTATTATTATTATTATTATTATTATTATTATTATTATTATTATTATTATTATTATTATTAGTGTTGAAATACTCGGGTTGTAATCCTTGAAATATCGCCTTGAAATGATGAAAATATACTTGTAATAACTAATACTTCATTAGTTATAAAGCTTGGTACTTAATATTATTTCTAGCTTATAAAAGTACTTCGTAGTTTTTGTGCCAATTTTTATTAAAAGCTGTCAAATAAAAATGGGTTTAGCCGATATTCAAACGTGAATATCTTTGTCGTTACTTGTCCGTTTTACTTGTTCTTTATGTCCACGGTTACGTCTTAGTATGTAGTAATATATTTTGGAAAGCTCGGCTCCTCCAGGTTACGTCTAAAGTCTCTTTTTGTCCAATGAAAAACGTCCAACAGCAAACATTTTTCAGAAAAATACTTTTCGTCAACAATCTTGCAAAAATCATAACTTCTTCGTTATAAACTCTTTTTAATCCGTTCTTTCGCCTACGGATTCGTTTTTGAAAGTATTTTCTAAAAATTTTGCCAAAGTTCCCTTGGTGTTTACTGATTTTCCAGGTTTTCACAAAATGGGACAGCATGTCTTAAACATGTTCCAAATCAAGTTTTCAAGGTTTATAACTAATTTCTACCATCACCAAACCTCTTGTAATCACCACATAGCTAATCTAATCCTACCATACACCTTCTTAGGGTGCCATGGGCTCCTAACCAAGTTATTATAGCAAGGGGATTCATAAATAAAAAGTTAGGGTTTGTATGTTCCATTTTGACAAAATAAATGGTGGTATAGCTAGTTGTACATGGTTTTTAGCATGGAAATCATGAAATACAAGTAAATATAAGATGATTCATGTAAAAATAAAGTTGATAACTTACTTGATAAAATGAGATGATTAGATGATGAGTATGCTTGATGTTCTTGTGTTTTTGTTGCTTGTATCTTAACTAGAATCATAAAAGGAGTAAGATTGTAGCTTTAAGTTATGAAAAACCTTCACTTGTTCTTGGGATTTATCTTGGGTCGTGGGGTTGAAGAGAGGAAAGGGTGAGATGATTTTCTTTCTTATCTAAAAGTGTATGTTATAATTTTAGGTTTTTAGTTAAGTATAAGTTTTGAGGTTTATTAGTTTTAAAATAGAAAATCAATGCAAGAGGTTAAGGGTGTTCATGTGGCCGGTTTTTGGTGAGCCAAGGGGGGGGGGGGGGTAGGGGTACTTGGTATTTAATTAGGAAATCTTGTGTAAGTTTAAGGGTTATTACGTGTTATTCGTTAAAATCGGGTACCGGGTTTAATAGAAATAAACGTTCACGAAGTTAACCGGGATGAAATAAAGTTATAATAATGTTAAAAACATATTAAAAATATGTTGGGTACATTTACTGAGTGATCGGGTGATTATTGTTTAGTTTTCACGAAAACCGTCGTTATATTCATAAGCGTACGTTATAAATAAAATAAATTTCCAAAATACTGGGTAACTGAATGTTATAACTTTTATGATGTTAAAATGGATATAAAAATATGTCGGGACCATTGTGGGAATATTTAGATATATTCGTCGTGTATAAACCGGGTGTTAACGTTTACTATAAATACTTATACGTAAAAACGTTAAATGTATCAAATATATAAATTTGAAAATCCTGAGAGTGGTATAACATGAAAATGCTGTTATGATGATATGCAGACTATCTCCAGTCCGTATGCAGTGTTCTTAACACTAATGAAATGAATTCGCACCTAAACCAATCCGGTTACGCGAATTTGAATACCCGTAAACTAAATTTACGATGAAATGAGTAATGCAAGTGAATAGTGAAAACTTTTCCGGAAATGAATAGTGTTCAGTGAATAGTAAATTTCCCAAAAGTTTCTCAGAATATCAAACTGACCTCGAAAATGATGAATAGTAAAACGATGAATAGTGTTTTGATGAATAGTGATTTATGAATAGTAAAAAGTCGAAGTTTGGGAAAATGACCTGAAATGGTAAATGACGTGAAATGGTGAGTTGTGACAGTGAGCTCGTAGGTTTGAAAGTTAAACCACAAAGCTGTGAATAATATAATGTAGCACAACAGTGGGCGAGATATACAAATGTGAGCACATAGTAAAGATCGCAAACTATCTCAGACTGCAAATACATATAATTGGTCCACACATAGTCAGGGTGCCACTTCCCAAATGATATACTGGGTGCCACTTCCCAAAATGATATATTGGGTGCCACTTCCCAAAATTATTTGAGCACATTCAAGCCAAGTCACACAAATTGGAATTTACACAATAAGACACATATTGCAAATCAAAACACACATATTTTCCAAAAACATGAAATCAGTGGATCACATCATGAAAACATTTGAAAGCATTGAGTACCATTTCCACCCTAAGGTAAAGCATATTAAAAAGTGAGGCTACGAGAACTCACCTTAGTCTCAGCAACGCAATATCAACAACAATAACTGGGATGGAAAAACACAACGATCCTAACAGTAGCACAGCTCAACAGTCAAGGGTAGCCTAGCATAACAGCAACTAGAATCTTACAGCATGACGGAATCGGCATGACCTAATAATATAAAGACTAGTCTTAACATATATTCCATAAAATAATCTAAGGTGTAAAAGTTTCCAAAACTTAACTATTCCCATTCCCATAGTTATTCCAATTACATTACCAAAATAATATCGTTTTATCCTTTTATTAGAGTTTGGTATCATCGCTTGTGTTACGGTAGGAAGACATTGACTCTAGAGTACACACGCCAAATGAAGAACGAACAATGAAGATGTCGCGAATAATAAGACAAAAAGTCAAGAAGAGATGATGAAGATAACCTAAAGTGATCCCACATAGCAAACACACCAAATAAAAAGGATAGACCGGTAGTTGATATTTTCCCATAACCCCATTTAATTTCATGAAACATACTTGTATATGTTTAAATAGAAATTCGCCATGACTCATCCGTTTAGAGGACGTCTCCAAGTCGAATGACTTAATTAATTTCCAAATAAGTTTAAACAACAAATGTTATAAATATTATTGTTCGTTAGACATTATTTTCGTTATTGTCCGTAGCGGCTCGAATACATTAAATTCATAATGAGTCTAATGTACTAAAGTCGTTTCGCGTCAAAGTGTCCATAATGTCTAAAGTCCAATAATATTCTGAGTTAGAATATACTTCCCAAGTTCGATGTTGCAAAATCCCAAATAATCCGACTACCAATCAACAACCGGCTAAATAATCCAACAAATGATCCCAAATAGTATACTAGGATAAACGTGCCTCGAAACGTCTAATAACTCTCGTTTTTTTCCGTTTTCATTCCAAAATTAAATAATTACACTTTCACTCTCCTTTTAGAGATATATATAATAAACAAATAAGTTTTGTAAATTACTATTTCTAATAAGTATGTTTATTACTTATTTTCTTTTAATTTTTATCACGTCAAATTGTGTCACAAGTTATATTTCTGTTTCGAGTCACATCTCCATATCAATCCCTCGGTCATAGCGCAGGGTCAAAAGTCAATTATGTCAATAATGTCCAAGTTACTACTAGTGATAAGTCCATTATAGGCTATCGAAGTCACACGAGACCAAGTAATAATAATACTCAGCCTAATCTAATCCTATGGCTCGAGTTCCAAGTCACAATAACCACCATATTATCACAAATCAATCGGACCAAATAATCTTACCTCGTCGAGACCACGGGGTCTCGGCTGTGACTCTACACCGCGAGCAAGACAACACAAACGGACAAAACTCTAACCAAATCCTAGCTACCCATGATTGACCAAAACCCATGAGTGGGTTCAGTTCCAGCCGCGACCTAAGGTGACCCAACAAATAAACCAAGTTATTATTCGTTTTCTGTTTGATTTAAACCCATCGATCTACCTTACCTTACTAACCAAAACAAGAAAACAATCAAAATGCGGCGGCGGTGGTGGCTCGTGGGTGGTTATACAGCGCGTACATTAAAGATCGAAGACAAGGATGGTGAAATAAGGGTGGGTTTGTTGTTGTTTCGAAGGTGGAGGTGGCGGTGTCGTGTGGTAGTGGTGGTGGCCATGTATAGTGTGACGGCGGCGGAGTTAAGGGGGAGAGAGAGAATGAAATATTAGGGTTTGAGAAAAATGAAGTGTATTGGGTTATATTAATTGAAATGAGGAGGTGTAAGGGGTTATATGTGGCAGCTTTTATTAAACTTTCATTATAACATGTTTCGGGTTCATTTAACACAGTAAAAATTCTCGAGAGCTGTTTTAAGTTGCGCCAATATTTTTAAATTTGTTTTTCCATTAAAAATGACCATAAATACGTTTATATTCGTTCTAAATGTCTACGATTAATTGTTTTATGTTTTTATTAGGTTCAGACTCGTGCTGACTCATGTTGTGCTCTACTTTCACGTTTCACGAGAAAACCTGGTTTTCAGTTCAAATGATGTCCAAAAAGCTCGGAAAATATATAATAGGCAATAATAAACATATTTTATTATCTAAATGAGTACTAGAAGTCACCGGTTTTCATAAATAGTTTTAAGTTTTATAAACAAGTATTGCCCTAAAATGTTGGTTTCTATAGTTAGACTTTTAATTGCTATTTATGTGAAAAATAAGTGGCCATTATATCAACTAGATGTGAATAATGCTTTCTTTTATGGTGATTTAGATGAGGATATTTATATGACTATTCCTCAAGGTTTTTGTGATTCATCTAATAAGAATAAAGTTTGTAAGCTCACTAAATCTTTATATGGTCTTAAACAAGCACCTAAAAAGTGGAATGGAAAGCTTGTTAGTGTTCTTAAAGAAAATGGTTTCGTGCGGTCTATCAATGATCATTCTTTATTCACAAAAACCAAAGATAAAAAGTTTATCGCCTTATTGGTTTATGTTGATGACATTGTTATCACAGGAAACTGTGATAATGAAATTGATCGGTTTAAGATTTTTCTCAACACTAAGTTTAATATAAAAGATTTTGGGTTCTCTTAAATACTTTCTGGGAATTGAAGTTTTGAAAAATGGAAATGATATATGTCTCATTCAAAGGAAATATTGTTTAGAACTGCTTAAAGAATTTGGTCTTCTTGGGTGTAAACGAGTGTTTACTCCCATGGAACCGAATTCAGTTCTTCCTTTTATTCCAACTAAAGATAATCCTTTGCTTGATAACATTACTAGATATCAAATGTTACTTGTTAAACTCATTTATCTGACCCATACCAGACCTGGTATTGCATATTCTGTTCACTTTTTTGCTCAATATATGCACTCACCTTTAAAGTCTCATCTAGGTTCTGCCTTAAATGACTAAGGTATTTGAAAGGTGCTCCAGGTAAAGGTATTAGGTATTGTTATTCAAGTAGTGATAATGTTTTGGAAGGATACAGTGATGTAGATTGGGCAAAATGCTTAAAAACCAGAAAATCTGTGACTGGTTATTGTATCTATTTCAACAAATGTCTTATTTCATGGAAAAGTAAAAAACAAAATACTCTTTCAAAATCATCTACTAAAGCTGAATATAGATCTATGTCTCAACTGCTCGTGAAATTATTTGGATTCAAAACTGTTAGCTGATTTGAACACAAAAATCACTCTTCCTGTTGTTCTATTTTGTGATAACAAATCTGCTTTGCAATTGACTATAAATCCAGTTTTACATGAAAGATCAAAACACTTTGAAATAGATGTGCACTTTATCAGAGAGAAAATTGCAAAAGGAGTTCTAAGTACTAAAAAGATTGGTTCTCAAGACCAAATTGCAGACATTTTAACCAAACATCTTCCAGTGTTTATCAGCATAAATTTTTATGTGATAAACTAACTATGTTTGATATGTTTAGCTGTTAGATTAAGGAGGAATGTTCAAATAAGCAGTAATTTGACATCTAAACATATCACTTATTATCTTTTGCTTATTTTCCTTTTTAGTTTTTATGTTTTGTAGGTAATAAAGTAGAGGGTCTGATCCTACGCAAATGGATACTTATAAGAAGAGTAAGGAGAAGTTTGGGCAGCTTATGGATACTTCTACATAGCTTAAGGACAAAAGTGAATGATCCTAGCCTATATAATCATCTCATCTGCTTGGGTTATGTTGGAACAATCGATACATCAATTCAATGTTATAATATAAGAATCATGACAATCATAAAATAGGTAAACACATATGCGGAAGCGTAAGAACATCTATAACACATAAGAGATTAACATAAATTAAATAGGAACGTACCGTGGTGATTCTAGCCCGAACAAGAATCAAAAGCAATTGTCTTTAACAATATGAAGAACCCTAATTAGGGTTTATATGGATCAATGATTAACCCCTTACCGTTTTGTTAATCGATCCCTTGATAACAACAAAAGTATGTTGTTACCTCGTTCTTGTACACACGTACTATAACCAACTAACGTTAGATGCTAGTGTAAAGACACGTTTATTAAACCAAAAATCTTTGTTTAATAATTAAATAAAGTCGATCTACTTTTCAATATTAATAATTGAAGTCAATTATCTCTACCAATGATAGTGATAGATCGACTGTTTCAAAGAAAGAAAAAGAAAGCAACATATATTGGTTATAGTAATTTTGTACGGAGAGATCCAAAAAACTAAAGTCCCAATATATTTGTATTTATAGTGAAATTGACTTCTTGCTCAAGACTAAGATCGACTAAGGGTTATACAAACCCATACTGATCGGCCAAGCCCATTGAATGGGATTCTAGAACCTTCTTGAGCTCCTAATTTCACTAACGGTCCTTCCTTTATTTCCTAACGGTCGTTTAGTCAATTCCATTAATTACTCAACGTCCATTAGGTATCATTTCGTGTCCTAAATAATTAAATACATAACATGGTTATATATTAATTATTTCCGTTAGTCATTCATACGTAAAGTGTGCAATCCCGAGGTCTCGGGTTCGATACTAGATATTTAACTAACTAATATTTATCCAATATTCCAACAGCTCCCACTTGGATATCTATTAATAGTAAAATGACATTGGTTAGCGTCTAGCAACACGCCAATGCCCCTAGTTCAACTCGAGGTAGTTTTCCTGGAAAAACCTTTAATGATTCATCATTATAATCATCCTTTTGTTTCTAATACTACGTTAATAACGATATGGAACTTAGTCATTCTTTAATTAACAATTCTATTTCTCGTTGTCAGGAAAAATGATGAACAGGAACAGATATCGTTATGCTCGGAGTTCGATAATTTTCTACAAATAGCTTTCTGAATTCACCTGTCTCAAATGTAAGTTGAGAGGCCCGAATTTCTCAAGCTGCATACAAAAAAAAGAAGATAGTAAGGGTGGAGCAAAGATAATTTTACTCTCTTCGTTTAATGAAAATAGAAGCTTGGTGGTTACTTCTCAAATCATCATACTTCCACTGTTAGTTAAAAACTAATGATTGTTCTTCCAAAAATGTATTTCTACTCTTGTCAGAATTCAGAAAGGAAGTTGAAACAAACTTCAGAATCATATTGATTCACTCATAGGATTCTCTATTTTACGTGGTGATGCATTGATTTCAGATCCGTTGCTTTCTCTTGGTGATACATTAGTAACAGATTCAATGCTGCTTTCCGGTGAACTCTCCTGGTTTCCTTTATGAACAAAGAAACCTTTATAAGTAGTCAGTAAATATAACAGATCCTTCCAATAAAACTTCGCACAAAGTTGCGATAAATAAAACTTTTCTTGGAGTTTAATCCTTCCATATGATAAATGAAGAAGTTAGACTTCAAAAAATATCATGGATTTAATGAATTAGCAACATCATCAAAATTTGCAAAAATCGACATATATAAAAAATTACAAATAAGTAACAAACTAACATCTCTCATTTGGAATGAAAGACGAGAATTCTTGCTTGTAAATGCAAGCTTTTCAATAAGATTTGAGGTTAAAATAGTCTCCGATGTCAAACTGAACTTCTTTACGAGAAACAAAAGACATTTCTCATTAGTGAAGTTAGCTTGGAAAAATCATGGATTTTGATAAGGAACATGTGTTACTATATGTTGTTTTACTATGATAACCAGTTTGCATGAAGCAATATAAGCACTGCCCTATAAAATATTATCAAACCGTTGTCGTGCGCAATATAGGTAATGACATATCTTTACCAGAATCGCTTTGGCTGCTAATATTTTCTTTTAACTGCTCATCTTCCTCGATGTGCTCCTTCTCCAAAGAGGAGTCTTTATTGTCAGGAGATGCCCATTTGCACAAATTAAACTTTGGCGACTTTGTCATGATGCTACCTAAAACAGAGGTGAAACTAATTCACACTTTTCTACACCTGTTAGCATTACATTTATGAGCCTAAATCACCAGATAACACAAAAGTGTGACATTGAAAGATCATTAAGTACCCGCTTCTCATGACAGTTGCATCAATTATGATTTGGGGGCGACTATGACAAGGTTGTCATATTGACATAAACATTAGATAAAAGTTATTAGGCTACCATCACAAATTACAGATAAAATTTAGTTTGGTTGACAACGATGACCATTTCAATATAGACATTTAACTAATTACATATTCTTAAAAAATTATGTCACACGTTGAATTGTCTGGGACACAGAATGTGCAGTATATTTCATATTTACATATCACGTCATCTCTAAGTATGTAACTAAGGATTTTAAAATTTTCATGTTATACAATGTGCACTAGCTAAAACTTGCTTATGATGACTTTTAGATTTTGACCCCTGAAATTTACAAAAACGTACTTGACTTTTCTAATGGCCCTTTAGTGACAAAAAGTACTTGACTTTTCTTTAAATTAAGCAAAATAGTTGAGCTAAACTGTTATTTCCTTTAGGTATCTCAGCAAACAAAAAAGGGTGGCTGATAAGTTTCTCACGATACGATCTCCATTCACTTGTCATCAAAACTAACAAAGGAAAGTTTTTTAATTAGTCTATACCTTCAAAGAAGGCAATTGCTTGTGAACCAAAGAATAGGACATAAACTACCGGGCAAAACTAGGTCGGATCCAATTTCTATGGCTGTGTGAATCGAAGTTTGATGTTTACATTAAAACTTAAGAAACTAGAACTGTTACTTCGTCTCTTTTAGGCAGAGATAGAAAAAAATGTGGGGTCCCGTGGGTTGGCAATAAGTCAAACGGGCAGATCATTCATTCATGTATCATGTTGAAACAGGTAGATTACACAACATACATTTTCTATATTATCAGTGTACCAAATATGATTAGAAAATCGATATAACTTCAATACAAATCTAAATTTCTGAATAAGATGAAAATACACTTGACCCATTTACTTTTTACAATTTTGATTTTACACATATACCAAACCGGCATTTTCATTTTGGCTTATTACTAGTGTCAACTTTTTCAGCCTTTACCATTGAAGGTGAACTTATACATGACATTTTATCAAAAAGGCTCGATAGTGAATATACACATATCATATCATACGTTCTGAAGTTGTAATACTAAACTAATAGAGCAAATGATTCAAGATACGTGTGGTTAATGTTAAAGGGAAGATGGTACCATCTTGGTCATGAGTAATGTCTACTGTGGTAGCAGCACAATGAGGTTGAAGGTAAAGCAATGCGGTGTTTACACGTGAACCACCCATCAAATATCCAGCACCAGCTAGTTCCAACCATCCCTGAATTACATAGGATTATTAAACCCAAAACACAATCCACTTTTTTTTGTCGAAATATAGACAAAACACAATCTCTACTGTGGTAGGAGCTGAATGGGGTGTTTGTTTAAGCTTAATTGGCTGGCTTGTTAAAATTTTGAGGCAGGTAGACATATATGTTTTGAGCCTTATGTCCTTATATCCCATTGTCGTCAGTTCATTGGTTCGCGATTTTGCAATGTAAACTCCTTGGACTTTTCTTACTTAATTCTTTTTGGCTTATATAGGTTGTGAACTCAGTAGTCTATAAACAAGAAGAAACATTGCATCAAAATATCTAACTTCCAGCCAAAATTCCACCATTAAAATACCTCTAAAACCTTGATTTGATCTCCATTTTGTACGTATTTTCAAAATCTAAACCGAACAATCAACTCAGAGTTCAATTCCGCATCGATTGGTATCGTTTTCCCCAAAATTCACCATGTTTTAAATTTTCCGATTTTGGAGCCAAAACCTAATTTCATAATTGAATCATCTAATTGTTTGGAGTGTGCAATTCGTTCTGTTTTTAAGCAATTCTGAGCAGCTTTAGTGATCAATTGTGATTCATCATGTCACCTAGAGGTAGAACTTCCAAACGGAAAACCAAAATACCTAATAAGCTCTTGGATACTGATTATGATGTGACGAAAGTCAAACAGAATAATTCAAAAGCTAAAGGAAGTGAAACAGGGGAAATACAGCATACTAGGAATAAAGAGACTATTGATGCTAGTGTATGTACTGAGAATGTTGCTGTGGGTGATACAATGGAGGATGTGGGATGTTTGGATAGGAATGTTTGTGGAACTGATGGGAATAAGGGGTGTTTGGATGCAGTTGAATTCCCTATGCTTAATGAATCTGTTAGGATGAAAGGGGTTAATGGTAAAGATACTGCTGATAAACAAAGAGAATGAAGTACTGTAAATGATCAAAACAATGGGATTGCTAGTAACATGGAAAAGCTTATTGAAAGCACTGTAAGCAACACTGTTTCATTGAACTATAACACTGAATCACATGAATTTAGGAACAATGATGTTTGCAATACTGATACATGTGAAAATAAGTGTGAAAACAGAAGGGAGCTGAATAATAATAATAATAATAATAATAATAATAATAATAATAATAATAATAATAATAATAATAATAATAATAATAATAATAATAATAATAATAATAATAATAATAACAATAACAATAACAATAACAATAACAATAACAATAACAATAATAATGTGAATAATAACATTGTGAGAAAGACTTTTGCTGATGCAACTAAAAATGAACTGAATGAGATCATAAACAAACTAAGTTTGATTCCTATTGAGATAGAGGAGGAGAGAGAAGTTGTTGTGTTGGATGAGGAACTTGTTAGGGAAGGAAGCATGAAATGGATGTTCACTTTGTGTGGCTACTTTGTTGGTTGCAAAATGTCATATTATGAGCTTAAGTACAATCTAGGCAGAATGTGGGGGAAATATGGGTTAAAGGATATTGTGGTTCAAAATGGTTTGTACTTGTTTAAGTTTAGAGAAACACAGGGTATGAATCAGGTACTTGAAAGTGGGCCATGGTGTGAATAATAAGCCTCTTATGGTACAAAAATGGGATCCAAGTATTATTTATTTTATTTTTTTGTGCCAAAGGTGAATATATATTATTAAACATCATGAAACTTTATACACTAAAACAGAGAAATAGACATGCCTATTCTCTTTCACAACATACAAGCAGATTACCATACTACAACATCTGGATCTAAAAACAAATACATCCTATCTTCAGTCAAACACAAATTGACTAAGAATCCAAGATTCACACAACAACTTGCAAGCAAACCATACTCAGTTTGCAGACAATCTGCAGCTTTCCAATTCACCTAATAATGCACCAATAACCATCTAGCTACATTTCCATCACATCTTCCCATCAAGGTCATTCAACCTGCCACCACAATGACCAAAACAGGATAGATGAAGGGACTATTTTTGTAAACCATAAAGTGAGTTTCCATCTGAGTAGGGTAAAGTGAGCTGGTGTGACAGTGTATGGTACTAGGAATTGTGAGGAGTGAAAAATGAACCTACATGGTCCTAGTGTACACTGTCAAAGGAGGTTAGGTTGGTCCTCCCTCAAGGTGTGTGTTCCCAACTGTGTGAAGCCATTGTAGTAGATGGAAATGTAGCCCAGTTGGTAGAGCCCTTGACAGAAGAGAGCCAGAGGTTTTACCATGCTGGATCAAACTGCACAATGTACCAATGGAGGCTTGGACTGTTAAAGGTATTAGTGCTATTGCTAGCAGCCCAGGGAACCCACTTATCATGGACAAAGTTACAGCTAGAATGTGTAGTGAACAGTGGCGAAGCTTGGAATTTTCAAGTGGGGGGTCGGGATCTAAATTTTTTTTTTCCTAAGGCTATATTTGAGGTATACCAAAATTTTCGGGGGGTCGAAACCGAATATACCGAAATTTTTCTACACGAAAACTATATACCCCTTACATCGCAAAAAAAATTTCGGGGGGTCGGGCGCCCCCCCCCCCCCCCCCGGCCTCTTAAAAGCTACGCCACTGGTAGTGAAGGTACTGGTAATGCAGGGTTTGCTAGGGTTCTGGTTGAGATAAAAGCTGATAAAGAGTTCAAAGAGAATATTGAAATATGCTACAAAAATGATAATGGAGTGATTAAGGAATCTAAGTTTGTAAAGGTTGAATATAGTTGGAAACCTCCTAAGTGTAGCAACTGTAAGGTATTTGGGCATAATGATAGCAATTGTGGATTGGTGAGGAATGCTGAGAGTGGTAAGAACAATGTTACTTATGAGCCAAGAGGGAGTAAGCCTAGTGATGATAGAGTTAATGTTGGAAAACTGTGGTGAAGCAGGGTAGCAAAAAAGACACCAAGGATGAAGGTAATGGTGATGTTAGAAGAAATAGAGGTATAAGAGGATCTAAGACAAGACTAGAATTCAGGCCTATTCAAAAGAAACATGTTTACTAATGTGAAGAAACAAACACAACCTAGTGAGAGCACAACTGATAAAAGTGTTGATATTGGTAACAAGAATCCTGCTAGTCTAAAGAGCCCATGGAAAGTTAATAAGAATACTATTGAGGAATTAAAAAGAAGTGCAAACAAGTATGTTGTTTTGGAAGAAATTGAGGAAAGTGAGATTTATGGGCAAAACTGGAAAGAAAGTGTGGACAAATATGTGAAAAACCAAAGACAACCTTCAAAAGTGGATGCTAAGTTTTGGACTGAGGAAATGCATGAATACTACAAAGTTCAATGGATGGCAATGTGGGAGAAGGAATGCTTTGATGAAGATGTATATGATAAAGATAGTGGAATCAGGGGCGAAGCTTGGAAATTTCGAGTGGGGGGTCGGGATCTAAAATTTTTTTTCCTAACACTATGGGGGGTCGAAACCGAATTAAATTGGGGGGCGAAACTGAAAATACCGAAATTTTTCTACACGAAAACTATATACCCCTACATCGCAAAAAAAATTTCGGGGGGTCGCCCCCCGGCCCCTTAGAAGCTGCGCCCCTGAGTGGAATGGCCAAATGACTACCAATGAGGTGAATGGAAGTGCAGTGGAAATCCTGAATAAAGGAGCAGATCAGCATTGTAATTCATGTCAACAATGAATATTGAATTGAAGGTGGCTGCTTGGAATGTTAGAGGTATGTGCAAGTGTGCAACAAAGAAATGCAAAAGGATGTGAAGAAATCCATTAGCAGTGAAGGCTTGCATATTTGTGATGTGCTTGAAACTCATGTGAAAGAAAAACAGATTGGTAAAGTATGTGATTTTGTGTTTGGGAATTGGAATTGGTGCTCTAACCTTAGAGAAAGTGATAGAGGATGCAGAATTATTGTGGGTTGGAATGAGGACCATGTTAACATCATGCAGCTGCACTCTAGTAAACAAACAATCTTATGTGTGATTGACATTAAAGACAGTAAAAACAAGTTTTATTGTTGCTTTGTGTATGCAGCTAACACTCGTAGAGAGAGGAAAGACCTTTGGAAGACATTGGCTAGCTACAAAAGCATCATTAATGATTGCCCTAGGTCCTTATGGGTGACTGGAATGTGAGCCTTAATGTTGAAGATCATTATGAAGGAGGTTCATGTAAAACTAGTGATTTGCTTGATTTCCAGGAGTGCTTGGATAATATTGAAGTTGAAGACCTCAATTGTACAGGAATACATTTTACATGGGTCCAAAGCAGATTAAACCCAAGGATTGACATGGTTCTTGGAAATATGGAGTTTATAAGCAAATTCAACAACTCTCATGCTATCTTCCTCCCGCATCTTACTTCGTGCTCTACTTATCATTCGACAAGTGATGAGGAAAAAGCATAAGGCATTTAGATTTTCTAATTTTATCATTGATAAACCTCAATTTCTACGTATTGTGCATAAAGAGTGGGATATACCTATTGAAGGATGTTGCATGTATAAATGTATGAAGAAACTGAAAGCTCTTAAGTTCCATATAAAAGCTCTAAGCTGGAAGTTTGGCAATCTTCATGAAAAAGCTATTGAATGGAGGGAAAAACTCTAAGTGATTCATATGAAGGTTGACAAAGATCCCCATAATATTGCTCTTAAACAAGAGGAAGCAACAATTCTCAAAGAATACAACATTGCTGTCAAAGATGAAGAAAAGTTGCTATTCCAAAAAGCTAAAATAGAGTGGCTATGTGATGGAGATAGGAACACTAAATTTTTTCATGCCATTTTGAAAAGCAGAGCTCATAAAAGCAGGATTGAAAGTGTCAACAATGAGAATGGGGAAAGATTTGAAGGTGATCATGTCTCTAATCAATTTATCAAACATTTTCAAAACTTTCTTGGTGTTGCACTTCAGTGCAACATTGTAACCTGGAAAGATTCAATCCTAGAGTGGTGTGAAGTTCTGATGCTGAGATCGTGGTTAGAGAAGTGAATGAGGAAGAGATTAAGAAAGCATTGTATGATATTAATGATAATAAAGCTCCTGGACGAGTGCTAGATTCTCTAAGAAGGCTTGGTCTGTTATTGGAAGGGATGTTTGTGAGGCAGGACTGGGAAAATGCTTGGTGAAGTGAATGCTACCCTCATTACTCTTGTACCTAAGATTAAAACACCAATGAAGGTATCTGATTATAGACCAATAATGCTTTATGCAAATTGGTTAACACAAGTGAGAGTGCTTTCATACCTGGAAGGCAAATGCTTACTCAAGAATTACTTAAAGGGTATAATTGGAAAAGTGGTGCAAGAAGAGTTGCTTTGAAGATTGACATCCAAAAAGATTATGACACTGTCAATTGGGACTTCTTGGAAGGTATTCTACATGCTTTTAAGTTTCCTGATCTGAAATGGATTATGGTATGTATAAGATCAACTGCTTTTACCATTAATGTAAACAATGAAAGGGTTGGGTACTTTAAAGGAGGTAGAGGACTAAGACAGGGAGATCCAATCTCTCCTTACATCTTCACCCTTGTTATGGAGGTTTTTAGTTTGGTATTGAAGAAAGAAATTGATGAAGATAGCAGCTTTAAATACCATTGGGGGTGCAAAGGGTTGCAAATATCACACTTATGCTTTGCTAATGATCTGTTTGTTCTTTGCCATGGGGATCTTAAATCAGTGATGGTGGTGAAGAATGCTTTATACAAGTTCAACACTATATCTGGTCTACATACTAATATTGGGAGTTCAGGAGCATGTTAAGCAAAGTATACTTGACATTCTTCCATTCAAGATTGGTGCTTTACCTGTGTCATACCTAGGTATTCTGATATGAACCTATCCCATACTAGGCTCGTATCGGTTCATAAGTCCAAGTGTAGAACTCACTCAAAAGGCTAGCTTGTAGGAGGAGGGGACACCTACACTTATAAACCACCACCCAATCCCATACTTGGGCGATGTGGGATCGTAACAATACCCCACCCTTTGAAGAACCAACGTCCTCGTTGGTCACGGCTATGTTGGTCACGGTTGGCACCCCTCTTTGGGTCCAAGCCACCACTCCAAGCTCGTTGGTCACGGCTGGTGTGTTGGTCACGGTTGGCACCCTTCTTTCGGGTCCAGGCCACCACTTCATAAGCCACCACTCCGAGTGTTGAACCTCGAACGGTAGGGTTGGCTCTTGATACCAATTGATACGAACCTATCCCATACTTGGCGATGTGGGATCATAACAACACCCTACCCTTCGATACCAATTGATACGAACCTATCCCATACGAGGCTCGTATCGGTTCATAAGTCCAAGTGTAGAACTCACTCAAAAAGCTAGCTTGTAAGAGGAGGGGACACCTAGACTTATAAACCACCACCCAATCCCATACTTGGGCGATGTGGGATCGTAACATGTTCCTCTCAAGACTGCAAAAGTCTAATTGATAAAGTCAAGGCTAAGGTATCTTATACAATTAATAGCATCTATTTTATCCTATGTAGTTAATCTCGGCGAGATCTCGCCGAGATCTCGTCGATATCTCAGATCTCGGGCTTAGAAAAAATCTCGGTTCAAAATATCGGCCCAAAATCTCGGAGGCGATATTATCGCCGAGATTGGCCGATATTTTGCCGATATTTTGAAATCGGAGCCGATATTCTCGCCAAAATTGGCAGAGATTTTGTCTAACCCTTCGATTGCATAAAAAAAAAGGTTTTTTATAATCTTTATTTCCTACATGGATCAATCTTTATTGATGTATAAAATGATATATACGGATCTGAGTGAGGTGGTGGTGACCGATGACGAACGCAACCGCGTTCAGACGACGGCGAATAAACTGCTCGCCGGAATGTAAACACTTCTCGATCCGACTCCGATAACAGAATTTTCTTCTCGTGTTGTTTCTTGTTAAGATTTCATAGATGGATAAATGGATTTGAAAGGATTTTTGTTAAGATTAGATGAAGATCTTGAGAGGTTTTTAAGATGAGAGAGAAAAAGAAATAAAGGAATAATTAATTTTGTAAAGTGTGAAAAAGGGATGGGTGATATACTGGTATGTTGTTGTAGGATACGTGGACATAATTTAATAATGTGTTACATCACACACGTAGGGCCCAACAGTTATTCATTAACTACTATTATTACAGTATTATTTTGCATTGGATAAGAATCCCAACATTTTTAAGCACTTCTTATTAATAAGAAAATACCTTCAATAAAGATGACAAATTTTATAAAACATTCGTTTACGTAGATGTAAAAACCGATATCTCACCGAGATCTCACCGCGATAACCGCTATTTCAAATCTCGGTCCTTGAACGATGCGAGATTTTTGACCGAGATAACTACATAGATTTTATCCTCTATGCAAGTGTACTGGGCATGAGTATTTGTGCTTCCAAAGTCAGTGATTAATGACATCAACAAAGTTCTTAAAGGTTTTTTGTGGTGCCAAGGTGATCTCACTAGAGGTAAGGCTAAAAGTGCTTGGAAATATGTGTGTAAACCTAAAGATGAAGGTGGTCTTGGAATTAAAGATTTCATGTCTAAACACTTGTGGAATGTGGCTAGTCAAAAGGAACCACTTTGGGTTAAATGGATCAATGTGGTTAGGTTAAAGGGTTCAAGTGTGTGGACTGTGGATCATGATAAGTGCTCAAGCTATGGGTGGAAACAGATTCTAAAGCTCAGAGACAAAATGAGAAACCATATGGTATGTAAAATTGGCAATGGCCAATTGGGCTAGTATCTATCTATGGCATGATAGATGGTGGGGACCTGATCCTTTAAGCAAGTATATATCAATGAATGATGTTGAACAAGCTGGATTTGATTGTAATATGAAGATCAAAGATATGATTAATGAAGGACAATGGAGTTGGTCTACTGAATGGAGTAACAGTTTTCCTATTGTGCAATCAATTACTGCTTAATGATTCAAATGATAGATACTTGTAGTGTTCTAATGATGGAAGATGTGTTAAATTCTCAACTAGTAAGACTTGGAAAGATTGGAGGCCAAATGGCAACAAAGTAGAATGGTGTGATCTCAACTGGTTCTATAATTTTACACCCAAACACTCTTTAATTCTATGGATTGCTATTAATGGGAGACTGGCCACTCAAGACAGATTGCTTAAATGGTACCCTGACAGACATATGACATGCTCCTTGTGTGATGATTGTCCTGATTCTCTAAACCATCTTTTCTTTGAATGCAATTATGCAAGGAGGATATGGAATGATTTCAAACAAAGAACTAAACAAGACTCAATGCCATGAAAATGGGATGATATTGTGAACTTCATGGTTAGGCAAAAAATCAACAAGTCAATCAAAAGCATCTTAAAGAGAATTGGATTTGCAGCATGTGTATACTACATTTGGATTGAAATAAATAGAAGAATATTCTCAAATGAGAAAAGAGATGCAAGTGAACTGATAAAGACTATTGTGAATTACTTAAGGCTCAAACTGTCAAGCTTAAAGGTTAAAAAGATTGCACAAGTTGAGATATCTGCAAGAAGTGGAAAGTGGTGATGAATGTTATTAATGAGGAAGATAGTTTACTGCAAGACTTTCATGAGATAGCAGCTGCCAACACACCTATGATCTAAAATGTGGATAACTGGTTTTGAGCTGATGAATTAAGGGGTGTTTGGATGAAGATGTTTATTGCAGATGGCTAGTAACTTGGGACATTTCTATATGATTTGATGATCTTAACATGGTGCCTATGTATCTAGTTGAGATAGTAGGACTGTGTTAGTGACCTATCTAAATTATATAGTATATGTCACCATAAGGTAGTATCCTGCAAAATGGGAATATTCAGGGGTTACTACACCCCTCAACAGAGTTGATGTCCTGTACCAGCAAAAAGAATGGTTGCAACATCATTTTTACTGACAAAGTATGACATTGGATGAGCATAGATGTGAATTAAAAACTCTGCAAGGATTTGGTTTTTAACCAGAATAAGCTAAGGTCTCTCTCTATGGATCTTTGAGCTTATAATTAAGCTCAAACTTACAGGATTTTCAAAAGTTGAATAAGCCGGGCAAATAAGCTTAATGAGGTGTTTGTTTTGGCTTATATAGTTATTTGGTTTTTGGCTTATGTTTCATAAGCTCACTTTATGTGGCTTATTCCGAAACTTTCCGGCTTATACACATTTATTATGTCGGAATAAGCTTATATAAGCCAAAAAGTTGCAAAACTAAGGGGCAAAACTAGGTTGGATGCAATTTCTATGGCTGTGTGAATCTAAGTTTATGATTTGCAGATGTTTATGTCAAGGCACACACTAACAAACTAAAATTATTACTTCATCTCTTTTAGGCAGAGGTAGAAAACAATGGGAGAGTCGGGTGGGTTGGCAATAAGTCCAATGGGCAGATCCTTCATTAATATTGAATCAGGTTGAAACAGGTCGATTACGCAACAGACATTTTCTATAAAATCAGTGTACCAAATATGATTAGAAAATCGACATTATTTCAATAAAAATCAAAATTTCTGAATAAGATGAAAATACACTTGACCCATTTACTCTTTACAATTTTGATTTTACATATACCCATTAGAGATGAAACATATACCGAACCAAATTGATGAATAGGAATTTCATCTTTCATTTTGGCTTATTCTACTGTCAACTTTTTTAGTGGGTGTTTGTTTAAGCTTATACGTGTGCTTATGAGCTTATTTGATTTCGGCTTATATTTCATAAGCCCCAATTTTCCGGATTACTTTGAGACTTATGGGCTTATATAAGTAAATAAGCCGGAAAATTGAGGCTTGTGAAATTTAATGTGAAAAACAAACAAGCTCATAAGCCACGTATAAGCTTAAACAAACACCCTCTTAACCTTTGCCATGGAAGGTGAATATACAGGACATTACACAACTAGATGACATTTTCACAAAAAGGCTCGGTAGTTATCTCTCGTGATTCGTGAATACATCCTACATTCTGAAATAATACTTAGGGTGTGCCTTATGTGAACAAACTAATTGAGCAAGAATGGCTGTGGAAAACATTAAATGGAAGATATGTGTGGTTAAGGTTAAAGGGAAGATGGTACCATCTTTGTCGTGAGTAATCTCTACAGTGGTAGCAGCAGAATGCGGTTGAAGATTAAGCAATGCAGTGTTTACACGTGAAGCGCCCATCGAATAGCGAGCACCTGCTAATTCCAACCATCCCTGAATTACATAGGATTATTAAAAGCCAAAAACAATCCTAAGCACATCACAACCAGTGGTAAAATTGGAAAATAAATAAGTTTGTTTCGGGGCAAGCATAAATAAGGGAGTGTTTGTTTCAGCTTATTTCGCCACCTTGTTAAATTTTTGAAGCAGTCTCCAAACTTTCGGGTTTACTAGGGGTATAATCTGTCTACATTCTAACTCCCCAATACTCCGCTACAGTGGGATTGGGTGTTGTTGTTTATAAGCTCAAACTTTTTGGCTTATGGGTTTCTCAAAAGTAGAATAAGCCGGGAAAATAAGCTTAATGGGGTGTTTGTTTCGGCTTATAGGTTATCTGGTTTTTGGCTTATGTTTCATAAGCTCACTTTTTGTGGCTTATTTTGAAACTTTCCGGCTTATATATATTTATTATGTTAGAATAAGCTTATATAAAGGTGTGTTTGTTTAAGCTTATATGTGGGTTTATGAGCTTATTTGATTTCGGCTTATATTTCATAAGCCCCCTAATTTTCCTGCTTAATTTGAGACATGTGGGCTTATATAAGTTTATGGATATAATAAACTGCCCACATGCCTCAAAATAAGCCAAAAAAATTGGGACTTAAGAAATATAAGCCGGAAAACAAATAAGCTCATAAGCCACATATAAGCTTAAACAAAGCCAAAAAGTTGCAAAATAAGCACAAAAGATGAGCTTATGAAACAAAAGCCCAAAACCAAATAAGTCAGCTAAATAAACACCCACTTTAACAAAATGAAATGATGAAGTGAAACAGAAGAAATAATAAGATGTCAAAATAAGCTTATATAATCCAAAAAGTTGCAAAATAAGCACAAAACCAAATAAGCCATAAGACTTTAGGGGTGAACACCTATCTGGTTTTTAAAACTTTCCGGCTTATATATATTTATATAAGCCAAAAAGTTGCAAAATAAGCACAAAAAACAAAACCAAATAAGCCATAAGCTAAACGGGCAACTCCTAGGCAAGGTCTCAAGTTCGAGTCCTGTTTACCGCAATAGGGGTTTCCTCCCGCGTGGGTAAAGGGAAGGGTGCCATTGCCTTCTGGGGTGGACGTTTTGTGGTCTCGCTACGCCTTCTGGGCTAGGGACCATGTAGCCACAATTGTCGTCACAAAAAAAAAAAAAAAAAAAAAAAAAAAAAAAAAAAAAAAAAGGTCAAACGGGCAGATCTTTCATTCATGTTGAAACAATTTTCTATATAATCAGTGTACCAAATATGATTAGTAAATCGATATTACTCCAATAAAAATCTAAATTTCTAAATAAGATGAAAATACACTTGATGAGAAACTTGACCCATTTACTTTTTACAATTTTGACTTTACACATACCCATTAGAGATGAAACATATACCCAACCAAATTGATGAATGGGAATTTCATCTTTCATTTTGGCTTATTACTAGTGTCAATTTTTTTGGCCTTTGCCATGGAAAGCGAACATACATGACATTTTCACAAAAAGGCTTGTGAATATATGCATATCTAGTAACCTGTTGAAAGTTTTGTTAATGCTTATACATATCATATCCTACATTCTGAAGTAATTATTAGGGTGTGCCTTATGTGAACCACACAAAAACTAATCGAGCAAACCATTCAAGATATGTGTGGTTAAGGTTAAAGGGAAGATGGTACCATCTTGGTCGTGAGTAATATCTACAGTGGTAGCAGCGGAATGGAGTTGAAGGTTAAGCAATGCGGTGTTTACACGTGAAGCACCCATCGAATAGCGAGCACCTGCTAATTCCATCCATCCCTGAATTACCATAGGTTTATTATTAAGCCCAAAACACAATCCACTTCTTTTTGTCCAAAACACAGCCAAAAACAATCCTAAGCACAAGTTCCTAGAATAATCACACCAGTGGCGGAGCCAAAGAATCTAGTTAGAGGGGGCAATCGAGTACAACATTTTTTGTAAGCAGTAAAATTTTCAAAATGTGTGGAAAACTAGAAGGGGGGTTGAATAGTTTTACGTCTTTTTAATTAGTTGTAAAAATTGTTTTAGTGTTTTCTTAATTTTTAAAACTTAGATTCGATAGTATGTGATCTCAAGTATTGCACAATACAAACAAATATCAATAGGAAATATATAACAATGATAAGTAATGAAATAAGTAAGAGATGGAAAGATCGAACCGCGAGACAAGAGATTTATAGTGGTTCGGCTACAAGGACACCTTCCTTGCCCTACTCCACTCCCCGAGCACCTAACTCGAGAGTTTTCTTCACTATATCAACAAGCTCCCTTATGGCGGAGAAAACCTTACACACCAATTTACACACCAATAATCACACCACAACACCTTCACACCTAAGTCACAACTTCTACACACCATCTTCAAATCAATCTACTTCACAACTAACTACTTCAACTCTATCTTCTTCACACCAATAGATTTCCTAGCTTTTCTTCTTCACACCAAGCTATCAACTAACCACACAATCTATATCTAACACAACTATCTACAAGCAAATATTCACAACAATCTTCACAAAGAATATGTAAATAATCTTGATGATACACCAACAACTTAGATGTGGAGATCACAACAAGTTGTAATACTTCTTGTCTAGGAAGATAGAAGTATTCTTCTCTTGCACTTGAGAGGATGGAAATTGGATCACTTTGAAACAAAGAATATATACACTTATGATCAAAGGATGAGAGAATAGAGAAATAGATCTAGATCAGAAAGTTTAGAAGTGCAAAAGGTGAGGAAAAAGTGTGAACTGATCCAGTATTTATAGGGGAGAAAAACACTGTTCTGGAGCATGGCCGGTCCCCTTAATTAGTGGCCGGTCCCCTTAATGATTAAGGGGGCCGCCTAAGGAATTAAGGGGGCCGCCCATTTCAGAACGTTGGTTTGTCTTGTCTTTTAGTGGGGAATATTTTTCTGGATAGAATTTGCCATTTTTGGTTGGAAATTTGAAATCATATATTTATTATGAATTAAATATATTCTTTTAATTCCAAAAGTAATTTTGTAAAAGATATAAGATGTTTAACACATTTTATAAAAATTCTAGTGATTAGAAAAATTTCCTTTGATCATGAAATGTAATAAACCCTTTGTTTATTCATACCTTAAGTGATATGGAAGCAAAGACAAATATTAAGCACTAAAAACTTGTTTACGTCATAAGTTTTAGATTAATGAGTTTATGCTTTGTAATTATCAAAACATAGAGACATTGTTAATATGCTAACAATGTTTTAAGACATTATTTATGTCAACAATCTCCCTCTTTTTGATGATTACAAAACCTTAAACTCATTAGGTCTAAAAAATAATTTTTAGACAAGAATTTAGAGTTTAACATTCTCTTCTCCCCTTTTTTGTAAAATCAAAAAGGTTAAAGCTCCCCCTTGATGTATACTCCCCCTCATTTGAGAGCACCAAGGAGATGAGCTATGGAAATCTTGGCTACACAAAATATTAGAATAGAGCAAGGCAAATATGCATGCAAAGCAATAGTTATAAAAATAGATTCATTCAAGCATCATAGAAAGCATTACAACATTTAATATGCTTAAGGCATATTAATCATAATAAAACAAATGAAAAGACATAGTCCTATATTGCCTAGAAAGAAGCACTTGGACTTGCTTGCAACTCATAGTTGATTGTGTTATTTGCTTGAATGGAAACATGATTGATTTGAAAATCAATATATATATATATATATATATATATATATTATAGTATAAGCTCAAGAGATCCGCAAAGAAATACGGATAACCCGAGGTCGTAGTCCGTGTGAAGGATGAATGGAATTTTGAATTCCCGATTCGTGAAACGTGTCGTGAAAGTGGTAAAAAGTGATTTTTATGAGATTACACTAATGAAATAGTAAATGAAGCACAAATAACAAATTAAGCACGTAATTCAACTAATCAACCCAAAAACGTAACGTAGAATCGAAAACCGTAAGCTACAACTTAAAATAAACGTAACCGTACAAAATAAAATGCGACTTTTAAGCTACACGACTCCTATGGACTTGGAAATAATTTTTAAAAGTTAAAAGTGATAAAAGAAAATTTTGAGAAAAAGAAAAATATTTTTTTGACTTTTTATTTATTTTTTATGAATTAAAAACTAATTAAGTAATTAAAAATTAAAAGAAAATGAAAATAAGGGGAGAAAAATAGAAAATAAATTTTGAAAATTATAAAATAACTAAAAAGAAATTTTAAAACTAAAAACTAATTTTTTTTTTTTGCTTTTTATGTAATTTTTGGAAATTAAAAGGTATTAAATCTAATTAAAAATTAAAAATAAATTCAAAATAATTGAGAAAAATGCAAAATAAATTTCTAAAAATCTAAAATAACTAAAAATAATTTTCTAAAATAGTTTTGGATTTTTCTGGGATTTTTCTGATTTTTTTGAAATTTTTGGTAATTAAAAAGTAATTAAAATTGATTAAAAATGGAAATAAAATAAGAAAAATAGCAAATGAGCTCAGAAAAATATGAAAATATTAGGGAAAATCTAAAATAATATTTAAAAGCTAGGAAAAATAAAAAAAATGAAAAATAAGCACTGGAAGTGCTGATTAGACCCAAAACAGCTTATTGAAAAGTGCTTATTAATAAGCACATTTGACCAATTGACCTAAAACTTGACCCAAATGATATTTAGACTAAAACAAACTTGTTGGAACAGTTGTGAGGCCAAAAGATTTACAGAAACACAGATGTGTATGCAAAAAGGTCAAATAAGCACTATGGAATAAGCAAGTAGCTGAACAGATTAAGCCATAAGCCATATAACAACTGAAACAACTACAATGGATACTAAAGAGCTTAAATGAACAATCACACTCAGATGATGATCAAACTTCAACACTAGCAGCCCTATTCTAAATGGCAGACTATGAACTTAACTACTCAAACTGATGAGCCAAAAAGCTGGGCAAATAAGCTTGGGAAAACAAACTTGTGGGTGCAATTTATTGACTAACCAGCAGAGAACACAAATATTCCAAATGAACAGATGCTATAATCAATTCACTTATCTAAAAGTACCCTAGGATTTTGATTCAAAACTGAGGTGCAGGGGAGATTTTGCTCAACCAGTCAGATTCCAACAGCTTTTAAAATAAGCTAATGAATTCCAAATAGCAATTTTCTTTTTGAGAATTGTTAACCTACTGCTAAGCTTTGAAAATCAGCAATCCACAAGTATTTCAAACAAAAATTGAACACTAGACAAGCTCTCAAAAATCTGTCCAAAACCTGGTTCAAAACTTTATTTGACTTTTTGATTTGAAATTTGCTTTGACCAAAGTGAATTTTGATTTCAAAATTTTAACTGAAAGTTGTGTTAAAAGCTGTTTTATAATTGAAATAAGCTGAGACTCAAACCTATGCTACTATTCAACTGATATTGCAGCCTATTCTCTAATCTATTTAACTGTGATCAATAACCAGAAGCTAAATTTGACTTTAATAGTATTCACCTACTGTTTTTAAGGTTAACTAAGAATAATTTCTACCTAAGTGACTTACTATACCAATAGCAACCTCTTGAAACACAAATTATATCAGCAAACAGTTATTATCCAAACACCCCTGATTTGACTGTCTAGACCAAAATTCCACCACAGACCCTCTACTTACTGATCCAATCCTCAATTATGATCCCAATATGATTCAATGATACCAATAGCTCCCAAAAACACAGATCTCAGATGCAGATTTATTCAACTACTCAGATCCACAAAAGTACTCCAACACAAATTCAATATTTATGAAATAGTAACAATCAACAGCTATCAAACTCAAAACAAAATACAAGCAACTAGCAGTTTAAAACTAGACAAGCAACAACAAACTAAATTCAAACAAACAAATCAGTTCTAATCTACTATTACTATAAGGTGAAACAGAAATTAAAATGGATGGGACTTACAAAACCAATACCCCCTCAGCTCAAATAGAGGGGGTTTCACTTAGCTTGCCTGTCTTTTGACAGGCAAATGGCACCTTATTGACTGCCTTAATCTCCAAATTAGCTTAGCTTATATTATCACCAATAAGCTGATGTTTGACCAGAGTTGACTTTTGTATTATTTGTAAACTTTTTGATAAAACAGTGAATAAAACTTATAGAAACTTTTAAAAACAATTAAACAACTATAATAAAACTAGATTCAATCTAATTTAAAATTACTACTGAATATATTTTTTTTTTATTTATTTATTTATCTTTTTTTACTTCAAACAACAATTAAATGAACTGAAAATTAATACTGAATTAAAAAAAACAATAATAGAAGACAAACTATAAGTTGGAAATAGATAGTAACAATAAGCAGTAAATTAGAATTGAAAAAAGTAATTTAAAACTGAAAGAAGCTTTTCATTAATAAAAGAAATTCATTGCAATTTAAAAATGACAGCATAACAATACATAAAAAGGCACACTATCTACTATGATGGAGGGGGTATATATAGGAGAGGTGAGAGCCTGCTAGGGTTTTAGGTCCTTGAATCCAGCTCATCAATCCGTGTGTATGTTGTGCTTCTTTGATCCTTCCTGAGCCGTTTGATCTCTTTCTAGATGCATCCACTCATTTCGGACCCTTGATTGTTTGATGTGATAGAGACCTATCCTCGTGATGTTGTCCTATTGGTCCACGTGTGTGCCTTTGCCCTCACCTGACTTGTCAGACCTTCTAGAAGACTTAATCATTGGGTAATTGTTACCCAATCGGGGTAATTTTACGGAATGGTGAAATTAGGGTTTTGGGAAATAGTAACTTTCTAGGTAAAATTAGGGAAAAATTGGGCAGGGAGTGAATTGGGGAAGTTTGTTTATTTATTTATTTAGTTGACCGGGTAAGATTAGTGTGGATCGGGTACAAGTTTTAATAGGTGATGGGCTTGTGTTTAGTTTTGGGCTTGGGGTGTGTTGGGTTGATTTAATAAGTGGATCAGGTTTAAGGTTTATTAGGAGTAGTATTATTTCAATCAAGGACCAATGTTGTAAAAACTCAAAGCTTAGGGACCAAAACTGTATTTTATCCAAAGTACTTCCCAAGGATAATTCTTGCCATTCTCACATAGTTGAGGATTGACTTTGACTTCCAAGGGACCATTTGTGTAATTCTCTGAAACTGCAGGGACTAACTTTGCCAATTTCTCAAAACTTTGTTCAGGGACTAAACTTGTAACTTTAAGAATCTCAGAGGTTGAATTTGACTTTTTGAGCTTGGACTTTGACCATTTAACTTCCCCGGCTCCGGCTTTTGACCTTTTTCCAATCTCGTGCTCGTTTTTGTCGGTTTTGCTTTGTTTTTGTCCATTTTTCTCATATCCGTACCTGCACATACACAAATACAAAAACATGCATTCTCTTGGCATTTTTGGTTAGTATTTGGTATTTTTGGTCTGAAATAAGGCTTAAAAAGGATGAGTGATTAAGCACTCATCAAAACATAAGCATAAAGCTTAGATGTTTGATTGAGAGGGATATGGGGTGGAGTATGGAGCGGAAGAGGTGGATCTCACGATGTTGTATCGTGTTAAGGGTGGTATTGGATGATTACGAGTGAGAAGTTATTCAATCCAAGAAATATCTTCATTCAAGTAGAGGATTTGTTTTTGAAGGAATATGCAACAAGGGCAAAAGTGAGTGTGGTTGGTAACTTGATCCAAATTGAGAGAGTGGGGAAGGCAATTTGCATAGGGTGATGATGGAGGTTGCCCTTTGTTGCGTTGTGCAAGATGCATAGCAAGGAGATCACTAAGATCATGGATTTGGTTTATTTCATCACGGAACTTTTGCTTTTCCGTGGCAATGTGAAGAGGATCATATGTTTGGTATGGATGTGTTGGATTTGTGTAGATGGATGGTTGGCCAATGTTGTATGGTTAGTAAGGAGGATCAAATGAATGACCTTGTGGGTTTGTGGTAAAGTTTGGGAAGTAAGAAGTTGGAGGTGTTGAATGACTTCCAATCTCATTGGTTATGATGGATTTGTTTCGAGGGCTTTTTCTTCGCCAAACGGGTCTTTCCGTCATCCTTGCTAGCCTTGAGGCTTTTGATTTTGGTTTGTTTGGAGAGTTCATGATGGGATGAATGGATAGCTTTGAGGATTGGGGATATTTATAGTGTAAGATTTGTGTGTTTAAGGATGGATAAGGTTTGTTTAGAAGATTGGGACAAAGTGTGTTGGTTAAAATTGGGAAATGTAGGTTGAAATGGGCTAAAAAGCAGAAAAGATTCTGTAAACCCGACCATCAGATGGCCGGTCCCCTTAATTAGGGGGCGGTCCCCTTAATGATTAAGGGGGCCGCCTTACAAAATTAAGGGGGCCGCCCATCTGGTGATTTCCAGGTTGCCAGAATTGGGTTTTTGGCAGAAAATTTGCAGAAAGGTTATGTGTTTGGATTAGAATTCAAGCAAGTTCAATTCTCTTAGGCAATATAGAGTCTAATCTAATCAAGATATAGCATGCATGCAAAAACATATAGACAAAAGAGCAAATAATCAACACATAAGCAATAGGAGGTAAACAAAGGCAAGCACACTTAAGCTTCCTAAGGCACCTATCTTAGATTGAAGGCAAGGATAATTAGTGAGTGAAAAACTAGTGATGGATCAAGATGACACCATTATTAGTGAATTTGTCCTAGTGAGTGTCTATATGCAACAAATGTGGAGTTGTGATTGTTTCGACTCCTAGAAGCAAAAAGAAATAACGATCCTAAGAAACAATCCAGATAATCTCCTTGATTCAATTTTTGCTCGATCATGAATGTCAAAGACATATATTAGATTATATACCTTGACAATTTATGTGAGAGTTTATGCATGATTTTGAAATACAATGTTTTTAGAATTAGTCAACAAAATGTTTGGGTCGGGTTGGGTATTGCTTAAAACAAAATTCACTATATTAGTTGTTAAGGCAATGCATACCAACTACAGGTGTGTGTGTCGATAAACGAAATCAAATCAAAGCCAAATTTGGTACTGTCAAAATTGAAGATGTAATTTTAACAAGTTAATTTGTGCTACATGGTTATTTTATGTTGGTTAGTTATACTAAGAGTAGATGTACTTGTATGTAAGTTTGGTTTTAGAAAAATATGGACTTGAAAGAAGGAAAAAGTATAAAACATTTTTCAAAGTTAAGGGCACATCTCATTTATGTACGAGGGCACACTTGTAAATTCACCTTATTTCTAATGCTTTCCTGCTAAAATTGCATACGAAAGTACCATCTGCACAAACTCTGTTGAGGGCACAGCCCCCCATATCTAACCATATGGCTCCGCCCCTGAATCACACATCACAACCAGTGGTAAAATCAGAAAATAAATAAGTTTGTTTCGGGGCAAGCATAATAAATAAGGGAGTTTTTGTTTCAGCTTCGGGTTTACTTGGGGTATAATCTGTCTACATTCTAACTCCCTAATACTCCGCTACAGTGGGATTGGGTGTTGTTGTTTATAAGCTCAAACCTTTTGGCTTATGAGTTTTTCAAAAGTAGAATAAGCTTATATAAAGGGGTGTTTGTTTAAGCTTATATGTGGGCTTATGAGCTTATTTCATAAAAGCTTAAACAAATAAGCTCATAAGCCACATATAAGCTTAAACAATGCCAAAAAGTTGCAAAATAAGCCACAAAAAGTGAGCTTATTAAACATAACCCCAAAAACCAAATAACCCAAAAGCCAGCTATATAAGACAAAACAAAAACCCCTATAAATAAACACCCCCTTTATTAAAATGAAATGATAAAGTGATGAATTACCTGACGAAGAAGAGTGTTGGATAAAGAATCATCCAGCGAATCAAGGAAATTTATTAATGTGTTTTCTTCTTCTTGGTTTTGATGATCTACTTGTTCTTCCATGGTGGTAAATCTCAGTGACTATTATTTGTGGTTTTATGATTCATTCAATTTAATCTAACGACTCAGATGATGATATTGGTGAGTTTGGCTCTCTAGCCCCCTTTCTTACTCACTTTTCACATTTTGCACCCTTTATTATACTTTAGTAACAAAAAAACAAACGGGGGTGTTGTTTAAGGCTTATACGTGGTTTATGAACTTTTATTTGTGTTTCGCTTATAAGTATTACATAAGCCCCAATTTTTCGGCTTATATTAAGACTTGTGGGTTATATAAATTTATTATAGTATGATAAATTTATATAAGCCCAAAAATCTTAAAATAAGCCGAAAAATTAAGGATTATGGAATTTAAGCCGCAATCAAATACACTCATAAGCTCACATACAAGCTTAAACAAATAAAAGAAAAAACATAAAATGAGAAGAATAACAAGTAACTATAACAGTACATTTGAGATTCATTGCTTAAATTTGACACATCTTCTCATTTGATGTATTTAAAGTGAAAAAGATGTAATGTAGCAGTAGAGCACTAGGTGCAATAACATCAAGTTATAACTTAACTCAGCGTCTCGTCAGCTTTAAAATTTCAACTTTAACTCAACCATTTACACCCCCTTATCATAACTCAACTATTTACAAATTCAACCCATAAACTAAAACTAATACTTCATTTAATAAATAACATAACATTAAAACTTAAACATTACAATACGGATTTTTTTTAAAAAAAATTACAACGAAAAAAGATACGAAATTAAAAAAAAAAAAACACGACGTAAAGGAACTACAACATAAGGAAATTACAAAATACAATTACATCTACTATCGAGGTTGCAAATTATATTTTTCGATGATTATGTCCTTTTCTGGATCGATCCAACACGCAATGGTTGGATCTATTTTGGAAGTGTCGGTACCGAGATATTTCATGTTTTCCAACCTCATAATCATTAGATCTTTTTCTTTAGCCGCCCGATACGCCTCTTGAGCGGTTTCCCATTTCATACAATACTCGGATGTCATAGCCTCCCCGAATTGGATTGACGAGCTCGTTCCTCCGGTACTCGCTCCCCCGGTACTTGTCGTGCTCCGGACTTGGCTTTCTTCAAAGCATGATTTTTGCCCATCGTACGTGGTTGAGCATCTTGACCGAATAACGCCTCGTTTATTTGGCTTGGGACATCGCCGGTTAAATCAATCCCTTCCGGTGCGTCCCATTTTTTATAAGCACGCAAAACCTCCCACACATCCTTGTTATTAAACGGTGCACCTTTATGCTCATGACGGTACATTTTTTTTTTAATTCAAAGCTGCTTTAACGCAGCTTTAACCTCATAACTCTCCCATTAACGCTCACCCTTAACTCACCAACACGGTGTGGTAACTCGGCCTTAACATAGCGAAAGTTAAGGCATAACTCATGTTGAAAGTCACCATACCGTGTGCTGTTAGAGTTATTCAACTTAAAAACTCAAATGATATTGGTGAATTTGGCTCTCTTGCTAAATTTTACCCCTTTATATTTAATCTTTTTAAATTTAGTATCCTTCTTTTTATTAGTTTTGTACCTGCCAATTTGTGATTAGAAAGTTTGGCAACCCCTTTAGTCCAATCGGTGTGTAGTATAGCCAAGGTAAGAGCCGAGATTGATCGTTTAACTCGGGGAACAAGGTTCAACTGCGTGAATGTTCTCAAGGACAGAACTAGGGAGGGTCTTACGGTGTCACAGGACTTCGACAAAATTTTGCTTAGTAGTACTAATTTTTGTAAAAACAAATACTAAATTTTTTAAAATTTTTGTCTTATTTAGTCTATCAATAAGTGAACAGTGAACTTAATTTTCACTACATTTAATCATTTTAACATCGAAAATCATAAAGTTTTATTAAATTTTTTCTTATACTACAGATAAAAAAATAATGCACCCGATCAATTTAAGCTTTGTTCCAGACCTGAATGGCCCCTGAATGTTCTAAAATCTTAAGGTAACTTAGAAGAAAAACTTGATTTGAGAGAGCTATGGTGTTTCTTTTTTTTCATATGAACCACTTAATGTGCACCCAATCATTTAATATCACTTAATAGAGAGATCCACCAAAGCTTTGTCCTCCCTTTTAAGTAAGGGTGAGCAATCCGACCGTTTAAACCAGACCTGACCGACCGTAGGACCAACGGTCCGGTCTCGGTCCGGGGTTTTTCATTATTTTGGTCTCAGTCCGGTTCGGCTTACATACCAGACATTTAGCCTATTTGGACCGGACCGGACCGACCGGACCGACCACATTCGGTCCGGTCTCGGTCTATGGTTTTTCCCTAACTCGGTTTTCGGTCCGGTCCAGTCTTGGCCGGTCCGGTCCTAGCTGGTCCGGTCCGGTTTTTGGACCGTGATCACCCCTAATTTTAAGAGGCTAATTCAGTGGTTCATATGGAACCACTTAATTTGGTAAACACCTGAGAGCATAAAAATAATGAAAAATAAAATGAAAGTGTGAAGAGACAAAGTACTTAACTAGATATTGTATCAGTGTTTGCTTATTCACATCAAGTTGTAATTGCATATTGATGATTACAAATTATTACATGTTCATTATCACTAGCCATGCAACTATAATCATTCCGGTAAAATGGTCATGTCGCCGATCTATATGCAAGTGGTCTATCAAATTCAATTTCCTCTTAACTAAAACATACATGCAAGTTACTATCTTCCAGGCGAAACCACGTCTTGTCAAAGCCGTAGAACAAAGATCTCAACTTTTCTTATTCGTTTAGAATATAAGACGATGGAGGTGACCTCAAGCCGTATTCAGAGATGGAATCAGGGGGTTCCCGCGGGTGCCCAGGAACCCGATGGATTTTTTCGATGTAGTGTTAATTTTTGAAAAAAACGTTATTTTTTCTTAAATGCACCTGGTCCATCGAAATGTGAATCTATATCACAGTTTCAAAAAATTTGTCCACCCGATCATATTTGGTTCTGGTTCCATCCCTAGCCGTATTTCAGCTTTAAAGTCTTCTTTACTTGACTCGAGCTTGGCTATTTCATCCAATCCATCTACCATCCTTGTGATGTCTTGTGATAACTGAAAATTAACATTTTATTTTTTAAGTATCACTTCTATCATAAACAAGTGAAAACATGACAATAAATGGCTTGAATGACCTAAAAAATATCACCAAATTACAAGTCGTCAATTAATAAATGTGCTCCTTCATAGCCAAGCGTATTTTAACAAAAGAAAAAAAATTGATTTAGTCGAAAACAAAGATGTGAAGTACGTTGATCCTTTTCTAATCACCTAAATCAGACATGTTACCTAAATCACATGTGATTGATAGACAACATTTCACTTTGTGTGCAATGCGTGACAATGAAACATGTTTTGTTGGTTTATGGAGGTTTTCATGTCGTTACTCCAAAAGAGTGGTAATTCAATTTTTCATGTTTAACTAGTTTAGAACCCGTCTAAAAGGAAGGATCTAATAAGAAGAAAAAAAAATAGTGGAAAGTATTTTTGAAAAATTAAAATAAAAAGTGTGGAAAATATTTCTAACCGCACATTTTAAAGAAAAGGGAAACATTTAAAACGATATGGATAGGGTTAATAGACAAAAAAGTAACTATACTTTACAAAAAAGTTCGCCTAAGTTACTCAACTTTCAAATTGTTCATCTAAGTTACTAATGTTTGCGTATTTATTCAGTAGGATACTGATCTTTAAAAAAAGTGTTATTCGGGTCACTCCATGGAAGGGTTACCTGCTCAATGGGTTTAATAAATGGACGGATTACATGAATGGTCCCTGGATTGACAAATATTGCATCAACCGTCCCAAAAAACGTTTTCAGCCTTTTTTTCTTAAGTTTTCGTCCGTTTTTATATGTTTTCATCCGTTTTTAAACGTTTTCGTCCATTTGTATACATTTTCACCCGTTTTTATACGTTTTCATCCGTTTTTATTATGTTTTCATACGTTTTTATCCACTTTTAACCGAAACAAAAACCGAAAAAACCGAACCGAAATCGAACCAAAAACCGAATCGAAATAACTGACCGAAACTAAAAACCGATGGTTCGGTTTTTACTTTTTCAAAAACCGAAAAATTCGGTTCGGTTTCTGTTTTTGTCCAAAAACCGAACCGTAAAAACCGAACCGAACCGCTTATATTATATAATAGTATATATAACTAATATAATTTAAATAAATAACTAAACAAATCAAATTTATAAATTCATATTAATTTTGTAGGTGAATTTATAATATATTTATCTTAATATTTATATGTTTGTTTTTTGTGTGCATATGTTTACTTTACAATATATCAATACTTATGTGACAATGATCATGCTATGTGTAAATTCACTAGCATGTGTGTATCTTATCTATACATGTGTAATTGTAGAATTATTAGATAAACATTATTAGGCTTACAAAAAAAGTAAAGAAAATTTTCTACGAAAATCAAGTTTGTTGGTATAAATTGGCTACACACAAATATAAGTGGTTAAAAACCGAAAAACCGAACCGCCAAAAACCGAACCACCAAAAAACCGAACCGCCAAAAACCGAATGGTTTCGGTTTTGGATTTTAAAAAAACCGAATGTCACGGTTCGGTTTCGGTTTTAGCCAAAAACCGACCCAAACCGAACCGTGCACACCCCTACGTTTTTATACATTTTCATCCGTTTTTTACGTTTTTATCCGTTTCCGTCTGCTTTTATACATTTTCATTCGTTTTACTTATGTTTTCTCACCTTGCCACATCACCTCAAAAATTCGAGAAAAAAAAATCAAAATTATTTTTTGAAAAAAATGAAATCGAAATTTTTTTTTGAAAAAGAAATTGGAATTTTTTTCGAGCAAAAAAAATTCAACTTTAAAAAAAAAATCAAAAATTATATTGTTGAAAAAAAATCGAGCAAAAATCGAAAAAAATAAAATCAAACAAAATTTTTCGAAAAAAAAATCGAGCAAAAAAAATCAAAATAAAAAAAATTAAATGGATTTTTTTTTCAAAAAAAATTAAGCAAAAACCGGACGAAAACGTAAGAAAAATGGATTAAACGTATTAAAACGGATAAGAACGTATGAAAACGTAAAAAACGGATTAAAACGTATTAAACGGACAAATACGTAAGAAAAACGGACTGAAAAGTATAAAAATGGATTAAAACAGACAAAAACGTATGAAAACGGATGAAAACGACTAAAAACTGACAAAAACGTATAAAAATGAACAAACCGTATGAAATCGTAAGAAAAACGGACAAAAATGTATAAAGGACAAATGTTGCAATCGTTGGCTAAATGGACTAACGTTGCCACATGATAACTAACAGAACTGGCGGCCGTTAGCTCAGGGACGAATGGTGCAAATTCTGTGTGTAAATTCTAGGGTATTTTAGTCATATAACGTTTTTAACCGGTTATCATGAGTTAATATAAGCTCAGTAACGTACATAACTGGTTAGTCAAACATTAGTAACTTAGATGAACAATTTGAAAGTTGAGTAACTTAGACGAACCTTTTTGTAAAGTATAGTTACTTTTTTGTCTATTAACCCTATGTTTTTTTAGATGCACCTAAAATGTGTTGTTATTGTTTCTTCTCACTCTTCTTATTTTCATTTTATTTCTCATTTGATCTTAACTCCCAACTCAATAAATATTGTCATTTCGTGGTCACTAAATGAAGTGTAAATCTTAACAATTGAAATTATAAAAGCATTTTTAATTGGAATATTAACACAGTGAGAAACATAATAGACTCTCAAGAGGGGTCACACTTATTATCACAAATATATTATATGTACCATCAAATGATCTTCTAACCAGATTGTTATTTAAAATAGCGTATCATCAAATAGTGTTCAAAAATATCAATAGATTATTGTCGGTGTCGGTTCAGTTGATTAAACAAATATAAAACCGTATTTTGTAATGTGTTACTAACAAACATCTAGTTAAATAGTTTGTTAAACATTTCATTAGTGCATCTTTCAAGTTTAGAGTGGAAGGTGCGAGGAAGATGAATAACACATAATTCTTCTGTTACTTAAACGCCACCTTATTCCCTCTTAATAACACATCAACAATTAAAACCTCTTTCTCAAAAATTAAAAAAAAAAAAAAAAAAAAAAAAAAAAAAAAAAAAAAAAAAAAATTAATAACACTTATTAGGTCCCATAAAATACCCCACAAAAAAATAACCACTCATTTAAAAAAAAAAAATCCAATAACACTTATTAGGTCCCATAAAAAAAAAACCCCACAAAAAATAACCACTCATTAAAAAAAAAAAAAAAAAAAAAAAAAAAAAAAAAAAAAAAAAAAAGACACAAGTGATTGGAATGGCTGAGGGATGAACGGCGGACAAAATAGCACGAGGCACGGTGCAGTACAACGTGTTGTTCGTCCATTGTTGGGTCTTTGGTGGACGAATAACATGCCCACACCGAGCACTTGTAATTGATGTTATTTCAGGGGGTGTTAAACATGCATGATGCATTCACCTATTTTTCTTGTTTTATACCCAATGCGTACTTTTCCAAGATAAGATTTCAAATACTAATATATGAAAGTGAGGGTGTCGTTTTTTTGGGAAAATCTTTGGTGCGGATATTGTCTCTGGGCCGAAATGAAATGACTAAAATGTTTTTGCTTTCGGTGAGACTTTTTCATTTCACTTTGAATAATTTTAGTCATATCACTTAGATCATAAATGATATATGCATCAGTTGTTTCTAATAAAATGACACATACACTTTTTAAAAAGCAGAAGCTGCACTCTACAATTTGGATATAAAACGTCAGGACGTTTTTTTTTTCTTCAATTTACTCAAACTAAAATGTTTGGTTTTAATTTATTATTTTTACAAAAAGAAAGATTAGCAAAATACTATTGTTTTTACTATTCAATTTACCCTACTTAATTATTTTTGGGACCTATCGGACAACTTTCATCAAGTTAGAAAAAAAAATAAAATAAAATAAAAAAATAAAAAAAAAAAAATGTATCTTGTCTAATAGTTTATAAGTTTTTAGTATTGGGTTGTTAAATGTATTTTAGATAATGATCTGTAAGATTGTTAATTTTGAAGGGAAAAAAAAGTTTGTTGACTTTGAGTTTGGACTGTTTTGGGACTATGGGTACTTGACTTTGATTGTTGTTTGTGTTGTTTTTATGTACTGGATTGTACAATATAAATAACATGTACTCGGTTCCTCCGTATAGTGTTAATGACATACAGCTGTTTGTTATTTGTCGTCCTTCAAAATGAGTAATTTTTAAATATGTAGAAGATATAAAATTCTAGAAATCAAGGAAGCTGCGCCAAGTTGCAGTCCCTCGTGATATATGTAGTTACTAGTTTGTATTATAGGTGATTAGAAATTAGGGGGTGTTTCATGTTTGGATCTGCGTTTCGATATCAGATGATCAACTACTTATGTGTTTTATAGATGGTGTTTTGATGTGCTCATGTAGCTTGAAGTAGATACCAAACACTAGATATGAGATAGTCAATTTTGCAAAACACGCACCCAAACATGCCCTTAGTGCACAGTAACTAACTTTTGACACCTAGAACTAAGTTGTAATGTATTTGTAATTGTACCCCCTTCATAGATTTTATGGTTTCTCAAACTTATACAAGTATAGAAAACAAGCCACAGAGCGATCTTTTTTACTAGTGTAAGGTCTGAACTTAAGTTCTAAATATTGCCAGGCCATGAGTTGAACTTGAGCCTATCATTCTTTATACAATCCAAGTAAGCTCTGACACTGCTTAGACTAGAGGTGCAGAATAGGTATGGCGGACATGCCTGGTAACATGTAAAAACGGGCTGTACTGTGCTGTGCTGTACTGATCTGCAGCCACATTAAGATGTGCATTTATCTCTTTGCGCTGAAAGTCATATCTGTAGTATGTGCTGTTTGCAAACATGTGGAAAATTCTGTGTGTCAACTTCAAATTAGTCATTTGACTTTCCGAGTACAAATTAGCCATGTTTTTGTGCTAGTCTAGTTTCAATCTCTTAGCATTTTGTTTCGCATTCATATTCTAATTTGTGTTGTTCGTATGACCAGGCTTAGAATGCAAGATGATACCTGAACAACTTGGGTGAAACATCACATAAAGAACATGAGGCTTCCAATGTGTCGAAACATCTAGTTAGAAGCATTAGCCAAAAGTTGAAAAACGACTACCATGGAAGTGTGATGGATGATGATATTGATGATGATGACACGGGAGTCATTTCATTAAGGTGTCCGAGTTTGTATACTAGGGGCGGAGGGTGCAAGGTTGGAGCCGCAACAAGTGACGAGTTTTGTGAAGTTGTGGGTAAAGGTTACAAACCCGTGTGTGGGACTGACGACACGAGTGTGGATTGTTTCTCATATGGAGTTGATAGGTTGTGAAGAGAAATAATCGGAAAAAGAGTTTTGAAATTGAAGAGTCACACGGAAACAACACAATGAATGTGTTTTTTCCTGATGATATTCTCGAGTTGTGTTTCATGAGACTCCCATTGACGAGCTTAATGAACACTCGGCTTGTGTGCAAGAAATTGAGATCTTTGACTACGCCACCTCGTTTTATGCAGATGAGATGAGAAGGGTATTACCCGAGTCCATAGTTGTTCCTTTTCGGTACTGTTACAAATGGTCTTGGCTCTCGTGAGATATATGCTTTTGACGTTTCTTTCAACAAATGGCATAAAGTTGAGGCAGAAATTCTTAAGAATTGGTTTTGCCACTGTCCATGATAACATTTTCACTGTTGGAGGCAGATATATGCTTGAGCCCCGGAAAAATGGACCGAAAGACACACATGGAGTGTTGGCTTTTAGCCCTATGACAAAATCCTAGCACAAGGTTGCATCAATGAAACACGCAAGGTCAAAGTCCGTTCTAGGGGTTTTTGAAGCCAACTCTGATCGTTTGACCATCAAAAGTCAACTCCGTACACGGCGCGGATCGGTGGAGTATCGGATGTTTACGGGGATCCTCACAGGATTTTGGTTAGACGTTCATCAAGAAACGAAAAAACCAAGCACACGAGTAGTGTAAAAGACCGAGGACGGTTCTTGATAATAGCTGTAGGGGGGATCGGTTCATGGGATGAGCCTTTAGATTCATGTGAGATTTATGATTCTTCGTCAGACAAATGGACGAAAATTCATCGGCTACCAGTTGATTTTGGGGTTGTTTACTCGGGAGTCGCTTGTGACGGGGTCTTTTACGTGTATTCCGAGACTGATAAGCTCGCAGCGTATGACATTGGACATGGTTTCTGGACTCGAGTCCAAACGACTCCACACGCAGCAAGGGTCCACGAGTACACCCCATGGCTAGTGTCCTGTGATGGTCAACGGCTCTATCTAGTGTCGGTTTCATGGTGTGAAGGAGAAGGTGAAATTGGAAGGATAAACAAAGCCGTTCGAAAGTTATGGGAGCTTGATCTCGTTTATTTAATTTGGAATGAAGTTTCGGTGAATACTGATGCGTCCATGGACTGGAATTCGCTAAGATATTCGGACAGGTTATGGAAGTTTCGGTGTGATGTCTCGAACCCGAAGATGAAGTGGTTTCACGCGTCGAAGAACCAGGTGGCTCGTGAATTGGACGTCTCTTCGTGCATGATGAAATCAATGGCTGTTGTGCATTTGTAAGTTAATTGTAAGTTTTTGTTTAAACTGAAATATTATAATTAAGTTTCAAAGTTTTTTTTATGGAATTTTTGTTAATTTGATTGGATTCATGAAGCAAACGATGGGAGTTTCATAAGCAATTTTCGGGTTTTATATGTTTAAAACTATTCTGATTGGTGGCCCGAGAAACATGTTTTGGTACTGGTTTAGAATCAGTTCATTCTGCAAATGTGACAATAAGTACATTTAGGTTATGTTTTGCACTTCACAATGCCTGTGAACTACCCAATGTTAAGGATTACATATATGCACGTAACAGCAAAAGCACAAGCACGTGGGGAAACCTGTTACTAGGCCTGACCAGGATCCAAATCCGAAACCAGACTTGAACCATAACCCTACGTTTAGACGTGTGACCAGGGTCGAATTCCGACTCCAGTGCAGATATGATGTTGATTGTCTTTATATTATCTTCCTATATATCAAGTGATTATTATGATTTTATGAGTTTGACCCACCCGTTATTGATAAAATATCACCCAAGTTGGCCTGAGTAAGTCTCCCCTTCTACTAAAAATTGTAAAAATGGCTTGAGAGATGGCAGTTTTCTTCACTATATCTATTTTTTGTGATTGTTCCTTTTTTTTTTAAGAATAAGGCAGCTGGGAGCTGAAGCACATTAATTGTAACTTGATTTTTCTGTTGACTTTTAGGAGAGGAAGATGGAGTTGAATCAGGCACTTGTGAAAATGGATCATGGTGGCAGCGCTGATGGTATCCTTCAAAAGTAAGTTCATATGATCCCGAGTAACAGATTTTAGTAGGTTTTAAGGATGGCTTGACTGACCCGTCATTTTTGTTTCGGCTGACCCAGGTTCAAGCTGATCGTATCCAATCTGATCTCCAGGAACTACTTAAGGCTTTAACTGAGCGTTGCAAAAAACATGGAATTGATGTCAAGTCAACTGCAGTTATTGAGCTTCCAAAGGGTATCATTTTTTATCTCATGAGCAATAACGTCACTGTATCTGTATAATATTATAATAGAATGATTGATATTGCGTTATGATTCACCTATTTTGATTGTCAAGGTTGGCAACCTGGAGTTCCAGAGATATCTGCAGTGTGGGACGAGGATTTCGATAAATTCGAAGACGAAGGTTTCTCATTTGATGCTACGTGCCTGCAAATACCAAATCAACATCTCAGGCAGAAAACTCGACTCCGATGGATGACGCTTCTGAGGATTCATATTCAAATGCTGACAGGAAGTCAAGGAAGCCTTTCAAGACTGAATCAGCATATGTACATAGCGAAGATGAGTTGGCTAAAAGCCCAGCTGGTAGTCCCACCACGCAAAAAATATTTGAAAGTCCAACCAAGGAGGATTCATTTAAACAATACGGAAAGAGCTTTGATGCTGACACAGAAAGGTACCAATTGGATTCAGTTTATGGTTTGATCTTTCATTGTCTAAATACAACAAAACGTGTACCTATACCTTGTTTGGTGGAAAGATCTAAACATGCACTAGGCTATTGCTCTTGTTTTCATTTTTTGTTTGTATATAAAAATTGAGTTTGATCTTCTATTGATGGGGTACTTTTGACAACAATGATGATGTAGATTCGGTGTGGGGATTCAATAGTGACACAGCTAAGGTGAGTTCATATCTTTTTTTCAGTTATATCATTGCATGAAAATTAATACAGTACATTTCAACGTACTACTTTTATCCCAATGAGGAGGTTAACGGTGGAGATGTTGCCCCCTTAAAGGGTTACAAGTGTCTTCTTTTAAAAGCTTCAAAGAAGCAAACTATAAACACAAGCTAAACCTCTCTTTGTCCCCTGCTTTTAAAGTCATTTGCTTCCTTTCACTTTCACAAACAGATATACAGTATAGATATATATATATATATATATAGAAACTGTTGGAATATTGGATAAATATTAATTAGTTAAATGTCTAGTATCGAACCCGAGACCTCGGGATTGCACACATTACAAACGAGAGTCAAAGATTAATAAATATTAATTGTTAGTTATATTTATTAATAACACAAGTTTAAGGATTAATGATCGTTAGTTATTAAATGTATGGACTAATTATCGTTAAAGAGAAACGGAAAGGACTAGATTATAAATTAGACGACAAGAAGGATCCGGAACACCCTTTGGTGTGCATGGCCGGTCGAACCAAGCCCAAAGGGGTCGACCCATATCTTTGTCTTGCTCTCCAAGATTTAATCTAGTATAAATACAAATCAAAGGGTTATTGTTTGGTGATCTTTTGTGCACACACAATACCCTAAATTTGTGTTTTTCTCTCTTGTTTATTCTTGTCAATCGAATCCCTAAACCCTTAGGGTTTGATCGATACTTTTGATATAAAAATAATACTTGTGTTTAATCTTGCAATTCATTTGATTCGGTATTAGTTTGTGTGTACAAGAACGAGGTAACAACATACTTTTGTTGTTATCAAGGGATCGATTAACAAAACGGTAAGGGGTTAATCATTGATCCATATAAACCCTAATTAGGGTTCTTCATATTGTTAAAGACAATTGCTTTTGATTCTTGTTCGGGCTAGAATCACCACGGTACGTTCCTATTTAATTTATGTTAATCTTTTATGTGTTATAGATGTTCCTACGCTTCCGCATATGTGTTTACCTGTTTATATGATTGTCATGATTATTTAATTCTAACAGTGGTATCACGAGCTTGCTATAACATGTAATTGATTACATAAAACACATAAAAAACGTATTTTGATTGTTTTAGATACATGTTTTGGTTCTAGGGTTTTATTTTTTACCCTAACCCTAATTTTTTTGGGGGGGGTCGATTTATCCATGAACCCTAATTAGGGTTTGTGGTTTTATTAATTAATTGGATTAGAAACCCTAGGTTGCCTACATGTTTATGTGTTATTTGGGCGTATCCTTGACCTAATTGGTAATTGTTATGCTTTGATCCGTGACGAAACATGCATGTTAGTCATGGGTTATTAATTGTTTATTAATTGTTTAGCTTTTCACATGTTTAGATAGATCTAATATTGGGGAAGACCCCATTATTATTAAAATCAATTATGTGCTATGTGGTATGTGATTAGCTTTGGCCTACGCAATTGACTTGTCAATGTATGTGGCTCACTTCCATTAAGAGGTGAAGGCCCTAGTTAATTATATGCATATAAAAACCTAGAATTGATTTTGTTAGGATCTTTTCTAAGAAGATTGCATGTGGCTAATTGTTTCACCTTTATAATTGTTATGTTATTTGTTGTTTTGATTTGTCTTTATTACTTGTTTTATTGTTTAATTGTTGGACACGTTTGTAAGCAATAAAAGGGTAATTTTTTCATAAAGAAAATAATACAGACTAATAATGGTGAAACCCTAAAGTGATAAAGTAAGAATCTTGCAAGGTCTTATTGCCAATCGTGGTCCGATTCGCACGGTAATCAGCTCCCAGGCGAGACTAGCAAAATTCAAACTTTATTACTATTTTGAGATTGAATCCATAAACTTTTGCTTAATGATGTTTTGTGCAAGTATGCTTTTAAAATTAAGTCTTTTAAGATGATATTCATAACCGTGATTTGAAGGCTTAGAAAAGAGCCTTAGAGTCTGCCTTGGTTATCACAATCTTGAATATGTCTTAAACGAATTACTTTTAAAATCATGATTGTAGAAAGTCATCTTAGGGTTTTGGCATAAACCTCAAGTAAAACTTTGTGTATTAATTTCCCGAATTGGATATAAAAAGTTTTTATGAAAACTTATGTTATAAAGATGAGTGCATGCATCTTTATACATGTTTTGATTTTCACATCAAAAAATTTATACCCTAAAATTTAAGTTACATGCCATCTAACTATAAGAAACACTTGAAGTTATTATTTAGTAAACGTGAGACGCAGGCTAAATTTTAATGACAAGGTAAATTTCCGAGTGTGCGTGAGACCACACATGGAGAATTTGCAGTTTCTAAGTTAGACGACTTAATTAAGTTGATGCGTGAGACCTAGAGCTTAAGGCATGAGATGGGATAAAACATGCTTACATGACAAATTGATGAATCAATTTGATGTAAATCCCATAATGATTTAGGAATTGGAAAAGTGTTTGCCAATTATTGTTCGACAGATTACCATCTTTTATACTTTCACCAGTAGCAGATCAACTGATGTGGTGGAATCTATGTAAAGTTGGATCCTAGATTTTTCAAGAAAATATGTTGGTTATATGAATATATCCTTGGGTATTATATTTTCTTGGAAATATAAATTATCGAAAATACTAAAATTGAATTTTGTAAATTCTTTAAATGTATTAATGCAACTCAAAACCGTAAACGTAAGTTATTCTTTTAATTGATCTACACCCGTTTGGGTTTTTGGTTAGAGTCAATATTTACAAAAAGAATAAATATAGTCTTCTTTCCATTACGAGAAGTGTGAGACTTAAATCCTATTCCTTTTCATGAATGAGAAAGATATAATAGGATGATTAGAATTGTCTAAATTCTAAATACATAACTCATAGCAAACTTTAATAGTAAGAGTATATGCACCTTATGAGTTATTAAATTAGAAGCTAGACTGATTACTGCATAATGGTAAAAGACAAATTAGATTATTTTATCTAGTTGTTTTGATTTGACCATTTAAAGATACTACATACAATTGTTGGAATGGTAGATCTATACAGGAAGAAATTGCATGCCCGAGCCTTTTCAAGTTAATAATTTGGAATGTGATGAATCACATTTATGTAGTAGATTACATCCTTTTATAACCTATATAATTGTTTGAATGGGTTTTCTTAAAAGATGTAGGAAAGTAAATAGTACACTATTTCTTTCACTGATTAATGAAACATTTACAATGTTGTCAAATTCAGTGGGAGTATTGTGTTCTTATGAATGAATAAGGGATTATTATAATGTTCTCTAATTCAGTGGGAGTTACAAGACTTATTGTCTTGATTGTAACTTAGATTATCTTTTGAATATCTCAAGGTAATTACTTTCCAAATATAGACACTAATATTTTCAAGAATAGTCATGTACGTTTCCTTGATTGATTGAGTAAACTCTATATCTACTAAGTTATGTTAATGACACAAATCATATTGTTCACATTAACAAACGCGTGCGTGTTGTTTATGTGGTACATGATGTTGTACCATGCACAAGTGGGAGAAATCTTCATTATGTGCAAAGTACAACACATAAGAATATGATTTAAAGGATTCTCTTAACTGCAAGTAAGAGATTATAATTCTAATTAGATTAATACATCTAATCTTAGAAACACTTGGTGTTGAAATTTAGTAAACGTGAGACGCAGGCTAAACATTAACAACAAGGTGAATTTCCATGTATGCGTGAGACCAACATGGATAATTTACAGTTTCTAAATTAGACATCTATTAGAACATATGTGTCAAATAAAAATACTACTTCAGCTTCAATATTTATGTATTATTGGAATGACATAAATGCATGAAGTAATATAATACTACTTCAATAATTATGTATTCTTAGAATGACATAAATAAATAAAGTAGTGTGTTAACTTGAAAATATTATTGAAACCAAATGATGGTGTTCAAAGATTACTTTAATTATACATGTTTATACTTTATTGTATAGTTATAAATATGAAGTCTTCTAAGTATTACAAGACTTATAATTAAGTAAGACGTTAGCTTGTTATGGTTTTTTAATTAAGACATATACAAGAAGTCATTGAGTTGATCAATGATTAATAACGAATAGTAGGATTATAACAAGTTTATGTTTTATAAGACATAAACATGAAGTGACTTGATTAATAAGTACTTGTTATAAAGCATGCAATTGGCTTGAAAATATTATTATACCATTAAGTTGATTTAGTTGGTAAATAGGTATGCCAACAGGAATATGGTTATCTTATATATATTGTTAGATCTTCTTACAATATTAATTCTAATTGAAATACCACATAAAGATGGTATGTTCAGTTAGGGAATCAAACTCTTGTTAGATTGTTTGATTGAAAATAACTATGATTTCTATTCTTCCAAAAGTTATCAAGGTTAGAAATTGAGTATGAATTGAATATACTCAATTAGATTCCTAGAAGATTAATAAGACGTCATTGATGTGATGAATCACATTACGTCTTAAAAATTGAAGTTCTGAATTTGTTAAGCTACTTGTGTGAAGGTTATTAACAAAGAACTATCAATATGTATTTATAATGTCCTAAAAGAGAATGCTGGATTGTTGGTCTAATTGCTAAGTAGTTATAGATAGTCTCTATATTGCTAAAGGCAAGTGGGAGAATTTTATCTAGAAAAGATAGAATTACAAGATACATAATCTTCTAAAACCACACTAGTTAAAATCATGATGAGGCTTAACATGTAAATGATAAACCTCAAGATGATGGAAGTATCATTCATAGATCCACTTGGATATCTCAGATATTTATTAATATGCTGATGATTATATGATGTAGTATTACCAAAATAATGAATTGGGTAAATTACTCATATTATGAATGTTGTAGATGCTGTTCATAAAGATATTCAAATTTAAAATTTGGTTTATCTTAATTCTTAATGGTTAGAGAATGGAGATGAGTTTATTCAAAGATTATGTAACCCTAGTGGTTTAAATCTTTGTGAAATAATCATATGGACAAAATTGTACACATATCTTAATGCATGTCTTATGACAAGATTATTAATCATACTTAAGCAATTAACTATGGTTGAATACTCTTTCCTAAGCACATTAAAGATACAAAGATGGTAAATTGTCATATTTATATGAATATGAAATTTGACAATGAATATCAAAAACTCTTTCTTGAATAATTACTTCAGCGAGGACGATAAGTAATCAAATGGAGTTTGTGAATTCAAGAAAATCTTTGGAAGTGTACATAGTGCAGTAATCCATGAATGGATAAATGCATGCATCTAGGAAATTATTCTTATGATAAATTATTAAATCTATGTTTAGGTTTATAATTACAATAAGGTAATTTCTAAGTATTCCTGAAAGCTAGTGGGAGTATTATGTTTAATTTACTAAATCGTATATGTCGTATAACATATAAGAAGTTACATTCCATATAAGTGAAATGTTAAGACTTAGTTTGGAATGAAACTGTAAGTGAAAGATTTAGAAAATAAAACATACAACCTTGGAACAAAAGTTTATTATTTAATAAACATGTGCGGTAAATGATTCTAATAGAATATAATATATCATTTAGTAAATGGATATAGATATTTGTAAAGATAGTACATGAATAAAATCTAAGTTTGACTGAAGGATTTTCATATGCATTGTATTATTGTTGTATCATGCTTAAGTGCTTAAATGATTTGACAATATTTGATATCCAATTTAAAGTTATTATATAACTTGTGTAATAGATATTCTAATGAAAAATGTTTGAAATTAGAATAATGATCCTCAACCTGGAATAGCTCCTAAACATTACACTATGGATATTAAGTTTACGAAAATTTTAAAGAGCATATTGTGTTTAATATACAATGATGCTAGTTTAATTGAGATGACACTCAATAACTAGTCATGAAGGATTTCATGAGAACTAGATGTGCTCAACTAAGAGCATAGTTGCATTAAATATTAAAAGAATTAGAATACTTTAAACTTTAAAAGGTTTGAAAGTTTGATTGTCATAAGTTGGTGATTGAGGATATCACACCATTTATGAAAAGTTATGTGGCTATATCAAGATAGTTGGATTTACACATACAAGAATTTTAATTATTGAATTCTTGAAAGAAGTATTCTCAAAATTCGGATAGATCATAGTTAGATGAAATAATGCCTTGTCAACAAGTATGATTGTCATTACTTGAGGCATAATTGTCTTCAAGTTATTACTTGAGGAAAATTCATTAACTAGTATAATCATGCATTGATCTATTTTGGTATTTGGATAAAGGACATTAAGCAATTATTATTTATAATGAATTAAAGTACTTAGTACGTTTGTTTTCATTAATAATATATTGTGTCCTATATTTGCATGTTTAAAATCCGTGAATAACTAATATTATTCTAAATTGTCCATTGTCAATTAATGATATGGGAATATCATTAAACTAAGACAAATCTGAGTATTGGTTAAGAATATACTTGAAAGTATATCGATGCGTTGACATACCAATTTCACATGATATTCGATGAATTGAATATAGGACTTATCCCAACTACATGATTTTACTTTATGGATCTTGTCAGTAAGTAAATCATGAATTTGTTATCCTCAGACTTGAGATACCAGATAAGAGTCATGGATGTAGTGCATTTTTGTGAAGCAATCTACCGCTCACCGTAACAGGGAGTTATAAGGGTTGTTTTCAGAAGTGTTGCAAAGTTCATGGGTTATTCTTGTAGTCAAGAAAGAATTTGTTCCTTCTGATTTGTTCAGAAGTTTAATACTGCTGGGCCCCTCGTAGGGTTGTCAAGATGTTTGCGTGCGCACGCCCAAAGTCTATCTGGAATACGTTCAGATGTTTTGGTAATCTTGCTCAATCATAAACAACGAGAAACAGAATTGTTAATTAAAGAATGACTAAGATCCATATCTTTATTAACGTGGTATTAGAAACAAAAGGATGATAATAATAATGATGAATCATTAAAGGTTTTCCAGGAAACCTTCCTCGAGTTGAACTAGGGGCATTGGAGTGTTGCAAGACGCCAACCAATGTCATTTTACTATTAATAGATATCCAAGTGGGAGCTGTTGGAATATTGGATAAATATTAATTAGTTAAATGTCTAGTATCGAACCCGAGACCTCGGGATTGCACACATTACAAACGAGAGTCAAAGATTAATAAATATTAATTGTTAGTTATATTTATTAATAACACAAGTTTAAGGATTAATGATCGTTAGTTATTAAATGTATGGACTAATTATCGTTAAAGAGAAACGGAAAGGACTAGATTATAAATTAGATGACAAGAAGGATCCGGAACACCCTTTGGTGTGCATGGCCGGTCGAACCAAGCCCAAAGGGGTCGACCCATATCTTTGTCTTGCTCTCCAAGATTTAATCTAGTATAAATACAAATCAAAGGGTTATTGTTTGGTGATCTTTTGTGCACACACAATACCCTAAATTTGTGTTTTTCTCTCTTGTTTATTCTTGTCAATCGAATCCCTAAACTCTTAGGGTTTGATCGATACTTTTGATATAAAAATAATACTTGTGTTTAATCTTGCAATTCATTTGATTCGGTATTAGTTTGTGTGTACAAGAACGAGGTAACAACATACTTTTGTTGTTATCAAGGGATCGATTAACAAAACGGTAAGGGGTTAATCATTGATCCATATAAACCCTAATTAGGGTTCTTCATATTGTTAAAGACAATTGCTTTTGATTCTTGTTCGGGCTAGAATCACCACGGTACGTTCCTATTTAATTTATGTTAATCTTTTATGTGTTATAGATGTTCCTACGCTTCCGCATATGTGTTTACCTGTTTATATGATTGTCATGATTATTTAATTCTAACAGAAACCCCAATGCTTCATCATCATTTTAGTAGTACAACAACTTTCAACAAACTAACTACCATTTCTTCATCACAAAGCCTCCAACAACCAAGTTAGTTAAATTTAGTCAGAGCATGGATTTAGAAAGAAAAAGAATGGCTGCTAATACTTCAAAAAATGGAGTTGTTGTTGGGTCTGTTTGGGAAAGCAGAATGAGAGGTAGCGTCAAAGTTTTCAATGCTAATAACAACAATCAACAAACTGAAAAAACAACTGAGCAAAACAACCCAAGTGGTAAAATGGGTCAAATGGGTCAAAATGATAAAGAAAAAGTTGTTTTGAGATCCAAGCAGACAAATGAAGTGACAAGTGGTGATACTAATCCAGATGTAAAGATTAGATCTGAATTGAATAAGGACTTAATAAATGATAAAGAATAGAAGACAAGAATGGAGTAAGGATCAGAGTGTTCCCAATGAAAGAACCATAAAAACTAGAGCTTTATCAAGAAAAACAAGTGCTGGTAGTGAATTAAGTCAAGGAACTGAAAAGGCTGAAAAAGTCAAACCTTTGTTGAAATTAGTCTCAGTTAGTGATGAATCCAATATTGGAATTGATGATGTTGAAGATGGAAATGTAAATGATGATGTGATGAAGAAAGATGGATTTGATGATGGTGAAAAGGTGGATGGAATAGATGATGTTTGTGATGATAAATTGATGACTGTTGACTTAGGAAAAGTCAAAGATGAAGATAATGAAGAAGATGGCAATGAGGAAGTTAATGATGAAAGAACCATTGTTGTTGTTAAAGAAATGGAACCCATTTCCAAAACTAATAAAAGTAAGCTACCTGAGGTTGTGATTGAAGAAAAGAAGACTCATCAAAGAAATGAAAGATCAAGTCCTGTTACAAGAAGTATCAGAAAGCAACCTCATCCTGTTGTAAATCATCCTAAAACTGGTTTTGTATCAGTTGCGAACTGTTTTGGTATGCATGTCATAATTTGAAAAATATAAACCTAAAACAAAGCTGTTTGGAGTTTTAAAGAAAATAGGAAACCTATCTCTATTATGCCCTTGCAAATAACTTCATTTATTCAGGATGCTGAACATGAGAAGCATGGAGAGAGTTATTTCTTTGACTCCAATAGCTTTACTGCAAGTCAAAGGAAAAGTGATTCCCCGCAAGGCAATAACAGTTTCTTCCAGAAAAAGAGTCCATTTGGGTTTGATGATTCGGTTCCTGGCTCACCAGCTTCTCGAGCTGGCACCTTACCACGATACAGTGGGGGAAGAGCAGAGAATTCTTTCTTTGATAATTTCTCGAGATATGACTTTCAGTGCCACTGCCGAGGTTCTCCCAAACAAGAAACCTTCTCGAGATTTGATTCCATGAGCAGCTCCACACAGGATAATAACTTCTCAAGATTCGACTCAATGAGTAGCACGGCACAAGACCGTAGTTTAGCAAGGTTTGATTCAATGAGTAGCAATGCAGGTTTTGACCATGGTCATACAGACTCATTTGATGACTTCCCTTTGGGTCAAGTGGACCGTTTAAGGTGTCGTCAGAAAGTCAAACGGGGAAAAATGAAACTGATAAATGGGCATTTTAGTTTGGAGTTTGGTAGTGTTATTTTTTTCTTCTACCCGCTTGATAGTTTTCTGTTTGTATCACTTGCTTGTCTTTGATTTTATTGCATGTGAACTTTACAATATATCTTTGGTATTTTTTGACTAGAAATTCTAATATTGGTTTGTGATTACTATAAATATCTGGTTTTGATTGTAAAAATAGTGTACGCTAAAGTTTAAACATTTTTATTGGTAATAAACTAGTACAGAAGTAGTTATATGCCAAGAGGTATGCTAGAATTACGCGTGGTCAAATTTGATATTCATTTTGTCTTCTACTAACTATGGATTGGTTTGTCTTGGAATATTATCATGAGAAAGTGTTTTGTGCGTCTTTGGAATATTATCATGAGAAAGTGTTTTGTGGAATTCTGATTTACAAATGTGAACATTAGAGTGTTCAGACTTGGGATAAACTATAGAACGGAAAAATGGTCGCTTATAACAGATTTGTTTAGCTTTAATAGTATAATGGTACGCACGCATGTTTTTTCACTTATTGTTTTTCTTCATTTAAACCGTTGATTATGTCCTGTGTCAACATCCTATAAGTAGGAGTATGTGTAGAAATATAACTAGGAAGATGTAGCAATTCTTTTATGTAATGCAGTACCTATTGATTGATATCACAATTTTATAAAATCGTTGTCGGTTAAAGACAAATGAAAACAGTTGCAATAACAAATTAACAATCATCAATTTTATATTGACCTTAATAGTGTTTAATCTTTATAGAACTGATGCAGAAGGCAAGTAGTATCAAAGAGTAATGTTTTCAGCTATCAAAACAAATGTCAAGTTTTTATAACAAATTGAGCTGGAATTGGCAAGAGCACATAATTGCTACGATATTAATTTCCAAAGACATACCAGTTCACATCGCAACTTCAAAACACAACATCAATTCTTAATACATCGTAAAATTCAAAAAAATCTACAAATAGAGTAAATAGTAAATGATTTCTAGTCATGCATTTCATCAAACACCTGGTGGGTGTCTCCTAGATGAAAGCTATTTAATAAAAGACATGGATTTATCAAAGATTATTGTGGCTAATAAAAAGGCCAAATAATAAAGGTTTTCTTTTTATCCGACTACCATGTCCAGTTGATATGTCCATAGTTTAACTGGTACCAGACCCCACCATGTTGTGATAGACTTGGGATGTCTTGGAACATACTCAAGTCTCCTGCTTCTTGATCTAAATCTTCATCCCAAACAAGTCTTACACCCATCTCCTTCACTTCAATTTCTTCATTCTCATTAAAACAAAATGTTACAAAATTCTTTGCTTTCTTCCAATTCTGTATTTCACTTGAAGAAGTATAATGCAACCATATCATATCTGACTCATCGATTCTTATTGGCTTATCATGAAAATAATTCCAATAGACGAATGGATTGCATTGTCCCAAATAATCTCCATCAGAGTTCTTTACCTCGTATCCAAAATCTGTGGAAGGTTTTTTCCTCTTAAAAACAACACAAACTCCATATCCCCTTAACTTACTGAAGCTCCAATCTGATGGCAATTCAACCTTTACCTGATTTCCCAAACTTTTATTTGTAAACCAATTTGGAATGCTATTTCCATCATATATTATATCCATTCTCCTAATGGCACTTCCTGGCAAATGGAACAATCCACATCTGTTATGCGCATACCGAAGGAAAGAAGAAAATCGAGAGCCTTGGGAAGTTACAGATGAGTCGAGACATTGAGTCTCCGATATCGACACCTTAAACAATTTTGGACAATTGTTGAGAATAGTGTACCTTCTGCTCATGATTGGGTTTGATCCCTTAATTGAACATAAGGAGGTGCAATCACGTGCATAAAGATCAACTAGGCAATGTGGAAGTTCGGGCAACACTTCCAGCTTCTTGCAACCATTAACAAAAAGAAATTGCAGTTTAAAAAGTTGACTCAAACTTCCAGGCAAGCTAGTAAAATTGTTCCCTCCCAAGTTTAGTTGTTTTAGACATGATAAGCCTCCAATGCCATCGGGCACTTGAACTAAATTGCAGTTGCTGAAATTCAGTTCCTTTAACATATTTAAACCTGCCAATGAAACTGATCTTTGGGGATGCTGTTGGTTCCATATGAAACCAGAGATTGAAGTCCAGCATCTCGACCAAAAGGCTTCAGGCAGTTGGTTTACATTGGAGCATCCCGAGAGATTCAAAACCAGAAGAGAATCCATTTCCACTTTGCTGGGATAACTCCTAACCCGTGTGCAGTCTTTCATATTTAAGACAACAAGCTTATTAAGCATTCCAATAGATGGGTGAACTGTAGCCATATTCACACAACCTTCAAAATCTAGCTCTTCAAGATTTGTAGTCTCTGAGAAGTCAGGGGTGGTTGTTAGGTTGCAGCAGTACCTTAGCTTCATTATTTTCAACCTTCTTAAGCACTGGCATCAATAGAAAAAAGGATAAGTTTGTATATCATTAGGTGTTGAACACATACACACGTATGAATAAGTAAATACCTTTGGTGTTGTCCAAAGTTGTTTTATGTGGCTGTAAGACAAGTCGATGGCAACAATGTTTTCCGGATAAAAATCTGAAGGTAAATACTTGAAAGGGCATCCATGCCAACAAAACAAGCTTAGCTCATTGGACAAAAAATCCAAACTTCCTGAGTACTTCACATTGTAGCCCTTCAATTCCACTTTCTGATCAAATTCTTTCTCAGCAGAAATTTTCAGGATCCGCAAATTTTTCATAAGTGCAAAAGAATTAGCGTTTATGTGAAACTCTTTACTAGATTTCCTTAACAAAAGGACTAGAACTTCAATTGCTTCAGTCAATTCCACCTGGAAAAGCAAGAACATGTAACATAAATTATAAAGAGTAACATATGCAATTATGTATACTTTTGTATGAATATGAAGGTAAAGAAGAATATGCCAGTTCTTACTTTCTTTTCACTCGATGCGGATGATATATACAATCTTCTTTGTTTACCAGTCAGGATAAATTCTTCACGAACAATTTCCCTTGCCATGCTTTGAATCAATTCATGCATTTGAAGACAATCTTCGGATACTGTTATTAGGAACTTATCAGCTAGAACTTCAATAATAGCATTTGCAGAACAATGACTGCTGTGTAGTACACTTGCAGCAAAATCTTTATTTTCCCCAATGAAGGCACATGCAATGTCAAGAAACATTCTTTTCTGATCAGAGGCCAAGCTATCAAAACTTGGTCGCAGTTTTTGTACTATCTCTGAGTTAGGATATGTTTGGAGTCTTTCCAATTCGCTTTTCCAAAAAACTATAGATTTTTCATACAATGATCGACCAATAACTTTGAGAGCCAAAGGGTGACCATGCAAATATTTCACAATCTGGGAAGCAAATTCTTCAAAATTTTCTGTAGGATGCCTTTCACCAAATGCATTCAAACTAAAGAGCTCAAGAGCTTCATAATCATCCAAAGACTCCATTTCATAAATTTCATCCACTTTATGAGACCTTAGCAATTGTTTGTCCTTACCAGTGAAAATAATAAGGCTTCCAGGATAAAACCAATCACGTGAACCTGCTAGTGCTTCTAACTGCTCCACGTTATTCACATCATCCAAAACAAGCAGGATTGGCTTACGTGCCATCCTTTGCTTTATTACCATAGAACCTTCACCAACACTTGATATCTTCAGATCATCTGTTTTCAGAATCTTACCAATCATTTGCATCTGGACTTGCGTTAGGCCATGTTTTTTTTCAACTCCTTGGACATTATCACAAAAGCAACTCATGTCGAAGTGGGTATGCATCGAGTTATAGACAGCTTTGGCAAGAGTAGTCTTTCCTATTCCACTTATACCACATATTCCAACCATGTTAACCTTATCTGACCCAACGAAGCGTGACAAGTTTAATATGTTGAAATGGAAATCGATGCCAACAAGGTTCTCACCAACATGTAAGGTTCCGTAACATAATTTTTTGAGAATTTCTCTGGAGATGGAATCGATGAACATGTACTCATACCTGTTAAGCACAAAGAGACAATAAGTAAGAGAAACTACATGTTGTTAAGCTTTAGTAGAGCTACAAGACTAATTACACAAAAACAAGAAATTTACCCATTTGTCATGTCCTGGAGATCCCATCCAGATAAGTTAGCCGCCATGGATAGAGCTTCCCTCCATTCATCCACCTCTGTTCTATTTGAAACATCATGTTTGGCAAATGCTTTTGCGTAACTCCTTTTTTGTTTCCTCACAATATCAGGCTTGGCATCATAAAAGATAATCCGAACCTCATGTTTCGGATCTTCAATCTGCTTGCATTCAAGTATTTTGACAAGTTCCCTCAGACACCATGTTGAAGAAGCATAATTTTTGGAGAAGATAACAATCAAAAACCTCGATTCTTCAATGGCTTTGTAGAGATGAGGAGATATCTCTTCTCCTTTAGGCAATTCTCTATCATCTCTAAAAGCATGAATTCCTTTTTGCTTGAAATCATTGAACATATGATCCATGAAGCCTTTGCGGATATCTTCACCTCTGAAACTTACAAAAACATCATATTTCCACCGATGAGGAATGGACGTAGTAGCCATTATCAATAATGAGATCGAGCTGCGTCCACAAGTAAAGACAAGTAAAGAGCATCAGAAAGAGTAGAGCCATTATCAATAATAGTACAAAGAATCCATGACTAAGATTTTCAGTCATCAATCTGCCCTAAAACAAATATATATAACTTGGTATAAAGAATGCAATTTCTAAGAAAATTCCTTTTACTAAATATGTGACTCTGGTTCATACGTTGTCTTAAAATGATAGCTACACAAAAACAACATCGAAACAATATAAAAAAGTAAAATGACTTGCAGTTTATGGATGGATGGAAGCTCAACGTTAAAAAGAATAAAGGCAAGTGGGTTTGTAGAAAGAAGCTTGTATGATTGCATTTCATAAAATGTGATTAAATTATTTTCTATTTTTGTTCATGCTATGTAAATATGTGGACACTATAGTATTTTCCTTGATCTTTCGAAATTTTGGAATTTCATAAAGTTTTGGGTTTATTAATAACTTGTTTAGTTATTTAGACCTTATTATCTAGCCCATGGAGGGAAGTAATTGGAGTATGAAAATTACAGTTTAGCAAAGTAATCTGAATACTTTATTTGGGTTATTAAATTAGAGATGTTAGATCTAATAACTTGTGTAGTTATTTGGACCTTGTCATATAGCCCATTGGATCGATTATTACTATATATATATAATATACACACGGCACTGTTTTGTTGCAGGCTTTTCCCGCCTTTTTTAGTGGGCTAATTTTGGCCCATACACATTATATCCGAATTCTCCAGATACATCAAACCCTGGATCCACCATGTTCATAATCTGTTGTTTGATCTTGGGGTAATCTATCAAACCCTGGATCCAAAACAGTGTACCCCACAAAATCTTTACGACGGTCGACTCCTGTATCTTGGCGGGGTAGCCACGGCGAGTTTGTTGTTGCGAGTGGCTGCCGTTTGACGCCTACCACTTCCGACACGGTTGACTGGACACCCTAATTTTTGGCGTTAGGCGGTGGCCGACTCCCGTATCTTGGCGGGGTAGCCACATGGACTTTTTGGCTGCAGCCATGGTGGGGGTTGTTGTTTGACGCCTACCACTTTTGGTTTATGGTGCTTTTTCAGTTCACGTATCTCGGCGGAGTAGCCACGTGGACTTTGTGGTTGCAGCCAACGTGGGTATTTGGCACCGGCTAAACCCTAATTTAGCGAATTGTGCCCGTAAAGTGCAGGTTGTAATATAGCCAATTAGCTGTAACCTTTTGGTGTTTTCTGGGTGCATTTGCTGATACTGAGACTTATGTGCTTTTGTGGTCAGTTTGTGCGTGTTTATCTGTTTGCGAATGTTGTGTCTTTTGTGATGCCTGTTGTCCATTTGTTGCTCTTTTGTCCTTCCTGTAGTGTCACCACCCAAATAAGTGGTATCGCAACTTTATCACCCCAAATTAAGATTTAGGACTGTTTGGATTTAGTTTTTACGCTTGAAATTGCTTATGAAGTTAAGCTTATGAATTTCAAGAAGGCGTTAAGCTCAACTTGAGACATTGCCTTTTCCCTGATGATATCCCAAGGGGCTTAAAGTTTTGTGAAGACAAAGAAGAATATTTTAGAAACTAAGACACTCTTTGTGTTTGTGTGTTTTCATTTGGTGTGTGTGATCTTTATTTTTGTATACAGATTGGTGAAGGAAAAGGTGGAGCCTATAGAGGGTCTATACAAATTAACAAAATGCGTTGAAGATCACGTGCTGCTGTTACTAATGCCCTGAGGCCAAACGCTTACCTAATGATTTCAACTCTTGGTCATACTGATTTCTTCCATTTGGTTATCATCGGTGGTGAAAGCACCTGATCCTTACCTAAAGGCTCTTGAAATAGAGGTGCCAATTTCGACCCGTATATATTTTAATGGGTTGATGCAGGTTGTTTTATGTCTAACGTGCAAAGTGTCAAATAAAAAGAAAACGGGTCAAATGGGCTGGACATATGAAGCAGGTGGAACACACACTTAACACTATTTTTAGTTAGTATTGCTAACAAAACCAAGACAATACTATTTTCTATTGTTGTAAAAATCTGGTGTACAAAAACTTACGAATATGGCAGCCCAACAATCCAAGGACAAAACCCAACTTACGTATAACCACCCATATATGGTCGATTGCTCAGTAAATATTTGACATAATTTTTATTTTTATTTTGGCTATATATAATTACTACTTTTTGCTTCGTTATAAAAATACCCTTTTTTGGCATATAATCGACTACTCAACAAATAAGATATGCAATGAAACAATAATATATATATAAAAAGAAAGTAATTTGAGAATAGAAATGACCTGCAATTTACTGATGGATGGATGGATGGAAATCAAAGTCACTGAATGGCTGCAATCAAAATGCAAGTTCCAGTTGAGTACAAGTATTTTGGTTCGTGTGAATGAATGCAATCAAAATGCAAGATCAAATAAACTTATAAAGAGAGTAAAGGCACCTTGGTTGACCCCAAGTCAATTCAGAAGTTACAAAGAAATGAAGATGAAATCAAAATGAAAGATGAAATGAAGTTACTACAAAAGAGTAAAGGCAACTGGGGTTGACTCCAAAGTCAAGTTATTTTCATTTCTGGTCCCTCGGTTTTAGATTATATGCAATTCATTGGATTTTCAACTTTCAACCAATGTTTTGTTATAACATTATACTATTACGTATGAAAATATTTATAAAATATGCAATATCACTAAACAATAGTAATCACTTTTCATTCTTGTGCAGTTGTTCTAGATAATTTTTTTACATAAAATAAACGCATACAGTTAATCATCGTAATATACTAGTACTATATATGCGGGCATACAACAATACGCACATCCAAATGCCATTACGTAGAAGTCGATTTTAGTGGAAGTTTGATCCGTATGTTATGATATCGGCATACTCTCAGATTCATAAATCAAATCCAAAGTTCCATATGATTAAGGGTCTTATCGGTTTGGGTTGTCGCCTGTCGGGTGTATCGGGTCGGGTTGAGTTGGGTTTTGGAATAAAATTATGTGACCCACAACTAGGGGTGTCAAATGGGTCGACCCGACCCGACCCGATAAGGTCTTATAGGGTCGGGTTGATTCGGGTCCAACATAGCTTATCGGGTTTATCAGGTCAACCCGATAAACTCGATAGCCTTATAGGGTCGGGTTAGGGTCATAATTAGTTATCGGGTTGACCCGATATACTCGATAAGCTTTAATGTCCCATTAAAAATTTGATATTTTTTTAACTAAATTCCTTTTTTCAATAGTCTAGCAAGCTTGGTAGACAAAATATGATATGCTACATCTTTGAATTTAGTTCTAGTGCCCTACATGATGCATCAGTAGGTTAGTAGTCTTTTCTTTTTTGTATATCTGCTGCTACATGATGCTAAAACAACACGACGGAGGGCCAAAATATTTCAATGCCTAATTGTAATATGCTTGTTTGTTTCGTTGTATATTGGGTATTTAAGTGGTATTTTAATACATGAAACAATCTGCACAAAAAAGAAATAAATGAAACAAATCTGCAACAAAATAAAGTAAATGAAACAAATTGGGGGATGATATTAGCATGTAACCCGATAACCAATAGACCAAATTTTGAATAGCAAAAACAACCCAGTATCATTTTTCCTAACTTTCATCTATTATAAGAAATCCTAGCTATCAAATCTTCATCTTTACTTCTCTAAAGTCCAGCCTTCAAACCGCGACTCATCTTGCTCTTGAGCTTTCATTCTAGCCGACTCGTTATATATAGATGTTGCATATATAACAAGTATGGATTAGAACAAGTGAAATAACAAAAAACAGAGTTATAATTCAACATGTTTATATGAAACAAGAAAGTTAAGAATGAGCATCCTGGTGGATACCTATTTCCTTATTATAATCTGACCCTCTTTCATGTTATCAAAATTTGTAACCTCTAATTCCTTCAGATGCCCCAGCGTTGACATATTTCATCGTCTATAATCTCTGTTAAACGTCAATACTACACATTTTAGTGTATTTCGACATAAGAATAAAAATATTTGGATATAGGATACATTTATGTGATTTACGGTTTACCTACACCCTAAGTTTCTCCATGTTTGGGGAGCTTCTGACCAATAGAAAAAGGATAGGTAAACCCATGTCGTGAACGAAGTATACATGTTCAATACACAAGTATTTGAGGTGGATTAAGCACTTGGACAGATTTTCAACTACCGGTAAACACTCAAATAGGTTAGCAGTGGTGGTATGAGCACAAATTTCAATAGTCCCATAGTCAATTTTCTGCAGCAAACCATAGTCAAAGATAAGTTACAAAAAGACCATGAGGATGGATATACTTATTCAATACTGTACTAAGAAATTACCATAATCACAGTCTTGAGCAATGGACAACTTGTAGGAGATGTAGAGGTGTCTTTGTACATGTTGTCAATTCAAAAACACAAATAAGCTCACCAGGCTACCAAATCCATTGAATGTCGGTTGATGGTTGAGACTACAACCACTATGATTAAAGTCAGTTAACTGAGTCATTGAGAAGAAAGATAGGGGTAAGCTATAAAACCCTTCTAAGTCGAGTGTTAATTTCATGACATTAGTTTTCCCATCAGTCAATACTTGATTACTTGAACCTTCTCCTTAAATATACATAACCTCCTCTAATAAAAAAAAGAGCCCCAAATTTAAGCATTGCTTATGCTAGATGTCACAGGACAAAACCTTCTTGAGAGATGTAGTAGTTTAAGTGTATACTTTACAACTTAATGGACGTATACAAGTTAAGAAAATAAACAGAACTTACATAGAATGCTAGTACTACTCCTGAAGTGAAACCAGCTGGGAGCTTTATAGCAGCACTAAAGAATCTGTGGTAGTATCTGTTCTTTGAAATCAATCCGGACCCTAGATGGAAAAACATGATATAAGAAAAAAGTGTTTCATGTCAACTTAGCTGATTATCTAAAGTTGAAACACAGGAGGACCTACGGCACTATCTTTCACAGTTCATTATATTACAGCTAATTATCTTTTAATGCATAATCGATATCACATATTACAACTAATTATCATTATATTACAAGAGATAAAGAGAAGAGTCTGTACCAGGTTGATGCTAAGAGTTGATGTTCACAAGTGATGCATATATACCAACTGCACGTTCATAAAGAGCAATTAATGCCCTGACTGATCGAGGTAAGAAAATAACCTTTGTGACATAGCTTCGGCTGTGCCAATTACGACTAATTAGGGATGAGTTGCCCAAAAGAGTTCTTGTCCAAAAACTTCTATTTTTCAATACAGCAATAAGTAGTGTGTCAAATACTCAATGTGATTGAACAAAGAGTTTCTTATCTCCACAATAATCCATTTTTTTACTAAAACTATTTAGGAAGCTTTTTGCGATAAATATATTGGCCACTTTCAACCAGTGACATGTTCTTTGCATGACCTGTTTCCTGAATTAACTTATGCTTTACGCGTTTGACCAGACAATACCTAACCCAAATCGACCCATTCATAAGCAAATGGGTCAAAATTGCCATCTCAGAAATAAAAATCTATAATGCAAACCTCTGAACCTGTGAATGTTGCTGGCTCCTTTTCTCCTATCTGTGATGTGGTCAACGGATTGGCAGACATTTTTGTGAACATTTTCTTCACCTGCTCCACAAGATCCTCGTGTTTAACAGCTCCAGAGGCACAAATAACCTGAAGCAAATAATAATAAATAAATAAATCTAGTATAAATAACTGAACCCTGTTATTAGACTAGTTTGACCAATTAAATGCCACAAAATCATACAGTTGATAATTTAAGTCAAGTACCATACTGTGAGCAGCATAATGGGTGGAAATATAATCTTGAATATCCTTCTTTGTTATCTTCTCAATGTTTTCAGCAGGTCCAAGAATGGTCCTACCAAGAGGAGTGTATTGGAAAGCAGTAGCATGTAAATGGTCAAAAATTACTTCCATGTTCTGTTCACCCACCTGCATCAAAAGTTGTGAGTTTAGTAAAAACAACGTAATATGATTAACCTTGAACTGATGCTAAAATATGGGAAAGCTATAAAACCCTTTTAAGTGGAGTGATAATTTCTTGACATTAGTTTTTGTTGGCAGACAAAAGACTTTACGGTCAATATCAACACATGAGTCATCATCTGTGACTATTTTAAGAGTGAAATTATGTATTGGACCCATGTGCATTAACAGAACTTGACATATATCACATAAACATGTACTCTTTTTGTCCATCTTTTACCTTTTACTTGGTAGGAGTATCGCTTCCTCCTCATCAAACAAGTCAGCCCCATCAGAATCGTCCCCATCAGACGACTCGGCTCCATCAGTCGACTCAGCCCCATCAGTTAATACTTGAACCTTCTCCTCAAATATACATAACCTCCTCCTGTAATAAAAAAAAAAAAGCCCCAAAACCTTCTTGAGAGAAGTAATAGTTTAAGTGTATAGTTTACAACTTAACGGACGTATGCAAGTTAAGAAACAAGAAGAAAAAAAACATGTACATATGCACACACAATTAATAGATATGGTTATGCTCGGAGTTTGACAATTTTCTATAAATAGCTTTCTGAATTCACCTGTCTCAAATGTAAGTTGAGAGGCCCGAAGCTTGGGTGAAACTAAAGTCCCAAACATTGATAGTACCGCTCGTTCTTTCTGAAGCTGCAAACATAAAAAAGAAGATAGCAAGGGAGTCACAATCATAAAATACATGAAGAGCAGAAACACTCTCTTCGTTTAATGAAAATAGCAACTTGGTGGTTACTTGTCAAATTATCATACTTCCACTGTTGGTTAAAAAAAACTAATGATTGTTCTTGCAAAAATGTATTTCTACTATTGTCAGAAAAGAAAGTTGAAACAAACTTCAGAACCGTATTGATTCACTCACAGGATTCTCTATTTTACGTGGTGATGCATTGATTTCAGATCCGTTACTTTCTCTTGGTGATGCATTAGCAACAGATTCAATGCTGCTTTCCAGTGAACTCTCCTGGTTTCCTTTATGAATAAAGAAACCTTTATAAGTAGTCAGTAAATATAACAGATCCTTCCATTAAAACTTCGCACAAAGTTGCGATAAATAAAACTTTTCTTGGAGTTTAATCCTTCCATATGATAAACGAAGAAGTTAGACTTCAAAAAATATCATGGATTTAATGAATTAGCAACATCATCAAAATTTGCAAAAATCGACAGATATAAAAAATTACAAGTAACAAACTCAACATCAATTATGTATATGGAAAAAATGTATTCGCATTTGGTTTCAAAAGGCTGAAACATCTCTCACTTGGAATGAAAGACGAGAATTCTTGCTTGTAGATGCAAGCTTTTCAATAAGATTTGAGGTTAAAATAGTCTCCGATGTCAAACCGAACTTCTTTACGAGAAACAAAAGACATTTCTCATTAGTGAAGTTAGCTTGGAAAAATCCTAGATTTTGATAAGGAACATGTGTTACTATATGTTGTTTTACTATGATAACCAGTTTGCATGAAGCAATATAAGCACTGCCCTATAAAATATTATCAAACCGTTGTCGTGTGCAATATAGGTAATTGCATATGTTTACCAGAATCGCTTTGGCTGCTAATATTTTCTTTTAACTGCTCATTTTCCTCGATGTTTTCCTTCTCCAAAGAGGAGACTTTACTGTCAGGAGATGCCCATTTGCACAAATTGAACTTTGGTGACTTTGTCATGATGCTACCTAAAACAGAGGTGAAACTAATTAACACTTTTCAACACCTGTTAGCATGACATTTCTGAGGCTAAATCACCAGATAACACATAAGTGTGACATTGAAAGATCATTTAGTACCCGCTTCTAATGAAAGTTGCATCAATTATCATTTGGGGGCGATTATGACAAGGTTGACGTATAGACATAAACATTAGATAAAAATTATTAGGCTACCATCACAAATTACAGACAAAAATTAGTTTGGTTGACAATGATGACCATTTCAATATAGACATCTGACTAATCACATATTCTTAAAAAATTACATCACGCGTTGAATTGTCTGGGACACAGAATGTGCAGTATATTTCATATTTACATATCACGTCATCTCTAAGTATGTAACTAAGGATTTTAGAATTTTCATGTTATACAATGTGCACTAGCTAAAACTTGCTTATGATTACTTTTACATTTTGACCCCCAAAACTTTACAACCTGATCTAACGATCCTTTAGTGACAAAAAGTACTTGACTTTTCTTTAAATTAAGCAAAATAGTTGAGCTAAACTGTTATTTCCTTTAGATATCTCAGCAAACAAAAAATGGTGTCTGATAAGTTTCTCACGATCCGATCTCCATTCACTTGTCATCAAAACTAACAAAGGAAAGTTTTTTAATTAGTCTATAACTTCAAAGAAGGCAATTGCTTGTGAACCAAAGAATAGGACATAAACTACCGGGCAAAACTAGGTCGGATCCAATTTCTATGGCTGTGTGAATCGAAGTTCGATGTTTACATTAAAACTTAAGAAACTAGAACTATTACTTCATCTCTTTTAGGCAGAGATAGAAAAAAATAGGAGGGTCGGGTGGGTTGGCAATAAGTCAAACGGGCAGATCATTCATTCATGTATCATGTTGAAACAGGTCGATTACATAACAGACATTTTCTATATTATCAGCGTACCAAATATGATTAGAAAATCGATATAACTTTCAATACAAATCTAAATTTATGAATAAGAAGAAAATACACTTGACCCATTTACTTTTTACAATTTTGATTTTACACATATACCGAACCGGCATTTTCATTTTGGCTTATTACTAGTGTCAACTTTTTCAGCCTTTGCCATGGAAGGTGAACTTATACATGACACTTTCACAAAAAGGCTCGATCGTGAATATACACATATCATATCCTACGTTCTGAAGTTCTAAGACTAAACTAATCGAGCAAATGATTCAAGATACGTGTGGTTAAGGTTGAAGGGAAGATGGTACCATCTTGGTCATGAGTAATGTCTACTGTAGTAGCAGCAGAATGGGGTTGAAGGTTAAGCAATGTGGTGTTTACACGTGAACCACCCATCAAATATCGAGCACCAGCTAATTCCAACCATCCCTGAATTACATAGGATTATTAAACCCAAAACACAATCCACTTTTTTTTGTCGAAATATAGAGACAAAACACAATCTCTACTCTGGTAGGAGCTGAATGGGGTGTTTGTTTAAGCTTAATTGGCTGGCATGTTAAAATTTTGAGGCAGGTATAATCTGTCTACAGTTGTTATTTATAAGCGCAAACTTTCTGGATTTTTAAAAGTTGAATAAGCTGGGAAAATAAGCTTAATGAGGTGTTTGTTTCGGCTTATATAGTTATTTGGTTTTTGGCTTATGTCTCATAAGCTCACTTTATGTGGCTTATTCCGAAACTTTCGGGCTTATACATATTTATTATGTCAGAATAAGCTTATATAAGCCAAAAAGTTGCAAAACTAAGGGGCATAACTAGGTCGGATCCAATTTCTATGGCTGTGTGAATCTAAGTTTATGATTTGTAGATGTTTACAAACTAGAATTATTACTTCATCTCTTCTGGGCAGAGGTAGTAAACAATGGGAGAGTCGGGTGGGTTGGCAATAAGTCAAACGGGCAGATCTTCATTCATGTTGAAACAGGTCGATTACACAACAAACATTTTCTATATAATCAGTGTACAGTACCAAATATTATCTCAATAAAAATCTAAATTTCTAAATAAGATGAAAATACACTTGATGAGAGACTTGACCCATTTACTTTTTACAACTTTGATTTTACACATATACTGAACCGGCACCTACATAAACTTTCATTTTGGCTTATTACTAGTGTCAACTTTTTTAGCCTTTTCCATGGAAGCTGAACATGGGGGTGCTTATGAGCCTTTTTGTTTTTTGGCTTATTTTAAGACTTGTGGGCTTATATAAGTTTATTATGATATGATAAACTTATAAGTCTCAAAATAAGCTGGAAAATTGGGGCCTTGTGAAATATAAGCCGAAATCTAATAAGCCCACATATAAGCTTCAACAAACACCCCCTATACATGACATTTTCACAAAAAGGCTTGATAGTGAATATATACATATCATATCCTACTTTATGAAGTAATACTAAACTAATCGAGCAAATCATTCAAGATATGTGTGGTTAAGGTTAAAGGGACTTACCATCTTTGTTGTGAGTAATCTCTACAGTGGTAGCAGCAGAATGGGGTTGAAGGTTAAGCAATGCGGTGTTTACACGTGAAGCACCCATCGAATAGCAAGCACCTGCTAATTCCATCCATCCCTGAATTACCATAGGTTTATTATTAAGCCCAAAACACAATCCACTTCTTTTTGTCCAAAACACAGCCAAAAACAATCCTAAGCACAAGTTCCTAGAGTAATCGCACATCACAACTTATTTCGTGGCAAGCATAAATAAGGGTGTGTTTGTTTCAGCTTATTTCGCCGCAGTCTCCAAACTTTCGGGTTTACTAGGGGTATGATTTGTCTACATTTTAACTACCCAATACTCCACTACGGCGGGATTGGGTGTTGTTGTTTATAAGCTCAAACTTTTTGGCTTATGAGTTTTTCAAAAGTAGAATAAACCGGGCAAATAAGCTTAAGGGGGTGTTTGTTTCGGCTTATAGGTTATCTGGTTTTTGGCTTATTTGAAACTTTCCGGCTTATATATATTTATGTCAGAAGAAGCTTATATAAAGGGGTGTTGGTTTAAGCTTATATGTGGGCTTATGAGCTTATTTGATTTCGGCTCATATTTCATAAGCCCGGCTTATTTTGAAACATGTGAACTCGCCAAAAAAAATTGGGACTTATGAAATATAAGCCACATATAAGCTAAAACAAAGCCAAAAAGTTGCAAAATAAGCACAGAAGATAGCTTATGAAACATAAGCCCAAAACCAAATAAGCCATAAACCAGCTATATAAGGAGAAACAAACACCCCTTAAATAAACACCCCCTTTATTAAAAAGAATCGATTAAGACCAAATACTGATCCAGCGAATCAAAGAAATTTATTAATGTGTTTTCTTCAATTTCTGATTTCCAAACTTTATTACTAATTGCAGCTTCTTGGTTCTTCCATGGTAAATCTCAGTGATTATTATTTATTATTATTAATTCATTCAATTCAACTTTACCCTTTCTTTTTATTCACTTTTTCACATTTTGTATCCTTTACTTTAATCATTTCAGCTTTTATATATTTATTTATAGTTTCGTATGTGTCAATTCGTGATCAGAAAGTTTTACAATCCCTTTAGTCCAATCGTTGTGTACTGCAGCTAGGGCTGTCATTCGGGTTGACCCGGACGGGTTCGGGTCAACTCGAATCGGGTCAACTTGGGTCAAGCTTTCAAAAACCATACCCGAACCCGACCCTGTTTAGAACTCGGGTCAACTTAGGTCGGGTCAATCGGGTCAGGTCAACTCGGGTTTAGGGTCAACCCGAGTATTTTTACATTGTAAAGTGTTAGTTTAGTCCGATCAACTCGGGTTCGGGTCGGGTCAAGGCTAAAAAAAAAACATACCATAACCCGACCTTGTTTAAAACTCGGGTCAATTCGGGTTGACCCGATTGACCCGAATATGATATTTGACCCGAGCTGACCTGACCCGAGTTGACACGAACCTGGGTGGGTCGGGTTTTATGAATCCCCTATGTGTAGCTAAGGTAAGAAACCTTTTTTATTCATGATCAAATTGACTTCCAAAATCAAGTCACCATTTCTGAAAATTCTAATTTTGGTAATGTGGACTTGTGCTACTGCACGACCCACTCAAAATATGACACGTGGCATGACAACTAATACCTTCCAATAAGTATCTAATCATTTGATGGCCTACTTGTATTTTGTCTCTTCCCAACCAATGTGCGACTGAAGGCTACTCGACTAACCAAATGTGCGACTGACGGCACGAAATCTTTCTAAGATTTTTTCGAGAAGGAAAAAAATCTAATATAGATTTTGTTTATATTATCTTCTCAAAAGTCTTTTTAACATTGAAAAAGGCTCTTTGAATTTATTTAATTTAATATTTTGCCAAAAAAAAATAATAAATAAATAAAATAAAAGGAGACAAACTTATTATAAAAAATATATTATATGTACCAGATTTGTTAACTATTTAAAATGGTGTACTATCAAATAGTGTTCAAAAAGTATCAATAGATTATTCTGTACGTGTCAGTTTAGTTGATTAAACAAATATAAAAGGGTAAGGTATCGTAATATTTCAACACCAAAAAAGTGCGGTCACTTCAGCGTCACATTAATTCAACATTAAAACATTTAATACCAAAAAGTCATCCCTTATTATAACACCCGTAACACCAACTTTTAAGACCCACATTAAAAAAAAATACAAATTACAAATTAACCCCTTAACTGATATTTTATTCATTAAATAAACTGAATACTAATACAAATTACAAATACTTAAAAAAATATACATAAATTAAAAAAATTTAAATAACTTGAAAATGGTTAGATAGTGGTATAATAAATATATAGGTGTGCATTTACAAAAAAATGATAATAATCCTTTAAAAACATAATCGTTTGAGGAGTTGTTTTTTTTTTTTTTTTTTCTTCTTTTTTTTTAATTCAAACCAAAACTAGCCATTTAGGGGATGGAAGTGTACTTTTTTTTTTCTTTTTTTTGCGTGTTTCGTTGTGAGATATTGCAATAACTTGGAGCTCAATGTCGCAACTCCGGTATGGTAATGTCGACCAACGCAGCGCCAGCTAGGCATACCTAGCCCTCTAAGACAATATTTGCGATGTGTTACTAAACAATCATCTAGATAAATAGTTTGTTAAATGTTTCGTTGGTGCTTCATTCAAGTTTAGGGTGCAAGGTGTGAGGAAGACGAATAACACGTTATTTGTCTGTCACCTCAGTGTCATCATCCCCTCCCAACACACAAATAACTAAAACCCCTTCTTTAACACACACACACACACACACAAAAAAAAGAAAAGAAAAAATAAAAAAAAATAAAAAAAAAACCTTATTGTGTCCCACAAAAAAATACCCAACCCTCCACCCTAAAAAAAAGCCACAAGTGACTGGAATGGGTAAAGGACAAATGGCAGACGAATAACACGAGACACGGTGCAATACAACGTACTTTTAACCAAGTGATTATAACCAAATTACAAGTCATCAATTCATATATGTGCTCATTCATAACCAAGCGTACTTTTAACACACTAAAAAAAAAAAAAAAAAAAAAAAAAAAAAAAAAAAAAAAAAGGCGCCACATTCCTAAGAAGTTGATTTAGTCAAAAAAAAAGATGTGAAGCACGTTGATCATTTTCCACTCACCTAAATTAGATGTGTTACCTAAATAAGATGTGTTTGATAGACAACATTTTCACTTTGTTTGAAATGTGTGACAATGAAACATGTTTTGTTGGTTTATGGAGGTTTTAATGTCGTTACCATAGAAAAGTAGTAATTCAATTTTTCAAGATTAACTAGTTTACTTGTTTGACGAAGGTATATAAGAAAAAAAAAATTTGAAAAAAGTGATAAGTATTTCTAATCATATATTTTAAATTAAAAGAAAAAATTTAAATGGATATGCATATGTTTTATAAGTGCATATGAAATGTGCAATTATTGTTTCTTTTCACTTTTCTTATTTTCATTTTATTTCTCAATTGATCTTACTTACTCATGCATGTTATAAGAACTCAATAAATATTGTCATTTTGTGGTCGCGAATGAGGTGTAAATCTTAATAATTGAAATTATAAAAGCATTTTTAATTGGAGTATTAACACAATGAGAAACATATGACTCTCAAGAGGTGAGACACTTATTACCACAAATATCATATTATATGTACCATCAAATGATCTTCTAACCAGATTTTTTACCTATTTAAAATGGCGTACCATCAAATAATATTCAAAAGTATCAATAGATTAATGTCGGTGTCGGTTGAGTTGATTAAACAAATATAAAACAGTATTTGTGATGTGTTACTAAACAAACATCTAGTCAAATAGTTTGTTAAACGTTTCATTGGTGCATCATTCAAGTTTAGGGTGCAAGGTGCAGGGAAGACGAATAAAACATTATTCGTCTGTCATTTCAGTGACATCTTATCCCCTCCCAATAACACATCAACAACTAAAACCCACTCCTTAAAAAAACAAAAAACAGCAACACTTGTTGGTCCCATAAAAAATACCCGCCCACTCAATAAATATAACGCCCACTCAATAGTTAAATAGTTTGTTAAAAATACCCGCCCACTCAAAAAACAGCAACACTTTTTGTGGCCTCATTTGAAGACTTCCCGGCAGGTCACCCAGGCCAGTTCTACCCTCACATGAGCACGCTTAACTGCCAGTTCCTAAGAACCCCACACGCAGTAGACCACAAAACGCGTTGTGTCATTATAAGGCGAATGTTATCTTATGAGCCCAGCATCTCTCCAGGCCACAGCCGATGTGGGATTTGCCTAGGGTGTTACAATCACCCCCCCCCCCCCCTTAGGGACTCATCGTCCTCGATGAGGTTTGCCCCACCATCCCTAACGGCTCAGGAGTGGCTCTGATACCACTTGTAACACCCCGCCTTACGCAAACCACAATATTGTCCGCTTTGCCCGCAGGCTCACGGCTTTGTTTTTGTGGCCTCATTCGAAGACTTCCCGGCAGGTCACCCAGGCCAGTTCTACCCTCACATGAGCATGCTTAACTGCCAGTTCCTAAGAACCCCACACGCAGTAGACCACAAAACGCGTTGCGTCATTATAAGGCGAATGTTATCTTATGAGCCCAACATCTCTCCAGGCCACAGCCGATGTGGGATTTGCCTAGGGTGTTACAGGAATGGCTAAGGGACGAACGACGGACAAATAACATGAGGCACGGTGCAGTACAACGTATTGTTCGTCCGTTGTTGGGTCTTTAGTGGACGAATAATATGCCCACACGGAACACTCTTAATTGATGTTATTTCGTGGTGTTAAACATGCATGATGCATTCACCTAGTTTTCTTGTTTTATGCCAAAACCGTATTTTCTAAGATAAGATTTCAAAGACAAATATATTAAAGTGTAGGTATCGTCTTTGTGGAATATCTTTTGTGCGGATACCGTTTTTGAGCCAAAATGAAATAATTTTTCTTTTGTTGATAATTTTTTATTTCATTTTGAGTAATTTTAGTCATTTCACTTTTGAGCATAAATGATACTCCCTCCGTCCCAAATTATAAGTCCATTTTCATTTTGTACAAAGTTTAATAAATTTCTATTAACTAATCTATTCACCAATAAAATTTCTTCTCTCTCCACTAAAGTATGTTGTGATTGGTTGAAACAAAAAAATAGACAAGTATTTTGGGACACCAAAAAGTAAGAAAATGAACTTATAATATGGGACGGAGGGAGTATTTGCATCAATTGTTTCAAAGAAAAACGGACAAATACAATTTTTAAAAGGAAAAAATTGTCCCCTACAATATGAATATAACACATAGGGGTGAGCAAACGGATCAGATGGACCAGAGCGACCAACAAATAATGATATAGTGAATCAAGGAAATTTAATGTTTCTTCTTCAATTTCTGGTTTTGAAACTTTATTAACTGCAGCTTCTTGGTTTTTATGATCTACTTTTTTTACTTGTTCTTCCATGGTAAATCTGAGTGATTATTATTTGTGTTTTTATGATTTCATTCAATTCAACTTGACGACTGAGATGATGATGATATTTGTGAGTGAGTCTAGCTCTCTTGCTAAATTTTACCCCTCTCTTTATTCACCTTTTCACATTTTCTATCATTTACTTTTATCATTTCATCTCTTTTATATATTTTATAGTTTTGTATGTGTCAATTCGTGATCAGAAAGTTTTGCAACCCCTTTAGAATATAAGAGGACGGAGATGATCTCAAGCCGTATTTCAGCTTTAGGTTATGTTTGGTTTGTCAGCCGGAATGACCAAGGGCGAAGCTATTAGACTATCTTTATTGGCTAAGTGATCTGACCGATCGGATTATAAAAGACAAAAAAAACACTCAATATTATATTAAAAGAATACCAAAGAAAGAGAGAGAAAATCACAATTTGGTCGGTATGTGACTTCAACCTTTGAACCGACCTTGCCACGTGTCAAATATTGATTTCCAAGGTTGACTGTAACTTGCTTTTTGATGTTACAATTTGGGTTCCCAAGTTTTTTTTCATTTTTAATTTTATTCCTTCTTAAAATTTGTATCAATCACTACATGATTTAAAAAGTAAGCACTTACATGTTAAATTTAGAATTTATTTTATATTATAAACACAAACATAAAAATAATATTATATGCTAGGTTGGGTTGTTGATAAATGTTAAAAATTTTGAGATTGATTGTATGTATAGATTGTATATGTGGATAAGTGAGAAAATAATATTTTAATGAAAAATTGAGATGGATGAGATTGTGAATAACGATAGTCTTAGGGACCGAGAAAGGTCCTGGCCCCCTAAGCCTAAGCCCGTTAGCGTATTTTTTTTTTCTTGATTTCATATGTTAAATTCGTTATTTTCCATCTCGGCCCTCCCATCTAATGTTCTTTCGGAAAAAAATTGTTTTGGCCCTCCCAATAAATTTTTCTAACTTCGCTACTGGGAATGACTATTGGTATATATATTTGATAGTGGGATGCAATAGGAATGGATGTGAATTAATATATCGATTCCAATATCATTGTTTGGTTTTATAATTAAAATTTGGGTATTAACATTTTAAAACATGGTGACCCCGCCATAAAGATATGAAACTCTCCATTCGTTACCTATTTGAGGATTATGGTGTAGAGTCTATCTTCTATCATTTCCATTTTGAAAACCAAGATACATTAAAATGAAGTGATAAAGTGATGAATGAATGAATTACCTAACGAAGAAGAGTGTTGGATAATGAATCGATTAACACCAAATAATCATCCAGTGAATCAAGGAAATTTAATGTTTCTTCTTCAATTTCTGACTTTGAAACTTTATTATTATTATAATTAATTGCTTCTTGGTTTTGATGATCTACTACTGGTACTTGTTCTTCCATGGTAAATCTGAGTGATTATTATTTGTGTTTTTGTGATTCATTCAACAAATTTCAACTGAGATGATGATATTTGTGACTTTGGCTCTCTAGCCCCTTTTCTTATTCACTTTTCACATTTTACACCCTTTATACTTTAGTAACAAAAACTACACTTAGCACGAATAATTAGCTTCCTAAATTCTAGAAAAATCACCCAAGTTTTGAGAAATCTGAGAGCAACTCACTTTGACTTTTTGAAAACTTGAACTAGTTTGACTTATATGAACTTCTAAGTGATCCTACTGATTTATAATGATGTTATAAGATGAAATGGATCTAGATTAAGTGGACTTAACAACTTATGTAATGAAAATGATAGGTTGTGGATCCAAATTCCTTGACAGTTAACTGTCAAGGATTTTAGAATTAGATTTTGACTTTCTATGGTTTAGACCTAAACTTTTATGACTTAACAAAGTTACTATGATCTATTTAGACTAGTCTCAGCAACTAACACAAACAAAACCAACCTAGATCCCAGAGATACAACCTGAGCCAAACACTCCCTTGCCTTGACTGTTTTATGATTTTGAGAAGCAAATGATTACAAAGGATCTTATAACTGATCCACAAGATTTTCTATGATGTTTGAGATCTAAACAAGCACTTAGAAACAGAAAATGGCCACCAATACACAAGAATACTACTTAAGCTATGTTGACTGTGTAACTTTAATTTTTAGCACTTAGAATTTTAAATGAACAAGCTATCTATTTTAGTTTATATTATGATTAAACAACAGTAAATAAACATAAACAACTAAATAAGTAGATCAATTAGATATGCTATAGTGAAAACAAGGAAATGAGTTTAGAAACTTACCAAATGCAATCCTGCTTTAAACAATGAATCAAAAACCAAGAACAAAGATACCTTTCCTAACATCCACCAATGGATTCTAACCCAGGACCATCCATAATATGCCCTGCTCCAATTGCTTATCACCAAGAACCAAACAGTTTGACTTTTGTTGACTTTTGTGGTATTTTTGAGTTTTTACTACTAAACTAATTTTAATAGTTTCTAATAGCTTTTATGAGCTATCTAGGAACTTAAGTGAGCTTATCAGTCCAGTATATTACACATTAACAACAATTAAGCATTTGAGATTTAGAAAATTGAAACTAAAATTGCATAACATGAAATAGTTAAAGAAACTTGAAATTGATTATTTGGTGAGAGTTACAATACACTGAAAATACTTAGTACACTACTAAAAAGCTTGAAATTGAACTAAGATTTCTTATACTGATTTGAACGACAAATAAAATTAAAATTATTACTATATTCTTCTCTGCTCCATCTTTTCCCTTTTATAGAGATACATTAGGGTTTAGAGGCACCTTCTGAGCATATCCCACTTGATTTCATGGCCATTGGATTACTCTGAGCAATTTTTGGCCTTTGGATCGTTTTGGCGCCAAAATTCAATAGGTGGCAGTGAGATATTTTTAGGACAATTAAGGGTTTGTGGATTGTTGTGGATGTGTCAGGAAGACAATTGGGACTTAGGCATGGCTTTTGGGTCAAGTAACCATGAAAAACAGGGCATGTGACGTTGAGGTGGAGTGTTTGAAGGTGGAGAAGGCATTTAATGCTGATGTAGTTTGGCTGTGAGCTGGAAGAGTGGTTAGGGTGAGCTGGAAGGTGAGGATGTGGTGGAAAAACCACCTGGCATTGGTGAAGTAGGGAGGTAGGAGGAGGGTGAATAGTGGTGAGTGGTTTGGCGGTATTGGGGTGGTCAAACGGGTCAACGCCCGTTTGTATTATAAAGGGGAGTGGACTGGGCTGAGTTTTGGGCCAAGAAAGGGTATGGGCTGGGTAAGGTTTGGATTGGATTGGAATTTTGGGTTATAAAAATAAATAAAGGGTCCGGTTTGGTTGTGGTATTTAACAAGGACCAAAAATGTAACAAGCCGAAAGTTGAGGGGTGTGAGTTGCAACTGTTCCAAAATTATTCATAGGGTTTTTCTTGCCAAGTGTGAATAGTACAAGGGTAGTATTTGATAATTTCCATTTTTTTATTTCCTAGGGACTATTTCTGCCAATCTTGCAAAGTTGAGGGACCTATTTGCAATTCCTCCAAACTTTTCACATAAGGAACAAACCTGCAAAGTTAGATAAACCAAGGACCAAATTTATGATTTTTCCATTTTTAAAAATATCCAGGGACCTTTTCTGTAATTTTTCAAACTCCAGGGATCATTTATGTAAATTTGGATTTTTAAGGGACTGTGGTTGTAATTTCTCAAAAGTTTATCAAAATTGTTCCATTTTGTAATTCATGCATAGTACAAGGGTATTATTTGTAAATTTCCAAGTTTTGAATACCCAGGGACCATTTTTGCCAATTTTGTAACTTGAGGAGTAAAAGTTGCCAGTTTGTGTAAACTTTCATCCAGGGATCATTTGTGAATATTTTTGGTTTCCCAAGGACTTAAGTTGACTTTTCATTCATTTTAAACCTTCAGGGACTATTTCAGGGATAGGTTCTCTTTGGTGAAAATTATACGGATAAGTTTGGCTGAAAAGGTTGAGTAGGTGATCGGGTGTATATGAATAATGACAGGGTAATGGTGTCGATAAAACAAAAGTATTGGGATTCTCAGGCGTTGTAGCAATTTCGTCTTGTTCGTAGGGTTCTGTTTCTTGGGAAACAGCGTCAGGTACAGAAGTAGAACGATAAACAGGCGAAGTAACGGACGCAACGGAAATATCAGAGTCGGATTCGAACATACTCATATTGACACAATACTGTAACAATTCATAAATAGCGCAGAATAAGAATTTATTATCATACAATTTTAACATATCGCAATTAAAATATCATAGCTTAATGATTAACTTACGGAGTGCTGTAGCAAGCAGGTACGGCGGGCAAAAATATATATGGTAAAAATTTAATTTATTTGAAAGTATGGTTATAGTTCAATGTTTGAAAACATTTGGTTCTCTATAACGATGTCTCTGATGCCAATCTGTAACACCCCCTAATTTGAAATGTGGCAGCGGAATAGAAATTAGGGTGTTACGGTGAGGATCGAAGTCATAATGATAGAAAACGACTCGAAGAGACATTTTAAAAACATAATTTCATTTATAAATATTTGAAATACAATAGGTCCTTATCATAGTATTATAAAAACTTGATGTTTTGAACTAAATCAAACATCATTTATTTTACATCACATTTGATAATAATTAAACATAATTTGAAGATTTTTGCCGCCCGTTCCATGCTTGCTTCCCCTGTCAAATACCTGAGACACATGCTTAAAAGTCAACAAAATTGTTGAGTGAAATCATAGAGTTTGAATTTAATAATCATTTTGATACACAAGCAAGATTATATTGGAAAATACAATCAGTTTGAAAACATTGATATTGCAGTTCATATATTGCACTAAGTCTCATGACACGCAAACGTTAACAAATACCTTAACGGCGGGTGTATATCAAATCAATGATACATTTTTGCCCTCGTGTAATAGGTGATTTGCGAGTTCCTATTTTTACTCAAATATAATTATCACGACTAATGCGGCTAACCACATGCATATGGCATTCCGTCAAGCATTAGTGGGACAGGCTGTCAAACCTTAAATAGATCTATTCATTATATTCGCGTTCACCGCAGTGATTAATGGTTCATGAATAAGGGTCTTTTGGCAATAGCTAACTTAGGCATATATCAGTCAGGAAAGCATACAGAAAATACTTGTGATCTATTTATAGCATGTATCCCCCTCACGGAGTTTTGAAAATAATTAAATGTGAGGCTATGACTCACCTGGATTGATACTGAAAATGAAGAAAATAAAGTCGGATGAATTTTATGAAAACGGCTTCGAAACACAACCTGATAAATAAATTTATCTAAGAAATTGACCAAAAACTATTCGGTGATTATAAAGAAAATAACGAATATTAGATATTCGTTATGACGATTATGTGATGTGCAGTGAAAATATTGTGATATGCATGATATGACAAAATATGATTTTTAAAAATTATCCATCGAAGTTTTAAATATAACTAAAATCTTTACCGTTTAAAATATCGTTATATATTATTAACGTTAAGTTAATAACATATATATATATATATATATATATATATATATATATATATATATATATATATATATATATATATATATATATATATATATATATATATATATATATATATATATATATATATATATAAATATAAACAATATTTAAACATGATATGAAATAAAAAAAATATAAAATAAATAAGAATGATAAATAAATTTAGTCTTTGTCTCCTTTTCCAATTTTTACCATTTTTACACTTAACGATACTTGCGTTACACCGTTAGTCCTTTATATATATATTTCAACTATAGTCCTCTACTTTGTCCAAAAGTCCATACAAACCTTCTAATATTTATTTTTATCACATTTTATCCTTAGATTTCTGTATTTACAGGTTTAGTCCTTGATTTTCAATATTTACACATTTAGTCCTTCTAGGTGTCGCCGCGTTACATTTTTAGTCCAATTTTGCAAAAATGATTATGAAACTTTCCAAAAATTTTCCGAAGCTTATTTATTAAGTTACAAGCTTATTTTAATTGCTTATTCATTTAAAAGCTTAATTTTTAGCTTATGGGCCGATTAACGTTTCAATTAAAGGCCCGTTAAGATTTTTGGAGGCGAGGGCATGGAAAACGTTTTGGGCTTGGCTTTGGACCATTTTTAGGATTCTAAAAACATATCTTATAGGCCCAGTGGGCTTACGGATTTTAAACGCTTAGTGGGCTTTAGTTAAGCCCACTCGACCACTTTTAGTTTTTATAAGAAAAATTAAGTTAGAAAAATTTCGGTTGAGTCTTTTTAAAATGGGTCGATTAGAGTGTCTAAACATGATTATTTTTACGAGTTGTCAACATGAAAACTTTAGTTTGCTAGGTGGTCTATGACGTCGTGAAAAGATATGGTACCATTGTTAAGCTAAATCTTAAGTTATACGTGTGTTTAGTGGCATGGTTAAGTCGATATAAAAACTTGAAACTAATAAAATTTTACTAAGTGTTATTCAATTGTTATATCGATGGATGTAGATTTAAAATGAATGCATGACATGATTAAAACATTACAACTAATGTGAATGGTGTGTGCTTCGTGATTCCTAAGCCATCCAAGATAGAGGCAAACCACGTTTCGTGTACTAACAATAATTATATACGTGTGTTTAGTGCAAAGTGTAGACTTGTAAAACAAAGCATACGAATTGCATGAAAACATGAAGTCGTATAAAATGAATTAAAAACAAACGCAAAAGACTTACAAACACTTCTAAGGTGAACTAGGGTCGAGCTAGGAAGAAAAGAACACAAGAGTTCACTTCAAACAATATAACCCAATCGTTATATTAATTTCTTTGAACCCGAAATCTTTCCTTTGCTTCCAATAATTTACCACGACTACTAAGTCTTTCAAACACAGTTCGTAGGACACATTTACTAAGTGAAAGAGTGTGTGAAAACAATATGAAGAGTATGCATGCATGGACGTACTATATATATACTAATATATATCGATTTAGTAGAAAATTTCAATGTAACTTCTAGGTACACTATATCATGTCAGTAACTAGTTCCTAGGTAGGATTTTATATTGTTTTAAGATAGTGTGTGAGTGCATAAAATATGGAAAGTGTTGGGTGATTCATTGCCCTATGTCGACCACATTTATATTCATACATACGATTCATAAATCGTTTACTACTCGTACAAACTTGATCATCCTTAACATTTGAGCTTAGAATCATCCTAGGAATAATAGTAGGAACGTGTAGAAACAAACTAGATTTAAAACGGTTAAGTTTTGAATATAGTTCAAATCGGTTTGGGTGTTTAAGGTTCGACTAATTTGCCACTTAAAAACATATCAAAACTCATCGTAGGAACACGAGACTTGACACACTAATAGTTGGCTAGTAGGGTAACGAGATGGGAAAATAAAATATATAGGTCGTGTATAAATTTTAGGAATAGCCTATATGAATTGGAGATGGTTTGGCTATGTCGATCGGGTGAAAACAAAAAAAAACTAAACAAAGTGGATTTTGGGCCTTGTGGCGTGGGCTTAGGAATAGTGGACTGAGGTGTGGGCCGAAATAATTAAGGGTCCGGTTAGGTTAATAGGGTAATTAAGGATTTTGATTAAAATTAATAAATATAATTAATATTAGGATTTAGGTTTAGGATTAAATAAAGATTTTAAGTTTCGTGTAACGTGTCGAGGATAAATTCCGTCATTTCGTGAATTATATTATTTTGTGAAAATCGCCAAAATAATATAATAAGAAAAAAATTTTAAATTTTTCCGAGAAAATGGGAATTAGAAACGGTAATGAAAGATTATTTATTTATTAACGATTTGATTACAAGAAATTTTTACAGGGTTCTACATAATACCAAATAATGATCCAGTGAATCAAGGAAATTTATTAATGTTTCTTCTTCAATTTCTGATTTTGAAACTTTATTAATTTCTTCTTCCTGGTTTTGATTCATTCAATTCAACTTGACGACTGAGATGATGATGATGATATTGGTGAGTAACTTTGGCTCTCTTGCTAAATTATACCCCTTTCTATTTAACCTTTTTTATTCGTGATCAGATTTTTTTTTATTTATTTATTTAGAACGGCACCACACTTGAAATCAGATCCCCCGATTTAAATCATCCAAACGAGCAGAACCCGGGACCGAACCACCAGCAGAGACCCGCGAAGGGAAACCCCTAGAACTCATCGCTTCCCGCTAAGAGGAAAATCTTGATTTTCTTTGTCACTTGTGAGACTCGAACCTGGGTAAAACCCCTCCCCAAGCTCTAGAAGAAACTCAGGTGGCCAACTGATATAAGACGACGGAGGTGATCTCAAGACGTATTTAGCTTTAAAGTCTCCTACCATTCTTGTGATATCTGAAAATGAATATTTTGTTTTCTAAGTATCATTCCCTATATATATTATAGCTCGCCTATTGAAGAATGAGCCATAAAAAATTGTTTTTAGATGGGTTGTTTAGCTGGGCTATTTTTAGCCTTCTTTGACACTGCACCTCTTTCACAATATTTGGCCCATCCACTGACTTTCACAAAGATACTTCACTTTCTTATCTGTAACATTCTAATATGTAGGCAAGACAAAAGTTTCATACGAAACAACATTTATCTAAAGAACAAACCACAAGATCTCAACCATTCATCCCTTCCATCCAACGGTTTAGATTAATTAGCTTTTTAAAATAAAAATATAATGAGGGGCATTTTAGTCATTGATGAGGCGAAAAATGATCCGTTTTTAGGGGGTCATTTAAGCCTGAATTCGACTTTATTTGATCAAATATTGCCCTAAATCGTTCCTTTTGTGATTTTAGGTGTTTGGAGAGTGAATTCTGGAAAAGAGGCTATTTTGGACGTTTTTGGAGCATAAAATGAAGAAAACGACAAAGTACCAAATCCAAGCTGGAATTACAAGGTGACGGCGTCAAGGATTTACTCTTGACGGCGTCAGAAAGGATGAATATTTTACCGTAGGTTGTGAAGGCGTCAGATGAAGAGATGACGGCGTCAAAGTGGCCAAAGATTAATTTACCGTAGGTGGTGACGGCGTCACCAAGGCCGTCACAATTGGATCTAGGGCGTCCGAGGAAGTTATTGGCGGCTGGCTGACGGCGTCAGAATTAACTCTTGACGCCGTCAGGACGATTTTCCTATATATAGTTTTCTAGTTTTTTCATTAAAAAAAAAAAAAGAGAAGTTTTGGTGAAATCCTAAAGACGATTTTGGTGCCTCTTTTACAGGTTTTTCAAGGGTTCCAAACCCTTGATACCTTGCATTGTAATTGAGATAAGTATACTCTTAATTCAATCAATATGTCTATGTGTTGGTTGTTTATCTTTTGTTCTTATCTTAATTCTACTATGCTAGGCTAGATTTACTTTGTGTTTGCTTAGATCTAATGAAACCTAGATGTTGATTATGTGTTGATTACTTGTCTATTCTTGTTCTTGGATGAATGATATTATATGTTAGGCTTAAGAAAACTGGCAGATCTCCAAATGGTAACATGCTTGAACGTCTTAAGAAACATGAACCGAGGCGTACTAGGTCTTTATTGGTTGTATTTAATGCATGAGCCACTGTTTACAATCCCTATAGTTGTGCTGGGTCATGGTGTAGGAGGAGATAAGAGCTCATAGAGTTGGGGAGTTATGTATGCCACCCCACGAATGGTATTAAGGAATACAATCCGTCATCCATACAAGTGTAACAAGTAATTGACATGTAAAAGATATCTAGGGAGTAATGAAGTCTAAGTAAACACAATTTCTCCAAATACTGCTCACAACCTTAGTTTAATATTAGTTTAATTTCATTTTCATTAGTTTAATTAGTTATAAAGTAGTTTTTGGGTTAGTTGAATAACAACTAATTCCGCCCACTCTTCCAAAACCTGAGATTTTACTTGCTTTCATAAAATATAAAAACACAAAAATAATCATCTTTCATCTTTAGAACTATTAATTAGGTTTTCTAATCCTAGCGACACTATTCCTAAGCTGAACGATCAATCCCCCGGTACTTGTCACTATACTATACTACAACGATCAGGTACACTGCCTGGTGGGGGTTGTAAGCCTCGCGAGATCCCTCGAGAGGTAAAGCAAGGTGCGATTTCCACGCATCAAGTTTTTGGCGCCGCAGCCCGGGGAATAGTTATTGTCTAGGTTAGGATTTCTTTTTATTAGGTCTACTTGCTAGATTCCTTTCTAGTAAGATTTTTTATTTTTATTTTTAGGTTTTCTTTAGTCTATCTTATTTCTTCGTGCCTTTGTTCGTAACTCTTTACCATCCGACATCATGGAAGGTGGTAACATCTTTGAACCCGTCATCCCACCACAACAAAACCCACCATTAGAACCCCTTAGGCCCCGAACCTTAGGAGAGTATTCCCGACCTAGCCACCAAGGCTACCGAAACACCATTGAGCTCACCGGAGCCAATGTGACCCCCTTGCGATCCGACACCATCCGGTTAGTGCAAAGCGGATGTGCATTCCATGGACTTCGTTCCGAAGATCCAAACCAACACCTTAAGGATTTCCTCAAAATCATAGATTCCATAGACCTAGGTGTTGAAACTAGAGAGACTACCCGTTTACGCCTATTCCAATCCTCTCTACGGGATCAAGCTAGTCAATGGCTTGAGCGTTTACCCGCGGGATCCATCACCACATGGGATGATCTCACCACTAGTTTCCTTGCTCAATTTTTCCCACCGGGGAGAACCACTAAGCTTAGAAATGACATCTTGATGTTCCAACAACGTCAAAATGAATCTCTTTACGAAGCATGGACTCGTTTCAAGGACTTACTCCAAAAAGTCCCTCATCATGGCATAGATCTTTGGCTCCAAGTCCAAATTTTCTATGACCATATCGATATCCCCACGAGGCGAACCATTGACCAATCGGCTGGTGGTAAGCTACGTGATCTTAGTGCGGAACAATCATGGGAACTCATAGAAGATCTTGCTCTCTATGACAACGAAAGTTGGAATGATCCCCGTGATTTGAACAAAACGGTCAAGGCAATATCTTTGCCTTCAAACAATTCAAGCACTCCCGACCGTAGGATCATGAAACTTGAGGACCAAGTCAAGTTTCTCATGAAATCTTACGAAGCTCCGAAGCATTCAAGCCAAGTGAACAAAATCACTTCTTCATGCGAATTATGTAGTGGTCCCCATGACACTCGTGATTGTATGGAACTCCCCGGAACAGCTTTTGCGGACTACGCATCCACGCGTACCGACGAAGCGGGAGATAAGTGGTACACTTTCAAACCCGAGCCGAACACATACGGTGATTCATACAACCCCTCATGGAAAAATCACCCAAACCTTAGGTGGAAACAAAATCAACCCAATTCTTCCAACCCGCCTAATCGATACCAATCAAACAGTCCACCATCCAACCATACCTTCAACAACAATCCTTCTAACAACTATGGTAGTACCAACAATCTTGAAGGATTGATGTCGAAATTTATGGCATCTCAAGAAGCCCGCATAGTTAGGTTTGAAAACGAATTCAACCAACAACAAACGGAGATGACCAACAAAATTGACAACTTGTTGAAAGCCCTCAACAACCAAACATTAGCCACACCTAGGAAGGACACTAGGGACACAAATAGTGGAATTCAAACTAAGGACCCCTCATCATCCAAACATGTCCACTTTGTCAATGTTGTCACCATTAAGCCAATAGATAGAGAGATAGAGGAGAGTGACAAGGATGAAGCTAAGGTAGAAGCCAATAGTGAGGATGAGAATAGGGAAGTTGAGGTTAAACAGGATGAGAAATTGGAGGAGATAGAACCTATAGAGAAATACTTTGATAAGTTGCCAACCGAGGAGGAACGGGCATACCATAAGGATCTATTCGATAGTCCCGAGAAAACTTATATCTTTGGCAATCCCCTGATCAAAATGGGAGACCCCTCCAACATTAACATCCCATGTAATATACGGCACATGCATATATGGAAAGCCTACATCGACCTTAGATCACCCGTGAACATCATGACTAGGACTTACTACAATTGGGTGATGAAGAAGCAACTCAATTTTAGGTTGATGCCCGGTACAAATCTGATAAGTAATTTTGTAGGAAGAGTGAAAGGATTGCATGTGATTATAGGGAATCTCACCTATGAGATTGATTTCATGATAGTGGAAGACACTCGTCCAGTGATTGATGCTGACCTAAGCCAAATAATATTAGGGATAGTTAGATTCAAGAAAGACAATGATGAGGTCGCTTATCAAATGCCTTACAAGATCGAACAATACCGCCTTCTCTCTAATTTCGAAAAGGAACATAAGCAAGCTGCTTATTATAGGAATGAGGAGGATAGACGTAGAGGAGTAGAGTATGTTAGAAATAGGATGCTTGGTTTCTACAAAGAATGCTTGCAACTAGGTCCGGAATACAAAACTGGTTTAGAAAATGACCTAGAGAGTGGAACCAATGATGAAATCACGTAGTAACCCACGACTTTGAGTCTAGCTACAAGACTCGTAAATAAAGAAAAGCGCTTCTTGGGAGGCAACCCATGTTTTGTGTGATTTTAATTGTTTGATTGTTATTTGCTTCCGTATGCATGTTTTGTTTTTATTGTTGGTTGATCATGTTTCTCAATTAAAATGTGAAATACTTTATTATGTTGTTTTGGCCTAGTCTTAACTTCAACCTAAAGGTATTTTTGCAAAAGATAAGTGTAAGGGGAAACCCCAAATATGTTTTTAAGAAACAAACCGATCATGATTCTCCACAATATTTAATGAACATGTATATTCGTATTTGTTAGTGTCAAATGCTTGTATCGAGTCATAATGAAGTTTTGCAGGATTTTCCAGGAAGTAGGACAAGGTTTTTTCAGAAATTTTCCGGAAACTTAACATAAAGATTTCTGCAGGTCCATTCTGACGGCGTCAGGAGTAAAAATATGGAAATTTTACCAGTTTTGTTTTTCTAACGGAGTCTTATGGTTTTTGTGAATTATTAAGTTTTATAATCTCCAGGAAATCTGCAAACTTCATTCCACAAGCATTATATCTTACTTTGTTTTCTAGGATTTAGTAACTTATATAGGATGCCGCCGATTTTACGCGAGGTTGCCTTGTCTATTGTTGTCAGGATTTACAGGTTATTTAAGACAAGAAGATGATTTATATTCTGGAAGGGAAGCTTTGATTGCTCATTTTCTTGGAGGAAGATTTAACCTAGCCAACCTAAAATCCATACCGAGCGAATCAGGGGAGTATTTGAATTCATTCTCTTTACTTTTTACTTTTACATTCTTTACTTGAACATTGGGGACAATGTTCATCCTAAGTGTAAGGGGAGGGTAAAAAGATGATACCTTACATATGCACTTTCGCTTGAGTTTGTTTTGTTTGATAGTAGATGTGTAATAAAACTATGAGAAATACTTGTTAGTGTAATTTTAGCGCCAAATTTAAAATTTTTTACAACATTTAGGAGTGAAACTTTAGCCATAGCAAGCGTCTCATGGATAGGAGGTTGATACCTTACATATGCACTTTCGCTTGAGTTTGTTTTGTTTGATAGTAGATGTGTAATAAAACTATGAGAAATACTTGTTAGTGTAATTTTAGCGCCAAATTTAAATTTTTTTACAACATTTAGGAGTGAAACTTTAGCCATAGCAAGCGTCTCATGGATAGGAGGTTGTATGACTAGCACATAACCGTATATTCAGAAAAATTTTCCACCCAAAAATGTGAGGTTCGCCTTTAGTTTTGATAGGAAAAGCATTTATTATTGGTGCTTATGAGTGTACCGGTAGCATTTAGATTCTAGAACTTGCGTTAGTGATGCATCCCGAGACCGCTAGTGAGACTACATTCGTGTGGTAGGATTTACTACATGATAAGAGGCATTAGGATCACCCTTGTGTTAAACCCGTATTATAATTACTTGACCATTTAAGTCATATTACTTGGCTAGTTAAGTCAACTAATTTTTCCCACACCCTTTGCGTTGTACTCATTTTTAGTACACGATACCCCTAGTACACCCCTCCGAGCCTATCTTTTCGTTTCTAACTTTAAGCATTTTACTTAAAGGAAGAATTTGTTACACCCCACTTAAATGTACACCCAAATCGCCTTAGCCTTCCGTGTATGCGCTCATTTTTAGTGCATTATTGTTATTTGTTAAACCCTAAGTTAACTTTGTAATTGATTACATGGTTGCTAAGTCGAGTCATATCCTTGTACATATTGTTTTGGGACGATTGGGACTCATGGGTAAGTACTTATTTTATGGAGTAATGGGGAAGAACATAATATTATTACCCCCATATGTACGTTAATCTTAAAAGTGCTCCAAGTGTTTTGATTTTCTTAATTCGAGTCATTAGATTAGTTAAATGTAAAGTATGTAAAGATTCAAGTGTAAGGGGATTGCTCATACCCCTATGATGTATTATTTTGGATGGTAGGGTAAGAGTGTATGAAAAAAAAAAAAAAATAGAAAAAATTAAGAAAAAAAAAATAGAAAAAATTAAGAAAAAAAAAAAAAAAAAAAAAAAAAAAAAAAAAAAAAACATACGGACTACCATCCCATTTTCATTCTATGTTCATTTTATGTTTTATGTTATTTTTCATTTATTAGCTTAAGTCGAGTCTAGTCTTGGCTTAGCAACGCCATCTTGTACATGTAATTTACTAAGATTGTTAACTCGCCACCAGTAAAATTCCCTTTATCCAACAAAACCGTGTAATTCATATCCCTACACCTAACGTTATAACCCTTTAAAAGACTTCTTTGATAGTTTATCCTAGGTGCTTACGCCTTGTGGTGGAGGTTTGATCCTTTTCCAAGCCTATGGTAATCTATTTTGCTATGACAGGTAGTGAGAGATATCTTCCATTTCCATAATGTTATATTACTTTATTACACCCGAGAGATGTGAGTATCTAAACACTATTTGTGAGGTGATTGTGTATGACCTCCGTGCTTGTCTATTTGTCTTTAGTGGAACGATTATTTGTTGTAATTACTTTTATATTAGTGTTAAATGACCCCTAACTTGTCTTTTGAGTAGAATAAAAGCTCATTTGCTTGAGGACAAGCAAATCTCAAGTGTAAGGGTATATGATGAGGCGAAAAATGATCCGTTTTTAGGGGGTCATTTAAGCCTGAATTCGACTTTATTTGATCAAATATTGCCCTAAATCGTTCCTTTTGTGATTTTAGGTGTTTGGAGAGTGAACTCTGGAAAAGAGGCTATTTTGGACGTTTTTGGAGCATAAAATGAAGAAAATGACAAAGTACCAAATCCAAGCTGGAATTACAAGGTGACGGCGTCAAGGATTTACTCTTGACGGCGTCAGAAAGGATGAATATTTTACCGTAGGTTGTGAAGGCGTCAGATGAAGAGATGACGGCGTCAAAGTGGCCAAAGATTAATTTACCGTAGGTGGTGACGGCGTCACCAAGGCCGTCACAATTGGATCTAGGGCGTCCGAGGAAGTTATTGGCGGCTGGCTGACGGCGTCAGAATTAACTCCTGACGCCGTCAGGACGATTTTCCTATATATAGTTTTCTAGTTTTTTCATTAAAAAAAAGAGAAGTTTTGGTGAAATCCTAAAGACGATTTTGGTGCCTCTTTTACAGGTTTTTCAAGGGTTCCAAACCCTTGATACCTTGCATTGTAATTGAGATAAGTATACTCTTAATTCAATCAATATGTCTATGTGTTGGTTGTTTATCTTTTGTTCTTATCTTAATTCTACTATGCTAGGCTAGATTTACTTTGTGTTTGCTTAGATCTAATGAAACCTAGATGTTGATTATGTGTTGATTACTTGTCTATTCTTGTTCTTGGATGAATGATATTATATGTTAGGCTTAAGAAAACTGGCAGATCTCCAAATGGTAACATGCTTGAACGTCTTAAGAAACATGAACCGAGGCGTACTAGGTCTTTATTGGTTGTATTTAATGCATGAGCCACTGTTTACAATCCCTATAGTTGTGCTGGGTCATGGTGTAGGAGGAGATAAGAGCTCATAGAGTTGGGGAGTTATGTATGCCACCCCACGAATGGTATTAAGGAATACAATCCGTCATCCATACAAGTGTAACAAGTAATTGACATGTAAAAGATATCTAGGGAGTAATGAAGTCTAAGTAAACACAATTTCTCCAAATACTGCTCACAACCTTAGTTTAATATTAGTTTAATTTCATTTTCATTAGTTTAATTAGTTATAAAGTAGTTTTTGGGTTAGTTGAATAACAACTAATTCCGCCCACTCTTCCAAAACCCGAGATTTTACTTGCTTTCATAAAATATAAAAACACAAAAATAATCATCTTTCATCTTTAGAACTATTAATTAGGTTTTCTAATCCTAGCGACACTATTCCTAAGCTGAACGATCAATCCCCCGGTACTTGTCACTATACTATACTACAACGATCAGGTACACTGCCTGGTGGGGGTTGTAAGCCTCGCGAGATCCCTCGAGAGGTAAAGCAAGGTGCGATTCCCACGCATCAGTCATTATCTAAAATCAATAAACCACCTAACCTCCCAAACACACACTTACACACAGTTGATTCAAAAATCCCAAATCGACTTTCTCTCTCTCACCAGCAAACCATCGCCAAAACCATCGCTCATATTCATCATCCTCGTGAAACACACGCTCCTTGAAAGAAAAAACAGTTGCAACAGAATACCAGTACTACTCCACGTAGGATGTGCATGTGTTCGTCTACTCCACGCTCATTCTGTTGCATTTTACATAAAAACACAAACAGCATGGCCGGACCTGGCCATCGGCGAGCTGGGCGACGGCCCAGGGCATCAAACAACTTAGGGGCATCAAAATTTTGGTGTTACGAATAGGTTTTATGCGATGAAGATTGTGTAGAGATGATTAAGAAATCTTGCTTTAAATGGGCTTGTTTATTAAAATTAGTTTGGATGTCGGAGCTAGAACTTGCAGTTACAGAGAAAGAAGATGTAGGGATGATGGTAAAATGGAGAAAAGAAGTAGAAAGTACTTAAAAAATGAAATAGTACTTTTAACTTTTTGACTTATTTTTCTAACAAATCTTATTTCTTTTCTCATTTTTTTTTCTTTGTTACCTATTCTTATAGTAGTAATCGAATTATTTCAAAGAATATCTTAATGCAAAATCGAAACATTTAAATTTTAAAATCATTGGCGAGTCTAATTAAGAAAGATGATTTGCCAATAAACTATAGGAAAGATGATTCACATAACTCATTGAACTTTTGATGAAACATCACATGGGTAATCTGTATAAATCCCATGGGATTCTGTACGAATCTCAAGGGATTCATTGTGAATCCCATGTGATCCAGCAAAGAATCTCATGGGATTCACAATGAATCCCTTGAGATTCATACTATATCCCATGGGATTCACAATGAATCCCTTGTGATTTCATACAGAATCCCATGGGATTCACAATAAATCCCTTATGATTTCATACAGAATCCCATGGGATGCACCAAAGAATCCCATGAGATTCATACAAAATCCCATGGGATTCATACCGAATCATTTGTGATTTATCGTCTTTTTATGAATCTCGTGGGATATCTTTACGAATCCCGTGTGATTTTTCTGGACGGAAATTTTGAAAAAAAAAATTTCTTTTTACAAATCCCATGGGAGTTCTATACGAATCCCGTCGGATTTTTCTGGACAGAAATTTTTTAAAAAAAAATCGTCTTTTTACGAATCCCGTGTGATTTTTCTGGACCAAAATTTTGAAAAAAAATCGTCAAAAGTATATAACAATGCATATCTATAGAAAGACGATTTAATTCTCATCGCGATGGTGTATTTTTCATAGATTGAAGATTTACCGTTTGCAAAATATGTTGTTTTAAAAAAAAATGGAAAGTTGGTTTTTATATTAAATGAGCTAAAATAGCAATGTTGCCCTCCCTTTGTTATTTTTTGGTTTGATCTTAGACATTAGATGAAAGATGGATGGATGATTGAGATTGATTTATTTGTTTTTTAAATGATATATGTTTTGCATAGATCTCACCTCATGTAGGTAATATATATCCAGTCACAGGCTTTTGATCAGTTCACCCATTATAAAATTTTAAAAAGATAACCCAACAAATGGTAAAAAAAAGGTACACGAAACTCCAAAAAAAAAGAAAAAAACCAATAAAATTATCATAAAACAATAATTAAAAAAAAAATACCCGCTGCGACGCAGCCGGGTCCCCCCACTTGTTTCTATCATAAACAAGTGAAAACATGACAATAAATAGCTTGAATGACCTAAATAATTATCACCAAATTACAAGTCATCAGTTCATATATGTGCCCCTTCATAGCCAAGCGTACTTTTAACAAAAGAACAAAAGAAAAGAGAGAACTGATGTAATTTAGAGGTTAAGTGTTTTTCCGAAGAAACACTCGTGAAAGTATTTCCCCGGGTCGTGCCCCAACGAAGTGTGAATTGAATTCGTGATTCGGTTCGTGATTTGTGTAGTGAATAGTGAGAGATAATAGAGATTTTGTGATATTAAAACTACGAATACCAAACATAAACTAAAAGGCAAGAATTAAGCGTATAAAACAAGCACGTGAAGTTCAAATTCCTAAAATGCAATCTAATATAACAAACTAGAAGCAAGAGAATAATCTAAAACTAATTATTATACTACTAATTACACTAATATTAATCCGACAAATTAAGGCAACTAGATTATTCTAAAAATGATATATGGGAAATATGTTTGCTAAGTGACGTGAAAAGTTCATTAAGTGTGGACTAAGGTTTGATGAGGAATTATATTCCTTAAACAAGATTATTTTCTTACAACGTTGGTTTATTTTGAAAACAATCATTTAAAAAGAAAATAATTATTAGATGTGTAATGCGATTATTCTCCGGCTTTTGCCATTCAAATAATAAAACTACAAATCTAAATAATTTGACTAATTATTAATCGCAATCCCTTTTTATTAATCCACACTTAAATCACAAATCTATATCACTTAACAAACACTAAAAAACTACTTGCTACTCATCTCAATTAAACTAACAAAAACAAATATTCCAACAAACATGATTATTAATAAACTAATTATATAAAAGTGAAAAGGAATATAAAATAGAACCCGATCTAAGAGATGAGACGAAATTAACCATCTGATTTTATAAACTTGTCAAATTATAAAGTTTATTTCTTTAATAGTTTTAATATTACCAAGTAGTAAATAAAGTTTTTGACTTTAATCACTAATTAGCTTTATAAAAACTAGAAAAGCTATAAGCTTTATTAATAAGTAAGCTTATAAAACCCTTAAGCTCCGGTCTTAGATGTTGAAAATGATGAGAAACTAATAAAAATCAAAACTTTATGAAAAATTAGTACAAATAATATATAATATGAACCAATTAAGCTATGAAAGAAGCTTATTGATTAAGGAAGTACTAATCAAAATACTAAACCTTAATCAAAACAAGCTAAGATAAAGGTAGGAAATTAAAACTTTATGGCAAAAACTTAATAGATCTAAAATAAACTAAGTATATGAAAAGAAATAAACTAAATAGATTTATTAAGAAAAAGTTTGAAATTAAAAGAGACTAATTGATTTATGCTAAAAATTACTAGATTTAATAACACTAAAAAAATATGAGCACACAATTGAAATGAGCCAAAAAAAAAAAAAAAAAAAAAAAAAAAAGCCTACAGAAAATGGAGTCAAGAAAAACTAGAGATCCGAGAAAAAATGTTCGTGGATCAAGAGGTGGATCGAGAGGCGCAATTTGTCCTCGAGTTCAATCACAAACAGGTCACGAATCTTCTTCACAACCCGGTTACCCCCCACAAATGTACCCGCAATTACAACCCGGTCATGATTCATCTTCTTCACAACCCCCTTACTACCCAAAAATGTACCCGCAATCTTCACCATTTTTCTACACCCAACAACCCCTCCTACAAATTCCTACAAACTTTGAGCCGTTTGATTATCAATATACCCAACAACCCCCACCGCAAATGCCTAGTAACTTTGATCCGTATGAGCCACGCTATAACCAAAAAAAAAAGGCTTGAGCGGGTTAGTGAACCGTTACCCATTGACGATGATAACGAAGATGACGAATATTTCGACAATGTTGATGTGGTACTCGAGACACAACCAATTGATGAAGAAGCCGAACAAGCCGATGAGGTCGAAGTGGTCGAAGAGGTGCCGCGGCCTAAAAGTGGAAAAAAAACCAAGTAAGATTTGGACGCCCGATGAGGAGGAGGCGTTAGCCAAGTCTTGGATTAAAATTTCGGTGGACAAAGATGTTGGCGACCGTCAAACAAAGCTAGGATTTTGGAAGCGAGTTCTAAATCATTTTAGAACCCTTGTCCCGAGAACCGACCGCACTCATCATCAATTGAACTCGAAATGGACTCCTATGCATCAAATGATCGCTGCATTCAACGGTTACTACATACAAGCGGTATATTTTTTTTTTATATTTATATACTTGTTTTTTTTGTTTCGCATATACTTTTTTTTCATATATAATTGTTTCATATATGCTTGTTTTTTTTTCTTTTCTTTTTTTTTTCATATATACTTGTTTTTTTTTTGTTTCGTATATACTTGTTTCATATATATATATATATATATATATATATATATATATATATATATATATATATATATATATATATATATATATATATATATATATATATATATAGAACTGTTTGAGAGATAGTGGATGCAACGATCTTCAAGTTTATGAGAGAGCCCAACTCGATTTTGAAAAACACTACAACAAAGCTTTCGCGCATACCAAAGCGTGGCACATTCTCAAAGATCAACGAAAGTGGAAAGAACAACCGTTGGTTAATCAGGCTGCAGAATCCACGGGATCGAGCAAGAAAAGAAAGTCGTTGGAGTCAAGTAGCGCTCAAACGCCAACAAACGAGACGCCAATAACCGTGGAAGATTTCGACTGTGACTTACCGAACCTCAACGAGAACCCAACTCCATCACGTCAATCGAAAGGCAAAAAAAAAGACGATTTCTGAAGATTCAAGCCGAAGCTCGATGCGTGATACCCTTGCAAGTTACACGGCCGAAAAGAGAAGTTTAATGCAGCAGCAATTGGAGGTGCAAAAGAAAAAAGATGAAGAATATTTCGCGTTTCTTAATGGAGAGGTGATGAAACGTGACATGAGGTTCGTTATGGATCTGCATGACAGTATCCCAGACCCGACTTTTAAGGAATTCGTCATCAAGAAAAAACGCTAGATATGCACAAAATACGGGTGGCCGTGTAGTTTGTAGGAGTTTACTTTTATGGTTTTAATAATATTATGTAACGTTTTTTAAATTTTAATGTAATTTTAGACTTTTAATAATATTATGTAATGTTTATTTAATTTCAATGAATTTTAGTTTTTAATAAATTTAATAGAATTTAAAAAAAAAAAAAAAAAAAAAAAAAAAAAAAAAAAGAATTGGGTGAGGGGTATGATGCTTACAAAAAGTGAGTGAGTGAAGAGAAAAGAGGGAGGGTGACGTGACATAAAAGAATTGGTTGTTTGTGAGTGAAGGTTGATGGGGTGAGAGGTGCACTGCCAAATATGTGTCCACATGCAAATGCATTCTCGATCCTTCAAATTCAGTTATCATTCACGTCATAATTGACATATGGCGGCTCACGATTTGCTGTAGAAAGAATGGAGCATGTGAATTGGTTGGCTGTGTCACGCGCTTGTTTGGAATATCAAGCGCCAGTCTTCATCATAAATTGCATTTCAATCTTTTGTCGCTAGCCTCAAGAGAAGACAACATGACCCACTTTCTATATATTTTTTTTATCTTCTCCATTTGGCCGAATGCCCAAAAGATAACAACAGTAGCACGTGGCAATGGTCTTTTATTTTCGTGGCTAGTCTTTAAGGAGCAGTTTGGTATGAGGGTATGGAATGGGTTTCAAGTTGAAAAGACATTTATAAATTGTTTGGTTGTTGCTTTTGAAATGAGGGAATGGATTTGAGAATCAAAAATGATTGTTGATCATTTAGATGGGTATCAAGTGGGTATACATAATTTTGTGGGCCCTTTTAATTTTTTTCTCTCTATAATGTGGGCCCCTTATAATTTTTTATTACTATTTTATCATTCAAAATAATATATTTTATTTAAAATCTTATTATAAAATATATTTAAAAAATATAATTTCTCTCTCCTAAACCTACACCAAATCCAAATCATATACCAAATCTAAATCCGAATCCAACCCCACTTATAAACCAAACAGACCCTAAATGCAATTCATTGTTGGACTTTAGTGCACCTTGTTTCATTTGAGAATGCCAAGTGCCTATATATATTGTGTTTCATTTTCATTTGGTTGAAAATGCGCTGGCCACCAATTTGCAATTCACATTTTAAGTTTCAGCCTTTAAGCGTACATGGGCCTTATCTTAAATATCATTGGGCCATTGGACAACTTGCTTCAATATTCATCAACTTGGGCCGGTGCTGCTGCACGAGCTGGTCTTGGATTTCATTTGTCGAACATTGGACTTATAATTTGTGTTCATTCCAATCCCGTGCTTGTTTTTGACGTTTTTGTCTTTCTTTTTGTCCTTTTTCAAGATATCCATATCTACACATGCATAAACACAAAAACACACTATATTTGGCATTTTATGTCGTTTTTGATCATTTTAGTCCGGTTAAATTAGGCAAAATGTATGTGTAATTACACACACACCAAGAACAATAGCCACATTCCTAAGAAGTTGATTTAGTCAAAAACAAAGATGCGAAGCACGTTGATCATTTTTCACTCACCTAATTAGACGTGTTACCTAAATAAGATGTGTTTGATAGACAACATTTTCACATTGTTTGAAATGTGTGACAATGAAACATGTTTTGTTGGTTTATGGAGGTTTTCATGTCGTTACCCTAGAAAAGTAGTACTCCCTTTGTCTCAAAATATAAGTATATTTTTACTTTTTAAACTCTTTTTATTACAACTTTTACCTTAATTATTTATTTCTATGTTATATAATACTTAATGCGAAATATAAATGGATTTGTGTTTTAAATATATTTTCATTTGTATACTTTTCATCAAGTATAGTCGGGGAAAAAAAGACTTTGAAAAGTCACAATTGACTTATATTTTAAGACGGAGAGAGTAATTCAATTTTTCATGTTTAACTAGTTTAGAACCCGTGTTTGAAGAATGTATTCAATAATAAGAAAAATTAAAAAAAAAATGATAAGTATTTCTAACCAAATATTTTAAATTAAAGGAAAAAAAATTAAATGGGTATGCATTTGTTTTTATAAGTACATCTGAAATGTATGATTATTATTATTAATTTTTTTTATTTCTCATTTAATCTTAACTGCTCATGCATTTTATAAGAACTCAATAAATATTGTCATTTTGTGGTCACTAAATAAAGTGTAAATCTTAATAATTGAAATTATAAAAGCGTTTTTAATTGAAGTATTAACACAGTTAGAAACATATAACTCTCAAGAGGGGACACACTTATTATCACAAATATTATATTATATGTACCATCAAATGATCTTCTAACCAGATTTGTCAACTATTTAAAATGGCGTACCATCAAATAATGTTCAAAAAGTATCAATAGATTAATAACGGTGTCGGTTGAGTTGATTAAACATATATAAAACCGTATTTGTGATGTGTTACTAAACAAACATCTAGTTAAATAGTTTGTTAAACGTTTCATTGGTGCATCATTCAAGTTTAGAGTGCTAAGTTGTAGGGAAGACGAATAACACATTATTCGTCTGTCATCTAAACGTTACCTCATCATTTCCCAATAAGACACAAATAACTAAAACCATTTCTTTAAAAAATAAATAAATAAATAGAAAATAAAAATAAAAATTGATTGGGTCCCACAAAAAATACCCACCACTCAAAAAAGAGTAAACTACAAAGATGGTCCCTGTGGTATGTGCTGATTTTCACTCTTGGTCCTTTGACTTTTTTTTTGCATATACAGTCCCTAACTTTGAAACCCCTAACACTAAAAGTCCCTTGACCAAACGGTGTTATGTTTGACTGTTAAATACCCCTCATGTGACTTGCACATGAGGGTAAAAATGTCATTTCATCTTTCCTTTCCCTATATAGTTTGGTCAAATGTTATTTCACATAAAACACATACCCCACAAACCCCTACTGCTGCTCACTCCATCTTCTTCGCCTCCACCATCGCTAAACTACCCCGTCGCCACCTACAAAAATAACTTCTACCCTACAAAACCACTTCGCCGGAAAATAACCACCACCATCACCTACAAAATCACTTCTAACACAATCATCATCTCAATTGAAACCCTTTATTGGTGGCAAAGGGTGGTACGGTTTGCTGGTCCCTCTTTATTGGTGACGCGTGACGGCGAGTGTGACGGAGATTGGTGTTGGTTTAATCGGATTTTTCCTCGGATTTAGATTTTCAATCGAGTGACGTAGGTAGTGAGATTTAATTTGGAGCCTTTGCTACCAGATCTTGATAATGTATATCGAATTATAATTTTTTTTAGGGATATGTGTAAGCACAATTATAGTGAAATAATGAAGCTTTAAGGATTAATCTTCACAAGGTACACCTACCGTAATGTACAGTAATCATTTCTTGAAATTAAATCTCCTTTAAAGGAGATCTCATCAATTTGTTTTTTTTTTTTTTTTTTCTTTCTTCGGATTGTTTCCTGTTATTTTTATTTAATTGATTGCAATAAAATCAAACTGACATTATTGTATATGTTTTAGTATATTTGATAATTGATGTAGTGATTTGGTGATTGGTATGAAGGATCACAGTGGTGTTACGGTGATGATGATAATTTTAAAATGGAAAATATTGTTTATTTGCCTAGTTTTGTTTCATGATTTTGTTCAAGAAAATTGGGTTATTTGGCTATTTGAGTAGTGTTTATTTTTGAAATATTTATGTGTTTTGAAGTGTAAATTAAGTACACATGAAAAGGTACAATATAAAAGGATTACGGGTGTTTGATTGAGGTGGTCGGAAATTGATGGAGATGGCCGGAAAAATTGGTATCTCAAAATAATGATTGTGGGAGTTGGTGTTTGTGGTTAAATATGAAAAAAGAAAAAATTATGGTTGGATTGGTAGTGATGGGAGTTTATTAAAGATGAAGAAAGGTAGTGGTGGTGGGCTCAAGAGAAATATAAAATGATGAATTCACCCTTTCACATGAGAAGTGTTTAACGGTCAAATGTAACGTCATTTGGTCAAAGGACTACGAGTGTTAAGGGTTTCAGAGTTAGGGACTGTATGTGCAAAAAAAAAGTCAAAATACCAAGAGTGAAAGTCAGCACATACCACAAGGACCATCTTTGTAGTTTACTCCTTAAAAAATAAATAAGTGAATAAAAATAAAAAACAATACAAGTGATTGAAATGGCTAAGGGACAAACGGCGGACGAATAACATGAGGCACGGTGCAGTACAACGTGTTGTTTGTCCATTGTTGTGTCTTTGGTGGACGAATATGTAACACCCCCAACTTAAATATGGCAGCTGACGTAGCTGGGGGTATTACGCAAAAGGAACCATGCACATTTATAGCTAACGACCACAACACGGGACGTTTATAAATGTTTCAAAACATATCATTCGAGTTTACAAACCATTTAGAGTTCAAAGACTCTTTATCAAAGTAGCAGCGGAAAAGTAAATAGAGTTTACAGCGGAAAATAACAAAGTTTAGAAGCGGAAGTAACAAATGACACACAAAAGGTTTTACGAATGACATGCAAATAAAGATAGTAAAGATGGTTAAGTTGCCTTGACAGAAAGCCTCCTCAGTCCAAGCCACTCCACCATGCCCCAAAATATTATGCTCCAAAGCTAATTATTAGTAATAGTAATACCTGAAACACATGCTTAAAAGTCAACACAAAGATTGAGTGTAATTCATAGGTTTAAATAAATAAGGTTGAGCACAAGATTTTAATCAGGTGATATAAGCAACATATGCAAATACCGGGTAATCAAGGTAACATACAATATATAGAGGCATCCCAGTGCATATAATATTGTTGATGATGCTAAGCTCATGACACGCAAAACGTTAACCAATCCATCATAAGTCGACAATAACCGCGAAATTTCATAATATAATAGTGCCCCCAAGGACGGGTATTTGCCATATACCCAGCAAAATCGAATATAGTACACCACAATTTGCTTATCTGGCAAAAGGAGTGGGAAGGTCAATTCCTATAAGCCTATATCCCTATATTCGCGCTCACTCGCAAGTGATTAATGGTTCATGATCTGAGGGTCTTGCATGGCAAGATAAGCTACTTAGCACATCCTCACGAAAGCATACCAATCAGGAAAAGCATAACAAAAACACTGGTGCTCAGAAAACATTTAAAAGCATGTATCTCACTCCAAGAGTCTATAAACAATTAAAAAGATTAAAAGTGGAGATATGAATCACACCTTAAAGCAGCAGGAAACGAGATATAATAACCAAGCAAGTAATATGTCACGTCAAGTAATCCTCAGCACAACCTAATCAATATAAATGGCATAACTCATAAATAATACTCGAATGTCTCAACAAACAATACTTGAACAAAAGGTTTCAATAACAATGGCGTTTGAAGAAAATAGATTTTAAAAGTCTCGTGTGGAAGACAAGAAAATTAGAAAATGAACATGTCGGCAAAAGTGAACGATAACCCAAGAAATATGAAAGTAGACGAAAGAGTAACTCGAAGAAGATATCGAAAAGAAAATGAATACACACTCAAATAAACGACAACACGTAAATAACTAGTCTCGGCTTTTCCCATTTCCCAAATATAACGTCGAAACCAATATAAGTTGAAAAGGTTTTTTTTTTTTATCTATTTAGCAAATCTTAAACGGTTAAAGTTTATAAAAGATTTTAAGAAATTTCGGCATAACTTGCCCGTTTATACAACGTTTTCCCCGAGTCAACGACTCTTAAATATCTTATATATCGCTAAATGTCGCAAGTTATAATATACAATTGAACACATTATTCGTGTTAACTTTAGTTGTTTAGTTTTATCGACCATTTTGTATTGTTAGTACCAAAGGGTCCATAATGTCTAAATAACCAACTCATAAATCCAATGCGCCCAATCCTTGTCCATCACAAATAACGTCACAATATCAATATCCGGATCCAAGTCCGATGTCACAATCCACTTAACTATATCAATTGGTTTTATTGTTTCACATTTATTAGTTCACGTTTATTATTATCGTCAAGTTATATTATCGTTAAGTTTATATATATATATATATATATATATATATATATATATATATATATATATATATATATATATATATATATATATATATCGTTAAGTTTCCCGTTTCAAAATATTTAGCCGAAACCTAGACAAGTCACGGGTCGAACCCGAGACCAACAATCCAAACAATACGAAAACAAACATCACACCACCAATAACAACACCACCCAAGTCCAAATCCACATCCAAAACTACTCGGCTCCAAATCTAAATCCAAAACGAACACAAACAAATCCTCAACAACCTAATCCTAGCAGAATCCAAAACCAATAACAACACCACCCAAGTCCAAATCCACATCCAAAACTACTAATAAAACACAGTTTTTAGCCTTCTATTGCAATATCTTGAGCTATTATTGTGACACCTGTCCACACAAGAGTTTTGAATTTGTCATTTGGATGGCTGTATGGTCAACCAGGAAAGAATTTGATACATTCCAAATGAGATATGATACAACTTTGGCAAGCACAATTCTTTCCTAAGATATCTTCAGCTATCATTAATTGCATGCGTTTGAAACATATACTGTTCGTTTTTAATTTGACAACCTTCTAAGCATTCAAACGGCAAAGTCTTTAAATTGATTTACTTATTTTTTAAACCCATCTTTTTAAGCATCAATTTTAGTGGGGTGTTTTTTTCTAATTAGTCAACCCCGGTAATTTAGCAAATGTATTTAAAAGGCTTAATTAATTATTTACAACTCATGCATTTAAATGGGCCTTCTAATAAAATTTCAATTTTAGTTTGAAATTTTTGTTTGCTCCCCCTGCAAGCTTTGCGTATAGTTAACTTTTCATAATTTGTGTTAAAAACAAAATTAATTTAATAGAAATGAGCTATGTTTTATATGTGTACTTTTTCATTCTTATTCTTTTTTTCTTTTCTTTTCTTTTCTTTTTGCAGGTTTATTCTTTCGTTGTTCATTATCATCAATATATAAAGGTAATGCATACTAATATTTGATTATATAATATATAAAGGTTATGAGCATCAAAGTCAGGTATGTTTGGAGTATGGTAACATCCAATTTGACAAATTTTCATTAGCAAAGAAGTTTTTTGCTAAACTTTAAAGATTAAAACTTAAATCCGTTTAGTATTTTGACATAGTCGATATATTCCTCATATGTTATTGTTATGGTACTTTGTGATTTCGGTTAGTTTTTCTTTCTAATCATGCTCTTTTTAATGTATAAGATTTTTTTTATACTTTCTAAACCTTTTAATATGCTTTCGATTAACGATAGTTACATTTCAAATTGTTTTGGTTTATCTCATTTCTTGCTATTTTTAGATGAATTTATGGGAAGAGGATATACAATCACACTTCTATTGTTTGATCAACCATGTTTTGCTATCTAATTCATGTTTAATCACCTTTTGTTTAGTCTAATTTATATTTCTTTTTACTTGGTTCTTTTCATTTGGTCGTGATATAGAATTGGTTGTGCTACACCCAAATATTAGTACATGTATATTTAACAACTACTACAGTATAATTTTTCATATATACATATCATTCATGGTGGTACACCCAAATATGTAAAATACTCAAAAAGGAAACTTCAAGAAACCTATAAGAGGACTAGGTGTGGTGAGGAGGTAACCCTTCTCATTTGGGCACTAGGGGTGACACCATCATCTTAACAAACCTTCCCTTACAACCCTCCTCACTCACAACTAACTACAACTTACTCATTTGGTCTCCACCACTTAAAACTTTATTTTTCTATTCAAATTATCAAATAAACTAAATTCATTTCATTAAAAATAAAATTACATTACAGCATACTAAATTACACACAACTAAAAATAACGTTAGGAAAAAAAATAGTTGAACGGGAATATTACCATTCAAATTAATTGGGCTCCATCTCCAAACAGTTCTTTTGTCAGAAGTTCACCTCGCCGTGCAGGTGAGGAGGATGGTTTTGGCGAGTAATGAGGAAGTCATGTGGTGTTGTGGCGAGGGATGAGTAGTTGCCATGGTGGCAACAACGAGCTACAACGAGATCACACCTTCCCCTTTAAGAGACACGGTTTTTATTAGTTTGTTTTTCTTATTTTTTGTTTGTTAGTTTAATTTTTTTTTTACGTGTTAAACTTTATATTTTTTTCCATACTTCAATATTGTAGTTTTATAATAAAAAAATTATTGTATAAAAATAAAAAAGAAATTAAACAAAATTAAAATAACAAAACAAAGTACAAATAGTGTTTTAAGGAGTCTTTATAACCTATCCTAAGAATAATCCTTGATGTTGTGGGACTCTTGCAACTTACAATTACTCGTTATTCTTGTTGAGACATTGGACTGTAAGGCTAGATATAACCCGGTCTTTTTAATTCATCGAGGTTGGAAGCCCGCGCTTTGCAGCGGGGTGTTGTGCTAAAGAAGGAGGTTCCATTGCATTTAGTAAGTGTTGTCTTTAAGTATAAAGTATCTTTATTGCTTATGCGGAGTTTCATAAATTAGTTTGATTTTCGATAATGCATATAAAAATGTAGTTGTAAAAATGTTTGTAAGTATTGGCTCTTGGAGTAAGTATGGGAATATATACAATATATTCATATGAGAGTTGGCTCAACTTTGGCTAAAGTACGATCGAAGTGGGAATAAATACAAGTCGAATTGTATTTATTAAATTCGTTTGATTTCAAGGTGTGAAAATATACATACAATATATATTTATCAAAGTCGTGGTTAAATAATATATTAGGACAATATATTATTTATAGTTTACGTCGACGTGGTCGCCATATAAAATATGTGTTTAGACAAATCTATTTAGCGAAAAATGGTAAAAATAACATAAGTTTATTAACTTACAAAAGTTTTAGGATGAAAAGTGTTCAAGTATTCAACCTTGAGGGATTGAAGTTGTAAAAACTATATAAGTTACAAACGTAAAGATTTTTAGAAAAATGTCAAGCGGTTTAAAGTTGAGGGGTTGAAAATGTAACAATTTATTATATAAGTTATACAACTTATAAAAGTTTTTAAGAAAAGTAGCAAGTTACTCGAATTGGAGGGGCTGAAACTGTCAAAAGCAAAAGTTGCAAAATTAACAAAAATTGGGCAAAGTGCCATTGCTAAGGATTAAACTCAAGACCTCTTGCTTACAACACCAACGACACAACCAACTGGGCTAATAGTGTTTCTTTGTTTCATTATTCCTTTAACTGTATTTAATGTTATTTATCATTGATTTATTTTGTGTTAAATTTCACTTGTCAAAAAAAATCAGTCGTGGCTTGCATGTATATACATTTGAGTTTGTGTTTCTTTTCAAAAACTGTTTTCTCTTCTCCAAATGAGCACTTGGGTTCCATTCGTGTAAACCAAACCGAGCTCAAAATAACTCCAATTTATCCTTGTGTTTACCACGACTCAAAACAAAATGAAACCCAACTCGTTCAAAACAAAACAAAAACCTTAATCCGTTTTGTGAAATTTTTCAATAGTTCTTTTACGCTAAAAACATTTAAAATGTAGTTTGATTATTAATAAGCACTTGGTAAAATGGGTTGGGCTTTATAGCTCGTTTATGTGTTTGGTTTGGGTTCGCGATATTAACCTGATAAGATATAAGCTTGTAACATAGTATATAAGTATCTCATCGCTTGAAAATAAGCTACAATAAGAATTTTGTCTCGAATAAGTACTTGTGTACAAGAGCCAATACTTACGTTCGTGTATATGTAGTTTTTGTTGATGAAGTTTATTCGTTGCATGACCACACAAGTTTTGACAATACCACGTTAGTTATGCTACGGATGCATGGGATCGACTATATCGAATGAGCATGCATACGACATGAAAGTTTTAAAGAACCCTAACAATGAAGTTATGCTACGTATCGAAATGGGTTTGGAGACTTATGACACCAAAAGGTGGTGAGGGACGACCGAAGCATGTGAACAAGGGATGGACGAGAAACGAAGTTAAGCTTCAACTTCAACTCTCCTTCTTCCTTCTTCCTCCTCTCGCGACAGTAGTAAACGAAATGTGTTACAATTTATGTTTTGTCTTTGTTTTTGATTCGTGGTGAGAACAGATGGTAGTGTGCATGGGTTTATAAAGGGAAGCTAGCATATGTTTAAAAATATAGTCAATTGGAGTTGGTAATGTGGCAGCGAGAATTTTGGGACGGCACAAAGAAGAAGAAACTAGATTTTTGAGTGAAATGAAGCACCATGATGAAGAGGGTATGGATTGGTAGAAGTGTAATGATGAAGTCAATGGAGAGTAAGTAGCATAATTCGTCCTTGTGCAAATCTCCGACGAGAAGGAGACAAAGAAACCATGGTTTTGCGCTGAGGTCTTTGGCACAAAAGGGAAGGTCAATCCCTCTTAAACATGTGTTCAAATGCCTGCTTCATGATCAATTGATCATCATTTGGAGTCAAAGAGTGAATAGGATTGTTTGGGTCCTTTGGATAGGTTTGAAGGTCAAAGCAATGTTAAAAACGTGTTAGAAAACATCTAAGGATCGCTTGAAGCCATTTAGAGTTGGTACGATACATAGAGCTAGGACAAAAATGGTTTTGAGTCTAGTTGGTATTGTGACAAACGGGGATTGGCTTTGGGTCTTTTTAGAGTACTTGTAGATGATCGAGCTAAATAAAATAGTTTGTTGCTTACGATTCTCAGCTGGGAGGTGAATCGAGTTGTGCAAAAATATTCGTAGGTTGTTAAGGAAATTTGCAAGCAAAGTAGCCAAAGTAAACATGCCTAGGACATGTAATTTGAAAATAATATAAAGGTTTTTGTTTGTGCTTGGGTTTGTGTCGAGGACTGGCCCAACAGAAAGGAAGAAAAGAAAATGTAATAAGGGTCCGTTGGGTTGTTTGAAGATGTGGGCCGAGGCCCATGCTATTAGTGTATGTTTAGTTAAGTTTTTGTTTAATTTTTCATAAGCTCGATAAATAAATAAGCTTGTTCAATAAATTGTCGATACGTAAGCTTAAAAATGTTAATAGTTTTAATAAAAGCCCATAAGCTCGATGAATAAAAAAACTTGTTCAATAAACTGTCGATACGTAAGCTTAGAAATGTTAATAGTTTTAATAAAAGCAAAAATTTAGCCCGTAAAAACGGTTAATTAAGTTGTGATTATAGATTACCCATCGTTAAAATTAAGAGGGAAATTTTATGGGATATTACAAGAAGGCCCATTGCATAACATTATAGTACACACCATACATTAATTTCAATAATAGTTTACATCATTACAAAACAATTTTTGTATAACTCTTTAAAGTAAAAGTGTCTCCATATTGAAATCTTATTGTCTTAAAAACATGGCAGTAAGGTACCAAATAGTCTGACTCCAATAAATGTGCCCTCAAATACTTTAACAATGTTCACCTAAAAATGGCACTAGAAAACGTCAACATAATGTTGGTGAGCTCGTAGGCTTGAAAGTTAAACCACGAAGCTGTGAATAATATAATGTAGCACAACAGTGGGCGAGATATACAAATGTGAGCACATAGTAAAGATCGCAAACTATCTCAGACTGCAAATACATATAATTGGTCCACACATAGTCAGGGTGCCACTTCCCAAATGATATACCGGGTGCCACTTCCCAAAATGATATCCTGGGTGCCACTTCCCAAAATTATTTGAGCACATTCAAGCCAAGTCACACAAATTGGAATTTACATAGTAAGACACATATTGCAAATCAAAACACACATATTGTCCAAAAACATGAAAAGAGTGGATCACATCATGAAAACATTCGAAAGCATTGAGTACCATTTCCACCCCAAGGTAAAGCATATTAAAAAGTGGGGCTACGAGAACTCACCTTAGTCTCAGCAACGCAATATCAACAACAATAAATGGGATGGAACAACACAACGATCCTAACAGTAGCACAACTCAACAGTCAAGGGTAGCCTAGCATAACAGCAACTAGAATCTCACAGCATGACGAAATCAGCATGACCTAATAATATAAAGACTAGTCTTAACATATATTCCATAAAATAATCTAAGGCGTAAAAGTTTCCAAAAGTTAACTATTCCCATTCCCATAGTTATTCCAATTACATTTCCAAAATAATCTCATTTTATGCTTTTATTAGAGTTTGGTATCATCGTTTGTGTTATGGTAGGAAGACACTGACTCAAGAGTACACACGCCAAACGAAGAACGAACAACGGAGTCACCGCAAAGAATAAGACAAAAAGTCAAGAAGAGATGACGGAGATAACCTAGAGTGATCCCACATAGCAAACACACCAAATAAAAAGGATAGACTGGTAGTCGTCAACATTTTCCCATAACCCCATTTAATTTCATGAAACATACTTGTTGTATATGTTTAAATAGAAATTCGCCATGACTCGTCCGTTTAGAGGACGTCTCCAATTCGAATGACTTAATTAATCTCCAAATAAGTTTAGACAACAAATGTTATAAATATTATTGTTCGTTAGATATTATTTCCATTGTTATCCGTAGCGGCTCGAATACATTAAATTCATAATGAGTCAAATGTACAAAAGTGGTTTCGCGCCCAAGTGTCCCTAATGTCTAAAGTCCAATAATATTCCAAGTTAGAATATACTTCCCAAGTTCGATGTTGCAAAATCCCAAATAATCCGACTACCAATCAACAATCGGCTAAATAATCCAACAAATGATCCCAAATAGTATACTAGGATAAACGTGCCTCGAAACGTCTAATAACCCTCATTTTTTTCCGTTTTCATTTCAAAATTAAATAATTACACTTTAACTATCCTTTTAGTGATATATAAAATAATTAACAAATAAGTTTTGTAAATTACTATTTCTAATAAGTATATTTATTACTTATTTTCTTTTAGTTTTTATCACGTCAAATTGTGTCACGAGTTATATTTCCGTTTCGAGTCACATCTCCATATCAATCCCTCGGTCATAACGCCGGGTCAAAAGTCAATTATGTCAATAATGTCCAAGTTACTAGTCATAAGTCCATTATAGGCTATCAAGGTCAAACCGAGACCATGGGGTCTCGGCTAACACACGACATGGACAAAACATCACAATGTTGAGTCCAAGTCACAATCAACCACAATAAGACTCTGCCGAATCTAATCCTATGGCTCGAGTTCAAAGTCATAATAACCACCATATTATCACAAATCAATCGGACCTAATAATCTTACCTCGCCGAGACCACGAGGTTTCGGCTGTGACTCTACGCCGCAAGCAAGACAACACAAACGGACAAAACTCTAACCAAAAGACATAACCAAATCCTAGCTACCCATGATTGACCGAAACCCATGAGCTTGTGACCCAACAAACAAACAAACCAAATAACAAAACAACCAAATGAGCTTGTGAGCTTAAAGTCTCGAATCAAGACAAAATAAGGCACGCATATCAAGAATAGAACACGCGGCACAAAAGCAATGAGCCTCACCAATTCACACATCTAAACCCATCGATTTACCTTACCTTACTAACCAAAACAAGAAAACAATCAAAATACAGCGCGTGCATTACAGATCGAAGACAAGGAAGGTGAAATAAGGGTGGGTTTGTTGTTGTTTTGAAGGTGGGGGTGGTGGTGTCGTGTGGTAGTGGTGGTGACCATGTATGGTGTGACGGCGACGGTGTTATTGGGTTATATTAATAGAAATGAGGAGGTGTGAGGGGTTATGTGTGGCAGCTTTCATTATAATATGATTTTGATATACTTTTGATAATTTCTCTTTCTTTTTTTTCTTTTTTTACATTTGTTATTTTTTTTCTTTTTTTTCTCGTAGTTAAAACTTGCATGAAAAATCATATGCGTTTAAACACTAATTTGAATATTCCTAATAAAATCACATGTGATTTTTCAAACACGTATCTTAATCACATGTGATTTTTCCCACACGTGATCTCAATCACATGTGATTTTAATAAACGAACTACTATAATCTATTAGAATATTCAAATTAATGTTTAATCATATGTAATTTCTCATGCTATTTTCAAATACGAAGAAAAAGGAAAGAAAAAACGAAGGAAAAATGAAAAAATGTTTATCGAAAGTATATCAGAATGCTCGTCTATATACAGATAATTAAATGCTGGTCGTGACTATATAATTTGTTTTGTCTAGCGATTATCATTTCATGAGATGTTTATATAATAAAAAAATATAAGGAATATAAAAATGTTTTTAATCTCTACCATTGATTTTTTTAGATGGATGGTGGAGATTAGGTATACAAAAAATGTTTGGTATACAAATTAACTCTCCCCCATATCTAAGACCCTTTAAATGTTTAATGGATTTAAATTTTGGGCCCTTCCGAAAAGTGAGGCCCTATGCAGTTATGCACATGCTAATATCCAAGGCCTGGTACTCTACGGCCATGAGGCTAAGTGTAATGGTAAAATTCACCATGAAATGTATTCCTCTCACCACCAAGTCGTGCTATTAAATACATCCTCACCACCATAGTTGTCTCCCTTATTTTTCTTTTTGTTGATAATATGGTGGTGTGCATAAGCGTTGTTTTAACACCTGAATCAACCAGATACCTGTTCAACTGATTCCGGTAAAAAATGGTCAAATTAATCTGGTTTTAAGGCTACCTGGTTCAACCCAGTTCTCGAGATCCAAACCGGGGTTTTTTTTTTTTTTTTTTTTTTTGTGATTTTTTTTCATTCTTTTACAAATAACACAAGTTACATATATGTAATTGCGACGTAATTTTATATTTACATGTCACCTGTTTGGTAAATATATTTTTAGGCTCAATATATCAATAGCCATGATATATATACGTTTTTTTTTAAATAAGATTATTTTTGTAGAAAAACCAGATTGACACATTGGTTGAACAAGTTGAATCGGGTAACCAAATGAACCGGTGACTTGAGTAGGTCAACCGTTTTCAAGATATTGCATGCGCTCATGTTTTGTAAAGAGTTAAATAATTGTGTGTGTGTGAGTATATTGTGGGGTCTATTTCTATTTAAGTAGGGTGTGTTTTAGGTGATGAAATTGATGATCTTATTACAATTATTTGGTCGTGAAGTTGTGGGTGGAGAAAAAGATCGATGTGGCGATGATGAATGTGGTCATGATTACATTCGGATCGAACTAAAGTTTTGGAAAGTTTGTCCAAAAGCATGTTTAATATAAGTTTGAAGTTTGTACTTTGGATCTTATACTTAGCGATGGTGTCAAATGAGGTTTTGCACGATATACAGTAGTTAGGAAAGTGTCGAGCTAAATCACGTATAGAAATTAACAAACGTACGGATAGTAGGGCCATGTTGTACATTTGACCATAATATGACACTACACATTCATGGTATTAGTAGGGCCGTTTTCGGGATTTTAAAGGAGTTGAGAGGGAAGTGAAAAATGGGGCCTCTATTAAAAAGCTAAATAAAATATTTTAAAACGTACAATGATAACTATCAAGAGTTATTGTATAAAACGTTAGTTATTTTTCAAAAACTTTTTGTGAAAAATCTGTCTTTTTTCTTGGATAAAAGGGTAAATACCCGGTAAATTAAGAAATCTTTGTCTTTATTCATATAAATAACATCTTTCAAGTTTTATGCATTGAATGTAAATTTTGGCGCCGTAAAAATTTTGGGCCTCATAAAACTGGCCTGGGCGGTCAGCCACCTTTGAGAACAGCCATGGATGTAGTGGCAGAGGCACAAATTTGTCACATGATATGCACTTTTTTTTTATAGAAATTTGAAATGGGTATGCACTTAGTATTAAACTTTGAAATATGTGAAGAAAAAAATTCGTTTTTACACTAGTGATGACGTTTTTAAGGTAGGGCTAATGGCATCAAAATGTATCATAGTTGTCACTTATTCCTTTTATATGTATCGAACAATTTTTTTTGCTATTATGTGTACTAAACTTAATTTTTTAGGCATTTTTGTGTACTTAATAACCATTTTGCCCCTCATTTTATTAACATAGGAGGGGCAAAATAGCCATAAAGTACACAAAAATGCCCAAAAAATCAAGTTTAGTACATATAATAGCAAAAAAAATTGTTCGATACATATAGAAGAAAATGATGACAACTATGATACATTTAATTAAAGGTATGCACATCGCCTTAAGCATGTCCGCCCCAGCCTGGATAATAGCACGCACCAAACCTCATCGTTAAAGCCTTATAATATAATTTTGATATAATCCTGTTACAAATGATAGACTGTAAACCACAACATATACTGAAAAAGGTTTCTGGCGATATGATGAATGAGCCTTTTTGGTATATTGACAGAGCAAAGTAATTTACAAGAAAGATTTGGATAAAACAAATGAAGTCATATTTGTTAATGGTATCAAGAAGAAGTGTACAAATATATGAATATAAATTCTTTATCTAAAGAACTAACAATAAGTAACAAAAAATGTGGTATCAAGAAGAAGTGTACAAATACATGAATATTTTTCTTTATCTACAAAACTAACTATAAGTAACAAAAGAATGTGGGAGCCTAGCTATATCACAGCTATGTGCATTACAGGACTCTGATTTTAGCTCTAGCATGACATTGAGACACCTGGAAGTAAGTGCTCGGTGATGCCCAAATGTGCCATCAGTAGCCAAACATGAGTAAAAAACTCGCCCCCTTTTCTAAGCTGTTGCTCGTGGTGAAATCCTTTGCAGTGAGTAGCAGCATAAGCTAAGATCTCGATCCATACTTGACTCATGACTTTTCACATACGCTTTTTTTCCATCTTTTTCAAAGATAACGCGAGCCTGCAACCATCAAACAGTGCAGATTTACATCGATCGCCCTTCACTTTACTAGGCAACACTTCAAGAGAATCAACTTCCAGCAGCTTTAGACGTGCTTCAACTTTTTCGGTAATAAGACCTTTTTCTTTGAAAAAACGCATTGCTTCAGCACAGGTGTCGCGATACCTGATCATGCAATACCTATTGGCAACATCACAGGGTATGTCACAAGAAGATACATCAGATAGTCAGATATGTGCTTGCTATCCGTGCGACATATATCAATATCAGAACTGTTGGTTTTATAGACAAAATAATAATAGTCGTGTGTTAGGATCGAACTTGAGATCACGGGATTGCACACAATACGTATGAAGAGGAAATGTAATAATTATTTATAAAATGTTATAATTAATTATTAAATACAAAACAAATAAATAATAATTAGTATTATTGATTAATGACTAATTAATTATTAAACGAAGATTAGGAAACTAATTGCTAGACAATACTTGGAAACAAAAGAAGGTTCCGGAATCCCTTGTGGGATGTAGAACCGATCGGCCCAAAGGAGGCACCCACCTCCTTTGTGTCTTGAGCTCCAAGTAATCTCTAGTATATAAGCAAACCCAAGGTTAAGAGTTTTCTCATAACTTGTACACACACAAATTGGGTTTTCTCTCTTTTTCTTCTCCCTTGGTCGAATCAAATCCGAACACCCCTAAGGGTTTCGAATTTCTTGTCTCCAAAATTGTTTTGTGGAATTTACTTGCATAATCTTTTCCTTGAATTAGTACGTGTGTACAAGAACGTGAATCAAACACACTATTGTTTGATTCTTGGATTGAATTACAAAAAGGTAAGGGGTAATTCACATAATCCTTATAAACCCTAATTAGGGTTCATTGGTTCCGGAAGATTGCATTGATTCTTGTTCGGGCTAGAATCACTACGGTATGTTTACTATTTAAATTAAAGATTAATTAATTACATGTTATTCGATCTATTATAATTGCTTCCGCTCATGCTCACTTTGATGTACTTGGTTTATATATATGATAGTCATGATATTATAATTCCAACAGTGGCATCTAGAGCCGTTATAATGTATAATTAATTATCGCAACGCATAAAATTGGATTTGATTCGAATAGTTACATGTTTGTTTTTAGGGTTTGTGTTTTTTTTCCTAACCCTAATTATGGGTCGATTGACCCTTATGGGGTTTTTAGGGTTTTGATTTTATTTTTTGAATATTAACTAGAAACCCTAAGATGTCATGTATTTGTTTATGCGTTTTAGTAAACGATCTTGGTGCAATATGTTAATTGTTAAGCTAAATCCATGAAAAGTGCATGTTTGCATGGATTTTTTTATTGTGTTTATTTAAATGGTTTAAATTGTATATATATATTAATGGTTAAGTTATATTAAAACATGTAAATTTATTATAGATGTCGAATTGGGGAAGACTCCAATATTAAGTAATCAAGTATGTGCTATGTGGTATTTATTTAATTTTGGCTTACGCAATCGATATATCGATGTATGTGGCTCTTTTTCTAAGAAAAAGAAAGCCCTAATTAAATTAATACGTTATACGCCTAGATTTGATTATTAATAGGATCTTTTAATAAGATTTGCATGTGGCTACATGTTTTATACATATTTAATTGTTATGATTATGTATATGTGTTTATTTAGTTGTTTTATTTTTTATTGCAAATTACTTGTTTTGTTTATTTATTGTGTTAGACATGTTTATTTAAACGAAAAGGGTAATTTTTTGAATAGAAAAATAATACGGACTAAATAATGGCGAAATTGTTTTGTTTTTTAAGAGTTAAAATCTCAAAGAATTGGTTGATTGATGTTTTTGTACGTAATGGTTAAATAGGCTCGACCGAAGTTTACACACTAAAGTGATGGGTATAAGGATGGCATCGCATTAAATTGTGGCCTTAGATAGACAACATTCATGTCTTAACGCTCGTTTGTGTGTAAATTAGACTTACCGAACAACCATTACATGTACATTGTCATCTTAAGGGTGAATAATCCACAATTCCACAATAATTATCCGAAACACTATGCCTTCGGGCGTAAGCAAAAGTACGATATAGTGGACGATAATTGATGGTTATTCTTTAATTGGTGAACCCGATACCTCAATCAAAACTTTGTTATTTTACTCTTAGCGAATTGGTAATAAAAATGTTTTGTAAAACCAATGTTATGAAGTTGTATGCATGCTTCTTCATACATTATTTTGATCACATCAAAATAGTTATACCCTTATAAATTAAGTTGAATGCCATCTAATTAAGAACACTTGAAGTTGTAATTTACGTCATAGTGAGACTTGGCGAGATTGCAATGGAGAGGTAAATTTCATAAATTCATTGCTAGCAGATCAACTGATGTAATGGATTTGTGAATTTACAGTTTTTAAGTTAGACGACTTAAATTGAGTAGGAAGTGAGACTTGACTCAAGGCATTAAGATGGGGACTAAATATGCTTACAATACAAATGTTTTGTGATTGTAAATCCCATAGATCTAGGAATTGGACAAATGTTATGCCAATTACTTGTACGACAAGTTACCTCATATTATACTTTCATTACTAGCAGATCAACTGAATGTAATGAAACTATGTTTATGGAGGATCCTAGTTTTTCAAGATTATTCTATGGATTTATTTTCCTTGGGTATTTTAATTTTCTTGAAAAATTGTATTATCGAAAATACTAATGTTTTGAACTTTCTTTATCTGTAGAAATGGCTCAAACTGATAACACCAACTTACGTTCTGTGTTCAAAACTTATTTTGAACGAGAAAAATTGACTGGCTCGGAAAATTTCAATGATTGGTACCGTTCACTAAGGATTGTCCTGCGAGTGACTGGTCAACTCGAAATCTTGAAAACGCCTTGCCACTACACCAAAAAAGATCTTTAGGGACGAGAACCATTGGGGATGATAGGATGTTGTCTCTAAAGGTTCAGTGGCCCCCACTATTTTCAACTCTTTTTTGGTCAAATGGTTGAATGTTAGATCCAAACTTTGGGGGACGACGTAAATTGTCCCTAAAGGCTATGTCATATATTTTAATTTTTTTGTTAGCTTGCTTTTGGACCCATGTATTTTAGGTCGTCCCTAAAAGTGAGCTCATAATTTTTTTAGATTTTAAACAAAAATTAAAATTAAATAAATAAATCCCTCAACTCTTTTAGGTACAACATGTGTAGTCCCTAAAAGTGAATTCAATTAAAAAATAATTTTTAATTTTTAAAATTAATTTTTAAGATATATAAATTTACTTATTCAGTAAATTAATATTTTATTAAGATATAAAAACTATTTTTTAAGTTGACGTGTTTAAAATTTTTTATAATTATTAAAATTAATTTTAAAAGTTAGTTTATTCACAAAAATAATATTTTATTAAGGTACTAAATGGATTACTATCTAAATATGTTTTTAAAATTATTTATAATTGTTTAAAGAAATTTTAAAAGATATATATACGAAATGTTAAACTGATTATTGGAGAAGATATACATATATACATGTTATGTTAAGCGGATGAATCATATTTAGGAATGAGCATGTGGATCCGAATCCCGGTATCGAACCGGTACCGTATTTAAACGGTACCAACTCCCAATACATGGTACATTACCGGTACCATGAATTGAGCCCAAAAAAATCGGTACCACTAATATGGTACCGGTACCAAAGCGGGAAGTACCGAAAAAAATCTCGAAAATTGAGTAGTTATATTTTTGAATTAAATAACTTATCAAAACACCCCTTTGACCCGTTCCATGTCAAATAATATTCATGTAAAACATATTAAAAGAAACCAAATGTTTGAAAAAATTATTGTGACAACTATAGATCCTTCATAAACGCTCCTAAAAATTAAACCCGAACCTATTTTATAAGTTTTTTAATGTTTGTATGTTACGAATATCTTTTTGCTGTATTTATTTAAGTGTTGGTTGCGTTTTGTGCCACGTCGTGGTTTGAAATCCCTTGAAAATGCATGTTCTTTCCTATTTTTTTGTTGCATTTTCTTGAAATCCTATTTGGTTTAACAAAAAACGGGAAGAGGCGTATAGGTACTGATTTCCCGGTACCGGATCCGGTACCAAAATCCCGCCCAGTACGGTACCGGTACCCACCTTCATGCTTGGGGGAAAATCGGTACCACCAATTTGGTACGGGTTCGGTACCATTCTGGTACCGTGGTCATCCCTAGTCGTATTAATATCGATATAAAAAAAATGTTAAACGAGCGAGTTAAGATGATATGGATATATATGAAATGTTAAATGGATGATTCGAGATAATATTGATATACATAAGATGTTGAACGGATAAGTCGAGATGATATATAACACATTAAACAACAACAATAACACATTAAACATCAACACAATAAATAACAACACCAACACATTAAACAACAACAATTGCATATAAAGATTTTTCATGTCATCTCGACTCATCCGTTTACCATCTCATGTATAACGACATTATCACTAATCCGTTTAACATATCTTGTATAACGATATCATATCGATTCATCCATTTGACATCTCATGTATAACGATATCATATCGATTCATCCGTTTAACATATCTTGTATAATGATATCATCTCTACTCATATGTTTAACATGTCTTGTATAACGATATAATCTCGACTCGTCCGTTTAACATGTCTTGTTTAACGATATTATTTCGACTCGTCTGTTTAACATCTCATGTGTAATGATATCATCTCATGTATAACAATATCATCTTATGTATAATGATATTATCTCGACTCATCCGTTTAACATATCATGTATAACGATATCATATCGACTAATCGATTTAACATCTCCTGTATAACGATATCATCTCGAATCATCAGTTTAACATCTTCTATATAACGATATCATCTCGACTCGTCCGTTTAACATTTCTTGTATAACGATATCAGCTCGACTATTCCGTTTAACATGTCTTGTATAACGATATCATCTCGACTCGTCCACGACATAATCTTGACTCGTCCGTTTAACATGTCTTGTATAACTATATCATCTTGACTCATCCATTTAACATCTAACGATATCATCTTGACTCGTCCGTTCAACATGAGTTGTATAACGATATCATCTCGACTCGTCCATTTAACATCTCATGTATAACGATATAATATTGACTCATCCATTTAACATCTCATGTATAACGATATAATATTGACTCATCCGTTTAACATAATATGTATAACAATATAATATTGACTCATCCGTTTAACATCTCATGTATAACGATATAATATTGACTGGCTAGGGATACTATAGTGGGGTTGGAGGGGCAGAAATCTCCTTGAACTAGCTAGGGAACTAGGGGTGAGCATGGGGCGGTTTGGTGTTTCAGTAACATGTTCGCTATCCAAATCTTCGACCACCATTCTTCTTATCACTCTCAACAACATGTTCGTTATTTGGTGTTTCAGTAACTTGTTCGCTATCCAAATCAATCTCAAGTTCATATTTTTTGTTGCTGACTTCAGCCTCGATATGACTTTCAGGTGCATATTGCATATAAAAAAGCAAATACTAACAAGATAGTTCAATATTAGAATCATCATTTGGTTGATAGTCAATTAAAACATATTAATATAGTTATAGAATCAAAGCGAAAGATTAAGGAAGTAGTGGAAGAACTCGGATCAGACTAAGGAGTTGCTTCAGGTGGCAACCGTACACAATGGCGGTGCCAGAAATAATGATTACGGGAGGCATCGGGCGGTAAAATAACCTTTTAGTATTACTTGAACAAATCGATTCGGGTTTGATTAATGGCAACAAAAGTCATCTCTTCATGTAGATATCACTTAAGATAGGTGTATATAGTTATAAAATAGAATTTGATTAGTAATTTTAACTTGTTTTAAAGAAAATAAATGGACATATTACATCCATATATCAAACACAAAATACTTACGAAAATTTAAACAAACAAATTGCCGAACAAATTTAATTAAAGTGTTTGCCACTCGGCGATCTTGTGATAAAATGCTTGTGACTACTATCACTAAAATGTGAGAGGTATTAAGTTCAATTCTACTAGATATAAACAACCCTGGAGTAATCGATCACGCCAACCTTCTAAAAAGAGAAGTCGTTACCGGTTAGTCAAACCACGTGGATTAATCCACTAAAAGGCTGGAATACATGTTTAACAGACACTCTAAAATTTCAAATTTTATCAATTGTCAAAACCCTCGATTCTTAGGGCCCGTTTGGTTTATAGCTTTTGAATTCAAGGAATAATTTCATTCCAAAAATTAAATGTTTGATTCAAGTTTTTGGGAATCGAAGTGGGCTCGGTATTGATATTATAAATAACTAGAATATATACACATTGTATATAATTTCTTTCATTATATTTTTTTATATATGTATCTCTATTACATAACATATTTTATTCTATACATGAATTATTTAAAAACGTTAAGTCATTTGATATGATATTCATTTTCTTTAACTTTAAAAAAAAATGAATATATTAGGGTGTGACTTAATATTAATACCGCCATTTTGTCTATATAATATTTAATTAGGGATAACCGAAACCCGTCGGAAAACCCAAAAACCCAATGGATAATATTAATCGGGTATCCGGCGGGTAATGGGACGGATACGGGTTTAGATATTATAAACGGGTGCGAGTACGGGTACGCTAAAACCTGCCCCGAACCCGACCCGTTGCCATCCCTAAGATTTAACATTATACGTACACTTTTGAAATAAATAGGAGTAGTACCTTTCTCATTGCTTATTTAATATATTAAATTTGCTACTTATCTGCACCAAAATAAAATATTTGCTACTTATAAATGTTATTGTTGCAACCCCACTAGCCACTAGTATCCCACTTTCCCATGTGCTCCGTATTCTCTTCTTCTCCAAAAATTTTTCCGATAAACCAAATCACCGGAAAATGGTTTTACTTAAATGAAATTATTTATTTTAAATTATTTATAAATTAACTACATTTATCTTTTAAGAAATGGAAGCCACGTCCCCCAATAGCGAAAAAAAATCCATTTTCCCTCCAACACGTTTACTCTATCCCGCCAATCACACATTTGGAGACGATGCTGTTGACTCCAAAGGTATTTTAGCATTGTCCCCAAAAGTGACCAACATAAACTTATATATAAATTTTGCTAACACTTTTCATTCATTCATTAACACCACTGCACCTGCAAAAACTACCACCACAGCCATCCCAAACCACATTTAGTTTAAAGGTTTGTTTATGTTTTAATTATTTAATTTTACTTTGTTTATTTATTTATTTATTTCAGTTATTATGTTATTTTTATGTTTGTGTCTTGATTTTGGTAGTACCGCCTCCGCCTACTGTCTCGCCTGACCTCCGCCTGCCGACCACCACAACCGGAGCATCTCTTTAGTTTAAAGGTATGTTTTTTTTTTTTTTTTTTTTTTTTTTTTTTTTTTTTTTTTAATTTTGATTAGTTTAGTTTAGTTTAATTTGTTTAGTTTTAATTTGTTGAATGAAGGAATGGACATGGAGAATTAAAATTGGATTCTCTTTCCACCAAAACCATTCTTTCAAGTGTTAATTTGATGATGTTTAGATTGTAATTTGCGGCTGGTTCAGGTGTCAATTTGATGTTGTTTTGGGTGTCATTTTGCTGATGTTTTCAGTGTCATTTGTTATGTTGAGTAGTCTATGTTTTTTAATGTACTGACTTATCCAAACACCCTATTGTTACTAACCATAGTTCTTTCATAAATCAACTACAAACATTAATAAAGCTTATGGATGGTTGAATTGGTAGTGTTAGTAGTTATTGGATGTAAAGTTCTCAAAGGGGCTAGTAATTTGGCTATTGGTTTTATGCATCTGCAACTTTGAATGGTGATCCACATTAGATTGAAAATTGGCTATTGTTTGAATGTGGAACTGAATTGGTACCTTTTCTTTTTGGATTTGATTTGACTAGCTACTGCCGAACTTTCTTGTTTAAATGCCAAATGCCTATCGCATCATTGTATTAGTTTTAATCATATGAATTTGAACCGCAAAAAACTATTTCTTTTCTCATGAAGCCTACTGCTCTTTTTTTAATCTACGCTTACTGCATTTTTTTTAATCTACGCTTACTGCATTTTTTTTACCTCACTGCACTTTTTTTGCTTAATCACTTGTTTCTCAAGTCAAGTAATGTGTTATGACAGTTATGTACTTATGTTAATGTCTTTTTAAGCCTGTTGCACTTTTTTTACATGTTAACAATTTGCTAATTGCCATCACATATTAGTTTCATGCTCACTTTATCAATTAAGTAAACCACATGATTTAATAGATCACATATTAGTGTTAACTTGTTATTAGTTTGGACATAATGAGCTAATTTGAACCAAATATCAGATCTAGTTGCCAAAAGTATACATCAAATATGTCTCTATAAGCAAATTTTAGTAAACTGTGCTTTATTTTGTGTTTAGGACCGAAAACTTGTCACAACCCGACAACCCAACCCGATTCAACCCGACCCGTTTTGACCCAAAACCTGATAACCCGACCTGGTTTTGTTATGATTTTAGCACATTCGTACCTCAATCTTTATGTTTGTATGTGCTTGTAACTTAGAGCCGTGTTTTTTTTATCTAAGTATATATTCTGAGTTGTTTATGTGTATATTTATTTGAATGTGTTTTTGTGCATATATATATATATATATATATATATGCTTATTTATTATGTCATTACAACGCAGTTATGACAATTGATAAGAGTTGGACCACTATATCCAATCGTAATTCTAAAGATTTTTTACTTGGTCTAAAAGCATTCCTCGAGCACTGTAAAACATTGTTGAACCCCGTATCCGGAGAGATTGCATGCCCATGTGATGAATGTGGTAACTCAGAAACGGGTTCGTTAAAAACTCTTTGGCAACACATATCTCAAAATGGGTTTGACCCAACTTATACCATTTGGGATAAACACGGTGAGACGCTTCCTCCCGTGCCTCCGCCAGTAGTACACAATCCACCACAACCACCTTCACCTGAATACGATAACATGGCTGCGTTCCTCGATGAAGTTATTCGTCCGGATAATGAGCCAATCCAACCAACTCAAACAACGGGTCCTCAACCAACTCAAACAACGGGTCCTCAACCAACTCAAACAACGGGTCCTCGCATTAATAAAGAGTTTGAAAAGTTATTTGCTAAGGCCACTGACCAGTTTTACCCAGGTTGCACTTGGATGTCTTCATTGGACTTTATGTCCAAGATGTCGCACGCCAAGGTCTTAGGTAAAATAACGGACAAGGGGTTCAACCTGATTCTAGAAGTTCTCCAAGAGGCCTTACCCGCTAGTGAAGGATTCAAAGTCCCGTCTTCATACTACGAAATGAAGAAGACATACAAAACGATCGGGTTAGGATACGAATCAATCCATGCTTGTATAAATGATTGTTTTTTATTTTGGGGATCAGAGGCGAACAAAAATTTGGATAATTGTCCAATTTGCAAAGTGAGTAGATGGAAAGACCTCAAGACAAAGAAAAAGAAAGTTCCCAATAAGGTGTTGCGTTACTTTCCGTTGACACCTAGACTACAACGTATGTACAACTCACAACACACTGCAAAGTGGATGACTTGGCATGCTACTGGAAAGTCTAAGGAAAACGGTAAGATGAATCACCCGGTTGACGGTAAAGCATGGAAAAATTTTGACATAATACATCATGAGTTTGCAAAAGAACCTAGAAATGTCCGATTAGGGTTGGCTGCTGATGGTTTCAATCCATTTGGCATGCTGAGTCAAGGATACAGCATGTGGCCGGTCATATTGACAACATACAACACACCCCCGTGGATATGTATGAAAGAGTCTTCTTTCATGTTGACGATGTTAATTCCCGGCCCCAAATCACCTGCAAAGGACATTGATGTTTTCTTGCAACCTTTGATTAAAGAATTGAAAACTCTATGGTCAGACGGAGAATGGACGAAAGACGTTGCTACAGGTACTTATTTCAATATGAGAGCGGCGCTTTTATGGACTATCAATGATTTTCCTGCTCGGAGCAGTTTATCTGGGTGGGTTGGGCAAGGCTACCTTGCATGCCCTACATGTAATAAGGACACTCCAAATGCCAAGGTGAGGGGGAAAATTGTTTATGTTGGTCATAGAAAATTCTTACGGCCAAGACATACTTTGAGGTTTAAGAGGACATTCAATGGTGAATTTGATATTACACCTATTCCTAAAACCCTTACCAATGCTCAAATAATGGACCAGCTTAGGGTATTGCCGAGACGTGTCCCGGGTAAACATCCATCTAATAAGCAGAAAAAACCTGATCCAAAGGTAGTATTGAATTGGAGAAAACGATCTATTTTTTACGATCTGGACTATTGGCCCACTCTTGAACTAAAACACAATTTGGATGTCATGCACATCGAAAAGAATGTTCTTGAGAGTTTGCTGTGTACCTTGTTAATGAACGACAAATCTAAAGACACGTTCAAGGCAAGGCAAGACTTGAAAGACTTGGGTATTCGAGAGGAGTTGTGGCTCGTTGATAAAGGACACGGGAAGTTCGAGAAGCCTCATCCCAAATACTCTTTCACACCTGATAACAGAGAAAATTTTTGTCAATTCATCAAAGGGGTTAGACTACCTGATGGGTTTGGATCCAACTTCAAGAAAAAAGTGACCATTGATAATAGCAACATAACGGGCATGAAGTCTCATGACTGTCATATAATGATGCAACGGTTACTTCCTTATGGAGTTCAACAATACTTACCTAAAGACATTTCACCACCAATAATCGAGCTTTGCTCATTCTTTAAGCAGATATGTGCTCGAAATTTGATGCAGCGGGACATGGAGAAAGCTAAAGAACAACTGATCAATATTATGTGCTCTTTCGAGCAAATATTTCCTCCCGCTTTTTTTGACATAATGATTCATTTGGTTATGCATTTACCCGAAGAGGCTATTCAAGGTGGCCCTGTTTACATGAGGTGGATGTATCCATTTGAAAGATACATGAAGAAGCTTAAAAATTATGTCAGAAATAAAGCTAAGCCTGAAGGTTCTATAGCGGAGTGTTATGTTGCAGAAGAAGCATTAACTATATGTTCGCACTATCTTAAGGGTGTTGAGACGAGATTTAATCGTCCTGACAGAAATGACGATGGGCTAAATCCAACAGATGAATTTGAGGTTTTCCGGTCAGTATGCAAACCGGTAGGTGCAGAGGTACATACTGAGATGAATGCACAAGTTATGCAGACAGTTGTTTGGTTTATACTTAACAACAGTCCTGAAATCGAGGCGGACATTGATGCGTACAAAAAGTAGGTTTCTTATTTTCTTTAAACCATCTTTTTTGTAAGTTATTTTTTTCGACGAGTTATTCTAATATCATGAACATTTACAGTAAATTTCCTAACAATAACGTGGAAGTAGAATTTCCCCGCTGGTTTGATCGCGAGGTAAACGCATTCTATATATTACCCTGTCAAAGTATCGATTATTCCTCATTTGAATATTCTTTTCTTTTTCGTAGATCCGTGAAAAGAGCGTGGGAAACGACCCAAGGTGTACTCCCGAGTCTGAGTTATTCTCTTTGGCTTGTGGACCTGACCCGATTGTAGACTCATACCCTGCTTGCGTAGTTAACGGTGTGAAGTTCGTGGTACACGACCGCGATATACGCCTTACAACTCAAAGCAGCGGAGTTTCAACACCTGGGGAAAATGGAGATATGTTTTATGGTCAACTCGAAGAAATTTTGGAGCTCACTTATATCGGAAATCGCAAGGTTGTGTTGTTCCGATGTAAGTGGTTCGACACCAAGAACCCTTACCGTTGCTCTGATCGCTCCAAACGTTCTTATATTAAACAGGGCATAAAACATATTTTGACTGATAGGGATTCTTTTAAAGATCAACAATACATTCTCGCAACACAAGCAAGACAAGTCTTCTACCTTGAAGACCCGGCTAGACGACCACCTCATTGGAAGGTCGTCGAAGATGTTCATCATCGAAAGATCTGGGACCGGGATGTGGTAGAGGCCGATCAAGATGTTATACATGACAGCAGTTCGTCAGATGTTGCACTAGACGCTGATTTGGGTGTTTTGGATTATACGATTTTGAGTACAAATGATGAATCAACGGAAGTGGATGCCCCGCCAGATAATGAAGTTTGTGATGAAGACGGTGCTGATTATATTGGTGATGAAGACGAGGTTGTTGCTCATGTTCTAGAAGATGATGATCAAGATGGTGAAGAGCGTAATGATGAAGATTGTGATGATGAAGTTAACGCCGCTAGTTTTGAACTTGTTTCTAGTGATGATTCTGAGTTGGATGCATAATTGTAATTTGCAAAATAATGCTTACTTGAATGAAATTATCATTATATGTTTAAATATATTTACTTATTTGAATGTGTATATTTATATGAATCTGTATATTAATTTGAATCTGTGTATGTGTATTAATTGGTCAATGACATTGTTTGTTCTTGTACTTGTATTTTTACAGATGGCGTCCGTAGCTCCTGGCTACCACGGAGGGGATGCAGGTGGTGATCCTCCTGATGATCGGCAGCCAAGGCGTTTACCTTACCAGTGCGAAGGTAAGGAATTGTGGATTATTTTATAAACTTGATTTTGATTACTTGTATTTTTATGACTCATCACTTATATTTGTAGGGTCGGGGAAACGCGGTCTAAACAAACATAAGGCGTTGAAGAAGGCCTTCAAACAAAATGGCAATCAACCACTTAAGATAGATTTCGATTTTGGTGATCTGAAGACAGTCAAACCAGTAGGCAAAAATGCGGCTTACTTGTCTTCCTATATTGGGGAATTAGTCAGGGATATTCCCCAGGATTACAAGTCATGGAATAAAGTCCCCGCAGCAGAAAAGGCGAAGATAATCCCTAACCTCCAGGTCTTGTTTATTTTATTTATATTTTTATTGTTATCGAATGTTTAGATATTTGTGTTTATTTGAAAGTGTGTTTATATAAATGTGTGTATTTATTTAAATGTATGTTTATTTGCAGAGATATTTTGATTTGCAATCCCATTTCCGTGACGAGACTTTAATCAAAGTAAAAGGCGAAAATAAGACAAAGGGGAGCTTGGTGAGAGGTGGGCTTGAGAGGGATTTTGCGGATCGATACAGCAGCCACAAAAATAAGTTCAAGTATAAGTGGTTTACTAAAGCGGGGTCGGTTCAAGCGGCAAGGCAGAAAAAACCACCGAATTGGAAAGCAGGAGATGATGAGTGGCAAAAGCTCGTTGACTTCTGGGCCGACCCGGATCGTATGGCCCAATCAGAGAGGAATTCCAAGAATCGATCCAAAAACAAAGTGACCACCCACCAGGGATCAAAGTCTTTCGCGCGAGGAAGACACGAATTCGTATTGCTCTTTATTATTTTTATTTTTCATATTATTTTAAAGGTGTTTATATTGTTTATATATAGCGTGTAATTAATTTGTTTTATATTGTTTATTTATAGTACGAAGAAAAGCAGCATCACGAGGACATGGTCGAGACCTGGAGGAAAAATCATTCGGATAAAAATGGCCATTTTCAGACTCGGGAAAACGAAAGGATCTATGTAAGTAAATTATGCCATAATTTTTTATTGAGTTTTGATTAGGACTAATACTGTGAGTTTGTATTTGAGAGCTGATGAAGTTTGTGGCGTGTTTATTTGAAGCATATTGTTAACTGGTGTGTGTACAGAACATTAAAATTTAGTAGAAAAGTTGTCACTCAGACTATTATACATAAGTTGATACCAAAGGTTGGATCAGTTAAGTTAAGTTATTCACTGGACTAAAAATAAGCCAAGAAAGTTCATTACTAAAAAAAGGTATGAGAATTGTTTATGGAGCAGCCAATTAGGAAGCAACTTTTGAATGTGGTTTAGTATAGCGTATAAATTTTAACTAGTCTTCTTGGGTTTCTTTTACAAAGATCTGCTGCCATTCTAAAAACTTATCTGCTTATGCTTATCTGCTTACAAAGGTTTTAGGTTATGATTAGCTATTTGAAGTTGTAATAATCAGATAAAAGTTGTTTTAGTGTGAGATAGATGTTGATAACAAGAGTGCTCAGGATTGCTTATCGAAACTCATCGTATTTTGAGATAAGCCAAAGCCAAAACACTTTCAGGTTGCTGAGGGGGTGTTTGGTTTAGCTTATTTTTAAGAGCTTATGCTAATCATCTTATCAGTTTATGAGCATAATGAACTTTTTTTGAAAAACAACTCCATAATTGCTTATGAAAAACCCTTGTTTATGTGTTGTTACCCCATAAGCTGTTTGGATACTCAAAAGCTGTTACGCTGAAGCAGCTTACTCAAACACCCTATTATTCAACACACTTATTTCACTCACATATATAACCTTATAAGCACTTAGGTTTTGATGTGTAAAATTTTAACTCCTTAGCATTGTATATCGTGTTCCGTTTTTAGTTATCCATAGGCATCAATTTACATAAATAAACTACCAGAATTTAACCTGTGATTCTATGATTATTGTGATTGATTATGCTAATACTTTCTAATGATGCTTAAATAAAATTGATTGTTGAGCTTGCTCATTTACTTAGGTACTTTAGTTGTGGTTTATATGTTGTCTATTTCATTTCATGTTGGTTGTTTCAAATCAAATTAAATCCAGGATACTACTTCACTTATAATTGATATTTTCCATGAAGGAAAATTTAATCAGACTTGTTTCAAATCATACCATTCGTTCTAGGCATTCGGTGGCAATCAGTGTGGCTACTTTCTTGAATCTATGCTAAGAAATCTATCATCCATTTCAATGGTCCTAAGTGGATTTATAGAGAATGTTATTAATTAACTTGATAATGTCCCCAAATGGAAACTTGCTCATTGTGATACATCTTGTTTTTTTGAACCAATGAACCTTATACTTATTATCTGATTTCCTTATAATTTCTTACTACTTATATTAACTCTTGTTATTTTCAATTACACAGGCAGAAATGAAGGCAATAAAAGATGCGGCCAATGACAAAAAGATCGACCCCAAGACAGATATAGAGATCGTCGCTGAAGTCCTGCAGAGCAACAATCGGGGGCATATTGCGGGTGTTGGCAGGGTGGTACCAGGCACAGGTTCGAGTTTTCGGAGCTCACAAGCGGACCTTGGTTTTTGTACCCGGGAGGAATTTGAAGAGATGCAAAAAAAGCATGCTATGGAACTAGACGAGCAAAGAAAAGCTTATGAGAGTCAAGGAAACGTCTTGAAGCAATTTGTTGAATTCTTCAACCGTCAACAAGGTACTCCTGCTTCACAGTTTCAGATTCCTGATTTATACACTCCTCGAGTGTTTCCCGGTTCTACTTATGATGTTGGCGGTCCTAGTTCTACTCCTTCAGCCCCTAGTTCTAGTCTCGGCCCAGAAAACTGTTACATCCCTACCTTTGATTCTGGAAATAGCCTGATTGTACATGTTGATGATGATGATGACCGTGATGGTAATCGTGAGGATGATGGTGTTGATGGTGATGGTAGTAGTGAGTATGATGATGCTGGTGATGACGAGCAGTGATGTTAAGGTAGATTATTAGTATTTGTATGGATATCCTTATGTTATTTGCATTATCGTATTAGTATATTAGTGAAATTGTAGTCATAAACGAATACTATGACATGCTTTTGGTTGGTTTTGAATGATGGATGAATGGAAGCATTTTGCATTATCGATTTGGGTGATTTACAAATTTGGTTTTGGTAGATTTTTTCCGGAAAAAATTCCGGAAAAATTCTGGATTTGCAGCATTAATTTGGAGCTGCTGTTTTTTTTATTTGCAAAATTCTGGATTTGCAGCATTAATTTGCAGCTACAGCTACTGGATTTGCAGCATTTTAAAATTCTGGATTTGCACACACTTTTAGGGACAACAAAGGCGTCACATAAGGGTAATCTTGTCGTCCCTAATAGCTGCCCATCCAAAGTAACCATTTTCCTCAAACTCAATTTTAGAGACGACATCTTTCATCCCCAAAAGTGGTCCCCAAAAGTGGTTCCCAGGTTTTTTTAAATAAATTGTTTTAATTATAAAATTTACTTAATTAATAAATATTTATTTAATAAATAAAAATATCTAAATTAATAAAATATGAATATAGCTTTAGAGACGACGTCTTGTTGTCCCCAAAGATGCGGCCCCACTTTTGGTCAAGTTTCTAGTTGGATTTTTGTGGGTCCCACAAGCCGTCCCCCAAAGTTAGATTTTATCGTCCCTAAAACTTTTGGACACGAGCCTTTGGAGACGACCCCTTTTGGGACAACCTGTTGTGCCAAAAGGTTTTGGAGACAACAAAACTTCACTTTTGGGGATGACTCGCTCTGTCTCGAAAAGTCCCAAATGGTGTAGTGTGCCCTGCTGAACCGGAAGGCACAGCAGCTACTGAAGCTGCTAAAGCCAAATGGAATCTTGATACCAAGGAACATATTGATGTGGCCGCAATGATGTTAGGGGGAATGTCCACAGCTCTTCAAAGACAGTTTGAGGAGTATTTTCCCAAGGACATGATTGATGAACTCAAGAAACTTTATGAGAAACCATCAAATGTAGAGATTTACGATTTGATGGAAGCTCTACATGGTTGTAAGCAAGGTCCTGGTGAACCTGTGAGTGCTCATGTGTTGAAAATGAAAAGTTACATGGATCAACTACAAACACTTGGGAAACCCTATGACAATGATATGGCTGTGAACTTAATCAATAGATCCCTTGATAAGGAATTTAGTGGTTTTGTGAGGAACTTCAATATGCATTGCGTGGGGAAGACTGTAAGTGAATTGCACGCACTGCTCATTGATTATGAGAAAGGTACACCACAAAAGGCTCCTACGCCCCAAGTACTAGCAATACAAGGGGGTAGAATTAACAAGCCAAATGCGAACAAGAAGAAGGGTAAAGGAAAGAAGAAGGATGATAAGAATAAGCAGGTTATGGCTTATCAACCACCTCAACCTAAGAAGAACCCTCCTATCAAGAATAATCCAAAGAAGGATCAAGGATGCCATTACTGCAAGGTGATGGGCCATTGGAAGAGGAATTGTCCTCTTTATCTCGATGACTTGCGAAACAATAAGGTTAAGAAGACTGGGCACATGGGCGCCAGCACTTCAGGTAACTTATTTGTCATTGAATTATTTACTTTATCTCGTAAAATAAATTCCTGGGTATATGATACTGGATGTGGTATTAATATTTGTAATACACTGCAGGGGTTTAGAGAGGAAAGGAGACTAGCTTATGGGGAACAATTTCTGCATGTGGGCAATGGAGCACAAGCAGCAGTTGAAGCCATAGGAATGTTTAAATTAGTTTTACCTTCGGGTTTAGTACTTTGTTTAAACAATTGTCATTATGCACCTTCTATAATTAGAGGTGTTGTTTCCTTTTCATGTTTGTTGGATCTTGGTTTTTCTCATACTATTGATGGCAATAAAATTTCTGTTTCTTTAAATGGTGTATTTTATTTTAATGTTGTTGCTGTGAATGGTGTGTTTGAAATTGATATGAATAATTGTATGACTTCCAACAATAATAATAATTCGATATACAACATAAGTAAGAGAATCAAGTATGACTTGAATTCATCTTACCTTTGGCACTGTAGACTTGCCCATATAGGCAAGACTCGCATGCAAAAGCTGCAACGTGAAGGGCTTTTGAATAATATCAATGATGAGTCATTTGATAAATGCGAATCTTGTATTTCTGGGAAGATGACGAAGAAACCTTTTCATAACAATATGGAAAGAGCTTCAGATCTACTTGGTTTAATACACACGGATGTATGTGGACCACTTAGACATGTGTCAAGGAGAGGTGCTGTCTACTTCTTAACTTTTACGGATGATTTCAGCCGTTATGGTTATGTTTATTTACTTAAGCATAAACATGAGGTATTTGAAACATTTAAAGTTTTCAAAGCAGAAGTAGAATTGCAATTGGGAAAGAAGATTAAAGCTCTTCGTTCTGATCGAGGTGGTGAATACCTTAGTCAAGATTTTAAAGATTTCTTAACTGAGAATGGAATTGTCCAGAATCTCACATCTCCATATACTCCACAACAAAATGGTGTATCTGAGAGAAGGAATCGTACATTGTTGGACATGGTTCGATCAATGTATAATCTTACTAATCTTCCTTTGTCCTTTTGGGATTATGCTCTTGAAGCAGCTGTTCGTATTTTGAATATGGTTCCCACCAAGAAGGTTGATAAGACACCATATGAGATATGGACAGGAAAAGCTCCGAACTTGTCTTATTTAAAGGTCTGGGGTTGTGAGGCGTATGTTAAACGTGACTCACAAGATAAACTCCAACAAAGATCTGTTAAATGCATTTTTGTAGGATACCCTAAGGAAACTATGGGTTACTACTTTTACTACCCACCTGAGAACAAAGTGTTTGTTGCAAGATATGGTGATTTTCTTGAAAGTGAATTTGTGGTTCAAGAAATCAGTGGGAGGGTATATGATCTAGAAGATGATCTAAATAATGCATTGCCTTCAGAAAACACTAGCACACTTCCTATAGAACCGGAAAGTCTGGGTCCTCCACCGGAAGTTGAAGTAATTCCCATTCGCAGATCTGTGAGATCTGTGAAAGCTCCTGACCGTCTATGTCTCAATGTAGAGGTCGATCAGCATACACTAGGGGATCTTAATGAACCTACTAGTTATAGAGCTGCCATTAATAGCCCTCAAAAAGCTAAATGGAAAGCTGCTGTGGATGGGGAAATACAATCCATGCATGATAATGAAGTCTGGGAAGAAGTTGACTTACCTCCTGGTGCCAAGGTAGTTGGGAGTAAGTGGCTTTATAAAATCAAGACTGACATGGATGGATATGCACACATTTATAAGGCTCGTCTAGTTGCTAAAGGTTTTACTCAAACTTTTGGAATAGACTACGAGGAGACGTTTTCTCCTGTAGCAGACATAAGAGCTATAAGAATACTCATAGCTATAGCAGCGTACTATGACTATGAGATTTGGCAAATGGATGTGAAAACCGCTTTCTTAAATGGTCATCTAGATGAAGACATCTATATGGCACAACCAGAAGGGTTTGAAAATCCAGAATTTCCAAATCGTGTTTGCAAGCTTAAGAGATCCATTTATGGATTAAAGCAAGCATCACGACAATGGAACAAGAGGTTTGATGCTGAAATTAAAAAGTTTGGATTTACTCAAAATCTTGATGAGCCATGTGTGTATCACAAAGCTAGTGGGAGTAATAATGTAACTTTCCTAATTCTATATGTTGATGACATATTGATCATGGGAAAAGACATTCCAAGTTTGAAAGCTGTTAAGGCATATCTTGGAAGGTGCTTTTCTATGAAAGATTTTGGAGAAGCTGCATATATTCTGGGAATCAAAATCTATAGAGATAGATCAAGGCGGTTAATTGGATTAAGTCAAAGTGCTTACATTGACAAAATATTGAAAAGATTCAATATGCAAAATTCCAAGAAAGGATATTTGCCAATGGAAGTAAAACATGGCTTATGTAATGATTTTTGTGCTTCAACACCTAATGAGGTGGCTCGCATGAGTAAAGTTCCTTATGCTTCGGCTGTAGGATCTATTATGTATGCGGTTAAGTGCACAAGGCCAGATGTGGCGTTTGCTCAAAATATTACCAGTCAATTTCAACAGAATCCAGGTGAAAAACATTGGATTGCTGTTAAACATATTCTTAAGTATTTGAGGAATACAAAAGATATGTTTTTGGTATATGGTGGAAATCCATCTACAGAACTTTGTGTTACAGGTTTCTGTGATGCATCCTTTCAAAGTAATAAAGATGATTCGAAGTCTCAGACGGGTTATGTCTTTGTTATCAATGGAGGAGCTGTAGATTGGAGGAGCAAGAAGCAGAGTACAATTGCGATGTCTGCAACAGAAGCTGAATACATTGCTGCTTCGGAAGCTGCTATGGAGGCTGTTTGGATTAGGAAATTCGTTTCTGGGCTTGGTGTTATGCCTTCAATTGAATTACCTATTAATATGTATTGTGACAATTCTGCTGCAATCATATTTGCCAATGAACCTGGAGTCATGAGGGGCACCAGACATTTTCTACGGAAGTATCACTTTGTTCGTGAAAAGGTTGACGAAGGTGAAATAAATCTGTTGAAGGTTCACACAGATGATAACTTAGCTGATCCGTTCACTAAGGCTTTGGCGAAAGAAAAGCTTAATGAATTGGCCAATGGAATTGGACTTAAATTAGCTAGTAGTTTCATGCATAACTGTGATTAGTATTTGGATAAAGGATATTGTAAACAATTATTATTTTAATGAAATAAAGTATGTTGGTATGTTTATTTCTGTTATTAATTATTGTTGTCCTATTTTTGCATGTTTAAATCCATGAATAAGAGTTATTCTAAATTGTCCATTGTCAGTTAATAATATGGGAATATTATTAAATTAAGACAAATCTGAAGTTGATATAATATACTTAAAGTATATTGATGCGTAGTCATGTCATTTCAGATGATATTCGATGATACTGAATATAGGACTTATCCCAACTATATGATGTTACTTTATGGATCTTGTCATTAAGTAAATCATAAGAAGTTATCCTTAGACTTGAGATGCAAGATAACGGTCATGAATGTAGTACATTTTTGTGAAATAACTTAACGCTATACGTAACTGGTAGTCATAAGGGTTGTTTTCGGAAGTGTTACAAAGTTTGTGTGTTTTGCTTGTAGTCAATAAAGAATTTGTTCCTTCAAATTAATTTTTGGAGTTTAATACTGCTGGGCCCCTCGTAGGGTTGTCAAGGTGTTTGCGTGGCCACGCCCAAGGTCTTTTATGAAAGGTTCAAAAGATTTGGTAATCTTGTCAATTTCAAAGAACGAGAAACAGAATGGTTAATTAAGGAATGACCTAGATCCATATCCTTATTAACGTAGTATTAGAAACAAAGGGATAATAATAATGAGAAATCATTAAAAGGTTTTCCAGGAGCCTTACTCAAGTTGTACTAGAGGCATCGACGTGTTGCAAGACGCTAATCGATGTGATCACACTATTATGATATGTCTAAGTGGGAGCTGTTGGTTTTATAGACAAAATAATAATAGTCGTGTGTTAGGATCGAACTTGAGATCACGGGATTGCACACAATACGTATGAAGAGGAAATGTAATAATTATTTATAAAATGTTATAATTAATTATTAAATACAAAACAAATAAATAATAATTAGTATTATTGATTAATGACTAATTAATTATTAAACGAAGATTAGGAAACTAATTGCTAGACAATACTTGGAAACAAAAGAAGGTTCCGGAATCCCTTGTGGGATGTAGAACCGATCGGCCCAAAGGAGGCACCCACCTCCTTTGTGTCTTGAGCTCCAAGTAATCTCTAGTATATAAGCAAACCCAAGGTTAAGAGTTTTCTCATAACTTGTACACACACAAATTGGGTTTTCTCTCTTTTTCTTCTCCCTTGGTCGAATCAAATCCGAACACCCCTAAGGGTTTCGAATTTCTTGTCTCCAAAATTGTTTTGTGGAATTTACTTGCATAATCTTTTCCTTGAATTAGTACGTGTGTACAAGAACGTGAATCAAACACACTATTGTTTGATTCTTGGATTGAATTACAAAAAGGTAAGGGGTAATTCACATAATCCTTATAAACCCTAATTAGGGTTCATTGGTTCCGGAAGATTGCATTGATTCTTGTTCGGGCTAGAATCACTACGGTATGTTTACTATTTAAATTAAAGATTAATTAATTACATGCTATTCGATCTATTATAATTGCTTCCGCTCATGCTCACTTTGATGTACTTGGTTTATATATATGATAGTCATGATATTATAATTCCAACAAGAACCTTCTTGATTGACAACATCTGAATAATAGCAAAGAGTGGTAGCAATGTGCCATATAAGAATGCTTTGATCAAATTCAACTTCATTGACACTCCATAGAAAAGCGTCACACTCATTCTTTTGTAGCGAAAAACTACCTTTATGAGTACATAACTCATTCAGATTTGAGTTAACAACCATATACTCGCGAAACTGAGAGTAAATTAATTCTTTTAGGCTGTCAGAAACTTTGTTGTATTTCTTGTAACGATGTTGTTCGCGAACCTTATCTATTTTTAAAAATATTTGAGTTTTTAAGAAACAAGCGGGTCTCTCATTAGCAGGTCAAACTGTGCAATGGAACCGGACCACCTTTGTTTATTCGGTTGCTTTAAGAATGGGAATATGAGGTTTTTTCGAGTGAGGTTTTGTTGGATCAACCAATGATCTATCCAATCAGAGCGCATCATGCTTATTACCGCAAAGATTTCCATTATCAATGCAGTACCGAGTAATAGGCAAGTAATGACGATGTCAATTAAGTGGTAATCGTTGATATTACAAATAAAATGGAACCCCAAAGGTACTAGAAGAAGGACAAAAATGTTATTAATGCGAAACAAAAGCCCGTTAAATGTATAAACCACATTAGCCTTGGTGTAAAGCATGTCAAACGCAAATCCAAGTTCAATCTCGACAGCACGGAAAGCATTGCTTGATGCAAGATGGCGGAAGTAGGATTGACTATATTCTCTATCCTCAAAAGTAAGGATGAGTTCAACAAATAGCCGTTTGAATGTTTGAAATAGTTTAGAGTGAATTTCATAAATCGTCCCAGTGGTTTAACAGGTTTAATGGATTTGGTCCCTCGAAAGATTTTTTCTCGGATCCTCTCCCCGTGGTTTATACCCGTAACGTGTTTGGTCCCTCTGGCTAACGCTCGTTAGTTTTTTCCGTTAGCTAACGACCGTTTGCAATAAACATTTGCACCGTTGGTCCTTTATACTAACGGCCGCTTATACTTAACACAATTTTTTTTAAAAAAATTAAAAAAAAAATAAAAATTAAAATTAAAAATTAAAAAATTGGTTTTCTTATAATTTTTTTTCTAAATATCTTTAAAATTTATACACGTTTTTATACACATTTCTATACACGTTTCATATACACGTTTTTATACACACATTTTTATACAAATTTTATACACGTTTTATACACACGTTTTTATACACGATTTTATACACACATTTTTATGTACACGTTTTTATACACTCATTTTTATACACACGTTTTTACACATGTTTTATATACACGTTTTTATACACACTTTTTTATACACACGTTTTTATACACATGTTTTTATACACACATTTTTATACACACGGTTTTATACACACGCTTTTTAAAACGTGTATAAGAATGTGTGTATAAATGTGTATGTGTAACAACGTGTATAAATGTGTACATGTGTTCAAATGTGTAAAAATATGTGTATAAAAACACGTGTAAAAACGTGTGTATAAAAACGTGTGTAAAAACGTGTGTAAAAACGTATGTATAAAAACGTGTGTAAACACATGTGTATAAAAAATTGTGTATAAAAATGTGTATATAAAAACGTGTGTATAAAAATGTGTGTAAAAGCGTGTGTATAAAAATGTGTGTGAACACGTGTGTATAAAAAAGTGTATAAAAATGTGTATATAAAAACGTGTGTATAAAAATGTGTGTAAAAACGTGTGTATAAAAATGAGTGTGTGAAAACGTGTGTATAAAAACATGTGTAAACACATGTGTATAAAAAAATGTGTATATATAAACGTGTGTATAAAAATGTGTGTAAAAACGTGTGTATAAAAAACATGTGTATAAATTTTAAAGATATTTAGAAAAAAAAATATAAGAAAACCAATTTTTTAATTTTTTAATTTATTTTAATTTTAATTTTTTTAATTTAAAAAAAAAAAAAAAAAAAAAAAAAACAAATTTGGTGTTAAGTATAAACGGCCGTTAGTATAAAGGACTAACAGTGCAAATGTTTGTTGCAAACGGTCGTTAGCTAATGGAAAAAACTAACGAGCGTTAGCCAGAGGGACCAAACCCCGTTATGGGTATAAACCACGAGGAGAGGATCCGAGAAAAAATCTTTCGAGGGACCAAATCCATTAAACCACACGGACGATTTATGAAATTTACTCAATAGTTTATAATACACAATGACAAATTTACCCTCGTATTTAACAGTCAAACTCGGTCAAACTAATGACGTTATTAACTTTGGACTGAACTTGTTACGGGTCGTCGGGTTTTGGACTAGTTCCATTACTTTTTAAACAATTGGACCAAAATCGTTACACCCGGTAAACCACGAGGACCAAAAATGTAGTTAACTCAAAAGAATATTGACTGTATGGGAGAGTTCAGCGACCTCCTCCACGTTTACATCAAACCCTTGTGACTCTTTTAACTGGTAATCCTCCAGAAACTTAGGATAATTGGTACCTGCGTCAGGAGGACCAAGCATCGAGTCACGAAGGTTCTCAGTGTTTGCTAACTGTAGATCCTTAATACGTTCAAAACTCTTGATGAAACCGGCTAAGTAAACCACTACACTTAGTTTAGGGAGATCAGAACAGCCTGGCCAGGACAACAAGAAGATATAAAGAGCTACTGCAAACTGAAACACAATCTCAACAAAGTGCCTTAATGAAAGCTCGTTATCTTCCAATGCAAATGCGGTAATAGAATCTGGACCACCAAGGTGAAGGAGAAGAAAAGGTGCCCAAAAAGACATGAGTTCACTTGTGTTTTGTTTGTAAGTATCTTCTGAACTGAAATGAGAAGTGTTGCTGCATACGTCTAAGGTGGTTCGGGTAATAACACCAAGCGCTGCTGATGCAACAGCTAATGCTAATAAGTAGGCAAACCAGAGAGCCATTCTAACTAGTGTTCTTGGGTTGTATTTCCGAACATTTCCTAGTAGACTTAAGGTGATCTGTGAAACAAGACTGATCACAATAAGTCCACGTAGGGCCCACTCGTTCCACATATGCTTAACGTCATCGGGAACCACTAGGAATAGCTTTCTGTTATCTGAAAGCGTAATCAAACCTATAACTGGAAAGAAGTTAAAACAGAACATTAACACAAAAAGAACATTGCTATAGAGGAAAAAAGAGCATGGATCAATTAGGATGTTGGTAGGGAAATGTATATTGTGAGGTTATGGTCTTGGTGCAATTATGGGTGAATTGAAGTATGCAAACTATGGGTTGGTTTGCTACTTTGCTGCTACAAATTAGTCTGATGGCTTCATTTCATGTAGCATAGGTTGTATGAATTTGGTATGGAATGTCTGTTAGAAACTTATGTTTGTTGTCTGAGATATTGTTGTGAATGTAATGATTGTTTAGCATATTTCACTGAATGGGCATGTCCATTGCAGTTGAATTCTTGTTGTAAAAGTTTGATGTTAATAAAATATTTCACCCTTTTGCACCAAAAAAAAAAAAAAAAAAAAAAAAAAAAAAAAAAAAAAAAAAAAAAAAAAAAAGAGCATGGATCAAACCTATAATTAAGGTTGTTACCATATGCCAAATTGAAAGTAACAGAACAAAGTAAATTATAAGTTTTACCAATGGGCATCATCTTCCTTCCAGATTCTTGAATTAAAGTGGTTATAATTGTGTTTCCTGAAGTTTCTTGAAAGAAGATGATGCCCATTGGTAAAACTTATAATTTAACCAGCAATAGTCTTTTTAATAGTTTTAGGTAAGACCCACATGATGACGTCATTCTACAAAAGTCTTCTCTCTTGTAAATTTCTTCCTAATTACATCTTGTTGACTTAATCAATTAAGATATCAATCTTATTGCTTGAAGTTTCTTGAACTCAGGTTGAACATTTTAGACATTAAAGCATCAATTTACTCGTATATTATATGAAATTGCCAGTTGAAATGAATGAAACTTCACTTAATAAACTTCTTCAATTAGCAAAAGTGGCACTATGTTCCATAAGTGCAGCATGCTACAATTTGATCATGTCTTCTCTGCGTACCACATCTAAGTAATGTCGGGTAGCAAAACTCAAGTATGCTAGCATTATAAGGGTGTGTAATAGCTGTTTCCTATAAAGGCTTATTGGTTGTTTGCCTAGAAATTTTAAGTTTTTTTAGAGGAAGACATGGGACCTGATAAAATAACTCATATCCAACTCATGTCTGTTATGTTAACATTACCTATCTTATTCATCAACTAGCATATTTGTTTCGACTATGCTCTCACGTTGTCTCTTTAAAAATGCATATTAGCCAACATAACAGTCAACCATATGTAGTTCTGGTATTTCTCCCAACTAGCTAGTTTTAAAAAGATAAGCTTAATGAAGAGCTGCAAAACTGGACTACATAAATATGATCAGTAAACTATACTTCAACTGGCAGGCAAGAATGTAGTCTCGACAAGCATTGTCGATAATCTATTCCAGAGATGTAAACTGCAGCAAGGCTTATAATCTTACAACATACATAGCAACTTCAAAACAAAATACAATTTTCTTAACAGCAACTACACATCAGCGGGTTGCAAAATCGAACAAGTTGACGAGTAATAGCTACCAAACTGTTTTCCAATATAATAGTTAATGATTTCTACTGATATACTCCATACTAACAAACACCTGGTGTGGGCTACTATATATGAAAAGCTCATTATCATATGGGTCAATTAAAGAAACACACTGTCAAATAGATAAAAGAGTATGCAGGCGGCATAGTTGTGGTTTGGCCAAATTGCAGTCCTAGTGGTTTTGAAAGTGCAGGCGGCCTCCCAATGAGAAAGTTTTGAGTTTATTTTTGCCTATGGGCGAAGTGAAATGACTAAAATATAACCTGGGTGCTGGTAATGAGTTTGGTGTTAGATAAGAGCTCTGTTTTTCCGGATTGTCCCAGCTAAGGCAATCTTGGAATTGAAGTGGTGATTAATACTCGTCTGTGCTAGTAAATTGGCGATGAGTAATCTTTTAAACCAATGTCAATACCACTTATGTGCGCCTCCTGAGTGTGTAAATCACATAAATGGTAAAAGACACATCTTTGGTAAACGGGTTGAAATCTGACCCGCATGTAATGTGTCAAAACACATGATAGCATCTTGCATGTCAGGTAGGTACCTCAAAGAACTAAGCTTCAGCTATACGTGCAACAAAGAAGAGATGCATAATGTAAGCATCAAGAACATTTTCAGCGATCAAAGATGTGCTTTAACCGCAGCAAAGTTTCTTATCTTACTGTACGCATCACAATTTCAAAAGACAGCAATCTATTCTTAATCTGTTGGAAATCCAAAAATTTTATACAAACAAGCTGAAGAGTAATAATAGCTACACAGTGTGCCGGTATAATAGTAAATGATTTCTACTCATGCATTTCATCAAACACCTGGTGGGTGTCTCCTAGATGAAAGCTATATTTATCTAAATAAAAGACATGGATTTATCAAAGATTATTGTGGCTAATAAAAAGGCCAAATAATAAAGGTTTTCTTTTTAACCGGCACCAGACCCCACCATGTTGTGATAGACTTGGGATGTCTTGGAACATACTCAAGTCTGCTTCTTCTTGATCTAAATCTTCATCCCAAACAACTCTTACACCACACTCCTTCACTTCAATATCTTCTTTCTCATTAAAACAAAATGTCACAAATTTCTTTGCTTCCTTCAATTCCCGTATTTCTCTTGTCGTATAATGCAACCATATCATATCTGACTCATCGATTCTTATTGGCTTATCCTCAAAATAACCCCAAAAGTATAATGGATCGCATCCTCCCAAATCAGCTCCATCAAAGTTGTTTACAGAGTATCCAAAATATGGGGAAGGTATTTTTCTCTTAAAAACAACACAAACTCCATATCCCCTTAACTTACTGAAGCTCCAATCTGATGGCAATTCAACCTTTACTTGATTTCCCAAACTTTTATTTGTAAACCAATTTGGAATGCTATTTCCATCATAATGTATATCCATATTCTTAATGGAACTTCCTGGCAAGCAGAACAATCCACATCTGTTATGCACATACCGAAGTAAAAAAGAAAATCGAGAGCCTTGGGAAGTTACAGATGAGTCGAGACATTGAGTCTCCGATATCGACACCTTAAACAATTTTGGACAATTGTTGAGATTAGTGTACCTTTCGCTCATGATTGGGTTTGATCCCATAATTGAACATAAGGAGGTGCAATCAGATGCATCAAGATACTCTAGGCTATGTGGAAGTTCGGGCAACACTTCCAGCTTCTTGCAACCATCAACATAAAGATCTTGAAGATTAGAAAGTTGACTCAAACTTCCAGGCAAACTAGTAAAATTGTTCCCTTGCAAGTATAGAAGCTTTAGACATGATAAGCCTCCAATGCCATCGGGCACTTGAACTAAATTGCAGTAGCTTAAATTCAGTCTCTTTAACATATTTAAACCTGCCAATGAAACTGATCTTTGGGGATGTTGTTGGTTCCATATGAAACCAGAGATTGAAGTCCAGCATCTAGACCAAAAGGCTTCAGGAAAACTCCAAACCAGTGTGCAGTCTTTCAGATTTAAGACAGCAAGCCTATTAAGCATTCCAATAGATGGGTGAACTGTAGCCAAATTCACACAACCTTCAAAATCTAGCTCTTCAAGATTTGTAATCTCTGAGAAGTCAGGGGTGGTTGTTAGGTTGCAGCAGTACCTTAGCTTCATTACTTTCAACCTTGTTAAACACTGATATCAATAGAAAAAAGATTAGTCCTTATATCTCCAGGTGTCAAACACAAACGCATGTATGAACAAGTAAATACCTGTGGTGTTGTCCAAAGTTGTTTAATGTTGCTGTGAGACAAGTCGATGGCAACAATGTTTTTTGGATAGAATTCTGGAGGCAAGTAGTTAAAAGGGCATCCATGCCAATAAAACAAGCTTAGCTTATTCGACAAGAAATTCAAAATTTTGAGACTGCCCGAGTACTTCACATTGTAGCCCTTCAATTCCACTTTCTGATGGAATTCTTCCTTAGAATAGATTTTTAGGATCCGCAAATTTTTCATAAGTGCAAAAGAATTAGCGTTTATGTCAACCTTTTGACTAGATTGCCTTAACAAAATGACTAGAACTTCAACTGCTTCAGTCATTGCCACCTGAAATATCAAGAACATGTAACTTAAATTATAAAGAGTCACATATGCAATTGTGTATACTTTTTATATTAATATGAAGGTAAAGAAGAATATGCCACTTCTTACTTCCTTTTCACTCGATTTAGATGATATACACAATCTTCTCTGTTCTTCACGAACAATTTCCCTTGCCATTGCTTTAATCAAGTCATGCATTTGAAGTGACATGTCACTAGAGATAGTGATTAATGACTTATCAACTAGAACTTGCATGTTTATAACTGGAAAAAAGTTACAGCCATCTAGTATGCTTTCTACAAAATCCCTTTTTTCTCCAACGAATAAACATGCAATATCAAGTAAGATGTTTTTCTGATCGAAGTCTAGCCCATCGTAACTTAAACGAAGAACTTGTTGTATCTTTTCATTAGGACGTACTTTGAGCCTTTTCAGTTCATTATCCCACTGCTCCACAGTTTTGCCGTATAAAAAACCACCCAAATGTTTGAGGGCCATAGGGTGACCTTGCACATAGTCCACAAGTTTCTCAGAAACCTTTTCGAATTCTATAGGATAATCTTTTTCTTTAAAGGCATAGGAACAGAAGAGCTCAAGAGATCGATCCTTATCTAGAAAGTCCATGTCATGGATGTCATCCTCATCCACTCTATGTGATCTTAACAACTGTTTATCTTTACAAGTGAATATAATAAGACTTCCAGGAGAAAACCACTCACGTGAACCTGTTACACGTGAACCTGTTAGTGCTTCTAACTGCTCCACGCTATTCACATCATCCAAAACAAGAAGGATCCGCTTACATGCCATCCTTCGCTTTATTTCCATAGAACCTTCTCCAACATTTGATATCTCCATATTTGTCTTCAGAATCTTACCAATCATGTGCATCTGGACTTGAGTTAGGCTTTGTTTTTCATTGACATCTTCACAAAAGCAACTCCCGTCTTCAAAGTGGACATACATCAAGTTATAAATAGCTTTGGCAAGGGTAGTCTTTCCTATCCCGCTTATACCGCATATTCCAATCATGTTAACCTTATCTGACCCAATGAAGCGTGACAAGTCTAATTTGTCGAGATGGATATCCATGCCAACAAGGTTCGAACCAACATCTAAGGGTCCGTCACGTAACTTTATGAGGATGTGTTTGGAGATGCAATCGATGAACTTGTACTCATACCTGTTAACCACAAAGAGACAATAAGTAAGTGAAACTACGTAGTGTTAAGCTTTAGTAGAGTTACAAGACTAATTACACAAAAACAAGAAATTTACCCATTTGTCATGTCCTGGAGATCCCATCCAGATAAGTTAGCCGCCATGGATAAAGCTTCCTTCCATTTAGCTACCTCTGGTCTATTTAAATCTTGATGCTTAGCAAAAGCTTCAGCATAGCTATCAGTTTGATTCTTCACCACGTTGGGTTTAACATCATAAAAGATGATTTGAACCTCGTGTTTAGGCTCTTCCATTTGCTTGCACTTGAGTATTTTGACAAGTTCCCTCAAACACCATGATGACGAAGCATAATTTTTGGAGAAGATAACAATCAAAAACCTCGATTCTTCAATGGCTTTGTATAGTTGAGGGGAAATGTATTCTCCTCTAGGCAGTTCGTTGTCATCTCTAAAAGCATGAATTCCTTTTTGCTTGAAATCATAGAACATATGATCCATGAAGTTTTTGCGGATATCTTCACCTCTAAAACTAACAAAAACATCATATTTCCACCGATGAGGAATGGACGTAGTAGCCATTATCAATAATGAGATCGAGCTGCGTCCACAAGTAAAGAGCATCAGAAAGAGTAGAGCCATTATCAATAATAGTACAAAGAATCCATGACTAAGATTTTCAGTCATCAATCTGCCCTAAAACAAATATATATAACTTGGTATAAAGATTGCAATTCCTAAGAAAATTCCTTTTACTAAATATGTGACTCTGGTTCATACGTTGTCTTAAAATGATAGCTACACAAAAACAACGAAACAATATAAAAAGGTAAAATGACTTGCAGTTTATGGATGGATGGAAGCTCAAAGTTAAAAAAGAATAAAGGCAAGTGGGTTTGTAGAACGAAGCTTGTATGATTGCATTTCATAAAATGTGATTAAATTATTTTCTATTGTTGTTCATGCTATGTAAATATTTGGACACTATAGTATTTTCCAAGATCTGTTGAAAATGTGGAATTTCATAAAGTTTTGGGTTTATTAATAACTTGTTTAGTTATTTAGACCTTGTTCATGCCCATGGAGGGAAGTAATTGGAGTATGAAAATTATAGTTTAGCAAATTACAATTTGGACACTAATTTTCCTCAGATCTGTCCAAAATTTGGGTTATTAAATTAGAGATTTTAGATCTAATAACTTGTGTAGCTATTTGGACCTTGTCATATAGCCCATTGGATCGATTATTACTATATATATATAATATACACACGACGCTGTTTTGTTGCAGGCTTTTCCCGCCTTTTTTAGTGGGCTAATTTTGGCCCATACACATTGTATTGGAATTCTTCACATACATCAAACCCTGGATCCAAAACAGTGTACCCCACAAAATCTTAACGACGGTCGACTCCCGTATCTTGGCGGGGTAGCCACAGCGAGTTTGTTGTTGCGAGTTGCTACCGTTTGACACCTACCACTTCCGACACGGTTGACTGGACACCCTAATTTTTGGCGTTAGGCGGTGGCCGACTCCCGTATCTTGGCGGGGTAGCCACATGGACTTTTTGGCTGCAGCCATGGTGGGGGTTGTTGTTTGACGCCTACCACTTTTGGTTTATGGTGCTTTTTCAGTTCACGTATCTCGGCGGAGTAGCCACGTGGACTTTGTGGTTGCAGCCAACGTGGGTATTTGGCACCGGCTAAAACCTAATTTAGCGATTTGTACCCGCAAAGTGCAGGTTGTAATCTAGCCAATTAGCTGTAACCTTTTGGTGTTTTCTGGGTGCATTTGATGATACTGAGACTTATGTGCTTTTGTGGTCAGTTTGTGCGTGTTTATCTGTTTGCCAATGTTGTGTCTTTTGTGATGCCTGTTGTCCATTTGTTGCTCTTCATGGCCGGCCTTGGCTATGGGCGGTGCGGGCGACGGCCCAGGGCATCCAACGAATAGGGGGCATCATTTTGATGGTGCTATGAATACATTACATTTGATGCTCTCGTGTTGTCTGTGTTTTTTTGTGTTTTTCTTCTCATCCATGGAAGAAAGTGAGTTGGAGAAGAAGAGTTTGAGAGAGAAACATGTACTTAGTTTTGTAAAAACTACTGTAGTTTAGCCTTTTACTAAAAGAAAAAATTGCACCAACGGTAAAAAGAATGGCAATATTGCAAATTTCAAGATTAGTTGTCGGTTTTCTTTTATTTTCATTTTATATTCACATTTTGATAGGCTTTAATGCTCAAAATGTTGTTTTATCATTGGTTTTTCAACTTGTATTCTTATATTTAGTTTTGGTAATGTTTTTTAATAGAGTTTGGCTAATTGTAGCTATAAAGTTTATATTTAAAAGTTAAAAATACGTAAAAGTAGTTGTATATTAGGTCGATAGACAATAGTTATATGCATAGATACTTGATTTATTATTAAAGTATAAGCATTCAATACACGTTTTAATGTTTGATACATAGCTCTAAAGACTACGTTTAACATTTTCCTTTATAACATAAATCTTGTAACTAACAAAGAGTAACTCAATTTAATGTACGGCAAAAAAAAAAAAGTTCATAAGTTTCGACTATTAGACTGAATTCACACAATAGCTTCAACTATATATATATATGGCATTTAGTTTTGAGCATTGATTGATATGCCTAACTTATATGCTTAATTACATGTTTAAACTTATGTGTCAGCATTCAGTTTGTAACACAGGGATAACCGATTTCTTCACAAACTAATAACTTATTATCACATTTATTTAAACACATAATTAGTCACACTTGTAAGCATCTCAATAACTTTTCCTTTAGTTTGTAGAATTGTAATACTTGGACGAATATTTTTTAGAATATGCCCAAATTATAAGAATTGACAAAATACAACAAAATGTCAAAAGTCAATAATTCATACGATAGAGTAAATTTAATTGTTGCCCAAGTTTTATTAGGTTGACACATTTTTTAAAGCTAAATCATTACAACATAATGTGTTTTTGTTTACAGTATTTTGTAGTCATTTTCGATGTCTTATATAGGGCATCAAAAATCGTCTCGCCCAGGGCAGCTGAAAACTCACGACCGGCCCTGTTGCTCTTTTGTCCTTCCTATAGTGTCACCACCCAAATAAGTGGTATCGCAACTTTATCACCCAAATTAAGATTTAGGACTGTTTGGATTTAGTTTTTACGCTTGAAATTGCTTATGAAGTTAAGCTTATGAATTTTAAGAAGGCATTAAGCTCAACTTGAGACATTGCCTTTTCTCTGATGATATCCCAAGGGGGCTTAAAGTTTGGTGAAGACAAAGAAGAATATTTTAGAAACTAAGACGCTCTTTGTGTTTGTGTGTTTTCATTTTGTGTGTGACCTTTATTTTGTATACAGATTGGTGAAGGAAAGGTGGAGCCTATAGAGGGTCTATACAAATTAACAAAATGCGTTGAAGATCATGGGCTGAAACATGCTGCTGTTACTAATGCCCTGAGGCCAAACGCTTACCTAATGATTTCAACTCTTGGTCATACTGATTTCTTCCATTTGGTTATCATCGGTGGTGAAAGCACCTGATCCTTACCTAAAGGCTCTTGAAATCGAGGTGCCAATTTCGACCCATATATATTTTAACGGGTTGATGCAGGTTGTTTTATGTCTAACATGCAAAGTGGTAAAATAAAAAGAAAACGGGTCAAATGGGCTGGACATATGAAGCAGGTGGAACACACTTAACACTATTTTTAGTTAGTATTGCTAACAAAACCAAGATAATACTATTTTCTATTGTTGTAAAAATCTGGTGTACAAAAACTTACGAATATGGCAGCCCAACAATCCAAGGACAAAACCCAACTTAGGTATAACCACCCAAGGTCAATTACTCAGTAAATATTTGACATAAATTATTTTTTGGCTATATATAATTACTACTTTTTGCTTCGTTTTAAAAATACCTTTTTTTAAAACTTTTGATGTTTCAAATAATAATATTAATAACTTATTTAGTATGGGGTATTAGATCGAATAATGAAAACTTTTGATGTTTCAAAATTGATAAGGAGTTACTATAATTAAGATAAATGCAATGAAACAATATAAAAAAAAAAAAAAAAAAAAAAAAAAAAAAAAAAAAAAAAGTAATTTGAGAATAGAAATGACCTGCAATTTACGGATGGATGGATGGATGGAAATCTAAATCACTGAATGGCTGCAATCAAAATGCAAGTTCCAGTTAAGTAAAAGTATTTTGGTTCGTGTGAATGAATGCAAGTTGGTTGACCCCAAGTCAATTTAGAAGTTACAAAGAAATGAATATGAAATCAAAATGGGGAAGATGAAATGAAGTTACAAAAGAGTAAAGGCAACTGGGATTGACTCTAAGTCAATTTATTTTCATTTCTGGTCCCTCGGTTTTAGATAATATGCAATCTATTGAATTAAGCTACAATGTCAAATTTCTACCAATGTTTTGTGATAACATTCAAGAATCATACTTTTCATTCTTCTGCTAGCTATTTTTTTTTCCATAAAAAAAGCGCATTTAGGTAATCATCGTACTATACTACTATATATGCGGGCATACGGCAATACGCACATCCAAATGCCATTATGTAGAAGTCGATTTTAGTGGAAGTTTGATCCGTATGTGATGATATCGGCATACTGCCAGATTCATAAATCAAATCCAAAGTTCCATATGATTAAGGGTGTTATCGGTTCGGGTTGTCGCCTGTCGGGTGTATTGGGTCGGGTTGACTCAGGTTTTGGAATAAAATTATGTGACCCACAACCGGACCTATAAGGGTTCGGGTTATATCGGGTTAGGTTATCGGGTCAATTCATTTTTTTAGCAAACGGGTCAATTCAGGTTGACATAACTTTTATACAAAGAAAAAGTATCAAGCCATTTTAGTTGACGGAGAAACAAAATAAATCGAATAGTTGGCAGTAGCGAAACTTTTACAGATGGTCCAATCCATAAAATTATGTGCTTAAAAAGTGGCAGCAGCACAAAAAAAAAAAAAAAAAAAAAAAAAAAAAAAAAAAAGGAAAAGAAAAAAAAATGGCAAAATGCATTAAGTAGTCCACAATTCCAGTATCATTTGCAAATTGGTTTAGTTCATTAAAAATGGCAAAATGCATTACGCCAAACGGCTGCTCATTTCGTATCTTGAAGTAAGTCCAGCAGGAATAGATGGTCTGCCCCGAGCTCTGACTAATATATCTACTAAGATAGCGCACTACTGAAGTATTACAACATGACACTGGTTTGAAACACGAATAATCTGACCTGATTGAACTTATTCGTGTTCTGGTAAAAACGACACCACTAGTGACAATATTTCTACGGATGTGAAGTTGCTACTACGGATGTGAAGTTGCTGCAAGAAAACTGATTTTTAAGATAAATGCAATACTACTAAACTAGCCATAACTTAGATGATCATCCAATTTTTCTTAGTTGCAATAAGAGCTTTTAAAGGCACACCCAAATGCTTGTTAAGCCAATCAATAACTAGAATGTAATTTAGTTAATCTCGAACAAACACTTGTCTCGAGGGCTGTTTAACCTTTGTTATTTTATTAAGCTAAAATGAGGGTATTTTTGGTATTTAAATATGAATAATCGTGATTTAATCACTGTTCATCATTGTTTAATAAAGTAATGAATGTCGAGTAGTATGACTACCTTACGCTAAAACCATCTCAATTATATCACGGTTCCTATTAGATGTGGTGAAATGGTTGGCAGTTGGTTTGGATAATAGGGCAAGACTAAAGACATGACAGGTTCCGTTGAAGTCAATACACTTTTTAAACTTTTTTCAATGTTATCTGCTTGACTCATCATAGATAGAACAAAACCAAATCGACGATTTTTGTAAGTCTGCAGGTTGGAATTGGTAACTTTAGTTCTTATGCTGCACATTAACTCGGTTATGATATTGGGTTTAGTAGCCTCTTAATATTGTGGTTAAATGTGACAAGAGATATTGGACAAGCAAATAACTTCAAATGAAAGATATCAGAAAAAGTAAGTTATGCACTTACATCCTCATCTTTGTAAGCAACTACATTACTGCAATACCAAAACATAGAAGGATTCCCATAGTCTCTTAAGACCAAAAGGTCACCTCTTTACTTGTTTCTTCAGTCATCAGTGTAAATTACTACCCAAACGAGTACTAATACAGCATAGTTCATCAGTGTAAATTACTACCCAAACGAGTACTAATACAGCATAGTTCATTTTAAACCAAGTTCTCATGTAGTTTCGGATGTCATAATTATCCTATACCAACATGCATTATATATCATATAATGCAGGTCTTTGTCATAGATGTATCACCTTTTTTATGTAGTAGATGGTTGTTTTGTGATAGGACAACGATTAATGGGTCTGCATTATGAGAAAGGTCTAGAGGTTGATGTGATTGTGTGTTTTGATTCCTGAAACGATACTTAAAACAGCGAAGAAAAATTTGTTCATAGTAAAGAGCTAATAAGACCTTTCGGATCTAACCTTATCTTCCTCTGTTTGCTCAGAATTAAGCGCATCAGATTTCTCACGGGTATGTCCTTCAACTTTGTTTTCAATTCTTCTTTGTTACCAACAATATGAAAAGAAAATATCAACTCAGGGTTACCAGAAAACTTGGACGATACAATAATATGGATTAATAAATAGTAAAGTGTTTTTATAAAGAGAACATACATCTCTTTTAAGAAGACACAACACAAATTCTTTTCTGCACCTGATATTCAGGAGTTAACCACATCATTGACCCATAAAGTGTACTTTAACTGTCTTTTTAAACTCAACTTCAGAAGTTGCAGTGGGTCTTGATTCTTTCCTGTTGTATGTAAACAAACTAGGTCGGAAGCCCGCGCGTTGCGGCGGGGTGTTGTGCTAAAGGAGGTTCCGTTCCATTTAGTAAGTGGTGTAAACTAGAAATGGTGGGAAGAAAAGTCTAATAATTAAACATTCTGATAGTGTTTTCCATACATAAGGCTTACATTCATTTGCTGCATAAATGTTATACAAAGAATCAGCCTCACATCCGAATGTGCATCTGCTACAGAAAGTAGTATTGCAATGTAAGCCTCATTGCGAGACTACGGACCTTCACACCAATCTTATCCGCCATTAGTGTATCATTCTAGTATGCAGTCTTCTAGTCTCATTGATAGGTGACGGCATATTAACCTTGACAACAGACAAACTCGGGCCTGGTTAGTTAAAAAAGGAAAGAAAAAGGGAAATGATGAGCACATATGAAAACAATACCAACTAAACTGGGCAAAAAGACAGAAGTAACAACGGGACAGATTAAGTACATAAATAACAGCAACGGAATTTACCCTAGGCCAACATCCGTGTATAATTATTGTTTTCCTGTGAGCGCATGCCACTTATTGCAGCACCCGTGCCTGCATTTGAAACAAATAAATGAACAAACGCTAGCATACCACTATTTTCAGCGGTCCAAGAAAGAAAAGACGTGGGAATGCGCAAGCCTAAGTACATAGACAACGGGCATGGTACGTACCTCGGGGGACATACCGGTCGCGGTCATTGTTTGTTTGACCTCCCCAATGTTGCTATTAATACCTAAGATAAAATAATTGAGGAAAGACTACCATAAGTTTAACCATTAAGCATACAGTGTATTTAACAATCTACGAAGATGAAAACTAATACCGCAAGTTATCTCGAGTAGCTGAAGCTGATGCCTGTTATTGGAAGGCCCAAATAGCCCAAAACTCTATCCAAAACACCTGTGGTTGCAATTCTACACAATCCGCAATATGAGCATTTATTAAGCCTAAGCATTTTCAGGTCCTAATCTTACATCAGGTCAAGGTTTTCCATAAACTGCAATGTAGACTCAGGATCAGTTATCGAAAAACAGAAAATATAAGCAATCCCAAACACTGACATACCTTATTTTTCTGCCTTAAGAGGTTATTTTCCTTTTGCCCTTCTTCACAGCACTCGCCATCCTCACGAAAAAGTACGCTGCAAAAGCAAGCCACAACAATCGATAAATAATCATAACAGTTAAAAGATGTATATTAAGATGTGATACACTGATAAATTGGTCAAATGTCGAACGTAACAACAATGTTAACTCTCTCTTTCCCAAGAATAAGGCAATAACTAAATGTTTTTTCAATTAATTTATAGTGTTTCGCGTCATTGCTACTTCTACATGCATACATAATAAAAAGTTACAATGAAAAAACACATTATACGATAATTTTTCCTTAAGGGTTTGATTAAGTTTAGCTAGCAAGACATAGCGTAGTTATAGGAGTAACAATTTAACGGAAAAACGTTAGGGTTCATATGATTAGAATACTGACCATGTGTAATAACTATGCGACATATAGCACATACGATAAAGAGCCGCTTTCGGAAAAAAATTGTCAACGGGTCAACCCAACCCAACGTAACCTGACCTACAATATATTAAGAACTTTTTTCTCTGCATTATTTTAGCCCATTTGGATATCCCTGTTTCACCCAAACAAACCAATAGATGTATAAAGGAAATGCAAATTGACCCGGTTTTGTCCATTTGGGCAAAAGCGACCCTGTCTAATATAAATCACATAAATGCATAACACGGAGAATAGTAAAAGTAGTTTCAATGTATAAAGAAAGGGGGAGATATCTATGGCAGACACATCTTCAAGTAACACCCATTCTCTCTGATTAAGGTCTAAGACATCCTCATCGCCATCACCATCATCATAGAGTACCTAAAAATATATAGAACCGAACAGTAGTCATTATAAAAATTATACGAAAAATGTAAACCAAGATATTTGTCAAATTTCACACCTTGTGCTTCATTTTACTACGATCAAAGGATTCCACGACTCCTTTGTAATAACTGCAGCAATAAAATGACAGCCATTTGGGTTGTTTTAATTAGCACAAACTGAAACTGCTGATAAAAGGCAAGCACCATAGCATTCGGTCAGCTACTTTGGTACTTACCTTTTATCTGCAGCTTATAGGCCGCATTAAGAATAATTTTAGACTATTTTAACTTTACATTATCTTTAAGCATGTTTAAGAGAAAAACAACACAATACAAATACAAAAACAAAACCTACTTAAAATCTGGTCCAACACGATTCAGAGCACGAAACCCAATATTTTCTTTGAAACTCCTAACTCCACCTATTCCACAAAACAACATACACTATATATCATAAACCGTATAAACCAATAAACAAATAAAACACATTCAACTTTTTTTTTTTAAAAAGGTGATTTACCAAGCTCCTATGCCATATCTACCAAAAAGTCAGCCAAATCCATGAAAAATGATATATAAATTATTAGATTCCGACTACTACCAACAATAAACTATATTGGTGTAAGCGTTTATGTAGCTCAACTGATACTTAGTGCTGACTTCAAATCTCTAAACCCGGGTTTTTCTTTTCTTCGTTTTAAAAAACAGGCCTGAACATGATTAAGTGTCTAAGCTTGCAGGTTTTTATTATATAAACAATTTTGTTAGCATCATTGAGTTTAATCATACTGTGACCCTGTTCTGTGTATGCCATCTACTATAAGCACACTGTACATGTAGCAAATGCGAAGGATCATACTTACATTGGGGAGTTAATGAGAAGCTGCTAAAGCGCAAGAAATCACACTATGGGACTGCATAAACCCAAAAATTGTCTTATAAGCATCATGTCCAAATCAGAACTAAAATATTCAATTTCTTATGAAATAAAAGTAGCCGTTATTTAGCAAACACCCAAAATAAATTTGTAAACAAAAAACACCCTCTAAATACCCTGCGAACATGTAAACAAAAAACACGAAAACATGCCGCTTCCGCGATCATTAACATATATTCCATAATCAGATCATTTTCATCATAAAAACATACCTCTTTTGCGATCATGAACATATCTTCCAGGGACTGGTAGCCATCCAACGTTCTAGCCAACTCCATACATTTCTTCCACATACAGTCTAGCTGGACTAAGTAATTAGGAATATATGATCAGTGTGTGCAAAAAAAAATACTCGACACAAAGAAACAATTCTTGGATACCAATACAACCACCAATGACCTGAGAAAACGTACATAAAAACTTCTTATATCCTAAAAATTTTAAAACAATAAAACAAAAACTCCCAAAATCACTAATTGCTCGAAATCCCAAAATTACAATAAAACCCAAATTCCGAAAATTCTAAATGGAAGCAGAATTTGTTTGATAATTGGTAAATTAAAAACAATAACATAAAATTTATAGCTAATTAATGCATCAGGCTGATTTCGCCCATTTTTTTTATGAAAGTGTTTAGCATAATCAATAAAATTAATAAAAAACACAAACTAAGTGAAAAAAAAAAATAATCAAGACAATCTTACCTGATTTACCCGATCTAACCGCTTCCCTCAACGACAACCCCAACATAAATTTTTTATGAAAGTGTCTGATTTGGATGCGACGGGGCTGTGTTTTGTGTATGTGATTTGTGGATGTGGATTGAGAGAGTGGAAGAAACATCTACGCTCAGTTCTCGAGTTGGAAAGGAAAAGGAAAGTAGAGGAAATTGATAGTTTTTTGTGTTCTTGAGTTTTTTTTAAGGAAGGAAAAGGAAATGGAAAGGAAATAGGGAGGAAGTTTTATTAATTAAATCTTCCTCCCACTTTTGGGAGGAAAGGGAAAGGAAATGGAACTTATTCTTGTGTAAAGACTAATATACCCTTTTTAAAACATTTTACATTAACAACTAAAGGGCATATATGTAATTTCACCAAGTTATTTTCCTTTTCCTTCCACTCAAGAACATAAATATGATTACTTTCCTTTTCCTTTCCTCTATCTCGAGAACATAACAATAACACTTACTTTCCTTTTCCCTTTCTTTTCTCTTTCCAATTCTTTTCCATTTCCTTTCACTTAAAACTCGAGAACTGAGTGCTAGTGTGAGGAGTGGAAGAATAAGTGTAGTATCCATTTTGGCCGGGTCGGGTAAGAAACAAAGTTTTACCCGAGCATCTTGCTGAATGTTATATTGTATAATACTAGCAGGGTGCCCGCGCGATGCGGCGGCGGGTACCCTGTGACTATATTTTTGACAATGTGATGTTATGTGGCCATACTTTTATTAAATAATTAATTTACAAATAACAATAACTTTAGTTTTTTTTTTGGGTAAAGGGGAGTAATCCTGCACCCAGGTATAATTCCATCTCATGTTAATAGAAGATACCCAAACAAAATCTTGATTCTTTCCTTCAGCACAATCACCATTCGTCAATTTTGGAGCTGACCGACCCAGTTCAACCCTCATTCGTCAATTAAATCGGTCGACCGACCACTGTGGGCAGCCTAATGGCTTTATTTTTAAGTGTTTGGCTTAGTAGCTTGATTAGATTGTACATTATGGTTAAATGATTGTATATTTTGGTGAAGGGGTGAATTAAATAGTGTATTAATTGTATGTGTTGAGTAGTGTTTTATTAGTTGTATGTGCGCTTCAAATAGTTTGTACATTGTGTTTTATTAATTACTAGCTTATAGACCCGTCAAATTGACGGGATTTTTAATGGAATTATTAATTAAGGAGTTACAAATGTGTGAATACAGTAACAAACAACAACGAACGTAAACATGTCCCACTATTTTTTTTAAAGAAATCATAAGTAATATGTAAATGATACGATAAACAATTTGGTTTGTAACTATTAAGAAAATTAACATGCATGTATCGTCTTCTTCTAGTATATAGTCTTTAAGAGCAAATGTATAGAGTCAACATCAAACATTTGAGTAGTCCATATTCATTTCCGTGAACACCTAAATAAAAAAAACAAAAAAAACAAAAAAACAAAAGTGAAACTAAAAGAAAGTTGTTGATAATAGTATATGTAAAATTAGAAAATGGTATAAAACATATCATTTATATAGTTGTATATACATGTTGAATATCGGCTTATAGACCCGTGGAATTATAGGAATTTTTAAAGAAATTAACGTGCATATATAAATTAACAAACTAACGAATGTCAATGATATGATAAACAGTCTTGTTTGTAACTATTAAGAAAATAAACATGCGTGTATCATATTCTCGTACGACCAGAACACCAAGCCCCCCCCCCCCCCCCCCCCACCCCTTATATTCAAAATTGACCAGTTGCCTAATATTAGTGTGGACACAAAAATATTATCATTCCAAACCAACATGAATGCATTTAAGGCGTCATCTTCCAATTGGCTATGAAAATATTATGTTGTGCAAGATTTCACATAGGCAAAGATGGGCCACAAATGCTTAACAGCCAAACCAACAAAATTTATTCCAATTAAGGTATGGTACACGGAAAAAAATTGCTTTCAACAATATATATATATATAATCATAATCATCTTCGTCTAATAAAAAATTGATTAATAAAGCACGTCAACAAAACTCACTCGTCACAAAGCTTGAGTATGTATTTATCCTTTTCCCAAACAAAATAAGACAAAATAAATGTATCTGTAAATGCAGTTATTTTTTGGGTAACATGGACGATACCGAAAAATGTACAAATCACAAAACATATACAAGTTGTTTACAAACTTGATGGAAAAACCATCATACTATTGGGTATAGCATTGCCTTGAAACAAAAGTGATAACCACTAACAAAAGTGATTGCCACTAACGGAAAAACCATCAGACTATTAGTAAAAAATTGAAGCATTTGCTTACCTCTCTTAACGAAATCTAATGTGATTTTGCATTAACAACATACAATTTTCTAATCACTGATTTGTAAAGGAACTACCTATTTTTCCCATAATTGGATTAAAAAGTTCCTAGTTTTTCCATTCAAACACTAAAAGTGTTATTTCATACAAAATAAAACAACAATATGAAAACGATTATCCGATTAGCTAATTCAAAGACTTCTTAATTTACACCTACATAATCGAGTAATTGTACGCATCTAATCTGACTATTGCGACTAATAGTTCTTAAATGACAACTAAGTATTCATTCCCATGAACCATATCCCATTACTTAATTCAGATAGGTGGTCTAACCATGATCGATAAGTTGGTACATTGCTAAGTAACCAAGCTTGGACGCCACCAAAATCCCATTTTCATGATTCGAAAAGTGATTGCTACAGTTTTGTGAACCAAAATTACAATAACAGCATAGTGATATGATTCATATACCCGGTTTGGAATTATATTACAGTTTTACAACCGCTAAGTATTAGAAATTTCCTGATTTAAAATTCTTTTGACCCACACAAATGCAAGGCCTAGGTGTAGCAGAACGTGTGACACAACTCAAGGAATGGAATTATATCAGCTTTACCATGTGAATCGATTTTAATTCATTTGAAATTTTTATTCAGTCAAAGAGAAGCAGTTGGAATAGATTAAAAGGATTTAAAATTATTCGAATTACAATATCACTAATCATATTAGAGATGAGAGCGACCATACCTAATACAACATGGTAAACAATTCACATCCAAGTTACCTTTAAGTTCACATCAACGTTCTTACTCGAGCAATTCTGCAACTTCGATATGACCACCATCAACATCCCAATGCAAAGGGGACCGACCCTCACTATCTGCAATTTTAGTATTAATAGTGAATACATATTGCAGTTTGGAAGTTAAAAGCATCCCCAGCAACAATCTTAGTCTATGAATAATTGATTAGGAGGTTAGAAACAGTGGCTTACACTAAAGAACATATATCATAGATCATTCACTTTAATTTAAACACACATTTAGCCTGCTAATTTGGACCACATTGACCCAGGTAGCCCGTTACCAACCTAATTGTGTAACCAGCACAAGGTTCAATCCTAAAGCATTACAATAATATGACTACAAAAACTATAATACTACAATATTAATCAACATTATATACAAAAATAATTGCGATCTTTCATGCATTTTAATTTATTCCAGATGACTTCTGATTCATTGACTTGAGTCCGTTTTAGTTTAAATCTAGTAGCTTAACCCATTTGGCATGCTAGAAATAAAACGTGAGATTTTATGTCAATGTGCATTACCCTTTTTGACCCGTTAAACATACCCGGTTTCATTTCCCCCTATATATCGTTAACCCAAATTTTTAAAAAAGGATAACTGAAGAAGACATGAAGGGAAAAAACACCTTGTAGGTAGAAGTTAAAAAAAATGTCAAACAAACCTTAAAGAAAAAAAGAGGCTTGAGCAGCATGTGCCGCTGCTTTAGCAAGAGTAGTTTTAGAGCATCCCGGTGGTCCATGAAGAAGAATTCCACTTATATGTGGCGCAGCCAACCTTGTTAATGCATCAGCATATTTTAAAGGCCACTCAACAGCTTGCTTCAGTTTCGTCTGCTCCATACAATAAGACATAATTAGTAAACAGTAGAGGTGGGGAAATGGGCAGGGTAGGTCTGTTTGGCAACATGTCAAAATGGGTTATTTTAACATGTTGCTAGGTCAAGTTACACTTGATTTCCAGAATTGTAATTTTGTAAATAATTAGTGAGTCAAAGATTATGTTATATCAGCGAAGGTAAATTGCCATACAAAAAGAAGATAACTAATCATCCCAAATTTTGCAATGTGAGGCTTAGTAATTTTCTCGATGCCAAACGTACTGGAACTTCACGTTGAGATGAGATTGAAATTGTCAATGTTAAACAACTGTCAAAGAAAAATAATTGGGTCCTTCAGTTTTTTATAAGATTTAACTCACTTCTATATGCCAGAAACATAAACATTCACCTAAATTTATCAAAAACAGAACTTCCACTCTTAATGAGCGAGAAAATTACCAATACCCCAACATTTGTCAAATTTGGGATAATTAATTACTACCTATCTTGGCTATTTTCCTTCTAAATAACTATCTAACTATTTACTATTTAAACAGCGCGAATTAGGAGGTTTCATGCATTTAAAATACACTTTGGTTGGATTGTAACCCGTCGGACCCATTTAGACAGGAAAGATACGCGCATTGACCCGTTTAGACTGTTAATAATACAGATAGATATATTTTCATAACTTAAGGATAGTAGATTCATACAGTTCTGCTCTTTTTGAAGCTCTTTTCAAATTGAAGGGTGTATAATTAAGCATGTAAAGAGCAGAAAAAAAAAAGAATAAATACCAGTTGATCCATGCCCTGGATTGCAGCTGAAGCAGCTTCAGTGTCGGCAAAGGTAACAAAGCCACAGCCTCTGGACTTGCCACTTTCTCCGTCCACGGTCACTCTATATGTTGCATATCATAGAAAGGGTATAACTAAATTTTTAAAAAACATAGATTCAATATAGAAACAGGTGGTACTGACACTGGTTAAATGTTGTACAAAAAAAAATTAGTGGTGCAATATGAGATAATAATATCATCCTCATGTGTATATTAAGCTTCCTATAGCATTAACATAATCATAATGCAGCAACACAGCCTACTGTATTCAAGTACATATACACGCAAAAAATTTATGGCATTTTAGAACCAGCTACATTAATTCTACCACTAAACAGCCCGTCGCAAATAAACTTGCCACATAAAACAACTAAATATACTAAGTTAATCAAGAGTACTTTTGAAGACTGAAGACAAAAGCCAAATTATGTAGTCACAAGCTTTCAACACACAAGTAAGGTTGCATTGTAGTGCACACACTTCGTGCAACATCTTTCCCTCGTCTCTCTCTCAGCAGGTGAATTTTAGCTCTTCGGTGGTCATTATAATGGTAGTTATAAAGGTCATTTAAGTGCAAACATAAGTACAAATAACTGAGTTTTGATTTTTTATTAGTTATTCAATTATATAGCCACACAGATTTATTGGCCACATACTCTTCTTTGGGTTCTTTCTGTTAGGTCACCATTTAGTAAACACAAGTATGATATAAAGAGAAATGAGATGAGAAATAGACTTGGTTGATTAAGAGATAATAAGAAGGATAAAATTGCAAGAGTTTCTTTAAGAATATCAAATAACCAACAATTATAATGAGTACATTAGCATGGTATTTATAGGAGGAGGACTAGGGCAACACTCCCTTCCTCCTTCCTTTCATAAAACGTGGGCTTTAAGGCCCATGGGGCTTTAACACTTAAGCCTTGTAACAAATACTAAATAGGTAAAATAAACTAAGCAACCTATTACAAAATGTAATGACCGAGACTTGACTAAATACTGAAAGTATGATCCCAACAATCTCCCCCTAAGGGTCGGTCATCACGGTTGCTTGACGTCTTCATCTTTGTCTTTGACTTGAGACATGTGAAACTCTAGACGTCTTCAAAAATGAGTGAAATAATAGTGAAAGTGCTTTGCTCTTTGTCATTGTTCATTGGTGATGATGTAGTGATTAGGTTATGAAGTTGTCTCCATTCGTCACTCCTGCGTCTGTGGTGGTCGTCCGCCATTCCAACATACTCATACATCTTAAGACTTTAGACATTATCGTACAAGAAGTTCCTTTTCATGCATAGGGATCTTTGTCTTTAAACTTTGTTGATTCTGCTTAAAGCTGTAGAATCTTTCTCTTAACTTTGTGTTGCAATGATCTTTGGGGGAGCTTTCTTTGACTTCAAGATGTATGTATAAGCATGTTGGAATCTGCCATCATGGAGGTGAGGTACCTGCGAGTAAACAGTTAGTAATAATACAACCGGTACTTACGGATAAGGAATTAGAGATCATCAACAGCATAGTGTGAAGACTCCTTCTAATCCTTATCCTGGCCGTTCCCATATCAGATACTCCCGAAGGAGCTTGCTAGACCTACTAAGTAGCTCAATGACTGGGTGAGTCGCTGGGGATCACTCCACGACTGTAGACCGAGATGGAACCACCGCAAACACTAAGCGTAACCCTTGTGGGGTTACCGAAGTGACCTGCTGTCAGGGTTGTTTGATGATGACCCTGGCAGGATTTCCGTTCAATCATTGAGAAATACCTAAGTAATCCTCTCATAAACGTTCTCGGCAGATTGCTAAGATCTGCGAAGGACTCGATAGTTTACAACTGATGCCCATTGATGTAGAACACCAGTTGCAGAAATACTAAGTGTTCCTAAGAGATCTTTGATGTATCTCAAGGCTCTAGACTCTATAAGTGCACTCCTAGGTTTCCTATACGGAGACTGGGGATGTGTCTCCTGCTTCAATATCAACCATCTCTAAGAGATAGGTCGATAGATTATGCGGGTTCCCCGTGAGAATGAAACAAGTTCTTTTAAGAGAACTTGAGTGGTTAAGAAGGTTTAGTGCATCGCGTCACTGGGTCCATGACGACTTAATCTTCAATACCGGTGTTGTCTTAAGCAACAGCCAGTAGCATATGTATTGTACCCGGTGTCTGCCCTAAAGTTGAACATATGGAGGGCTATTTCTTTTCACCCTTTATCTTTTGCTTTTCTTTTTAATTCTTCAACTCCTTCTTTCCCTTTCATTTATTTCTCCTTTTTTTTTTCTTCATATCATACCTAAGGACTTCTAATTCTAACTATGGGAGATGTCCTTGGGTAGATCCCTCCGGCTCTGGCGGATCATAGGACGGATATTCCTATCTTAATCACCTTATATCTCCAACAGTAGCCAGGAAACCTTTGATTGAAAATCTCTCAAAGTGTTTGTGATAATCAAATATTTTGGTTAACACTTTGAGAGTTTTGAGTACACTTTTTGAAGGGCTCCCCCTGCACATGTGCTCATAAGTATTTAATAAATTTGCACATGCGGGAGGAGCAAATACTTTAGAATTGATCCATCTTCTGTGAACAGGACCGATTCGAGACACGCTTACATCACTAGTTAGACTAGCTTGAAGTTATTACCCGGCCTGGTCAAGTCCACAGAAGGTTTCTCGAGATGGTACTTTTCTACTAAGACAAATCCTTTTCGAGACACGCTTACGTGGTTAGTTAAAGAGATGCATTGTCAGCTTTTAGGTGACAACTAGCTCTAATAACTAACTTGATGTTATTACCCGTCGAGGATTTGTCCTTTCGATATAACTAACTTGTATTATCTCGTCAATTCCTGGGTCAGTGCTGAGTCTAGCTCGCTTATGATACACCTTTAAAGCTTTAACTTCGTATGTTTTAATCACTTTATCATTTTCTCCCCCTCAAAAATAGCATACCAAATGGTGTTTTTGACAAACTTTGAGATTAAAATATGCCTTTTGAGTTTAACGGGGGGATTTACCAAGAACTTTTGATGTTGAGCAAAGTGTTTTGTTATGACAAGTGCTCCCCCTCAACAAGTGATTAGGTCTTATTGAGGTGAAATACTTGTCCTTTTGAGCATAATTATGAAAAATCAGAAAAGTTTGATTAATTCTACTCAAAAGTAAGAAGCCTTCGCTCCTTATATTAAGGATTGAGGCACTGACGCGTACCTCAGGGTCCTTTCTTTACAAGTACGGGTTGTGCACTGAAATGCGTGCACAAGCCATTATGAAGTATAAGTATGACAAATCAAATGAAATCCTTACAAAATCTACCATTCAGGCCTCTGAAATGTCAATACTGGGAATTTCTGTCTGCCGCCCACATAGCTCTCCAACCTTCGAAACTGATCCCGTCGTCTTAATCGGTTCTCGATCTTTGATATGAATCTGCGTGCTTCCCTAACCTCTGTCGAATTCCACCGTTTCGATTTACCCAAAGCAATATCATCTACCCTGCTTTTGATGCCGTCCGTGACGAACTTAAGTGTTTCATCACAGAACTTATGTACTTCGGTGTAAGCCATGAAGCAGTTTCGACCATTAATGCTGCGGTAGGTGAATCCGAACGGATGTTTGATCATGGTGTACTGAGGCAGATGCTGAAGATCGGGAATGTCGAACATGTTAGGCTTTGTTAGATTGAGTTTCTTCTGGTAACTTTCAACTCCTAACTGAAGATCTTCAACACGTTCTCGGATAACGATTTGCCTGATGTAGATGAGGAGTGCTTGGATGAAGGCAAGTTGTATGTTTTTGGGTAAACCGCACAGTTTGCCTTGCACTTTGAGAAGGTACAGGTCTTCGATATCGTTGAGAAGTAGGCGTGGAAAGTCTGACTCGGAGATGTCGTAGAACTGTTCATCACTTCTTTTCAGTGTTATCTTGCTGAGGAAGGGGTACCCGAAATGTGTGACAGTTGATATGAACTGAATGGAGACAATCTTCAGATCACTTGCCACTTCGCCCATAGTCTGGTTCAGTCTGCTGCTACGATAGTATTGTGCCCTGGTTTTAGGCCAGTGGTGAATACCATAAAGTGCATTGCGGTCATACTCAACAATTTTGTCGATGAATAATGCGGTAGCTTCTTCTTCGATGGCATTGTTAAGATAACGAGCAGCCGGGAGAAAGGCGAGTGAGGTAACATACTTCTTCTCAGTAGCACTGCCGAGTTTCAGAAATTCCAGATCGGTGTTGAAGAAGAACATGTAAGGGATCTTTGGTTCTTGAGCTCTCCCAATCATCGGTAGTGGTTTTGACCAGTCTGTAATGTACGGTGCTGACTTCTTCGTGACTGGGTCGACAAATGCTTCTGGATTAATCCAGTCAATATCGCTTGACATGGCTCGAGCGATGTTTTCCAGATGATATTCCAGCTCGATGGAGTTCGCAGATCGATCTCTAAGAAGGTTGAATGCTTCATTCTTAATTCTGCGCAGTTCTTTCTTGTTCATCTTTTTCATTTTGAACCTGTGCTGAAGTAGTTGAGCATATTCCACTGTACGACCATCTTGTGGTTCCTGATTAGCTTCCAGTGGTGGTTGGGAATTAATCATCTTCTCGAACCATGAATACTCGGTAGTCTCATCTTTGTCTAGCCATTGTAGGACGGTTTTGGGCTTCTCTGGTTCCTTTCCCTTAGATGAGGTGTCCGGTTTCGGTTGAGGATGTTTTCCTTTCCTTTCTTTCTTCTTCTTCTGTGATGGTTCTGGAACTGGATCGGGTTGAGGAATGTCGTCACCACCGGTATATACAAAGTGATCATGATCTTTGGGGGCAGAACCCGATGCTTTCGGTTGATGTGAAGAGGTGGTAGAGGTAGGAGGAATGACCGGTGTGCGAGATGAGGGTCCTTCAGCTTGTTTCTGTTTCTTAGCTTGAGAATTGGGATCCCTGTCTTCGTCATCTCTTCGTCTTTTCAACTTATCTGCCTCTGTGCTGCATGTGTCTTTGGTCATCTTATCTTTCAGTGCTTCCAGTACTTTAGCTTCTTCTGGTGTTAATGTGAACTTGTTGGCAAGCTTTTCTAAGAGTTGAGCTTCCAGTTCATCCAGAGAAAGTCCTGGCAGAGGAGCAGTGGACTTGTCTGCTCGAAGAGTAAAGGTTGTAGATCGGATGACTTTCTTCACTGCCTGCTCAGCGAACTTGGTGAGTTCGTCTCTCATCGGTGCCAGCAGGTCTTTCAGCTCAGCCACTAAGTGTTGTGACATGTATTCCTGTGCTTGAGCTGCTAGTGCGGCTTCCAGGTTCTCTGTAACGTCTTTAGCTAGGAAAATGTCGACCTTGTCTTGTAGCTCTTTGACGTTCTCGTTCAGCTTAGAAAGCTCAGCAACCTGGGATGCAAGTGTGGCAACCTGATCTTCAAGCTTACTTTTCTTCTTCTCATGCACCTTCTTGAAAGCAGACTTGAGTGGTTTTGCAGCAGCAGAGGCTTTAGAACTTGGTTTCTTAATAGATTTGCCTTGTGTTGATCCAGAAGCAGGAGGTGATGACTGTGTGGATTCAATGATGGTGGTGGAGACTTTGTCATCACCTTTCTTACTATCGGGTTGTGCAGCTTCTTTTACTCTTTGTTCTGCTGCCAGTTTTTCTGCTTCAGCTTGCAGCCTTTGCTCTTCAGCAACCCTGGCTTCTTCTTTTAACTTGTCTTCAGCCAGTTTGGCTGCTTCATCGGCTTTCCTTTGTACCTCTGCAAGAGTGGCAGCCTCAGCTTTAAGTCTGAGTTGCTCAGCTAGCCTAGCTTCTTCTGCTTTCTTTAACTGTTCTTCTGCTAGCTTAGCTGCCTCTTCAGCTTTACGGCTCTCTTCCATACGGATTGTCTCTTCAAGTTTGGCCTGAGCTAACTCTTCCAGTCTGGCCTCTTCAGCTTCTTGTTTTCTTTTCAGCTCTTCTTCCTGAGCCCTTTCTCTGCTTTCCATTTCTTCCACAGACATAAGCCTAGGAGTATCTGTATCCATAGGATCTCCGTCTTCATCCTCTCCCATAGTCATGTCGAACTGGGTGGGAGATACTGAGGGGTTGTCATAAGTTACCATCTCAGTATGGACTCTAGTTGTAGGCTCAGGAATGCTGCTGGAAGTGCCAGCCTCTGTGGTGGTATGAGTGAACTCTGGAGGTGGTGGTTGGTTAGCATTGAAGTCGTCGATTCTGCTGTGAAGGAGACCAAGGTTGAGTGCCCTCTCATTCTCTTCTTCTACTGACAGACCTTCAGACTCTTGTGCAACTGTAGCGGGTTTCTTCATCTTTTCCCTTCTCAACCTTTCTTCCTCCAGTAATCTCTGAGCCTCTGTGAATGGTTGTTGATTGAGGTGTGGGGGATAAATGGCATTATCAGCAAATTCATCGATGTTCTTATCCCAATCGATGTCTTCCACATTCTCATCTTCCTGAGGCTGGGCAAATGCTTCTTGATACTGAGGACCTTCATCAGATTCAGTCCTTTCAGAATCAGATTTCTTGGGAGAAGCAGGTGGTGAGGGAAACCACCCAGGTTCAGCAGTTGGCTTCTTTGTGGGAATTCTAACCTTGGAAGATGGTTTCTTCTTCGGTTTGGTCTTGGTAGAACTCTCTGAGCTGCCTGATTTGCTGCCTTTCTTGCCTTTCTTCATGTATGCAGGAAGTGCAGCTTCATCCAAGAATCCAACTTTCTCTTCTTCAATTGCTTGTAGGTAGTACTTGTAGTTGTTACAAGCTTTGACTTTGTCAGTGAGGAGGCAATCTGGAAGCTTCTTTCCCTGTTTCCTTGTGCTTGTATCCATTCTTTTGATGACCCTGAGTGTGTCCTCATTCTTGTAAGTGTGCTGGAACTCATCATTCAGTCTCTGTGGAATGTCATCATATTCATGGATAAAGCTGGCAATCAGAAGCTTGGTGAAACGGACGAAAGGAATGTTGCTTGTCTTGTGTTGTATATGCCATACAATGTCTTCCCAGATGATGCTGGCATAGTCGACCTTCTTGACATTAGCAATGGCCCAGAATAGCTTGAGATGTTGAAGCTTGGGATGTTCATGGCCGGTGTCTCTGCCAGACAGTGACTTGGCTATGATGATGTAGAGAGTTCTCCAAGGTTGTGGAAGAAACCTGATATTCACCTTAGAGTGCCTCACAATGACCCCTTCAGACTCATCATACCCAATATCTCGTAGCCATTCAATCAACTCTTCTTCACTGGGAACTTGGTCATACTCTTCATCGGGTTCAAGTTCGGGAAGTCCTAGAGAACTTCTGAGAATGTCCTGGTCTACCGTGACTTGTCTCATGTGAAGCATGCATGTGAATGATTCTTCCAGGAGGTCCAGATGAATTGTGTGCCAAAACTGATGAATGTAGAAGCAAGCCACAGCAGCAGATTTGGTGAGTAGAACCTTGCAAGGGTGATAGATAAGAGCATCAACAGCAACCAGGCATGAAGACTCATTGCATGTTATTTTGTTGAAGTTGACTCTCAGGTTGTTCTTTCCAATCTTCCTGGAGTAGTCTGCGGGAAATGTGTCTTCCCATGCACGAATGGGTTCAGGTTCTGGTCCGTATGGGATGTCATTATGTTCTGCCATCTGTAATGATCAGAAACACCCAAAAAAAATGGCAATTTGTAGATGATGTTAGTATTGGCATTCATTAAGCATGTGTTAACATAGATTAGCATGTTTTGATCTTGATCAGTGGGGGTTTGTGTGTGTTAAAACTTTTGATTAGTGATAAACTTGAGTCCTTTAACTTGCTATAAACATGAGACAATTCAATTACAACAAAAGTTTATCATTTACAACAAGTTACACAATGGAAAAATTTCAACACTTAGGAAAAATTTGGATTTTTGACAAGTTTACGCGTAAGTGGTTGTTTTACGCGTAACCTGACTTAGGCGTAAGTAGAGAAATAAGGCGTAAGTGCAAAATCTACGCGTAAGTTAGAATTTTACGCGTAAAAGATAAACTTACGTGTAAGATCAATTTTATGCGTAAGATAGGTCTTATGCGTAAAAATTGTAGTTACGCGTAGGATTCCCCTTAGGCGTAGATTGTAACTTATGCGTAGGTAATGACTTACGCGTAAGTTCTAGACTTATGCGTAAGATCAGAACTTATGCGTAAGAACAATATTATGCGTAAACTGTGTCTTATCCAAGACACAATTTGTCCACGTGTCGAATCTTACGCGTAAGATTCAATCTTACGCGTAAGATGAACATTTAACGCGTAAGATCGTCATTTCCAGAAATTCACCTTTAGAAATTTGAGTTATGAGTTTCCTGAAAGTTCACAAACATTACCACTGATCAAACATCAATCCAACACATTTATATCATGCATTTTAACGCGTAAACAAGCTTAAAACTACTTAACGCGTAAACACGCATGAGCATTAAATCATAACCATAATCAAACATGTTTCTGGGTAAGAATGAGCATGGGGCTAATGATTCATATAACCTAATGATTAAGTGGACCAAGTTATAACAAGTTTCATCCACTCAATCTTACGATTGAATCTGCTATATGACCTACGAACCCTAAACCTAAGATTCAAGAGCAAATCATGATAGAGATCCAATTAAACCATGTAAGAATGATCCTAGACATACACAAACACTAACCCCATCACAAATTAACATCCTAACATCCTCAATCAAAAACGCCTAATTCATACGCATGAACCCTAAAACCTAAATTGCACAACTGATGATTCTGGGAGTGAATGGAGTTAACAATCATGATCAATAACATACTATGAACAAATCTCACCACCAAATTCAATCAAAACAACACATGATTCTGGGTTTGATTTTACGCATAACTCAAAAATCAATTATGTCGATTGTGTGTGATTTAGCCGTTGGATTGGAATAAAATTAAAAACCTATGTTTGTTTTAATGATCGAAACATAAAATCACTTACAGATTTGAAGATTAGAACACGGATTAATCACTTGATTGTGGGTCGTTGATTATGGTAGGTGAAAAAATTTAATGTGTGGTGAAAAAAATTAAATGTGGAGGGTCAAAGTTGTTTTGACTGAGGTTAATGCATGTTTCACAAGTTGACACATTCAGTCCCTTAACCTTAACTCACATTTAAACACAATACTTAACCATATAATACACATATCATATACGTATCGTAACTCCAAGAAATGATAAGAACAACTTGTCGTACCCCCCTCGACCTTGGAACATTGTAAAATTAACAGGTTATTGATCAAGGAAAGTAACCCGAAATTCTTTTGAATCAACACTTAAAAGATGAATTCATTATAGTAAAACTATAAATGTTTTTGGTAAAAAAGCAAGTATAAAAGATAAAATATTTTTAAAAAAAATGTTACTTTTTCTCCCCCTCAACACTAATTTTAAATGATTGAAGACGTTTTTGGAAAAAATAGTGTTGAAAGAGATTTATACTTGCATGTTTTTTTTTTTTTTTTTTTTTTTTTTTTTTTTTTTTTTTTTTTTAAATAAAAGTATTTACAAAAATAGTATTGATGTTTGACAATCACTTGTGTTTTAAAAACTTTTCCAGATCCACTGGAGTCAAACATCGCATACCAATTTGGTGAACTAAACTCGCAAACCTGGATGGTGCCAAGGATTTGGTAAGTAAGTCCGCCAATTGGTACTCAGTTCCAACAAAATAAAGCTCAACTGTACCCTTTTCCACATGCTCTTTGATGAAGTGATACCGGAGATCAATGTGTTTGGATTTGCAATGATGGACAGTGTTGCAGGAGATAGCAATTGCACTCTTTGAATCACAGTAGATGGGAATCTTGTTGAATAGGTAGCCATAGTCTTTAAGTTGTGATCTCATCCAGATGACTTGAGCACAACAAGCAGACATGGCTACGTATTCAGATTCTGTTGATGACAGTGAAGTGCAGTCCTGCTTCTTAGATTGCCATGACACCAGTTTGTCTCCAAGAAATTGTAATCCACCAGATGTACTTTTGCGTGTGTCTAAGCATCCTGCATGGTCAGCATCTGAAAATGCAATTAGTTCAAAGCCAGAATCCTTCGGATACCAGATCCCCAAATTAATGGTTCCCTTTATGTATCGAAGGATTCTTTTGACCTCACTGAGGTGTTTTTCAGTTGGTCTTGACTGATAGCGGGAGCACATAAAGACAGCAAAAACTATATCAGGTCTACTAGCTGTGAGATACATGAGGGACCCAATCATACTTCGGTATTTGGTAGGGTCAACTGGAGTCCCATGTAAATCGGCATCTAGTTTTGTTGTATAGCTCATTGGTGTATTAAAGGTATCACAAGTCATCATTCCATACTTCTTTAAAATTTCCAGAGCATATTTGGACTGATGTACAAAAATTCCACGGGGTGATTGATGAACTTGTAGTCCTAAAAAGAACGTGAGTTCACCCATCATGGACATTTCAAAATTATCTTTCATTAATTTAGCAAAATCATTAGAATAACTTCGTTTTGTTGAGGCAAAAATGATGTCATCGACATATATTTGAACAACAAGTAAGTCCTCCCCGTAGGTTTTTGTAAATAGTGTGGGATCCACCGATCCTTTGAAAAATTTATTGGCCAGTAAGAAAGTAGACAGTTTATCATACCACGCCCGTGGGGCCTGCTTGAGTCCGTAGAGAGCCTTTTTGAGTCGGTAGACGTGATTAGGACGCTCAGGATCAACGAAGCCTTCAGGTTGGGTGACATAGACTTCTTCACGGAGATCTCCATTCAGAAATGCTGTTTTCACATCCATTTGGAAAACCACCATATTTCTATGTGCAGCATAAGCCAAAAAGATCCGAACAGCTTCATGTCGTGCCACTGGAGCAAAGGATTCAGCAAAGTCTAAACCTTCAAGTTGAGAGTATCCTTTAGCTACCAGACGTGATTTGTTGCGGATGACTGTCCCTTCTGCATCAAGCTTATTCTTCCAGATCCATTTTAACCCGATGACAAAGACTCCGTCAGGTCTTTCAACTAATTCCCAGACTTCTAATCTTATGAATTGCTGAAATTCCTCTTGCATAGATTCAATCCAGTTGTCATAAGTCATTGCATCTTTGATGTTCTTGGGTTCTTCATGACAAACTGTGAGTGCGTAGATGCAAGTTTCTCCATCGGTGTGAAGTCGTTGTCTTGTCATAACAGGTGCATCTGGATGACCAATAATGTGAACCAGTGGATGGTCACGAGTCCATTTATGTGTAGACGGGTGTAGTTGATATGTATCACGCATGTTGGCAGGATCCAAGTTGCGTGTTGACGACTCAGCTATATCAGGAACAGTAGTAGCTGGTGCAAACGGATTAAAGAACGCATCAGGATCATGCTCTGCGGATTGTGGAACTGATAGTTGTGGTGGATCTTCAGCTGAAAGACGTGAAGTAGAACCAGTTTGTTCTGCTGTAGATGGTGATACAACTGGAGGACCGTCTTTCTCAACACTTGTAGAAGTTTGTTGAGGTGAGTCTGGTACTTGAATATGATCAGGTTGAGCAGCGGAATTTGGTGAGACTTCAGTAGGACGGTATTCAATTGTGTCATCAAATAGTGGAGCAAACAAGGTTTCTAACTCTTTGCGGTTAAGTGGCAAAGGTTCAGCTGAAGATTCCGGTGAGTTGAGACGGTTAAATTCGGGTCCTAAGCTGTGTTGCTCAGAAGCCATTTGGGTGAGTTCATCAAAATTAGCGTGAATTGTTTCTTGAATATCTCGAGTACGACGATTCCAGATCCGGAAACCTTTAGAATTTTCACAATATCCAACGAACACTCCAATGTCAGCCTTTGCTTTAAGTTTACCTAAATCATCACGATCATTTTTCGGATAACAGAGTGCTCCAAAAACATGAAAGTAATCGATGTTCGGTTTCCTTTTGTGAACAATTTGATATGGTGTTTTGCGGTGACGTTTTGTGATCATACAACGGTTTTGAGTATAGCATGCAGTTGACACAGCCTCTGCCCACAAGTAATCTGGTAATTGAGCATTGATCAACATAGTTCTAGCAGCTTCCACTAACGTCCTGTTGCGTCTTTCAACAACTCCATTCTGTTATGGGCTTCTAGGAATAGAGGTTTGATGTTCAATTCCCACTTTCTCATAATAAGACCGAAGTGTCTGGTTCTTAAATTCAGTTCCATTGTCTGTTCTGACGACTCGTACTGTGTTGCGAAGCTGAACTTGAATTTTGGTGAGAAAGGTGATGATCATCGAAGGAGCCTGATCTTTACTTCGTAAGAAATAAACCCAAGTCCATCTGGAGAAGTCATCCACAATTACTAGGATGTAGCGTTTACCGTTGATACTTTGAACACGCATAGGTCCACACAAATCCATATGCAGCAGTTGCAGTACATGATTCGTACTGTGCTCAGGTTTATAAGGAAAATGAGCACGAGTACTTTTCCCTTGTTCACAGGCTGGACATAAGTGATCTTTGGTAAAGCGGAATCTTGGAAATCCCTCAACAAGTTTGTAACGAGCAAGGTCAGTCATAGTTTTGAAATTCAAGTGTGAAAGACGTTTGTGCCATAACCAAGATTTAGTTGATTCTGCTTTGGAGAGAAGACATATCGGAGAAGTTGCAATCATATCTGACATTGAAATTGTGTAAAGATTGGAGCCACGGGAGCCGGACATGAGGTCGTTTCCTTGTAAGTCACGAACAAAGCAAGTTTTCTCACGAAATGCTACTTCTAGATCCCCATCACAGAATTGGCCAACTGAGAAAAGGTTGTGTCCAAGTCCTTCCACATAGTAAACACGGCTGATTTCGATGTTTCCACTGATAAAGTCACCATAACCCATTATCAAAGCGTAATGGTCATTCCCGAATCTGACAGTGCCAATGAACTTTGAGACAAAGTTTTTCAACAGTTTAAGATTGCCTGTCATATGTCGGGTGCATCCGCTATCAACAATCCAGAGAACGATCTGTACCACCTGCATCACAAGAAGAGGACACGGATGGAACAGAAGTAAGGGTGGAACCCAAAGAAACTGCGGGTTCCAATTGGTTAGAAGCACAAGTATTCAATAATTTAGGAATCCATTTAAAATCAGGTTTGTGCTGTAACCAACGCTGCCAATTCCAACTAGTACGGGCTTTCTTGATTGTGAAGTCACTAGTGTTTGGCTGATTCCTAGGCTTGTTCTCTGTACTTATGGTGACATTCTCGTCCTTAGAAACCATAGAAGGCGGCTTTCCTAAGATAGACTTAGAGGCAGTAGTGGGCCTAAGAGGAATGCTTGTCCTACGTTTCTTATGACGATTGAGTAGAGAGTTAGCAATACATTTAGTATGATCACCACATGATACACTTTTACGACAAAACACACAAGATGCATTAATATTCAAAACATTCAAAGGTACATCATTCGTTACATTTAGATTTGGATTACAATTTGCCAAACTAGAGTCTAAATCAGATGCAACATGAGTTTTATTCAAATTCCTAAGTTGGTCTTCTACTTCTTGGGCTTCTAGTGATCCTCTCTTACGTTGCCAGAGCCTATGCTTCCTTTTACTTTTACGCTTGGGTCTGCTAACGCTATTAGTGGAGACTAGTCCTGTAGAAGTGGAGGTATCAACATTAGTGGTTTGAACAACATTTCCTTTAGTCGTTTTGGCTACTTTATACAATCCTGGTGCAATCACTGTGGTGTCTACCATTTTTCCTTTTTGAAAGAGCCTAACTTTCTCTTTTAAATCAATGATGATGTGATTTTTATCCTGTATTTCAGACTCAAGTAAACCATTGCAGTATTTGATGTCATCACGGTTTTGTTGCCAATCGGCGTTTTCAATTTTCAAATCCGCAATTTCTTTCTCGTATTTGAGACACAAACTTTTGAGAGACTCATTTGTTTTGCAAAGCTGACAAGAGTTAGAAATGTTTTGACTTTTAAGTTTCAATTCCATTTTAAGACTCTGAGCTTGACACCATTCAAGCCGTTGATTGAGTTGACAAATTTCTTTTGAAAACTGTTTTGTCACATCATCATTCTTTTTCATCAGAAAAACATTCTCATTTCTAAGTGTCTCTAATTCTACGTTCAACAAATTATTATCAACACAGAGATCATCCACAAGCATAGAAGTACCAGATTTATAGAGATCATTCATGATAACAGACAAAATATCAGCACAGAGAACTTGTTCCAAGAGTCGATCAGCGTCATTTTTGAAAACTTTTGTTTGTAACTTTTGGACCAAAATCTCATTTTCAGCAGTATCAAAAACGTTTATCATATTTTTGACCTCCTTTTGAAGTTCCTGATCCCAACGTGTAGCACATAAACGGAGGTGTTGAACAATTGGTTTCATTTGTTTTTGAAAAATATCTCTCTTTTCTCACTCGTAAGCGGATTGAAAAGTTTCAATTTTTATTTCAGAATTGCGTTCAATTGTTTCCTCCAAAATATCGATGTCTTCCATAAAGGTTTTGAAATAGTTTAAGACACGACATTTTGGTAAACGTATAAGTTCACCGGATGATGGTAAAGGACCATTTATTTGTGCTACATGTGGGACAGGAGCCGCATTGTGAGATGAAACATATGACTCTTCGATAAACCATGATTTCTCAGGTAATTCCTTTTGAGTGACAAAAGATTTTGAAAGTGGAGGAGCTTTTGAATAGTCATATGGTGTCCAATATTGAACTTGACTCATTTTAGATCGACTCTCGTCTTCAAGTTCTTCTTCCTCCTCAGTATCAAAAACAACAGCACGCACAATCGTATTATCAAGAAGATAATCCATACTGTAAATTTTAGGAATATCTTTGAATGCCGTGTGAAGAAACATTGAATTGTAGTCACCAAGTGCATAACCGCAACTGGGTTTCGGTTTTAAAGTAAACTTTTGAATTGTTGTGACAGAGTTTCCGTGTTTGTAAACAATGTGACGAAATTCTTTGAGTTGTTTCTCAAGATCAACAATATCACCGAGTAAGTTATCAATGTACTTCCTTTTCCGTATTTTATGTTCATGAAAATCCTTTCTACAACTTGACAATTCAGTTGTTGTTTTTGAAAGTTCATTTTGAAGACATTCAACTTTTGTTTTCAATTCACGCTTTTCACTTTCAAGTTTCGAAATCAACTTTCCATGTGACTCATTTAAATCTTGTATTTTTCGTTGAAGATCTTGTTCTTTGTTGTAAGACTCTTGAAAAGCTTTTTCAAAACTTTTAGTGTTTTTAATCTTTTCTTCTTGATTAGAAAGCTGAATTTTATAACACTCGATGTCTCTTGCAAGTGCTGTATTAGTTTCTTTTAAAACTTTGTTTTTCTCGTTGCACTTTGCAATTAGCAATTGTTGAGCATTCAGTTGTTTAGATAACATTATGAGGTCAGGGTCTGGATCAAATGATGTTTCATGTTGTTCTAACTGATCATATTTATCGTTCTCAATAGGATCATCAAATGAGACAACTGTGTCATCATCGAATATGACAACAGTGCTTATTTGTTCATCTGTTTGAGAGGATGAATATGATGTAGATGGAACAACTTGCGCCGTATCTGATTCAGAAGCAAAAGGTGAGATTATTTCATTTATAAAGCATGCATTAAGGTCATGTACCTGAGACAAGCCGTCAGTGTCATACACTGGACCTGAATCATTGAGCTTAAGTTCCTGCATGTTGGCCATAAGCATCACAGCTGCATTAGCTTCAAGATCTTCCATGTCATCATCATTGTGTACATTTGCCATGAAGTTGTTGTCTTGTTCAGGGAAATGTCCATCCTTTTCATCTTGAAGAGCCATGAGTAATGCCTGCTTGTGAAACTTACTACCCCGAGTACGCGGTTTAGTACATGCAGTTGCAATATGACCCTGTTCATTGCAGTTATAGCACCAGACTGCATTCCCTGAGTTGGAGTTTCTAGTTACAACTGGTTCAGACCTTTGCTGAGAAGATCCTGAGTTGTTCCTGAACCCTCTATTGTTACCAAACTTCTGACCATTCCCATAGTTTCCTGAAGAGCTTCCTGAACCAGATCGACCATAGCTACGATTCTGAATTTCCACTCTTCCATCATGAACAACTGCTTGATTCCTGGTGTTTGAAGATGAACGTTGACGGTTGTTTGTTTTGTTGGAGAATTTGCTGAAGGCACGAGCAATAAGAGCAAGTCCCTGATTCAATGTATTAAAATCATCATCGTCATCATCATTGGAGTTGGAGTAGTACACAGCATCATTGTTGTTTGACGGAACAAGTTGAGTAGAAGAATCGTGTGGAGATGAATCATAAGGGACCATTTGGTTCGAGTTGGAAGATTGTGGATAACTGAAGTAGTTCTGCTCTTGAACATATGCATGATTGGACATTGGTGGTGGAGCATAGTGAGATTGAGCTACGAGAGCCAAAGAGTTTGGAGTTGATGTAGGTGTGTATCCTCCTCGTAGAGCTCTATCTTTTTCCACTTCAGGTTCATGGTGTTTCAGAAAATCATACAACAAACCATATGGAGCATCATGAAGATTCTTTGTCTGACGAACAAATGTCACATATTTATGCCAATCAGGGCCAAGACTACCAACAAATTTTGAATTCACAGCGATCCTTGGTACAGTGATTTTGTGACGTTCCAGATCATTGACTACATTTGTGAAACGATGATAGTAGGATTCAAGTGATTCTCCAGGTTCAATTGTGATGTCAGTGTATTCCATGTATAGCTTGGATTCCATGTCATCTTTGTTCAATTGAGTTCCTTCCATGAGGAGATGAACGTGTTCCCACATAGCTTTGGCTGTTTTCTGAGCATCGACACTGCGATAGATCGGATTAGGTATACCTTGAAGTATATAAGCCATTGCATACTGATCAGCTTCACGATGTAGTTTCTGTTCTTCAGTAAGTGCAGTTTCTGGAAGAGGTCTTTCACCAGGAGGACGTGGAGGATCAGCATTTGGATCACCAGCTTCAAATCTTGTTGGCCACTCAAATGGTCCTTCAAGTATCACTTGCTTTAAGAGATGCCCATGAGGTTTCTTGAGTTCAAGAAATCGTAGGAAACGACTTGACCATTGCACATAATTACCAGGTGTGAGCATTGGTGGTGTTTCAAGTGATCCTGCCTCATGTCGGGATTGTTGAGTTGTAATAACTTCACACATTCTGTCAAACCAGTGAGGTTGTTTGGAGGAGAACTGAGTGTTTTGTTGTGGCACTTGATATGGTTGCTGATGAGGAATGAGTTGTTGTTGCATCATTAGATAATGTTGTTGTGGATTATATTGAGGAGGTTGTTGATTCATAATGTGCGGAAGGTATTGTTGTTGCTGATACTGCTGAGGTTGTTGTTGCTGAGGTGTTTGTTGTTGAACATGAGGAAAGTAATGATTAGGTGGTTGAGACATCTTAGAACACTTGTGTAGAAATGGATCTTTGTAGAAGATTGAAATGCACGTTCCTTTGAGTAAATAGCAAAATCCTTGGGGTAAGTTTAACTCTTACGCGTAACTTAATCTTACGCGTAAACTTAAAGTTATGCGTAAAGAGTAGGTTTATGCGTAAACTTCTAGTTTATGCGTAAGTTTCCTCTTTACGCGTAAGCTTATGCTTATGCGTAAGTTTATACTTATGCGTAAGGTTGAAACAACCAAACAAATCTTTCAAACTTGTCCAAGCTTGAAAGATGTCCGTAGTCGAAGTATTCCACTAACTTATCCAAGCTAGGGAAGTACTGAGTCACCTTTACACGAGTAGAAGATCTTTGATGAAGCTTACGCGTAAACTTTGGCAAGTTACGCGTAACTCAGACTTACGCGTAGAATTCAACTTATGCGTAGGATTTAAGGCGTAGAGAAGCAAGTTACGCGTAGGATCAGGTTTTTGGCAAATATTACGCGTAAGAAAAGGGTTTAGTCCTATTTTACGCGTAAGAAAAGGGTTTAAGCCTATTTTACGCGTAAGAAAAGGGTTAAGTACAAATTTTATGCGTAAACCGACCAAAAAACACTGTAGACAGCTGGAAATAGTACTTTGTCGACCACTTTACGCGTAAAACGTACTGTTCACCTCAAAAAATGACTTTTTGAAGAGAAAATGCTTAGAAATAAGGTACTTTTGATCAAATAACTTCACCAATACTTAGAAAAACCTTAACTTTATGAGATAGAACAACCAAAAACTAGTTTTCCAATATCAAAGAAGCTATAAAACCTAAAAATAACCTTAAAAATCACAACTTTATGCAATAACTAAGCTTCAAATCACTATATCAACCTTGAAACTTATCCAAGCTTCAAGATTTGAGTGAAAGAAACAAAGAAAAATGCAAAAAGATGAAGAATAAGCCACAAATCCCCACGTTACCAAAAGAACAACACTTCAAACTTCTAGTAGGCGAATGATACCACTTGTTAGGTCACCATTTAGTAAACACAAGTATGATATAAAGAGAAATGAGATGAGAAATAGACTTGGTTGATTAAGAGATAATAAGAAGGATAAAAGTGCAAGAGTTTCTTTAAGAATATCAAATAACCAACAATTATAATGAGTACATTAGCATGGTATTTATAGGAGGAGGACTAGGGCAACACTCCCTTCCTCCTTCCTTTCATAAAACGTGGGCTTTAAGGCCCATGGGGCTTTAACACTTAAGCCTTGTAACAAATACTAAATAGGTAAAATAAACTAAGCAACCTATTACAAAATGTAATGACCGAGACTTGACTAAATACTGAAAGTATGATCCCAACACTTTCTTGCAAACATAACTACAAACTATGGCAATCAACAAACTAATAACACATTAAGCTCATGCAAAATGCGTTAAGCACCTTTATGATACGGAAAAAAAAGATTGCAGATATATCGCACAATAAGCTAAAACATATCGTACATTATACTAAAGCATTTTAAATATTTCACACTTTATTCGTAAGATGTTGCAAAATATATAAGTTATTAACACGGGTTCATAATAAATGCTATGACAAAAAGCATAAAACTTCATATGTATTTTATATTGAGATCAAGTTTTTGTTTGCAAAATTTGAAAATAAATTACAAAAATTATGATAAGTGCTTTGAGCCTCTTACAGCTCATTTCACAATCAACTTCAAAATTGCTCTAATACTAACAGAGGAGAAATGGCTATAATCTGAATGTGTTGCTTATATGTATAGTAGCCACAGTTAGTAATCCCAAACAAATCCTATAAAGTGGTGAAACCTTGTTCATAAGGATGCAATCATGCACATAGCACCAAGAACTCTATTTTAGCTTGAGAAGTTTATTTATTGAAATGATTTTCCTGTCATGTTATTTTTAACCATGCATGTAGCTACAACCACAAAAAACTTAGTTCCAGCTGTGCTAATTGGAAGTCACAAGTTCCATAAAAAATGTTGGAGACTAAAACATTGATGTTGAATTTGTTCAGACTTGATACTCAGTTCCAAAGTATAGTTAGTGATAAAGTTTATGGTGTTTACCTATATAATGTTTCATCTACGGTGTTTGTCACAAAAAGGAATGTGAATTCTTACCAGATCCTTCATACCCGTAACCTTATCTAGCACAAGGAAAACATATAAATATAGTTAATAATAAACTGTGTAATAGAAATAAATGCTAAATGTGGAGTATTAAGAATCACCTTCCCAGAGGAGCTAATCCTCCAACAACCGATGATGAAGATGGCCTTCCAAAGTCCTGCTGTGGAATAGATTTTGCCTTCGACTAAATGGTGTTTATTGTTATGCGGAGTATTAGCAACCAAACACCCTTTTAGACAAAAACTTGCGGCACGTAAAAGTGTTTAAATATATACCTGCAATTTCCTTAGTTTGTGAAGAAATGGCATGCATAGTGGTTCCAGCTTCTCGCTCCTCAAGAGTCTCCCAAACACAAAGCAATCACCTTCAAACCAACAGTGTGAGTATTAATGTGCAATTATTTGTCAAAATGATAAATGTGTAAGCATTTGTTTTTATCAGTTCAAACCAACATTGGGAGTATTAAGTTTCCTCGGCTCAATTAGCAAACACAATAATAATTCTGAACTACAAATGAATAAAAAAATATTGTTACATAATCTAACTACACTACAAAAACCAAAAAAAAAAAAAAAAAAAAAAAAAAAAAAAAAAAAAAAAAAAAAAAAAAAACCAAATACCTAAGATAGCTGATGCCACAAAAATCACCAACAAAAATAATATTTCTTGATTGTAAAAACCTTATTAGATATCACATAAATGTCCGGAAAAGTAAACCTCAATTATACACAAAGTTAATAATAATATTTTTCTTACTGATAGAAGAAAAGTGCATACGCTTACCTTAATAGCTGAATTTCATCATACAACTATTCCCAATGACGTCCATGTGATCTACCTGCGTCATTGTACATAGTGGATTATGCTTTATTTTCTCTAACCTTTGAATGATCAAATAAGCCCTTTGACCAAATATTGGTGATAAATGAAGACGCTATAAATAATTTGAGCTTACCTCACCATCAACTGTATTCTGTCATCCAAAGCTGCCTGAGTCGCTTCTTTTGCCTGTCAAATCCAAATAACAAATATACGAACAAAATATAGCCCCAACAGACTTGTAATAATATAATGATAAATAAAATATACCAAACAATTTACAATTTCACCACAAATAACACACCGCTATAGGCACGGTTAACCATCCTCTTGTTCCTTGAAAGCCTCGACCTTTTGAATTCGGTCGACCTCAAGTGAGGAATCTGTAAATCATAAGACGGAAGACCGGTTCATCTAATTAGATCGTTATGCACGAATCATCAACAACGATAACATGACATCATGATATGATAACTGATCCAACCAAGCCAAGGATGGAATGAATATCAAAACTTTTACCACACCATTATACTATAAAATCGCAAGAGCACCCACCTCTAATTATCTGAACCAAATTTAACCAAAGATTTATGAAACTCCAAAATTTTTGTGAAGTCAATTGTGACACTAATCAAGCATACAACAAAACCTATATAATACTATTGAATTGAAATGCGTAAATTGAATCAAAGCAAAATCTATCATAAATGAATCGAAACAAAATAAAATTGATTATTAATAACAAAACATATCAAGCATACAACTAATAACTCAAAAACCTAAATACTAAATCAAATAGGTACATACCGGTGCTCGATGTCGAAGCGTATGCAGATCTACAAATACACAATTATTCGAAAGACTGCGTTTTGAATGGGTTTATGAAGAAACAATTATTGTTTTAATTTGATGGTCTTCAATACCTTACAAAAATAAGACAAAGAGGAGCGTGTAAAGGAAGATTGAAGATTGAAACTACGTATTAAATTTGAAATTACCATTTTAATGATAATAATTACTTTACAAAAATATGAAGCCATAATAAGAATTTTAGTTGACTTTGGCAAAGATGGGTTACAAAACCGAATGCAGTGGGAGCGCATAGGAGTGTTGTACACACTTTGGGGCATTAAATATTTTAGGACCAATAGGAGCAAAGACACATCATCGCATTAATGATTTTTGCTGCTTCATAGGCTTGTACATTATTCACGTTTATTATATTACATAGATACCTTTTATCAAATGGGTGTTATAAATATTACATTAATTAAAAATGTTGACCAGTCAATATATGTAGGTGTTTATGCATAAATTAATTGTACATATAGCTTAATTGGTTGTATTTACTTAAAATCTATATATGGAAATATTAAAAAATTATATGAGAGAGGGTGCTAAATGCTTTATAAGTAGTATAGATAATAATTACACATTATGTAATTGATTGTATCTATACTACCTATAATGGAAAAATAGTCAAAAGTGAAATGTTGAGTTTTCAACAATGGTCAAATGAGAGAGAAATTGAAATGTAATTAATACTCTTATTAAAACACCCAAATACTTAAAAGTACAATTATTTATTCACATTATACAACCAAATTAAAGCATATCTACAAATTAAATACAACCAATTCAAACACAAATCGGGTTGACCCGGGACGCTTCAAACCCGGCGGGTTGACCTGGTTTAATTTGACCCGTTTTCGACCCAACATAGCAAGTTGACCCGGTTTAAATCGACCCATTTTTTGACCGGAACGGTTTAACCGGTTGAACCACCCGGGTAGAACCGGGTTTCAAAACATTATCCATTACTTAAAAGTACAATGATTTATTCACATTGTACAACCAATTAAAAACATATCTACAAATTAAATACAACCAATTAAAACACAAACCGGGTTGACCCGGGACGCTTCAAACCCGTTTTTCGACCGAAACGGTTCAACCAGTTGAGCCACCCGGGTCGAACCGGGTTTCAAAACATTATGATTAATTCCCAAATCTTCAAACTTTTATTATTTTTCGCTTATAACCTGTAAACTTATTTTTTATCAATAAACTATCTGTCTCTATAAAATCCCGTTGCTATGCATGGGTACTCGTCTATTTTACAAAAAGACATTAGAATTCACAAAAAATACACTTGTCTGTACTTTTTTGTGAGTCCGTGAGTATTTTATGTACTTTTTATGTGCCCTTAGGGCACAAGTTAAAAAAACTCATGCAAAAGTGCTTTAAAAAAAGTTAAAAAGTTATTACTTTTTTTATATTGGATAAGGAGATTCACTTGCTCTACCTTGTTGACGGTGCATAGTCTCCTATCACCGTTTTTTCATGATGATTTATTGATAGGTTTCATCTATCATTGATGTCATGTCCAAAAACATGTCACACATTTTTCGACAAGGCATTGTTGATAGATGAAACTCGAATCACGAAGAAAAAAAAGATTACTGGAAACTTATACAGTGAATGAGATGGAGCGGTTTATCCAACAAAAAACAATACTACTTGTAACACCTTTTTCCAAAGTACTCTTGCGCATAGAGATCGTAAAAAAAACAATTAGCTTTGAAAATATAATGTTAACATAAAAAAAATTATAAAGATACAAAATTCTTTTCAAAATTTCTGTTATCATTGTTTTCGCATTGAAAATACGCAACATCTACATTTTCGAACTAGTATTATGAAAAACTCACCACAAGATATAAACAACAGACACAAAAATGATGGTTTTAAATCTGCCAAAATATGTATCCTCCTTTAATCCAGCAAGCAATGGGAATAAAACAAAGTCACCAAATCACGTGCTAACACTTGTATAGTTGCAAGGGGATCAATAGTTCCAAGTTGGAACATTTGGTTGTAAGGACATAAATACCACATCACCTCCTCACATTGGAGGGTGTGTTCATCAGTTAAAGTTCAAATATTTATCTATATTCTCTCTCTAGATTAATAAGTGTAGGACCTTAGATATCACAACTTTATCACACCAATAGAAGATTAGAAGAAGAAAGATGGTGACTTGGTGACTTAAATGTATTTCGTGTATATGTAGAAAGAGATGGAAATATGAGAGCTTTGATTACTAAAACACACACAAATACACACACAAGCACACACCTCAAATGAGCCTTTGAGGTGTTTAAATAGTAAGATACATGAGATGCCCTATGGGCTTTCTATGGGCTTGGACTTGGTTACATGGTAGGATAACTAGGCTTATGAAACATAGCATATAACATATTAGCTTGCCAAGTCCAAGGCCCAATGACTAAACTATTACTAATCTTAACACACGACACAAAGTTACAATATGAGAATGACCATCACTTCATAATACATATTTTTAATGCTAACAATCTCCCCCTAAGGGTTGGTCATTCGAATGATGCTCCACGTGAGTGGGTCTTCCGTGTTCTTTGTCTTTAACTTTGTGTGTCGTTGTAGAATAGTCTTTAGTCTTTGTTCCTTCATGCTTTGTGATCTTTGATAACTGATTTTTCATCGTTCTTTGTTCCTTTGTGATGTGGAGTTATCTGCCTTTCGTCACTTCTGCGTCTGTGGTGGTTGTTTGCCATTCCAACATGCTCATACATCTTTGGACTTTGATATTCATATGCACGTAGTTCCCTTTCTTTCACTTTGATCTTTAGTCTTCATACTTCGCATCTTTGGACATTAAGGTGCTTTGCCCCTCAACTTCCCCAGGCGCCCTTCTGGCCAATGCGCCGCCGCCCAATATCATGGGGGCGTCGCATTGGTGCGCTTTTATTAGGAAAGTTTAAAGGTTTGTTTAGGTCGCTTTTTATTTAATTAGGCTTATTTTACTCCAAGTTTTATATCGTTACAAATATAAGGTTTGTGAATTTTGTAATCAAGTTTTTATTTAATTAGGTTTATTTTCCTCCATGTTTTATGTTGACACATAACTTTTTAATGACTCACTTCGTTATTGGCTCAATTAAAATGGACTTGAACTATGTCATATAGTTGTTTAGATCGTTAAGTTAATTAATAGAGATGAACTATGTCATATAGTTGTTTACTTGTTTAAATTGTTAAATTAAGTAGTAAAGATGAACTATAGGTGAGATCCTTGCAAAACATGTATCCATTAAAAAATAAATATGCAAATCTCAACTATTCATACACCTTTCATTTAATGGCTAAGATCAAAACAAAAAATAACAAAGGGAGGACAAAATTGGCATTTTAGCTCATTTAATATAAAAACCCACTTTCCACCTTTTTTAAAAAAACAACATATCTTGCAAACGGTAAATCTTCAAGCCACGAAAAATACATCATCGCGATGAGAATTAAATCATCTTTCTATAGATATGCTCTGTTATATACTTTCGACGATTTTTTTTTTAAATTTCTGTCCAGAAAAATCCCACGGGATTCGTAAAAAAAATCCCATGGGATTCGTAAAAAGACGATTTTTTTTTTCAAAATTTCCCTACAGAAAAATCCCACGGGATTCGTAAAAAGACGAATTTTTTTTCAAGATTTCCGTTCAGAAAAATCCCACGGGATTCGTAAAAAAATCCCACAGGATTCATAAAAAGACGAACTTTTTTTCAAAATTTCCGTCCAGAAAAATCCCATGGGATTCATAAAAAAATCCCACGAGATTCGTAAAAAGACAGAAATTTTTTTTTTTCAAAATTTTCGCCCAGAAAAATCCCACGGGATTCGTAAAAAATCTCACGGGATTTTTTAAAAAATCACTTATGATTTGTTATTTTTAAAAATCACAAGTGATTTGTAAAAATGAGTAAATCACTGTTTTTGAGTTTCATACTTTTATGTCACAGCTTTTTAAGGGTAGATGTTTTTTTTATATGATTGTTGAAATGAGCTCTTTGAATCTATTTATTAAAAAGTTGTATGTTGTTATACCGAATCCCATGTGATTCTCTCTGATCCCTTGGGATTCATATTGAATCTCATGGGATTCTATATGAATCACATGGGTAATCTTTATGAATTACAGGTGATTCATCAAATAATCTCATGGGATTTTGTATGAATCACATGGGATTCTATATGAATCCCAAAGGATCAGAGAGAATTTGTATAAATCCCATGGGATTTTCATTTTGCCTTATATAAACTAGAAGTATAATATCACTTGAGATTCTGTATGAATCTCAAGGGATTCTATATGAATCTCAAGGGATTCTGTATGAAATCAGATGGGATTCTGTATTATTTATCTTGTCGATAAATCACAAAGGATTCTGTATGAAATCACATGTGATTAGGGATGAATCTCAAGGGATTTGTCAAAGAATCCCATGGGATTTTGTATGAATCACAAAGGATTCGTCAAAGAATCACATGGGATTTTGTATGACACCACCCCATGGCACCACACTGTACCTAGCGCTCTTAGAAACAATTGTCATTTTAGTGAAACACTTTAGTGCATTGTATTGAGATTTAGCATGCAAATATAAAAGTTTGATGTCAAAAGTACCTAGTAATAATAATAAAGTGATAAAATAATACTCTATAAATAAAGTAGTAAAGTACCAATAGTGAAATCACATATGAAATATTCATGTGACAAAAAAATCTCATGGGATTCTGTATGCATCACATTGGCTTCTATATGAATCATAAAGGATCAAATTTGCAGCAGACCAGTAACTTCAGGGGCTTTTTCTTTGCAAATAATAAACATAAACAGCCCCTAACGTTATTTTTTTTCACCGTTAGTCCCTAAGGACTAACTTTGCAAAGAACGTCACGTTAAGGGACTAAAACTGAAAAATAAGTTGCTACAGTACCAAACAGTGGTTGCTACAGTGCAGCACAGTGCCGAATAGTGCCTGCACTGTAGCTAATGAATTTACGCTTTCAGTCCCTCAATTATCTATAAATCGCACCGTTAGTCCCCCGTTAGCGATCTTTTGCAAATTTAGTCATTTTTTTAACACAAAACCAAAATTATATATAAAACCAAAATTCGAAGTTATAAATAAAACGATCAAAATTTATTTTTTTAACGAGCGCGTTCACCCCCTTTTGCAAATTTAGTCCTTAAAAAATAATAATAATAATAAAATTTTGATCGTTTTATTTCGAGTTTTGATTAAACACAATATTCTCACAGCAACGCGCGGGTGCCCAAGCTCGTTCACTGTATTTTACAATCTCTATATGCAAAAGTGCTTTAAAAAAAGTTAAAAACTAATTACTTTTTTATATTGGATAAGGAGATTCACTTACTCTACCTTGTTGACGGTGGATAGTCTCCCATCACCATTTTTTAATAATGGTTTATTGATAGGTTTCATCTATCATTGATGTCATGTCAAAAAACATGTCACACATTTTTCGATAAGGTATTGATGATAGATGAAACTCGAACCACAAAGAAAAAAAAGATTACTGGAAACTTATACAGTGAATGAGATGGAGCGGTTTGCTCATCCTTATCCAACAAAAAACAATACTACTTGTAACACCTTTTTCCAAAGTACTCTTGCGCGTAGAGATCGTAAAAAAAACAATTAACTTTGAAAATATAATGTTAACATAAAAAAAATTATAAAGATACAAAATTCTTTCCAAAATTTCTGTTATCATTGTTTTCGCATTGAAAATACAGTCAATCGGCATCATCTACATTTTTTGAATTAGTATTATGAAAAACTCACCACAAGATATACAACAGACACAAAAATGATAGTTTCAAATCTGCCAAAATATGTATCCTCCTTTAATCCAGTAAGCAAGGGGAATAAAACAAAGTCACCAAATCACGTGCTAACACTTGTATAGTTGCAAGGGGATTAATAGTTCCAAGTTGGAACATTTGGTTGTAAGGACATAAGCCAAAAGTTCTTTATAGATCCAAGTTTTACCATAGAATCCATCAAGCAATCTTAGCCACTCATTTTTTTTTATAAAAATAAAAAAATAAACTTCCACCATTTTTTTAAAACTTAAATATTTCGCAAACCGTAAATCGTCAAGCTACAAAAAAAATACCATTGCGACGAGAATTAAATTATCTTTCTATAGACATGCATTGTTATATACTTTCGACAAACTTTTTTTTCGCCCAGAAAAATCATATATGATTCGTAAGAATCATATATGATTCGAAGAATCGAATCATATATGATTTTTTACGAATCATATATGATTTTTACGAATCATGTATGATTCTTTCTGGGCGAAAAAAAAGTTCGTCAAAATTATATAACAATGCATATCTATAGAAAGATCATTTAATTCTCGTCGCGATGGTATTTTTTTATAGCTTGAAGATTTACCGTTTGCAAGATATGTTGTATTGAAAAAAAATGTGGAAAATATAAATGGGTGGCTATGATTGGTTGATAGGTTCTATGGCATGTATGGGTTCTTAATGGATCTCAACTCAAGGACATAAATGCCACATCACCTCCTCACATTGGAGGGTGTGTTCATCAGTTAAAGTTCAAATACTTATCTATATTCTCTCTCTAGATTAATAAGTGTCCACACCTATTCTCTCTTTCTAGATTAATATACATTAAGGATAATTATGGGACAACATTACCTATTAATAATAGTATGCAACCGATTGAATGCCAAGTTATAAGGTACAAAGTTCATTGTCAACCTGAATAATTCGGTTTGCTTTGTTATCATGGAAGATCATTTCAAGAAATTTACATAAAGAACTAGGCGTTGCTTTGAGGTCGAGGATCACACTTTCTAATATCTCCCGGATCATGCTATAAATAAATGATACAACGAGGGAATCAAGTTGATCATGATCGGGGCGCTAGTTGAAAGCGTGGGGCCGTCAATGATGCGAAGAACCTTAAGCATATAACAATGTCATCTAAAGAGTTCACACCATGTGTTATAATTGAGCTTGTCAAGATCAAGTGTCATGACAAGCTTGATAATGCATGCGAAAGCTTTGTCAAGCATCAAGAAGGTTGGTTTTGACTTTTGAGGATGGTGGTAGGGGTGATAATCAGGGTCGTCAACAACTATGGATTGGCTAAAAGAGCTTGTGAACGATCGCATGTAGCAACGAGGTATAAGATGCAAAGTTTTAGGCCCTACATTAAGGTGCTTTGCCCCTCAACTTCCCCGGGCGCCCTTCTGGCCAATGCACCGCCGCCCAATATCATGGGGGCGTTGTAACACCCCCAATTCATGATGCAGCGGAATTCAACTTGGGTGTTACTCGACGGCACAACAGTCATAATAGTGGAAAACGATCTCTAACCGAGTCGTAATAAAAAGAGTTGTCATTCATATTATTCAAATATATCAGAGTTTACATAGTAAGGTCCCAAAAGGTTCCATGTTTCAAAATACATCAATATAAAGTCTTTGATGTTTTTAACGAATGACATAATATTTTATAGCCTCCTTCCTTCGGTACGTGCCCTTCCACTCCATTCTTGATTATCATGGACCTGAAATACATGCTTAAAAGGATCAACACAAAGGTTGAGTGAAATTCATAGAGTTTGTTTAATGGTTGAGCATAATATGTTGGTAGTAAGAGTTAATTAGACTCATACTCATGTTAGAAAACAAAACAGTTATTATTATATACTAAGCTCATGCAACCAAGACGTTAACGGGTACCAATATCAATCGGCGGTTTTGTTGCCCCGGTAAGTACTTTGCCGTCATACTTAATGTTCAAATATAGTGCATTCGTTTGAACTAATCTGCTCAAACAAATGGGATTCGTCAATCCCATAGGCCTATTCACAATACTCGCGCTCACTAATACTAGTGATTAAATGGTTCATGATAGGGGCCTAGGATTGGCAAGGTAGGTACTTAGTAATAATAAAACAATCAGGCAGCATACAGTTTCAAAGCATTGTGTTCGGTTTAGAAATAGCATGTATTCCCCCCAAGGGTTTGTAAAACATTGAAGTAATGTAAAGTGGGGCTATGAACTCACCTTAAGTGCGATAGCAAGTAATGAAGGTGATGGTTGGATCGTGTAGGTTTCTACGAGCAACCTATAATAGAATGTTGCGACTTATGATTTGTGTAAAGAATATAACGGAGTGCCTATATATATATCTTGCATTTAGTCCATGATGTGGTATGATGTATATTGTATGTCTTTGAAAGAAAAGATTCATGAACATGTATGTTTTGTATATCGTTTACTACCGTTCGGGCTGACATATTTCAGAAGTCATGTTAGTAAGCGTTCGAGGAGCCAGGACACTTTAATTCGTAAATCCACAACTCATCTCGACGGCTTACATAATGAACTCCTCACATGAGGCTCCCTACTATTGTAGTAGTTGATAAAATATATAGATATAAGTTTTGATCCGAAAAGTTACATGTCCGATATTTTGAATAAACTTAGGAAAGTTTATTAGTACATGAAGATTGTTATTAGGGGTAGTTTCATAAGTCTTGAATGACCATTTTCTCTTGGTAATATCTCATGGTTTCCTTTTAAGTGAAGTAGATCCAAATTGCTTGTTCATGTTATCGCCTAATTCATTGTTTCATGTTTACGCCTATGTAAGTTGTTATGGTCATTTCGTCATGGCCTAGCCATGACCTTTAGTCCTTGTTTCAAGGTCATGAGACACAACCTTGGCTCTAGCCATGGTGGTGGTCTTGATTATAGGTCATAAGACCTCTTGTTCCTTTCAAAGTATAACCATAATCTAGTGACTTATATATATGTAAATAGCTGTTAAGAAATTGAGAAATATCTCATTCAGAAATATCCTGATGGAAAACATGATTCTGGACAACTTTCGTGTTTTAACTTTTTCATGAAACGGACCAGAAAGGCCTCTTTTTGCGTGTTTTAGGTTCTGTCACAGAAGCTTTTTAGGCAGTTTTGCCGGAAAGTTTTGGTAACTTCAAATCGCCATAACTTTTGACTCGTATACTCTTTTTAGGTGGTTCAAATTGCTACGGTTTCCTTGTTAAGTCCTCTACTGTAATATGTAATAATCCAATATCATATTTTACCATTTTGATCAGGTCTTACCAAGAAAGTCACTAGTTTGCTTGTTTTAGTAACTTATCTTAACAATCCATTATAACATCTTTTACTCATTTTTACACATGTAACTCATCCAAGATCACTTAGCCTAGGATCAAGCCACACAAGGGATGACTCCCCCCCCCCTATGGCGGTTCACAAGGGATAAGGGGGGTGAGTTGGCTTGCTTGGATGATAATATCTAGATATTTGCTAGTTTTGACTCCGGGAAATGCCAACCGTAAATGATTAGGCCTTAAAACGTAAAACCGGGTGTCGTAAAATTATGAAACTTTAAAGTATTGTTAGAAATGTCCATATGTCCCATAATAACATATAAAATGAGTGGTAGGTTCCATTTGGGTGGTAAACCCTGCTAAAAACTGGAAACACGGGTCTAAAACGCGTAATACGTAAAATGTACGAATATTGCGTAAAATTGAGAAAAGTGAAATGTTACTTTTCTAATATGATATAAATGATTTAAAATAATTTATAATGTCTAGACTGGGCTCAGTCTAGTGTCGGTTGGTATTAAATGTCTTTTAGACATCAAACCGTAAGCCTAAAAATCACGAAATGACTTATAAAATCAAGGAATGATTTTTAGTCAATGGAGGAGGGAAAAATATGTTTACTTATTTTAATAATTTGAAAGCTCAAATCATCTTAGAAATGCGGTGCAGGTATAGGCTAGGGTTACGGGTGAGTAAAAACGCTTAAAACTGAAAATACTCATTTTTCACGGCCGAAGTTTATTTTGGTCATGTTTTTCTCAGTCATGATTTATTCTCAAATAAATCATGAGTGTGTTAAACATTTTTATGATACTGGGAAAATTAACGCGACCGAATTTCGTTGTGCGTAGAATTTCTGAATGACGTTTTACCCTAAAACGTGTAACTACGTGTAATTCCTTAATAACTTTCACGAAAATGATCTGACGAATGTCAAACATTTAATTTGCCATGGAAATGATTTATCACTCGAGAATATGAAATAAAAATCAACTTTCGGGAAAATTTCAAAAAGAAATGAATAGTAAAAATCAACTTTCGGGAAAATTTCAAAAAGAAATGAATATATCTACTAAGATAGCACACTAGTGAAGTTGGTTTGAAACACGAATAATCTGACCTAATTGAACTTATTCGTGTTCTGGTAAAAACGACACCACTAGTGACAATATAACTACGGATGTGAAGTTGCTGCAAGAAAACTGATTTTTAAGATAAATGCAAATATTACTAAACTAACCATAACTTAGATGATCACCCAATTTTTGTTAGTTGCAATAAGAGCTTTTAAAGGCACACTGAAATACTTGTTAAGCCAATGAATAACTAGAATGTAATTTAGTTAATCTCGAACAAATACTTGTCTCGTGGGCTGTTCATTGTTTAATAAAGTAAGGAACTTCTAGTAGTATGACTACCTTACGCATCAACCATCTCAAGTATATCACGGTTCCTATTAGATGCGGTGAAATGGGTGGCAGTTGGTTTGGATAACAGGGCAAGACTCAAGACAGGACAGGTTCAGTCGGAGTTGATACACTTTGAGTACTTTTGACATTTTCTCTTAACTTTTCTCAATGTTATCTGACTCATCATAGATAGAACAATACCGAATCCACGATTTTTATAAGTCAGCAGGTTGGAATTGGTAACTTTAGTTCTTATGCTGCACATTAACTTGGTTAGGATATTGGGTTTAGTAGCCTCTTAATATTGTGGTTAAATGTGACGAGAGATATTGGATAAGCAAATAACTTGAATAGAAAACGAAGCATGAGGTAATGTATTATGCTTGTTCACTTAGATTATGACAGCAGAGATATATTAACTTGTCTCGTAACAAGTAACTTCACATCAGTAAAATATACCTTGTCAATGAGTTCATAGCCAACTTTGAGCCTTACGTCTTGTTCTTTCTGAAAATCTAGAATGTTCCACACCAACTCAAGAGCTCCATGTGGTATTGGCTGGTTATGATGCACAAGTAGAATAAGAGAGCATAAGAATTGATAAAAGTTATCGATGCTTTAAGTTTAGGAAAGTATTTAGTATAAATAATGTTTTCCCAATTTTCTAGCTGATAATACCCCATTTAACCCCTATTTCCCACCAACCCACTTTCCCACAATTGCTTATATGTAGTCTAAAACCAACATACTCGAAAAATGAAGACCGAGACTCACCTGATTCAACTCTTGGTCAATATCACAACGCCCTTTCAGAACAAAGTTCATAAACCGATTGGATGCCACCGGATATGCCTTTTTGCCACGTAAGGTACAACTGAGTTTTTCATTTTTATCATAGTGTAATCCAGCTCCAAGACAAGCTGACAGCTGTATTGAGTAAGTAGACGTGTTAACATCGTGTAAACTAAAGACATGTAGACATCTTCGGTACAGATAGTAATTGGGTCAATGTTGTCAATTCTACTGAAGAAAGTAAACTTAAGCAGAGAAATGGTAGCATACATTAGGATAGAATTGCCTAACAAGTGCACAAAGAAAAGTTGGAGCTCCAGTCCCTGTATCGAGTTCTCCATTAAGCTGCAATATTAGCAATTGAAAAGTTAAGACAATTCCCAAGTTTAAGCTAAAACCACATATGAAAGACCACTTTATTTCTGTAGTTTTCAGGAAGATTACAACTTAACTGAGCGAGAGTTTACTAACACAAGTGGTGTTTTAGCCAGAACTAGAGAAAGATAAAATGTGTATACGGAACACAAACATCATCGGAAGTATACACTCTTTTTACGGGATCAAGTCCCAACTGTGAGATTGTTGTGTTTGTGTGAGATTGTATGCTCTGTTTGGGAGAGGGCTTAAACTTTTAAAATAAGATGGCTTACAAAATATGCTTTGTTTGTCACAAGCCTCCATAAGCCCAAGCATGGGCAGAGCTATTAAGGGACCGGGAAGGGTCCCGACCCCCTAGGCCTAAGCCCGTTAGTGTATTTTTTTCGCGATTTCATAGCACAAACTGAAACTGCTGATAAAAGGCAAGCACCATAGCATTCGGTCAGCTACTTTGGTACTTACCTTTTATCTGCAGCTTATAGGCCGCATTAAGAATAATTTTAGACTATTTTAACTTTATATTATCTTTAAGCATGTTTAAGAGAAAAACAACACAATACAAATACAAAAACAAAACCTACTTAAAATCTGGTCCAACACGATTCAGAGCACGAAACCCAATATTTTCTTTGAAATTCCTAACTCCACCTATTCCACAAAACAACGGACACTATATATCATAAACCGTATAAACCAATAAACAAATAAAACACATTCCACTTTTTTTTTAAAAAAAGGTGATACTTATCAGATTCCTGAAAAATGACATATATATTATCAGATTCCGACTACTACCAACAATAAACTATATTGGTGTAAGCGTTTATGTAGCTCAACTGATACTTAGTGCTGACTTCAAATCTCTAAACCTGGGTTTTTCTTTTCTTCATTTTAAAAAACAGGCTTGAACATAATTAAGTGTCTTAGCTTGTAGGTTTTTATTATATAAACAATTTTGTTAGCGTCATTGAGTTTAATCATACTGTGACGGTTACCTATGTTATTATTCTAATTCTAGATAGTTTAAAGTATTAAGCACCCAAGACCCTGTTCTGTGTATGCCATCTACTATAAGCACACTGTACATTTAGCAAATGCGAAGGATCATACTTACATTGGGGAGTTTGACGGGCACGCTTGTTCCTGTTACAATGTGTTAATGAGAAGCTGCGAAAGCGCAAGAAATCACACTATGGGACTGCATAAACCCAAAAATTGTCTTATAAGCATCATGTCCAAATCAGAACTAAAATATTCAATTTCTTATGAAATAAAAGTAGCCGTTATTTAGCAAACACCCAAAATAAATTTGTAAACAAAAAACACCCTCTAAAAAACACGAAAACATGCCGCTTCCGCGATCATTAACATATATTCCATAATCAGATAATTTTCATCATAAAAACATACCTATTTTGCGATCATCAACATATCTTCCAGGGACTGGTAGCCATCCAACGTTCTAGCCAACTCCATACATTTCTTCCACATACAGTCTAGCTGGAGTAAGTAATTAGGAATATATGATCAGTGTGTGCAAAAATACTCGACACAAAGAAACAAATCTTGGATACCAATACAACCACCTGAGAAAACGTAGATAAAAACTTCTTATATCCTAAAATTTTTAAAACAATATGATGTGCAAATGGCCTATGTGTAGAAAAACCCAAAAAAAATCACTAATTGCTCGAAATCCCAATAAAACCCTAATTCCGAAAATTGTAAATGGAAGCAGAATTTGTTTGATTATTGGTAAATTAAATACAATAACATAAAATTTATAGCTAATTAATGCATCAGGGTGATTTCGCCCAATTTTTTTATGAAAGTGTTTAGCATAATCAATAAAATTAATAAAAAACACAAACTAAGTGAAAAAAAATCCAGATAATCTTACCTGATTTACCTGATTTGGATGCGACGGGGCTGTGTTTTGTGTTTTGTGGATGTGGATTGAGAGAATGGAAGAAACATCTAGGACTGTGTATGTGTGAGGGAGTGTTTTGTGTTTGTGATTTGTGTTTTGTGGATGTGGAGATCGGCGGTTTTGGGCCGGCGCACCATCAGCAACCGAGCCGGGCCCAACCCAATAAGGGGAACTAAATTTTTTTATACCCATTATATGTATTAGGCCCAACCCACTATGGATATTATAATATAGGAGCATTTTTTTTTTTCGTGTCAGGCCTAATTATTTTTTGACGTTCTCAGCACCGCCCCTAGATGTGGATTGAGGGAGTGGAAGAATAAGTGTGGGAGGTAGCAATTCACGGTTGGTAGCAATTCTCCTGTTCCTCTCCTCACAAAGACACTGTAGTAACCATTTTGGCCGGGTCGGGTAAGAAACAAAGTTTTACCCGAGCATCCCGCTGAATGTTATATTGTATAATATAATATAATATAATAATTACACATCATGTAATTGACGGGGTTTTTCTAACTTGTGCCATAAGGCACAAGTCAAGCACACCAAAAGTACCATGGGGCTCACGAAAAAGGACATTAAAATTCACAAAAAAGTACACTTGTCTGTACTTTTTTGTGGGTCCGTGAGTATTTTTATGTACTTTTTATGTGCCCTTAGGGCACAAGTTAAAAAAACCCATGCAAAAGTGCTTTAAAAAAAAGTTAAAAAGTTATTACTTATTTTATATTAGATAAGGAGATTCACTTGCTCTACCTTGTTGACGCTGCATAGTCTCCCATCACCGTTTTTTCATGATGATTTATTGATAGGTTTCATCTATCATTGATGTCATTTCCAAAAACATGTCGCACATTTTTCGACAAGGCATTGATGATAGATGAAACTCGAACCATGAAGAAAAAAAAAGATTACTGGAAACTTATACAGTGAATGAGATTGAGCGGTTTGCTCATCCTTATATATGCTTTGCCAGTTTACCTAACAATAACAAAATTATCACAACTAACTTAATCTCAAACCCTAACTAACTTAACTAACTCACACTCACAGTAATGAATCTAGAAGGATTAGGTATCCACGGCTCAACTAAAGCAGCCACGTGGAAGATGACGTGGCAGCCGGAGCAAGCCGCGAGGAGTGAGTCGTAGTCGGTGATGTCACCGTAGGCGAGTTCGAGAGAGGGTGAGGGAGGAGGTAGAGATGTGAGATCGCTGGCGCGTCGGACAAACACTCGGATGGTGTGGTTGTGGTTGAGGAGCCGATTGGACCGGAAGTTGATGACGTGGATGAGATCGAAGTCACCGAAAAACTTTTTGGTTAGAGAAAATGACAGTGTCTGTGTGAGATTAAGAAATGAAATGAAATGAGTAACTGAGGGTTGTACCGACTCTTTGTTAGTATTTAGTGATATTACAAACATGCCCTTCCATAGTTAACTATGTTAAAATAACAATTAAACTTTACCATTAGATTTAAAAGGAATGGATGGTTGAGATCAAGGGATATGTTCTTTAGAAAAATCTTGTTTCGTATTGAACTTTTGTCATTTGTTTGTATTGAATGGTATATAAAATATTTTATCATCTCAGTTAGATGAGACTCAGAAATATTTTATCATAAATATTCCCTGTATAACCCACTAGTTAATATGGTAAATTAGATGAGTAATCGCACGTAACATCGCAAGTTCATTAATTTTTCTAGTCTTTCATAGATAACACATTAAACCTTTTGTTTGAACAGTAGTTTTTTTTCGCACTCTATATCACGTATCTCACAATTTATCTCACAAATGACTTAAGCGAAGCTTGAACCCATAACCTTTTAGTTAATTGGCAACTCATCAATTTACTTATTTAACATGATGTATGTTTATTATTCAAATGCCAACAACGTCCTTTTCCTTATGAAGAAATGAAATGTGTTTGACTCAAAACATAATTACTTTGATACTTTCCTATTGAAAAGTATGAAATTTATTAGTGGATGTGAGACTCATATACAAATGTGGGAGTTTTAGTATTCATCACGAATCTCATAGGATGATAAATGTGTACGGGAAAGGTTTTCTTGAACCTCAAAGAAAATACATGTAGGTCCACCTACTTTAAGGTGATGTAGACTCATGTGATGTAAGGTTATTGATGTTGACATATAAGCAAAAAGTACTCTACATGGCATCATGTGAATTTTGAAGGCTTGTACCATATTTCATTTAAGACTATAACAACATGTTTTTACAGCAGTTTTAGCAAATACTAATATTTTAGTATCAAACTCGTATAAAAATAACGCATTGTTTTTCATGAATTTGGTATGGACAAGCACATTCCAGAAAATAGCATGGTAAAAATGAACGCATGGTCAGCAAAGTTCATCCCACATTGGATTGAAGAAGTCATACATGGCAGTCTGTTCAAATAAGCAGTAATTTGACATCTAAACATATCACTTATTATCTTTTGCTTATTTTCTTTTTTAGTTTTTTATGTTTTGTAGGTAATAAATAGAGGGTCTGATCCTGTGCAAATGGATACTTCTACATAGCTTAAGGACTAAAGTGAATGATCCTAGCCTATATAATCATCTCATCTGCTTGGGTTATTTTGGAACAATCGATACATTAATTCGCTCTCAAAGAGCTGTTAATGCTTCTTTCTTTCATTCATATTTTTTTTATCATCTTGATCAGTCTCTTCACTATAATCGTTTGATTATTATTGTTTTAACAATAATCTGATCTTGTATTCTTTGCTTATTGATAGTTGGTAATCTGTGCCAACTATTGAGTTTTATCAGCTAATAAAAGATTGTTTGAGGTTTTAGCTTATCTTTGATACCATCGTACATGGTACCAGAGCTATAGGCTGTTGATTATTATAGATTTGAATTTCTAGCATTTCCAAGAAATATGGGGATCTTGTCTTCCTAATTCATCCGGTGGTAATTAATTGTGTTCTGGGACATCTGTGATGGTTATTTTGGAGATCTGGTATATTTGGGCTTTGATTTGAAGAAAATTAGGGTTTGTTCTTGAAACCCTAATTTACTAATAATTGGGGCTTTTGTTCTTTGAGTATTCTCTGGCTTATTTGGTTCATAATCAACCCTTAACTAAGTGAATTAAGGGTGATTGTGATTGGATCTTTATTCTTTCGGCTTTATATTGCACTGTAAATCTTTTTTCATTAAGAATAACAATATTTGAGTTTTGTGGGTGCAAACGGGTAAATTAACATCTTGATCTGCCACCATTTGAGTGGTACGAATACCTGCTCTAGTTTACCCCAATCCACAAACTTAGTACTAGTTGATTCTTGGGTGTGAGTTTATTTTATATTCTGTTCTTTATTAGATTGAAGGATGATAGGTTAGGATAGCTTTGGAGATTGATATGGGAATTGGTGGTTATTTGTGATTGAAGGAGTTTGGTGATTGTTTCTGTTTGTTTAGTTGTCTGCTTTGTTTTTCTCTTATCTGTTCTCTAATTGTTTTATTATCTGGTTTATAAGTCTACTTTGTGATGAGACGAAAAATGATCCGTTTTTAGGGGGTCATTTAAGCCCGAATCCGACTTTATTTGATTAAATATTTCCCTAAATCGTTCCTTTTGTGATTTTAGGTACTTGGAGAGTAAATTCTGGAAAAGAAGCCATTTTGGACGTTTTTGGAGCATAAAAGTGAAGAAAACGGCAAAGTCTCAATTTTCCATGCTGGGAACAGTACATGAAGGCGTCAAGAGTAATTCCCTGACGGCGTCAAAACCCCAAGAATTAAAATCCGTAGTTGATGACGGCGTCACACACAGGGCGTCAAGAGTAATTTGTGTGACGGCCTAGGCCTTGACGGCGTCAGAAGTAGATCAAGGCCGTCCGAGGAAGTATTTGGCGGCGAGATGACGGCGTCACACCTTTGTTCATGACGCCGTCATCCCCATTTTCCTATATATAGTTTTCTAGTTTTTCACATTTAAAGAGAGAAGTTTGGGAGAAACCCTAAAGACGATTTTGGTGCAACTTTTACAGGTTTTTCAAGGGTTCCAACCCCTTGATACCTTGCATTGTAATTGAGATAAGTGTTCTTCTAATTCAATCAATATGTCTATGTGTTGGTTGTCTATATCTTGTTCTTGTCTCAATTCCATTATGTTAGGCTAGATCTCTTTTGTGTTTGCTTAGATCTAATGAAACCTAGATATTGATTATGTGTTGATTACTTGTTTATTCTTGTCTTGGATGAATGATTTATATGTTAGGCTTAAGAAAACTGGCAGATCTCCAAATGGTAACATGCTTGAACGTCTTAAGAAACATGAACCGAGGCGTACTAGGTCTTTATTGGTTGTATTTAATGCATGAGCCACTGTTTACAATCCCTATAGTTGTGCTGGGCATGGTGTAGGAGGAGATAAGAGCTCATAGAATTGGGGAGTTATGTATGCCACCCCATGAATGGTATTAAGGAATACAATCCGTCATCCATACAATTATAACAAGTAATTAACGTGTAAAAGATATCTAGGGAGTAGTGAAATCTAAGTAAACACATTTTCTCCAATTACTGCTCACAACCTTAGTATAAATTAGTTGATTTTCATTTTTATTATTTTATTTTGATTGCATTGTAGTATTGGGTTAGTTGACTAGCAACTAATTCCGCCCACTCTTCCAAAACCCGAGATTTTTACTTGCTTTCCATAAAATATAAAAATACAAAAAGAATCATCCCTCACCTTTAGAACTAGTAATTAGGCTTTCTAATCCTAGCGACACTATTCCTAAGCTGAACGATCAATCCCCCGGTACTTGTCACTATACTATACTACAACGATCAGGTACACTGCCTGGTGGGGGTTGTAAGCTTCTCGAGATCCCTCGAGAGGTAAAACCTGTTGCGATTCCCACGCATCAAGTTTTTGGCGCCGCAGCCTGGGTAAAAAATTGTTATTGTCTAGGTTAGGATTTCTTTTTATTAGGTCTACTTGCTAGATTCCTTTCTAGTAAGATTTTATTTTTATTTTTAGGTCTTCTTTAGTCTATCTTAATTCTTCGTGTCTTTGTTCGTAACTCTTTACCATCCGACATCATGGAAGGTGGTAACATCTTTGAACCCGTCATCCCACCACAACAAAACCCACCACTAGAACCCCTTAGGCCCCGAACCTTAGGAGAATATTCCCGACCTAGCCACCAAGGCTACCGAAACACCATTGAGCTCACCGGAGCCAATGTGACCCCCTTGCGATCCGACACCATCCGGTTGGTGCAAAGCGGATGTGCATTCCATGGACTTCGTTCTGAAGATCCAAACCAACATCTTAAGGACTTTCTCAAAATCGTAGATTCCATAGACCTAGGTGTTGAAACTAGAGAGACTACCCGTTTACGCCTATTCCAATTCTCTCTACGGGATCAAGCTAGTCAATGGCTTGAGCGTTTACCCGCGGGATCCATCACCACATGGGATGATCTCACCACTCGTTTCCTTGCTCAATTTTTCCCACCGGGGAGAACAACTAAGCTTAGGAATGACATCTTGATGTTCCAACAACGTCAAAATGAATCTCTTTATGAAGCATGGACTCGTTTCAAGGACTTACTCCAAAAAGTCCCTCATCATGGCATAGATCTTTGGCTCCAAGTCCAAATTTTTTATGACCATATCGACATCCCCACGAGGCGAACCATTGACCAATCGGCCGGTGGTAAGCTACGTGATCTTAGTGCGGAACAATCATGAGAACTCATAGAAGATCTTGCTCTCTATGACAACGAAAGTTGGAATGATCCCCGTGATTTGAACGAAACGGTCAAGGCAATATCTTTGCCTTCGAACAATTCTAGCACTCCCAACCGTAGAATCATGGAACTTGAAGGTCGAGTCAAGTCTCTCATGAAATCCTACGAAGCTCATAAACCTTCAAGCCAATTAAGCAGAATCGCCTCTACATGCAAACTATGCAATGGCCCTCATGAGACCCATAACTGCATGGAACTTCCAAAACATGCTTATAACGAATTCACATCATCACACGTTGGTCAGGGTCCTCGAACTTCTGCCGAAGCCTATGAGGCATGGAAGGATAAACCTGATTTTAGAGGGTACCAAACGCGAAGCGTATCCTTCAATGACTCCTCGCCACTCACTTGGTTCGAGCATTTTCCGTCACAAGGTATTCCTAGGCAAAGCTATGAAGATACTTTAAAAAAATTCATTCTATCTCAAGAACTACAGCTCACTACGCTCGAGGCAAAATTTAAACAACAGCAGGCTGACGTGAACAACAAGATTTGTAATCTGTTGACTGCTATCAAAGAGCATATTGATAATAAGCCCATTCACGTTGATGAGGTTAAATCTGCTACCGTCATGAGTCCACCAGCCTCCCCTATAAAAATAAAAAGTCCTAGCAAGTTATTCAAACATCTATCTCCTAACGGAAAAGAACCTATCAACCCCCTGGACCAATCCACTTCGTAAACACCATCACCACAATATCTGCTTCAACATCCAACCCAACCCAACAACAAACTAACAAATTCAGTCAGACAGCGAAAGATGAGACCTCAAAGGTTGACCATGCTTCGGCAAGGAAACCTACCTACTCACCCGAGCAATGCACCGCGCAAGAATCCGACAAACCGGATGAAAGGAACGAGAAATCGGAAGAGCATGAGAAAGATCCAACCATTTTGGGTAAATCTATTATAGAAGAATCCGAGAGAAAAATGGAGGATGTTATTAATGTGGGTAGCAATCAGACTAAGGAAAGTAACCCTAAAGTTTTCAGGATCCCCTGTACCATTAAGGAAAAGCTCTTAACCGATAGTCATATAGATCCTAGCTTCCCAGTCAACATAATCCCCCTTTCCCTATACCACAAAACCTTCCCAGAGCACATTGCGTATGAGAGAGTAATAGAAAATTTATCAATTAGGATTGGAGAGCTTGTTTGCAATACTGACCTCACCGTGGTTGATGACGCGGACCCTCTCACCAATCAAACGTTAACCCACCTTGTCCTTGGGATACCATTTATCAATGAATCGGGAGCAATCCTTGATGAGAAAGATGGTAGTGTAGTACTCACCAATGGTGTTAGGAAGGTAATTTTTCGTAGGGATAGTGAGGAGGTGTACGAGTATCGTCCCTCTCTTGAGGGGAATCTATATGGGTCAAAGGATGGAGAGTTGGGGAAGATAAGACGACGTGATCCGAATAATCTCAAAATGCCCTGCATGATCGGTCATAAGTACTTCGATAACATATACATTAATGTATTCCTGCCAAAGAATTTTATGTCATTGTTTCATTATAACAATATCTGCAGATGGGGGATTATTTACAAGGGAGAGAAAGTGCTTGGTAAGGATCATGAAATCCAGGTGTTCGTAGGAAATATAGCATTCCCTATGGAATTCACGATTGTGGACAACATAGAGGACTATGTCGACCCTAGGTTATCACAAGTCGTCTTTGGAGCACCCTTTTGTGAAATCACTAATTTGATAGTGGATGACTTGAACGGAATCATGACCTTCACTGATGGGATTAGGAGGATTTCATACCAAACGCCATACAAGAGAAAAGACCTTAAGGGAATAGATTGTGACGGGCTTGATATGATGAGCTCCCAACTTATCTTGTGTGATGAAGATGTTAGGAGAGGGTGTAGGAATATTTCTGATTTATCATGTGGATTCTTTAAGAATGTTAGTAAGCTTGGTTCTAAGTATCGACAAGATGTTTTCGAATTCGAAGATCCGAAGTACTTGCACTATGAAAGCGATACTAGTTTAGAAGACGACCTAGAAAGTGGAACCAATGATGAGATCACGTAGTAACCCATGACCTTGAGTCTAGCTACAAGACTCGTAAATAAAGAAAAGCGCTTCTTGGGAGGCAACCCATGCTTTGTGTGATTTTCATTTTATTTGTTTGTTATTTGCTTCCATATGCATGCTTTATTTTTATTGTTGGTAGATCATGTTTCTAAACTAAATAGTGGAAATACTTTACTATGTTGTTTGGCCTAGTCTTAACTCCAACCTAAAAGTATTTTTGCAAAAGATAAGTGTAAGGGGAAACCCCAAATATGTTTTTAAGAAACAAACCGATCATGATTCTCCACAATATTAAATGAGCATGTATATTCGTATTTGTTAGAGTCAAATGCTTGTATTGAGTCATAATGAAGTTTTGCAGGATTTTCCAGGAAGTAGGACCAAGTTTTTCCAGAAATTTTCCGGAAACTTAGCATAAGAATTTCTGCAGGTCCATTCTGACGGCGTCATGAGTTTACTCTTGACGGCGTCAGGAGTTAAAAATCTGGAAATTTTACCGGTTTTGTTTTTCTAACGGAGTCTTATGGTTTTTGTGAATTATTAAGTTTTATAATCTCCAGGAAATCTGCAAACTTCATTCCACAAGCATTATATCTTACTTTGTTTTCTAGGATTTAGTAACTTATATAGGATGCCGCCGATTTTACGCGAGGTTGTCTTGTCTATTTTTGTCAGGATTTACAGGTTATTTTCGACAAGGAGATGATTTATATTCTGGAAGGGAAGCTTTGTTGGTTCATTTTCTTGGAGGAAGATTTAACCTGACACCCTATAATCCATACCGAGCGAATCAGGGGAGTATTTGATTTCATTCTCTTTACTTTTTCACTTTTACATTCTTTACTTGAACATTCGGGACAATGTTCATCTAAAGTGTAAGGGGAGGGTAAAAAGATGATATCTTACATATGCACTTTCGCTTGAGTTTGTTTTGTTTGACAGTAGATGTGTAATAAAACTATGAGAAATACTTGTTAGTGTAATTTTAGCGCCAAATTTAAATTTTTTTACAACATTTAGGAGTGAAACTTTAGCCATAGCAAGCGTCTCATGGATAGGAGATTGTATGACTAGCACATAACCGTATATTCAGAAAAAATTTTCCACCCAAATATATGAGGTTCGCCTTTAGATTTGATAGGAAAAGCATTCATTATTAGTGCTTATGAGTGTACCGGTAGCATTTAGATTCTAGAACTTGCGTTAGTGATGCATCCCGAGACCGCTAGTGAGACTACATTCGTGTGGTAGGATTTACTACATGATAAGAGGCATTAGGATCACCCTTGTGTTAAACCCGTATCATAATTACTTGACCATTTAAGTCATACTACTTGACTAGTTAAGTCAACTAATTTTTCCCACACCCTTAGCGTTGTACTCATTTTTAGTACACGAAACCCCTAGTACACCCCTCCGAGCCTATCTTTTCGTTTCTAACTTTAAGCATCTTACTTAAAGGAAGAATTTGTTACACCCCACTTAAATGTACAACCAAATCGCCTTAGCCTTCCGTGTATGCGCTCATTTTTAGTGCATTATTGTTATTTGTTAAACCCTAAGTTAACTTTCTAATTGATTACATGGTTGCTAAGTCGAGTCATATCCTTGTACATATTGTTTTGGGACGATTGGGACTCATGGGTAAGTACTTATTTTATGGAGTAATGGGGAAGAACATCATTTATTACCCCCATATGTACGTTAATCTTAAAAGTGCTCCAAGTGTTTTGATTTTCTTGATTCGAGTCATTAGATTAGTTAATTGTAAAGTATGTAAAGATTCAAGTGTAAGGGGAACGTTCATCCCCTATAATGTATTATTTTGGATGGTAGGGTAAGAGTGTATGCAAAAAAAAAAAAAAAAAAAAAAAAAAAAAAAAAAAATGAAAAATCAAGAAAAGAAAAAGAAAAAAATAGAAAAAGAAAAAAAAAAAGAGAAAAACATACGGACTACCATCCCTTTTCATTCTATGTTCATTTTATGTTTTTGTTATTTTTCATTTATTAGCTTAAGTTTAGTCTAGTCTTGGCTTAGCAACGCCGTATTGTACATGTAATTAACCAAGATTGTTAACTCGCCACCAGTAAAACTTCCTTTATCCAACAAAACCGTGTAATTCATATCCCTATACTTAACGTTACAACCCTTTAAAAGACCTCTTTGATAGTTTATCCTAGGTGCTTACGCCATGTGGTGGAGGTTTGATCCTTTCCCAAGCCTATGGTAATCTATTTTGCTATGATAGGTAGTGAGAGATATCTTCCATTTCTATAATGTTATATTACTTTATTACACCCGAGAGATGTGAGTATCTAAACACTATTTGTGAGGTGCTAGTGTATGACCTCCGAGCTTGTCTATTGGTCTTTAGTGGAACGATTATTTGTTGTAATTACTTTTATATTAGTGTTAAATGACCCCTAACTTGTCTTTTAAGTAGAATAAAAGCGCATTTGCTTGAGGACAAGCAAATCTCAAGTGTAAGGGTATATGATGAGACGAAAAATGATCCGTTTTTAGGGGGTCATTTAAGCCCGAATCCGACTTTATTTGATCAAATATTGCCCTAAATCGTTCCTTTTGTGATTTTAGGTACTTGGAGAGTAAATTCTGGAAAAGAAGCCATTTTGGACGTTTTTGGAGCATAAAAGTGAAGAAAACGGCAAAGTCTCAATTTTCCATGCTGGGAACAGTACATGAAGGCATCAAGAGTAATTCCCTGACGGCGTCAAAACCTCAAGAATTAAAATCCGTAGTTGATGACGGTGTCACACACAGGGCGTCAAGAGTAATTTGTGTGACATCATAGGCCTTGACGGCGTCAGAAGTAGATCAAGGCCGTCCGAGGAAGTATTTGGCGGCGAGATGACGGCGTCACACCTTTGTTCTTGACGCCGTCATCCCCATTTTCCTATATATAGTTTTCTAGTTTTTCACATTTAAAGAGAGAAGTTTGGGAGAAACCCTAAAGACGATTTTGGTGCAACTTTTACAGGTTTTTCAAGGGTTCCAACCCCTTGATACCTTGCATTGTAATTGAGATAAGTGTTCTTCTAATTCAATCAATATGTCTATGTGTTGGTTGTCTATATCTTGTTCTTGTCTCAATTCCATTATGCTAGGCTAGATCTCTTTTGTGTTTGCTTAGATCTAATGGAACCTAGATATTGATTATGTGTTGATTACTTGTTTATTCTTGTCTTGGATGAATGATTTATATGTTAGGCTTAAGAAAACTGGCAGATCTCCAAATGGTAATATGCTTGAACGTCTTAAGAAACATGAACCGAGGCGTACTAGGTCTTTATTGGTTGTATTTAATGCATGAGCCACTGTTTACAATCCCTATAGTTGTGCTGGGCATGGTGTAGGAGGAGATAAGAGCTCATAGAATTGGGGAGTTATGTATGCCACCCCATGAATGGTATTAAGGAATACAATCCGTCATCCATACATTTATTACAAGTAATTAACGTGTAAAAGATATCTAGGGAGTAGTGAAATCTAAGTAAACACATTTTCTCCAATTACTGCTCACAACCTTAGTATAAATTAGTTTATTTTCATTTTTATTATTTTATTTTGATTGCATTGTAGTATTGGGTTAGTTGACTAGCAACTAATTCCGCCCACTCTTCCAAAACCCGAGATTTTTACTTGCTTTCCATAAAATATAAAAATACAAAAAGAATCATCCCTCACCTTTAGAACTAGTAATTAGGCTTTCTAATCCTAGCGACACTATTCCTAAGCTGAACGATCAATCCCCCGGTACTTGTCACTATACTATACTACAACGATCAGGTACACTGCCTGGTGGGGGTTGTAAGCTTCTCGAGATCCCTCAAGAGGTAAAACCTGTTGCGATTCCCTCGCATCACTTTGTTTATCTTGTTTGTTTATTCATTATGGCCGGTGATGATATTGTTAAGAATTCTGATGTTGGTTCATCCTCTGAATTAAAACATACTTTTGGTGATTCTCTTTATCTGCATCCTAATGATACTAGTGGTACTCTTATTGTGTCTGTTAAACTAACTAGAACTGAAAATTATAAAATATGGAATTTTGATATGACATTTGCTTTAAGGAATAATAACAAACTTGGATTTATTGATGGAACCTGTAAAAGAGATAATTCTAATCCTGGACTTGCTAATCAATGGGACACATGTAATTCTGTGGTTGTTACTTGGATCTTAAACTCTTTGAGTCCTGAGTTGTTTTTTTTTAAATGTAAATTCATTAAGAAAGCAGCCATAAAAGGCAAATGTTACAAACAATACAGGAAACCAAAATACAAGCAGGCATTGGACACACTCCAAGCTCAATAACAAAACTATCAATAGCAGTAAACTAACAAGAGGATACAGCCCAACTGCATAACCAAGGATACTCTGAATACATCAAGATGAACACTGAACTCAATCAGCATCCTTTGAAACATCACCATATCCAGGACTGCACAGGGGGCAACTCTTGTAGTTTACAACTAAACAATATAACATAAAGAGGAATAACAAAACTAACAAACCAGACACAGATTCAAACCAACAGAAACATACAATATCATCAATCTTCAAACCATAACAGATCCATCCAATAACAGCAATCTTCAATCCAAACCATAATAGATCCATCCAATAACAGCAATCTTCAACCCATAACAAAAATATCCAATAACAGCAATCTTCAATCCAATCTAGCCTCAAACTTCAACAAACCCAGCAGCAATCAATCACTACCAAACCAATCTCTCAAATCCTTTTTTCAGATGGAATTGCCTCCTTAAAAACCTTTTCACCAAGTAAAACCCAGGGTGGGAAAAAACTTTTGGAAAAGACAAAAAGAGTGCAACTTCCATATAACCATAGAAGACCAAAAATATCCAATATCTCTCAAATACGAACATCACAGGTTGAGAACAATCAAATCACCATCAAACTCACCAAAAAACCATCAGCAATGAACCAAAAGATGAACAGAATGATACAAGCAATAACACAACATTAAACCCTGCTAAAGTATAGGCACCAGCCATCAACTCAATGTCTATCAGAATTATCATAACTAACCTGGTTACTATCCACATATCTACTCTTATCCATATGCAAACTCCATATACTAAATGCTTTAACAACCTCTTAGACTGCTTAATGGTTAGGCCCCTAATTTTAAGTCTCACAGTGTTCACAATATGCTCAAAGAGACATTCAATACTTCTATCTTTTTGTTGATGAATTCTAAAGTTTCTCTCCTTTCACAAGAAATAAATAGTTGCCCCAAACACAAGTCTCTGAATAACACTCCAAATAGAGTTATTTGCAGGCTTAATAGCTAATCCCGAAACAACACTAGCAAGGTTATTACTTAGGTTATCCAACAAGGCCATGGGTTTTAATCTTTCCCACAATCTCCTAGAATACGGACATGTAAAAAATAAATTATTATGGGATTCATTATCACTTCCACACAAATTACAAGTCAAATCAGGAACATTAAACCATCTAGCCAACCTGTCCTTGGTTTTAAGTCTCCCCTTAACAGCAATCCAAGATATGAATGCATGTCTAGGTATGCATTGAGAATACCAGATATGTTTATACCAAATTACTTTAGGGGATCACATCTAATAGCCTTCCAAACCTCACTAGCACTAAACTTTTTGAGTTTTCCTTTTTTATTATACCATACAGTTTTGTCCTCAACATCGCTAGTAATACTAGGTATAGATACATTAATAACCTCCCCATAAACATCCAACCAGTCACTAGGCCATTTCCATCTTCCATTATTAATCATGTCACACACTTTTGTGTCAAGTTGTAAACCAGTTTGTTCAATGATTCTATGACTAATAATCTTACACAAAGGGCCCTTATCATGCCATTTATCAAACCAAATATTACAATTTTTACCATTCCCAATTTCAACATTCACAAAGTTCCTAATATTATCCCTAAGGTTAAGAATCTGTTTCCAGTACCAAGAGTGACTCTTTTTACAAACAACATCCCGCAGATTAGTACCTTTCAACTTATAGGCTTTAATCCATCTAACCCAAATAGAATCTTTATTACACGCAATGTTCCATAAGTGCTTAGCCATAAGTGCAATATTCGATTCACGAAGAGATCTCAACCCTAATCCACCCTGAGACTTAGGCATACAAGTATCTTTCCACTTAATACTCACCATACCAATAGCATTTCTATTATTCGCCCATAAAAAATTCTTCAAGAGCACCAGTACACTTGCAGGGAAGATAAAACAAAAGCAACAAGTTATAACCTACCAGCGAAAGACAGACTCCTATTTTTCCAATCATTAATCTTGTTTTTGACCATTTCAATCAGAATTCTACAGTCATCAGAATTAATTCTTTTAGAAATAAGAGGCATACCAAGATATCTAATGGGCAACGTACCTTCTCTAAACGGCATGACTAACTTAATTTCATCTTTGATTTCAGGAGGAATATTACAAAAGAAAGTTTCACTCTTAGCCATACTAGGGTATAATCCAGAAGATAAACTAAATTCATCAAGTCCTCTTCTTAAGATAGAAGCAGAGATCATATCACCATGACATAACATTAACAAATCATCCGCAAAACAAAGGCTAGTAATATTGAGCTTCTTACAACCAGTATGATATTTGAATCTTCTATCATTCCTAATTTGTCTTTTCACCATTAGATTCAAAACCTCCATGATAAGAGTAAAAAGGTAGGGTGATATAGGATCACCCTGCCTAAGTCCACTTTTCGCCTTAAAGAACCCATGAGACTCTCCATTGATACATATGGAAAAAGATGCAGATTTGAGGCAAGTCATAATCCAGTCTATCATAACAGGGTGCAAACCGAATTCTCTAAGGCAAAATTCTAGGAAAGACCAACTAACACTGTCATAAGCTTTTTGAACATCAACCTTGTAAGCGCAATTCCTAGTTTTATTCCCCCAAGTGTATCCTACCATGAATTCCTGGGCAAGAAGTATATTATCACTAATTTGCCTCCCTGGTATAAACGCACTCTGATTAACATCAACAAGCTCATTTAGAACTTTTTTAAGCCTATTGGTGATAATCTTACTAATCCCCTTATAAACCACATTACAACAAGATATAGGCCTATAATCAGTTACTTTAGCAGGGGTTTTGCTCTTAGGAATAAGAGAAATTAATGTTGTATTAAGCTCACCAAGCATTTTTCCAGAAGCGAAAAATTCTTGAATAGCAGCACAAGTATCATCTCCCACCACATCCCAAACAGATTTAAAGAACTTGGACGAATAACCATCTGGACCCGACGCTTTATTATCATCAATACTGAAGATAGCATCTTTGATTTCTTGTCTTGATATAGGCTTGATCAATTCCACAGCTCTTTCTCTATCCAGTTTCTTTAAAAATAAACTTCTGGGCTCTTCAACATCATAAACACAATCCTGGGTACCAAGAAATTTTTGAAAATGAGACACAAAAATGTTAGGAACATCAGTACCAGTGTAAGCATGGCCCTCTTCATCATAGATCATATCAATCCTGCTTTTGCTAACTCTTCCTTTAACAATCTTATGAAAATATGCACTATTGAAATCTCCCTCCTTTAAACATGTAATCTTTGTTTTCTATTGCAGTAATTTTTCCTCATTAAGAGCAGCCTCATTATAAGCAGTAGCATAAATCATTTCTTCTTCCCTAAGTTGAGCATTGGTCGGGTCCTTGTCCAAATCTTCCTGAACTCTGGCCAATTCACCTCTTAACATCTTCACCTTATAAAAAACATTCCCATTATCTTTATTTAACTTTCTCATGTGATATTTCAGCGCATTAAGCTTCTTTGCTAACTTAAACATAACAAACCCCTCAACATCTATATTTCAATTTTTTTAACAATCTCCAAAAAACCTTTCTTATCAGCCAAAAAATTTAAGAACTTGAACGGTCTTGACTTCTTAACATCAATATCAGGAAATGATACAACAGCTGGACAGTGATCAAATGTGAGATATGGTAAAAAAAAAGTAGCAAAACTAGCAGGATATGACTCAATAAACTGACTATTGATCATAACCCTATCAAGTTTCTTAAGAATACCAAGTGTAGGATCTCTCATTTTCTGGATCTATGTATAAAACATCCCATACATGTTCAGATCTTCAACTTCTAATTCAGCAACACAGTCAATAAAATCCTGCATCCCATCACCTCTAGCATTCAACCCTATAGAGTGCTCATTACTCTTTAAAATAACATTAAAATCACCTAACAAAGTGCATTACTTGATCATTTTGAGCTAAAAGAGTAGCAGACAATACAAGCGGATCCCAACTCACAACAATTCTACATCCCTTACAACTATCCACAACATTAGTAACCCACTCCCATGTATCAAAAACCTCATTACATACTTTATTAACAAATTTTTTCCGCAATTGAGTTTCAATAATGCCATTAAAGTTAATATTATTACCCCCAATGAAATTCTTAATCTCAGTTTGTCTAAGAGTATTACACATCCCTTTGACATTTCACGAAGCAATTTTCAGTATCATAATTAAACAATATGAGTAGACGTTGCAGCATCCTGCACTTGACTAATATCATCATTCACCTTACTAGAAATAATATTCTGAGTTACAAATTGAGCACTACCACTCAAATCCTCAACCACTTCTTCAATCTCTTCACTAATAACATCCTGCAACTTTTCAGTTAACTTCCTATATTTTTCTTCGCCAATAAGTGATTCATAAAATTCCAACATCTCTTCAGTCCACGTCTCTAACTCAAGAATAGTGAAAGCGTGACCAGTCTTGAAAAACAGCTCAACTTCAGCAATCTTTCTCTTTATAGTTAAGTCTTTTATTCTTTCCAACTCATCTCTGTATACCTCATCATACACCTTTACATAAGCCTGATTATGTGTCAACCCCTGTTCAACCATGGTGGCTTTAACCATACTATCAGCTTTCTTTTTAGAGGACATAGTTAAATTTTCATTACTATACTTAATCTGTCTATCATAATTTTGAATCCGCAACTTTAGCCCATCCACATTAACCCTCTGAACTAACTTAACCATTTGAACTCTATAGTATTCCTTCACTTCTTCACTCCAACTATTTTTTTCATCCTAGCTAACATATAAACCTTTAGTACATGCCTCATCAATTCTATTCTTAGCAGCCTCCCATAGAACATTCTGATCACTTCCATCCTCATTATCCAAAACTGAATATCTATTACATGTACTAACCATACCTTCATTATCACCAACCTTACTTTTACCTCCTTTAATATCAACTTTTTTTTTACCCTTATCATTCTTCTCATTTGAACTTACACTAGCCTTCCCAGCTACATTTATTCCATTTGGCTTCAAATTACTTGTCTCATTGATGTTCTTAGTAGCAGGCACAACATGCACATATCTGGAATTCTCATTCTTATTGAATCTATAACTTCCAAAACCTCTTCCATTCACATTACCTCTACCTCTCCCATTAAAACCACCCCTACTAGAACTTGCACCAGTAAACATATGTTGCCCATTTGAGCCATTATTGAAAACCTCCCTTTTACCACCTTTTTTATTTGTAGTCTGCCAATCATATTCATTTCTATCAGCAGTATTCTCTTTATTCTGCTTCTGACTTTGAACCTCCACCTTTTGATTATTCCTTCCACCATTATTCACCCTTAATTTACATTTCTCTAACTCATGACCAAAAGCTTTACAAGTAGAAAATACTGGAGGTTTCCAGGGGTATTCTACTTTTAGCTTCATAGATTTACCAAGACTTTTGTAGCACACATCAACTTCATCAACTAATCCCTTCTCTGCATTCACCTCTACCAAGACTCTAGCGAAACTTGCCCTCCCATAAGCTTTCTCACACATAGACGCAGTAATACGATCCATAATAATGGGAGTACCTATTCCACTGGTAATTCTACTAATACCTTCTAAATTCCATGCTTCTAAAGGGATATTAAAAAATTTAGCCCAAACAGGAACCTTAATTGGCTCCGGCTTTTCCATACACATCCCTGCTTCCCATTTTTGAATAAAAAAAGGTTTGTTATCAACTAACCATGGCCCATTTTCTAAAACATGTTGCATACCCTCATCCGACTTAAATTTAAAGAAATAAAGTCCACACTCATTAATAATCACCTCATCTAGACTGTAAGCTCTCCACATTCTTCTCAAGGACTCATAATTTCCCAATGACTCATTTTCATGCCCACAAAATACCCCACTAAAGTCATGCCTCAGTTTTTACTTTCCTCAACAATCACAGGATCAAGATCAATAACCTACTTTCCATTTTCATCAATACAAACAGGAATAAGTTTAAGCTTACAATTTGCATTTGAATCCAACCCCTGTAAAGCAGTAGCAAAAGTCTTAGGTTCTAGAGCCTTAGTAACATTCTTATCATTCTCATTAGACGCCACACACACGCTAGTACTAACCCCCACAGACTGTCCTACATTACCCTCCTTATTACTACTCAAACTAGGCCATTTCTCTACATTGTTGAAAGAGAAATTTGCATTAGCATTACCCCCATTAGTTAATACTTCACCCCTTTTCAATATCCTAGGGCTATTAACAGGACTAGTCCTAGAATTAAGAACAGGATTATCACACACAGGAACTGGCAAAGGTCCTACATCATTAGATTCTTTATTACCAACACTTAAATCAGACACCCCATTACTAGAACTGACCTTAGTGTTTGATACATCCTGCTCACTATTTGAAATAGAATCCTTACCTTTGTTCAACTCATCACAACCAGTAACATCATTACTCTGATCATCAACACCTCATTTAATTTAACATTAACCAAATATTTTCCATCCTTATTACCTTTCCTAGCTTTTTTCTAAGATACCTTCTTACCACCCACATAACTTTGCTTATTAACACCTCTCACATGCTTATCAGTCGTATCAACACCACTATTTTGACTTCTAGTCGACCTTTTGGTACGAATACCATCAACAGTCTCCTTAGGGTTTGAAATCAAATTAGGGTTTGATAAATTCGGATCATTCATAGTGTAATTAAGGTGAAAATGAGATGGATTAATCAATGGATTTTCATAATAAAATGGATATGAGATTTGGGGAAATGGGATGGACAGTGTGTGAAATTATTGTGTGTAACGGAAATATGAACAGTAGATTTAGGATCTAAAAGGAAAAATAGAATTCATTGGATCAATTTAAAATAGATGATGATTTCTTAATAAAATTTGTTATGAAAACTTAGAGAGAGAAAATTCTTGGAAAATCAATTTACTATTTGTTGCTACTATTTACTATAAAACTACTTATGAGATGTGGAAGGACTTACAAGATACTTATGATAAAGTTGATGGTTCTACTGTCTTCAACAAACATAAAAATATTAACTCTTTGAATCAAAATGGGTCATCTCTTGCTGATTATTACAATAGTCTTAATTCTTTAAACAATTTGATTTAATGATAAGTTTACCTGCTTGTACCTGTGACGCTGCAAAACATTTTGAAAAACATACTTAGTTAATCAGGTTAATGCAGTTTTTAATGAGTCTTGATAACACATATGTGTCAATCAAAAGTAATATTTTAACTAGAGACCCTTTGCCATCTGTTAAAACAGCTTTTTCTGTAGTCTCAGGGGAAGAATCCCATTGGAATTTTTCCTCTGGGCTAGTACTGTTAAACCTAATGCTTCTACTTTTGCATCAAAAAATTTTGATAACAAGAAAAGGTTTAATAACAATAATCATAACAACAAATGTTCAAGTAATACTTCTGGTAATAATTCTAACAACAGAGGACCTAATCCTAATTTAAAATGTAGTAATTGCAACAAGATTGGTCATACTGTTGATAGGTGTTTTAAACTTGTTGGTTATCCTCTTGGTTATGTTAAGAGAAACTTTAATGCTAATACTAAGTCTGTTACCAGTAATAATGCTTCTACTGAGGTTTATAATACTATTGATAATAGTACTAGCAATACTCATGTCTCTTTGTCTAATGAACAGCTTGCTAGGCTTATGAGCTTGCTTAATGATAACAATGTTTCTTCTGCTAATGCCAGTATGGCACGTAAAAGTCTTAAATGGAATTTTGTTAATGGCAGTGTTTAAATTTAATCTAAATTTTAAAAAATATTTTAATGGTAACACAAATTTTATAATTGGAAACATTAGTCTTGGTTGGATTGTTGATTCAGGAGCAAATCAACATATGACTGTTTCTTCAAAGTTTTTGATAAACATAATTGATATTTCAAATCTTGGTCTTACACTTGGTCACCCAAATGGTACTCAAGCTACTATCACTAAAATTGGAGATTTGAAAATCAATAATAATATAACTTTATATGATGTTCTTGTTGTTCTTGAATACACTGTTAGTCTTCTTTCTATTTATAAATTAGCAAGAGACAGTAAAATGTTTGTTGGATTTGATGATAATCATCATTGTTATATTCTGGATTTAAAGGAAAAAGGGAATGTGGGGATTGGTAACCAATGCAATGGTCTATATGTGTTTAATGTTGACAATGCTTGTAAGATTGTTTCTAGTAATTGCATTGCTACTTTTTTTGTCTCTAAATATTTGTGGCACCAAAGACTTGGCCATCCCTCTGATCAAGTTTTGAATGTTTTAAAAAAACAGTCTTAATCTAGATAGTCATTCAACTTCTGATCATTTCTATAATACTTGTAATAAAGCTAAACAAACTATAGAGCCCTTTCCATTAAGTGCATAAATCTACTAAAATTGGTCAATTGGTTCATTTAGATGTTTAGGGTCCTTCTAGAGTCACTAGCAGGGATGCTTATAAATATTTTCTAACTGTTGTTGATGACTATTCTAGAGCTATTTGGGTGTATATGTTAAAAGGGAAAGAAGATGTTTATGATTCCATTGTCAGTTATGTCAATATGATTAAAAATCAGTTTGAAACCAACGTGAAAACTTTTAGAAGTGATAATGGATCATAATTTGTTAATAACAGACTTCAAAAGTTTTTAAATTACAATGGAATACTTCATCAGACCTTATGTGTATATAGTCCTCAACAAAATGGCATTGTTGAACGGAAACATAGGCATCTTCTAAATGTGGCTAGATCCTTTATGTTTCAGGGGGAATTACCTTTATATTTTTGGTCTGATTGTATTGTAACTGCTGTTCATCTTATTAACAGGACTCCTTCTTCTGTGTTGTTTGGCAAATCTCCTTTCTTTTATGTATATGGGCATGATCCTTCACTCTCTCACTTTAAGGTTTTTGGTTGTCTTTGTTATGCTACAGTTTTAAATAACGGTGGTAAATTTAGTAGCAGATCTGAAAAAGAGTGTTTTCATAGGGTATTCTAATGAGAAAAAAGGTTAAAAACTTTTAAGTCTTGAAACTAAACAGATTATTTATTCAAGAGATGTTAAATTCTATGAAACAATGTTTCCTTTTAAAATAAAACATACTTTTAAAGATCAAAATTTTGAAACTTGAACAACAAAAGATTTAAATCATAAAAAAAAAACTTTTGACACTGAAAATCCTAAAAGACCCGATGATGAAGGGAGAGTGCCTTCCAATGATGATGGCTTAGAGTCTAATTCTCAACATGAGAATGATGATAACTCTAATGCAATTTCCAAGGATGAAAATGCACACCCTGAGGGCAATGTTTCTGATGAAACAGACTTTGATGCTATTCCAGATATGGATTCTATTATGAATCCTGAAAGTCATGACTTGCCAGTCAATACAACAAGGAGATCCTCTAGAACTTCTAGATTACCTAAAAGCTTAAATGATTTTATTATTGATGGTAAAGTTAAGTATCGTGTGGATAAAGTTGTGAATTATTCTAAACTTACCTCTGATAATTATTGCATTACTACTAGTCTTAATAAAAGTGTTGAGCCTACTTGTTATGAAGAGGCCATTCTTGATCAAAATTAGATCGATGCCATGAATTTTGAAATTGAAGCTCTTAATAGAAATAAGTCTTGGATTATTACTGATTTTCCTGCTAATAGAACTCCTATTGGTTATAAATGGATTTTTAAGATTAAATATAAATCTAATGGAGAAATTGATAGATACAAGGCAAGATTAGTTGCAAAGGGTTTTAACCAAATGGAAGGTATTGATTACAATGAAACATTTTCTCTTGTTGTTTAAATGTCCACTGTTAGTGTCACACCCCGTCAACGGCGGAAACACGAGATGTAACGAAAAAGGTGTAACACCCCTACTTTTAAAATATGCAGCGGAATTTAGATTGGGTGTTACTTCATGGCTCAACATTTTAATAGTAGAAAATGATCATTATTTTACTCGTTTTAAAAGATTTATCATTCGAACTTTATATATATCAGAGTTTACTAAATGAGGTCCCAGTAGTTTCAAAGTTTGTTAAATAGGTTTTCGAATGATAGTAGAATTTATAGCCTTCATAAGTATCCGTGCCATCCATACTCATTATGGACCTGAGATAAATACATGCTAAAAGCGTCAACACAGAGGTTGGTGAGTTCATAGAGTTTATAATAAACAATTGATTATCAAATCAAAATGTGAGTAAATCCATAGTTTTTACAGTTGATTAGCAAAATCAAAGAGTGAGTGAATCCATAGTGTTTGCATAAAATCAGTTGATTTTCAATAATCAAAGGTTGGATGATTGCTCTAACAGGGTCAATACAAAATAGTTCGTTGGTTTGCCCTAACTGGGTCAACACCAAAATAGTTAGTTGGTTTGCCCTAACTGGGTCAACAGCAAAATAGTTATGATTTGCCAAGTAGTAGTGATTTTCTGCTATATAGTGAACACAAGTTCGAAGTGTGATAAAACAGTGGGCTACATTGTTATACGCCCATAAATTCAGTAGTTGCAGTACTGTATCATGACTACAGTACTGCTCTATTGCCCGAAGCCTCATGACACGCAACAATGAACAGCTAACCATAAAAATATGATGAATAGTAACCAAGCCCCCAAGATAGGTATTTGCCAATAACCTATGAAATCAAATAAAGTACGTTTGGTGGCTTTCCCAACAAACCAAACGGGGTTGTCAGTCCCTAATAGATCTATCCACAATTATTTACGTTTACCATACAAGTGATTAAGGTTCATGATCGGGGGACTTTTGGCAATAGTTAACTTAGGCAATAGTAATAGCCAGCCGGTATCGCAATACCAATAAAAAGACGTGTGTTCATGTTTTAAGCATGTATCTCCCCACAAAATAGTTTAAAAGTGGGCTATGAACTCACAGTAATATGTAAATAGTTAACGAGTACTTGTAAAAGTATAAAAACATGTAATTGAGCATGTATCTCCCCCAAAACATTTATAAAACTATAAAAAGAGTAAGAAAGGGGCTATGACTCACCTTAGTGGAATGGTAGACAGAGTAAAGTACAGCTAGATGCAGAAAAGGAATCGCTCCAAAAGACAACTTGAATAATATGGAAGTTTGAGATAAGTTTGACTTATCGAGAATAGTGATTTGAATAAATGCCAGATGACAAAATAGTTTTGTGGCAGAGGTGGCTTGTGTGGTAAAATGCTTAAAGTTCAAGGACAAAGTTATATACTATATAACTTGTCATTAAGTATAAAGTATCATTATTGCTTATGCGGAGTTTCATAAATTAGTTTGATTTTCGATAATGTATATAAAAATGTAGTTGTAAAAATGTTTGTAAGTATTGGCTCTTGGAGTAAGTATGGGAATATATACAATATATTCATATAAGAGTTGGCTCAACTTTGGCTAAAGTACGATCGAAGTGGGAATAAATACAAGTCGAATTGTATTTATTAGATTCGTTTGATTTCAAGGTGTGAAAATATACATACAATATATTTATCGAAGTCGTGGTTAAATAATATATTAGTACAATATATTATTTATAGTTTACGCCGACGTGGTCGCCATATAAAATATGTGTTTAGACAAATCTATTTTGCGAAAAATGGAAACATAACATAAGTTTATTAACTTACAAAAGTTTTAGAATGAAAAGTGTTCTAGAGTTCAACCTTGAGGGATTGAAGTTGTAAAAACTATATAAGTTACAAACTTATAAAGATTTTTAGAAGATGTCAAGTGGTTTAAAGTTGAGGGGTTGAAAATGTAACAATTTATATAAGTTATACAACTTATAAAAGTCTTTAAGAAAAGTAGCAAGTTACTCGAATTGGAGGGGCTGAAACTGTCAAAAGCAGAAGTTGCAAAAATAACAAAAATTGGGCAAAGTGCCACTACCAAGGATCAAAATCAGGACCTCTTGTTTATAACACCAACGACACAACCAACTGAGCTAAATGGTGTTTCTTTGTTTCAGTATTCCTTTAACTGTATTTAATGTTATTTATCATTGATTTATTTTGTATTAAATTTCACTTGTCAAAAAAATCAGTCTTGGATTGCATGTATATACATTTGAGTTTGTGTTTCTTTTCAAAAACTGTTTTCACTTCTCCAAATGAGCACTTGGGTTCCATTGTGTAAACCAAACCGAGCTCAAAATAACTCCAATTTATCCTTGTGTTTACCACGACTCAAAACAAAACGAAACCCAACTCGTTCAAAACGAAACAAAAACCTTAATCCATTTTGTGAAATTTTTCAATAGTTCTTTTACGCTAAAAACATTTAAAATGTAGTTTGATTATTAATAAGCACTTGGTAAAATGGGTTGGGCTTTATAGCTCGTTTATGTGTTTGGTTTGGGTTCGCGATATTAACCTGCAGATAAGATATAAGCTTGTAACATAGTATATAAGTATCTCATCGCTTGAAAATAAGCTACAAGAAGAATTTTGTCTCTAATAAGTACTTGTGTACAAGAGCCAATATTTACGTTCGTGTATATGTAGTTTTTGTTGATGAAGTTTATTCGTTGCATGATGTAACACCCCCAAAATTTGATACAGCGGAAGACTCAACAAGCTTTCGGGGTGCTACGGGGATTGGTATCCAACACAAGACAATATAGAACGAGATAAAGTAAACATAGTAAAAACACAACCAAAACGGGGTTTTAAGGTTTACATTTATCCCAACATCACTCAGAGTCAGGCCCAAAATAAAATAACAATAGGTCCAAATTTAATTATCAGGGTTTAGAAAAATATATCCATAAACCGCGTGCCTTAGCCGAGCCTTCCAATCCAAGCATGCACCTCAACACTTAATTACCTGAGAAAACGTGCTAAAAGTCAGCTTTCGCTGGTGAGATCATAGGTTTAAATTCAACTAACAATATAGTGGACTGATACGTGTCAATTATAGTATAATAATATTCCGAGGAAATACCGGTTAAAGTAATTCCCGGGTCGTTCTTCCCAACGAAAGCTCAAATGGAATATTTGAATTATCGAATCGGGAATCGTGTAGTGAAAGTGAGTTGTGAAAGAGTGATATAGTGAAAATAGCAATCAAGGAAATCAAATATTAACAAACAACAATAAAGCATGCAAAGAGTACAAGCTAACTATGCACCGAATTGAAAAACGCGAAAACGGTAATGCACACGTAAAAATTTAAACGTAACGTTATATGAAAAATGACCCTACGAACTTAGAAATATTTTCTAAAAATTAAAAACTAGTAAAAAGAATTTTAGGAAAAAGAAAAATATTTTTTTGACTTTTCTTTTATTTTCTAGAATTTATTTTGTATTTATTGAATTAAAAAATGAATTAAAAATAAGAAAAATAGAAAAATTAAGTGGAAATTTGAAAATAAAATTCTAAAAATTCTAACTAATTATAAAAGAAATTTAAAAATTATTTTTATATTTTTCTGAACCTTTTTCTATTTTTTATTGATTTTTGGTATTTAAAAATGATTTAAAAATTGAAAATAATCAAAAGTAATTATTAAAAATAGTAAGACTATTCAGAAAAATCTGGAAAAATTCCAGAAATTCAAAAATATTAAAAAGAACCTAAAATAAAATTTTGAAGAAAATTTGAAAAGTGGAACTGCTTATTTAAACCAAACTGCTTATCACAAGTGCTTATAAATAAGCACTTGTGATAAAATCTTTATGAAACTGAAAACTCAAACCAAATAGGTTGTAAAAACCTCAAATGTAACTGATTATGATGCTATAAAACTCAGAATTACACAGAAGCTTATAAACAAAGCAATAAGCTAAGGAATAAGCTCAATAAGCTAAGACAGATACAGATTAAGCTAACACAGAAGCTCAGACATCATACTAAGTACTCAAACTACTCAAATGTGATTCAATTCACTTTAGAAAACACAAATTCAAGCTCAAATCAAATTTAGCAGGCCAAAGAGATGAATCCAGAATTCAGCTAAAGTATGAACTATAAGGCCTAAATAAGCTGCTAAGATAAGCTAATTCTGAGAAACCAAATGAAAATACCACTACTATACCAATTAGAGAACACAATTCAATCAAGGCCCAGGTTAGCTAAACACAAACACCAACCTGAATCAGTCAATGAACCTTAATACAAACCAAATGTGCAGGGGAGAAAATGCTCACTTAGGCAACTTTTGAACGATGAATCAAATAAGCTAGCAGGTTCCAAAAACAACTTTTCTTTTTGAAACTGAATTTTTAGCTACCAAATATTTCAAATCCACAATTACCAATAATATAGGCTAACTAAATAAACCTACAAGTTCAGATGAAAATTACGCCTAAAACTGAATGTAAAAGCAGTTTACTACTGAGTATGTAAATAAACCAGACTTAATCCAATTTTAACTACTAAATTCTACTCCTAACTGTTTTATTAAGATGAAATTAAGTTGAATTATACTAAACGAAGACTGAAATGTAATTACGCTAATTAGTTTTAACCACTGATTTCAATTTAAGCTAACAGTTAATGAAATAAAATCTAAGAAATGACTAATTAAGTAGTGAGCTACTGTTTTATTGCTAAATCTAAATTATATTATCCTAAAGTGAACTAAGAATGCAGTTTAAACCATAATTTCACCACCCTAGATCAGCTAATTTAACTGATCCAAACACTATCTAAAACAACAATCTTACTACTCAAATAGACAGTTATGCACTAGTAACTCAGATCAGCAATTCACCAAAACTCAATGCTCAATAAAATTCAACTTGCACACCAATGGGTCTCAATGAAACAGTATCACTGAAACAAATCTATTCAAACTCAGATCCACATTTGATAACAGATATACCTCTACAACTCATCTTATGAATTAGACTTACTCAGATTTAATGCTGAGTCAATGAAATAGTTACTCTATAAAAACCAAATCTAAACTCAGCTCCTCAATTCGACAGATGATCAATTATTACCAAAGTACAATGAAAATACAATCTCAGATTTCAATTCAAATTCAGTTATTACACTAATAACTAATGAAACAGTAACAAATCAGTGACTACTAAACAAGCTCAATTAAAACTATAATAGCTACAATTAATCTATCTATGAAATTTAGGGGAATATATAAAAAATAGAAAGTACTTACAAAACAATTCCTCCTCAGCAACAATTGAGGAGGATTCACTTTGCTTGCCTATCTTTAGGATAGGCAGGACCATCCAAATCTGTCCATAACTATCCAATATACCATAGCAACCAATGATTCACTTGCAACTCTGACTTGATTTGACTTGACTCAATTACCTCCACTATAAGCTAATAAGCTCAAATGGAGAATTGAAAAAGAAAAATAGGCTCTTACTGTGAGCTTCTATAACTAATAAGTATTTTTTTATTTTTTTTATTTTCTGACTTTTTATTTATTTGTATTTTTTTTAAAAATGTAAGTACATGTAAAAAAATGACTAGCAGTAAATAAGTGAATTAACTTTCAACTAAACAAAGGAGATAATGAAAAGATTAACTAAACTAAGCTGAGAACTCAAGACAATTAATCAAAGTAAGCAGTAATATAAAGAAATATAAGCTGAGACTAAATGAAATAAACTTGAAATTTTATTGAAACTGAAAAGAGAAATACAATAGCTAATCTAATTATACAACTGAATTAATTTTGACAGCATAACTTTGCCTAAAAAACTACACACAATATGAGAAAATTAGAGACCTATTTATAGGAAATGAGGAGTGCTTGGGTAGTCAAGTGCCAAGCTGGCAATCCGCGACCAATTTGTGCTTCTTTGAGTCAATGTGAGCCCTCAGATGATACTTGTGCTACTTTGATACAATATGAGCCATAGGATGATGATCCGTGATGTGGCTTGTCCACTCAAATGGCTACACCTGTCCAATCCACGCTTGTATTCTCTGACATATGACTCAGCAGAATCCAATGACTACTAGTGACGCGTCTCTCCCAATGGCTATCAGCCAAGTGTCCTTCGAAGGATCTCTTATTTCTCTGACATGTGCCAGGCCACGTGAGGTTCTAGAAGGACCAATCATTGGATACTCAATTGGTAAATTGTAGTAATTTAATTGGGAGAAGGGTAATTAGGGATTTGGTAATTTTAGGGTTCTTGGGGGAATTGGGGATTTCTGGGTTTGAAAAGGAATTGGGGGTAAAATAATGAGACGCGTTTGGTTTGTTTTAATAGTTTAACCTTTTTGACTTTTTGACCGAGAGTAGTACTTGGGTGGGCTCGGGTCAAATTTTAGGTGATGGGCTTGGGATGTTTAATAAGTGGACTTGGGCTTTTAAGAATAAATTTGGACTCATAATATGAATTGGACTATGGCTTGTTGATTTTCAGCTTTTATATAAGGACTAAACATGCAAATTTTCCAAACTTCAAGGGTAAATTCTGCCAATCTTCAAAATAATATTCCAAGGACTTTTCTTGCCAAATTTGAGAACATGAAGGACTGAAACTGATTCTTGGATCCCAGGCATTGACTATTTGACCGTCTTCTAATCTCGTGCTCGTTTTTCCGGTTTCTTGATGATTTTTCGTCAAATTCTTATTCATCCGTACCTGCATGTCACAATCACAAAAACACATGTTTTCTCGGCGATTATTAGCTCAGATAAGTCGTTTTGGGTTAGTATTTGGCCAGAAAATGGTGAGTAAATAAGTACTCACCAAAATCCCCCCGACTAAAGTATTGCCGTGTCCTCACGCAATGTGATCAATTCACGCTCTTAGGATAAATAATTTTGATACTCTTTTTACTAACTTTGAAAAGTAGCAAGGCGGTTCAAAAGAGAGATTACAAAATCATTTATTCCCGAAAAACGCTCCGTTTTCCAAAATTTTCCATTTATTCCTTTATTCCACTTTCACCTTCTATTTTTGGACTTTTCCATACTTCAAACTTGTGACGGTTTGTTGAACTTTCATTATCTTGCAATAATTATTAGGGTCAACGAGTTGAAACACTTCTTTTAAGAAGCGACCATACGGTTAAAATTCGTCATCCTTGATTTTTCACGAGTCCCCAAACTAAGCGTACAAACGAGATCACAGCTTATCTACAAATTAGATGCTAACACTACTCATAACAGTTACCTGTGAAAACTTCTTACTCCCATTTCCTAGGTTTTGTATCTCAATGTTTTATTTTGTTGAGAAATGAATTGCTTCATATTTTCTCGTTTCGATAATTTTTAGTCCGATAGTGATACCTAAGTTAAAACGATAAGTAGTTATTCATTTTCTCTTAAGAACCACTGCAATAGAAATTCGGTCCATTTCAAGGAATTAGGGGTACATACAATATCAAGAATATAAGTTGCGGAGTACGATCACGTGCACCTCATGTGACTGATTACTAATCACGTATCACATGCACCTCACGCGCCAACAACTTATTGATACATATATAGCTCTTATTAAACAATACTTTCAACTCTCACTTTTTTCATTTTTCTCATTTCTCATTTTTCACTTTTTTTTTTTTTTTTTCATACTTTTCACTTTTTTTTTTTTCTTGACTTTATTTTTTTTCTCAACATAAATGGAAGCTTAACGGGTAGCTCCAAAACCACATAGATAATCAACTTTTGACTTTTGATTTTTTCACTTTTCGCTTTTATTTTTGTTGTTCCTTGATATGTACCCAATTTCTAAAGCAAAAATTCTCTTAAGAAAACAAAGAACTAAATATTATTCAAACCGAAATACCACTAATTAACCTAGAACATCTATTTTATAATGGTGTGACGTATCTGATGGGAGTAAAAAGCCACAAGTACCTCTCATGAGCTCTAAAGAGAACCACTACTCCATGTTTAGCATCTAACTTCTAAATAAACTCTATCATTTCTCGCTCTTCGCAATTTAAGATTCCAAATAATGAAACCAGCGAATACTTAGCCGATAATCAGCCACGCATATATAAAGTCAGTTACGGAAACTTGCAAATTCTAGAAGAAGAATTCGCGTTTTCTAGCTCCTGATGTAAAAGACTAGCGAAAGCTTTTAAGCTGCGCATGTATAAAGTCAAGTACGGGAACTTGCAGATTCTTAAGAAAGAATTCGCATTTTATAGCTCCTGGTGTAAAAGACTAGCGAAAGCTTTTAAGCTGCGCATGTATAAAGTCAAGTACGGGAACTTGCAGATTCTTAAGAAAGAATTCGCATTTTATAGCTCCTGGTGTACAAAACTAGCACAAGCTTATGTGATCATCATTGGTTAAGGGAACAAGCTAGGGCTCAACACGCCCGGTCAAGTCAAAATATTTATTCCTACTCTCGCCAGCAAGAAAGTCAACAAGGTGTCAAAACACTTATTCAAACTTTATTATATTTTTGCACAACTTTTTTCAACTTTTCTCATTTTTTTTTTGTTTTTCATTGCTTTTTCATCAAAATTTTTGAAATTTTTCTCATTTTTTCAATTTTTTTTATTTTTGGTGGAAAAACGGAGTTGCAAGAGTGCACGACTTTTGTGAAAAATGCAAGGTCAAAATCGAATCGAAGATTCACCCTCCCCCCGACTAGAACGAAACATTGTCCTCAATGTTTTATGGGTTAAGGCAATCCTAACAAAATTCTAGGCCGTTTATTAATTATGCCAAAGAAAACGTTATTCGATAAGATTTAACGGATATAGGATTTCCAAGAGCACCGATGAATGAGACTCCAAGTGAAGAGATAACGAGCACGAGAGTCATCATAAATCATGGACAATCCTGAACAAACATCACAAACAACCACGAAACACAAGAGTAGAAGAGGTAGCCCTCCTCACGTCACATTAGAAAGAAAATAGAAATTTAAGAAGATGAAAAGGATAAGCATGGGGTGCCTCCCACGAAGCGCTTGTTTTTGTTCACCGAGTCACATGAGCTTGACTCGATCCCCGAATTCAATTGTCCTTGGGGAAAGTTTGGAGATCCGGGACTACCATAGTCGGTACATCCCCTCCAAAGTAATGTTTCAACCTATGACCATTCACCTTAAAATTGGGACCATCTTGTTGAGCTAACTCAATGGTTCCATAAGGGAAAACTTGGGTTATTGTGAATGGTCCAGACCAACGGGTTTTAAGCTTTCCCGAAAATATCTTTAACCGAGAATTGAAAAGTAGCACTTGATCACCAACGTTAAAAACGCGGTCTTTGATCTTGGCATCATGAATTCTTTTCGTCTTCTCTTTGTAAATCAAAGAATTCTCGTAAGCTTGATCACGGAGTTCTACTAACTCATTCAATTGAATTTTTCTATGATCACCCGCGGTTTTCAAGTCAAAGTTGGCATGTTTTAAGGCCCAGTAGGCCTTGTGCTCTAGTTCAATGGGCAAATGACAAGCTTTCCCGTAAACCAGCTTATATGGTGTACACCCAATTGGGGTCTTGTAAGCGGTCCGGAAAGCCCATAATGCATCCTCTAATTTGTCGGCCCAAGAGGCACGATGTTCACCTACGGTCCTTTCAAGTATACGTTTTAAACCACGATTGGAGACCTCAACTTGACCACTCGTTTGTGGATGATAAGCCGTTGAAAGACGATGTGTGACACCATATTTAAGCATAACTTTCGCAAATTGATCATTGCAAAAATGGGTCCCACGATCGCTTATGATGGCTCGAGGTGCACCAAATCGGGCAAAGAGACTCTTTAAAAACTTAACAACCACTCGGGCGTCATTGGTGGGGAGCGCCTTCGCTTCAACCCATTTTGATAAGTAATCGACGGCCACGAGAATATACTTATTACCCCTAGACGACGGGAATGGCCCCATGAAATCAATGCCCCAGACGTCGAAGATCTCACAAACTTGTATCGCATTTTGCGACATTTCATCTTTTTGAGAGATTTTCCCTTGACGTTGGCATGAATCACATGTTTTCACCAATTCATGGGCATCCCGATATATCGTCGGCCAATAAAAGCCGGAATCGAAAACCTTCTTAGCGGTGAAATTGGCACCATGGTGTCCCCCCGTGGGTCCACTATGACATGCCTTAAGTATTTCAACGGCATCCGTACCGTGAACACACCGCCGGATCACTTGATCCGCACAGACTTTGAACAAGTAAGGGTCGTCCCAAAAATAATGTTGGACATCCTTAAAGAATTTCTTCTTTTGCTGGGACGACATCCCTTGTCTAATGAAATTCCCCGCATGGTAATTCGCAAAATCGGCGAACCATGGGGTACTTTGGTCAATTTTGGTCACACTCCCAAGTGTCTCAAGAGGAAATGTTTCATTAATTTCCTTTTTCTCGAGAACACTTTGATGGGGATTCTCAAGTCTAGAAAGGTGATCGGCAGCAAGATTCTCAGCTCCTTTCTTGTCTCGAATTTCAACTTTAAACTCTTGAAGGAGGAGAATCCACCGCATTAAACGTGGCTTAGCATCTTGTTTGGCCATTAAGTACTTTAGGGCTGAGTGGTCCGTATACACTATGCATTTTTTAAGTAGCAAATAAGACCTAAATTTCTCAAAAGCATAGACGACCGCCAACATCTCCTTTTCGGTGGTTGTGTAATGATGTTGGGCGTCATTCAAGGTCTTGCTTGCATAGTGTATAGGCTGAAAATATTTGTTTTTGCGTTGCCCCAGAACTGCACCAATAGCATAATCGCTAGCATCGCACATTAGCTCGAAGGGCAAGTCCCAGTCGGGAGCAATTAAGACGGGAGCCTCCGTTAACTTCTTTTTAAGGATATTAAATGCTTCGACGCATTCATTTGAGAAGTTAAACGGAGCATCTTTCTCTAAAAGGTGGGTCAGAGGCCGGGCTATTTTGGAAAAATCTTGAATAAAACGTCGGTAAAAGCCAGCATGACCAAGGAAACTTCGAATTCCTTTGACGGTAGTCGGGTGTGGTAACTTAGCAATAACATCGACTTTTGCCCGATCCACCTCAATCCCAGATTTGGATATCTTATGGCCGAGGACTATTCCCTCTTTAACCATGAAGTGGCACTTTTCCCAATTTAGAACTAAATTAGTGTTTTCACACCGAACTAGCATACTTTCTAAATGGGAAAGGCAAGAGTCGAAAGAATCACCATAAACGGAAAAATCGTCCATAAACACTTCCATGGTTTTTTCAATCATATCCGAAAAAATGGCCATCATACACCGTTGAAACGTGCCTGGAGCGTTACATAAGCCAAAGGGCATTCTACGATAGGCAAACGTTCCATATGGGCAAGTAAAAGTGGTCTTTTCTTGATCCTGGGGATCAATGGGAATTTGAAAGTACCCAGAAAAACCATCGAGAAAACAATAGAACTCATTTCCCGCTAAACGTTCAAGCATCTGGTCCATAAAAGGAAGCGGGAAATGGTCTTTACGTGTCGCATCATTCAATTTTCGGTAGTCGATACAAACTCTCCATCCAGTCACAAGTCGAGTCGGTATAAGCTCATTATCGTCATTCTTTACAACAGTGATTCCGCCCTTCTTTGGCACACAATGAACCGGACTAACCCATGAACTATCCGAAATTGGATAAATCATTCCAGCATCAAGAAGTTTAATAACCTCCTTTTTAATCACTTCATGAATTTGTGGATTAACCCGTCGTTGTTGCTGAACGGAAGCTTTGTGATTTTCCTCCAAAAGAATCTTATGAGTACAAAATCGAGGGTCGATTCCCTTAATGTCGGATATTTGCCAAGCAATCGCACTTTTATGCTTCCGAAGCACATCTAAAAGTCGTAACTTCTCCTCATCTTTAAGACCTTTTGAAATTATAACAGGCAATTTTTCATTTTTTTCCAAGTATGCGTATTCGAGATGAGGAGGCAAATCCTTGAGCTCGAGCTCCGGAGGATTCTCAATAGACGGCTTAACTTCTTTTACGTCTGCCATTTTTAAATCAACCGGAGGGGAAGAAACAATCTGTTTTTCATTCAACAATTTTTCAATTAGTAAAATGTCCCCCTCCGGATCAAAGTTGTTATTATCAAATTCCGGTGAAAATGATTCGTTTTCAAGACAAGCATTGATTTCTTCCCAAGCGAGATCACTTCCCTCAAACGGAGTAAGGGAAGGGGAAGAATCGGAGACGATTGGTTCAAAAGAAGGAGTGGAATTGCCACTCGAAGCATTATCGGTAAAACCCAGAAATTCTTGAGCATACTCCTCCGAAAGTTCATCAATAACATCGATACGGTTAATGGAAGAAACATCGTAATCGGAGGAGTATCTCGCGGTTTGATCAAGATTAAAAGTGACGGCTTCGTTTCCAACACGTAAAGTAATCTCCTCGTCATAAACATCAATCAAAGCACGACCGGTCCTTAGGAAACCTCTCCCGAGAATAAGAGGAACCCGTGGATCGGCATCAAAATCAACAACCACAAAATCAGCAGGGAAATGGAATTTTCCCACATTAACAAAGACATCCTCGGCTATTCCCATCGGGCGGGAAGTAGATCGGTCGGCAAGCTCGAGGGTCATAAGCGTCGGTGTCAAGTTGGGAAGAGACAACTTTTTCCATATCGACAATGGCATAAGGTTAATGCTAGCACCAAGATCGGCCAAGGCGAAGCATTGAACCATACCCGGAAAATTACATGGTATAAGAAACTTGCCAGGGTCTTCAAGCTTTTCGGGAAGCTTTTTAAGAAGAACCGCTGAGCAATTCTCGTTCATTTGTGTTCTCGACATTTCAAAAAGCTTTTCTTTATTATTCAAAAGACCTTTTAGCATTGAAGCAAATTTCGGCATCAAAAGTATAGCATCCGCGAGACTTATATCGAAATGTAGTTCTTGAAAAATCTGATAAAACTTCTCCATTTGATTTTTATCTTTCTCGCGGTGCTTTTGTTCATTTAGGCGTGATGGATATGGTAACTTTGTTTTGACGGGTGTTTCATTTTCATTATCATTAACGACCTTTTCTTTTCCCTTAGACGTCGGGACCACCGGAGGTTGGATGTTCTCGGTCCTTCCATTATTACTAGGAATTTCCGTATCCGTTGTCGCCTCCGGTTCACGGGCGACTACCTTAGGAGACGAAGAAGAAGAGGTAGTCGGAGCCGTTGGTCCATCGTAAGTAACACCACTCCTCGTAATGATCGCTTTGGCATCGCCCCTCGGGTTAGCGATCGTGTTGCTAGGCAAAGTTCCAGAGCCCGAGGGTCGATCATTTAAACGCTTGTTGATGTCGTTTATTTGAGTTGCAAACATTTTCGTTGTTTCTTCTTGTTTAGCAATTAAGGCTTGTTGTCCTTGAAGCAATTGTTTAATCAACTCTTCCGTGGGCGACGGATTTGGAACAGCAGCTTGAGTTTGATTATTAAAATTTTGCCCACGGTTTTGAAAATTTCCATTGTTCTGATTTCCATGATTATTATTTTGAAAATTCCCGTTGTTTTGAAAATTATTCCCTTGAGGCGGGCCTTGTTGAAAATTTCCCCGATTGTGATTTTGTTGAAAATTCTGATTTTGTCCTTGAAAACCATTATTTCCACGGTTGTGATTCTGATTGTTGTTGAATTGATGATTACGGTTTTGCACATTATTATTCTGATTCACTGGATTTGGTTGATTAAAACCGGGTGGTCCTTGAAAATGGCTCGAACGGTAGCTGAGGAGATTACGGTCTCCTTGAAGAGGTGGGTAACCGTTGCCACCCATATTTGCAGCATACACGTTCTCTTGAGAGAAAGAGCCGGTCGTCGGACATTCATAATAAGGGTGTGGACCACCACAAGTTTCACAAACAACATTGACCGCATTAACTTGTGTATTTTTTGTTTGACTTGGCATCATTTGGTACATCTTTAGCATAGCCGTCGACAAATCATCAATTTTCTTATTCAAGACGGCTAGCTCGGGATTAGAAGAAGAGTTAAGAATCGCAGTCGATCTTATTGGCTCATTCCTCTCGGCTGAAGAATCCCAATAGTTGTAATGTGCCGTCATATTCTCGATTAGCTCGTAACAATCCTCAGGACGACGTTTCATGAAAGTACCACCAGCTGCAGCATTGATCGTGTCCCTATGTCGTAAAGTCAATCCATTATAAAACGTATCGATTATCGTAACGAGAAGCATATTATGATTCGGACAACGATCAATGGCAAGCTTGTAACGCTCCCAAGCCTCAAACAAAGACTCATCGGGGAGTTGTCGAAAATTGCTAATATCATTCCTCAATTTCGTCACCATCGATGGTGGAAAATACTTCGCCAGGAACTTGGAAACCATTTCATTGAAAGTATGAATCGAGTTCCTGGGAAGACGATCAAACCACGCGGTGGCATGATGTGTAAGAGAATAGGGGAAGAGAGAGAGACGGAGGGCGTCATCGGAGACCCCGTTTTGTTTCATATTTTGGGTGACGGTTAAAAACTTATCGAGATGCTTATTAGCATCGTCACCCAGTAATCCGTGAAATTGGCACGAATTTTGGACTTGTTGTATCATGTGGTGCTTAAGTCCAAAATCCGTAGCCTCAATATTTAGAGGGGCAATCGGGCCACCTCTACCATGCATTGTGGGTTGGCACAGCTCCTCCATCGTTCGGAGATCAGGAGCCGGCTCGTGTTGGTTTTCATCACCACCCACCGGAGGGTGTTGATTATTCATATCCATTTCCTCAACGTTAAGGAAATGGACACGGTGTGTGTGTCGAATTACCCTTTCGGGATTTGAGAACGGAGACGTAAGACTCTCAAACGAAGAGCGGGTGTGCATACACCAAAAGCAAAATTTTAAAAGAAAAGAAAAAGAAAAAGGAAAATCTTTTTGTTTTTTATATTTTTTCACAAAAACTTTTTATTTCTTTTGTTTTTCTTTTTATTGAAACGTTACGTTAATCAAAAACCGTTTCTCTCAAAACTACGCGCGACGGGACGGGAAAGAAGAGTGTTTCTCTCTTCAGCTAGCAATTTAATGTCTTAGCTATCCGTATTTCCCGCTTATTCGGTTGTAGAATGAAATAATCCGATAATTAATCAATTTCACGTTTTCGTTATATTGCGAGACTTATTTGGTTTACAACGCCCTTTCTTTCGATCGGAACGAGGCTGTAACTTTTATTTTATTTTTGGTATTTTGAAAACACTTTAGTAAAAGTGTTTTTGATTTTTTTTTTATTTTTATAAGAGATATATATACAAAGTAGAAGAAGGCTTATCAAAACACGATTTTCCAAAACAATGATTCAAAAATTCACTTTAAGCCTTCCCCGGCAACGGCGCCAAAAATTGATACGTGTCAATTATAGTATAATAATATTCCGAGGAAATACCGGTTAAAGTAATTCCCGGGTCGTTCTTCCCAACGAAAGCTCAAATGGAATATTTGAATTATCGAATCGGGAATCGTGTAGTGAAAGTGAGTTGTGAAAGAGTGATATAGTGAAAATAGCAATCAAGGAAATCAAATATTAACAAACAACAATAAAGCATGCAAAGAGTACAAGCTAACTATGCACCGAATTGAAAAACGCGAAAACGGTAATGCACACGTAAAAATTTAAACGTAACGTTATATGAAAAATGACCCTACGAACTTAGAAATATTTTCTAAAAATTAAAAACTAGTAAAAAGAATTTTAGGAAAAAGAAAAATATTTTTTTGACTTTTCTTTTATTTTCTAGAATTTATTTTGTATTTATTGAATTAAAAAATGAATTAAAAATAAGAAAAATAGAAAAATTAAGTGGAAATTTGAAAATAAAATTCTAAAAATTCTAACTAATTATAAAAGAAATTTAAAAATTATTTTTATATTTTTCTGAACCTTTTTCTATTTTTTATTGATTTTTGGTATTTAAAAATGATTTAAAAATTGAAAATAATCAAAAGTAATTATTAAAAATAGTAAGACTATTCAGAAAAATCTGGAAAAATTCCAGAAATTCAAAAATATTAAAAAGAACCTAAAATAAAATTTTGAAGAAAATTTGAAAAGTGGAACTGCTTATTTAAACCAAACTGCTTATCACAAGTGCTTATAAATAAGCACTTGTGATAAAATCTTTATGAAACTGAAAACTCAAACCAAATAGGTTGTAAAAACCTCAAATGTAACTGATTATGATGCTATAAAACTCAGAATTACACAGAAGCTTATAAACAAAGCAATAAGCTAAGGAATAAGCTCAATAAGCTAAGACAGATACAGATTAAGCTAACACAGAAGCTCAGACATCATACTAAGTACTCAAACTACTCAAATGTGATTCAATTCACTTTAGAAAACACAAATTCAAGCTCAAATCAAATTTAGCAGGCCAAAGAGATGAATCCAGAATTCAGCTAAGGTATGAACTATAAGGCCTAAATAAGCTGCTAAGATAAGCTAATTCTGAGAAACCAAATGAAAATACCACTACTATACCAATTAGAGAACACAATTCAATCAAGGCCCAGGTTAGCTAAACACAAACACCAACCTGAATCAGTCAATGAACCTTAATACAAACCAAATGTGCAGGGGAGAAAATGCTCACTTAGGCAACTTTTGAACGATGAATCAAATAAGCTAGCAGGTTCCAAAAACAACTTTTCTTTTTGAAACTGAATTTTTAGCTACCAAATATTTCAAATCCACAATTACCAATAATATAGGCTAACTAAATAAACCTACAAGTTCAGATGAAAATTACGCCTAAAACTGAATGTAAAAGCAGTTTACTACTGAGTATGTAAATAAACCAGACTTAATCCAATTTTAACTACTAAATTCTACTCCTAACTGTTTTATTAAGATGAAATTAAGCTGAATTATACTAAACGAAGACTGAAATGTAATTACGCTAATTAGTTTTAACCACTGATTTCAATTTAAGCTAACAGTTAATGAAATAAAATCTAAGTAATGACTAATTAAGTAGTGAGCTACTGTTTTATTGCTAAATCTAAATTATATTATCCTAAAGTGAACTAAGAATGCAATTTAAACCATAATTTCACCACCCTAGATCAGCTAATTTAACTGATCCAAACACTATCTAAAACAACAATCTTACTACTCAAATAGACAGTTATGCACTAGTAACTCAGATCAGCAATTCACCAAAACTCAATGCTCAATAAAATTCAACTTGCACACCAATGGGTCTCAATGAAACAGTATCACTGAAACAAATCTATTCAAACTCAGATCCACATTTGATAACAGATATACCTCTACAACTCATCTTATGAATTAGACTTACTCAGATTTAATGCTGAGTCAATGAAATAGTTACTCTATAAAAACCAAATCTAAACTCAGCTCCTCAATTCGACAGATGATCAATTATTACCAAAGTACAATGAAAATACAATCTCAGATTTCAATTCAAATTCAGTTATTACACTAATAACTAATGAAACAGTAACAAATCAGTGACTACTAAACAAGCTCAATTAAAACTATAATAGCTACAATTAATCTATCTATGAAATTTAGGGGAATATATAAAAAATAGAAAGTACTTACAAAACAATTCCTCCTCAGCAACAATTGAGGAGGATTCACTTTGCTTGCCTATCTTTAGGATAGGCAGGACCATCCAAATCTGTCCATAACTATCCAATATACCATAGCAACCAATGATTCACTTGCAACTCTGACTTGATTTGACTTGACTCAATTACCTCCACTATAAGCTAATAAGCTCAAATGGAGAATTGAAAAAGAAAAATAAGCTCTTACTGTGAGCTTCTATAACTAATAAGTATTTTTTTATTTTTTTTATTTTCTGACTTTTTATTTATTTGTATTTTTTTTTAAAATGTAAGTACATGTAAAAAAATGACTAGCAGTAAATAAGTGAATTAACTTTCAACTAAACAAAGGAGATAATGAAAAGATTAACTAAACTAAGCTGAGAACTCAAGACAATTAATCAAAGTAAGCAGTAATATAAAGAAATATAAGCTGAGACTAAATGAAATAAACTTGAAATTTTATTGAAACTGAAAAGAGAAATACAATAGCTAATCTAATTATACAACTGAATTAATTTTGACAGCATAACTTTGCCTAAAAAACTACACACAATATGAGAAAATTAGAGACCTATTTATAGGAAATGAGGAGTGCTTGGGTAGTCAAGTGCCAAGCTGGCAATCCGCGACCAATTTGTGCTTCTTTGAGTCAATGTGAGCCCTCAGATGATACTTGTGCTACTTTGATACAATATGAGCCATAGGATGATGATCCGTGATGTGGCTTGTCCACTCAAATGGCTACACCTGTCCAATCCACGCTTGTATTCTCTGACATATGACTCAGCAGAATCCAATGACTACTAGTGACGCGTCTCTCCCAATGGCTATCAGCCAAGTGTCCTTCGAAGGATCTCTTATTTCTCTGACATGTGCCAGGCCACGTGAGGTTCTAGAAGGACCAATCATTGGATACTCAATTGGTAAATTGTAGTAATTTAATTGGGAGAAGGGTAATTAGGGATTTGGTAATTTTAGGGTTCTTGGGGGAATTGGGGATTTCTGGGTTTGAAAAGGAATTGGGGGTAAAATAATGAGACGCGTTTGGTTTGTTTTAATAGTTTAACCTTTTTGACTTTTTGACCGAGAGTAGTACTTGGGTGGGCTCGGGTCAAATTTTAGGTGATGGGCTTGGGATGTTTAATAAGTGGACTTGGGCTTTTAAGAATAAATTTGGACTCATAATATGAATTGGACTATGGCTTGTTGATTTTCAGCTTTTATATAAGGACTAAACATGCAAATTTTCCAAACTTCAAGGGTAAATTCTGCCAATCTTCAAAATAATATTCCAAGGACTTTTCTTGCCAAATTTGAGAACATGAAGGACTGAAACTGATTCTTGGATCCCAGGCATTGACTATTTGACCGTCTTCTAATCTCGTGCTCGTTTTTCCGGTTTCTTGATGATTTTTCGTCAAATTCTTATTCATCCGTACCTGCATGTCACAATCACAAAAACACATGTTTTCTCGGCGATTATTAGCTCAGATAAGTCGTTTTGGGTTAGTATTTGGCCAGAAAATGGTGAGTAAATAAGTACTCACCATGGACATATACGCAAAACGCTTGCCAGCTAGACTAAGGATTCGCTAAAAGCCTGCGGATACCCTCCGCTCCAACAAAACACACGGATACCCTTCCGTACTAACATAACACACGGATACCCTTCCGCACTAACATAGATATTCGGGTAGCCCCCGCAATATCAATAATCTCTCGGATAACCTCTGAAATATTAATAACCTATAGGTGCACACTACAGTATCTAAATAAGTCAACCTTGAATAGTACACACAACATATATGTGACTAAAGCTGACAATTCCAAATAACCAAATAAGTCAACCTTGAATAGTACACACAACCTATATGTGACTAAAGCTGACAATCCACCAATAACCAAATAAGCCAACCTTGAATAGTACACACGACATGTGTGACTAAAGCTGACAATAGATCCTAGTCCATACGCATAGCAAGTTTAGAAAGAATATAAAAGCGATAATGGTCCACATAAAATAATTTGCACGTTTCTCACCCCAATCATTGAAAACATAGTTCAAGAGTGAAAAGTGGGGCTGACTCACCTCAAGTCCAGAAAATAGCAAGACGAGGTAGGTAGAAATAAGATGTATGATAACTCACGAAACAGCAACTACGGACTTGGCACGACCTAACAATATTAACTCTTTCAGAAATCATTTCCTCAAATATATAATATTCCCAAACCCGGACGAGAATCCGTTTTATTTCCGAAAATCTATTTCGTATTAGTTTGGTGTATTTGCGTTTGGTATCCATACGGGTGGTGGGTCGACTCAAAACAAACTAAGAAGATCACATAAAGAAAAATAAATAAACTATAGGTCTAATATTAGCCCAATATATCATTTAAATAAATCGCCAAAGTTTACCAAATCCGTCGATTTGATAATCCTCATATTTATTTACGTAACATACCGTTCCAAGATTACACCCAATCTAAAGCACATAGCACATAATTACTATATAGTATATATCATAGTTTAATAAATTCCTCATATATATCGTCAAATTGGCCAGATTTCCCGATATATACACTCGCAATCTATTACACTGTACATATACTACAACCTATGGGCGTCGTAAGATACGATGCCCACTAATATGTTCGTTTCATATAGCTAAATAACCCGGCTCAACCTTACGGTTAAGTGGTTATTTAATTATAGAAAACGTCTATATTAGTCGTCATATATCTGTGACAACACGAACGTCACAAATAGTAACTTACCTGGACCCGAATGACGACAACTTCGCCTAACTCAATAAGTTTATCCATTATATGTCCAAAACGACATTTTATTAAACGTTTCATAATTGTCGGGAGTTTCCCGTTTTATAACACAATTTTTATAATAGTAATACGTTTAATAATATTACGCCACTTTCGTAGCCTAATATATATCTAATCGTATTATTTATAATACGACTCGTGATTATTATTATTATTAATATACGCGTTTATATAGTTATATATACGTTATTCACGTATATACTTTCATATAAACGTTCATATTATCAATAATTATTATTACGAGTTTTATTATTTTCGTTTTAGTTTTAATAGTTATTGAGTTATACGAAATGGTCATATGTCCGAGTCATGACTCTCGGCTCATTGTCCAAGTCCAATAATAAGCAAAAGTCATAAATAACAAATCTCCGTCCAATCACAATCTCAAACCACGGGTTACAACAATAGGGTCCGACTACGGCACCCGACTAACCTATCTCCGTCAATCTAACGACCGTCTCACAATCGGTCCCCAATCACTTTTCGTCAGCAACTTCACAATACCAAAATCAATATCCAATTCGACCCACATGTATTCGGCCGAGATATCAACCAAAACAATATATACCAAAAACAATCATAACAAATAACAATTAGCCAAAATATATATATCGACACCAACCACGGTTCTCAAAAATAATCGTATTTGGGTCAAATATCAAGTCAACCCGAGTCAACACTTCACCACAACTAGTGTGGGTCCCACCCGAGACCTCCATGGTCTCGGCTAGCTCTAAATGAGCCAAACTAACCACACGACCTACTAGGGTCGTCGGCCAAGAATTCAAGCGACAACAATGGTCAACCATGACCATCAAGAACCGATCAAACAACAAAAATGAGGATCCAAACACCCTCAAACGAACACCAAGAATCATCAAAGATCAAATATTCGGCCAAACAAGCACAATCCGAGGGTATCATCCTCGGGTACGCCTCGACCCAACAAGAATAAACCAAACCCGGATACCAAACTTCATAGAAAACATGTTTTCATCCAAGATCCATAAGTGTTACACGTTTTTAATAGAAACCCATTCGGTACAATATTAAGTCGTGACCTTAGGTCACGATTTTCATCAACAACACGAGTGAAACTCGTCTCACCTTCGATCTAGAAGCTCAAAACCGTGATAACCCTTCAAAATACACGATTGGTGGTGATGATAGTGGTGATTCGTGTGATAAAATGGTGGTATGAGGCGCGTGGTGTAATAGATCTAAAGGATTAGATTATGGAGATTCGATTTATGGTGGTGGTGTAGAGTGGTGATCGGCGGTGGTGCAGCAGTGGTGGCCGGACTTTAGTTGTCGGCTAGGGTTTGTGAAGTGGGGGAAGAAAGAGAGATGAGAGAGAGATGGGTTTGTGTTGTGTGTGAAGAACCGGACCAAACACACCCTTTAATATCTTTTATTATTATTTTTTTTATAAAAGTTAATAATAATAATAATAATAATAATAATAATAATAATAATAATAATAATAATAATAATAGTAATAATAATAATATTATTACGGTGGAGCGGGTAACGCGGGTAAATGTAAAAACATGTGGCCCGAACCCGGACTCATTTCAAAACTTCAATATCACTCGAGAACATCTCGTAAATAATTAAAAATATAATCGGACTCGTTAAGACGAATCATAAACTTTCGTTAGGTAATCCTAGTGCCAAAGTCAACGTAGTACCAAGTGAGAATTCAAATATACATCACCGAGCATTCAATCAAAAATGAATTATGAACATAATTCACGAATTCCATAACGTCATTAATTAAAATATCCATAAAATAGGTCTTACAAGTTCGTTGTGAAATGAAAATTTCAAATAAAAATTATAAACGAACTTAAATTGTAATGCGGGTTTTAAAAATAGCTCCCTAAACTGCCGGTTGTCACATCCTCCCTGTCTCAGAAGGAAACCCGTCCCGGGTTTCACTCGGAAAAATTCATCTACGAAGTGAAAAGCTTCGGATATCTCTTCCTGAACTCGTCCTCACGTTCCCACGTAAACTCTGGTCCATGTCGGGAATTCCAACGAACCTTGACGAGCAGAATGCGACTCCTCTTGAGTCGTTTAACTTCACGATCTAAAATCTCAATTGGTTCTTCCTCGAAATTCAGTTTCTCATCAACACGAATATCCCTCATTGGAATGACGGGCATTTCATCGGAAAGACATTTCTTCAAATTGCTCACGTGGAACACGTCGTGAACTTTACTCAGTTCGGACGGTAATTCCAACCTATAAGCCACGGGCCCAATTCTTTCTAAGATCAAGAATGGTCCAATGTAGCGTGGGTTGAGTTTACCACGTTTCCCGAAACGTATTACACCTTTCCAAGGCGAGACTTTCAGCATTACTTTGTCTCCAACCTGGAACTCTAAAGGTTTACGTCTCCGATCGGCATAGCTCTTCTGCCTATCTCTAGCTGCTTGCAACCGATCACGAATCTGAGTTACTTTCTCTATAGTTTCCAAAATAAGCTCAGGGCCAGTAAGTTGACTATCTCCAACTTCTGCCCAACCAATAGGCGAACGACACTTTCTGCCATACAAAGCTTCGAAGGGTGCAACCTTAAGACTTGTATGGTAGCTGTTATTATAGGAGAACTCCGCAAGGGGTAGATACTTCTCCCAGCCTTTACCAAAGTCTATGATGCATGCACGAAGCATATCCTCTAATGTCTGAATGGTCCTCTCACTTTGACCATCAGTTTGGGGATGATATGCAGTACTCATATCAAGCCTCGTCCCCAAAGCCGTTTGAAGTGATCGCCATAAAGCTGACGTAAAACGACTATCACGATCCGAAATAATAGATATCGGAACTCCATGTCGCGAAATAATTTCCTTCACATATAACCTCGCAAGCTTATCCACACTATCATCTTCACTAATAGCTAAGAAATGAGCAGACTTTGTCAGACGATCCACGATTACCCAGATAGCGTCACAACCGCTAGCTGTTCTCGGCAATTTGGTAATGAAGTCCATAGTAATCCGCTCCCATTTCCAGACTGGAAGTTCTGGTTGCGTTAGTAATCCTGACGGTCTCTGGTGTTCAGCTTTAACCTTAGCACATGTCAGACACTTACTAACGTACGATGCTATATCTGCCTTCATATTTGGCCACCAATAGAACTTCTTAAGATCCTGGTACATTTTATCGGAACCAGGATGAATGGAGTACCTTGACTTATGCGACTCATGCATAATCAATTCTCGAATTTCTCCATATAAAGGTACCCAAATCCGATCTCCAAAACATAATAATCCATCAGAACAATTAACAAATCCTTTCTCATTATTAGCCATCCCAAATATATTCTCGGCAGATCTATTTTCTGCTTTCAACGCTTCCGTTTGAGCTTCGAGTATTTGAGACGGTAATGGCGATACGATAGTCATTCCCAATGACCTAACTCGTAATGGTGGTACTCTTTCCTTTCGACTAAGAGCATCAGCAACAACATTTGCTTTACCAGGGTGGTAGTGAATTTCACAATCATAATCGCTTAGCAGCTCAATCCAACGTCGTTGTCTCATGTTGAGCTCTTTTTGATTCAAGATGTGTTGTAGACTTTTGTGGTCAGCAAATACAACACACTTGGTTCCGTACAAGTAATGTCTCCATATTCTTAAAGCAAAAACCACAGCACCGAGCTCCAAATCACGGGTAGTGTAGTTTTTCTCATGCTTTTTGAGCTGTCGGGAAGCATAAGCTATCACCTTCTCTCGTTGCATTAACACGGCTCCCAAACCTTTATGTGAGGTGTCACAATAGACGACGAAATCCTCGTTACCTTCTGGTAACGCTAAGATAGGAGCACTACACAACATTTTCTTAAGCAATTGAAACGCTTCCTCTTCTTTATCTCCCCATTCATACGTAACACTCTTTTGAGTCAATTTGGTCAATGGTTTAGCTATCTTCGAAAATCCCTCAATGAATCTTCGGTAATAACCAGCTAAACCCAAAAATTGACGAACTTCGGTTGGGGTTGTAGGTGCAGCCCAATCTTTTATCGCCTCAATCTTAGCAGGATCCACATGGACTCCTTGTCTGTCAATCACATGACCCAAAAATTGTACTGTCGGAATCCAAAATTCGCATTTCAAAAACTTGGCATAAAGTTTCTCCTTCCTGAGCAATTCCAAAATGAGTCTTAGATGCTCCTCATGCTCTTTCTCACTCTTTGAATAAATCAGAATGTCATCGATGAATACAATCACAAACTTATCTAAGTAAGGCTTACACACACGATTCATGAGATCCATGAATATTTCCGGTGCGTTAGTCAACCCAAACGGCATTACCTGAAACTCGTAATGCCCGTAACGGGTTCTGAAAGCCATTTTCGGAATATCTTCCTCGCGAACTCGAAGTTGATGATATCCCGATCTCAAATCGATCTTCGAATACACACTCGATCCTTGTAGTTGATCGAACAAGTCATCGATCCTAGGTAACGGGTATCGATTCTTCACCGTTAACTTATTCAACTCTCTATAGTCAATACACATACGAAACGATCCATCCTTCTTCTTCACAAATAAGACTGGGGCTCCCCAAGGTGAAGAACTTGGTCTTATGAATCGTTTTTCGGCTAACTCCGCCAATTGTTTCGACAACTCTTCCAGTTCGGTAGGTGCAAGACGATAAGGTGCTCGTGCTACAGGTGCAGCACCAGGTATCAACTCAATCTGAAACTCCACTTGTCTAGTCGGCGGGATTCCCGGAAAATAATCAGGAAACACATCAGGAAAATCACGAACTATAGGCACCTCTCCAATGCACCTTTCCTTTTTCTTTGTCTCTCCCTTCTCAGAAATTTGAGCTAAGAAAAGATAACATCCCTTCTCCATTAACTTCGGTAACTTTGTGCAAGATATGACTGCTAATCGGGATGGGCTCCTAGAATCCTTTCGGTCTCCTAATATATTCATGACTTCCTTTCCGTATGGTACACGCACGATCTTCTCGTCGCAAAGTATGTGAGCACGATACTTCGACAACCAATCCATACCAATGATTACATCAAAACTTCCTAACGTGACGGGTAGAAGATCTATGTTGAAAGGGTGGTTCAAGAAATTTAACGTACAACCGCGAATGATGGTATTAATCCTTTCTAGATTTCCGTTTGCTAGCTCAATATCGTATCCAATTCCTAAGGCCATCGGGGGTTTCTCTAGTAAGGGTGCAAATGTAGTGGACACAAAACTCCTATCGGCACCAGTATCAAACAGTATGGAAGCATAACGATTATTGAGAAGGAACGTACCAGTAACGACGTTCGGATCTTCTCCTCTCTCGTTCCCGAGTGCATACACTCTTCCCTGAGCAGCTCCAGCTTCCACACGTTGGTCCCCATTATCTTGTCGTCCACGATTTCCTCCAGCTCCACGGTTTCCATAATTGTACCCATTACCACCCGAGCCTTGATTTCCACGGTTCCGCGATTCTCTACACTCATTCCTATAGTGTCCCTTCTTTCCACACCCATAACAGGTAACATCTGCCTTGTTTCTCATTTCAGGAGCAGCTTGAACCATAGCAAGAGGTCGAGCTCTACAGTCCCTAGCTGTGTGTCCTTTCCTTGAGCAATTCTGGCATTTCACACTACACCATCCAGTATGATGCTGATGGCAACGATCACACTTGGGTGCATCACCGTTCTGATTCTTCTTATCTCCATTCCCAATAGCATAAGCCTTAGCTTGTCTCTTGCTTCGGTGATCAATACTCTTAGAGTGACGGTCTCTCTTTCTCTTTCCATTCTTCTCCTTATCAGCTTTTTCTAATTCCAACGAATCCATAAGTTGTTGAGCAATTGTGATTGCCTCATGGATGTTTGCAGGCCTAGCAGAAATTACATCATTCCTCGTAGCTACAGGCAATCCATCAGTATACCTCTCAATCTTTTGAGTCTCGGTTTTCACCATATCAAGGCACAACAAGGCTAACTCCTGGTAACGACGATTGTAAGTCGCCATATCATTACCTTTCACCTTGTGGTTCCAAAACTCAATCTCTAGCTTCTTGACCTCATTCCTTGGGCAATAAGTCTGAATCAGCAAGGACTTAAATTGCTCCCAAGTCATAGAATACGCTACATCACTCCCAACCGCATTTCGGTAGTTGTTCCACCAAGTCAAAGCTTCATCCTTGAAAGTAAAAGAAGCAAACTTTACCTTCGCATTCTCCGCACAACCACTAACATTAAACACTGACTCAGTATTCTCAATCCATCTGACTAAGTAAACCACTCCTTCAGTTCCACCAAGCTCAATGGGTCCACAAATCTTGAATTCCTTGTATTGACATCCATTAGCACGAACAGGTGGAAAAGTTCCAGCAGAATTGTTGGAATGATTTGACTCAGCTAGTAGTTCAGCAACTCTTTGCTCCACGAGTTGGTTGATCATTTCTTGATCCACGGTAGGTGCATTAAGTGGAACATGATCATTGTCCCCCTGAACATCAACATTTTGATTCCTGTTGTTGCGGTTTGTGGTGTCCAGGTTGTCAGGAGTAGGGGTTTCAACATTTCGAGTAGGTCGGCGACCTCGGCGAGCAGGAGTAGTCACAGCAGGACCAGTCCTGGTAGACCTAACAGGGTTTCGACGTGGTGCCATTGATATGTAACATCATACAAGTTCACGAGTCTCCAATAGAACTTATCGATATGCTCAACAAAACATTTCAACGAAACCAATCATGGAAAGAATAGCAACAATACACCACGTAACATCAATAAAGCGAATAAGGACTCAATTTCCATAACACCCAAAATCACATAATACCATATACTAATAATCATCAACCATACAATAGCGGTCTAACATCGTTCCGACTAATAGATAACACAAAACATACTAATCGTTCCAAAAAGAGACGAATACCGAACAAAATACATCAAAATATGATAACTAGCTTTTATAACCGAACACTCCTCGGTTAAGAAAGCAACAAGATAATATAACCCAAATAACTAGCCACGTGGCTGGTGGAGAATCCTCAACTCCTGCCTCAAGCCATCAAGATCCCTCCATAACGATCCTAGCTCCACGCTATGGGTGTCTCGGTCTCTCTTGAGGTCAGCCACCTCCTTCTCTAGCTCGGCATTCCTTTGCCAAAGCTTGCGGTCGGCCTCACGAGCAGTAACAAATCCTCGCTGCAAACTATCGATATGCTCGTGGACATCCATCAAAACTCTCCTCAGCTCAGTAGTTCTGCCCACAACGACAGTCAAATCAACTCTCAAATCCGCTAAAAACTCTCCAATGACTCTCTCAAGTCGATCAGATACACGTGAAACTCTCTCACTAAGCTCAGTAATCCGAGCCCACAACCTGCCAATCTCACCCAATTCTGCATGCTCAGCAGAAACCTCAGAAGATGCATCCGACTCAACGGGACTACCAGGTGGCAACTCAAACAAGAACAGATGATCAGGTGAATCAGGCTCAATCGGGTGTACAGGTGAATCAGGCTCCTCAGCCTGAGCTGGTGGTACTAACTCATCATCATCATCATCAGGCATCTCATCCTCCTGAGGGTCATCCTCCTCCTCAGGGTCATCATCATCACCATGCTCAGCCTCCTGAGGGTCATCCTCCCGCTCAGGGTCATCAGCCTCATCCTCACCCTCGTACTCCTCCTCCTCCTTCTCATCGGAAGAGTACCTCATCACTCGTCGTCTCCTACTAGGTGAACCATGTGAAGATGTAGTAGGTGATCTAGGACGACGACGCACTGATGTGGGTGGTGCCTCAGACAGAAGAGAATGAGCATCAATCTGTAAAGGTGATGGAGTAGGGTGTACCGACATGCGTGCCGTAGCTCGGTGGGTAAAGCGTGGCGCCACACGAGCCAAAGCCTGATGAAGAGTAAGCTGCCTCGATGTACCAGGGAGCCCTAGAGAAGATGAGGGTCCCTGCGTAGATGCAGCAGGTAGTGCTGAAGTAGAAGCTGCCTGTGATACAATAGCTGAAGACATGGCCATCTGGTAAGGGTCATCAGATGCCATAGTGAACTGTGCAGGTAAAACTGGTGCAGTAAGAATGTCCTCAACGACATCGGGCATATGGGAGGCCATAGTCTGTGACAACGGCGTAGGGTAGGTGTAAGTGTTTCAAAACAACATAAATCACAACTCATAAAACTGTACCAAATATACTCATCAAATAATTTCATATATAATCTAAATAAAAGAATTTCAAACACCGCATTACTAAAATGTTTATAAAACATAAAGACCATATAAATCCTCGAGAACGCCATCTTATTACTAAAATCCATAAACCTCAATTCATCTCAAATATCTCATAATACCTCAAATAATAGAAGATGCTTCGGCTTGGCGGGCTGGCGGGCGGTGGTCAAGGATCATTTTCTATAAAAATACGGTTATAGTTTAGGCGTTTATTTACCTAGTTCTCTATAACCTTGGCTCTGATACCAATCTGTAACACCCCCAAAATTTGATACAGCGGAAGACTCAACAAGCTTTCGGGGTGCTACGGGGATTGGTATCCAACACAAGACAATATAGAACGAGATAAAGTAAACATAGTAAAAACACAACCAAAACGGGGTTTTAAGGTTTACATTTATCCCAACATCACTCAGAGTCAGGCCCAAAATAAAATAACAATAGGTCCAAATTTAATTATCAGAGTTTAGAAAAATAGATCCATAAACCGCGTGCCTTAGCCGAGCCTTCCAATCCAAGCATGCACCTCAACACTTAATTACCTGAGAAAACGTGCTAAAAGTCAGCTTTCGCTGGTGAGATCATAGGTTTAAATTCAACTAACAATATAGTGGACATATACGCAAAACGCTTGCTAGCTAGACTAAGGATTCGCTAAAAGCCTGCGGATACCCTCCGCTCCAACAAAACACACGGATACCCTTCCGTACTAACATAACACACGGATACCCTTCCGCACTAACATAGATATTCGGGTAGCCCCCGCAATATCAATAATCTCTCGGATAACCTCTGAAATATTAATAACCTATAGGTGCACACTACAGTATCTAAATAAGTCAACCTTGAATAGTACACACAACATATATGTGACTAAAGCTGACAATTCCAAATAACCAAATAAGTCAACCTTGAATAGTACACACAACCTATATGTGACTAAAGCTGACAATCCACCAATAACCAAATAAGCCAACCTTGAATAGTACACACGACATGTGTGACTAAAGCTGACAATAGATCCTAGTCCATACGCATAGCAAGTTTAGAAAGAATATAAAAGCGATAATGGTCCACATAAAATAATTTGCACGTTTCTCACCCCAATCATTGAAAACATAGTTCAAGAGTGAAAAGTGGTGTTATGACTCACCTCAAGTCCAGAAAATAGCAAGACGAGGTAGGTAGAAATAAGATGTATGATAACTCACGAAACAGCAACTACGGACTTGGCACGACCTAACAATATTAACTCTTTCAGAAATCATTTCCTCAAATATATAATATTCCCAAACCCGGACGAGAATCCGTTTTATTTCCGAAAATCCATTTCGTATTAGTTTGGTGTATTTGCGTTTGGTATCCATATGGGTGGTGGGTCGACTCAAAACAAACTAAGAAGATCACATAAAGAAAAATAAATAAACTATAGGTCTAATATTAGCCCAATATATCATTTAAATAAATCGCCAAAGTTTACAAAATCCGTCGATTTGATAATCCTCATATTTATTTACGTAACATACCGTTCCAAGATTACACCCAATCTAAAGCACATAGCACATAATTACTATATAGTATATATCATAGTTTAATAAATTCCTCATATATATCGTCAAATTGGCCAGATTTCCCGATATATACACTCGCAATCTATTACACTGTACATATACTACAACCTAAGGGCGTCGTAAGATACGATGCCCACTAATATGTTCGTTTCATATAGCTAAATAACCCGGCTCAACCTTACGGTTAAGTGGTTATTTAATTATAGAAAACGTCTATATTAGTCGTCATATATCCGTGACAACACGAACGTCACAAATAGTAACTTACCTGGACCCGAATGACGACAACTTCGCCTAACTCAATAAGTTTATCCGTTATATGTCCAAAACGACATTTTATTAAACGTTTCATAATTGTCGGGAGTTTCCCGTTTTATAACACAATTTTTATAATAGTAATACGTTTAATAATATTACGCCACTTTCGTAGCCTAATATATATCTAATCGTATTATTTATAATACGACTCGTGATTATTATTATTATTAATATACGCGTTTATATAGTTATATATACGTTATTCACGTATATACTTTCATATAAACGTTCATATTATCAATAATTATTATTACGAGTTTTATTATTTTCGTTTTAGTTTTAATAGTTATTGAGTTATACGAAATGGTCATATGTCCGAGTCATGACTCTCGGCTCATTGTCCAAGTCCAATAATAAGCAAAAGTCATAAATAACAAATCTCTGTCCAATCACAATCTCAAACCACGGGCTACAACAATAGGGTCCGACTACGGCACCCGACTAACCTATCTCCGTCAATCTAACGACCGTCTCACAATCGGTCCCCAATCACTTTTCGTCAGCAACTTCACAATACCAAAACCAATATCCAATTCGACCCACATGTATTCGGCCGAGATATCAACCAAAACAATATATACCAAAAACAATCATAACAAATAACAATTAGCCAAAATATATATATCGACACCAACCACGGTTCTCAAAAATAATCGTATTCGGGTCAAATATCAAGTCAACCCGAGTCAACACTTCACCACAACTAGTGTGGGTCCCACCCGAGACCTCCATGGTCTCGGCTAGCTCTAAATGAGCCAAACTAACCACACGACCTACTAGGGTCGTCGGCCAAGAATTCAAGCGACAACAATGGTCAACCATGACCATCAAGAACCGATCAAACAACAAAAATGAGGATCCAAACACCCTCAAACGAACACCAAGAATCATCAAAGATCAAATATTCGGCCAAACAAGCACAATCCGAGGGTATCATCCTCGGGTACGCCTCGACCCAACAAGAATAAACCAAACCCGGATACCAAACTTCATAGAAAACATGTTTTCATCCAAGATCCATAAGTGTTACACGTTTTTAATAGAAACCCATTCGGTACAATATTAAGTCGTGACCTTAGGTCACGATTTTCATCAACAACACGAGTGAAACTCGTCTCACCTTCGATCTAGAAGCTCAAAACCGTGATAACCCTTCAAAATACACGATTGGTGGTGATGATAGTGGTGATTCGTGTGATAAAATGGTGGTATGAGGCGCGTGGTGTAATAGATCTAAAGGATTAGATTATGGAGATTCGATTTATGGTGGTGGTGTAGAGTGGTGATCGGCGGTGGTGCAGCAGTGGTGGCCGGACTTTAGTTGTCGGCTAGGGTTTGTGAAGTGGGGGAAGAAAGAGAGATGAGAGAGAGATGGGTTTGTGTTGTGTGTGAAGAACCGGACCAAACACACCCTTTAATATCTTTTATTATTATTTTTTTTATAAAAGTTAATAATAATAATAATAATAATAATAATAATAATAATAATAATAATAATAATAATAATAATAATAATAATAATAATATTATTACGGTGGAGCGGGTAACGCGGGTAAATGTAAAAACATGTGGCCCGAACCCGGACTCATTTCAAAACTTCAATATCACTCGAGAACATCTCGTAAATAATTAAAAATATAATCGGACTCGTTAAGACGAATCATAAACTTTCGTTAGGTAATCCTAGTGCCAAAGTCAACGTAGTACCAAGTGAGAATTCAAATATACATCACCGAGCATTCAATCAAAAATGAATTATGAACATAATTCACGAATTCCATAACGTCATTAATTAAAATATCCATAAAATAGGTCTTACAAGTTCGTTGTGAAATGAAAATTTCAAATAAAAATTATAAACAAACTTAAATTGTAATGCGGGTTTTAAAAATAGCTCCCTAAACTGCCGGTTGTCACACATGACCACACAAGTTTTGACAACACCAAGTTAGTTATGCTACGGATGCATGGGATAGACTATATCGAATGAGCATGCATACGACATGAAAGTTTTAAAGAACCTGATGAGGCGAAAAATGATCCGTTTTTAGGGGGTCATTTAAGCCCGAATTCGACTTTATTTGATCAAATATTGCCCTAAATCGTTCCTTTTGTGATTTTAGGTGTTTGGAGAGTGAATTCTGGAAAAGAGGCTATTTTGGACGTTTTTGGAGCATAAAGTGAAGAAAACGACAAAGTACCAAATCGAAGCTGGAATTACAAGGTGACGGCGTCAAGGATTTACTCTTGACGGCGTCAGAAAGGGTGAATATTTTACCGTAGGTTGTGAAGGCGTCAGATGAAGAGATGACGGCGTCAAAGGGGCCAAGAATATTTTACCGTAGGTGGTGACGGCGTCACCAAGGCCGTCACAATTGGATCTAGGGCGTCCGAGGAAGTTATTGGCGGCTGGCTGACGGCGTCAGTGGTTCAACCCGGTTCTCGAGATCCAAACCGGGTTTTGTTTTTTTTTCTTCTTTTACAAATAACACAAGTTAAATATATGTAATTGCAACGTAATTTTATATTTACATATCACCTTTTTGGTAAATATATTTTTAGGCTCAATATATCAATAGCCATGATATATATATGATTTTTTTTTTTTTTTTTTTTTTTTTTTATAAATAAGATTATTTTTGTAGAAAAACCAGAGTGACACATTGGTTAAACCGGTTGAATCTGGTAACCAAATGAACCGGTGACTTGAGTAGGTCAATCGTTTTCAAGATATTGCATGCGCTCATGTTTTGTAAAGAGTTAAATAATTGTGTGTGTAAGTATATGGGGTATATATCTATTTAAGTAGGGTGTGTTTTAGGTGATGAAATTGATGGCCTTAATACAATTATTTGGTCTTGAAGTTGTTGGCGGAGAAAAAGATCGATGTGGCGATGGTGAATGTGGTCATGATTACATCCGGATCGAACTAAAGTTTTGGGAAGTTTGTCCAAAAGCATGTTTAATATAAGTTTGAAGTTTGTACTTTGGATCTTATATTTAGCGATGGTGTCAAATGAGGTTTTGAACGATATAGTTAGGAAAGTGTCGAGCTAAATCTCGTATAGAAATTAACAAGCGTACGGATAGTAGAGCCATGTTGTACATTTGACCTTAAAGGAGTTGAGCGGGAAGTGAAAAATGGGGCCTCTATTAAAAAGCTAAATAAAATATTTTAAAACATACAATGATAACTATCAAGAGTTATTGTATAAAACGTTAGTTATTTTTCAAAAACTTTTTGTGAAAAATCTGACTTTTTTCTTGGATAAAAGGGTAAATACCCGGTAAAATATGAAATATTTGTCTTTATTAATATAAATAACATCTTTCAAGTTTTATGCATTGAATGTAAATTTTGGCGTCGTAAAAATTTTGGGCCTCATAAAACTGGCCTGGGCGGTCAGCCATCTTTCAACTCGTCACGATTTATTTTCAGTTAACTCGGTACCCCGGTAACACTCAATGTACACTTAAACTAGCTAATACTTGCACTTTCGAAGACAAAGGCCTTAATTAGCCACCACCTTTTCCCCCTTTCCCCATTTTCACGCCTAATGCCCCCCCCCCCCCCCCATGTCATCAACTTTGACTAAAAATTTGACCTTTTAATTACCAAACTACCCTTACCTTAAGATATTTGCAAGTAAACTCAAGATTTTTACACATAACATCACATTTTACAAAATAAAAGCTACATATTCTCTCATCTTCATCCCAAGGTTCGGCCATCTCAAGAACAAGAGAAGAAATCATAAATTTTTCAAGATCCAAGTTTTTATCAAGTCCTAGTAGTGATCTAGTTTGGGTTTTGAAATAAAAACCACAAAGATTAATTAGGTTTTCATCACCATTTCTTAATAATCATCCCAAGTAAGTTACTAATAATTTTTCTACTCTTTCAAACTATTAATTGATGTATTTTTATGAGCTATTAACAAAACATGTAAGTATGTTATGATCCATACCACTTTAATTGATTTTTACTACATATAATGGGTTTTTGATTTTCCTATGATTATTCCCATGAAACCCACCAAGGTTGGTGATGTTTAGGACCCCATCACATCCTAAGAAGGTGTATGGTAGGATTGAGTACTTGTGGAGTTGATTTGAAGTAGTTTGGTTAAGTCTTGAACAAGTTTAGAACCAAGAAAATGAGTTTTAAACACTATTAGAAAGTTGCTGTCCATTTTTGCAAAACGTGGAAACATCAGGGGTTAATGGGTAACTTTTGACCAAAGATTCAGAAAATACTTTCAAAAACGAAGCTATGGGCGAAAGAACGGATAAAAACGAGCTTATAACGAAGGAGATATGATTTTTCAAAGTTTAACGACGAAAAACTATTTTCTGAAAATAATACAAGCTGTTGCACGAATTTCAACGGACAAAACGAGGCATTAAACGTGATCTATAGGAGCCGACCTACTGAAAATATATTAGTTTATATTAATAAGAAACCGTGGATATAAAGAACGTAGAAAACGAGCTCATAACGACCAAGATATACACGTTTGAAACCCGACGAACTCTATTTATTTTGACAGCTTCTAATAGCAAAATATTTCCATGTATAGAAAAACTGTTTTTGCAAGTAATCATGTTGCGAGCCGATTTTCTCATTGATCAAGACCCGTATGGTCAAAAGTTAAATGATACAACTTCTAGACATTGTTGCAAGGTTTTCAAAAACGCCGAGTTTCATCCCTAACCCTTAACGTACAACATTTCGCGACTAGTTTTGCGAGACCATTTTGGTCATATTTTCAAAGTATAAAAATGTTATCTTTGCGACGAAAACATTATATTGCCAATAGAACACCAAACAAGGATCGTGGAGTAGCGTTTCAACATATTCACATGAAAAGTGTTTATTAACTTAACGAGACGTCAAAAATATATTTTTCGACGATAAACGTTATTTTCAAATTTCACGAGTGGTATCGATAACATACGTATTTGCATGTGTAGCATCATTTCATTGCTTACCTTAGAACCTATCATTCATATTAGGTTGCGGTTAGAGATCGTGCCTCATTTCAGTATAACCACTTTTATCATCGTAGTTATCGCACCAGGTGAGTCATAGCCCGTACTCTTTTAATTGTTTTGTAAACTTTTTAAGGGAGAATACATGCTCATTTTCATCTAAATGTATACTTGATTAATTGATTATGCTACATGTTTAGTTAAACATTTATTTGCTCTAGTTATGAATTCGTTACTCAATCGAATGTAGTGTATATTCATTTGCGTCACACTTAATCCTTTTTACCTTTGGACCCAAGCCTTTTCCATTATTATGCACACTTAACCGAATGAACTGCCTCCACCACTATGTACATACATGACCGAATGAACGGGTCACATAACCGAATGTACGGGTAACATGACCAAATGAACGGGTCACACAACCAAATGTACGGGTAACATAACCGAATGAATTGGTCACGTAACCGAATGTATTGGTCGAACTACACTTATCTTTGAATCTTGGTCCACATATCACTTTTGTTTACACAAACCAAAATATTTTTGGCAGTGGGTTGTGAACACACAGGTTGTAAGTCTTGTATGGGCGGGACTTGGAACTGAGTGGATTTACAATGCCTTTGCTGGGAAATCTTCGTTCAAATGCAATGTATTTCATTTTTACACTAAACTCTATGAACTCACCAACCTCGTGTTGACACTTTAGCATGTATTTTCAGGCATTAAGCAATGGCACGCTACTGGAGGTTTTGGCAGGGCATGACATGGTTATAGAAGCCTCTGATATTCATTTGGGGACCGTTTTAAAGTATTTTAAGGGCCTAATTCCGCACTACTTTTAACGATGTAAATTCAATACTTTTGGTTAAACGATTTTATTCTAAATGATTGAAGTGAAAACCATTTTTGTACTTGTGTTGTGATACCAATTGACTTACACACCAGCTACATGTAAGCTTCCGCTGGACCCGATTTAGGGGGTGTGACAATATATAGTATACGCGGGTACCCTATGATGATTAACCGGAGAAATAGATTTCGATGAGCCATGATTTACCAGTTTGTATCGGTTTCAACGGGTCCTCACTGGTTCATTTTCGGATGGCTTTTATTTGTTAGCCGAACCGGTGGGCGACACCGGTTCCCGGTTGAACCCGTTGGTCCTGTCCGGTTTTCAAAATTATATGTACCATCAACTTGTTAGAGCATCTACAATGTGCAATTTAACAAAAAGATTTTTACTATTTGAAAAGGCTTTTCATAAGGTTTTTAGCATTGCATGAATGACTTTTTAAGACTTGGTAGATGTCAAGCGGTTTGAAGCAAAAGCTTTTTACTTGAAATGATATAATAAATGCATAAAGTTATCATTTATTACCATTAATGCTTCAAGTCTTTTACTTGTTTTATTAATTTATATAATGTATATAATAATATGTACTTTTCATTTTAGGGTGTTTTAAAAATAATATTAATTAGTGTGCTTAATTATTTTATATTATGGATTATGTTGTAGCTTGTTTAAATTGTATATTATGAAAATTTTATTATACTTTTTAATAAGTGGTGTTTTAATTATTTGTATTTAATTTGGTAGATATGATTTTATCTGGTTGTACAATATGAATAAATCACAAAAGTTTTAAGTAATTTGGTATTTTAATAAGTATTAATTATACTATAAATTTTTCTCACTTTTGACTAATTTTCAACATTTAACAATTGAACATTTCACTTTGATCATACATTTTTTATTGATACTTTATGACATACACTTTTTAAAAGGCAGAAATTGCGCTTTACAATTTGGATATAACACATGAGGATGTTTTTTTTTCAGTTTACTCTTACTAAAATGTTTGGTTTTAATTTTATTAATTTTACAAAAATAAAGATTAACAAATACTTTTTTTTTCATTCAATTTACCCTGCTTAATATATTTTTGGGAATGGACAACTTGATGAGTAGAAATATAATTTTAGTCTAGGTAAAAAAAAACAAAAAAACAGGAACACCTCTTTTTCACTTTTCTGAACTAAAGTGATATCATGAATTCACTTCAAAATAAAGAGAGAGATCCATCACTTCTCTCTCTTCTGTCTTGAAAAATGTTTTCTTTTCAAACTTCACTAAAATGACCCATTTTAAATAAATAATCATACATACCCTTTTGTTGGATCTAATATCTGGGTTGATTCTTGGGTTTAAATCAAGAATCTTGAATATAAACTTTACGAGGTTTGTTTTCTTTACTCTTGTGTACTTAGTAACATTCATATGTTTATTTGTTTTTCTTTTTGATACCTGAACAACTTAGGGGTGAAACATCACATAAAGAACATGAGGCTTCCAATGTGTCGAAACATCTAGTTAGACGCATTAGCCAAAAGTTGAAAAATGACTACCATGGAAGTGTGATGGATGATGATATTGATGATGACGACACAGGAGTCATTTCATTAAGGTGTTTGAGTTTGTATACTAGGGGCGGAGGTTGCAAGGTTGGAGCCGCAACAAGTGACGAGTTCGGTGAAGTTGTGGGTAAAGGTTACAAACCTGTGTGTGGGACCAATGACACGAGTGTGGATTGTTTCTCATATGGAGTGGATCGGTTGGGGAAGAGAAATAATCAGAAAAAGAGTTTTGAAATTGAAGTGTCACACGGAAACAACACAATGCATGTGTTTCTTCTTGATGATATTCTCGAGTTGTGTTTCATGAGACTTCCATTGACGAGCTTAATGAACATTCGGCTCGTGTGCAAGAAATGGAGATCTTTGACTACGCCACCTCGTTTTATGCAGATGAGACGAGAAGGGTATTACCCGAGTCCATGGTTGTTCCTTTTTGGTACTGTTACAAATGTTCTTAGCTATCATGAGATATATGCTTTTGATGTTTCTTTCAACAAATGGCATAAAGTTGAGGCAGAAATTCTTAAGAATCGGTTTCTATTCTCAGTTGCCACTGGCCATGATAACATTTTCATTGTCGGAGGTTGTTCGAGCTCCGAAAGAATGGACCGAAAGACACACAGAGGAGTGTTGGTTTTTAGTCCTATGACAAAATCGTGGAACAAGGTTGCATCAATGAAACACGCAAGGTCAAAGTCCGTTCTAGGGGTTTTTGAAGGCAACTCTGATCGTTTGACCATCAAAAGTCAACTCCGGACACGGACGCGGATTGGTGGAGTATCGGATGTTTATGGGGGTCCTCACAGGATTTTGGTTAGACGTACATCAAGAAACGAAAAAACCAAGCACACGAGTAATGTGAAAGACCGAGGACATTTCTTTATAATAGCGGTAGGGGGGATTGGTTCATGGGATGAGTGACTCCTCACAAATTAACCAGTCAACCGGGTGCGGTCAATAGGTCAACCCAGGAGAAAGTTGCAGATAACCGGTGAAGAATAGGGTTTCCTCGGGTCGTTATGTCCCGACGAGGTGTGGATTGTATTCAAACGGGTTTTTGATCGGGTGAATCTGGACAGAAAAAGGGGTTTGTGATTGATTAAACTAAGGAATATAAGAAGAAATAACTTAAATAAGCTATATGAGTGATTACGTGAAAACTAGATACTTAGAAACGCTTAAAATCTAAAAAAGCGTACGTTTACATTTAAAATAACGTAAACGTACAAAATAAAAAGTAAAAACTGAAATCTGGAAATCCCCAGGGGATGAAAATGACTTTTTTACAAACCTAAGGATGAAAGAAAATTTTTGGAAAATTAAAATTAATTTTTACACTATTTATATAATTATTATTAATTAATTACTATTTAAAGATTACTTAACTAATTTAAATTATTGAAAATAACAAACAAACTTTAGAAAATTAAGAAATTTTTTACAAATCTAATTAACCATTACAGGAATCCTAGAAAATATAAAAAGTTTCTAAAAATTATTTTTAAACTATTTTACTAATTATTATTCTAATTATTAATTAATTACTAATTAAACTAATTAAATTATAAAAACTAGAAGATGAAAAGTAAAAATTATAGAAAAATTCCTAAAACTACTTTATAACATATAAAAGCTAGGAAAAATATAAAAACTAGGGTTTGCTTAATAAAAACTAATTATGCTATTTAATGGTTTAATATTAATTAATAAATAATAAAACTAATATTAAATATAATAATTACTAAATGACAATATAAAAATTTGGAAAAATTACTAAAAATACCTAAAGATAAAAGGAAATCAAGAAAAATATAAAAATGCAAAGTGCTTAATAAAAATCTAAAAAGGAAAATTAAAAAGATAAATAAAATTAAATAGAAACTATCACTTATAATTAAATTGGTTTTTCTGGATTTTTCTTTTTGAGAACTATTAAAATAATTAAAACATGAAACTTTAATAAAGGGAGTTGGCTTGGAAACTTAAAAATAAGCTAATGGGGACACAAGTGCTTAATAGCTTGGTTTTCAAGCTTATTAGGATTTGTGTGACTTTGAAAGAGCTTGTAATAAGCCACACAGGCTGAACCAAGGAATAATTAAGCTACACTAGTATGAAGAGACATGGAAATAAGAAAAAACCACAAGAATTCCCACAGATTAAGCCAATAAGCTGACTAGGCAAATCCAATTACCACACAGATCCAACAGGCCTGATTGGCCAACTTTGGGCTAGTGTGGGGCCCACTGGGTGGATGGGAAGCCCAAGACAAGAGTGGAGCCAATAAGCTGAGCTTATTGGCTTTCCAAAAAGCTAGGAAACAAGCTGTGGGTCCCACAGATGAACACTGGAGGGGGCATGGGAATTGTGCACTAAAGCTGAATACTCAGCATACATTTAGAAAGTGGGCAACATTCAAGGGACAAGCAGCCCTAGCTAATAAGCTGAAAAACTCAGAATAAGCCCTAAAACCTTGAAACTAGCTTATTGGCTCCCTAAAAAGCCAAAAACATTGGAGTGGGGCCCACTAAAGAAAAAGATATGGGTTATTGAAAATGGAGGTTTGGACTGGGTCTGTGTATCAGGGCAATGACCATCCCTGCAGGTCACTTTGAACACCAATTTAAGCCCTAAAATAAAATCTGAAAAATAAGCTGAGGGTGGAATCCTAAAGTCTAGCTGGGGTATTATACACACAAGGAATTTCAAAGCCTCAAACCAAATACAAAATTCTACAAAATTCACCCAAGATTTGGGTTTTTCTGCCTAAGACAACTTTGACTTTTTTGTATAAACTTGAAGTTTGACTTTCTTGAACTTTGATGGGATCTAAATGACTGAAAACAAGTTTATAAGCTAGAATAAGATCATTTTAAGTTAACACAACAATTGATGCAAGGATATGAAGGGTATAGGATCTCAAAATCCTACACAGTTAACTGTGTAGGTGCATACACTATGATTTTGACTTTCTATGCTAAGGCGTATGGTTTTAAGACCTTGACTGTATTATTAGGACCTAAAGAGAGTTAACTAAACCAAAAATCAACAAAAAAAACCAAAGCACAGTGGTTAAAACCACTGTGCCAAACACCCCTTTAGTAAACTAAAAATGAGATTTTTGAAGTGAATGGATGTTTTAAACTATGAATCTGATTCCTGAAGTTGTATTATGATAACATAGAACTATAAGATCACAAAAATACCAATACTAACTACAAATACCTAAGTACTAATAAAATGTTAAATAGGCAGTTGATATGTGATGAGTGTGTAAATACTCATCATTTTTACCAATTCTGAACTGCCAAAACATCCAAAAACACTCAATAATGAATCAAAATAGTGAAAATATCTCAGGAAAGTGTTTTACATGTTTCAAATGCAAAAATACCAAAAACAGATGAAAAACACATAAAGTTTGCATAATTGGCAGTTTCAGTCCCCCAACTTGCAAAAGTTGTCAAAACTAGTCCCTGGAAGTTTAAAATGAAAGGAAAATCATCCCAAGGCAAAGAAAAGTCAAAATATATTCAAAATAAGTCCTTGGGTGATAAAATTTGAGAAATTTACACTTTTACCCCTCAAAATCCAAAATTGGCAAAACAGGTCCCTGGAGTTTGTAAAATTGGCAAATTTGGTCCCTAAGGTTTAAAATAATACTTGTGGTCCTTGTGCTAATGTTTAAATGCAGGATTGGTCCTTGGTGGAAAGTTTGGTGACATTTACACAAATGGTCCCTGAAGTTTGAAAGTTTGACGGTTTCAGTCCCTGGTGAAAAATAAATTGAAAAATCACCAAAGGACCTTCTAATATTCATGATATGGCATTTTATACCCTTGGGAACAAATTAAAAAGATGCCAATTTCACACCCTCAACTTTCGGCTAATTACAAAACTAGTCCCTAAATTAACCTAAACCTAACCGGACCTAACTTAAACCTTACCCAAAATAAGCTAATCCAACCCACACCTGGCCTGTTACACCAAAAGCCCACCTAAGCCCAAAAGTTAACCCGAGCCCACTCCCAGTTTGACTTCGGTCAAACAAACCACGAAACCACCTTCTTCTCCCCTAAAACCACCCCGAAGCCTGCAAAACCACCACCACCACTTGCCTAATCCCATCATCACCCTCCCACGCCTCTCTGCACCTACCTCACATCACATTAAATGCACCACCACCCCCAATTGGTAGAAACAGTCCAAGAACACCCATCCTCAATTTTGGCGCGAAAATTAATTCAAAGGCTGAGATGGTACCAAAGTGATCCAATGGCCTATATTATTGATGGGATGTGCTCAGAGATGATCATGGAACCCTAATATGCAGCTATAAAAGGAGGAAAGTGCAAGAAGAAAGTGTGTAGTTTTAATTTTATTTTTATGTATGTCGAATTTATGCAATTTCAAATTCTAGTCTAAATTAAGTTGTCTAAGCAGTGTACTAAGTTGATTTCATGTATTGTAACTCTTTTTAGTTAATTAATTTCAAGTTTCTATTGCTGTTTCAACTTATGCAGTTTGTCCTTAATTTCAAAATTAATGATTAAGCTAAATGGTTGTTATTGTGTAATGTAGTGGATTCTTAAGCTCATATAAGTTCCATTAAGCTCATTGAAGCTTTAGAGACCCCTAAAATCCAGTACTAGTAGAAGAAAATCAAAAAGTAAAAAAAAGGTCAACACTGGTCAACTGTTGCATGTTTGATGTTTGTTTCAGGTATTGAGCATCATTGGGGAGTTGAATTGAGTTGGAGACTGCCTATCTAAAGATAGGCTACAAAGGAAAATCCCTTGTTCATGCTAGGGATAATCTTGTAAGTGTGCTAATTTCAATTTTCCACTCAAAATTATTAGTTCTGAGTAATCTTTGATTTCTAGTGTTAATCTGTGCTTGTTTGATTTAGTTGAATATTGTTTGAGTAGATTTACAGCTTGATAATCAATTTTAGTTATTAGAATCTTTAGTTAACTCTTAGTCTTATATTTAACTGTCATTAAGTAGCATAAGTAGTGTATGTGTGTTATGCATGTTATACATTGTTTCTGAATGCTTAATCTATGCTACTGAGTCACAATCAAAAGTTAGGAATCAAGTTTATATGCCTTAATCATCTTATGCTTTGAAAATCATCAAAACCTAAACATAAGGGTGTGTTTGGATTAACTGTGTTCATTGTGCTCAAGGGTAAATGGGTAGTAATTTCTGGTTCAGTCAAATCACATTAGGTCTATTTTGATCAAGAAAGTCACAAAATTGGTTTGGAAAAGAGCAAAAGTCAAAATCTCACCTTAATCCCTCACACAGTCAACTGTGTTGAGATTAGGATCTCATAAGCTCATAATCTGATTAAACTTGGTCAATCTAGCTTTTAGTTATCTCATTTTAGCTTATAGTAACTTAATCAGTAAGATAGATAGCTTAGAATCTCATAAAAGTCAACTAGTTTAAATTTCTTAAAAAGTCAAAGTCACTCATCCTCAGTTTTCACCAAACTTACTCAAGGATTTCTGAATTTTGTGATTTAATTGGTATTGTGAAAATTGGAGTTTTAGTTCTTTACCAGTTTAATTTTGATAATATGGTTTCATTTCATAATTAGAAAATTTGTTCTGAGTCCCACAGACCTTCAAAGTGAGCTGCAGGGCAAGGTTGTGCCCTGCTCACCCAGACACCCAGTCACCACCACCACTTTGGTGGTGTTTTGTGACCAACCCAGTGGACCCCACACCTTCTAGTTAGCTTTTTAGAACTCCCCTCCTACCAGGGTATCACCTTTGACCCTTGGTTTGACCTGAGTCACTGTGGACCCCACCTAGATTAAGCCAAATAGTTTGTCCCATATCTGTGTTCATTTTCAAAGTGACAAAGTGCTTATTTCATTTTACTCAGCTTAATTGTGCTTATTATTTGTTATTTCTAGCTTATTTAAGTTTGTTAAACTTAGTTTTATCTGTTTTTACCATTGTGGACCCCACCCAAGGCCATTTGACCCAGATTGACCAAACAGTCAACTAAAGTCAACTGTTTAAGATAAGGGGGTGTCACAGCTTATTTATAAGCTGATTTTAAAAGTGTCTTTACAAAAGTTTCTCATTTTCATTAGTTAATTTAGTTTGTAAAAGAAAATCCAAGAAAAAACCAATTTAAAATAAGTGATAGTTTCTATTTAATTCAAGTTAATTTTAATTTTCATTTTTAGATTTTAATTAAGTACCTAGTGTTTTTATATTTTTAATAATTACCTTATATAGTAAAGTAATTTTGATAAATTTTTCAGATTTTTATTGTACCATTTAGTATTAATTAGATTTAATTTTAATTTTCTTTATTATTAATTAATATCAAATATTAAATAGCTTAATTAGTTTTTAAAAGGTTAAATCTAGTTTTTATAATTTTTCTAGTCTTAATATAGTATAATAAGTTTTTAGAAAATAAATTTTGAGATTCTACTGTTCATTTTCTATTTTCCTTATTTTATTTGTTTAAAATAGATTTTAGTTAATTAATAGATAAATAATTAGTTGTTTAATTTTAAAACATAATTTTAGAGTTTTTATAATTTTGTAGGATTCCAGTGATGGTTAAGTAATTTTATAAATTTTATCTTAATTTTCTAAGTTAATTTAGTATTAATATAAATTAAAAGTAGTTTAAATAGTTTAATTAAGTTAAATAGTTTTTAATTAAATACAAAACCACAAAAAGACAAAAAATATTATTTTTAATTTTTTATACTTTCTTCAAGTTCTAATTTAGGTTTAGAAAATATTTTTATAAATTTTTAGCATAATTTAAATCATTTGTCATTTTTAGTTTAATTAAATTAGGTTTTAATTTAGAATTTAAATAGTTTAATTAATTAAATATTAGTTTAATATTATTTTAATCACTTTTATCATTTCTTTTTCATTTTTAATTTTAAGTTTTGAAAAGTGTCATAAACACCCCCTGTAGTTTCATAATTACCAAAAACCCACTTTTCCAGTCCGATACGTGATCTTAATTGTCTATTTGTGCATATATCTGTTATCTGATTATTGTGAATATTATATCTGTTTGTCAACACCAAAATAACAGTAGCAATATCATTCCTACATCATCTGGCTACTGTCCTCAGTGCCACTTTCCCATAAACGATTCCTAAAGCACCATTTCAATCTCGCTGGGACTTTCACGACCCGGGAAAACACTACACTATCACCGGAGTATTGATTCTAGGCTATCTTTGACTTATTGACCTTGGTCAATAATAATTAGACGGTTTAGGCTCAATCAAAATTTGGCGTTTAGTGGTTTTTAAACCCTCCCTGTAAAAAGTTTTGTAAAAACAAAAATCATATCAAAAACGTTCATTAACACTTTTCCTAAAGTGTTAAAAACACCAAAAAAATCAAAAACAACAAAACAAACTGTGAAGTTAAATTACTTCGTGTTCTTTAAGATTACAACCTGAAACAGTTGGTTTAAGGTAAGTTCTGACATTAAATTGCGAACTGAAGAGGGAACCTATTTACTTCCTCCCGCCAGCCTGCGAGTAATCTTAAAGGGACGATTTCGGTTAACGAATCAGTTCCAAAAATAATTTCCAAGTTTTCTGCACACACACCCGTAAGCCTAAAGCAGATTTTTCAAATTAATAAATACATAAAATCTTACTACCGCAAACCAAGGCTGAACACCTACCAACTGGGGGTGTGAACATAATAAGTTCCCAAACTTAAGATTAAAACTTGCCTTTGTATCCCTGTGAGAAGTGTACCTTTTTCAAAGAAGCTACTCACTTGTGATTATTGGTTTAAGTTCACTGTTGATTTGCCTCGAATTTGTGTTGAAAAATTGTTTTTAGTGCATGCGCACTCGGTCTCAAGCAAAGAATAAAAAACAGAAAGACGTACCCGAGTTACGTTCTAACACAGAAACCGAAATGGCCGCTGGCCTACCACCACCATTACCACCCCCTGACCCTAATGAGCCAGCTCCCGATCTCCGAACGATGGAGGAGCTGTGCCAACCTACCATGCAAGGGCGGGGTGGGCCTATTGCACCACTCACTATTGGGGCTGCGGACTTTGGCCTCAAGCATCACATGATCCAACAAGTCCAGAATTCGTGTTCATTTCACGGATTACCGGGTGACGATGCCAACAAGCATCTTGACAAATATCTCACGGTCACCCAAAGCATGAAACAGCATGGTGTCACAGATGATGCCCTTCGGCTGTACCTCTTCCCCTATTCTCTCTCTCATCATGCCACTGCATGGTTTGACCGACTTCCCAAGAATTCTATTCGAACCTTTGATGAAATGGTAACCAAGTTTTTAGCAAAATATTTTCCACCATCCATGGTTACCAAGTTACGTAATGATATCAGCAACTTCCGGCAACTTCCCGATGAGTCTCTTTTTGAGGCTTGGGAGCGTTATAAGCTAGCCATTGATCGGTGCCCTAACCACAATATGTTACAAGTTACCATAATAGATACTTTCTATAATGGTCTAACATTGAGGCACCGAGACATTCTCAATGCTGCTGCTGGTGGGACCTTTATGAAAAGGCGTCCCGAGGAGTGCTATGACTTAATCGAGAACATGACTGCCCATCATAACTTTTGGGATTCCTCTGCGGAGAGGGAAGCGTCATGTCATTCCGTTACTCCCTCATCATCATCATCTCCTGAAATAATCGCTCTTACCAAAAAGATGGATGATATTTCTACGGCTGTGTTGAGAATGAACCAAACGATACAACATCAGGCTCAAAATCAACAAATAAAAGCCGTGGCCCGAAGTTGTGAAACTTGTGGGGGCCCACATCTGTATTCCGAGTGTCCAGCTACTGCTGAATTTTCTCAAGAGAACGTTTATGCTGCTAACGGTTCCTACAACACGGGAGGTAATTCTTACCAACCGCAAGGGGACCGTAATCTCCTAAGCTATCGTTCCAACAATTTTCTCGGACCTCCGGGTTTTAACCAAAATCAAAACCGTAACACGAATCAGAATTTTAACCAAGGTCAAAACTCAAATTTCCAAAACCCGAACCAAAATCAAGGCCAGTTTAATCAAAACAATTTTCAAAATGGCAATCAAAACCAAGGTTTTCAAGGAAATTATCAAAGAAACCAAAATCAAGGGAATTACAATCAGGGTAATTTCAATCAGAGAAACACTTTTCAGGGTAACAACAATCAAAACCAAGGGAATTTTCAAAACAACCGTGTTCAAAATCCCCCTGTTCAAAATCAAAACGTTGTTCCACCCCCGTCTTCCTCAGATGCTGAAATTAAACAATTCATGAAAGCACAAGAGGAAACAAATCGGCTATTGATCAAGACTATCTCTGAACTTCAGAAGTCTTTAAATGATCGACCCTCGAGCTCTGGTACATTACCGAGCAACACGATCGCTAACCCGAGGGGCGATGTTAAAGCGATCACTACCCGAAGTGGGGTGTCATACAATGGACCCTCGATTCCCCCTACCTCTTCTTCTCCTCCTAAGGTAGCGGAACGTGAACATGAGGTTACTACGGACAAGGTATTTCCTACTAATAACGGAGGTACCAACAACGTCCACCCTCAAGTTGTCCCGGTCTCGGCTCATAAGCCGAAAGTTGTATTTGATCCTCCTGTGTGTCCTGATGAAATCTCAAAGAACAGCCCTAAGCCATCAATTCCATATCCTTCACGAGTGACTGAACAAAAGAACCGCGAAAAAGCTAACCATCAGATGGAAAAATTTTATCAAATTTTCCAAGAATTACACTTTGATATTAGCTTCGCGGACGCTCTTCTTCTCATGCCTAAGTTTGCTTCAACAATCAAAAATCTGATAAGCAACAAAGAGAAACTTTGTGAAATGGCAAAAACTCCTCTTAACGAGCATTGCTCAGCAGTGCTCTTGAAAAAGCTTCCCGAAAAGCTTGGAGATCCCGGGAAATTTCTCATTCCATGTATTTTCCCTGGGATGGTTGAATGCTTTGCCTTGGCCGATCTTGGCGCAAGCATTAACCTGATGCCTTACTCAGTCTGGAAAAGGCTTTCTCTTCCTACTCTCACTCCGACCTGCATGACACTCGAGCTTGCAGACCGTACCATATCCCGTCCTCTCGGCATTGCCGAAGATATCTTTGTGAAAGTAGGAAAGTTCCACTTTCCGGCAGATTTTGTGATTGTTGATTTCGATGCTGACCCACGAGTCCCTCTCATTCTCGGGAGAGGATTCTTAAGAACGGGTCGTGCTTTGATCGATGTATTCGAAGAAGAAATCACTCTACGTGTTGGTGGCGAAGCCATCACATTCAATCTTGATCAGACCTCGAGATACTCCTCCAACTATGACGCTGAAACGGTTAACCGTATTGATATCATTGATATTGCGTCTGAGGAATATTCTCAAGAGGTCCTTGGTTTCTCATCCAGTGGCAGTCTTTCTACTGACCCTATCATTTCCGACTCTTCCCCCTCCCTCACTCCGTTTGAGGGAGGTGACTTCCTTTTGGAAGAGCTCGAGGCTTTTCTTGCTCAAGATAGCTCAATTCCCGATGGAGTTGATGAAGACTATCTTGACCCGGAGGGGGACATTCTTCTCCTTGAAAGATTGTTAAATGACGATCCTTCACCCTCTCCGTCTCCACAAATACTTCATAAAGCGGAAGTCAAAAATGTTGAAATAACTGAAGACTTCCCCGAGGTTGAGCTCAAGGACTTGCCTCCTCATCTAGAATATGCATTTCTGGAGGGTGATAATAAATTACCCGTCATTATTGCCAAAGACTTAAAAGATGAGGAAAAGGCTGCACTCCTAAAGGTTCTTAAGTCAAACAAACAAGCAATTGCTTGGAAACTCTCCGACATTAAGGGCATAAGCCCTAACTTTTGTACTCATAAAATCTTAATGGAGGATGACTTTAAACCAGCTGTGCAACATCAGAGAAGGGTAAATCCCAAAATCCACGAAGTTATCAAACAAGAAGTTCTTAAGCTTCTTGATGCGGGATTGATTTACCCTATATCTGACAGTCCTTGGGTTAGCCCAATTCATTGTGTTCCCAAAAAGGGAGGCATCACCGTTGTCACCAACGAGGATAACGAGTTGATTCCAACTCGTTTGGTCACGGGTTGGCGGGTTTGTATTGACTATCGAAAGTTGAATGAAGCCACCCGTAAAGACCATTTCCCTCTCCCTTTTATGGACCAAATGCTCGAAAGACTTGCGGGGAATGAATACTACTGTTTCCTCGATGGCTTCTCGGGTTACTTCCAAATCCCCATTGATCCCCAGGATCAAGAGAAGACTACCTTCACATGCCCCTACGGAACTTTTGCCTACAGACGTATGCCTTTCGGCTTATGTAATGCACCAGGCACGTTCCAGAGGTGCATGATGTCCATTTTTTCCGACATGATCGGGAAAACTATGGAGGTATTCATGGATGACTTTTCAGTCATTGGGGATTCATTTCAGACTTGCCTCTCCCACTTGGAACAGATGCTTAAACGTTGCAAAGAAACGAATCTAAGTCTCAACTGGGAGAAGAGCCACTTTATGGTCAAAGAGGGCATTGTCCTCGGCCATAAGATTTCAAAAAACGGGATCGAGGTTGACAAAGCTAAAATCGATGTCATTGCCAAATTACCTCATCCCACCACCGTAAAAGGTGTTCGGAGCTTTTTGGGTCATGCCGGCTTCTACCGTAGGTTTATCCAAGATTTTTCTAAGATTGCCCGGCCTATGACCCATCTCCTCGAGAAGGATGCTCCTTTCATCTTCTCTCCCGAGTGCATCGAAGCTTTTGAAACATTAAAGAAAAGGCTTACCGAGGCACCGATTCTTGTTGCCCCCGATTGGGACCAACCTTTTGAGCTTATGTGCGACGCTAGTGATTTTGCCATAGGTGCGGTCTTGGGGCAACGTAAAACTAAATACTTTCAGCCCATACACTACGCAAGCAAAACTATGACTGAGGCTCAAGGTCATTACACCACCACTGAAAAAGAACTCCTAGCTGTGGTGTATGCCTTCGAGAAATTCCGGTCATACCTAATCTTGACTAAATGCGTAGTGTACACAGATCACTCGGCTTTGAAATACCTATTTGCAAAACAAGATGCAAAGCCGAGGCTTCTTCGTTGGGTTCTCCTCCTTCAGGAATTTGATATCATTATCCGTGATAAAAAAGGAGCCGAGAACCTTGCTGCTGATCATCTCTCACGATTAGAGAACCCTCATCAAGATGTGTCCGAGAAAAAGGAAATAAATGAAACATTTCCTCTCGAGACACTCAATGCGGTTGCTTTTCGTGGTGACTCTACTACCCCATGGTTTGCCGACTTTGCAAATTACCATGCGGGTAACTTCATAGTGAAGGGGTTAACGTCCCAACAAAAGAAAAAATTCTTCAAAGACGTTAAACATTACTTCTGGGACGACCCCTTCCTCTTCAAAATCTGTGTCGATCAAGTCATCAGGCGATGTGTATACGGACAGGAAGCCACTGATATTCTCAAGGCTTGCCATGCTGGACCCACCGGGGGCCACCATAGTCCTAACTACACCGCCAAAAAGGTGTTTGATTCCGGTTTCTATTGGCCCACAATCTATAAGGATGCCCACGAATTAGTCAAAGCCTGTGATGCTTGTCAGCGTCACGGGAATATTTCACAAAAGAACGAAATGCCGCAAAATGCTATTCAAGTTTGTGAAATCTTTGACGTCTGGGGCATTGACTTTATGGGGCCATTCCCATCTTCTCGTGGAAACAAATACATACTCGTGGCTGTTGACTACTTGTCAAAATGGGTTGAGGCTAAGGCCTTACCCACTAACGATGCCCGAGTAGTCGTGAAATTCTTGAAATCCCTCTTTGCTCGTTTTGGAACCCCACGTGCCATCATTAGTGATCGCGGTACTCACTTTTGCAATGATCAATTTGCAAAAGTCATGCTGAAATACGGTGTTACTCATCGTCTTTCCACCGCATATCACCCCCAAACAAGTGGGCAGGTGGAGGTTTCCAACCGTGGTATTAAACGGATTCTTGAGAGGACAGTAGGTGAAAACCGTGCTTCCTGGTCGGATAAACTAGATGATGCACTCTGGGCCTTCCGTACAGCTTACAAAACACCCATTGGGTGCACTCCATACAAGCTTGTATACGGGAAGGCGTGTCATTTACCGATCGAGCTCGAGCACAAAGCCTACTGGGCCTTGAAACATGCCAACTACGACCTTCATAAAGCGGGTGATCACCGTAAGGTTCAAATCAATGAATTAAACGAACTTCGTGATCAGGCCTACGAGAACTCTTTGATCTACAAAGAAAAGACAAAGAAGATTCACGACTCTAAAATTAAGAACCGAGTTTTCAACGTCGGTGACAGAGTCCTTCTTTTCAATTCAAGATTAAAGATCTTCTCGGGGAAATTAAAAACCCGATGGACTGGACCATTCACCATTGCTAAAGTTTACCCATACGGGACTGTTGAGTTATCTCAACCCGAAGGTCCCAACTTCAAAGTGAATGGTCGCAGATTGAAACATTATTTTGGAGAGGACACACCACCCATGGTTGTCCCGGATCTCCAAACTTTCCCCATGGACCAATAAATTCGGGGATCGAGTCAAGCTAGTGACTCGGTTAACAAAAATTAGCAACACATATGGGTTTTCACCCGTATTTCTGACTTCTTTCTACTTTCTACCACCCTAGTGTGGGGGAATGGCCATCCCCCACCGTTTCAAAAGTAAATATTTTTCAAAATTCAATAAACATGTTTCGTATGTATTTTATGTCATTCAAATCCCGGGCTGTCAGGACGAATTTACTACAGTTAATCATTCACAAGTGATTAGCTAGCGTGGTAAACTTGACACAAGCCTGGGATATGCATGTATATTATTATTCATCTTCCAGGCTGTCAGGGAGAATTTATTACAGTTAATCATTCACAAGTGATTAGCTAGCGTGGTAAACCTGACACAAACCTGGAAGGTGTATTTATCTTATAAACTTTATCATTCAACTCCCGGGCTGTTAGGGCAAATTTATTACAGTTAATCATTCACAAGTGATTAGCTTGCGTGGTAAACCTAACACAAGCCTGGGAGGTAGTGAGCCAAAAAAAAAAAAAAAAAAAAATGTGTATGTACAGATAAAATAAAGTGAAAAATAGAAATTTCCACAGTTAGAATCGAATATTAACTTTTCCATTCAGAGGTTCGGCATAATAGCCGGGACTTTGAATATTGAGGACAATATTCAGTTCTAGTGTGGGGGGGAAATTCTTACGAATTTTATCATAAAACTTTCCAAGTACCCCCATTTTAGGCCAAAAATTTTTCAAAATTTTTCACTTTATTCCAAAATTTTTGTGGTTATCAATCCGCCAAAGTCTAAATGACAAAGGGATTGGCTAGTCCAGGAGCAAACGGCTCTTGGTAAAGACATCTCAAACCCGTTGATGGCTGGCAGTTTGCCAAAAACTTGCATGGTTCCTCAGCTCCCCCGCATCCTCATAAGCAAATGAGCTGGCTAGCCCACAAAATTATGGCTTGTGGTAAAGGCCGTGAAAAACCATAATTGGTAATCAGCTCACCAAGATGTTGACTTAGTCCATCAAGATGCTGGCTAGTCCAGAAGCAAACGGCTTTTGGTAAAGACAAATCAAATCCGTTGACAGCTGGTGGTTTGCTCAAAATCACACGGTTATCAGGTGTGCCACAGTTCTTACACCTGGCTACTCCAGAAGTGATGGCTTTTGGTAAAGAGTTTCAAATCCATTATGTTTTTCTCAAAAGATTGCTAGGGACTAGCAATGTTTTAGTGTGGGGGATTGATGAGTGTGTAAATACTCATCATTTTTACCAATTCTGAACTGCCAAAACATCCAAAAACACTCAATAATGAATCAAAATAGTGAAAATATCTCAGGAAAGTGTTTTACATGTTTCAAATGCAAAAATACCAAAAACAGATGAAAAACACATAAAGTTTGCATAATTGGCAGTTTCAGTCCCCCAACTTGCAAAAGTTGTCAAAACTAGTCCCTGGAAGTTTAAAATGAAAGGAAAATCATCCCAAGGCAAAGAAAAGTCAAAATATATTCAAAATAAGTCCTTGGGTGATAAAATTTGAGAAATTTACACTTTTACCCCTCAAAATCCAAAATTGGCAAAACAGGTCCCTGGAGTTTGTAAAATTGGCAAATTTGGTCCCTAAGGTTTAAAATAATACTTGTGGTCCTTGTGCTAATGTTTAAATGCAGGATTGGTCCTTGGTGGAAAGTTTGGTGACATTTACACAAATGGTCCCTGAAGTTTGAAAGTTTGACGGTTTCAGTCCCTGGTGAAAAATAAATTGAAAAATCACCAAAGGACCTTCTAATATTCATGATATGGCATTTTATACCCTTGGGAACAAATTAAAAAGATGCCAATTTCACACCCTCAACTTTCGGCTAATTACAAAACTAGTCCCTAAATTAACCTAAACCTAACCGGACCTAACTTAAACCTTACCCAAAATAAGCTAATCCAACCCACACCTGGCCTGTTACACCAAAAGCCCACCTAAGCCCAAAAGTTAACCCGAGCCCACTCCCAGTTTGACTTCGGTCAAACAAACCACGAAACCACCTTCTTCTCCCCTAAAACCACCCCGAAGCCTGCAAAACCACCACCACCACTTGCCTAATCCCATCATCACCCTCCCACGCCTCTCTGCACCTACCTCACATCACATTAAATGCACCACCACCCCCAATTGGTAGAAACAGTCCAAGAACACCCATCCTCAATTTTGGCGCGAAAATTAATTCAAAGGCTGAGATGGTACCAAAGTGATCCAATGGCCTATATTATTGATGGGATGTGCTCAGAGATGATCATGGAACCCTAATATGCAGCTATAAAAGGAGGAAAGTGCAAGAAGAAAGTGTGTAGTTTTAATTTTATTTTTATGTTTGTCGAATTTATGCAATTTCAAATTCTAGTCTAAATTAAGTTGTCTAAGCAGTGTACTAAGTTGATTTCATGTATTGTAACTCTTTTTAGTTAATTAATTTCAAGTTTCTATTGCTGTTTCAACTTATGCAGTTTGTCCTTAATTTCAAAATTAATGATTAAGCTAAATGGTTGTTATTGTGTAATGTAGTGGATTCTTAAGCTCATATAAGTTCCATTAAGCTCATTGAAGCTTTAGAGACCCCTAAAATCCAGTACTAGTAGAAGAAAATCAAAAAGTAAAAAAAAGGTCAACACTGGTCAACTGTTGCATGTTTGATGTTTGTTTCAGGTATTGAGCATCATTGGGGAGTTGAATTGAGTTGGAGACTGCCTATCTAAAGATAGGCTACAAAGGAAAATCCCTTGTTCATGCTAGGGATAATCTTGTAAGTGTGCTAATTTCAATTTTCCACTCAAAATTATTAGTTCTGAGTAATCTTTGATTTCTAGTGTTAATCTGTGCTTGTTTGATTTAGTTGAATATTGTTTGAGTAGATTTACAGCTTGATAATCAATTTTAGTTATTAGAATCTTTAGTTAACTCTTAGTCTTATATTTAACTGTCATTAAGTAGCATAAGTAGTGTATGTGTGTTATGCATGTTATACATTGTTTCTGAATGCTTAATCTATGCTACTGAGTCACAATCAAAAGTTAGGAATCAAGTTTATATGCCTTAATCATCTTATGCTTTGAAAATCATCAAAACCTAAACATAAGGGTGTGTTTGGATTAACTGTGTTCATTGTGCTCAAGGGTAAATGGGTAGTAATTTCTGGTTCAGTCAAATCACATTAGGTCTATTTTGATCAAGAAAGTCACAAAATTGGTTTGGAAAAGAGCAAAAGTCAAAATCTCACCTTAATCCCTCACACAGTCAACTGTGTTGAGATTAGGATCTCATAAGCTCATAATCTGATTAAACTTGGTCAATCTAGCTTTTAGTTATCTCATTTTAGCTTATAGTAACTTAATCAGTAAGATAGATAGCTTAGAATCTCATAAAAGTCAACTAGTTTAAATTTCTTAAAAAGTCAAAGTCACTCATCCTCAGTTTTCACCAAACTTACTCAAGGATTTCTGAATTTTGTGATTTAATTGGTATTGTGAAAATTGGAGTTTTAGTTCTTTACCAGTTTAATTTTGATAATATGGTTTCATTTCATAATTAGAAAATTTGTTCTGAGTCCCACAGACCTTCAAAGTGAGCTGCAGGGCAAGGTTGTGCCCTGCTCACCCAGACACCCAGTCACCACCACCACTTTGGTGGTGTTTTGTGACCAACCCAGTGGACCCCACACCTTCTAGTTAGCTTTTTAGAACTCCCCTCCTACCAGGGTATCACCTTTGACCCTTGGTTTGACCTGAGTCACTGTGGACCCCACCTAGATTAAGCCAAATAGTTTGTCCCATATCTGTGTTCATTTTCAAAGTGACAAAGTGCTTATTTCATTTTACTCAGCTTAATTGTGCTTATTATTTGTTATTTCTAGCTTATTTAAGTTTGTTAAACTTAGTTTTATCTGTTTTTACCATTGTGGACCCCACCCAAGGCCATTTGACCCAGATTGACCAAACAGTCAACTAAAGTCAACTGTTTAAGATAAGGGGGTGTCACAGCTTATTTATAAGCTGATTTTAAAAGTGTCTTTACAAAAGTTTCTCATTTTCATTAGTTAATTTAGTTTGTAAAAGAAAATCCAAGAAAAAACCAATTTAAAATAAGTGATAGTTTCTATTTAATTCAAGTTAATTTTAATTTTCATTTTTAGATTTTAATTAAGTACCTAGTGTTTTTATATTTTTAATAATTACCTTATATAGTAAAGTAATTTTGATAAATTTTTCAGATTTTTATTGTACCATTTAGTATTAATTAGATTTAATTTTAATTTTCTTTATTATTAATTAATATCAAATATTAAATAGCTTAATTAGTTTTTAAAAGGTTAAATCTAGTTTTTATAATTTTTCTAGTCTTAATATAGTATAATAAGTTTTTAGAAAATAAATTTTGAGATTCTACTGTTCATTTTCTATTTTCCTTATTTTATTTGTTTAAAATAGATTTTAGTTAATTAATAGATAAATAATTAGTTGTTTAATTTTAAAACATAATTTTAGAGTTTTTATAATTTTGTAGGATTCCAGTGATGGTTAAGTAATTTTATAAATTTTATCTTAATTTTCTAAGTTAATTTAGTATTAATATAAATTAAAAGTAGTTTAAATAGTTTAATTAAGTTAAATAGTTTTTAATTAAATACAAAACCACAAAAAGACAAAAAATATTATTTTTAATTTTTTATACTTTCTTCAAGTTCTAATTTAGGTTTAGAAAATATTTTTATAAATTTTTAGCATAATTTAAATCATTTGTCATTTTTAGTTTAATTAAATTAGGTTTTAATTTAGAATTTAAATAGTTTAATTAATTAAATATTAGTTTAATATTATTTTAATCACTTTTATCATTTCTTTTTCATTTTTAATTTTAAGTTTTGAAAAGTGTCATAAACACCCCCTGTAGTTTCATAATTACCAAAAACCCACTTTTCCAGTCCGATACGTGATCTTAATTGTCTATTTGTGCATATATCTGTTATCTGATTATTGTGAATATTATATCTGTTTGTCAACACCAAAATAACAGTAGCAATATCATTCCTACATCATCTGGCTACTGTCCTCAGTGCCACTTTCCCATAAACGATTCCTAAAGCACCATTTCAATCTCGCTGGGACTTTCACGACCCGGGAAAACACTACACTATCACCGGAGTATTGATTCTAGGCTATCTTTGACTTATTGACCTTGGTCAATAATAATTAGACGGTTTAGGCTCAATCAATATGTAATATGTGAACACAATGGAATCTAATGAACACAGACCAAATATTAAGCAGTATTGTGACTAAATAACCTTAAATGAGCACAGCAAATCACAGATGAGAAGATGTAAGTTAGGCTACAGTAACTTGGGAAAATATAAGCTTACAAATGAACCAGGCTGAGGAATGAGATACCAAGGCTCAAACTTCAATCCTATTACTCCTCTAGGAGTTCTAAACCATAATTCCACAGCATTCTTTCTTCTTCTTCTTCTTCTTGATTTATTATTATTTTTGAGACTTTCTGAATTTGTTTTCTATTTTTGATGAAATTTAAACTTGCACTAAAACATGATTTTTTTAAACTGAAAATTTATATTAATCCAGGGAACACAAATTACAAGCTACAGTTTAATATTACATATAAAATTACAATAATGACTGAAACATTTACTAAAATCTACATTAAACTACTGCTACTCTAATTACTAACTTACTTCCTCTCTCTTCTCAATTCTTCATTTATATAGGTCCTGGTGGAGTATTCTTTCTTTCCCACTCCTCTCTTCAGCCATTGGATGGCTACAAATAATCCTAGCCATTGAATAGGTCTTTGGTGGGAAAATCATATTTGACCCATCTTGGCAGTTGGGGTGGTTTGGTGAGGGCATTAATGAAGGGGTGAGGGTAATTAATGTTGTAGGGGACAAGGGGAAGTGTTGGTGAGGAAAATGTGGAGGATTGGAGGGGGGAACATGGTGCAGGAAACGGGGGAAGAAGATGGGGGGGGAGGTGAGGTTTGACTGGGTGTAATATTTGAAGGGGATTGGGCCTGGTTTGGTTGGGCTTGGGGGATTTGGTGGATCAGGTTGTGTTTGGGTTTGGTTTATAGAAATAACAAGGATCCGTTTGGTTAAGAAACAATCACAAGGACCAAATTTGCCAACTTCAATAACCCAAGGACCCAAAACGTAATTTTTCACAAATAAACACCCAAGGACTATTTTTGTAAATTTCCAAACCCCGGGGACTAAAATTGCCATTTTCCCATAATTATCAAAAAGGTTTTAATTTGCCAATCCTAAATAGTACAAGGACCTATTTTGATAAAATTCCACATTAGAGCCATGCTTTCTTTGACAAAACAGGGTTTTATCAAGTGTTTTTCACTTTTTTTGTAAAACTTTAAGATGGGCGGTTCTTCAAATTGAAACGAAAATACTCTGCACTTTTGAGCGGGTTATTTACCTCCCCAATTTTCATTATCTTCACAAAACACACAACTTTTTCCCCCTTTCCATTTCACAAACCCTAACCCTCCAATATTTACTGCCGCTCACTACCCCCACTTAACCACCATCACACACCAGCACCATCACCCACCGTCGCACACCCATTACCTTCCCATGCCACCTTCATCACGCAACCAAGCTATTAACAAACTAATCCAATTAGGAGGTACCAAACTGCTTTAATTGATGTTGTTGTTCAATTAACCTTTTTTAATATGTCATTCATGTTGTTCTTAGGTTTATCTAATAAGTTGTGTTTTTTGTATTGTTTACAATTTATTTGTGGAGTTTGGGAATGTTATTGAATATTGTTGTTGATGTGAGCTTCTATTTGGTTTCAAAATGAATTGAGTAGATTGCTTATGACGTAGTACATGTATAATCTGTATGTGCAAGTTGTCGATGTTTTAAAGTTTTATTGATGAGTGATTTTCTTAATTCGAATTGCAATCTTAATATACTCTTTTCTTATATTAATATGCACGTTCATCTGGTATTTAGGATTTTGACATGGGAAGATGGATGCTTTGGCACCATCAAAGCTCAAGATTCCATTGAAAACATGTTTGCTGAGACTAGCTTCCAAGGCTTAGAAGAAACATCCTCATGTAACACATATCGTGGAACTTCGGGAGGAGAGGCGGTTGAACTAGTTGTGGCTTATATGTCAAATTTTCAGTATGCATTGGGTGATGGGTAAAGCCTTTCTTCGGCCTATCTTTATGTTGTTTCCTGGTGATACTTTACTCTTTCATTACCTTTTTTTTTTTTTTTTTTTTTTTTTTTTGAACAGGCTTTCATTACCTTTTATGTACATAAAATTAATGACAACAGTATGTTGATAGAGATAATGATACCTTTGGTTGTCAACATGATCTGCTTTGCGATGTAAATTTGTATGAAACTCATTAGGAAAGCAATTTAAATTCCACATCCAAAAGAAAATAATGTCTAAAGTAACTTCACATCATGAGTCGCCGTCATATAACCAAATGGTGTAATAACCTAAATATCACAAAAGATGGAAGATTATGGTACTAACCCAAATATCAAATAGTTTAAATGATGAAAGCTAATTTGTTTGGTCAATCACTGTAGGGCTGTCGGTGATGTGGCATGCACAGGGAACTCTCAGTGGGTTTCTGCAGGTTCAAAAACATCAGGGGTAATAAACAGTGCATCAATTTCTAAGGTTAGTTTGAAATATCGTCAAGTGATAATTCCTAAAAGAAAATCTGCTTAAGTAATCTAGTTGTGGGATTAAACAAAAACGTCATTGTCGTATTCTTCCATTGGCAGCATGCAGATGAATGGGTATTTCAGTTCGCCGCAGGTGTGAAGGTATTGATTCATGACTAGATTATCATATTGGTTTCATTATAAAGTCTGTGTGTATGTCTATACGGGTTCCACGGTTTTAAGTAGAGGTGCTAATTCGACCCAATTACTTATAAATGGGTTGATTTGGGTTGCGTTTCTCATATGGCATAAATAATTAAAGCAGCTAAAAGGAGAACGTGTTGAAAGCCGGCCACTGTGTAATTGTAATGTGTAGAATTGTCTAAATTGTTTTTATAAAAAAAAAATTGATTATTACTTTATATACCTATTGTTTTTCTTATCAAAGTTAACATATTACTTGATTAGTAAAAGGACCAAAATAGTGTTTGCATCAACTCAGCTTGTCCCGTGGCCTGTACAGAAAATGACCTATTTCACCCGAAACCATTTTGATAATTTCTTGATTGCTCCCATGTAGACTATTCTGCTGGTGCCTGTAATTCCACATGGAGTTCTACAACTCGGCTCGTTGGACGTTGTATGTACCCGTTAATGTATATCGGAAGGGAAACTTCACTTTTTTGTGAATGTTATTTTGTGTATTTATTAATTTATTTTACCCTTAATGTTCCAGGTTCCTGAAGATGCAAAAATGGCCAACTATATTAAAAGTGAATTTGTTGCGCATAAAGATCTCATAGCTTATTTTGATGCTTTTGCAACAAACCAACAATTTTCATCTCAATCACCATCATCAGTCATGCCTAGAATGATGAAAAGATTGGATGAGCTCTATATGATGATGTAGCAACCATTGATAATGTTAACTGGTCAAACCACAAACATTTGACCAATGGTATCGTAATGCCAACTTGTGATAACTGGTATGCATCTTATTTTCCTTTTACGATGCAGCTGGAAATTGTTGTTCATTTGTAGTTCAATGTAATAATGTATAGCAACGGTTGGTTCACTGTTTTTTTTAGATACTGACGGAGATGCTGGACCAGGTAACATCAGACATCAGTTCATGTGAGGCCAGTAACCGTGGCCGAGTGTCACAGCAAGGTGAATTTCTTGGTATAAAAATGGTTTTTATCTCATTTTAATGTATAATGTGTTTTTGATTTTCTTACTCATCATACAGCTATATTTTCTTACTATTTTATGTTTTAGGATTTTGAATAAAAAGAAAGTTGTTTGAAACTGATGTGAGTTGGAAATTTTTAGACGCTGGGTAACAAGTACTAACAATATTTTTTTACAAAATTTGATATTATGAAAACGATTTCATATTTCATAGACTAAATCATATAGTATATGTTTATATACATATTTCTTAGTTGTCATGATTACATCAGATTGCACATTGTCACATACCATGTTACAAATTATACAATGACTGATCCGCGGCTTAGTATATATTGGTTGCCTGTTGTAGGAAAAACTAGACGTAGCGGCTTATGCAAAAATAGGGAACTTGACGAATCAGCAACAAGAAGAATGGCTCTTCAAAATGAGGATTATGGAGGAACATATGCAAATCATCAACATGAGCCTAAAGCGGTGGAAGACCTCAACTCCATACAACCTAAAGTATTATTGTAAATCGTTCCTTGCATAAGTTTGTAGCTCTTTATATAGCGGTTTCATTTGTGTAGTCGTTTGTTTGAGAAATGCAACATTATGTATGCTTTTTTTGATATGGCAGATATGTTGACAGTGGGTTGCGGGGGGGGGGGGGGGGGGGGGGGGGGGGGGGGGGGGGGGAGAATCAGCTACCCTACTCTATTATGAAGTGCATTCAAGAACCACAGGGGATATATATGTTCAGCAGTTCAGGTAATGCGGTCAATTATTTTTTCCATTATAATCTACTGGCTGTGCTTTATTTTGAAATGCATTTTAGGCAATTAGCAGTTACCCACTTTGTGACTTGGTCTCATGTTTATGATGTTGTAGTCAAAGATAACCTGAGGTTGCAACTAAAGGTCGGCTGTGTTGTAGGAAAAGGATGAAAATATGGAAGGACGGGTGGGTGGAAACTATTAATTAGACAAAGACAGGAACTGCTGCTGATACAAAAGCTGTTAAGGTACTCTTCTATCCATGTGTATTGCCCATTATTAGTCTCTACTGAAGTCTCACCTTTTCCGATAACTTGGGGACGGCGTAATGATTTTCAAATTGATATACGGTTAAAATGATTTTGTCCCCATAAAATGAAATTAAAGTCCCCATTAAAGCTACATGCTTTAATGTTGTTGTCTGTATTTCAAAACCTCTTCTTTCAATCAGGAGTTAGGAGGTAATATTACAATGCTTACTTTGCATTTGTAGGTGACGTCTTGGTGTGTGTGTGTGTGTTGTGCAGTTTAATGGGTGAGACAGTGGGTGCGGCAAGCTCGATCTGCAGGCCAAGCAAAAGCACCTGGATGAAGCCCAACATAAGTCATTTGAGCAATAAATTAGAAAAGGAAATAAACGTTTGTGTTGAAAGTGAGACTTTTAGATGAAAGTTAGGAATAATGATACTGGGTTGTTTTTGCTATTCAAAATTTGATCTAGTGGCTGATTTCTTCCAGAAAATATATATATTTTTTTTTAATTTTGTTTTTCACATAGAGCCATGTTTGATAAGAGAAAACCGGGCTCTATAACTGGGAATAGACCCCGTTTTCCTAACCGGGCTCTATTTGGTTTTTGAATAGAGTCCCCCCCCCCCCCCCCCTTTAGCCCTTAGGCAAAACCGGGCTCTATGGCACTTTTTAACCAGGCTCTATGGCCATTTTTGTAGTAGTGCTCGCAGCGTATGACATTGGACATGGTCTCTGGACTCGAGTCCAAAGGACTCCACACCCACCAAGGGTCCACGAGTACACCCCAAGGCTAGTGTCCTGTGATGGTCAACGGTTGTATCTGGTGTCGGTTCGGTTTCATGGTGTCAGTTCGGAAGTTGTGGGAGCTTGATCTCGTTTACCTAACTTGGAATGAAGTTTCCGTGCATCCTGATGCACCCATGGACTGGAATTCGCTATTTGTAGCTGATAAGAACCTGATTTTTGGGATAGAAATGTTTAAGATATTCGGACAGGTGATGGAGTTTTTGACAATGTGTGATGTCTCGAACCCGAAGATGAAGTGGGATCATGCGTCAAAGAACCAGGTGGCTCGTGAAAAGGACGTGTCTTCGTGCATGATGAAATCAATGGCTGTTGTGCATTTGTAAGTTAATTGTAAGTTTTTGTTTAAACTGAAATATTATAATTAAGTTTCAAAGTTTTTTTTATGGAATTTTTGTTAATTCGATTGGATTCATGAAGCAAACGATGGGAGTTTCATAATCAATTTTCGGGTTTTTTATGTTTAAAACTATTCCGATTGGTGGCCCGAGAAACATGTTTTTGTACTGGTTCAGAATTAGTTCATTCTGCAACAAAGTATAGAAAACTACATAGATATCTGCTGCAAATGTGACAATTTTGACTCATTTAAGCATCAATAAGTACACTTAGGTTATGTTTTGCACTTCACAATGCCTGTTGAACTACCCAATGTTAAGGATTAGATATATGCACGTAACATCAAAAGCGCGTGGGGAAATCTGTACTAGGCCTCACCAGGATCCAAATCCGAAACCAGACTTGAACCATAACCCTACGTTTAGACGTGTGACCAGGGTCAAATTCCGACTCCAGTGCAGACATGATGTTGATTGTCTTTATATTATCTTCCTATATATCAAGGGATTACTATGATTTTATGAGTTTATTTTTAGTGATTTTTTTTTTTTTTTTTTTTTTTTTTCTTTTTTTTTTGGGGTAAGAATAAGGGCAGCTGTGCACATTAATTTTAACTTGGAGTATAATCCCATTTTTGTTAATTGAATTGATTTTTCTGTCGACTTTTAGGAGAGGAAGATGGAGTTGAATCAGGCACTTGTGAAAATGGATCAGGCTGGCAGCACTGATGGTATCCTTCAAGTAAGTTCATATGATCCCGAGTAACAGATTTTAGTAAGTTTTAAGGATGGCTTGACTGACCCATCATTTTTTTTTCGTGCTGATCGTATCCAATCTGATCTCGAGGAACTACTTAAGGCTTTAACTGAACGTTGCAAAAAACATGGAATTGATGTCAAGTCAACTGCAGTTATTGAGCTTCCAAAGGGTATCATCTTTTATCTCATGAGTCATGAGCAATAATGTCACTGTATCTGTATAATAGAATGATTGATATTGCGTTATGGTTCACCTTTTTTGATTGTCAAGGTTGGCAACCTGGAGTTCCAGAGATATCTGCAGTGTGGGACGAGGATTTGGATAAATTCGAAGACGAAGGTTTCTCATTTGATGCTACGGTGCCTGCAAATACCAAATCAACATCTCAGGCAGAAAACTCGGCTCCGATGGATGACGCTTCT